>JABBOT010000015.1:4378559-5634964 GCA_016165875.1 Acanthopleura granulata | reverse complement strand
GAAAAATATTTGAATATGGTGTTGAAAAGAAGCAAACAAAGTCCTTCACGGTCCGAATGATTTGTTAGGCCGAGTCATCATTTCTCTTCCACCAATATAAGCATGGCATGACGTTAAGGACTTAGCGGGCTTTAGTCGGTAAAATTACTGCGTGTCGTGCTGTCACTTGCCGATCAGGCTGTTAGTTTACTCCCCGAACTCCGGTTTATTTCTCCCATGAAATTTGCCGATTTGAATAATTATATATAAGTGGAATATCCTTGAGCATGGCGATTAAGATCACTTAATCAAACATATTAAACACTGCCATTGGAATGAAAACAAAAAGACCTCCACGTGCAATTAGTATGTCAAAAAAAAAAAAAGAAAAAACATCTTGTTACCCGTTTACCGGGATATGTATGATATGGTTATGTACCGATATAATTTATGTATATATACATATATTGCTTCGGTTAGTGTATATGTGAAGTCGTATATACCATTTCTTGCAGTTTTGTTTTCTATATCTTTTGTTCGCTTTTGCTTCCCGCTGTGTAGGTACCTTTTTTTAAGGGCCTATTTTTCATAAATGTCACGTTTTTAATGCAAGAATGTCAAGTATATATCATTTATTAATGGAGTTGCTTTTGATATTATAAGGCGAAATATTAATGTCCACGCGTTCGAAACATGTGGACGTTCGAAACATAATGTTCTAGTATTGTAGGGATAATCGCATCAATGACGATGACTTGATTAATGCCGCTCGATTATATTATACATATACATGTTCAGGGGCCGCTTTGACAAGCTCTTCCTCCACAGATGGGATGTGAAGCGCATTTGAAGCTAGATTTTAACTATTATGTGTGAATTTTAAGCTTCTGTAGGAGAGTTTAGATGCTGTGCTAGTATTGCTCTATTGCAGTAGGGTTTGTCCCCTGTTTAAGAGCTTTCTGTCATATTTCTGACAGTTGTATGTGAGAAAGTGCGTCAGTAACTTGCCAAATGTCGGGGGCCAGTTTTTGCACTGGACATCCTGGTATTCTCCACCCATCAAACAGACCGCCAAGCGTCGCATGTAGGTGAAAGATTATTGAGTATGGCATTGAGCAACAACGAAACAAAGAAGAAGACAAAAGCAGAAAAGAAAAAGTTTAATCAGTTATAAAATGATCATTTTTGGAGATAATTAGCCTATACATACGTGTATGTGCGGTCGGGTCTATTACATTGTTATTTCAGCAAATACAAAGGCCTATGCGAACACATGCTTAATGTATCGGGTACAGTATATGTTCTCTCCATGCATATATGATATGTGCTGCCACAGCCTCTTGTACACGAATCGGTGGTTTGTTTTTTAAAGCATATTTTATGGGAATATATGTAATAAAATAAAAACATATGTTATTTGTTTCTTTTTTGTTCCTTTATAGCCACCATACATGTATTATTATTATTATTTTTTTCTGTCAACAGATGTCATATATAGTACTGTTTTTACATATTTCATTAGCGTTTGGGGCAGGAGATGTCATAGTGCTGTTTTTACATATTTCATTAGCGTTTGGGGCAGGAGATGTCATAGTGCTGTTTTTACATATTTCATTAGCGTTTGGGGCAGGAGATGTCATAGTGCTGTTTTTACATATTTCATTAGCGTTTGGGGCAGGAGATGTCATAGTGCTGTTTTTACATATTTCATTAGCGTTTGGGGCAGGAGATGTCATAGTACTGTTTTTACATATTTCATTAGCGTTTGGGGCAGGAGATGTCATAGTGCTGTTTTTACATATTGGCAGATTTATTCAAGCGTGACGATATAGGCTGCAAGGTTTAGCCCAGGAAATCGCATCTCCATTGTTAGCCAGTCATTATCGACTATTCATCTCTCTTAACCTCTTAAAAATAGGATTATCCCCAGAAAAAGACAGTTGAAAACTGCCTATAAAAGTATATTTAATTATTTAACATCTTTTTTTTCTCGAGGAATTAAACGCGCGCAATGTTTGCATTGTTTAATTTTTAATTAATGTTAGGTTTTGTGGACCGTATTAGTAAAGTGACGTCACAAAACTGTTTACACACTTTAATGTTCCGCTCTGAATGTAGTCCTTGTACTCCTGTAATGTATAGCTGTGTATGGAATAGCTAAAATGACTGAATTTTCATAAAACTTCATAAAGCATTTTTTCGTAACTTTTCTCACCGATGGCATCGCCTTACGGTGCTGCAACCTAAACAACGTCTTTTACGAGATATGTTACAAAGAGAGTGACTTACGAAGTTTTGCGAAAGTAGTCGCAGCTTTAGGGTCAGGGGACAAAAAAAAAAGTCGGCGACACGACAATGGCGACACACATTATCAATACGGTCCATAAAATCCACCTTTCGGTCAAAACCCTTAACTGAATTTAATTTGGTAAAAATCAGTGAAGGTATTTTTAGATACAGTTTTTGGTGGCCTTTTTACACACCATAACTTCATTTTTGCGTTTTCTGTCCCTTTAAGCAGTCTACAATTTCAGCCCAAGGCTATTCGTGCGGGGTTCGTGAAATGATCGTCAAAAGATATATAATATATATATTCTACATGTATATATCTGAAGCCCCTTTGGGGGGGGGGGGCTTGTTGATGGGACCAATGGGTTATACTTATAGAGCCTCAAGAATTTACATTTTAAAAAGCTTTCGTGGTAGAACAACAATGTAAGTCTTAAAGTAAGGGAGACAACTTTCAATGCTCGGGATATATACTTAACTGAAGAGAAAGCAAAAAATGAAGTTACGGAGAATAAAAGACCATTATAAACTGCACCTGAAAATACTTCCACTGATGTTTTTTTTTTCACAATTATTTCCACCAAATTAAATGCACTTGAATGTTTTGATTGTATGGTGTGTGTGTGTGTGTGTGTTTAACCATATGTTGATAATGTGTGTCGCCAATGACGTCATATAAAGCTTCCTACACTTGTACGTTCAGTTCAGAACGTAGCTATTGCGAACCACGCTCTAGGGATGTGTACCTGGGTATGAAAGAGCTAAGATGACATTAAGGGTCCGCTTTAGGGCCAGAAAACAGGTCAATATAACGAAATTGGCGACACACATTATCAATGTGGCCAATAAAATCCACCATACAATCAAAACATTGGAATGCATTTAATGTGGTGAGAGAAAAAAGTCCATAAAAAATAAAAAAAAAATAAACAAACAAACAAACAATCAGAAAAGTTATTTACAGATGCAGTTTTAATGTTTTTTTGACTCACAATAACTTCATTTTTGTGGTTTCTGTTCCTGGTTTCGGTTTTAAAATGCTGTAACAATGGGTCGATCCCGGTTGCCATGGGATTATAGGGACTCGGTGCAGACACTGGCATAATTATCAACATCAGAAAAATCCTTAATCCTTGACCAATGAAACGAATGTTTCAACCCCCAGCAAACAATCCAATATTCGAATGCAGCTGTAACTCAAGACGGCGATATTAGGTCTGTATGGTTTTAAAACCGTGACCATTGGGCATTTTCCAAAGACTGCCATACAGGTTTACTTCAACCATGGATACACCTGCATGTACCACGTTATTCATCTTCAGGCGTTAAGTGTCACTGAGTAATTCGTGAAAACATCTGGCAAGCAAGCATCATGGAATGATTGCTTCCCTACATGTGTCTACCCACTGTCAATCTGAACCTTCAGGGTAAAAGCTATGATTTGGGAGGAAAATTATCATCGGTGTCTTATCGTCATATCTGGTGAAAGTCCACAACAGAACAAAAACAGTCTTGATCTTGTGAAAAACCAAAAACAAAAAACGGTATGACGTTCCAGTGAGGCAGAGCTTCGTATCAATTACAGGGCTAGTCCGACACTATGTGCGCCTATATGCGAATTTAATGTACTGACAGCTCGGTGTTGCCTACAGATGTCACACCGGAAATGCCCATAGCACTGGGGGCTCTGTGGCGAGGGAGTGCTCCAGCGACTAAGCGGTCGCCAAAGAGCTCTCGATTCTCAGGGCCTTTTCGGTATGACGTCTGTATGCAGCACCTGTCAGTATATTAAATACGCATGCAGACGCAGATCGTGGCGGACAATAACAGGGCCTAAACATATATCGACTAAGGACTTGCCTTGGCACTTCAGGTTGTGGGACACCCAAAATGATGTTCTTATAAAAAAAAAGGCTAGACCTAGTGTTTGGAGCCGTGACTTGTTGATACCAACAACCAATGAGAATCACGGCTTTATTTCGTTAAACATGTAAAACTTTTGCTCGGAATGGGCTAGTTTTCAAACTGCTGTAGGCCTAACAAAAAACAAAAACAAAAAAAAAACAAAAAAACAAAAAAAGAAGCTGTACCTGGATTGTCCCAAAATTTTATCACAATCGGACAATATTTGGAGGAATTGTTTGCGCAGACACCAAAGTGTGATCAGATGGACCGTGACCGACAGACAGACATGCACTTCAGATTCCTTCCGACCCGGAAAGTATAACTGGGGTCGAATTTATTTAACTGAAATGTTATTTATTTGTTAATTAATTGATTTATTTGCTTGGAGTTTTACGCTGTAGTGAATTAATACTGAGAGCCCAGAGGGAACCGGCCGAGGTTGTTAGCAGACCTTGTTATATACACCGTGTTGTATAATAATGCGCGAGTAATGTAACGCCCACCATATAATGTAACTTTAATATTAATTTCCGTGTTATATAATATCGACACGTAAAGTACAGTCAGACAGATAAATAAGCCGCGGGAATACTTGTGACCAAGAGACTATCGGGGATAAGACAAAAGTAATGTTGAAAACTCCTGCATTTGATGCGCAAACCCGTACGTTTCAATGTGCGAAAGCAACTTAGCGAAGGTCTGGAGAAGGCCATGTATTGTATTGCAAATAACTGTAAGGGACACACATTTTTTTTTCAGACACTTGAAGAAGCCCAGAATAATACATATACCTGTTGTTATGCATGTTATTACATTACATCGAAATTTTTATTACAACACGGTTTTATTACATAACACGGCAATTTTAGTACATAGCGCGATGATATTACATAACCCTGAACAATTTATTACATTACATGGTGAGTGTGACATGAGTCGTGTGATTACATAACACGGCGTAACAGACCTTCCCCACACGTGAGAGCGTAAGACTGCATAGGAATAGAGCATGAGTTGGGCTGAAGCTCACAAGTAACGACCGAGATGCTCCTGCAAGGATCATCGTGCTGCGCTAGCTGGCACGCTAACCCCACGGTCAAGGAGGACCCTCGGAATATTATTCACTACGGCTTTCAACCCTGGGCCATTGAAAGAAGTTTCAAACATGAAAGTGTCCCTAGATTATATATGTAAGCCGAATGACAATATACTTCAAATAGTTCTTGCCAAATTATTTGAAGAACTTTGAAAAGAGACTCCCAGTACCGCGCAGACCAAACGTTAGCGTAATCAATAAATTTACGTCCATTCTTTCTCTCTGATCTAAATATTGTCTTTGAATATATATTCAGTATATTTTCTTTGTTTAAATTAACAAAAAAGAAACAAAAAAAATCAAAACAGCTGGATGGCAATAGGCCTTATGAACTGCCTGCACTCGGAAGGCCTATAATAGAACGCTGATGACACATGAATGTTTTGCCGAACCCGGTGGGCCTTTATCTGTATATAAAGAGAATCATACCGTATTTCTTACTGTTGTAGGCATGTATAGGCCGGCCTACGTGTAATAGCTATCCAGCTAGGTTTGTGTCGCCAGCACAAAGGTATTTTGGTAGCACACGCGCTGTGCTTTGAGCACTGGTTTATTAAGCGATTTTTATACGATCAGTTTCATTGCTGTTGTATGTGACAGGTTATTTTCCTGAACTGCTGCGGGAGGGGCAGAATTGATTTTGAAAGAAAAAAGGCAGGAAATAAAAAATACAGTTCATACATATACGAAAGAGGAAAACCAATCACATTAACTACAAATCCATTTTATAATGTTATCCGTGTACGTAGAGATAACATGCTGACATTCAGTAGTGACGGTATTACGTCGTACGACAAATAAAAAAATGGGTTCCGCTTAGCTCCTTTTACGTGAGGAAATAGTGCGCTTGATAAAATAGGCTGTTGTGCTGAGGTCTGTTTAGACTCAAAGTTTCACAAATATCAAAGCAGAACTGTCTTAAAACATGAGAAACGCAGTTGTTTTCTCTAAATCGGACATAAAATAGCTTGAAATTCATTCTAATCACCACAGGAAGTTAATATATTCCTACGCTCAAGGATCGCAATATGGCGGGAGAAGGGCAAGTTTGAGTTGGAAAAGAAGCGGGTTTTCCACTCAAATCGTCTAATATTAGGTAAGAACACCGGTAATATGTGCAGACTTAGTACTTTTTGTCCAGAGTTTCATTCGTGTGACTTGGATACATCCATGGGATACAGTGGCACCACTTTATGGGGCAATAAGGTAGCCCGAATTCCGGCGAGCGAGATGAGAAGCCGGTTGCTGTAAATACCCCCCCCCCCCACTCCTAATGTAGATTTCTCTCGCTTGCTCTTCAACCCTCTCAAAATACACTGTGGTTTGAGTAACTCTCGTGCTTGTGGGATTACCAGCACTTATTATGCGTTGTTGTCTAAGTTACCCTTTGTGTTTTGTGACAGATGCATGATTTTGAAAATGCTGTCAGCTGGTAACCCTGATGAATGCTGTTGATACAAGCAGAGGTCCATTCCCAAAAGTAAAGGTATTTTCCTTTCCGCACTTCCTACCTGACATTTTCTCATTAAGCATTTCCTAGTGGAGAGGATCGCACTTTCAATGAACCAAATCGGTTCTTGTTAAAATTCAAATCCATCATTTATAGACCCTGACAAAAGCTTGAACATTCTCAAGATTTGCCAAGTATAAGCCGAATTGGCATTGCAGAAGTCTCTCAAGATCACGCTGGGGTTGGACGAGACAGGGTGGGGGCTCGCACACCCAACAACAACAACAACAGCATTGTTAACCTCTGAAATCACAGTAGTTTGGGAGACCCCCCACCCTTTCTCTCCCCAAACCAGCGTGATCTTGAGAGACTACTGCAATGCTAATTATTCGCAATGTGGACTTCTGCTGAGTTGAGGTAGCAATGCCAAAACTAGGTCAAGCATATTACAACTAAAAGCACACTCAGGGCATAAATTTAATGGAGTGCTGCGAGCTCTCCAGTACGATCTCATCTTCCACCTGGTTAAAGCATACAAAACTGAAAAGTCTTAAATGAATAACTGAGTGCTGTGTATCACGTAAAGTTTAACATTTTCAATTTTGTTGGATTCAGCCACCTTACACCACTTCTGAAGGGCTTTTAGTGAAGTTCGATTAATTTCTCATAAAAAAAAGGCATCAAAAGTATCATTGAAAGGCATCTGTTTGCTTCGGAAAGTTAAAGTTGAACTGCTTAACCTCAGGTGAAATATAGCATTGGTCATGTGGACTTATACAGTAATGTACACAACAAAATAAGCGAAATATAATAAAGATAATCTTTTTGTCAGGTGTAAAAAGATGAGTGGCCGTGAGAGGAAAGGTGCTGTGGCAAACAAGGTTTCTCGCCACGCTCAGTGCACACGGTTTGCTGTTAATCAAGATGTCCTCATCAGATGGAATGATGGCCTCTTTTACCTGGGCAATGTCATGCAGGTAATTCTCCACAAAAACAACAGTTGAATAAAATCCAAACTTTCACAGGAAAGCGGATGATGCCAGACCCTAATGTAGGTGTTGCTAGACTGAGACCCTGTTTGGCTCCGAATGGCTATTTGGAATGAAGGTTGAAAGGGTTAATATTGATCAGTGCGCAGGTTTTGAGATGCAATGTTATGACAATATGACGTGACGTGATGTTGCTGCTTTCGATGGAGTGGGGTCAATCTGCACAATTTAACATGGGCTGGTAAACAATATTGAACATTTATCAAAAGCAATGAAATGCAAGTTCTGAAATGTGTTCTCCAGCTAGGCTGGATGTCATTTCGGACAGCAGAAATGAAGTCGCGATGGTAGGTTCTTCTGAACAAATAAGCTGCCATGTCAAAGTCAAAGGATAGGGAATTGACCCTACCATGCCGTAGAAGGGCAACATCAAAGTGACATCACTGTGTTGTCAAAACAAAGGACACTTTCTGATCCACATTTGGGAAGGCTGACTCCACGTATGGGGCTGAATTTACCAAGAATAGGCTCTGAATGTTGGAAAGTGTTGGGTCCTGATTAAACTTCATTTCTAAACTTTGGGTGGGATGTAAATGTAAATATAGGTGGCGTGTTCAGTGCCAAAACGAGGTTGGCTGCCAATATGGCTGACTCCTGGAGCAAACAAAGTACTGTACATGACCTAAAGTTTCGTCCAAAGAAGTGCATCTTTAGATACAGGTAAATGTCTTAAAATATTATTTCTGGCGATGAAACTTCAGGAGGGTATCATCCATCCTTCTAAACAAACCTGAAAACACCTTTATGCAATCAATAGAATTCTGAGGATTAGGAAATACAAGCAACTTAGTTTTAAGAGGATACATGTGCAATTCACAATATCCATGTTTGAAATACTTAGCTGTCTCAGATGTTCCCTTCGTCTGACGTAACAGATTCAAGTTTTCCGTTTTCCTTTTACAGGTTGATGAACAAAACCAACGGTGTTACGTTAAATTTGAAGATAATTCCCAACACTGGGCTATGTTCAAAGATATATCTAAGGGTAGGTTTGTCTTCTCAGAATATCTTGCGTTTTTCCACAGGCAGGTGTATAATATCGTACCGTGGAACCCCATATTAGTCAAAGGAAATTTTCAGAGGTATATGTATACAAAGTTAAATTACTCAAGGGTTTTTTGAATTCCAACATTGAGATGGAAAATGAGGATCAGCTGATGAAGGACGGAATAAGCCGAATCGGCGTTGCAGAAGTCACTCAAGATCACGCTGGGTTTGGATGAGACAGGGTGGGGGCATTCCCGCCCAACAACAACTACAGCATTGTTAACCTCCGTGGACTCAAGATAATTTGTGAGAGCCCCCACCCTGGCTTGTCCAAAACCAGTGTGATCTAGAAGGACTTCTGTAATGCTGTTTCGGCTCATTTACATATTTACCCATTCACCTTTTTCTGGGGACATGGAAACAGTAAGTGATCACCAACACTCATGACCGTTTGTGCTCGGCCAACGTGCGTTGAAGATCACTTGTCTTTTGTCAGTATGACCTGCAAATCTGTACGTTGCACATAAGCTAGTTAATCAAGGAAACAGGACTGGTCGGCCTGGTGTGAGTATAATGTGACTGGGTGGGGTGTCATGTCTGTTGTCTTCGGCATAATCTTCCAGTGGCGGCATGGACTCGCCCTGCCACAAGAAGACACACACTGTATATATATATGTACATTCTAAGGACTTCTCGCCATATAACTGAAAACTTCTTGAGTGTAATGCTGAACCCAAGCAAACATACATATACACAGTACACTGCGGTTTCCTCCACCATTAAAGGCTAAGGTTAAGAGAAAATAAAAGAAAAATGAACATGGGGTGTTCTTCATTTCCAAACTAGCTTCATGGATTTAGTGCAGGCAAAATGATGTTCGGCTCGCTATTGGCAAAAATTTCAGGTTTGTCAGAACAGTTAGTTCTCAGCTGTGTAAAAACATCACTCTCTGCTGGTGTGCTGCAGTGCTACCTTGCTACATGCATAACTTCACAGATAGAGTGATGAAGTACAGAGTGCCAGTGCTTGGACTGACTTCCTTTAGGCAGATCATGTCCCACTGTAAACATCACAGCAGGCCTGTAAATAACTTTTTAAGTCGTGGCTCACAAAGTTTTGAAACCTGTTCAATTCAAGTAACATTTTGAATACTCCCTATGTTATTAACATGTTGAGTTTGTCAGGCACCACTTAGTTTGTACCTGACAAGAACGGATTTGATGTCTGAAAATGTTCTTGTCAGGATGCTTATTTGCAGGCTTTCACAGGGCTGCATAAAGCAGGTCATGAGCAGTGTTGGGTAAAATTTCAGTTACTTACGAAGCCAGGTATATGTACTTAACTGTAAAACACCATTTATGTGTACATGTTCTACTAATAGTAGTGCTTGCTTCACGTTGACTATGGACTTCATTAGAGAATCATTGTGGACAGTATTTTACCAGTGAGAGTTAAAAGAGTTTCTTTTTCACAGCAGCCAATAATGGGGAGATATCTTGCTGTATGTGCCGAGACGATGTGTCTGAGCGACCTAATGAGATTGTGCTGTGTGATAACTGTGGCCTGGGTAAGTGCTGTGTGATAACTGTGGCCTGGGTAGGTACTGTGTGATAACTGTTTCCTGGGTAAGTGCTGTGTGATAACTGTGGCCTGGGTAAGTGCTGTGTGATAACTGTGGCCTGGGTAGGTACTGTGTGATAACTGTTTCCTGGGTAAGTGCTGTGTGATAACTGTGGCCTGGGTAAGTGCTGTGTGATAACTGTGGCCTGGGTAAGTGCTGTGTGATAACTGTGGCCTGGGTAAGTGCTGTGTGATAACTGTGGCCTGGGTAAGTAAAGTTCTAATTATCACGATGAGCTGAGGCTGTTAATAGTGTGGTGAAAGTGTGTTGGGTGGGGGAGCATGTAATGGTGTAAGGTAAGAAGCGTAATTGTGTAAGGTTAGGCCGTTATTGTGTCGGGTTAATGGGTGATTGTATAAGATAAGGGTCTGATTGTGTAAGGGACCATGTCCAGCCATCGTTCGTGTGCAGAACGTGGTGGCAAGAGCATTTCCACGACGGCAAAACAATGGGTGTAAATCGTTGGTAGGTTGCACTGGGCAGTTCCTCCGACTGTGAAAAAAGCTTGACTCCACGCAGTCAGCTCAAACTGAAAATAGTTCCGGTCTGTCAGCAAGAACAGCTAGTGCCTTGGGTTTGTGCGGACGAGAACATTCAATATGCGACGTCCACTTACAGTGTGGATTAACTGCATGAGGCTAAGCATCTCTGTTGTGCATTACCTAGTGTTGTATTCCAAAATATTTAATTTTGGTACAGCTGCATATTAATCTTGACGACATCTTCCCCTGTGGTGTCAGACAAGTAGGCCTGCAGATGCCGTATACGCAGAGGCACAATCAGTGTTGAGTTCATGCATGCACAAACTGGGAAACGCCTGTCTAAAGTTTGGTCTTAAAAATTGTCTTCAGTGTTTTGATTGCTGTCATTGTTTAGACATAACTTACCTGATAAAAAGGTGAAAGGTTGAGAACAGATTTTCTTTGAACATCTCTATTGATATTCATCAGGAAAAGGAAAACAGGCCCATATGCCAGACAGTGCAACAACAACAACAAATACATGGCTGGTTGAAACTTCATTTTTTTGAATTGCCATACATGATCTCTATGTAAAAAGATTTAAATTAACAAGATTAAGGATTATTTATTTTAAATCTGCGTGAAATTTTCTAGTAATTTTTTTATTCTTCCCTGAGCTAATGAATCATGGTAGACGGCAAATGCAAATCAAGAGAAAAAAAAAAGAAAATTCAGTCGCTCCTGCCTCGTGCCAAGAAGTTATGCCAGTGATGAAATAAGTACCTTTCTCTGATCTTTACTCACTACATATGATTTCTAAACATTTCCTCAAGTTGGTTGTCTTATGTTTTATTTCTGACATTTCCGTGAATTAATGAAAGTATCAAATACGGTTTTAAACGTGTATAAAATGCAAAAACTTTTGAGCATTAAAACCATGTATCTAGCTCAGGCATTCCTAATAAGGGAAGCAAACTCGTGACGGCTGTATACTGGTATTCATATGATTCAGAGCAAAGAGTTACAGATGTAGTTATGAAGAATTATATCCATTTACAATGATTTCAATGAAACCATTGAAGTAGAATACTTTGTAAACACTGTTTCTGAGATTGGTGAGTTGAGCACCGGTTCGTCAAAAGAGCACATGCAACAAAGTATTGCAGCTTTGATGACTGCATGTCACACTGGATATTCACCTCCAGCTGGTTTTCTCACCACTGACTTAGGCCTACTTCATGTGCAGGAGATTACACACGAACGATTGACTCCAATAATCAAACAATATGAGAATGGTTAATAATGGTAACACACTATGGAGTAAGGTATACAAAGGTGACAGTAGCTCACAGGTGCTAAATAGCTGATCTTTTGTCATGCTGGTGGTTTGAATTTTTCTCAGATGTGCCATTCAGTTTACAGTTCGTTTTTTACACCTAGAACCAATGCAGTGTCGTCAATCTCTGAAAATGAAGTTTTGTTTTTTGTGTTGATACTTGCTTCATCCAGACTTACAGGATTAACATCCCCCAAGTGATTGGCAATGTTTATCATATATGCTGATACACCTAGTTCAATAAAACCACACCAATGGATACAATTTTATAGGTCGTAGGCCTACATGTGAAGGTCTGCCAGCAACCAACAGATGGCCATGGGTTTCCCCCCAGCCTGCAGATTTCTCTCACCATGATGCCGGCTGCTGTCGTATAAGTGAAATATTCTTGAGTACGGCGTGAAACACCGATCAAATAAATAAATTTGTGCAAATTTATATTTGATTCTCAAATTCAGTTGTTCCTGTTTACATCCTTCATATATACATAAATCAAAAATGTAAATCATTTTTATTATATTATTTTATTATTATTTTTCCTGGGGTCTATATTTGCACAGTAAACAATTTTTATTTATGAACGTTGATGCGGTTGGAAACGCTGATACAAAAAACGCCGAAAGATGTATACACACCCTTAGTAATTGCTCTCAGTTTTCATGGTTGGTAAAAAAGGTCGGTGATACCCAAGACAAATTTGGTTATGTAAAGATTTTAATTCTGAGGTGCTGAGTTTAACATGGTCAAAACCAAATCACTTTTCAATTCTGTGAAAAGAATTCGACGGTAGCAGAGAAAGACAAATGAGTAGAAAGAATGGCTTCATCCACTGGTGGCGTCCAACATCCTTCTCCAGGTCTCCCGCCGACATCTTCAATCCAGCCCGACAGGGGCTATGACCCGCCTCAGCCCCTGCAGATTATTTGCTAGCATTCTTTAGTTATTATATTACATTTTGTTATAATACTGGAGTACTGGTCTGTAAGAGAAACTGCTTACCGCGACACACATAGAGGGGAGTGCCAAGTATTGCAGTCCCCTGTATTTATTGCTTCTTGCACCCGTGTTGTATGTAAGTTTAAATCACATGCCATAATCATAATTGTGTTAGGTGAGGGGCATCATCGTGGAAGGCAAGGGGAACATTTGCATTTGGTAAAGGTGTTAAGTGTGTAAGGCCAGGAGGGATAATTGTCCTTGTTGAGGTGATGGGATTATATTGGGGAATGTAATAGACCTAAGTTTGTCAGTGATGATGATAATTGTGAAAGGGTAATAAGTGTCACACAATGTGATGTCAGCTGGGTGTGATAGTGCTGATGATTCTGTCATGGTGTGATAGCACTGATAATTCTGTCACGGGGTGATAGTGCTGATAATTCTGTCATGGTATGATAATGCTGATGATTCTGTCATGGTGTGATAGCGCTGATAATTCTGTCACGATATGATAGCGCTGATAATTTTGTCATGGTGTTATAGTTTCGATAATTCTGTCATGGTGTGATAGTGCTGGTAAGTTTGTCAAGAGTGCTCTGCCCTACATGTCTGTTGGCATGAATATTAAAACACTTTGATGTATTATCTTCCTGCATGACTGGTAACCGTAGTTGCATATGGCATGTTTGCACCCTTTGGTGCATCAAGGCTCATAAAATGTAGTATCAATTTTCCATTCCAGTGATTAGTTGTCTGTCTGTCTGTCTGTCTGTTGATCCAGCATATGTTAACATTTCTTTCAAAATCCTACCAGTTACTGTTACAGTTTTTGTCCAGTTTCAACAAAACTTGGTACAATTGAATCAAGACACATATTTCAAAGCATTGATTTTCCATTTTGATTGTCCATTGTACATACATAGTTTTGTAATCGACTAAGTTGTGATAATTTTGTGCCAACCAGTGGAGTTCGTGTCTCAACAGAGACTCTTGTTTGTTTCAGGCTACCACCAATGGTGTCACATCCCAAAGATAGAACCAGAGATCCTCAGGCCCGATGTTGTCTGGTTGTGTAGACTGTGCGTCTTTGCCACGACAGTGCAGGTAGGCTAATGCTGAAAGTCGAACTTTAACGAAACTGTAAAGATCAGAATAGTGCTGAGATCTGAAGTTTGCCAAAATCATATAGGTATGATCAGGCTGAAATTTGAACTTGGCCACAACAGTTAAACTAGGGCATGCGAAAATTTGAACTTTCAGTTTGACACAATTGTTAAGATCAGAATAGTGCTGAGATCTGAAGTCATGGAGGTATGATCAGGCTGAAGTTTGAACTTGGCCACAACAGTGAAGAGGAGTTAACACTGAAATTAGAATTTTTCCACAACTTGGAGTGAAGGGGCTTAATGAAATTTGTACTTTAAAACAGTTATAAAGGCAAGCTCACGTTCACATTTACAACAACGGTGAAGACAGTGAATGCTGACGCTAATATGTGTGAAAACAGGTATTGTTGTTTTTATTCTTTGGCTGTTGATATGTCCATGATATGGCCCTGTGATAAATTGCTGACACAAAAGATGAGGGTTCAATCCAAGCTGCGGGCAGGGGATTTTAGGGTTCATTGTTACACATCGTTTGTGGAATTTTGTCCCAATTGGCAGTCGTTGTCACAGTCAAACTTTTCATAGAAACTCCTTCTGTACCAATCGTGTGGTGTGCATATTTTTGGATGACACCTTGGAAAGTTTTTCAGTGAACAAAGGAAAGATCTGTGGTTTACCTTCAGGAGACACTGATTTTCTTCAGGCCGTAAAGAGGGGCCTCCGTGACTCAGTTGGTTAGCGTGCTAACGCAGCGTAATGACCCAGAAGCCTCCACCAATGCGGTCGCTGTGAGTTCAAGTCCAGCTCATGCTGGCTTCCTCTCCAGCCGTACATGGGAAGGTCTGCCAGCAACATGCAGATAGTCATGGATACCCCCCGCCCCCCCAGCTATTCCTGGTTTCCTCCCACCATAATGCTGGCCACCGTCATATAAGTGAAATATTCTTGAGTGCGGCATAAAACATCAATCAAACAAATAAATTCAAATAAATCAATCAAGTCATAAAAGTGACCGACATAGTAAAAGTGACAAAACTACCTGAGTAATATGTTAAAAAAGAATTAATTGAAGAAATAGGTAATGTGTGTGTGTGTTTGTCTCTGCAGAGAGGTGGTGCTGTAAAAAGTGGACCAAATGGTAAGAGATGTTCCCTTTGTCATCTTGTTAGATTACATGTTGGAGGCTATAACAGCAGTTCAGGAGCTCAAGCATTTTCTGAAACTGAAATGGTTCTAGTAGTCTTTCAGATATTATTGTGGTATTAATTTGAGACCACGGACGTCCGAGCATAGAGGATTTGCTCGCGCAGACACGGCGTTGAAAACATGGTCAAAATAACAAGTTAATAGGGAACTCTGCTTCATGGCATCAGAAGTTCAAAACTCAGTTTCTCTTCCATCCATAATTTACATATGCTATGTAGATTATTCTGAAGTAAAACATACTGTAATTTCTGGTTTTTATCAGCAATAGTTCTCAGACTAACGTCCAGTGTTGTTCGTTTTCCTATCCCTTCCCATATTGTCTTTCTCTCATCGTCTGCTTGCCGCTGCCTCTAGTGGGTTAAGTGCCCAGGTGTCCACGGTCTTGAATGCAAACCTTTCGTATACTAGTTGTGATGTAAGCAGTGTCCTTTCAGGTCTTGTTATGGACATAACTTGAGCCATGCTGAATTTTAACTCTTTCAGATTTTATTTCATTGTAAATATTTTTTGTAGGTGTTATTATGTTCTGAACTCAGATATGTTCTGAATTTCAGATATTTGTTTCTGTGTTAGAAAATTAAAATGCTGTTATCTTGTAAACCTTACCATTTGAAATATTTATTGTAATGCTCATCCTTTTCCTGTTACATAAGTGAAATATTTTTGAGTATGGCACAAAATACCAGTCAAATAAATGAATAAATAAATATAATCTTTACAGTTTTTACCTCTTGTTTCAGTGTAAACATTAACTAGTCATGTGTTTATTTACACTGGTAACACTTTCACATGTTATAATTGTTAAATTAAATTTGTGCATGTTTCAGCCGAGGCATTACAGAAAATAAAGCAAGCATTGCCATACAGGGTAAGTTTTAGGTAAAACCAGCGCATAGTATTGTTTTATATTTTTTTCCCTCGAGGTGTGCTCTTCGAATGCAATCATAGCTTCAAGGCTATGTGTACATCAAGTCTAGCTGTATGTATTGAGTAGCAAACACCTCATGTGACATCACTGGTCATTTTATGCTCAGAATGGCCTAAAATAGATTTTGATGAGTTGACTTTATTTTAAAAAATATTTTCATTTTTCTGCTGAATGAGAAAGGTAGGGATTTGAAAGAAATTAACATCGAGAAAGGAAAAAAAGAATAGAAATCTCATCAAAATCTTAAGAAAAGTTTTAGAGCATGGCCGTTTCTTGGAGGATCATTTTGGGTACATCAAACAGGTATGTTTCATTAATCGTAGCCTTCCATTTTCTTTACCTTTGAAGTACCAGTGAAATAACTAAACATCAGTGCCTTTAAATGTGTGTTTTGTGTCTTACCCTGACCAGATGAAGGAGCTAACGTGGGACGGTCAACACAAGACCAACCTGGAGAACTGCTACTGTTACTGTGGGGGACCTGGAGAGTGAGTAAATACCCGGCCTGCAGCCCATGGGGCACACCTTGGGGCCGGTTGTGCAGAATTGCAGATACTGCATTTCGTGGTGAAGTTTAGCTTTTTTCAAGTAACACATTTTGGATTTTGATTGACTGAATTTTTTTGTGTGTGTGAACTTTGATTAATTTCCTAGCAGACAACTGTAAATGTTGGCATCAAAAGTGTTGTTTTAAGGCCTGTTTGTGCTTCTGAAAGTCTCCTTTTTTTTCAGGCCAGTTGTAAGTGAAATGTTGTAGGTAGCCAGTGAACTGTTAACCGTAAAAACTCTCTCATTGAAGAGTGAAATATAAAGTCAGATCAATACTTGGACTCCTTGTTACTGGCACTTTTGTACGGAAGGAATGAGAAAAATTTAATTCAGGACAGCCTTTAGCAACAGTTTGACTTGAAAGGACTAGTTGGACAGCATCTCTCACGTGTCTGGCTAAACTCTTTCGCACAGAATGTTTATTAAGGTTTAATTAAGTCTGGACTAGTTTAGCATTGTAGTAGACTTTTGTACAGTTGGCCACAGGAAGTCCCACCAGATAGCAAAAAGAGCCTGATGGTGAAAAGAAAAAGAAACAAGTAAAACTGACAGTTTCAACACTGGATTGGAATCTAATCAAAATTATTTACCTGGATAAGGGTATTTTCTAAAAAAAATTTCCCACCCATGAACCTGATGACTGTGCATAAGGAAGTCAGATACACAGTAAGTGCAGTGTCAAATCTGTAATATTTTACTGTTGAGAACTGAAGGCCTTAGAGTTACGTTATATTTTCTTTCCAGGTGGTATAGAAAAATGTTACAGTGTTGCCGTTGTGAACAGTGGTTTCATGAAGGTAAGGTTTGATTCCTGAACCATTTTGTCTGGATCATTTTCTGGCCACGAATCATTGTCTAGTCTTGCATTATTTTCGGATTTGAATCATTTTTTGACCATCAGTCATTGTCTGGCCAAGAATCATTGTCTGATCTGAATCGTCATCTGGCCATGAATCCTCACTTGGCCTGAACACGCCTTCAATACTTCTGGTTGAATGAACGTGTATTTTTGTTCTCTAAAATTTCATGGAGGTTCTGAATGGCTTAAGGGCGTGGTTGCTCTGACTTTGGGGTATTATTTGTGTCTTGACAGTTTTCCACATAATGGTGCTCTAGCTTTCCATATATGTGGTATGTTCTCAGTTTTTGAGGTTACAGACAATCTCTCGTTTCCTGTATTTTCAGCGTGTTTACAGTGTTTAGACTACCCTGTGCTGTACGGTGATCGCTGGCACATATTCGTCTGTTCTCTCTGTAACTTTGGTATGGAGTACGTCAAGCGACTTGATCTGAAGTGGTATGTAAACGATTGAACCTGCAGTCTGAATTTCACGTCGGGTGTTTGCTAGCCGCCGAGAAACGTCAGACAATTGAATTTTAGGCAAATTTGGTTTAGAGTTTTCATGAAATATATTGAGTTTGTAATGCATTGACGATGAAAAGATATTGAGCCTTCTGATTTGTTCAAATTGAGTTTCTAAAAACAAATTGGCTAGAAAAACAGCTGCATGTTCAACTGAATGTCAGACATACTGTCAGTAAAGCCACAGGTGGCAACGGATCACTCTCACTCACTTATGAAAAGGGGTCTGGTTAAAGCTCGAAATAGTTTCGCAAAAACACACGCCTATTCCTATTTATATTATATGATACATGTATTCCAAACTTGTCAGTGTGGAATGTTATTGTATTAGAGATAGAATACTGTATAGTTTTTATTACCCTTGCGGCCATTTGGTATACCCCTGCATACCAAGGGCCATTGTCGTAGTGGGCAGTGTCCGTCCATCCCTCTGTCCACATCCTTGTTGACGCTCTATCTTTAGAACAGTTTGTCCCAAGCTCACCAAACTTACACTCCACTTACACTTTCGCATGAAGAGGAAGAACCGTATTGATTTTCAGCAATCTTGACCATTTTCTTCAAGGTCACTGGGGTCATTTAAGTTCAATTTTATAGAAAGCGTTATCTCTAGAACAGTTCAGTTTAAGTTCACCGGACTTACACCACTCTTACACATTGGCATGAGGAAGAACCCTATTGATTTTCAGCAGTCTTGACCTCTTTTTTCATTTTCATTGGAGTCATTTAAGTTAAATTTTAAGAAGTTTAATTTTAAATTTCAAAGGCTTGTAGACGTTCATTGTCTAGTGCGGTTTAGCCCAAATTCACCAAACATGTGTTTAATTGCACGGTATTATTAGCTTGCCTGTAATAAGTACATCCATGGCTTATGTCGTATCCTGATTGTTGTTGTTGGCGTCCTTTAACAAGGACAGCAATGTTAAACGAAATGTTAGAGATGCTATCGTAAAAAGTACTGCATGCATTGAACTCAGGTTTTACACATATATACAGCAGTATAGCATGAGGGGGACATTCCATCGTTGATTCTACGTGTGATTATTAAATACTGTAAATTACTCAATTCCTGACCTAGTGTATTGCATATTAGAGTCGGTGTTAAACAAAATGTTAGTGGTGGTACCTTACTGCATGTATTGAGCTTAGGGTTTGCACACAATTAGAGCACAGTATCACAAGGGGGATGTTCCATCAGTCAATCCCTACATTCATATAATACACTGTAAAAATTTCACCCGCACATGCCAAGTAACAGGGAAAGCTGTGTTCAAGGAAATGTATCTTAACAAAAAAAACTGCTGCATGTATTGAGCTCAGCCAGTGTTACAGGTTTTCTCTCAAAAATTACACCATTCACAAGTTCGTTAAACACTTTCACAGGTATATTAATTTCAATCATCCATCTCATCAACATTTATTTGATACTGTCTCGCCATCTATCCCCTACAGGCGAGCTCTTTGGCAGCCTTGTTACCATACCTGAGTTTCTTCGGAATGTTTTGTGTGGAATATTTTGTTACAAGTAAAATGTTTTACTACAGGTGATTCGTTTTGTTACAGCTGTTTTGTTTTTTTTTTCCCAGGCTTGAAGTGGCACAGTTGGCTCTCTTTAATCTTACCATCATCTACAACAGGAAGTATTTTGACCTAAGTGATGTGATCATCCCCTGGGTGAAGGAAAACTGGGACACGCTTCAACTCCCGCAGGTAAACACAGTGTCACAGTGAAAGTTGTGTGCTGTAATGGTATTATTGTAGAAGGGAACATTTAGGTACCCCTGTTCTCACTGCTTGTTGGGCCTTGGTGACAAATGCAGTCAGATTTCCCTGTTCTCACTGCTTGTTGGGCCTTGGTGACAAATGCAGCCAATTTTCCCTGTTCCCACTGCTTTTGGGAACTTGATGACAAATGCAGTCAGATTTCCCTGTTCTCACTGCTTGTTGGGCCTTGGTGACAAATGCAGTCAGATTTCCCTGTTCTCACTGCTTGTTGGGCCTTGGTGACAAATGCAGTCAGATTTCCCTGTTCTCACTGCTTGTTGGGCCTTGGTGACAAATGCAGCCAATTTTCCCTGTTCCCACTGCTTTTGGGAACTTGATGACAAATGCAGTCAGATTTCCCTGTTCTCACTGCTTGTTGGGCCTTGGTGACAAATGCAGTCAGTGATGCTTGTGTGGACAACTGTGCCGTGAAACTGTGTTGAAAACTGCTTGTCTTGTCAGTGTGGTGTGCATATCTGTAAATCACGTGTGTGCAAGTTGGTCAGTAATTTGCCAGTGGTCGGTGGTTAACACTGGGTGCTCTGGATGCCATCATATCACTACAAAATTTTAAAGTGTGGGATTTAAAAAAAAAACAAAAAAACGGGAAGTATTGGTGATAATTATGTTAAGACTTGAACTAAAAGTGAAACCTTGACATGACAGTAGTGAGCTGTCAGTGGTGATAGGAGCGATGTATTCTCTAATACTACAAGAAACACCAGGAAAGCAAAGGAATGAGTGAGGTTTACAATGTAGTGATTGCAGCAAAATTTCACCGCTGTTACGTCTTCTGTTCACAGCCAATGTTAAAGAGTGACATCGCTGAGGAAATATCAAACAGTTTGATGAAGAATAAGTACAGGTTTGTATCTATGTATTCACTGGATCTTTGTGGGGGCTATGACAGCATTCATGGGGCCGTAAGCTCAGTTTTCTGTTTATGGAACATCACTGTCAACTATACAGTTTGCAGAAGACAGGTTGGATTTCCCCACGAGCCCTGATCATGACATCTCCATTAGATGAAGCTCTCAGTGTACAAGTTGCCTGTGTGGAAGAAATCGTTAAAAAAAAAAAAATAAAAAAGGAAAACAATCTTAAATCAGTCAACAGAAACATTATGAATTCCTATGATTTCATTTTTTGGGGGGTTTTTTTGGTTTTTTTTCCTCAACTTTGAGGCTTTTTTCATTTTTTTAGAAATTACCTTTTTTAGAAAATATCTTAAATCTGACTAATATCCTGTCAGGTTCCAAAGTGGCAAAGAAATTAAAAAGAAGTTTACGCTGTTTGGTTTGCGAGTCCGTCTGCCTCCCCCACCCCCGACTGTGATTGTGCCTGAGAGACTGCTGATCAGTGACTGTGTGATAGGTAACGTGCAGGTGAAAACTCAGAGTGGCATGCAGAGGTAAGCCAAACCATCAGTAAAGAGTTCAAATCCTGTAGATTCCAACTTTTCTTTTTCCCTTTTTTTTTTTTTTTCATTGTATTTATGTATTTTAGTGGCATTTCTGAATCATCATTCTGAACCATAAAATAATATGCACTATACACTGAACACATTGAAATCAGTATGTAGGTAATTGTTGTCTGACATACAGTGTGATTTATTCTTTGATTGATGTTTTATGCCATACCCAAGAAAATTACACTTAAAGCATCTGTCCACTGTTTTATTCTATAGGTTGTGCACTGATTTTGGGACTACATTAATTGGTGGCGATCAAGGGAAAATTTGAAGCTATGCAATTTTGCTGTAGTTCCCTGTTATTACAGGGTACAGAGCAAACTACATGACAGTGGTCTAGAACCTGAATATGAGATATCTTATGTTGAATCTTTCTGGCTCTTTTTTTTGCAACTATAGTGAACAAAAATATAAACGCAACACACAGTGTTTTGTTAATTTTAACTGTGTTGTCAATTTCCTTTCAATACTGTTTTTCCTAAGGGCATAAAATGGACTCTTAGCAATACATTTCTATAATTGATGGAAACGGACAAGCGATGGTAACTTTGAGGCAGATTAGGAAACGGGTGGGGTCAGTTTGGGAAATTCCACGCTTCAGTGCCGAATATGTCCGCTGTTTGCCTGCTGCACTGCTACACATTGTCAATGCATAGACCTGATGAGATGGTCAATTGTGACTTGAGGAATGTTTTCCCACTGTGTGAGGGCCACATGCAAGTACGCAGTGTTACCCGGAACTGGAAGTCACCGACAAACATGCCAGTCAAGGACATCCCACAGGTGTCCAGTTGGGGACAATTTGCCAGTCGAGCACTTCAGTGTTTTCAGCGGGTTGAAATGTTCTGCGTGCCACACCAACATGGGGACGTGTATTGTTGTGCTGAAATGTTCCGACCGAAAGAGATGAGGACAAATAGGGTGCGGGATTTCATCACGGTGTCTTACTGCATTCAGGTTACCGTTGAAATGAAGTTGAGTGCAATAGCCATGACTTGCCCGCCCACACAAGTGCCCTACCACGCCGGAAGGCGATTTTGACCATCATGCTGCCAAACCCGCTGCCTCCCATCGGCTCTTTGAAGCTGAAAACGAGATTCTTCTGAAAACATAATGCGCTGCCATCGTGCCAAAGGCCAAGAAACATGAATGTTAACCCAGTCATGCCGATTCTAGCATCGAACAGGTGTAAGGTTTATACCCAGGAGTGGTCTACGGGCTCACATGTTCGCTTCTCTGAGGCGATTTCAGTGGTGTAACGTAACTTTTTAAACTGCTTGTCTGCTGTAAATTTCACTTGGGGTGCCACGATGCAACAATAGTTTTTAATTTTTTAGTATACATGTACATTAAAATTGTAATGAATTAAAAGCAACACTTTCAATCAGCATTCATGTATTTTTACTTTTATTACACATTAATTACCTCAGTGAAGTGCAGAAAAAATACATCAACTTCAAATTTGTTGATGTCCATTTGACTTTGGTTATGTGCAAGTTTCATGTACACTGTAACTGGGAACAAAAGAACAATTATGTACCCCTAAATCCATGGATGAATGTCATGAAGGCCGCATCCTACTATAAGCTGCAGTGCTTTTGTCTGAAATCCCCAGAGAAGCATGCTATACACGTAGGTCTATGCCAACAAAGGGCACATGTTACGAGTGGCACCATATTCACCAGACCAGCCAGGGGGGCATAAATAAATTGATGACAGGCTTGGTTGGGCTGGCTGGTAAGGGGTACAACTCCTAATAGTTTGTAATGGAATGGCCTGGCCATGAAATTACCTCTTTAAAGTCACCAAAGGCATCACTCAGCTGCAGTTGTAAATTCAATGTAGAAAATATTGGCTCTTGCGTGCGTGCTCTCAGCCCCACATCCTTTAACATGTATATCAAATTTTTAAAAAATACTTGTCTTCAACAAAACTATATTTTGCCACTTAAAAATTTTCTGTTATATTTAGCGATGACATCTCCGTCATTTTTTTTCCACACGATCCTCAGACCACATGCTTTTGAAGTTGAGTCAACACGATGCATTGACGAATAACCCTGAATCTAATGTCAACCACTGTATTACCAACTATATAAATGTGTCAGATTAAGGGCATATATCCGTGTCAGGGTTTCTAGATGATGCCAGGTTCCAATACAGGTGCACTGTATTGGAACCTGGCATCATCTAGAAACCACGACCTAAACCGAACCAGACTGTGGATCACCGAAACGAACTGAGTCAAGGGTTTTATGTTGGGGGAGTAACATACACACATAGAGACCTATAGGTACTGGCAAAGAAAACATAGCATTGTAAAATGCACTTCAAACACTCAAATGTTCAGTATAGTTAGAAATGGAGCCTCCTTGGCTCACTCGGTTAGTGTGCTTGCGCAGCACAATGACCTAGAAGCCTCCCACCAGTGCAGTCGCTGTGAGTTCAAGTGCAGCTCATGCTGGCTTCCTCGCTGGCCGTACATAGGATGGTCTGCCAGCAACCTGCGGATAGTCGTTGGTTTCTCCCAAGCTCTGCCTGGTTTCCTTCCACCATAGTGCTGACCACAGCCATCCGTATAAGTGAAATATTCTTGAGTACGGCGTGAAACACCAATCAAATAAATATAATTGAAAATGTAATCATTCCATGTCGTTTATTGAATGACCCCATGGTCAGATCCAATATTTCTATTGACCTGGAGTGAAATCTCCAAACACACCGTTCAGCTGACTGGCGACTCAGGCGGAGTGCATTGAGATTTTGCAGAATATGTAATACCTACTGATGAAAGATTAAAACAAGCGAAGTATTTTGTGCAATTCAGATTATGGATTATTTTTTGTTGCCCACCCAAACACACTTGGAGAGCGGGGAAAGCTCAGAACAGGATTTACAAGCCTGACGCAGATTCAACTTGCATTTCGCAAGCAGGCAAACTGGATTCCAAACCGTTTGAGCAGAAATTCAGTTATTATGGAGCGCAGTGTTTTATTAGCTGTGGTAGTGGCTGGCCTGTAACGGTTGAGGAGGAGGAGGTATAGGAGGTGGCAAATATGGCGGTCTTGGTTGGGGGTCGTTACCCGTAGTCGGCAGGTATGCGGGAACTAGCTGTCATGACGAATTCTTCGAGCATACCAGTGGCATACTCTCTTTGGTTTTGTGGCATCTGCAGCATCGTGCCTTTGGACAGAACTTGTTCTGTACACTTGGCCTTTTGTACACCTGAGGGCAAGGAATGCCAAGGAGGACCTTACGGATCACTGAATACTACAGATAGGGCCACACTTGTCTGATGGATTAAAATGGTGAACAGGCTTGAAATCAACAACAGTTAAATAAGTTGGTTTTGGGTCCTGAAATGTACACAGGCGTAGGGGTTTTACTCTTGGACATCTCTCGGTACTGTATTGACAAAAATCACAGCATTATCCTGTGAAATATTGCGGAAACAAAAGTGTTGCGTTTATATTTTTGTTCCGTATAGTAATGTAATAGGTATCAATATGGTAGTAACCAGCCAATGTTGTATCACTTTTTGATTGATAATGTTGCTACCACCAATATTGTTGCAAAATCAGTCGATAATGTTAAAACTTCTCCAACTGATACTGAAGTAAATTTTTACCGATAATGAAGTAACTTCTGTTCTAACCAATGCTGGATCTGACAATAGGGTGTACAGTAATACAGCTTGCTTTCCTCAAAAGTAAATCAGACTGCCTTGTTCTAAGTTCAGTTTTTAGAAGTGAATATTAGAGAGAAAAAGATGAAAACAAATTAGTCTGTTTCCTAATTCGCCTTTCAGTTTGTCACCTGTGCCACGGAAATATGGGAAGAGAAAAATGATGATGGATCCCGTCAGTTCTGCAAATGCCAAAGCCAAGAAGTTCATGAAGACGGCCACTGTAACTGTGAGTAGGAACCACCAGCTGGTCTTGCGAAACCAGACACTAGGCTGCATGACATGGCATGCAGTAGACAGTCTGGAGCAAGAGCGAATCAAATAAATAAATGAATTAAAGCTGGTATCCGACAACGTTGCCAGGGTCCACGCTATCACGTAATTGCCATTTCTGGTAGTCTGATATAAACTCCATGGCAATGAAATGAAGAAAAGAAAGTCACAAAATTGAAAAGGAATATGCTGGATTTGAACCAGAGACTGCTATGTATTTTATACTATGGGCCTAGCACTGCAGACTGCAGACAAGACAGCTTTGATCTCTTGCCCATAGCCAATAGCAAAAGACAGAGGGGTTACCTTGTTGCAAGGCTTACTCCTGTTTCCGTGGTAAACTGTGGTGATTGGTTTCAAACATTGAACCCTATTAGTAATTATTTAAATGCAAGGGTTTTAAATATTTGTGTTGGTTTTTTGGTCACAACTTCAGTACCATGCAGTTTACAAAAACAAATCTTGCAGACTTCAGTAAGTACTTTTGATCAGATCAGACAAAATGCTGATTTGATCTCAGGTTCACAGCGATCGCAAAAGACAGAAAGAATACATTGTTGTAAGGTTGATTGGGGCTGTCAAGACAGCTGCTGAAGTTGTTGAAGCTTTAAAGGATTTCAGCGGGGGTGATATACTTGTATATGCAAATATCAAGACCAGGCTTTCTCTATATGCCATTCATTCCACCCCTGAAGATACTTCATGTCATCTTGCACAGAGCTCAAGTGTTATTCAAATGGGAGGGCTTTGAAAAATTTTGGTTGGTTTTTTAGCATGACTTGAAAACAATGCACTGTGCAAAATAATTCTTGCATATTTGTTGTCCTGCCCCCAGGGAGCACCAGATAGTGTGTTTGTTTAATCACCTCAAGCAGTTTTTAGAGTTCACCTAGCTTTGACCTTAAAAGTTAGAAGTTAGTTAAAAGTCAGATATAGCCTAATTTTCATACTAACCAATTTGCATACCAAGTTTTTTTACAATATCAGTAGGGCGATCCACAAAGGCACAGCAGATGAAATTTCATACAGATAGCTTTAACCGTTCTCGAAAAGAAGATTTTTTTAATCTTAACAACAAAATTCAAAATGGCAGCTAAATCACGTGATCAGCCAAAGGTCACAAAATATTAAAAGTTGCTTCATTTGCTCATTATCAAAACTGCCAAGTTTGGTTTTTCCTCCTTTAGCAGTTTTGGAGATATTGCAATTTTTGTGGTTTCATAATCTGAACAGTTTCAAGAGGTGTCCTGCCAGAATGGTGTGGACCCCTAATTACAAAGGATAACACTCAGAAATCCTGATTAGTTGATGCACCTATATGTTCCATTACATAAAAAAAAAACCTGGGTTCGAAAATCAACAGTGTTGACTGTAATTGTTCGACTGTACTGATGTGACGCAAACTAACATCTGTTGAAGATCACTACTTGTCGAAGGTTGGTAGTCTACTCTGGACCCTCAGGTTTCCTCCACCCGTAGCAAGCAGACTAAGACACCCGTCGCACAAGTGAAAACATCTCGAGCATGGCTTTAATTAAACAGTTAAATAAGTAAGCCCATTCAAAAACACGTGTGTAAGCATAACAGGACTGACAATAAACAGAGATGGGCTTTTGATGGAATTTTTTTCTGTCTTTATTTCCCTGTTCACCCTTTCTCCAAATGTTGGAATAATCAAACGACAACTCCCTACAGCCCTACCTTATCTTTCTGATAGGACCTGTGCCCAACGGAACTTCTTTTTTTTCCTTTCAAAGATGATGGAAATAAATTAATGTAATGAGTATTGCCTTCATTGTATTGAAACTACCCTTATACTCGTGTTGCAGTGTGAGAGTAAAGACAACCATTACAGTTCTAACCAGGAGTACAGGGGTTACACGAACAACAAACCAGGACCAATGAACAGAGGTGGACGGAGTTCCAGAAAGTCCCCCACTAAGCAGTCAGGATGCAGTCTGGACAGTATTATCCCGTTACTACACAGCTACGCTGGTCACAACCACCCATTTAAAACAGCACTCGAGCAATCACAGGAACTGGAGAAGCAGAAGTTAAAATCGGTGTGGTTGCGCTCCTACCAGAACGGCTACGACACAGATTCCACCTCCCAGAGTTCTCAGGCCGAAGACACGGACAAAGAGCTGACGGACGCGAACCAAAACCTGGCCGTGAACGGCTGGTGCGTACGTCGAAAGCATCGGCGCAAAGTCAGCCATCGGAATAATTCCGATATGACCACGATAAAGGTGAAAACGGAGCCAATAGACACGGATGATTTGGACCAATTGACTTCTCCCGCAAAAACTTGTGCCGTGACTCGGTCGTTCAAGGACAATAACGTGGTGGATACGGCCACGATCGAAGCTGTGCGATCCAAAGAAGTCAGTGTCCAGCATCTGAGGTCATCTGTCTGTCATTATTTTGGCAGGTCAGAACGATTGGCACAAGGCGAGCAGTTCCAGGTCATCGCTAAGAGAGTCGCACCTGACAACACGGTCCAGTATTTGTTGGAGTGGGAAGGTCTAGTTGGATAACACATGTATATATATATCAGAAGTGAAAAAAACCTCATTGCTGGCTTTTCATCCCTTTATTTCTAATGGTTTGTTCCATGACCTTTGTCAAGTATTACTAATTGGTAATAACTGGCATTGGGTCTTGCCATATCTTTTTTTTGTTCATGGGGGGGCAAAGTCTGACCATTTTTCTTACTTTTATCTAAGCTTGAACATCATTTAGCCCCGTTTTTTATGTTTTTTTTAAGCTTTCAGATTTGGAGAATTTCTCAGTTTATTCAAACTATATCATCGTGTGCTCTAAATGGAAATAATTTGAAAACCTGTTATCAGTTGTATCATTTTGTACCAGTTTATGTTATCTCAACACAACCACTGAAACTGACATTTCAATGCCAGGATTTATTTGGATGTAAATTTGTTGAATTTCAGTTATTTCTTTTTAGCTGCCTGTTTTTATTTTCTATAAGAAAGGTATATTCAGCAGTGCTAAACGTTTGTTTTAATACTTTTAAAAGAACAAAATACTTATTAAAGTAATTATTAAATCATGGCTGTTAAATAAATGCAATGTTTATCGAATTACAGTGTGTTTGTTTGAATTTGTTGAAACAGGACATTGCCTGGTAACTTGCCTGCACAGGGTGGGTCAGTTGGAGCTCCCTTTACTGACCACTTAATCGCGACTTGAAGATTTCTTCAGCTTTGATGCTTGTGGGACATTCAACCCCTTAGTGACAGTAATGATTGAAGACCATTGTGTAGTCATGTGTGAGGTCGAACAATTGCTGGACTTGTCTTCCAACCATGTGGTCTGTCTTTCTGTCTGTATATCCGCACACATGGGAACGTGGGAAAGTTTGTCAGAATCAAGGCTAGAGACCGCCAATAAACTTCATTAAAGGCCTATGACACATGATTCCTGGTTTCCAATTTAGTTCTGTGGAAAATCTGCTGCCCCAGTTTTCATTTTTCCTTGTTATTCGGCCACTAGTTTATGATCACCTTTTGTGACAGCGTCTAGATAAATTGAAATGAGTTTCAATTTACGTGTGCCGTTGTCGTATAACTGACATATTCTTGAGTATGGCACACACACCAATCATTCAAATAAATAAATAATGAAATCAGTATAGGAGATAAAATGACTTGGTTTGCCTTAACAACCCAACTAGGGTGTCAACACAAACTACTTCACACCAGATCAGATAGGTGGCCCAGAAAATGACATCAACCATCTGTACAACTATTTAATACCAAGCACCCCAAAAAATCTGTAACGTATTTAAGTTAAAACAGCAAATGCTGCTCTCTATATCGCTGCCATCACTGGATCAGTCGGACCATGTGTGAGCTGCAGGTTGCTGGGGCACTTGTTTATGTATTTTTATGTACTTATTTATTTCAGTGATGTTTATTACACCGTACTTGAGAACATTTCACTTGTACAACGGTGGAGGCCAGCATTATCGTCGTGGAGAAAACCCACGACCGTTCCCAGGTTGTCAGCAGACCTTCCCATGTATGACTGGAGAAGAAGCTGGGCTTGGCCTCGTGCAGACTTCATTGGTTAGAGGCACAAGGACCATTATGCTGCACTATCGTGCTAACCCCCTCGACCACATATATGGTTAAGACAGCTTTTTTTTCACTGACATCACGCTGAGCATTATCAACATGGCCTCTGTTTCAAGACTTCTTGACAACGTTTGTTGGTGGTACAGGGTGATCTACAGGTCCAATGTTATACACTTTATGGGCGCCCAATTAAAATAGTGTCTGACCCAAAATAACAAGCAAAGAACAAAAAAGCCTAAATTAGAAAGAGCAAGCAAATATGACTGTCCTCTACATTAAAAGAAATAAGGTAATTTTCGTTGTGTATATTTGTACTCGACAAAGCTGGAATTCTGCAGTTTTTGTGGTTGCTAACCTTCTGTGAATCAGACACACTTTTAAGTATAGTTTTGTCAACATATTTCATTCAAATGGTTGCCCAAATTTGACCCCTGTATGCAACTCTCCGGTGACAGAACAGACCACTCACTGTGAGGAGGGTGCTGCAAGAGCACACCGCCTGATTGGTCAAGGGCTAGCCTCATCAGAAGAACCCATTGGACAGCTCATCAAAGACAAGAAAGATGTTATACCATGTGAGGAGAAAATAACCATCAGACACTACTGAAAAAAGACAATGAGCTTTATATATGACTATGGTAGCTGAATATGAGCAAGAGGACAAAATGACATTAGTGTAGGTCACATTGTACAGAATGAGCTGCACTCTCATGTCTGGATATTTTCACTGCCATCATGTGACTTGTATGTTACAATCCAATAGACATGAATTAATTATTTCTGTTGCCTAGAATTCTGATGTGAGATGGGGTTCTTTTTGCAGTAATTCGTACTTCATGAATAAATGTTGGGACTTACCACTGAATTGATCTTGAGGATATGACAATACGTCACTAGAGTAGGCCATATTCTTATTACATGAACTACTCTCGTATTTCTTGCTTTTTTAACTGCTATCGCACAAATACATTAGTCCAAGGTCTGCAATTCTTCGGTCCAAGTCATTGCCTACACTTCTGATAAGCAAATATTTGGCCTTCAATTCTGATGAAAAAATGGCACTATTTGATACCTATTTAATGTGAGCATCCTGCTTGTACATCCAAATGGACAGTTCACTGTACTTGAAATAAGTTATTAATCCTAGCGATCAGTTTGTTAGTTCTATCAACGCCTCCACAACATTTCCTTTGTGTTCCCGCAACTTCCGTTCAGCCTGACTGCGTCCAATCTCCATTTCATTCATCTGAAAAAGAAGAAAAACACCATCCCTGGTTAAAGTGTACATGCAACATGCATTCAACAGGGCTGAAAAATTAATTTCCATGTAACAAGGTTTTTTCATAACTAATTTATTTACTTGATTGTTCTTTTACACCATACTCAAGAACTGACTCAACTGTACAAAGGTAGCCAGCTTTATGGACAGCACAATTGTTTATTTATTTATTTGATGGGTGTTTTATGCCATACTCAAGAATATTTCACTTATACAACGGCGGCCAGCATTATGGTGGGAGGAAATCCGGCAGAGCCCAAGCGGAAACCCAAGACCATCAATAGGTTGCTGGCAGACCTTCCCACGTACGGCCGGGGAGGAAGCCAGCATGCGCCGGACTTGAACTCACAGCGACTGCATTGGTGGGAGGCTTCGGGTCATTGTGCTGCGATAGCTCTCTAACCGACTGAGCCACGGAGGCACCCAACAGCACAATTAAGGACCAGTGATACAACTCACACCATTGTTATTCTGAAAGATTGTTGATCTCACGGATTTAGCTGTCATTTCTGAACCCAGTCACCCATGCCCTTAAAACTTGCTGGTCATCAAGATTAATATATGGGGAAAGTTTTGCATTAAATATAATGGGTATAGCCCAAAAGACAACAGCATTATAAAAATCTCAACATACTTTTTGTGGCCACACAGGTCCATTCACATCCTCACCTCCAACTGCGGGAAGAATTTACTTGAAACATTCCACAAAACTTCCTCTACGCACTGCTACTAATGTTTACACTCGGCAACAGACCTAACCACTTGAAGTTACATAAATTTTAACCACTTCCCTTGCTGGCAGGCGTTCCGTGGAGTCCTTGGAACACCACCACCATCATAGCAGAAAGTAGCCCGTTTTCAATTCGTGCTCCTGTACCCGAAATGGTTCATTTACAAACCAGTATTGCTTATCATTGTGCTGAAAAACACTGGTTTACAAGCTAACCAGTTGTCATTAGCTGTGGGATTTGCACAGTGCACAAGCTAGATACAGATTGTAAACATGGTGCACCATGTGACCATACTTGCCCTTGCTTGGAAATGGCGTTAAGTGCAGCTGTTTGGATTTTTATTTTTTCACGGAGTTAGAAATACTGCTGTATGGATATATTGGTAGCACTGTATACACAGTGTTCCGAGGAGTTTCTAGTACATTTGTATTGCTGCTGAAAGAACTGTGTAGCACCAAAAGGTAAGTTGAACATCTGATAAATGTGTTTATGTATTGCCGATACTGTTGATTAGTACTGCAAAATATTTTCACTGTTTATTACATGTGTACCCCAAAATTGAAGGCCTTATGTGCCCTGATTCCAAAATGACAGTAAAATCTGTGAGAAGACCTGTCTGATGGCAGAACTTTGCACAACTTGTAGGATTTCCCCTTAAACCAGAGTAAACCACTAACTTTTGGCAAGTAAATTGTGACCTATCTTGCATGCAACATGCACAGTATTGATGGATGGCAAGAAGTCTCCAGAAAACGTCATCAAAAACCAAAGAGAGCACAGACACTTTGTTGTCTCCAAGGTCCTGCTGACAACGGTAGCAAGAGAATCTTATTTATCTGATTGATGTACTCAAGAATTTATGACCACGGTCTGTTTTATTGGCAGTAGAAACCAGAGTCATCAGGGTAAACCACCAGCCTTAGGCAATTACGGACAAACTTCATGCACAGATAAGCACACCATACTAGTGGAACACAAATGTTCTTCAACAAATCATGTCTCATTGACTACCTACTGTCCCCACAATTAGTGAGGGCAGAGGAATATCGCATTTATCCACTTGGCCACAGGGCACTCCACAGGAATCTGAAAAAATTAGCACTTAAAGAATGTGACCTGAAGATTTGATCAAAGCTTGTACAAATACAGTGGTTCCTTGGACCGTCTGATCTCTTTGCACATGGAAATCTGACAACTTACAATTAAATCCACATCTTCCTTTGTGATCTTGACCTTAGACAGTTCTTTCTCCTTCATCTGCCGCTCGGTGGCTTCCTTTGCTTTCCTGTCACTCACAACTCGCATAGCCTGAGAAACAAATACAGGATTTCTTCACACAGAACTGTATTATTCTACTATGCTGTTACAGTCACTGATTTAAGTCGACACTCCAAATTTACTACATGTTTTAATGATGAAATTCACAGGCCTGGGGCTTGTCTAAAAAGTGTTTCCCTAGCTTTCACATCTAGTTTGAAAACAGAACAAGGATCCGGGGGAAATGAATGCCCGACATACATAAAATAGGTCTACAAAACAAAGCAACAACGTTGAATCATCTTTCTCTTCTTGGTCAGACACCAAATGGTTGACAGCGTCGTCGAGAAAACAGACATTTATCCCACTGTATTTATGCCCTATCATCATCGTTTAACCTAAAGAAGTAAGCAGCTTAACGCTGTAATCATGTTTATGTAACGAATATTGGGCTCTCACCAATGTGTTCCACTGTAGACTCAGAAAATTCCCATACTTACATCTCCAAAATTCTGTGACGATATTTCTGCTTCTTCCACAAAATCTGTTACTTTCTCGAGATCTGCCGCCCCGGAGTCATGCTTGGCGATCTTCTTTCCCTTGTTTGCCTTGTTGTCATCCCCATCATGTTCCACGCTGTCTTCTTCGTTCGCCATTTTGAGTTGGTGTAAAAATGAGGAAGCGAGGGTTGGAAACGGACTCCATCTAGTTTTCTAATTGCGTTTCTGCAAAAAAAAAATATACACCTTTAGCTCCGGGATTAAAACATTCCAAGGCCTGTATTTAAGGATGTGCACCAAATCTTTTTTAAACAGAAAACCGTGACAGTCCTGAACGGGTAAGTGGTCAGTTCGAATTTCACCTATGTCAATCATCCACTGAATAGTAACATAAATAAAAAGACTGCTGTTGACAATGGGATACCGTCAGAAGTCCGAAGTGGGACATGTGACGTCATTTTAGTGACACTGAAGATCCTACTGCAGTGGCAATTGCACGACGTCAGTGTGAGAAGAGCAAGGAAAACGTTCTACGCAACATGTTTGACGTTGCGTAACAAAGGACTTATGACGTAGAAGTCCTAATTCACTGCACCGACACCTTTTGGGAGAGAAAAACCCGCCGATATCCCATTCTCCACTTATAAAAACATCCTTTTATACAAAAGAATAAAATTCACCTCGACATAGATACAAAACTGCAGATCATCCGCCACAGCTACATGTTTCCACCATTCCGCATGTTTATTCCCATGGGTGGTGAAAACTCGTTTTAAAAAGTCCTGCCTTCTTCTGATCGACAAAGCTGTAATGGGTAGGTATTGGCCAAAGGCTCAATTAAGGCCATATTGTGGAGTATATTTCATCGAAATCCGCTCAGCACAGACGGTCATGTGTCTGGGATGAGGAAGCATGAGTTCCGGAGTAAACCACAGACCTTCTCTAGGTACGTGACAAACCTCGTGACATAAGGCCTCGGCCAAAACATGAACTGGATTCGAACACGCGACCTCACTACTCAAGTGCCGGATAGTTGCAACAAGCTATCGGGCTATCCACCTTGCTGAGCCATACAGCGGGGCCCCTATTTACAAATAAACACCGGAAAACGTAATCCTTCGCGTAGGCATAATGAGAAGTAAGTACATCAAGCAATCAAGTTGTACCACTCAACGCCAACCTTGGCGGAGGTATAGGCCTAATAATAAATAAATTATACCTTGAGGAGTATGCATATAAGTGTGACAGCCATACAAACCTTGGCCTGGGACATACAATGTGAGAGTACTCCAGCGTCTTGCTGTTAAGAAACTTTTTGGCCGGCGTTTAATTATTTCTGTCTGTCTGTCTGTCTATCAGCATCTTTATTTGGAGGAAAATATAGCTATGTATATACGGATAATGTGAATGAGATTTTGCGCATAGTTTAGCTTTGGAACAATGACCAGTTCATTTTAACTTTCGATGGTGATCCCGATCGGGACCACTTTTCTTCCACCAATATAGGCCTATATAGTGGGTATATCTGTGGGAAAGCTTGTCAGTAATTTGCCAAAGGATTGTGGTTTACCCCGGGCATCCCTGCATGCACTCATAAAACTCATGGGCATTGGAGGCCTATACAGGGGAAAAATTCTTGAGTATATATGATGTTAAATATAACAGTCAAATAAATAATTAAATTCCGTAACCGAAAAAAAATTTATCGATATCCCTCAAATATTGGATTCAACGGAAGAGTTTTTGAGGGTATCTGATTTGGCTCCACGTGTTTACTGACATAATTTTCAGGTTTATATTGAAATGGTGTACATACAGGCGCCCCTATCTACATGACTGTTATAACAGTGTGCCTTAATTCGGTGTACTGACCCGGTCAAACCCTGTCCCTGACAGCTATACAACCCTGTCCCCTCTTCACAGAACACCTGGATACGTCCGACGATGCCGCCGATATCTCGCAGTGGTGATTCACTGCTCACATAGTTCTGCGCTACATTACATATGTATACTTGGTTAGTCCATTGTTTTTTCCTTGTGATGTCAAACGTAGCAAATTCGATCGACATTTTCTTGAACGAAACGTCGCCGATGCATGCTTTTCCTTCTTGACGTTAATTTTCTTGGCATTGCATGCCTTTTAACCTAAAGGAAACTTCGCATCTGAAATGGTTTTCTCTCAAAAAATCTTCCGTTAAATCAAGAATGGATGTCCGTCGATCTGGCGGATTAATCTGTCCTGATTAATTCATCATCAGGATGGGATTAAATCGTTGCCAGGAAGTTTCCGTTAGACCAACGGTAATGCAATCCGTCGTGTACGACTGCAATTTATAGATCACCGGTGTTATACAGAGCCCATTATCATAGTGACAACACATATGCATATTTAGGCATACATGTATAAACATACAGGAAAATACCTACCGTGGCATGCACGTAATATATAGGCCGTGCACTTCCCAGTTCTAACAACCGAAAATGAATTATTTATAACTGGGAATTTCAGTAGATAACGGTAGACTGGTGTACCCTCATCAAGATTTGCTGGCAATTTGGTCTACAGCGTATTTTTCAGTAGATATACAGCTCTCTTTCAACTGCATGACTAAGTTTACAGCTAATTGCATGCACTTGTGCTGCGAAAGTACAGCTTCACTCCACGTTTTTTTATTTTATTTTATTATTACCTTTTTTTTACATCCAACGCGCTGTAAATTAACAAACACCAATCGGATAAATACGAGTATGATGCATTAAAATCTGCAGCTAAAACGTAATTGGGTGATATGTCAATACTGCAAGTCTGCAGCAGGTACTTATATATGAACAGCACCGTAACTTTTGTATCTACTCCATTTGCTTTTGTAAGGTAATAGAGCTAAATGTTGTGAGGATATATATATATACAAAGATTTTTTGTTTGTTTGTTTAAGCCTATACTTAATTTAGGCAGAAACCATATATAAATCTACGTACGCCATACCTTCTATAGGTCTATATCCGCTAAGTATATGTATGTCTCTGCACATATGGCTTACAGTGTTGTCAAGTCGTTGGCTTATTGTGGAACACGTGCTATATAGTATAACAAATATCATGTATGCTATATATATGACCTAGGGTCAGGGTTAACTCTGTGACCCCATGTAGCCAGAACGAATTGGCTTTAATGTTACATAGTACGTAGTCCGGCACTATTTGTATGTGTGTTTTGATAACCTCGACGTTTTAATATTCCATGCTCCTATATCCTTGCGTCACTAAGTATGTCTAGCAAAAATAGCCTTAGAAGTGGGGATTCGAACTCACTCTGTAAATATACAGTTTCTAATAAATATTTCCCAAGACACATATACAACTGTAGGCCTATGTCATTATTATTATCAGTTGAACGACATATGCGCGCCAGCGAGGCGTAATGACACAGGTGCCTTCCACCAGTGCAGTGGCTGAGTTCAAGTCCAGCTCATGCTGGCTTCCTCTCCGGTCGTATGTTAACCAAGTAATTACTTGGCCTTTCCACTACGCTACAACGCCATGGGAAGGTCCCATTGAACACTAATACCGCAAACTCGACCCCCGGCCGCCCGGCTTTGAGTCATCAAACATGGCCCCGTCGTGTTTTACCGAGGTTTAGGTGGAGGTAGCTCGAGTTTATTATGACTTAACAGTTTGCGTTAGGGGTCTGAAGTTAAAGCGGATGCAAAGCGCCCAACCTAATGAGAAAAATGCAACAAAGAAGCAGAGCCTAACTGATCGGGTGAAAGCCGAAAGATAGGTGGCCGTGTTTGCGGTATTAGTGTTCAATGGAACGTTCCCATGGCGTTGTAGCGTAGTCGAAGGGCCATGTGATTACTTGGTTAACATACGGCCGGAGAGGAAGCCAACATGAGCTGGACTTGAACTCAGCCACCGCACTGGTGGAATGCACCTGGGTATAAGCTCCTCTTACTGATTTGGCTAAATAACTTTATACATGCGACATTTTGGTATCAAGAACTCTGTAAACACCTTTTATATCATATCTTGCCTGTAGGCGTAAATAAGTTCGATTCTTATACATTATCTTGATTCCTTTATTTCATTTATGTGGACCGCTTCGCGCATTGTATAAGCGCTAAACCACAAACTAATGCACGTATATGAACTGACCGAAACATGAAAACGGTCAGGATGTCACCCATTCAAACATCGGGAGTTCGATGAATACATGTTGAACACAGGTATTGGCGAATGTCGAAACCGGCGGTTGTTTTCGGGACAGTTGTTATAAACTCTGCAATACTGCGACTTAATTTTTTCTATTTTCTGTTGGTTTAAACTTGGCTTTGAATGATCTTTAAGGAATTCTGTTACATGTTTGCACTTTAGTTTTATACTACTTTTCAACTTTTCGCGTGAAACTTTCAAGTTTATAGCACATTCTAGTAAGAGCGCACACCTGTGTTTTGCTGCAGAGTTATTCAATTTATTTCCTTCACTGTTTGCAGTTTGGAGCTACGAATTAGGTCAACGACAAGAACATTTTGACCGAACAAAGCGCACACACATGACACAGTGACTTGCAAACAGCGCTCGCAAAAATGGGAGAATCTTTAAGGAACGGAATTTTTCTGGTGATTCTTGCTGGAATAATGTCTTTATCAAGAGCAGGTAAGTTCGAATTTGATATCCTTTCGAGAATTTAGACAAAATGAAGTTTGTTTTACACACCACACCTGTGATTCTGGATCCGGTATGATCAAACACACGATTCTGACTCACCTGGTGTGAGGCGTGAAGGTGTAGACATACCTGGACACTACACCATTCGATGGCATATTAATATATATGTAAGGTGTATAAACTGTGGCCTTTTCAGTGTTCATATGAATTATACTTGCTAGATTTGCGTTCATGTACAAGATCGAAGAACAGAAGGGGTTTAGTTTAAAATGTGTCGGAGGCTCTCTCTCAGGTCCGCGTTCACTATTCAGTCGAATCCAGCCGAGTTGACTGGGCGACGATGGAGATTTAACCAGTATGCTTCAACTCTGTGTGACCCCAGAGGCAAAAAACTTTTTTTTTTTTTGTAATTTCATAAAAACAAACAACAGTTACTTAATATAATCTCAACCAACAAAGGTTGAATGACATGAGCTGTCTCCCGAATTACAAGGACTCACCGATTATTAGCAACACTACAGCTTGTCACACACTGCATGTACGTGAATTACGAACAGTACTCCACAGGAACAGTTACGACTCTCTCCTGTAAAGTTAGGGGGCTACACTGTGTATTATAAATTCCATTAATATTTTGTTGATGTTAAGTAAAATATATTTAAGCTTTTCCTTCATGCACAAAATGTGAAGACTCCCTTACTGCTTAGTTTGTTAAGCAAAAATTATAATAATAATAAAATATACTGACTAGGCCTAAATTCAAGGGATGCGTTATTTATTTATTTAATATTTATTTAGTTTTATATTATTTATCTTGATGCTTAAGGTGGGGAGATGGGGAATGTGGGGGTTAAATTAAGCTGGATTGATCTTGATACCTGTAGGGGAGAAAGTGAGGCCATGAACACATCAAAAAGAAAAACTTGAAGTTAATTCCGAACGATAGCCATTTATGGATTCGAAACCTGGAGGAAATTTGCATGCTCTCTCACATGGCAACCAAATTAAGTGTGTATATAGTGTGAATGACCTATTGTGGTACAAATACATATCGGATACGCTCTACGCACCATTGTTGTTACTGGTCGTGAGTACACAGAGTTTAATTATTGTATGTATAGCCGTGTTTTATGTATAGGCCATTATATAGGCCTAAAGATACTCTACTTTATATGGTTTGCTCCCATATAGTTGAGATATAGGTCTTTAAACCCAGGAGGGTTGCTGTGAGTTCAGTTCATTCTGGTTTCCTCTCCGGCCATATGTGGAAAGCTCTGCCAGCAACCTGGGTTTGCCCCTGGACTCAGCCCGCTTTCCTTCCACCATAATACTGGCTGCCGTCGTATAAGTGAAATATTCTCGATACAGCCAAAACCACCAATCAAAAAAATAAATTTAAACCCAAGAAATTCATATGCCGGTACACCATATACACCTAGGCCTTCTATGCAGATGACACTTGAGCATGTACCTGTGATTGCTTTTTCTCACAGCGTACTAAATAGCCTGAAGATACTGTATGTACAAAACTTATACCTGTACATTTCGATACCGACAGAATATAAATATGGTGAAGCTCCCAGACGGACCCAAGATTTTCCTGTGAATTACTGAAATATTTATTACCTAATCGATTTTCTCAAAACTTTGACATAATTGTGAGGAGGTGATGTTTAGACACCCCTATATAACCTCGATCTCAGTCAAACATTAGACGACTGCGTCATACATATCATACTCGTACATTGGACCTGTAGAATGTATTGAAATAAAATGATACTGTAATGCACAGTACTCGGAATATGTTGAGATGCAAAGTTTCAGCCGAGGTATTTAGGCCTATATATGTTCATACTCAGCATTAAGGAGATATCTCGCGATCTTCTGAACGCGTTCATGAACTAAGTGATCCGGAATTCGACCAATAACAAACAAACAAACAAACAAAAAATAATAATAATAAAAAAGAAGAGAAACAAAAAAGGATCATCGCTTTGTTCTTTTTATTCTTCTTCTTCTTTTTTTTATTTTTTTTTTTATTTTTTTTTTTTTTTTTTTTTGAAAATGAAAATTGGGAATTTACGTAGCTTGAGACCATTTTTTCGGTCCTACAAAGGTGATTGTGTCCGTAATAATCTAGCAAGGTGCATGGTGCCATGACGACAGTTGAGGTAATGGCTGCATATAAGCCTGGAGGCTAAAACATGTCAGTGTAAAGTAAATAGATCTCTGACTGGATTTCTATTCGAGAATGAGACTTTGGACAGGCGGAATATATATATATATATATATATATATATATATATATATAGGTCTGTTCTGTATGTACATGTATCTTAGACTGATAGCAGGTCCCAAATTTGTAGCGTTGTTTTCATAAACTGTGTGTTGTGGCATCGCAGGTCACTTGTGAACGGCGTGAGTATGTAAGTACGAGGGCTCTATCGGAGAACATATGATGATATCCTGTTATCCTTGCATGATATAGTTCAAATATACTCTAGGTTGCAGAAAACCCACAAAAATAAAAATTTAAAAAAAAAAAAAAAAAAAAAAATACCGATCTCCCGTCCTTTCCGTCGGAAACCTGGAGACGGCCGTATATATATCTCTGCCGCAAAAGGTAATTATGATATCCATTTTATGACACCACAATCTAGGACAAATTACACGATAGTCGCACTTTACCATATGTACGCTATATTACGGCTACGGGCCTTTGCTACAGTGATCTGTAGGCGAGCACCTCCACCACTCGGCCACCGAGGATCAGGTCCTTAATTGATGTTACATTTTAACAGTTAACTGCATAATATTTTCATTTGAAACACGTAAGTGTATGATTTTTATTTTTAAGACGTTTGCACCGAAAGTATGTGAATGAATGTTTCAGAAGATACCAAAAGTTAGCCATTGTTTTTCAGTTTTAATTTTCCCACCTCATATCTGAATAAATGAGAAGCACTGGTTGTACATTTCTTCTTGAGAATGTAATAGTATTTGAGTCGTTTTCGTCAAATCCCTTATCATTGCATAGAGGTTTAACAGATGTCAACATTGAACTATCAGGAAATAACTTAAAACGTTGAGGTCATCCTACCAAATTGCTGTGAAACAAAAATTAATCTTGATGCTCTGTACAAATCAGGGAGTTCCGTGTGCTGATTTTTTTAAAGCCGTGTGACATATAATGCTTCTCCTTGTCTGCATTTGCCTTGTTACTCATTAGAGTGAAGGATCCATTTTCATTTAGCAGTTTCTCTGTGAAAAGAGTCAAATTTGTTTTCATCTGTTTCAGAATGCAAAGTTTATTGAAGTTTAAAACAAGTGTAACTATCACAACAACAAAATAAAACCAAATGGAGTGAGTGAGTTAGTGCTGGGGGTTTAACATCGTACATAACAATGTACAGTCATATGACGGCGAGGAGTTCTTCTGGCGTGTGTATATAATGTCTCCTTGTGGCAGGGCGAGTTCATGTCGCCAAAGGGCTTCCGTCACTGGAGCATCATGTCGAAAATACCAGACATGATACCCCACCCACTCACATTACACTGATACGGGGCCCACCAGTCCTGTTTCCTTGCTCTAACCTCTCAATGCTGAGCGTCCAGCGGGGCAGCAACAGGTCTCAATTTTTAAGTCTGGTTCTCCCGATCTCAAGGCAGACGGTCTAACCACTAGAGCGCCATGGTGGTAACAAAAAACCGTTTTCATAAAGCGTCGTAAATTTACGTGATAAACTTACGGTATACACAATTATGTTCGTAAATTTTTCCTGTACGTAAAACTTAGTAGACTTGACTGTCATCGCTTTAGGAAAGTTGGCCCTCAGGCGTATTGAATTGCACAACCTATGCATATACCTTGTTTCGTCACTTGCTGTATGCACGGTCACATTGAAAACATAAAGAAACTTCCATTTGTAGTAAGTTTTTAAATTTGTGGTAAGTTTGTCATTCTGCATTATATAATAAAGAATCTGAATGTATTCCATTTCTTGTCCACGGCACTTCAAAAATCATACAACTAAAAAGAGGCACAAAAAGGCATTACAAGCTTACAGTTGTACATAAGTTATAATATATCTGGAATTAAAGCACATAGACTGCTTTCATTTAAGATTTTATCCTTTAAGTCATGTGCATAGTTCCTTAATTAGGGTGTGGGTGGGGGGTGGGGGGGGGTCAAGATCACGATGCAATAGATAATATATATGATCGTGGTTGTGAAATTCATTTCTAAACCTATAATACCCAGGGCAAAAAATAGGACAAGCATGTTTTAAACTACATCGCTATGACTGCTGTGTTAATCCTTTAACCATGCACGCAGACTTTTTATTTGTCAAGATTGCACAGTGGTCATGCGTGTGTATAGCCTTTATCTCATTGTTGTCAACACAACGAGAAATACCGGAAAATTGAGTTTTATACAAATTTTGTATTAGCTTTTTATGAAATAAATTGAGTTTTTGACACATTGGTGACGAAAACATATAGAGTTTTCTGACTTGCTCAGTTTGGGTTTCTGAAAAGAACTTGGCTAGAAATAAAAAACCCTGATCTATATGTATGTATACATTATTTGCATATTTATTTATTTATTTATTTATTTATTTATTTATGTAATTATTTATTTATTTTGAGGTGCATGTCTGTCCTTAGATTTTTTGTTCATCCGATAGAAATAATCCTTGCAGGCAGACTCTAAGAAACACAATCTCCAGTATTGAAAAACGCATATGGAAATTGGATAGTGACCGTGTCATAGAACTCTTAAAAGGATCTGTTGGGGTTTTTTTTTTACCCAAAACCTATATTCATCTGCCAAAAGGACTGAATAACGCTGGAGGAAAAGTCAAGCATCAACTTACACGCCCCATAGAACCAGGTGTTAAACAAAATTAATTAAAGATAAAATCAGTTATTTTAGTGGCCCATTTATTAGACGGTATACGCATAATGCTGTGAGGTTGTCGTATTTAACTAACTATAACATCATAACAATGCCAAGAGACCAGATCTGTTGGTTTCGTAATCCAGCCGCAGAATGCCAGGTTATGCAATCATACAGTATGAAAGACAGCATCCTTGATGGTAAAACCAGTGCTGTGACAACAGTGAGCAAGTCGACAAACCTGTGAGGCGTTACCGATGAAGTCGGCCTCTTGGGAACTTATACCTCAGCTAGGGTTCTCTTCTACCCAGTTGTGTGAAATACTTAAATATTAACACCTTACACATATCCCAGAGCCTTCGGATAAGCAATAGGGGAGTTTCGAGACCGAACACTTTCATCTCTAAAGGTAAGAAAAGCCCTACCATACCAACGAACAAGTTGTCATGCTCTCAGTTTTAATCAAGGGCGAGGTATTTCTAAAATCCGAGAAGACATCTGTTTCCGCTGTGACGTCAGCAGTACTTAGTTGACCGTTTTACCATCTACAATTTGTGGCCTTCGATTGTAATAATAAAGAGGGGCGTACTTCGCACACAAAGGAGTGTCTCTACTCTAGTACTGAAGAGCGTAGGTTACGGATGACGTGACATCATATTTCCAGCTTTTCTGTAATAGCGTATCCCATGGTCTTGTATTCATTTATTTATTTATTTGCTTGGTGTTTCACGCCGTACTCAAGAATGTTTCACTTATACGACGGCGGCCAGCATTATGGTGGGAGGAAACCGAGCAGAGCCCGGTGAAAACCCACGACCATCCGCAGGTTGCTGGCAGACCTTCCCACGTACGCCCATGGTCTTGTAAGAATTCTACATAAAAAGATGATAAGCACATCATAAAAACTGCCTGTGCCCATTTAGGTCTCTATAGATCCCGTCTTCTGAAATAACTCTTATATTTTGTTGTCTTTTCTTTTAAAAATGAAAAGTGTCATCATTAGCAACATCATTGAAATAATTCAACGGTATCAGTCAAGTGAAGAAATACATGATTGAAAAGTCTAGGACATACATCGGGACTGAACCCACGCCCACGGTGCTCTTAATACGCGGTTGTACCATAGACCAAAGTCGACCTCACTGGTAGTTAATTGTTGGGGCCAGATTTCAGTCTAAACCAAGGAAGTGTACAAAATATAGTAATGCGATTATGCTTCTGTATGTGTTTTTGAAAACTAAACATCTAGATGGGCGTCAATATTATTACACTCAAGGAGATATGGATGTCATGGAATTTTTTTTATTGATGAATTCATTTACCTTATTGATTTGATTGATTATTTAGATTTGACTGGGGGATCTCCGTGGCCGAGGGGTTAACTCGCAAGCGTGGCATAATGACCCAGATGAAACTCAGCAGTGGGGTCACCATGAGCTCAAGTCCAGCTCATAAGATAGCTTCCTCTCCGCCCGTCTGCCAGCAACCTGCGGATGGTCGTGGGTTTCCCCCGGGCTCTGTCCGGTTTCCTCCCACCATAATGCTTGCCGCGGTCGTATCAGTGAAATATTCTTGAGTACCTATGGAATAAGTGAAAAAAACTTAGATTTAACTCATTAATTGTATGATTGATTGATTGGTTTTTATATTTTTATCATATTTTATTCATTTCCTGTGATATTTATTTTTTGGTTTGATTGAATCTCGACAAGTAATTCTAGTCTGTTGTTGTTGTTTTTGCAGATGATAACACCTGTGAAATCTATGCCGTTACTCGGTGCAATGGCCAGAGTACAGACTTGACTACTGCGGTCGCCAGTAATGATATCAACATGATTTGTCGGTATGTATTGTTGTTTTTATTTTCCTTTATAATTCATGTTTGACAATATATGCAATGCAAATTTCGCAGAGGCAGGCCTATTTTAGACTACATATACACAGTTTTCCACACTCTTTCTTTCTATCCTTGCCTGTTATCTGCATTTAATTGAAAGCTGGTGTACATCTTAATGATTCTTGAAACAATTTATATTCCTCTAGTACATCCAAAAGATGTAGATATTGAGTTTTGTTACAGTGTATGTGTAACTGTGGCACAGATTTGTCTTTGGGGAATGTTTTATAGTGCACGGGTTTATATTTGATGATAATTGATGAATTTTATGCTAAGGTATAATTAAAGGAGAATACTGAGACTCACATATTACATTGACCATCACATATTACATTGACCATTACAGATTAAACTGACCATCACAGATTGGACTGACCATCACAGATTACACTGACCATCAGAGATTATACTGACCAACCCATCACAGATTACACTGAACATCACAGATTGCAGTGACCATCACAGACTACACTGACCATCCCGTCACAGATTACACTGACCATCACAGATTACACTGACCATTGAGCCTGATTGCTCGTGACTGATACATGTACTTTTGTACCAGCTGATTGCTCTGGATTGAATCAAATGGGACATGCGCATCCCTACACGTAGACAGTTAAGTTACAGACCAAATTAGAGTAACCGTTACTCTCATGACCACGGCCCATATACACCTGTGATATCTATTACTTTCTCGGCAAATATTGCTGATCGTTTGTCAACCTCATTATTTGGGTGCGAAAGAGGTAGGGGCAGGAGGCCTTGGTACTTGAGCACAGGATTTGATTGCATGTCATGTAGTTGTTTACTTACAGAGGAAAATGTTGTCAGTTTTAGAAATAAGGGATGAACAGTTCTTGATTCCATATTGGTTTCCTATTAGTTTCCCTTTCTCCACCCAATTTTGTCTGTCTCATCACATAAAGATGTATATTTGACACCATTCTCTAATGGTTTGAGTATCTTATTGCCGGGACCATGCGACCATTGTGTTAGATTGTATACCTGATAGGACTATTTTTCAGCGTTAAGTTTTACACAGTTTTAGAAGATGAAGGACAATCTTCTTGTCTCTCTCTACGGGGATCTCCTTGACTAAGGTAATTAGCGCGCTGTAGCGCAGGACAACGTCCCAGGGGCCTCTCACCAATACGGTCGCTGTGAGTTCAAGTCCAGCACATGCTAGCTTCATCTCCGGCCATACGTTGGAAGGTCCGCCAGCAAGTTGCGGATGATCGAGGGTTTCTGCCCGGTTTGTACTCTCCATAAGTATAAGTGAAATATTCTTGAGTACGGCGCAAAACGCAAATGAAATAAATAAATCTCTCTCCCACCAGAACGTACCGGGTGTACCGAGAGTGTCTGTACGCGGAGACGAACGGCTGTGATCAGAGCTTTATCGGCGTGCGTTTGGACGCAACGTGTCAAAGTCGGTGCTTCGGCTGTGGAGGGGCAGGTAAAGTTTCCATGACTGTGAGGTCTGAACGCTCATTTTGTAACGGCAGCAGAGCGTTAATAGTTCAGTGCTTGGCTTTACGTAGTAAGAATAATAATTGTAATATTTATAATAATAATGATATTGAAAATAACAACGATATTGAAAATAATGATGACAAAAATACATAAATAGCAAGGGGGATTACTCAGTGAGTATCCTTTGAACACTGATTTGCTCCCCTTGAATCAGAAGCTGTACGGCATAAAGGTATAAAATGAATGATTATGGCTTAACGCCACATCGACAATATCTCAGCCATATCGTGGCGAGAGCATAAAGGTATAAAAACACTAAATAGTAAGGCTAGTATTTAGTGTATAAAGGTATAAAAACACTAAATACTAGCCTTACTATTTATGTAAGGGCCACTTTTCGTTGGCCCAAATGACACATACTGTCATATAACTAGATACCTGGCCTACAACATATCCAAATATCATCCGGGGTTGACCACCATTTTCTCAAAATAAATCACCTGGAAAGCAGGTATTGGCGTCCTATCGCCATAGAAACAGGATGTAGGGGGCCCCCTTTCTCATTTTGAATGATATTTTTCTCTGTTTAATTGTAGCCACAAGTAATGGACTTTTTTTCAGTCATTAATTATCATAGTTTATACCTGCAAAATTACCTGGCAGTACTTCAACATATTTCAGAGATACAGCCAATCCCTACCTGTCCCCACCATTTTCTGTGCCAGTGAATCTTGCATACAAAATCCAGTTAGTGTTTTTATACATATAAGACTACAGCACAGAGAGTAAAACCAGAGCATTGACGACAGGGTGATAGTTGGCAAATAATCACACGTTACCAGTGAAATCCAGCCTTCTGTCAGTTTACCTCAGTTTGGGTTTTATTTTAACCGTTCATTATTAATTCATCATTAATTGTCTAAGAAGTAACAACTTAGACCCCTAGCACCATAGCTTAAAGCGAAAGACATCGCGTGTTCTAAGCTGAGTTTGCCGAAAAGGTTGGACAGTTTTATGTTTATTTCAGTAAAGTTTTTCTTCTAAGAGGTACTACGACAGCGGAAATTGACATTTGACCCTGCTCCGTCGGCTAGCTTGAAACGCACTCATGACGTAATTGTTCTAAACGCGGAATACTCTTGTCACCTGATACTTTAGTAAGCTGCCAGGATTGTCGTCGAAACCCAATTATGTATGTAAATTTATGACATGAAATGATCAGGAAACTTACTCCCGCCATAATACAATGGTCTGGAAAAGCTTTGTAGTGTTGTTCACACATGTACTTGTTGTAATGAAAACATATAATATTAAAACAGAGTGCGGTCCCTATGTTATTGCATGTTACATTAGCAGACAACTCAGAACATTTACGTCACAGGTAATAAACAGCTGATATCTCCTAGCCGTCTCCTTGGCCAATCTCTCATGAACCTAAAAGCATGGGCGCCTTCAGATCTCCAGTCGGCAGCAAAACACGTCACACTTCAAAGGGAGATAATTCAGCAACGAATTCGTACAATTTTAAACAGATTGTGTAGTCAGAAGAGTTCTACAATCTTTTAAATGTCCAGTACCTCAGTCATGAACTGTCCTTTGCTTTAAGCAGAATTAAGTGAAAAAAAACCAGTTACGGTGATGTTACATGCGATTTGTTAGACGTCATTGGTCTAGAATCACTCAAAGAGCTGTGTTGTTATCGCATTTGACACTTGTATACGCAACGACATGACAACAATGTGAAGAATGTGGCAGACGTAATATATTTTCATTGCTGCAATGGATTTAATCCATTCAAGTTATTCTGCCTCAATCTCTCACTACTTAATCAGCCGTTTGCATAAAGCTAAGCTTGAGTCCAAAAAGCTTTCAGAAAAAATTAAAGGAATCAGTGGTGTGTTGGCTTTGTGTCACGGTCATGCAGGGGGAATAACTTGCTCTTTCGTCTGTTTAACGCCCTATTGAAGCATTTTATTCTTAGATGTGACCCAGGAGCCTCTCACCAAGTCGGTCGTTGTGAGTTCAAGATCAGCTCATACTGACTTTTCTCACGCCTTACGTGGGAAGGTCTGCCAACAACCTGCGGGTGGTCGTGGGTTTCCGCCGGGCTCTGCCAGGGTTTCCTGCCACCATAATGCTGGCCACCTTCGTATTAGCAAAGTACTCAAGTACGGCGTAAAAAAAAAATCAAATAAATAAATAAATATTCTTAAATGCGATAGCGGTCAGTTTATGGGTGGAGGAAACTGAAGTACCCGATAATCAAACAACAATCCGATCAATAAATAAATAAATACACTGCAAAAAATGACCAAGGCCCAACGCGGTTAATGGGTGACCAAACTTCAAGAAAGCGTGTTTAATAAATATCCACATATATTCAAGTATTAAACATAAATGTCTAAAACATGGATACAGGCCTATACTATAACGGTATAATCTGCAAGTTTTTAAAATCTGATCCATAAAAGTGTTTATATGTTAAATATCGAAATTTACGGTGTGCACATTGATTTGTTTCAGGAGGACTATCTCCCAGCGTTTACACAATGGCCGTTGCCGTTTTTCTGGGTTTCGCCTTCATGAAGCTCCGATTCTAGGAAGACCATGGGGCGGATTTTACACTGTAAAAACTAATCCGTCAGCGGGATGAAATATCTTGTGCTTTCTGTGTGATGGTAGCATAGATCATTCTACTGCTACAAACCACTGTGTTATATGTATGGCAGATTTGGTTCTGTTATTTGGGCTACTGTGTTGTCCACGCATGCAATAACCTAACATTGCGTCGCTTTAACGTAATTAATTCTTAACATCACTCAGAACATATGCTTTCATGTTAAATTTATCATATTAGTTTTTAGAGTGTGCATGATCCAGTGGTTAAGGCGTCTTTCCTCAACGAGAGTGTTGTCACACAAAACTTCATATTTTAGCTGGGATTCCATTGCTTCAAGACAATGGGCGATATATCGTTACTGTTGGGGTTTTAGTAAACGAAAAGTAGCTAGCCATAGAAGCCTGTTTTTTGGTTTTTGTTCTTTATTTCGTTGGTTTCATAAAATGTTGGTTTCCACATTATTTAATACCATTTTCATTCCCTTTTGGTGCATACATAGCAAACCATGGCTATAAAGCCTTTTTCGAAATTTTAGCACTTGCAGCCGTATTGTAGCATACACCAACTATATGGGTTATATGGTATGGAAAACTATGTATAAATATGTGACCCTTGACTTCTTGTTTTATGGATAGTCTGTATATATGATGCGTATTTTATAAATTCAATGTGATATATATGTTGGGATAGATCATGTTGTGCATATATACACGATAGCACGAGAAAACTATATGGTATATTGCGAAGGGTTAAGGCATATGCACGGATTCTTGTCCAGTGCTCCTTCATCGCAACCACCGTATTGTATTAACACGACGTCGTTGTTAATGATTGACAGCCATTCTGCGTACTCGGTTGGTCAGTTCTGGCCAACGACGACTTATAATAATCTTAGAAGCGTAAAGATTTATCAAAGAAGAAAACGCTAATTCACATAATCAGAGGCGAATCAGATGTTTGTAATAGACCATGCAGCACGTTTCATGTAAAAATAACACACATACGTGCACATGTGTATATATTGTGTGGTGTTTTAAAAATATACACCACTATGTTAAAAGCTATGTGTATGTACAATAGCTGTAATATTAGCGTCAGTTGTACACGTATATTATCGTTGGAGTCATGATTGGAACTATGTAAGAGATATTTTATGTGATATTTTGCAGACACACCATTCCTTCCATCTTCTTTGTCGGCAATTTGTCGGCAAATTGCTGTAATTGCCTACCATTACGACTTGCATATTTTTTATGCTCATGGTAACTACTTCCAACAAACTTGGTGGTTTTAGCCTCTGTACAGGTACAATAAACGTCTGCAAAACCTACGCATCGTGCATGCAATAGTGCCCAGGCGGATGCAAAACTGAAGACCTACTCTGTAAAAACGTTTGTGTACCACACGTAACAAAACTGGACATCTACACCATTTGTGTTCGAGAGGTACAGAAATTGTGTACTCCAGAAAAATATGTGTTTATGGTACACACAGCTGTGCACCTCTAGTACACAAAAGTGTAAATGTTTAATTTTGTAACAGTTGTGTGTACTTATCGCACAGTACACAGTCGTACATTTCACACAGCGCGTATAGAACATTTCATGAAGAATTGTTGCAATGTTTCTTTATTGTTTCTTTCCTATCCATGTATGATGATGTCTTTTTAAAAGAGCTGGGTTCAGTGAAAGTGCCATAGACAAATATCATTCATTATGTCTTGTGTATATGTGTCTCAGTTTTTGTCATTTCGTACAATTCAACTGTTAATCTGCAAGCCATAAAAGATTGACAAATATTTTGGGGGCGTTCTGTGAAGCGATTTGGAAATTTGGTGCATGTAAAGTTTTGAAAAAAAATATTTTCTATTTTTTTTTTTTGTTGTTTTTTTTTCCCGCAAACAGTGACAAGGTAATTAAAATCTTAAACTGATTTCTTTTGGGGGTGGGAGGATATTTTCAGTAAACATGGACCAATTTGAAAATCTTGTTAAAACAAGGTAACGGAGAAGCAGTTTTCCAAACCCTCCTCGGAGTTGAAGTAAGTCTTACGTTTTAGATTCATCTGAAACGAATACCAGGGGTTTCTACTACAAGAGAAACCAGAGCGCAGTCGTATAAATGGATGGTCTTTGGGTAGGATAGTATAAATAAATGTAATAAATTAATAAAACATCACTAAATATAAGAGTTAGAACTCTTACAGAGGCTATTCTTGATCTTCCACATGTCCTACGCTTTTACATGGTGGCTGGTCATTTTTGTAGGTAGCAAATGAAATGTTTTTAAAGCTATACATTTCAGATATCGATTGATTAAATTCACATTGTTATTCTAACGAAAACCTGTTTAGAGAAAAAACATACATGATCAGCATTTGCATTTTTTGTATTTTTGGAACCGTGGAAATGCTTATAAAATTGGACGATGTGTGTGTGGGGGGAGGGGTGTTGTTAATTGTTTTAAAGTGGACGATTTCTTACGAAGTTCACATGATATATATTTTAAATGATTCATTTCGGATTAACTTACACTTTTCGTTCATTTTTTTAGTGCAGTCCTTTAAAGTCCATTAAGCATCAGCTCAAAGCACTATTTGTCGCCGTGTTACTCGTTATGTATTGGCTTCCATGCATGTTTCTGTATGTTGATTCACCTACGGTTTTCATTGTACAAATTCTTTTTGCAATTTTATTGTGTTCTTACCCATGCACTGTGTAGATAGATCTCCATGTTAGTCCTCGTGTCTGTACTCATGCCGATTTTTGCATGTATAATATTTCCATGTCAGTTCTCTTACATGGATTTCCGTATTAATTCTAATGTATAAGATATCCGTGGTGATTCTCATGTGTCAGATTTCCACTGTGATTCAAACGTATAGAATTTTCATTGTGATTCAAATATATTCGATTTCCATGGTGATTCAAACGTATAAGATTTTCATGTTTAAGATTTCCGTGTTAGTTCTAATGCATAAGATATTCATGATGGTTCTCATGTGTCATGTTTCTGCGGTAATTGAAATGTATAGGATTTCCACGGTCATTCAAATGTATAAGATTTCCACGGTGATTCAAATATATAGGATTTCCATGTTGACTCTAGTGACTTCAATACTGATCCTTGTGTTGAATTTCTCATATTGAGTTTGATATGTTTAGACATTTTCATACAAATTGTCAAATTTACTTTCTTGTGTATATAGTCTTTTTGTGTTCCAAATCCAAATATTTCTAGTGACCTGACTCTTGTACAGTGTTTTTAACAGTGTGATGTATCCCTATTTTAGAGCTTACAGGTATACGACTAAGTGGTTAGTTACAGGTATTCACTGTTATCGGCCAGAAATGTTACTTTACACAACGTGTAAATCAAAATATTTTACCTCTAAGCATTAAACAGTTACTTCTCTAGGCTAATGGTGTTTTGTGGGTATTTTTTCGAATGCTTTTGTGACATAACGATAGATTGACATTAAACATGTTAATATATTCTAGTGACATCAAAGCCCCGCAAAACCTTGTACTATCACGCATTTTCTGATGTTCATCGTTCTTCGACGGAACCTACCAAACTTTCCAAACACAGCGGCTGTTTAACGTTTAACGTGCATGCGCCGAAACGTCTTCCTGTTCTGTACAATAACACATGGAAAAATATATACGAGATAAAAGAATAGTTTGTGACCCAAGTCCTGCAGAGAAAATTCAATCGTGAACCTTTTTCCGCACATTGGTGACAAGGGTCAAAGGTGAGCTAATGTTGTTCTCTTACAATGCGTGAGTTATGCCTTTCCGGTTTGCCGAAACACGTCGTCATTTAAGACCTGTAGATTTCTCCACTATAGAAGTCACTGACGCCATAAACGTGCTGTTGCCCGCTGGGCGCCATGCCGGTTACGCCATAAACACGAGATGCCACGGGATTTGCGGTATCATGAACCACACTGCACGGAGCTAGTGACAGCGTTGCCCTGACAAGACCTGGGCTCAATATTCAGAGGGTTCATTCCTAACACTTCAAAGTATGACCATTTTTGTACTTGAATGTAGGCGTCTGAACAGAGATTTTAGAACATACGTCAAGCAAAATGGACGTCTAGTTAAAGTCAGGACCAATTTCCAAACTAACACAAACCACCGGTTAAAGAAGTAAGGAAGTAAATAAAGTGAAAAAGCAAAAATAGGACGAGTTTTGGCTTGAGTTCTTGTCTGGCGCTTGATGGAATAGGTAAAAGTACTTCTCGGTCCAATGTCCAGAGTAGCCTGTGACAAACTGGGGCTTCAGGTCTGGTGTCGTCCGAATGGTGTCCTAGTGAGGTAGCACGTAAAAGCATGGCTACTGAAAGCAGGAGTGTCTAGAAGAAGACATCGTCAATTCATGGGCGGATCGAAGTGGTGGTGAATGTCATGGACAATCCCAGACAAATTCAGCAACAGTATCATGAAACAAGCTAAACATCGGGTCATGGACGAGTGATTTAAGAGGCTTGTCATTCTTGGGCCGCAAGAGAGTGATTCCTCCGCTATTATATCCCATGAGACCTTGCCTACAATAAGAGATCGACAACGCTCCATTGGACGCAGTGCAGTTTAACGTTGGTTGAAGACCACTACTGGTTTTCCATCACTATCGTACGTCACACGTGGTAAAGCTCGTCACTGACTTTGCCGAAAGTAGGTAATTTAATTTAATTTAATTTAATTTAATTCGATTTGATTTAATTCTTTATTTAATCACCGATGATTCCCCACAGCCATTGGCCTCCCAGGAGGCCTGCTGAACTGGGTACATATAATACAAGTATATACATATGTTATATTTCATATAAAAGGAAGTATAAGAAAGTATAGGTATCATGCAGTTCGTAGAGTACAATAGAGCATTTATAAGACTATTTACAGGGGAAGAAAAAAAAACAGCTTAGAGGAAATACAGGAATTTACACTGGTGATGGTAATGGTTAGCTTGGTAAGTTGTTAATAAATTTTAATTCTATCGCTGTTTGAAATATATTGATTCACACTTTGAAAGATAAGTTTGCCTTCTTCTAGGGTTAGATCTTGAGTTCCCTTGAATAGTAATGAACATAGATATTTTTGACAGTGAGATACACTGAGTAGTGCACACCAGGTGAGGCAACTTCGGTCAGCGTTTTAAGCATGTGCTCCCTTTCAACAGCAAATACACGGCATTTTAGTAAGTAATGGTCGACATCTTCATATTCAGACCCACAGTGTACATATGAACTGTCATGAATGATGTCATATTTAAACAGATCAGCATGGAAAGGGCTCATTCCCATTCTCATCCTACAGTGTAAGGGTGAACTAAAGATATTAAAGGAATTGTACAGCTAGACAGCATATTATTCTTGGTCACGGAAAGATGGCGTTTATACATTTGAAAGGAAGATTCCTTTACACGAGGGGGAAGAAAATTCGAATTTTTGGTAGTTTGGGGGGAAAACGATGAACTAAATAAAGTAAGTCTACATTTAAATAGAGGTAAGTTTTTGATGTTTCGTAAATCGTAATTATTTCTAGCATCTTTTCTCGACATACATCGTTTTCTTAGATATGGGGCAGTTAGTTCGTTGATTATCTTATAGAAGAGGAGAAGTCTCTGATTTTTTTCTGCGGATGTAAAGAGGTTCCCACTTTCATTCTTCCATTAGTGTTTTGCACGACGTTCAGAACAAATCGCCTGTGCATAGCAAATCTGCTCTTCGTTGGACATTTTCCATTTTCTCAGAGAGGGATAAGGCACAGTTGTCAAATATAACTGCTCTTAGTCTAATACTGACCTGATCATTCTTAAGTAGAGGGTACACATGCATTTCCTACCGTCTTGCCCGAATGCTCACACTTAGTTTCTCATTGCATTTAGTTGTAATGGATCGAATGTTCGCCCCATTTGCCATTATGTTGAACAATAATACCCAGGTGTTTATGGGACCGAACGCTCTTCACTTCAACCCCTCTTAGCAATAATTTTGGGCGGGATGGGTTTTTCAAAAGATATAATTAGACAGACAGTTTTTTGGGCATTGAATGTAAGGAGCCATTGGTCTGCCCATCTCGATAAACGATTTACGTCTCTGTTAATTTTTTGTTTTCTGAAAAGGTCACGTTGGTAATTTGTCCAGCCAAGGAGGTGTCATCAGCAAATATGTTAATGTTGCATTCAGTATCAGTGCTTATATCATTGATAAATATCAAAAAGAGTAACGGCCCCAAGGCTGATCCCTCTTGTACACGCGAGTAAATATTTCAGAGTGAGATTCAACACCGTTGAGACATACTTTGATTCTTCTTCCTTAGAGGTAACTTTCTATCCACTTGAGAGCTGGACCCAGTTGACGTAGTCGAATAATAGACCCGCATGCCAGACTCTGTCAAAGGCTTTACTAACATCCAGGAAACAAGACCGACGTCTCGACCTTTGTCTATACATTCATACATGTTATGAACAATTTTGACTAACTGCAACACGGTTGAGTCGCCGTGTTTGAACCCAGAGTTTTCCTCTATAAAAAGATTATTTACAGTACAGTATTCATATTGGCGTTTGTTTACAATTTTTTCCAATACTTTGGATAAAGAAGGTTGTAGTGATATGGGTCTATAATTTTTGTCTGCCTTACCTGTACCGCGTTGCCTAGTCGGACAATGTCGGAATGAATTGCCTGTTCCATACGTTTTTCTATCCAGGAGCTCACACATTTTTCCACCGACTCTTCCATCAGATTCATTTAGTAAGTTGGTGTTTCTTGAGGTAGATCCCCAAGAGAATTTACCCTCTTGATTGTGGTGGGGATGCTTTGCTTGTTTTCGTTTTACCGTCTGCTTTCCGGGGTTCACGTCCTGCGATGTCCGCCATTGTTGTTTTTCTTCACCAGCTTTCTGCCACGGAATTTTTGACTTCGAACTTTTTTTGAAATTTACAGCTCCCATTTTTATAATCTGCCGACGGTAATGTAAATTTGGTCAATAGTGGATTTATACTGGTAAAGATATTGTTCTGGCAAGGATAAGTGAATAAAGTCTTTCCCCTGTCTCTCGCTCACACAACCCCACTCCTCTATGGATATGTGCAGATATTTTAACAATAAATGAATAAATAAATAACCTTAGATCTTGGATACATACTAGAGGAAAAGCATAGTATGCTGCAGAGCCCGGTGGAAACCTACAACCATCCTCAGATTGATGGCAGATCTTCCCACGCCTTCGTTTTATAAGACAATGAAAACGCATTCCTCGAGCTAATTGTTATTTATTTTCTTTTCTTTGTATTCACTGATGGAGTATTTACATATATAAAAAAAGTACAGTTATTGTTCCGAAAAAGTACAAAATAGGAATCTTTTTTACAAATATGTGTACAGCTGGTGTCTACAAAAACTAAGAAAAAAAAACAACATCGAAAGTCGCGCGATGATAAAATGTCATTCACGTGACCAAGGCGAAATGGATGTTCATTGTAACACAATCTTTCGAGCAATTCTGTACAGCCCGGCAACAGTCTGAAACAAAAGGCAAAGACCACTTTATTTATTTATTCGATTACCCTTTCACGGGCGGCATTCAAGAATATTTAACTTACAAGACGACTACCAGCATTATGGTAGGAGGAAACAGGACAGAGCCCCGGGGAAACACACGATCCTCCGCAGGTTGCTGACAAAACTTTCCGCGTGTGACCGATGAGGAAGCCAGACTGCGCAAGGGCGTTAATTCCTATATATCGCACCAACGGAGTAAAGCATTTGTTAAATTTTCACCTTTCAAAATTTAATTTTATGGAAAATTATTTTCAGCCAAGTTATACAACGGAAAATCAGAAAACGGATGGCAAAACCGTATATGTAAACAACAGCGTTATTTCATCTACATGTTTTATAATTTACAAAGAAGTCCCTACTCAATATTACTTCCCATCCAATCAACCCATAAAACGTGTATTACATGTATTTTCTTACCTCTTCCTCTTTCATTTCTTTTACAAGAGGTGACTCGTACTTTTCCCGTGGTGACCGTACCGGCTTGCAATCACTCGCATCTTGCTCAGGATCTTCCAATGCCAGTGTATCGTTTTTGGAGCTCTACAAATGGAAGACAATAAAAATTAGTTCATTGTTTTTCTAAACTGATTTCCCGGACAAAACATACAAAACTAAATCACTGAATTTCATGGTAAACAAAACCTCAGCTGCCCTCTTTCACGAATTCTAATTTAAAAAATGGTTGTTTAAGGTGGTTTCATGGGAAAAGTTTTTGGAATTCTTTAATGTTTCGATAAAGGCGAAGTCATCAACGAGAAAATTTACAAAGACGTGATAAACGAATTCTGTGAGAGAGAGTGCATGGTTGCTAAACCCTGGCAGCGGTCAGAGAATGGTATGAAAGAATCCATCGCATTTCTCCAGGTACATGGTAACGCCGCTGTATATTCTTGATTAGGGCGATAATGCCCGATTTAAAAACTTTCAGAAAAAGCATTGAGAGAGTTACTCTGTGGCCGATTTCGCTATCTGAGATAGTAGAACGGTCTTGATTGTTCAAATTTACTCAAACCTCTAGCCCTTCATGAGGCCATGTGTGCAAGTACAGGTCCCATTTTAACGAAAACTTCGTAAGTCATATTTCTCTTAATTTTTTTTTTTTTTTTGGAAAAAGACGTTGTCTATGATATAGGTGCGTTAAAGCGACATGAGCATACGAGAAAGGAGAAATATTTGTCCTCAAAAGTGCCCACTCGGAAATGGTGAAGAGCAAAGTTAACAGCTGGCCTTACTTTCACGCTTTGGTTCTCGCCAACCACGGGACTGTCTGTGAGTTCTACGGGTTTCTGTTCTTTGACATCCTGGTATTTGGCGTGGTGCCCGGGTTGTCTCCCTTTACAGGTAATCTTCTTCACATCCAAGAGGTTAATGGAACAGAGGGCAACATTGATAAGCCTTAAGATCAGTAGGGTCTTATATTTGACACAGTGTAACATTTCTCAACCCATATACCATTTTTGTTACCGCTCTGTTGTGCACTTTGAATTAAACTCTCAGAACTGAAGCTATTATAATGATATTTTTTACTGTAAACACTGAAAACACAACACTATACCCACCTCAATATTTTCACTGTAAACACTGAAAACACAACACTATACCCACCTCAATATTTTCACTGTAAACACTGAAAACACAACACTATACCCACCTCAATATTTTCGCTGCCCTGAACCTCATACGTCACCTTTTTTCGCCTCCTCTACAAAAGAGAAGCAATGTTTCACTTCTATCGATCATTTTTATGACGCTTTGCTGTCTGAGAAAGGTTTTTATGATGCCTGTTCATTGAGCTTTACTTCAGCTTGTGATCAACTAATACAGAGGATAGTCCGGCTGCACGTGCATGGAAGGCCTGCCAGCAACCTGCTGCTGGTCGTGGGTTTTCCCCGGGCTGTGGCTGGCTTCCTCTCCGGCCGTACGTGTGACCTGCCAGCAACCTGCGGATGGTTGTGGGTTTTACCCGGGTTCTGGCTGGCTTCCTCTCACTCTTAATCCTAATAGTAAAATATTCTTGAGTATTTGGCAAAACAGCAATCAAATACAAAATCAAAAAAGAAATTCAGACACGGGACTTCTACGGCCCTCTACAAATCTTGGAAAACATAAAACAAGAGCGCACATTACCTACTTGAATAACAATACCAATTTCAATGACAAAAAAAGTTAATAATCTATGATTGATAATCATAGATGGCTTTGCAATCGTAGTAAATAGTGGGCACTGCTGCTTAATTTCTGAGTTACAAGATTTACTCTATAACCCACACTATAGGTGTAAAACGTATGTATAGATCAAACTCATTTTCGAACTTAATCACTGAATAAATCTACTAAGTTTACAGTATATAAACCAGATACTGCAGGGGAAAATCGACTAATCAAAAGCACACTTATATTTATTTATTTATTTGAGTAGTGTTTCACGCCGTACTCAAGAATATTTCACATTCACGGCGGTCATTATTATGGTGGCAGGAAACAGGGCAGAGCCTGGGGAAAGCCCACGACCATCCTTAGGTTACTGGCGCACCTTCCCACGTAAGGAGAAGCAGCCAGCAAGAGCTGGACTTTTAGCTCAGAGTTGGTGGGAGATCACACACCACACATTGGTGGGAGACTTTTGTGTGATTATGCTGTGCTAGCGCGCTAACCATCTGAGTCCACGGAGGTCCCCAAACATACATATACATACCTAAAAAAATTATTGGGTGTGAGATGCTATAATGTAGGCTACATCAAAACGTTGCGATTCAATAAATCCAAATTTTACCCATATAAAAAAGACTGTAATGTTATTCTCTCATCTCTTAAATACGTCTCAGAGAGTTTACAAAAACTTGTTTGGACGACGAATCAACCAGCCACATTCAACAAATTCATTAAATTTGCATAATTCATGCAGGATTCTACGTTGCACAGACGAACAAATCCAAATTAATATCGCTCGCTTTCCCTGAGGCCAACGCCTTATGTCATCAAGCGATTTATTTATTTATTTCATGTAGCTTAAAAACACGTCAGTCAAAAAACAATGGGGAACCTTTCCGCCTAAAGTAAATTGGACACAAGCTGTGTATTCAGTTAAGATCATTCCTGCCTTTGCTACTGCTATCTGTGGGCAAACCTGACACGTATTGACACGCATTACAATTCAAAATAAGACTATACAGCACAGGGAAGAGAGAAATTCGGGTCCAAGTTGTTTAGTCTGTCGTTCATTGCTGCCTTTGCTACTGCTATTTGTGGACAAACCTGACACGTATTGTACACTTATAACAATTCAAAATAAGACTATGCAGCACAGGGAAGAGAGAAATTCGAGTCCAAGTTGTTTAGTCTGTCGTTCATTCCTGCCTTTTCTACTGCTATTTGTGGGAAAACCTGACGCATTACAATTCAAAATAAGACTATACAGCACAGGGAAGAGAGAAATTCGGGTCCAAGTTGTTTAGTCTGATGTTCAGTCCTGCAATGCATGACGATTTGTGGGAAAAAAAGAAAGTTTACCGCTTGCTAACTACAGCTAGGACCCGACGCGCCATTACGGAAAAGGAATATCTTAGCCTGCATGCATGGCTATATTATCTGTAACGACTGGATAATAATGCATGTATAACATTTACGCTTTTGCGGTTCTTGGGGTTTCCCATTTCATCGTAATCATCGGATGTTAAGCCTTGAACAGCTAAACGACGCATGCGCATCTGCTCCATAGCCATCCGCTCAGCTTCTCTCTTGTTCAAGGCCACCTAAAAGGATAAAACGCAATTCACAGATTGGCTTAGATGAAATTAGACACTCTCCAAGTCCTCGGTTTCTTCAAACTGAGTAAAAACGACTTGATAAACAATTTTGCTCTTTTACAGACATTAGCAAATACTTTCATTTTTTAATGTTTCACTTTTTACTGTTAATAGTACAGTCCACAACGCGGCGGTCCTATAAAGTTAGGGAGATTCGTGAATTGGATAAAAGTCAGTGTGTTTAGTTGTTTAACTGGACTTTACTTCAGTATTATTTCCGTGGTCTCTTTATACCAGAAGACCGTTACATTCAAGGTGCTGGAACGCCATGCTGAAGACACTAGATACGCCATCTCGCACAGTGACATTATACTGACACCGGGCCTAGTCTAGTCCCAAAGATTACGTAAGAGAAAAGTCTTTATTCGGGATCAAACCTTGGATCTATACCATTTACGGGCCAATTTCAACGTGGCTTACTGATTTCATTCTCTAATTAGTGCTACTCACCTCATACTCGTGCTGTATGTTTTTCTCTAGCTTAAGCATGTATTTCTTATCGTTGAGTCTGACAAGGTCGGTACCCATGAGCCTCTCTAACCGCTGTTTGACACGGGAATTGGCCGAGCCACTGCAAATACAGAAAACGCCGAAAATACAGCACGATTACAACAGAGCAGTGGCTCTGTTTCGCTAAGCAACATCCAAATGGTTCAGTCGCACTGATGACCGTTCTTCAAGGCAATGGAATAACAACTGCAAATGTAAAAATGACAAAAACACAACCAAAAAGAGAACAAAAATACAAAATATCAGGCGCTCTAACCACTGCTTCACACAGGAAATGGCCGTGCCACTACTGACACTGAGAACAAAAATGCAAAACATGAGTCTCCCAAACCTCTGCTTGATACAGAAATTCGTTGAACCATGCACTACAAATACAGAAAAACAACGGAAATACAAAGTAAAATACAACTAGAACCTGATCGGTTAAAAAGGGGTCTGGTTATTGGGTCGTGCAGTTGTAAGATCATAAAGTATACGATGGCCTAAAAACAGAAGTGTTGTTTAAAACTCTCTTTCATGTGGCATTTCTTGGATTCGGATACTGAAGTGAATTTTACATATGGGAAATTTTCACCTGACTTCAATACTGGGTTTTCATAAACTATTGCATCTGGAAACAAGAATTCTAGAAGCGTTAAATTATGAAAGCTAGACACGCTTCTTTGAGCTGACAGAATAGCTGGGTCAAGTCTATACCAGAATAAAAAAGACAAAAATTGGGCGAAACAGATTAAAGCTTGGTTTCACCAAGAAAAGTTACTGACTATGTATTAAGTTTCTATTTACAGTATACTAAACATGCATATGCATCTGGAAAGTCGGATAAAATGACAAAGCTCAAAACACGACCACAATGTTGGAAATGAATGAATCAGCTCAAAAATTCATAGCTATCATGCCTTTAGGAATATCTGACAACTTAAAAGAATTAAGCATTGACAAACTATGTGAACCGTCCCTTGGAAGAATAAACGGTAACAAAAGTGTGTGGCTTAAAAGGGAGAGACCGTTGATTGGCAGCTGGCAGAAATATTCAGCCTGTTGAGACTGCAGGGGGGTGATTTGGGGATCATACGTGGCTTAAGCTATATGCACAAGTATAATAATGGATGCACCCCCCTACCACCCAACCCCTGTCCCTCCGGAAAAAAAAAATAAGAGTAAGACATAAGGAGATAATAAAATGAAATTTCGGGAGTTTTTAATAACCAAATCTTAAGTTTATAGGAAGACTTTATTTTGCATTTACTATTAAAAGTATCTAACTTTTAAATTATGACGCATATTCATATTTCACAATGACCCAGGAGCCTCTCATCAGTGTGAATGCTGTGAGTTCACGTCCACACCTCTGGCTGACGGAGGCATACTTCCTCTCCAGTCAGAAGAAATAAAGTTTGTCATGCAACTTCCTAATGGCTGTGGGTTTCCTCTGGACTATGTCCGGTTTTTTTTTTCCACAATTATTTAAAGCAGGCCTTCGTCTGTAGTTGAAATATTCCTGAGTACCACGTATAATACCTTTCAAATAAAAAATGTTCGTTTTTAAGATATTTTCTTAAACTGTAATACATTTAATTTAATCCAACGGTTTTTTATTTCAAATATTCACTTTTCACTTCATTTTACCGAGGAAAAAAAATACACTTTTTAATTCTGACATTCTCAGTTTTATATCAACTATTTGTCCTATTCATAGTCTGCGTTCATGTTACATTTTAAAGCTGTCATCAATATGGGTATGTTTATCCGAAAGAAAAACAGAATAACAGTAGAAATGTAATTTACTTTGCTTCAACATTGAACACTCCACTTCAACCAAGTTATCCCCTATATACGCCATCCAAACAGTAATTTTGAACAAATTTCTTGTCTTGCTTTTTTCCCAGCTAAATAATCTCTACTTCTAAATTTTCTTCTCAATGAAAATCCTTACTCACTCTGTGGGTTATCAACCTTACAACGTTGTAAATGCTACACTACTTACTTACCAGCAGGAGAAACGCGAGAACTACAAGAAGCGCCATCTGTGATGTCACTTCCACATAGCTTAACTTTCTTTTAACCACTGCGTTTTATAAATGAGTGATTTTTGCACTGTATACTACCAAGTCTAATGAATGGAAGGCAAAACACGACCTCAGTGCGATGTATAATGTCCCATTTTTTTTGTTACAGCCAAAGTAACATGTGTATGGGTGGTGTAAATGGGTAACGGAAATTGGGCCATGTATAATGCGACCACGACAAAGATCAATCGACCAAACATCGTTAACGATTTGTTTTAAAAGATTAGTTCCACGAATTGAATTTCACACGTTTTGTTTTAAAAAAAGAAAAAGGAATGATATGCTCGTTGTTGAATTAGAATTTTCATGGAGTTTCCTGGAGTTTTTATGTTTGTCCAAAAATCTCCTTAGAGCTCATCAAAACAAAAGTTTGAGTCGGTCCAAATTTAGCGAGTGGGTCATGATGCCTGCAACAAATATTCTTTTGAATGTTTGCCGGACCGATTCACCAGAATTTCCGACATGTTGTATCATGGAGCAGAAGAGTGCCTGCAAACAACACACCAAGGTTATTGTGATAATATTATCTTCGCCGTATTTCATGACATAGTTACGTTGTTCTATACACTGACAATGCTGCATTGAGGCTCACTTGCCCAAATAGAAGGAAAGCTTTCAGGGATGCTGAAACAGACAGCGACAGTACACACTAAAACCGGAACTACTTCGGTAAATCGGTGACAATTTTGGCCACCTCTGAAATGCCCTCATAGGACTATGTCCGCTTCGCTTCCAGACCCCCAAAACTTATATAACCGCTGTTGGGCGAGGGAATTTGATATGTCACCGCAAATATGAAGCATGGAAAGGGAACATTAACTATAAACCATTCGTAGCTGTATAACTTTTTTCAAATGAAACACATAAAGCTCAGTAGCGCTACTTTTATTTGATTGTGGCTTAAAACAATAGCCAAGAATTGTTCTCCATGGCGGTCAATTTATATGGCTGGAGGAAGTCGCAAAGGCTTTGGAAAGTTTACTGACCAACAGATATAACCTACCCTTGTCCCAGGTGGCTATTTCACTCCTGGCTGGTCGTATCATAGCCACAGCGGAAACCAATGGTAGAGCTTACGCGCTTTCACGCCAAGTGAGATAAGTCCTTTCTGACGGATGGTTGCTGTCCAAAACAGGTGTCAACTGTGGCTCTTACCTCTGAGCTCGGTCGCACACACAACAGCCCACGTAAATTCCATCGGTAATAACACGCCAGCCCCGAATTCGAGTGGCGACCATTTTACGCTAACCACAGTTATGGGTGCTGAAGAGTTCTCGTTCTTGTGACTGTGCATGCGCTCTAAACCTGAAGAAAAGCACATCATGTCCGGATACCTGCGAAAAAGTTTGCCGTTTCGTGAATTCCGGGTTGGCGTGTCATTGCCGAGGTGACTTTACGTGAGGTTATGTGCGTGCGGCCGTGCTGTGAGGTAAGACCCACGGTTGACACCTGTTTTGGACTGCAAACATCGTTCACAAAGGACTTATCTCACTTGGTGTGAAAAGGCGTACCATTGGTTCCTGCTGTGGCTATGATACGACCAGTCAGGAGTAAACTTTCACCCACCATACTGATAGAAGACAAGTGATCTTGATGTTAGATTGTTACATTGCGCAAGTTGCCACATCAGCGTCGTCGACCACTTAAATACAGGACCCCACAAACAGTGACGCCGGGGTAAATTACCCAGTCCAAGGCAAAATTTGAATCCGCACCCGAACCTGGTGTGTTAGCAATTAAATGGCAACCGTGAATTAAATCTTCCGTTAAATCCGTTATTTGAAGGTTGACGGATTGTCTTTCTATTTATCTAACAGATTAACCCGTTCCTGACTACGGGTTAATTTGATACCAGGAACGGAATTATTCATAATCGGAGACGGATTAATCCGTTAGAATAACAGAAAGGCAACGCGTCATGCACGTAATAACTGATTTCACGCTAGATATTTTTTGAGAGAGAGAAGCAATTCTCACCATTAGATCAAGGCCAAGAGCCTTGTGCTTAGTATTGTGTCCATTTTTACTGCAAAGATAGTCCTCAACGCCACATGTGCAGGTACATCGTCACGCCCAGACCCTGCACGAGATAACTGGGCCCTGTTTTATGAAGCGTGCTTAATGCCCTTAGCTAAGTGCACTTCCTGTCTCTATAGCATACGTTGTCATGACAGATAAGGGAATACTTAGCTAAGTTTACTTCATGAAACTGGGATGATTGCGCGTCGAGATGTGAGGGTTGTTCACATAATTGGTATACAAATAGTACACAATTTCAGTACATTCTAATGGGTAATTTTTCAGACGTTACTGTATATATATATATATATATATATAAACGATCAATGATTGATCGACTACCAAAATCTTTGTAAATATTTAGGAATAGTTTTACAAGAGCAAAGAAGATAAGCGTTCCACGAGGACACGGCACACATAATCTTGAACGAGCCGTAACGGATTAACCGATAACCCTTCGTGCAAACTATGGGCAAACATTTACTTGGAACCTAACACAAACAAATGCACTTTAAGCTGACAACGCTCTTGAAAACTGTAAAAATTCTGCATCAAGGTTTCCTTGTAAAACTATGGACAAGCTATTAACTGGTTGTTTTTCCTTAGCAAATGAAATGATCGCATCCTCTATGGGCTTTCAGAAGAATAAGGCATCACGGTATACATGTCTTTAAAGTGTTATAGTTGCACACACAATGGCCACGTATAACCAGCGTGTCACGTAGCTCAGAAAACGTGCAAAACACATTTGAGAAAAGGAAATGTGTATCAAGTAAAACGTAACTAAAGTAAAAAAATAACGTCAAAATTCACCTCTATTCGGTCCGCTTTAATCGACATCAGTTTTATGAATCAATTCGGTAATTAATACCCTGTGGGTAAGACTTGGTAATGCATGACGTGAATCATTCATTATGAACCGTTATCATGCGTATATAAAGAATTCGAATAAATGCGTGTCATAACTAACCAAAAATATTACTCGATTCCGTGATATCTGTCAGGTTGTTCTTACATAAAAACATGACTTTTACCTCTATCCAGTCTTTGGTTTATTGACTGCTGTTTGACGTATGGGCAAGCCTTGGCCAGAGTAAATTGCATACTTTATACGGTTAAGTGCTATGGATCTGATCTCAATTAACTTTGAGAGAAATCAGCATGAATTACGAACAATTATCAAGATTCCGTTTACATGTGAACATTTATAAAATTAAAATGTTAATATGTACTACTTAGATATTTATTTGCCTGTTTGTCTGTCTGTCCATTTATCTGTCTGTCTGAGTGGCACGAGCTCTATGGGAATCCTTATGCATGGTGATTTAGATGAAATTTTGTACGCAGCTTGGCTTTGGACAAACAACCAATGTGTAAAATTTTGATGGTGATCCAGATGAGCATCCACATCTTTACCAGAGGGATAAGATAGAGTATTGCCCCTTTGTCTGTAGTGATGGAAATTGTACTTTTTGCTGTTAAACTGGCGAAACTTAGTGCTCCTGCAGTGCCTTCTATTGAAACAATCGATGTACACATGAAAGTTAGCCTTGTCCCTTTGTTTTGTTTCAAGTGATTGCGTGTTGTATGTGATGGCAACACAGCATTTTAAATTTAAATTCTAGACCAGTGACGTCTAATAAAATGCCATTAACATTTCGTTACCTAATTCTGCAGGGTGTCTAACTTGCTACGTGTTAAACTTTTACATGAACAGTGAGAATAAAACCCAAGCTGAGGTAAACTGACATGAGGCCATATTTCACCGGTTTCGTGTGAGCATTTGCCAACTATCACACCGTTGTCGCTGCTCTGGGTTATTCTCTATGCTGTGGTCTTTTTCATATTATTCATATTTGCAATCTACTGCTATTTTAGCTTGACATTTATCTTAATTGGAAATTCCGTAGATTCACAAGGGTTCTCACCTACTCAGACTGAAGTCCGATAAGTCAAAGCTGTATTCCCGGGGGTCCAAACATCGGTAGTTATCTATCGTCTCTTCTAAATCAAACTCCTGCAACAAACGCCGTATAATCGCTCTCCTCTGCAGGGTGAGCGCAGGGTCTACTTCCGGGCCCCTGGGGACGATATCCTCTTCAAAGGATGGGGCGTCACCGCCGCCCGAGGGTAGTGAGGCCTCGTCGACCTGAGCCCTTAGCATTGAGGCAGAGTCCTCATCACCGCCAACGACAGGATCTTCCGCGGAACTATGTTCAGTAGATTCCATGTTTGCCTACCGCAAATACTCAAACTTGTCCCGAGTCAAGACTATATGAGATAAGACAAGAGATAGTCCTAAAACAAATAAGTTTACTTGTTTCATCGTGTGAAGCCCACTTATGGATCAGTAGGTTCATGCATGTTCGCTCGGAAAAAAAAATCACTAGACTCTTCCCAACCAGCTGTATTACGGGTTGCCCTTTTCAAACCAGGGAGAAATTATCGGTCTCACAGAGAAAATTTGGTTTCACGCAACCAAGAAAGAAAACCCGAAAGCCTCAGGCTATAGACTAGATGTTCCTAGGCACTGAAGTTTAGCACTCAGTACAATGAATCATTATCTGGCTCTATATTCCTGGCAATTCCAAATTTACTGCCATCAGGGGTGAAATTAAATGAATGACAACAACAAAAAAGCCACAAAAATACGAAAAGGAAAAACTGAAGAAAACTTGGTTAAAATGAGCCATTCCTTTTTAATGGGTATCGGTTATAATTAGGTTAAACTTATAAAATGGACGACCGATTATTGTCACTCAAGCAAGTTGCCTTTTTCCTCTGGGCACTGCCTCTGAAATATAAACAGTCCACAGAGAAAGGAAATCCAAGTCTTCTAGAATCTCAAATACATGTAATAATATACAATTACATTTCCATTATAAATTTCGGAGTTCATCAGAACTTCACATGTAAAACGCACTAAAGAAGAAAAAGCCTATTTTAGAAGATGGAAATGGGAACGGTCACTCTGTAACAAATGAAGCACGTTTTCTGTGGGACTATAATGGTACATTCAAAGTGTACCGAATGGAACAATAACTCATTTGAGCTTTGAACGAAAACCAAAATCCGGCTGAATTAAGCTTGAAATACCAAATGCTCCTTTGGAATGGAAAAGCAAAAGTGTCGCCCAGAAGCAAAGGAGGACATTTGCAATGGACGAAAAGTGGGACAAGGACTTTTAGATGAACTCATGTGAAAGCGTAAATTTACATTAAAGTTACACAAATGCAAAACAAATTCACTTGTGAAGAAACTTACCTCTCAAACGAATTTCTCTTCAAGCCAGCCCTTTCGCGATAGAGCACTCAAACTTAACCACGAGGACCGCCCATTTGCAATCAACCAAGAAAAGCTTAGAGAAACAACAGGGCTTCGTCTCACCTTTCCTTACACTTCTAAAGTGGATAAATTAATAAAGAAAAATTAATCAAGTCGAACCATGGGAAACGGTGACACACGCCTAGTGCAAAGGATATAATCACCTTCCAGTGCCGTAAATACGGAAAAATATATCCCTTCAAAGATATCCCTGTACTACCTATAATGAGAAACCGTAACAAGAAAATCCTGATATCTGTGAGATACACACTAAGTGCACTCGTTTCCTGATACAAGGGAGATTCTCTTCAAGCGTCTAAACAAAAGCCGCATATACACGGTGTGGTGTCATCCATGCCACCCTAGCCGATTAAACTCATGCAATTGACTCTCATGGGTCAGTTTGGGCTCGGGTGTCCCACGTCTCGGATTTCGATTTAACGCCACGCAGACTCACCTGTGTTTACCGTAAGTCGTCTAATTACCTGCTCAAGTATATGCAGAAGTGATGCTCTTGAGCTCAGTTAAACATTTAGGTGATTGCAGGTGAATTTTGAGCATGGCCTGAGAATACACCTGACGTTTCAATGGCTTTTAATAGCTCCATGACTGGCCGTACTATAAGCTGTCCCAAAATATAAAGCAGTAATTCAACAACAAAATAGTTGACACTAAAGGAACTAGTAAGTAGGGGCACTACTAAACACCCAGGGCGCACTTAGTCGTCCCCACTATCAATTATTCATTTACTTAGACTTTTTAAAACACGTGCAATCACGTTTACTTTCTTTTCGCTTCAGTTCGTTACCTTATTGCTTTCTAGATACAAAAAATGGTTGGGGGAGGGGGCCTTTATAGGTGTGAATTTATGTGTGGTTTTGAGTTGAATAAGTACAGGTCAAGAGCATGAGAAGTTAGGATTGTACTATGCAGTTAAGAACAGCAAAAGAATCAGAGTAATTGCTGCGAAGCACCAGGGACCGTTCCATACTTCTCCCCAGTTCTCAAAAAGTGCAAATATTCCAGCATGATATGTGCATACAATGCCCTTGTGAAGCCCTACAGCCTACCTTTTGTATCAGAACACAACATTGAAGGCCAATTGCTTATTACCAGCTTTTGCCTTTCTGATGTCTTCGGATACTCGGTGTTGGGGAATACATTATCGATACTAAATGCGGAATGTTCAGCCTTCACAAGTCTAATTTATTGGAAATACTACTGCATCTCGGTGTTTAGCTCATTACACTAGAATCAATGTCGTGACTAGTTTTCCCTGCTAACTGCCTGGCCGATGTTGGGTAAGCCGAAACCGAGGTAAACTTTTCTCGTCACGCGCTAAACCGGAAATTCTGTCTCGCTTCAGAAGACGCCAGTCTCCATGAGGGGATGGTCCGGGTACTTTAGATGTGAACGAAATAACTTCTCGGATATTCTTATTCGCCATTCGGAGAAAGGGATTAAGGGATAAATCAAGATAGCGACCTGTTGTTAATTGTGCTTTCGCTTAGTGTTGTATCAAACAGGACTATTCACATTGTAAAGTGATAGTAACTCTGTTCTTACTATAAAGGGCGTCAAAACAGACATTTGTATATCAGCCGTCAACCAAAATTGGCGTGCCGGGTCAATAATCGCAAGGCCAATTTCCAAAACAGCTTTCAATGTGAATAAAACCAGTTTCCAAATTGTGTACCATGATAGTTTAAAACTTATAACGTTCCAATCGTCGTTAATGAAATATGTATCAAAGTTGCGCTCTGATCGCAGCTGTTCCTATTTTCGCGACAAAACCGTGCAGACCATTGTTTATTCTGAGACTAGCCTGTGTAACGGTGATTTGTGGGCAGTTCCAGCGAACAATCGTCAAGCCAGCTTGGACACCAGTCGCCATTGTGCGCGAATATATGGGGGTAGGGGTCCGAACCTGTCAACAATCCCAAAACCCAGCTCCCCAAACTTAGATGCCCAAAGGAATATGTAAGAAATAAGATATATAAATAGCAAATAAAGTTGGTAATATGTAAAAGAGACGCAGTCATCAGTTTTCAATTAGTGGAAAAATCTATCGAATTTTAGTCATGAAATCCTATGCAGAATTCACTCATGGTCCGTGAATAATTTCCACGTCAGATACAAACATATGTATCCCAGTCGCGCTTTGATTGCAATGAGTCATAAAAGTGTCGTGTTGATATAGTAAACGCGGAATACGGGCTTCAACTCGTACCACACTGAACAAGAAAATCTTACATACAGAGAGGAAGGTAAGAGTTCACTATGTGAAACGTCTATGACAGATGGCGGTTACCGCCTTTAAATACCTCCCACAATCATGGACATTATTTACACCAGAGACTTTTCGGGAGCAGCCAGCCGGGTGTTTAAATCTCAGGAGAGTCCGAATTTAACCCGGGACGATTCGGAAAACGATATTCCTGAGAACCACGCGAACGGTTGGGGTGATTCCGGACAAAACATGAGGTCGCTGGCTTGACCTCTACAAACCACCATAATAAGGCTGGGTGTGTAATGGTGTAACTAAGGTTAAACCCACAAGTATGCCTAGTCTCTGTGCATGAGGTTTGAATTTCAAGAATTGATTACTTATGCAGTTCATTAGAAGGTGTAAAACTCGAAAGAATTTCATCAGGTAAAGCTGTGTGGGCTTAGGGCAACAGGTAATGTAAGCCTGTATGTACATGTGTACAACGCATAGTCACATGTGAAAATTGTGAAGAAAATGTGGTTGGTGCATCCACTAGAGCTGGCCAAGAAAGAGCCAAAAAGAAGACACATGGCAGCATTTGATTACGTATGCGAAATTCTTCGCAAATTTGGAGTGATTCAAAACGGATATTCCACGGCGTTACCTTCAGTTCATGTAGTGATCGTCCTGAGACGTCCATAAAATACGTCAGCGAAAGGCAGCGTCTAAATTGACAAGCACGATGGAATTATAGTGCACCACATGATTGACAGATTAACTCACTTTTCGGAATGTCTCGTGTACGAACGTGCATACCTGTTGCAAGACTGACAATCCCGTAAATGACACATACATAGAAAATCAAAAAACATGGCTGCGTGCTAGATTTTCTGAACATGTTTTACAGTCAGACTGGTGGTACAAAAGAAATAATTGATCAATTATTAAAGCTACCAAACAATTAAGTCCGAAACATGGCACGAGAATAAAGCAACCTTACTTCTCGTCCATGTCAGTGAGGGAAGATTTGACTAAAGTTAATTGGTTATAACGTCAATGGATTGATTTTTTCCAACAACAGCGGATTATTTTTTATTGATTCCACCTTAATTGGTTTCAATTTTGTATACCGCTTTGTAAATACACTGGGACGGCTGCCGCAATTTATATGCTAAACCATGGACCACTGCAAACTGAGATAACTGGAGATAACTCTAATAGTCTCTCCTGCTGTATGCACCTTTCCCTACAGTAATTCTTCTTATTTTTAAGAAGACACAAGTAATAATGAAAGCTAATAATTACATTTCTCTTCCATTTTTTTTACAGGTAAAGTGAAGATATGGATATATTGGTCATTCAATGGACTAATTATGTGACAAATGAAAAACTGTGTATTTTTGTTGCAACTACATTTATATTGACTAAAAATAACTTTTTTTTTCCATTGGTAACTGTTGACCATTTAATTAAAGTTAAATAAGTCTTCAGTTAGAAAAAAAATTATTTATCATGCACCAAAAATCGAGGAACTCCAAAACCTTTCGTTCGATCGACTTCACACTAACTTTCGTTTTTATTACTAACTGTAGGCTATTTAATTTAAGCTAAATACCTCTTCAGTTAAAAAAAAGTTATCTAATATCCAACAAAAAAAGGACTCCAAAACATTTCGTCCGATCGACTTCACACTAACTTTTATCTTTATTGCTAACTGTAGGCTATTTGATATAAGCTGAATACCTCTTCAGTTAGAAAAAAAAGTTATCTAATACAATGATGATGTCAAAATGACCACTGCGCTATATATATTAATAGAAAGAAAACAAATCTATATTGGGAAAACTTTAATTTTAAATACCTCGCACATACCTGTTGGCAGGCAGCAACAAGGCCGGATTTTTTTCGCTACAGACATTGTCATCAAGACACTGCCTACACGACGATAGTCGTGTTGTAGTTGTATAGACAAAAGCCTAAACTGAACTGACAAATATATATCCTGAAAATGTGTGTTCTTGTCAAAATGACAAATGGTGTAAAACAGAACGTATTTACTGTTCAAAAAGTTTGTTTTGTAGATTGACCTATACAACTAATTATCCGAATTATGGCCAATATATCATTCTAACAAATATTAACTGAATCCCCTACAATAAAGTCCGATAACGGGGTCAAGGTCACTCAAAGAGATTAGACAGGATCGGAATGTTTGCACAGCAGACACTATATACATTGAGTTGGTCGTTTGATTTATAACGCAGTGACATTTTGTGTTTGTGCAAAATGTTTAACTGGTAATAACGAATAGTTCGGTGTCTTTCGTATGATACGAGACCAAAATTAAAACATGCTGATATCTACATGCAAATTTTTGCCTGGATCATCAGCATACCTTGAAATCCTATGACTGACAATTTCAAATATTTTTTGTCATAAAACTCTTTGAGGTGTTTATTGCGATACTAAGAATCTTTACCCCTCGATAACTTCTTTGTGCGCAACAAGAATTCTTTGAGTGCGCATCAGTTTCTCAAAGCAGCAACATAATAATTTACAACAACAATATTTCGTAACAAGATTTACAAAAACTACGCTATTGCCATCGTATGGAAAAAAAGATCCTAGTACGGGTTTAATATAACCAGAACAAAGAGTAAAAAAACAAAGTAGCAACACATTATGGTATGATAGTTGGCAAATGGTCACACGCCACCCTTAACATCCAGCCTCTGGCAATTTACCTCAGTTGATGTTTTAATTTAACTGTTCGCGAAAGTGCTTAAATAATAGCAGTTTACGAGCAACCTTGGCACCACGCATGGCTTATTAACGTAGAACGCCTATCTCTTAATGTTCAGAGTCGAACGTAGTTCAAGCTACATGCATAACCCCACTAGGACTTGAACCCGTGCCCTCCCAAGTAGACAACAGGCTAACAAGATCTGTTGGATTTCACGTAGTCGTTTATGTGTTGGAACACAATAGAGTTTTACCGACGTACAGAGGGTGCTAAACTATAAATTATAAAGTTAAAGCAATAAGTGCTTGACCATGCATTGAAGCCTTATTGAAATATGCGTATATTGTAACATACGCAATATATGTGCCTCCAGCAGCGTTACACCGAAGGAAAGTCAATATACGCCTGTATATACCAGTGTGATCCTATACTTCTATAGCATGCAGCGTCGTGTTGAAGACAGACTAAATTAATTAATATATTCCATAGACGATTGTTGATTTCACCGTCTAAGTACAATTGCACTCTTTTCACAAACACAGATTAGATTGTCAGTCGCTCTCTGGATGGCGGAGACATTCTGAGACATGTATTTATTAGGGAGTGTAAAGCGAAAGCTTTCAGAGTATAGTGTCTTATGTTTGCCCACAGGTTAAATAAATGTTTGGTGATCGCCTGGTTCAAGACTTCCACATTACATTGTATATATGGTTAGAAGCTATAGCACGATGTTTTCCTTCTAGACGCAGAAATCAACTAGAAGGGAAAAACAGAGAAATTTGACACTGGCATGTTAAATAAACTTACATAAATTCGTGAAATTCTTTATTTAATAATAATAATAATATTGTTGTTGTTATTACCATTATGGTGCTGTTGTTTTTCATGTTTTTGTCTTGTTTGGCCGTGCTCATAATTAACTCAGCAGTGTGGAAAATTAAGACTATGTCCAATTATCGCTCGTTATGCTTTTTGCGTATCAAACTATTTTGATGAATGTTTGTATCATTTAATAAACTGTAAATGCCCGGTATAATATAAATAGGAATTGCCTTGGAAGACTGTCTTGTTTCAGGCGAAATAAATACAAACATATGGTCCCATGCTATAACGTATACACAATAAAAATTGTTAAGACAAGCAAACATTGTACATGGGAAGGTCCGCAAATGCAAAAGACGTGCGCATTATAACCACGTCATGCACGTGAACTAATCGTAATTAGGCAATTTATGATTGACATATATACACAGGTCTATACTCACTTTGGTTTGTAGAGCGTCTCATTTTGTAAGTATGCGTATTGATCCTTCATTATGTTAATGTGTAGTCATTGGTATGTACAGGCAACTAGCGCAAATTTACTAAGTTGCGAACTTGACTGAGGTTCGGAAGGTAACGTTTCCGTCGGTACGTTGTGGCTATTTCAGCCTATATACTGTATGTATAGGAAGACTTGACTGGCGCCTACAGCAATTCACGCAAAATAGTCCTCGCATAAAAGGGAACCGAGAACAAAACCAAGCCTCTGTCGCGGTGTAGATACACATATATATACGACTCCCTCGCAAAAAGTCCTATGCATTTGTGTATGTATATTGACAACACAAATGGCCCGGAATGATTCTTGTTGATATTTATACGGCCGGACGAACTCATTCAAAAAGGACTGTTTTTTCGTCGTCGCTTTTATTTTCGCAGCTACATAGCTCAATGCTGAGTTAGCTTTAAATGACTGTTAGGGAACCCGTGACCAGTTAACATTGGGTATATTGTGTTACCCTTATCGCAGACGTGTTGATTTTTGCACTGTAGATAACCCAATACAGAAGAGTTAAAACAGGTACATACATTGTGTGCAGATAGGTGAACATTTTTCGGTCGCTTTGCCGCTGCCATGACACCAATGACTTTCAGATGTAATCTCGCGAGAGGTTTGCGAGATAACGTGATAGTTTGCGTGCGTATATATATATGTATTTATATATATGCCATGCAATCGCATTCTCGCGAGAGCACCTATACATGAGACTAAGATAGCTTTGGCGTGAAGTTAGCCATCATTAGCCCATTGATATTCGACATAAAGAAGAAGCATTTTTGAAAGTACGCAGTAAAGAAATTCACAGTTCTGGCTTCAAAGTAGGCCTACCCTTAAAAGTGCACGTTAAACGAAAGTGAAGGATATATCAGCAAAGGAAACCGAATGTGATTTACTCGAAGTATTCCCAACATGAAACAAAATGGATCACGTGTATCTTAGAGCTGATATCTGTAGGCGAAAGAAGCAAGATTAGTTCTATTTTAATAATGACGTTCACGAAAGATAGTTCATCAACCTCAAAATTTGTGGTTTTGTTCCCAGGGCTTTATACGCAAAAAGTGACAAAAGACACACGGATTCTGTAAATGGTAAATTCGCCTCATACACATGTATACGGGTATGCGACGATTTGATAGTGCCGTTTTCTTTTTACAATACAGGGGGCCTATATACGCAACCTTCCATCAATAAAGTAGCGAGATTGAATCTATAGTTCCTGCTAGCATGTAGGTTTGGAATTTTCTAATGAAAACAATAGCAATACAGTCACCCTCACGTTTCGTGTTATGTATACACACGTCCTACAAGCGTTTTGTCTGCTAGCACAAACTAATAAAGGCTATTGTATGTATAGCCCGCCATTAGTTTCTATAACAGCTGGGCCACGGAGGCCCCTTCAGAATATCAAAATCGAAACTATTCCTCTTGCCGTTAAGTCGTTGTAACAAGAAACCATTGCCGTCTTTGTACAGGTACATGTCCAACATCTTAGTGACCTTACAAAATTTCGTGAAAATGAGTTCTGTAACTCACTGGCAAAGCTGCATCATGTGTGTATGTGATAAGGCATCTTGTACAGACTAATTAAGCTAATTTTATGAATTTTGGAGGAATAAAAAAAGGCCTGGATATAAAAAAGATACATGTGTGAAAGTTTCCTGACCTTATTTCATCGTATCTGACTTCAACCAAACCCTTACGCCTCATCATTTCGGCATATTTGGACAACTCGTCGGTCTTGTAATTCCGAGACATCTTGCCCATTCGGTCGGCGTATCCAACACAAGCGGACAGATTCAGTTTAGTTTTGGTGACGAAGTGGGATTGTGACGTCATCACTATCACGACGACGACGACAACGATAGAACACGCGCAATATTACGTCACAATAGAAAAGGAGAACGTCGGTTGGTTACTCTGTTGCGGTGGCATCCCGAGTAGCGTCACAACTTCCATTTGTTATGACGTCACAATAGCTGTATTTTTTGTGAAGTCATCATATCTATGTTGTGTTAGGAAAAAAATAGAAATTTGCGGCAAAGTTTTATTATAAAATATTCACTGTTATACGTAACAAAAACCCTTCGGTTATAGGATTTGTCGAACATATAATTTCTTTATATATATATATTACTTTATCATGTTAGCAAAGAACATGATGGATTAAAACACTAACTCTCTTGGAATCTCTCTGAATTCGATCTTCAGTATTCAAGTCCATTGTCTCTTTACGGTATATATTAGTATTTTTTCTATGTGTGAGTAAATTCTCTATATAGCGGCTTAATGTTATAGTCAGGTAGACCTACTAGGCGAATTATTGAAGGTGGTTTTGTTGAGGCACACTAGTCTATTTCATTTATGAAAAAAGACGGCAGTCCTCGTATACATGTATATGCGAAACATTCTTGTGTATATGTCGTTACACATCAATCAAACGAATAATTAAACAAATCTGAAATATAAAAATATGGTCATCTTAAGTAGCCTATAGAAACAACTTCGACGCCCTTATTGCAACATGGCTTGAGCAGAAGTAGATATAAGAAATGCAGCGATGTTAATCTCAAGTTATTAACCTAGAATAACCCAGAAAGCTGTGTCTTCATCACATTTAATAAACAGTCATCTGAAAGCAAGGTAAAGGGAGCAGGCCCTGGGTAGTCCCCATCAATTTCTCGGTTTATTCAGGAATACTATATAAAAGACTACATCATAGCGAGTAAAATCAAAGACGACAAGATGTATGTTCACAAGTATACAACCTGCTTGTATATTTTCATTTAAGGGTAAATGGGGGCGGAAGAAAGTATAAATATTGGGGGCGTGCGAGAAGTGGGGAAAAAGTACTGCGTTTTGCAAAACCGAGAGAAACCGAGGCATAAACTGATCAGTTTAGTGCTGAGAAATATATATATCGTGACTTGCCTAAGTCGTCAGTACTCTGAAAACCCGTGAAATTGGAATAACAACAAATCGAACTCGGACTAAAGATAATTCATTCATGACATTAGGAAATACGCGTATGCCTTTTCATAGCAGTCAATAATATGACAATGTGTGAAATTAGCTAAATGCTAGATCCTTCTACGTCAATGCATCAAAAACCGTATACCAACTCTCTGACAAAAGGATGAAAAGTATTAGACGCGGAAATTTGGCCAATTTTATTGGCACCCGCTGTATTGGCTTTGCGGTGTGACAAAGGAAGGTGAACGTCATGCACACATTAAGGTGTGGTGGGCCGTTTGCTCACCTGTCCTAATTCACAGGTATATAATTCCGCTCTGGGATTAATTTTTTCTCATTCGGTCCCTGAACAGAACGTCATCATGATGGATTACAGAAAGATCGCACTCCTCTGCGCGTTAGTGCTGCCACTTGTGGCCGGCGTAAGTTCACCATTTTTTCAACTTGTTACAATTATTTTTCAGCTGTGTTGTTTTATCCTATAGGGGACCTCCTTGTCTCAATCGGTTAGAGAGCTATCGCAGCGCAATGACCCAGAAGCCTCCCACCAATGCGGTCGCTGTGAGTTCAAGTCCAGCTCCCTCTCCGGCCATCTCCATCAGCAACCCGCAGATGGCGGTAGGTTTCCCCCGGGCTCTGGTCGGTTTCCTCCCACCGTAATGCTTGTGACCGTCGTGTAAGTGAAATATTCTTGAGTGCGACGTAAAACACCAATCAAATAAATAAATCTTGCCATATGTATATATGTTAGCTATATTGTATTACCATTTTGGGGGAAAATTCGTTATAGCTTTTACAGAAATAGTGTCTAATAGAAAACCGATGGCTTCATCTTGACTCAACGTTTAAACATTTACATTACCGTCATCCATCAATCGAAATACTCAGTCAAAATATGATGTAAAACTGATCAGTGGAAATACAGACTTATACTATACGTGCAGGTAAATGAGGGTGTTGGGTGCACCCATGCCAAAACCCGCCTAACAGCAATCTAACAGTATACGATTATTTTTAACGTATGTATAAAATAACGATTGACCTTTGTTAAAACACATTTTTTTATCCTTTTCTTATTTTTTATTTTTGTTTTTGTAAAATTTTGGGTTCAAGGGAGTTTCTGGAGTTTTTCTAGGACATGTGCATGAAGTGACCTCGGCCAATTATCTGCACTGGAGTCTAGGTCACATCCAGAAAGAGTATTCCCTAATAACGATATGGATACTGTTCCTTATTGTCTCTTTCTAAATTTCATCTACCCATCGGATTATTCAGCTATAAGGTTAAACAGCAATCCAATAAATCAAATAAAGTAAATCTGTCCAGCTCAGCACAAAGTAACATTAGTTACTTTAGCTTTAAAATAAGCTGTCTATAGTTAGTTTCTTCGCTGGTCTGCGCGGTATGAACGTCCTTTGGCATGGCTTATAAGTTAGACCACATTATGAATACATCGAATCTTCCTGAAAGAAACAATGTCGTGATGTGATAAAATCAATGTTTAAAGTGACGTAAAACTCAAAGTACTTGCTAAAGCAAATATTATCCAGACAAGTGCTTATACACCCGACTTTGTTTTCTGTACCCAAGTTTTATTTCGACAAACATACGAGGTTTGACCTTTTTCAGATATGTTGGGCTTAGTTTCCGATTTTAATTAATCGTTTCACAAGGTACTTTACGTGTAAAGCTGTAGCAGAAGGTACCCAGATTGATATAGGTTCAATGGATAAACCATTAAAGAGATGCACAATTTTTCTTTTATTTTTTGATAATTGTTACATTGTTTTTAGCAATAGTTACAATTGCTATAATCCATAACTGTTTTTTTTTTTATTTTCAGGGTCTGGTGAAGAGAGCACGTAAGTTTTTCCTCTATAACAGAATTTATGTCCATTAATAACTTTGCAGAACAACATAATTACGCTCATGATCACTGGCTTTCCTGAAGATAACAAATAAATTTTGTCAAAATATTGAAACGTCATTGGTTCATTGACAAATTACATTGTCCAATCACTCACGGAGAAGCACAACGACTGGTGGCCCGGATTTAAGAGATAACGTGAACTCTCAACTTTTGACATAATTAAACCCGAACGAAGCTATTCTCTGTCCTTCTATACTGAAGACTAACTATGTGATGTGTTTTCTTTTGAGGTAGGTAACACATTCATCAAATGTGCGTTCAAACCTGGCCTTAGACTAAGAATGTTTAGATTTACTGGAGCCATGGTGGCAGTAGCCAATCGGCAGCGGTCGTACTGCAGTTTCGCTAAAGGCCACTCGTCTTCCACCAGTGTAATGTGCATCTATACACGTCACGAGTGTGCCAGTTCGTCCATGGCTTGCCGAAGTTCGGTGATTTTACCCCCGTTTCCTTCACCCATAAAACTGACAGCCGTTTTATAAGTGAAAAACATCTAACGCACGCCTGCGGGTTCAAAAACTGTTATATAAATAAATTAATAATAAATAAATAAATAAATTTAATTAATGAGATATTTTTATTCGTTTATTTTTACCCTCGAAAATGTCTTATTTTATCATGAATTTAACGGTATAGTGGAGTTGTATTTCTGTGTCTGCTTTCCATAGTATTGGGACAAGCAGCTATGTCAACCACCCAGTTACTTTAGCTTTCGCTCTATAGCTCTCTGTCCATCACCATATTTAGAAAGGACAGCTGCAGTTCTTTATCAAGTATGTGACCCCGATAATTTGTCCGCTTGATGATGACTTGTTTACCATGAGTTGGCAACAGTTAAACTTCCTTTCTTTGTAGCATACAAATTTGTGGAGGTAGGCGGAGACGCCGGGACTGCTGGTGGCGGGACCACGCCCGGATTTAAGCGATCACCTGTCGCGACAGACGGTACATATTTGTAAACGGCAATAAAGCTGATTTTAGGATTCTATCGTGCTATTATAAGTAATTATGTGACCGATAACAACACGTTCAGACGTGGGTTCAAACCCGGCTTTGGTGTGAGAATTTGAATTTTCCCGTGGAGCCTTGTGACAATAACCAGTCAGCATCAACCGTGTGTACCAGTATATACACATGTTTGCTTAAGTACACAATTCATGGTACACAAAATGTGTTGGTACACAAACGTTTTTAGAGAGTAAGAAACCTGGGATTAAAATTCCCTTGTTGTATGCATGCTTATTACAAAAGGAGACTGTTGTGTTTTTACTTCGAGGAAAAAAAGAACTTTGTCACAATCTGACGAAATGCAGAGGTAGTGGAAGAAAATTTCTTACACTTCCTCTCTGCGAGCGCCTTTAGGCTATAATATTCGGATAACAAACCTGTTCTTCTCGGTATTTATTTTTAAACACAATAAATATGTTTTATTTATAAACACTAAAGGTGTTTTAAATTTAAGACAAGTAAAACATTTTCTGTTTAACTTCTAAAAACTTAGAGTTTGTAAGCATGGCACTTCAATAAGGTTTGAAAGTGGGGACAGTAATGCGTTTATGAAGTGTTTTTAAACACGTTTTGTTTACAGTGTAGCTTGCTCGCTTGCTAATTTCTAATTGGGATTCATTTTGTATTGCACGAGAAGCCCCCAGCTGTCAAACCAATCGTAACAACAGGGTCACCATATTTGAAGATATTCTCATTGCCATAAATACAATGGAGCTCTGTTTTATGTTTCTCCTCCTTTTACAGCCTACTGGTTTCGCAGGTTGAGTGTAAAAATACTAGATGAATTTTAGCGCAAAGATTAAAAAAATGGCTCATTTTAAGTTTTCTTCCCCCGTAGGGTACAAATTTGTAGAGGTGGGTGGAGATGCAGGTGCAGCTGGGGGCGGAACCACGCCCGGATTTAAGAGATCACGTGAGTTGACATCCAGATGATTTTGGAAACCGGAACAAAGCTGTTCTTACAATTTTATCCTACTATATTGAAAAAATAACTAATTCAAGTGTCTTAATTTTCGACCAATAGCTGAACGTTCAAACCTGGCCTGGGATTGACAGTTTGTAGACTCGCCGGCTCTCCCGCTCTCCCAGGAGGCTTGGTAACAATAACCAGTCTACGCCAATCGTGTGTACCATTATATACACATGTTTTGTTTTCTCAAGTACACAATGTGCATATCTCTAGTACACAAAAGTTGTGCATGTTCAGTTTTCTTACAGTTTGTGTAATTGTGGTACACAGTTGTTTTTAGGAAGACTAAGCTGGAAGAAACCTGGGCTTAAAACTGCGTCGTTGTTATTAATTGAAAGAGAAAAATGAAACGTTTTTGGACAATTTAATAAAATGTAAATTTAGTCGAAAACAATTTCTTCTTCTTTCGGTTTGCGACAGAGTTCAAAGGACGATATTCAACTGACAAACCTTCTGTCTTCTGTCATGGGGCAAGTGTATGCTGTTGCAAAGGTATCAGTTGACGCCAGTGTGAATTACTATACTTTAAAAGGCGGCGCAAGACATAGCTTTATTGAAACCAGGCGTTTTATTGAATGTCAGGCCCTTGCTTTCTTTCCATAATATTTAGACAAGGATCCGTGTCTAAGCAGCTATGTCACTCACCCAATTTCGTTAGCTTTCGCTGTGTAGCTCTCAGTCCATGACCATCTTCAAAAAGGAGGGTTGCAGTTTTGTATCTAGTATGTGGTGCCAAGAATATATCATTTGATGACTACTGTTGTTTGCCATGAGTTTACAACAGCTAAACTTCCTTTCTTCGCAGCATACAAATTTGTGGAGGTAGGCGGAGACGCCGGGAGTGCTGGTGGCGGAACCACACCCGGGTTTAAAAGATCACGTGAGTTCACAACCTTTTACCTATTTATACCCGAAGCCAAACTGTTCTTATGATTCTATCCTGCTGTATTAAAAACAAAATAAAAGTAACCAGGCTATATCATGTGTTTTTCATTTGAGACAGACAATACATTGTTCAGAACGGAGGTCAAACCCGGCCTGGGATTGACAATTTATTGGCTATCCTGCTGTCCGTGGAGCCTCTTTGGCAGTAACCAGTCGACAATGTTCGTAATGTCGTGTACCTTGTATATATCCTTCTATAAAGGCCACTTATCTTCCACCAGTATAGTGTGCATACATATCTATACTTCACAACTGGGCAAGGTCATCTGTAAGCTGCCAAAGTTCGGTGGTTTGCTCAGGTTTCCATCACACATAAAACTGACAACCCTCTTATCAGTGGGAAGTATTTAATGACTTCATTGCATTGAACAACAGTGAAATCATCAAAGTGAGTTAACGATACTTTTACTCTTCAATTTTGGAATTCTTGCAAATGTCGTCTTTCACCATCAGCTTTAACTTGCTTTCTTTCCATAATATTTAAGCAAGGGTCCGTGTCTAAGCAGCGATGTCACCCATCCAATTTCGTTAGCTTTCGTTGTGTAGCTCTCTGTCCATGACCATCTTCAAAAAGGAGGGTTGCAGTTCTGTATCTAGTATGTGGTGCCAAGAATATATCATTTGATGACGACTGTTGTTTGCCATCAGTTTACAACAGCTAAACTTCCTTTCTTTGCAGCATACAAATTTGTGGAGGTAGGCGGAGACGCCGGGAGTGCTGGTGGCGGAACCACACCCGGATTTAAAAGATCACGTGAGTTCACAACCTTTTATCGGTTTAAACCCGAACAAAACTGTTCTTATGATTTTATCCTGCTGTATTAAAAACAAACGATTAAAATAACTGGGCCTTGTCATGTGTTTTCATTTGAGACAGACAATACATTGTTCAGAACGGAGGTCAAACCCGGCCTGGGATTGACAATTTATTGGCTATCCTGCTGTCCGTGGAGCCTCTTTGGCAGTAACCAGTCGACAATGTTCGTAATGTCGTGTACCTTGTATATATCCTTCTATAAAGGCCACTTATCTTCCACCAGTATAGTGTGCATACATATCTATACTTCACAACTGGGCAAGGTCATCTGTAACTTGCCAAAGTTCGGTGGTTTGCTCAGGTTTCCATCACACATAAAACTGACAACCCTCTTATCAGTGGGAAGTATTTAATGACTTCATTGCGTTGAACAACAGTGAAATCATCAAAGTGAGTTAACGATACTTTTACTCTTCAATTTTGGAATTCTTGCAAATGTCGTCTTTCACCATCAGCTTTAACTTGCTTTCTTTCCATAATATTTAAGCAAGGGTCCGTGTCTAAGCAGCGATGTCACCCATCCAATTTCGTTAGCTTTCGCTGTGTAGCTCTCTGTCCATGACCATCTTCAAAAAGGAGGGTTGCAGTTCTGTATCTAGTATGTGGTGCCAAGAATATATCATTTGATGACGACTGTTGTTTGCCATCAGTTTACAACAGCTAAACGTCCTTTCTTCGCAGCATACAAATTTGTGGAGGTAGGCGGAGACGCCGGGAGTGCTGGTGGCGGAACCACGCCAGGATTTAAAAGATCACGTGAGTTCACAACCTTTTATCGGTTTAAACCCGGACCAAACTGTTCCTAGGATTCTACCCTGCTGTATTAAAAACAAAAACAACAACAACAAAACTAAAATGAAATAGGTAGCGTATGTGCTGTTTTTCATTTGAGACAAACAGCACATTGCTCAGATCGGAGGTGAGACTTGGCATTGGACTGCCTATTTATTGGCTCTCCTGCTGTCGTTGAAGCCTCGATGGCAGTACCCAATCGATATCGTTCGTAATTCCGTTTACCCTATATATCCTTCTATAAAGGCCACTTGTCTTCCATCAGTGTAGTGTACATACACATCTATACGTCACAATTGGGCAAGTTTGTCCGTAACTCGCTAAAGGTCGGTGGAATACTCAGGTTTTCAAAACTGACAACCATCTTATTAGTGGGAAATAGCTAATGAAGGCATGGCCTTGAACAACAGTCAAATACTCAGTGTGCATTAACATTCCTTTTACCTTCCATTTTCGTATTCTTGAAAATGTCTTCTTTTGTTGTCAGTTTAACGGTGGTAAAGTTGTATTTCTCAACTATCCACCGTCATTTGTATATGTGTGACAGAAGCAAGTGTACCCGGCCTGGGACTGAGAATTTATTGGCTATCCTGCTGTCCGTGGAGCCTCTTTGGCAGTAACCAGTCGACAACGTTCGTTATGTCGTGTACCTTGTATATATCCTTCTATAAAGGCCACTTGTCTTCCATCAGTATAGTGTGCATACATATCTATACTTCACAACTGGGCAAGGTCATCTGTAACTTGCCAAAGTTCGGTGGTTTGCTCAGGTTTCCATCACACATAAAACTGACAACCCTCTTATCAGTGGGAAGTATTTAATGACTTCATTGCATTGAACAACAGTGAAATCATCAAAGTGAGTTAACGATACTTTTACTCTTCAATTTTGGAATTCTTGCAAATGTCGTCTTTCACCATCGACTTTAACTTGCTTTCTTTCCATAATATTTAAGCAAGGGTCCTTGTCTAAGCAGCGATGTCACCCATCCAATTTCGTTAGCTTTCGCTGTGTAGCTCTCAGTCCATGACCATCTTCAAAAAGGAGGGTTGCAGTTCTGTATCTAGTATGTGGTGCCAAGAATATATCATTTGATGACGACTGTTGTTTACCATGAGTTTACAACAGCTAAACTTCCTTTCTTCGCAGCATACAAATTTGTGGAGGTAGGCGGGGACGCCGGGACTGCTGGTGGCGGAACCACACCCGGATTTAAAAGATCACGTGAGTTCACAACCTTTTATCGGTTTAAACCCGGACCAAACTGTTCCTAGGATTCTATCCTGCTGTATTAAAAACAAAAACAACAACAACAAAAATAAAATGAAATAGGTAGCCTATGTGCTGTTTTTCATTTGAGACAGACAGCACATTGCTCAGATCGGAGGTGAGACTTGGCATTGGACTGACTATTTATTGGCTCTCCTGCTGTCGTTGAAGCCTCGATGGCAGTACCCAATCGATATCGTTCGTAATGTCGTGTACCTTGTATATATCCTTCTATAAAGGCCACTTGTCTTCCATCAGTGTAGTGTACATACACATCTATACGTCACAATTGGGCAAGTTTGTCCGTAACTCGCTAAAGGTCGGTGGAATACTCAGGTTTTCAAAACTGACAACCATCTTATTAGTGGGAAATAGCTAATGAAGGCATGGCCTTGAACAACAGTCAAATACTCAGTGTGCATTAACATTCCTTTTACCTTCCATTTTCGTATTCTTGAAAATGTCTTCTTTTGTTGTCAGTTTAACGGTGGTAAAGTTGTATTTCTGTATCAACTATCCACCGTCATTTGTATATGTGTGACAGAAGCAAGTGTATGCTGTTGCAAAGATATAAGTTGACGCCATTGTGAAATACTATAGCTTTAAAGGCGGCAGAAGACACAGGTTTATTGAAAGCAAGCGTTTTATTGAACGGTAGGCCCTTGCTTTCTTTCCATAATATTTAGACAAGGATCCGTGTCTAAGCAGCTATGTCAACACCCAATTTCGTTAGCTTTCGTTGTGTAGCTCTCCGTCCATCACCGTATTCATAAAGGAGAGGTGCAGTTCTGTATTTAGTATGTGGTGCCAAGAATATATCATTTCATGACGATTGTTGTTTGCCATCAGTTTACAACCGCTAAACTTCCTTTCTTCTCAGCATACAAATTTGTGGAGGTAGGCGGAGACGCCGGGAGTGCTGGTGGGGGAACCACACCCGGATTTAAAAGATCACGTGAGTTCACAACCTTTTACCTATTTATACCCGAAGCCAAACTGTTCTTATGATTCTATCCTGCTGTATTAAAAACAAAATAAAAATAACCAGGCTATATCATGTGTTTTTCATTTGAGACAGACAATACATTGTTTAGATCGGAGGTCAAACCCGGCCTGGGATTGACAATTTATTGGCTATCCTGCTGTCCATGGAGCCTCTTTGGCAGTAACCAGTCGACAACGTTCGTTATGTCGTGTACCTTGTATATATCCTTCTATAAAGGCCACTTGTCTTCCACCAGTATAGTGTGCATACATATCTATACTTCACAACTGGGCAAGGTCATCTGTAACTTGCCGAAGGTCGGTGGTTTGCTCAGGTTTCCATCACCCATAAAATTGACAACCATCTTATCAGTGGGAAATATTTAATGACTTCATTGCATTGAACAACAGTCAAAGAATCAGAGTGAATTAACGATACTTTTACTCTTTAATTTTGGAATTCTTGCAAATGTCTTGCAAATAGGCCATTGTGAATAATGATAGCTTTAAAGGCGGCAGAAGACACAGGTTTATTGAAACCAGGCGTTTTTATTGAATGTCTCGCCCTTGCTTTTTTTCCATAATATTTAAACAAGAATCCGTGTCTAAGCAGTTATGCCCCCCATCCAATTTCGTTAGCTTTCGCTGTGTAGCTCGCTGTCCATGACCATCCTCAAAAAGGAGAGTTGCAGTTCTGTATCTAGTATGTGGTGCCAAGAATATATCATTTGATGACGACTCTTGTTTACCATGAGTATACAACAGCTAAACTTCCTTTCTTCGCAGCATACAAATTTGTGGAGGTAGGCGGAGACGCCGGGACTGCTGGTGGTGGAACCACGCCCGGATTTAAAAGATCACGTGAGTTCACAACCTTTTACCTATTTAAACCCGAACAAGGAGAGTTGCAGTTCAAAATGTAGTATGTGGTCCCCAGAATGTGTCATTTGATGACGACTCTTGTTGTTTCCCATGAGTTTACAACAGCTAAACTTCCTTTCTTTGCAGCATACAAATTTGTGGAGGTAGGCGGGGACGCCGGGAGTGCTGGTGGCGGAACCACACCCGGATTTAAAAGATCACGTGAGTTCACAACCTTTTACCTATTTATACACGAACCAAACTGTTCCTAGGATTCTATCCTGCTGTATTAAAAACAAAAGATAAAAATAACTAGACTATGTCATGTGTTTTTCATTTGAGACAGACAATACATTGTTCAGATTGGAGGTCAAACCCGGCATGGGACTGAGAATTTATTGGCTCTCCTGCTGTCCGTGGAACCTTGGTGGCAGTACCCAATTGATAACGTTCATAAATCCATGTACCGTAATATATCCTTCCATAACGGACACTTGTCTTCCATCAGTGTAGTGTGCATACACATCTATACGTCACAACTGGGCAAGTTCGTCCGTAACTTGCTAAAGGTCGGTGGTTTACTCAGGTTTTCAAAACTGACAACCATCTTATTAGTGGGAAATATCTAATGAATGCATGGCGTTGAACAACAGTCAAAAAATCAGGGTGAATTAACATTCCTTTTACTCTTCCATTTTCGTATTCTTGAAAATGTCTTCTTTTACCGTCGCTTTAATGGTGGTAAAGATGCATTTCTGTATCATCTGTCCACCGTCATTGGTATGTGTGAAACAGAGGTATAGGTTGAAGCCATTGTGAATTACTATACCTTAAAAGGCGACAAAAGATATAGGTTTATTGAAAGCAGGCGTTTTTATTGAATGGTAGGCCCTTGCTTTCTTTCCATAATATTTAGACACCCATCCAGTTTCGTTAGCTTTCGTTGTGTAGCTCTCCGTCCGTTACCATATTCAAAAAGGAGAGCTGCGGTTCTGTATCTAGCATGTGGTTCCCAGAATATGTCATTTCATGACGACTCTTGTTTGCCATCAGCTTACAACAGCTAAACTTCCTTTCTTTGCAGCATACAAATTTGTGGAGGTAGGCGGAGACGCCGGGAGTGCTGGTGGCGGAACCACACCCGGATTTAAGAGATCTTAACGGTATTAAATCTTTCTTTCATTGCTCTTCACCTTATTATGTCTATGTCATAAGATACAAAAAACATGTTTTCTTTAATGCCACAGAAATTTTTGACTTCATATCGCCCAATTATCAGAGAACAATATAGGCAACGCCACCGTTAGCACAGACGTAGAGGTGAAATTGGCCAACCGCCATTTTCGATTCGAACCGGCAGCACCCGGTATCCTCCGGAAAATGATAATCTTTCTGAACGGTTTGTTTGAAAGAGGATGTTCGCCATTAATCGGCCAATAGGGTAACTTATCAGGAAGTTTTAATCTGTGTTTTATTAATGACGAGAATGGACGATGAACAACTATTCTGAAAAAGAAGACAATCATTTTTGCAAGAGCGTGCGATAGAGTCGACAGTAGCAACGAAGTCATATGATTCGAATTTCGGTTGCTGGGTGCCTCGATTAAATTTATGTTAATTACTAAATATAAAACGTTCTGTTTAATAGCCTGGGTTTTGTTTTTCTTGTCCGTCCTCTTTAGTTACAGTTTATTAAAGAATATGAGCATACCGAAACGATGTGATATATGTCTTACAGAATTCGTTTTATTGATGTTTCCCTAAAACTTCCTTACCGCCTACAGCCAATATCCATGCATCATAAATTCGCACTGCACCTACCTGCACTTCGACTATTGTCTAGTATAATACACTTACACTGTTGAAACAGCATAAAATGTTCCTCCTTATCTTGGGCCGTTGTTTTTATATGTGTTTGTTGTAACACTTATTTCCATTTTGTGTTTTCAGTAAGTGTCTTCAGCTGAATTTCGTATTTTAGAAGGCCGAAGAAAGACCTTTTCCAAATCTAGAATTTGTGAGGCCTGGTTACACAGTGGAGATTTGTATTTTGCCAAATGTACATATAGACCTTATTACATCGACAATTCGTTGTTGTTGTTGTTGTTGTTTTTATATTACTTTTTCTTCAAAGGTTATTTTTTTCCAAATATTCACAATGCATTTCGCAATGTTTCAGTAAAACTGTGAGAAATTTTGCTTCAAAGTATTGCCATGGTATTGCTATGTTTCGATGATCGTGGAGGAGTAGTTAGCTTGTCAATGCAACACAATGACTCAGAAGCCTCACACCAATAAGTGAAATATTCTTGCGTACACCAATTAAATAAACAAATGAAATAAATTCCACCGAAGGCATACAACGACCAGGAAGTTTAATACCCAAATGAAGAATTACCATTAGCTGGATTCGAACTTGCGCCCGTAGTGGTGAAAGGCCGATCGGCTGCGACGAAAACAATACCTTATTGGCATTAGCCAACGAGGTACAGTGACTGGTCTAATCTGAATGAGGTAACTTTTCTTGCCCAATGACGAACCGGGGGCCCAAGCCGAACTGGTTACACACTGCATTTGATTTTCCTGGCTATTTGGACTTCATAGTAAATTTGTCAACTTCAGCCCCAAATATTTTCGCACCGTACCATGCCATATCTCCACATGCAGCCTGTCTTTTGCCAACAACATATAAAAACCTAGCATGACCATCATTTTTTCTGGAACTGTTGTTGAAGGAGATACGTAATAGCACGTTGTCGCCATAGCAACCTCTAGGTGGGTGAGTAGTTTGCTGGAAAAAAAAGTTTTTAGTTCTGTTCAAAGCAGACAAAATTCTGATATATTTTAACCAGGTAAGTATAAAATAGCAGTGCCGAAATGTGTAGAATATCAACAGCCTGTAATATCTGTGTTCAATCAGTGCCCCGGCATTCTTCAGCACGGAGGCTACTTTGGACCCCAAGTGTGTTCCTGTGTTCTCTTCTGGCGTATGATTTGCACTCAAGAATTTCATGGTCTCTTCTGAAACGGGCCTTTTCTACCGGAAACTGGTCGAGCGATTACAGGCACCAATCGTCATTGAAAAGGCAGGGATGGACAAAAGCTTCACCGTTTGGACCCGAGACACAGACACACTGAAATAACTCACACCTATAAAAACGTTGTAACGGAATACATTTTAGCTTATTAATGAAAAAAAAGACTATTTGCGCAGAGTCCAGAGCGTTATTAATAACTAATTGATGCGTAATCAGGGACAGGTTAATCCGTTATATCGAAGAAATTATACAATGCGTTATCCGCTATATAGCGGATTTAACGGGACACTTTTTGAGGGTACTCTCTAAAAACTACTGTGTATGAGTGGTACACATGATTGTGGCAAAAATGCACATCCACATAATTTTTGTGTACCAGCAGTACACAATTTGTGTAACTTCTGTAATACATCCACAGTGACGTGTGTATCACCGATATACAATTCGTGTACCACTGATACACATGCATTGAGGATGTGCAAATTCGTACACAGTTGTTTTACAGAGTAGCTGGAGGTTATGCAACACCTGTATCGTATACACTAAGCCCTAATCAAACAAAGGGTGATGAACATGAGTGGCAGTGTCGATTAATCCAGGGCAACTTGCGCGGTATAATAACTGCAGTGGAATCTGGTCACACTTAACCGTTACAAATAACGAGGAATCGACGTTTCTCTCTCAGTCAGGTTCAAGAAGGGATGGTAGACGTGTGTCCAAGAGGCTTGATTGTTTTCAAGTCATGAGGTGAAAGTTCAGTCCTGGTCTTTTCAATTTTTGCGCATTGTTGTATATATAGAGTCAGATTATTTGCTAGTTTGGGCTAGTTTTATTGTCGCCAGGTTTGACCCTATCATTCCAATATAATTATGTCTAAAGTCCTTCTAGCGGGCCTGTTCTGGAGAATGCGGATATATTCAAAGTGCATGCCGCCTCACTGAATAGCCATGCGGAACTCACCAGACAGGGCGAGATAGCTGGCCAACCAGTGCTTGGCCTATAGGTCCCCTGTACTGATAAACGACACGTAGTTAAATGAATGAATGAATGATTATGGGTTTACGCCACATCGGCAATTTTTCAGCCATGTCGTGGCGAGACATGTATTTGAGAATTAAATATTAAGATTTCATGTTTTGAAACCCCCTTGTTGCCAAGGTAACGAAACAAACATAAGGAAAATATAAGAAGAGAACTGTTGACGACAGTGGGAGACAAGTGAACGGTAATTAATGACAAATACATCGACTAATTGATTCCTTTATCCTGATGAGCTGTACTATTTGGTGACTTCCCGTTGCCTCTCACAGATACCGATCTGGAAAGGATATAAAACATCGCAATCCGCATTTTAATCTTTGGTTCTTACACATCGAGGCTCATCGAAGTGTTGAAATATTGCCTGATTTGCCATTTTATATCCTTCGATTTGTTCAAACAGGCTCCGTCATTCGCTCTTTTTTTCACCTAAAATCGTCAGCTTGGCATGTCGTGGCATCATTGAACAAACTTCCAAACCAACAACAAATCCTGCGTTTTATTTAGCGATGATCAATCGCCGATAGAAGCCACAGAGAAGTACGGTGCGATCCGGAGCTATCGGGGGCAGAGAGAGCAGATTGGTGCAGGCGCAGAGCAAAGCATCATGGACTCTGTCACCTCAAGAAAAACTCTCGGTTCTTAAGAATTTCGGCGGAGGTCCAGCGAAAGAGAAACATGCATGCCTCAAAGGCATACGCGGAACATGGCCTGAATTCATTGTTAAAAAAAAAAAAAAAAAAAAAAAAAAAAAATTAGATTTGTTTACATTGGGCGCCGTTGAAAAAAATCGGCAGAATCGTAATATGACTGCATTCGCTGTTGTTTGTCCGGCTCAATGCTGATACGAGGCCCAAATGAGGCCGTACACAAATTGACAGATGTTTGTGTTGGGTGTCATTGAACAAATCCGCAAATCCTCGCGTGATAGGAAAGCGATAGCCACATTGAGTCTGGGCAAAGAGAGCGCTGTGTAAACCCGTGGGACTAAGACCCTTTCTGATCCAAACTCCTCCCCCCCCCCCCACCTCCACCGCCAACCAACCTCCTATCGTGAGAAAAACGACCGCCTTATATAGCCAGCGAAAAACGCAGACGGGAGCAGACGACAGAGAAACTTACAACAAGTCGTCACGGTGTCAGAGAGCTGGTCTGTCGGCATTGCTGTCGATTACAAAGTGTGTATCATTCGTCTCCTTGCGAACTGGTCTGGGAAAACAGATACCCTCAACTAAGATGATCCCCAGGGTGATTTTAGCTCTCTGTGTCGTCCATGTTACCTTAGGAGCTCCAAAGCATAAACTCACAGGTAAAAAGATTCAAATATTTGAATTTAAATTGAAGTTTGCATACAATTTAAATCATTTTCTTAGGGGCACTTCGTTCCTCAAGGCAATGCATTATATATAGTACATCGCGAGTGCAGGGTTACTCGCACTTGTAAGAACTTGATTCGACATTCGTATGCCACCAGTGAACAAGAAGAAAAGCCATGGATTTACAAGCACATGAACATAAAGGAATTTCGATGATTAATCAAACTAATGATGCTCTGATGAATTCACTGTAATAGAATTCTTAAATTGAGGAGGTTTACCTGATCTCTGTTGTACCATCTTCGGTATAAACTCTGTATATATATATATATATATATATATATATATATATACCCAACGTCAGACATCTGCTGTTCCAAAATATATAGAGGACATTCTATATAATTGAGCACCAGCAACTGAAATTTGAAAACGTTATCATTAACGCAGATACATTTGTTGAAGAAAAAGATATACGAACAAGCTTTTGTAGTGATCTAATCAGTTAAATTTGTGAAATCTGACAAATTTGAAAGGAAATTTCCAAAAGCACCCCAGTCAAATCGCGTGCATGTCATGCAAGGCCCCGCATGACATGCACACATAAAGGCTGTTCATTATCTAGTTGAATTAAAGTATACACTGTAAATTTCGATGTTTAATTTATAAGCACTTTTATGCATAAGATATTAAACACTTGGAGTTTATAGCATTATAGTATAGGCCAATATACATGTTTTGGATATTTATTTCTAACACTTAAATATTGTGAACATTTATTAAACACGCTTGTTTGAAGTTTAATCACCCATTAAACGCGTTGGGCGTTAATCATTTACAGTGCACACAAAGGCGAGGTGGATAGTTGCCTTCTGTTAGATTTGATCCCGTCTTGAACGACATTTATTGTAGCTAATAGTACATACAAATTTGCCCTTTTTCGTATAATATAGATTGCAATATTATACAACCCCTGTCGCAAAGTGCAGTTTAAATATTGCAAAATGCGATTGTTCTATAAATGTTCATGCGAAAATCATAATATGTTTCGTTTTTGATCACTTCCAAAATTTATATTGTTTTAGACAAATGTCATCATTTTTTAAAACGCTGCTAATATTTCGGCACCTTAGGTAAGGCGTTGATCATATCGTAGGAAATCGGTCCCATGTATGATCAAGGAGACCGGTTCGAATCCAGTCTTCGCCAATTTAGATTTTTGCTTGAAATAAAGATTTTTGCCAGTCAATGCACAGTGGTTTACACCGATCTCCCCGGCTAAACCTTTATCAGTAAATGTTACCGTCGTCATAGACGTGACAAATTAACCATAAGTCAGGTAAATTTACATACTGTGTTTTCAGAGGCACATAAAAGCCTTAAAATGACACTTTTGACGCGAACGCTTATATTTTTCCGATAAAAAAGAAATCAAGCTTCACGAAAAAAATCTCCTGTGTGACGCTATAATATGGATGAATCAATCGAAATCAAGTAAAATGTGTCATTGTTAAAAATGTTAAACTTTGGGTGAGATACAGTATGTCTTTTAAAGACGATTTGTAGATTATCCTATTAACTTCTGTATTTCGGTAAACATCAATAGTAGGTACGAATTAGCTTATTACCGTCATGACAAGGTACGACATGTCATTAGGATATATCTTTCCTCACGCTTTAATTAATGACGTCTATTAAAGCCCTTCTGAAATATTCCAGTGGCCTGGCAATGTTTCTTTAACCTCGCTAAGGCAATCCCGGGGAAACAATTAAATCCGTTCTGAAATATTCCAGTGGCCTGGCAATGTTTCTTTAACCTCGCTAAGGCAAGCCCGGGGAAACAATAATCCTCTCACCGCTTCAGGAATCTTTTACATCTAAGCTCACTTCGGTGCACGTGACTGGCAATTTTGTCACCGGACTGGAAAATATTACATATAGCCTCTAAAACAGGTGGCTCTCCGCTACAACTGTGACGAATGACAAATATCACAAGCTGCCTGTAGCAGGTGAGTCTGTCGATCTCAACTGTGACGCGGCGGAGCTAAGTCATGGATGCAGTTTATTAGGAGTGTTAAAAATACTGACATACCGGTGCCACTCACAACTTTTATCTTTGAACCTACATCCAATCCATCCAAGTTTCTGTTATTTCTTCAAATGAGAACGAATAGTTCAATTATGACACTATATCAACAGTTTAACTTTATAATAATTGCAAGTTAACACATTTTAATCCAATGTTTGCTATGATTTATTCTTTGTGTTTTGACCGTGGCCCTTCATGTTACCGTGGGTTACCGTGTTACCGCAATTCAGGAGTCTCTCACCAATGTATACGGTTGCTGTGAGTTCAAGTCTGGAAGCGTGGGAAGGTCTGCCAGCAACCTGTGGATGGTGGTGGGTTTCCCCCGGGCTCTGCCCGGTTTTGTCCCACCGTGATGCTGGCAGCCGTGGTATAAGTGAAATATTCTTGAATACGATGTGAAACTTCGATCAAATAATCAAATAAATTAATTTTGGATGGGTACTCAAAAGATATCGATGATAGTGTATAAAACGTGTATAAAAGTGTATATAAAACCATAATAAATAAAACCAGACAGAAACCATATATCGGAAACTGCCGTACCTGATTAAAAAAAAAAACCCTGACATAATTCCATAGCCGAATGCGCAAAGGGTGTCATGGAAAAGGCGACCACACGGACAATGTTATAGCCTGCCTCAATGTCAAAAAACTGAAAAACGGGAAAACGTGCAGGAATACAATGCCCAAAAGTTGAAAATTTTGAAGATTAATGCCATCATGGTTCAAACAAAAAACTGGTGCAAAACGGCGCATTAATTTTCTGCATGGAGCAAATTAAGGACAAATTAGTGTAGACAATGTTCAAAAGAAATCTCGGAGTGAGTGTTAGGGGATAGGGAGAGCGTCAAACTAGATTGCTTTTCTTAATTTGGGATTTGTTAACTTACGTGGTTCCCGTGGTTTTGTGTTTTCAGTTTGACTTCAAAGTTCCCTTGACCTATGTGTTAACGTAAAATTCTTGAGTAGGACCTATGTCTAGCTTATACTTCCAATATTTCGGCCAAAGCATAAACATAAATGACCTTAAGTTCTATACTACTCGAACTTGTAAGGGGTCATTCAGGATAGGAACGCGTTAGAAACGCGTCCTCGTAAACCCTGCTGTTTACCTTCGCCATGCCCTGCCCGGAGACAACAGGAATTTGTTCGAACCCTTCACAACTGACCAGAACAAAAATCAATACTTTCCCACGAGACTGCGTTTGAGATACCAGACATTACTTAGGGGTCAGTGCGCGAACCTTTCTGTTTTGTACATACAGGTAGGCCTACTGGTAATCTAAATTGCGTACCGACGGTCTACAAACACACTCCTATAGTTATGGATTAAATTAGAAATCAAAGAAAACTTCTTCTGATTGGAATGCGTATATCATTTTGTATGATAGATTCATATCCATTATGCAGCGCAAGCATCGGTGTCATAAGGTGGGCGTATATGTTAGGGAGCCTTAAGTATCACTGCATGTTTTCTTTGATCGACATAATTTCTTATGTCAACTTTTGGAATTAACTAATGCTTTTTTGCATTTTAAGTTTCCATTGAGCTATTCTTCTTCAAAGCCATTACTGACAAAATCAAGAGTTAACATCTGAAACCTTATTTAAACGCTTACCCTTGAGACGAGAAGTCAAGAAAAAACAATGGGAAAACTTAACAATTGTTATTATAAAACACATCTGTCCAAATTCGAACTTCTCGGACCATAAACTGCATATGAATATCGAGATTTTAAATTTTAACAGACGTCATAAATCTATTTTGTGGAATGGGTTCTATTTTGCTTAATTACTTGGTTATACTGATGGTTACACTGTAAACGAATTTTGCTGCCACGGTCTAGGACGCTATTAGCAGCAGGTGTATACAAATGTCCCAGTTGACACCTAGATCAGTATATCATTATAAATCAGACGCATTAAGTATAGTTAAGACCTGTTAGACAAAGATACCTATATGTTGTGTTCGACAATCGTTTTTTAAGCGATCGGTTGCGACTTCGGATTATCAGTTTGAATCAGCTCGACAGTTGGCTAACTCGATTAATGGAAATATTTTATTTATGATCACTTGTGCAAAATTAATTTACAGAATTTGTTCCTTTGCCTTTTCTTGTAGCGCCTTGTGGAAACAGGAAGTACGTACCACGCGACGAGATTTGCTGTGGAGAAGCCATTTTGGATCGCACGGGCATACTGCCCGGATGTTGCGGGACATTTGAATACGACAGATATTATAACATGTGCTGTGACGGAGTTGTGAAGAAAAAACCGTCGGTGAAGGCCGCTTGCTGTGGCGTACACACCTACGACGTGAACCTTGGAATCTGTTGTGAAGGAAAACTGAACGGAAGGAGCGGTCCAACCGCGGCGTGTTGTGGGAAGGACGTCTACGATACGGAAACGGAAGCTTGCTGTGAAGGCAATAAAGTTTGCAAGAAATCGGAGCTTGGAAAATAGATCGAACATTTGAAAAAAAAACTTCAACACTGTTGAAAGAGCAACCGTATATCCTTGTGAAACAAGATTGTTGGATTTGATTATCATTTTCTGCATTGTCACGTGTGTTTATTCTTGGATCATTGTGAACAAACATCGCAGTCAGAAATGTTTTGTTTCTTGAGTGTTTTTGTTTTTTGGAAGGATGACGTCCGCTTTGGCATATCTTTGTAAATCCGATAAACAGACCCATACATTAGATTGTTGTCTCAATTTCTCCTTAACAGATTGCTGAAAATTCAAATTTAATTCGTGTGATTAAAATACTTCTACGGACATTTATTGAGACTTCTACAGTCGTTGAGCCTGCCAGGAAACAATACAATTATTCCAACAAGCTCCTGGAAAAGTAATATGCAGAGATGGAGAACAACCAGACATGTTGCCTTTTGTTTACATATCTGTTCATTTATATACATATGACACTTAATACCACGGGAGCCCATATATTATACATATAGTGATGGAATAAATGTAAATAATCCTTCATTGAACACGACGTCCATTTGTCTACGGCGTAAATGTAAACAATAAAGGAACTTTAAGCACCAACATGTTTTGTCCACGAGTACTCCCTTAAGTGGAACTTCATACCTAGGGCACAGAGGCTACTTAGGTTTTTTTTTCAAAGTTCGAAATTTATGCATGTATATGCATATCATTTCTGTGAGCATGGCCACTCAAGAAGCGGATCGGTGCCCAATGGTTAAAGGTGCTTGCCTTTCAGGCTAGCGCTAGGGCGTACAAGGTGCGGGTTCAAACCCTGCCATGGACAGCGAATTTGTGCATTTATGGAGTTGGTTTGGATGTCTTACATGACTGAGTGATTGGAAGTTAATAGCACCCTAACACTGAAAGTGAGCCTTGTGTGTGGTGGTGGTATCATCTTCGAGCTTGCTACCAGCTTTGTCTAAGCCACGCACACAGCATGAACGAATGTTTTTCGTTCTTTCGCTGTTATTTTTGACAGTAATAAAATCATGTGCTGTACTCTTAAGATTTATAGGTGAAAGACCACGCAATATTTGCCAACGGGATAGGACCTTTATAACGGGAGGGAAAGACGTCTTCTTGTTTTCCATCCTCTCCAAAGGGTTTTTCAAGCATTTTTAAAACTTTCTATGCATGCGATCGAAATTTTTAGAAAGGATTACAGCAATTGGGTGTATGTATATATGCTTTTGATTAAACGTCGTACTTAATTTTTCAGTCACTTAGCAATTTTATATCACTTTTTCTATCTCTGTGTGGGCAATACATGTAAGAAACAACTAGAACGAGGGTGGGGGCACCTTTTTTTTTTTTTAAATTTCCTGTGTTTTTTTAGGGACTAATTTTTATTTGCGCCGGCTCTCGTTCCCTCTCGATAAATATTGCTCGCCCCTTATAATTCCGTCTGTAGATTTAACACTGAACCTAGAGCATGGCAGTGTGTGCAATGCTGGGCGTACACAACATAATCCCAGACACCTTACATAACGGTCCTCTGTCCCAGAAGAGCACATAGCCCTGTCTTGTGTGTTTACAAGCTTCTTGGGATGTTTGCAGACTACAGCCAGGAAGTTAAAGTGCAACGAAAACCGGACGTCAGCGCGTTAGCACCAAATAATAAAATCGGTTTGGCGGATGTCATCTTAATTTTGTGTCCTTCAGACGAATTTCCAGCTGCCTTGATAAGTCCGGAAAAGCAAATGTGTTCCAACACATAGGCTTCCGTAAGAATGTTTCTACCCGATGAGAGCAGCCCCCCCATGATTGGGTAATGTCCTCTCATCGTTAAATTTTATTCATTTAACTTGACTGGTGTCTAAAGTTTTACGCCGTACTCAAGAATATTTGACTCATACGAGGACGACCGGCATTGTGGTGGGAGGAAACCGGGCAAACGCCGAGAGAAACCCACGAACATCTGCAAGCTGCTGCTTATCCAAAAAAATATACTTTAAACATGAAGGGCTTATTTGGGATTACACGTTCTGGATATAGCACAGATTCTAGTGCTGAAAAATTCCGAGCTAAGGACCTCAGTGTCAGACACATAATCGCCAGAAATGTTGAGCAATGTTTTTGTCTAGCATTCAATTTAAAAAAAAAAAAAAAAAGAAAGAAAAATACCGACATACATGCATGCACTGGCATAATGCTCTGGAGCTAACGGGTTGACATGTATTGCTGGGTGCCCTATTACCCTCACAGGGTTCATTTATTTTGATAGACATTTAATACATGCCTCAGACATCTACATGTACAATGCGTCACCTAATTCATTACAGATATCACCCGATTATTTCCTGCGGTCGTCCGCTCCACTCACATAAACCCGACTTCATGGCATGGTAGAAGTACTGTACCACAGTCAAATTAATTCTCGAGTAAGCCGATGGTGCAATAAACTGTCACAGAAGTACATGAATGCTCTGTTTAGTTAACCTTACTATTTATAGACCATGAGTATGGTTATGGCCATTGAGTATATTGAGCTCTATACAGGGTGTCCCAAAAAATGTACTCACACTTTGACTGCCCATTACTCATATTTTTTGTTTTTGTTTCAGGTGCAACTAACCCCAAATAATGGCAGACGTACGATTAACTGACTGTCATTAGACTTGTATCTATGTCAATAAACACCTACATTAAAACAAAATACATGAATAATGGGGAGTCAAAGGGTGAGTACACCCTTTGGGACACCATGTACATATGTTTATTTATTTGATTGGCGTTTTACGCCGTACTGAAGAATATACATGCATAATACATATTAGTCCCGGACATAAAGTGTATGTTTGAACTTCACGTGGCTCAGTTTCTAGGTCTCCAGAAAAGTCACAGCTTCAGCAGAACAGTATTTGCCGGCTACCGTTTTGTCTGTAAAAACTTAAGACTACAGGACAGCTTTCAAAAACACCGGAGATACGTTTAGACGGGAAATTAAAAAAAAAAAAAAAAAAAAAAGGCAACACAGCGTGGATAATAGGGTGAATAGTTAAGTTTTTAATTGTCATTTCAGTGAAAGCATAGGGAATGTTTCTGTGAATCGGTCCCAGACGTAGTTAACATTAGTGAACATACACTGTAATTCACATACAGGTATGCAGTGTCATCTGTCTTACTTTAGACAAGTGCTGGCACATGTACAATTTTAAAGAAGGAAATCACAAACGACTTCTAAAAGTAACCTGTCTGCAAAAAATGATTTTCTTCATTGTAGATGATGATTTGGACATGAAAGTCATGGATGAATGATTAACCCATGGAAGTATAGAGGAACAAGTATTCCTTCATGGTTAAGGGTATCGACAAAGTCAGAGAGTACAGGTACCATGTGCCTCGTGCATGTGTCTCACATTTTGATAGATACACTGTAATGTGTACAGGTGTGCAGACGAAACAACACTTGGGGACCACTTGCATCAAAGGACTAATAATTACAAGAAAAGCAAAACTAAGTGTTTTACCTAATCTCCCATTTTCTTGCTGAAGTCAGAGAGCGTTACATTTCTTTTCTGTTCTAAATACATACATGTGAAACAGGTGAAGACATACAGTCTGAACCACTGAGAGTCCAAAGCCTGAATACATGGGGCAACCCAGATAATGTGATTTATATTACACTATAAACACATACACTGTAAAAGAACGGGTAGTGCTTCACAGGTGTGACAGACAGCCTATATACTAATCTATACACTATTAGCACACGTTTGCTTAGGAAACAGAATTACGATCTGTATGTACATATACAACAATTATTACAACAGTGTAACAGTGCACCTTTTTCCAATACATCTGACTTGTCCTAAGAACAAACATGAACATATAACTTGTATCCATATGTCCTTGTTAAAGCAGGAATATTTATATTTAAAAATTAGCTCCCTCTTCAAAATATTATCACAGATTTGTTACTTTCTCAACAAATCAACATGAATACACACAGCACACATATGTAGATTTTTAACAGGTATTAACTTGCTTCAGGTTGTGATGAAAGTTATGTAGAATAGTGGTAAAGTGGACAACCCTCAAGTGTAATTGGCTGATCAACCTGAATCGACACTATCCTTCATGTAACAGTCACGAAAGCACAAAATGTATAGGGGTGCATGAAGTTTATGCTATATATCCTATACTGCTATCCACATAACAAAACTGTAATGGGAGATACACAAAGCAAGAATCACTGGTAATAATGTAATAATTTTTGAAATTTCTTCTCTTTTGATCACTTATTTGACTTTCTTCTTCTTGCGCGTGGTTCGTCGCTTGGTCTTGGCATCAATGATGAACTGTGACTGTTTCTTGATCGTGTTTCGTGTTGGGACATCTGCATCGTCTTCACCACTTTCATCTTCATCTGCAAACAAACAAAGAACGGACAGGCGTTTATGAAAAAAAAGGCAGGGTAACAGGTTACAAGAAGACCACACATGAATATATGTTGTTTTTTGATCAGCGGTTAACACAACAGCAGGATGCTTACAAGTGTTAATTTAAATTCTCGTATAAAAAACAACACAGTCAGAACTGGGAATGATCCCTAGACAGCGAACTAGGGTTACCTATGTGACTATGAGTACATTCAACTTACAATGAAAAAAAAGAATACATATAAAAAAAAGGACTTTTTCTTATATGATGGACTACACCATAAGAAAAAGCAGGACAGACCACCAGAGGCCCAAAGGAAACGGGACAATGAGCAAAACGAGTGGTCTAGTATAGAAGGAGAAAGTTGGAGCCACATTAAGGCAAGCCTGCAAATAGGTGCCTGACATTTTTGAAAACATTACCTTGGACAAAGTGGTAAGACCATGTTGTTCATGTTACATATTACTGTTCAACAATGTCTCTTGGGTCATACCACCTCAACCAAAGGGGTGTTTTCAAAAAATGTCAGGCACATATTTGCAGGCTTGCTAAGGTACGGCCAGGTGTACAGATCCGTAAAGAAGTCGAAGACCGTTCACAAACAACAGAGTCCACAGCATTGAAAGCTAAGCAGGAAGCAGCACAGGAAAAAGATCAAGACCTGTTTCCACAAAAGATGGTTGATTTAAATGAAGAGACCACCTTTAAATACAGTTCACATCACCTGAGATACCATTTTAGGCACATTCCAAAGATGTTTTTCAATATTTTTTGGCATTTTCTTTTAACATTTTATTAAAGCGTAAAGAGCATTTTAGTTCTACAATGAAGTTTCTGGGGCAATATGAACAGATTGAAGAACAGTGAAGTCAAAGTGAATCTCTTTTGCTTCTGAACATGTCGTAACTGTTCCACATCAAACACAGATGCTGCTGTAATACTACATGTATATTCATGTACACTCTGCCGCCTGCAACAAAATCGCTCAAAGCTATGCAAACTTTTGTTCCTTCCTTTATTACGTCACAATTACTGGTGTATGTGCACTTATTAAACATCTATGTAGTACAGAAGCACTGCTGCATCACAAAAGAAAACTATGTGTTTCACTGGAGTTGGACCTCTCATGTAATCCGTCCATGAGTCTCCCATTTTTCTAAGGTGACACTACTATCACAGATGAATATACCTTTCTGTTCTAGAACGACAGCAATTTCACAATATATTTACTTGCATGGAGCCTGACGCCCTGCTCAAGAATATTTAACATTTTTGACCAGAGGCTACTTTTATGGCTGGAGAGAACTAGATTTGAGCAAACCATCAATCTCTGACCTGTAACACTGGTAATTGATCTTACTGCCAGGTAAGATATACAGGTGAACATGGGTGTTTGTGCAATTGACAGAGACATTTTAACCAATCGCAATTACAGCTATCTTCTTTATGTATAAAGCTGAAAATATGCATGTTCTCTCAAGATGACACTGTTTTTGTTAATGACTTCAGCACAAATGTTCAAGAACGGAATGTGTAATTTTTGCTGTAAAACAACGGTCAGCTGCCACCTACCGTCATATACGTTGTCTTTCTGCGTCTGGGGCAGTTTGATCCTGGTATTGTAAGCTGGCAGCTTTCCTTCAATGCTTGCGTGGAACTGAAGAAAAGACAGAAGTATGGGTTAATGAACAGTTTATGACATGAAACTCAACTGACATCTAATCTATTTATTTCATTGTTTTTTTTCCTTTACACAAACCTCACGAATTTCATACTTATAGGATGATAGTCAGTTCTGTGGTTGGAGGAAACTAGAGTGGCCAAAGTAAACCACTGACTTTTGGTAAGTCACAAACATTGACTGTGGGTGGGTAATTTGTTTTTTTAAATTTTTTATTTTTATTTTATTGTTGCTTGACACTATGCTTAAAAATATTGCACTTATATAATGGCAACCTGTGTATTATGGGCAGGGGAACCCAGAGTAGGCTTTCCCAGGGTAAACCACCGCCCTACGACAAGTTATACTAACAAACTGTTCCAGAATGACATGCGTCATATTGGCGAAAGGCAAGTGAACAACAGAGAATTTCATGAAAGATTACTCAAGAAAGAGCCGTCAATCACTTATTCCCACCAAGGAATGGGAGAATAATTGAAGCAGTGGAATCTCAAACATATCTGTACAACAATGGTATGATTCCCATGGCTCAGGGGATACTTGCAAAATGGCCTTTGCAAAACAGCCCGGGCCTAAATATAAACACTAACCGATACCCTTTAATCTCCTAATTACATTATCACAATGTTTTGAAGAGAAATTGAAGTAAGTTGACTTAACACATCCCCACATATCACCTGCAGGCCTTGCCAGGCCACATCAGTGTGTCAGGAGTTATTGCCCTTGTTTCCCACACCTACATGTTCATATCCCGCTTGGTGCCCGAGTGCCCAAACTCACCTCTTCATCTTCCATCTGCTTGAGAATTTCATTCAAATCTTTGCCATCCATTTCTTCCAGCAGTTTCAGCAGTTTTTCCTCGCATGTCGACAGCTGATCCAAGACATACTCGTCAGACGTGGGCGAAATCTGAGCCGCGGGCATGTGACCTTTAGTCTGAGAACACACACATGCAGGAACTGAATGAACGGCTGTGTTTTATCGGACAACTGGCTGATTAGGATGTTTTATCACATCTGGCTCATATGATATATTATTACATTAACTACAATGAAATCAAAGTTACTTTGTGCTCTGAGGAGTCAGTTTTTTACCAAACAATTACACGTAGCTTGTTTATGTACAAAACCAATTTGCAGTTGTTAATTGCTAGTTAGCATGTTTTTGTTTTTTAGGTTTTTTTCGTGTTATTTTTTGTTTTGCTTTTCAAATTAACCATATGAGTACTGCTTGCCATACTCGAGAATTTTATTCGTATACCATGGCAGTCAGTGGAAACAAGGCAGATGGTAAAATGGCACCATGAGTGTCTAAACTCATTCACAGCCAACAAGGACCCACAAACAAATAGAGTAGACAGAATTTAATTCTCTTCATGTATCTATGACTGGAACTGAACTGATAACAAATGAGGAAACACAACAGTTCAGATCTCCTTTAGTATTTTTATGAACTACTTAACATGTTATATAATTTTTTTTCTCGCTTTTAAGTCTGCTAAATTAAAACTGCAACTGAATTCTAAACTACTTTACCAACACTAGTAAATAGAGGCTAAACACACTTTAACCAAACATTTCTTGTACAGCTGGGCCCCTCCTTAATCAAGCAACAGGAAAATATATTGTCACAAAACAAGCATTCTTCACTCACAGCCTTGAGGTGCTGCAGCTTCTCTGCTAGGTGTTCCACGCCTGCCTTCACTGACACCAGTACTTTACTTGCTCTCCGCAGTTTGAAATCCGCCTGATCTCGCCTCTCCTCCTCCTTCGACAAATGGACTTCAAAGTCTTCAAGAGCTCTTTGACCACTGGAGGTAGATATGTGAAACTTGCAAATCTGAACAAGAACTTGAATGCTTTATGCATCACATGTATTGGTCAGATGTACATATGGAGCAAACTTGAGTGCCTGGAATAAACCACAGTAGGTGCCTGGCAAACTTCTGGCTTAAAGCCACAGCAAAGCCAGAGAGAGGTAAAGTTGAACCTGTAACGTCAATGGTCAACAGGCTGTGACAATTTTATAGTCAAACACTTCAGACAAATGTGAAAGTGAGGAAAAAAACATAATGTTAAGGGTTGTCATATAGGTGAAATATACTTGATCATAGCATAAAACACCAATCAAATAAACAAAAAAATAAAAACTCGAATCTATCCTGAGAATTACGGCCTGAGACGGACAGTTTGCTGACCTGGACAGCTTGGCCTCTCCGGAATACTTCATGTCCTCAAACTCCTGCTGTAGCCGCTCCTTCTCTTCTCTCAGACGGATGATCTGCTTCTCTCCATCCTTCTTCAGCTCCTCCAGGTGCTGGGTTGTCTCCCCTTGGTTCTCAAATCTCATTACCACTTCCTGGACAATGAAGACATTTATACATGTAAGCATTCTGAAAGGATTGCTTTTGCTGCATGGCATGTAACCTTCCTGCTTGAGCTCAGAATAATAGCTATATCAATATCTAAAAAGGTACATTAAAGAAAAAATCACTATTATCGAACTGTGTGTCGGAGAACATGCCAACGCACCTGCGTATCAGAGACGCCAGTGGCCTCCTTGATTCGCTTGAACGCTTCCTCGTACGTGGTGATTTTCTGCTGGTTGTCTTCCCCTGATACCATTTGTTTCTCTCCACTGAGTTCGTCTTGCTGCAAAGAACCTCGCTGTGCCTGTAAGGTAAAATGAGAGATCGTGTCATCATACATAAATTTCTAGCACAGACTGGGCTTTGTTGGGAAAAAAAACTGAAGCAATGTCTGTAAATTTGGATTGATAACGAACATTATGAATAAGAATGAGAGATTAACGTCATGAGCTTTCGAAAATTTCCTAACAACATATATCAAAATCATTTGATAAAATATATAAATTGTATAATATGTGACTAGCCTTGCATTCGACATGTCATGAGGATGGCAGAAGTATTGGTCAGAAAGCTGAATTAAACCCAGTATGTTGGCTCCAGGTCTTTACATACGTATACGTCCACGGACAATCCCAAGAGAGTAGCTCACATATAAACTAGAAAATTATACATATATGTATACATTATTTAAAATTTCGTAATGTTTATATGTGCTTTATTTGATGAAATATTCTTTTCAAAATAAGACAGAAAATATTGCATGTACTCACAATTCTTTTTTCGATTCTTTCATGCTGCATTTTCTTTTCTTCTGCCTCTTTCTTCATCTTCTGCAGCTCAATCTCTCGCTTCTTCCTCTCGCTGTACACCAGCTCTTCATGCTTTCTGAGTTCAGCCTGAGCCGACTCCTTAGATATTTGAGCATCGCTGTTCATGGCCTTCAAATCTTTGAGTTCCTGTTGGCACCGGCCAATCTCGGCTTCCATGGTGTTGAGGGTATTGTTGAAAGTCATTGCTTCCTAAAATTTCCAACACAGAAAAAATATTTATATTCAAAACAATTCAGGTTATTTCAACAACATGTTTTACAACCTAGCTTTACTATACCCACTAATGCACATAATTACCATGGCAACCCGTGCTGTAGGCTTAACGTTACAGGACTGCAATGTTCAAAACCCTTCATGCAAATGGAGCCTTGTTGTCTAAGAGACACAAATCTGACTCGGGCTCACTCACCCCCTGCAGCTTGGCTTTGATCTGCAGGTAGATTCTGTTCAGGTGCTTAGCCTCATGGTTCTTGAGCCTGGATTTGTCGTAGTTGTTCTCCAGGTACCTCATCTTCTGTAAACGTAGACAAATCAGTCAGGTTAGAACATGGTTTAATTTCTTTTGATCAGTGATATTTTAGGCTGTACTTCTGTTTGGCATGTACAATTGCACTTACAGAAGAACATAAAAGGTCTTGAAATGACACTTTTCACATCCACACTTAAGTATTTCTAATAAGAAATTAATCAAACTTTACCAAAATAATGTGTCCATTCAAAAAGCTAAACTTTAAGTGAAATGAAATACTTTGTTTGCAGATAATGACTGTCACTGCGGGTGATTTATGCCTACAGGAACATGAGATAATGTAATCATACATGAATCTTCAGCACAGACTTTTACATCATTGGTCAAGCTACGGCTAGTGATATGACCTACGGTATCATAGTTCTACTGCCAAGAAGGCCCCTCCAGGAAAGCTGAAGATGCAGAAATGACACCCCACCCAGTCGCATTATACTGACAGAGGAGCTAACCAGTGTTTAGTCTATTCATCTAATGTCGAGTTCCAAGTGAGGTAGTGCCAAGATTTTCAACATTAAACTGACAGATATGAAATCAAGGAATGAATGAGTACCTGAGCATCCTCGCTCTCGCCCTTGTCAGTAGCGACGGCTTCGGACGCGTCCTTCACCATCTGGTTGTACTGAGTCTGAAGCTGCTCCAGTTTCTTCTGTTTGCACGCTGACTGATGCTTCAGGCTGTTCAGATGTTTGAGAGTGTCACAGACTTTGTGGTCCATTACTGTAATGGCGTCCTAGGTAAACAATACAGTAGCAAAATGTATTTATTTATTTATTTATTTGATCAGTGTTTAACGCCGTACTCAAGAATATTTCACTTATATTATGGTGGTCAGCATTATGTTGGGAGGAAACAGGGCAGAGCCCGCGGGAAATCCAAGACCATCTGCAGGTTGCGGGCAGACCAGTAGCAAAATTATACAATACTCATTCAACACTGATGTTAAACTTATAACAGGCAAAGAAAACACTGGTATGAGGCATATATGTACAGCATGTCAGATAAAAGACAATTTAACACTGGCCAGAAAAATTATATGATTTCTTGCATTCTTGAAACTTTGAGATTCATGGCTGTGACTAAAAAACATAAATGACCGAAAATTTCGCTCATGACTATGTTACATATTATAAGTTTCACTGATTTTAGAAAGGTGTTTTGAGTTTTGTATAGAAGGTAGGATGACATCCTGTAAGAAAAATGTAACTTTCAGCTAGCCTCATGTAAGTTTTTTCAATTTATAGCAACTGGATGTGTGATTCCCTACCTTTTCAAAATAAAAATCACTTACAGTTCAGAAGAAACTGGGATCAATAAACTTTTGATCACATCATGTCATAAACTAGAAATACTATTACAAATACATGTATTTGCAACCAAATATTACACTTTTCAAGCCTTTCCAAATTTTTGTAATGCCCGGAGAGAAATGCAGCATGAGCTGGACTTGAACTCACAGCGACCGCATTGGTGGGAGGCTTTTGGGTCATTGCACTGCGCTAGCGCACTAACCAACTGAGCCACGCAGCCCTCCCCCCCTCCCCCCGATATACATGTAGGTATTACTACGGTGAGGATCTGTGGACCTCTGATTCGTACATGTACTTACCCGTCCTGATTTGTTTTTCAGGGAGGCTCTCTCCACTGGTTTGTTTCGGAAAGCCTTGTTAATGACATGTTCATCTTGCTGGTAACATTAAAAGGAAAACATACTGTGTCTTAAAATATGTCTTACACTCAAAAGCATGAAAACATGGCAGAGCCTCTAGAACAGTACAAATGTAATTATTACTATCCCTGTTAAAATTTTAATTTGCATTACCCTTGGCAACAATTTCAAGATGCATATCAGCATTCCCCTACTATCTGGAATGGGATGGAAGGGGTTGTTTTTAAACAAAAGATGCTAAGAGTGAAATTACATAATTCCTTTAGGTTTTCGTTGAAACATTAGATGTACCATTTTACATTACAATGTCCAAAAATAGGCATAAATTGGTAATGTACATCATTTGATTGGCACTTTCTCTGCTTTGGCAGAATTTAGTAAAAATCTTTGCAGGAAAAAGATTTACAGAGCAAAAAGTAACATAATGTAAAGTACACAGATCAGGACATTTTCACTGAACAGTTTAACAAAAACATCATTACATCTCAAAAAACATGTGACAAACTGTATGCAACTCAGTCAGTCAGAAACTGGAAATCCCACTCACTGATAATGAGTCACTGAGTTTCTGTCTTAAGGCCTTGCATTCTTTTCTCATTTCCTGGATATTTTCCCTGTTTTTCTTCATTGCAAACTGAGAGGTCTCATAGTAAGCCTTCCTGTCACCCTCTGAAAGTTAAAAAAAGAAAAAATTATGATGATCAAGCCTTCCTGTCACCCTCTGAAAGTTAAAAAAAGAAAAAATTATGATGATCAATTCTTATAATCATATGTCAAAAAAATAATTATTTATTTCTTTGACTGGCATTTAAGATCAAGCTCAAGAATTCTAAACAAATGTGAAAGATAAAGGAACATAGCTCTCAGTCATTGCTAACTTATATAAAGCATGGCTATTAACTGTCACCGCATAGGAGTAACACCAGAATTTAAAGCACCACATTGGGGTCATGCCAATGAAACCATCAAGACTGCACTCAATCGTGCCAGTGGCAAGCACATACCACATGTAAAAGATAAAATTGCAAGCTATATCAAAAACAACAACAAAAGATAATCTGAAAGTTATACATGATAATATATAATTAAAATATGCTAGACAACAGACACAATCTGCACAGCATATGTAATTTGTGAATGCCAACAAAGGTATAGCCTGAGTTATTTGGACAGCTTCATCCTGGTACCAGTTGCCTGGGTGTCTGCGGTCTCATATAGTAATAAATCATCCATTTAAAAATTTCCAGATATCTAAACTGTAAAATAGAAATAAAGCATGCAGGCCTACCGGTATTTACGTTCAAATCAATCTATTAACCTATGCCAAACACAAAAGTACTAATTATAAGGTCAGTTAATTCATTTTCTGTATAATTAGGTTTACAGTTTACATGGGTAGGAACATTGTCTATGTCACTACAAATGGCCTTTCATTAGGCCGCCTTATCTTGTCGAGAACTTAAAACACATTCATTACACTGATAATCCTTGTCAGTATACTGTTGCTATCGTTGTTGTTGTAGTCATTGATAACTGTGCAACTAAACTAATTTCTTCTCGCTTACCTAGAAGAGCCATTTTTGATTTCAACTCATCTATCTGCTCCGTGATCGGGCGATTCGAAAGCTTCCCTTGCCCCGGCATCTTGAATTTGTTGTTTACACCCAGAAATCAACAGAAATAGTGGATACTTTCGACGAGGGCTTATGAAGAAAATGGTGTTTGTGTGTGGAAGCCGTCACCAAGGTGCCCGCGTGCGACAGTCATGCGCGAGAAAGAGTTCAGGTCCAAGAACGATAACTCTAAACACGAGCATAGCGACAAGCTTTGACACGACCGCTATCGTGAAAGAACTTGAACGAATATCTCATCAGATATGAATAATAACGTGAAACCCAAGTTATTAACCATGCACAAACAAACAAACAAACATAAAAAAAACAAAACAAACAAAACAAAACCAAAAAAAAAAAAAAGTAACAAAAAAAAACAAGAAGAACAGGACGTAACATGTAATGTCGGAAATTTCAATCACAAAATGATAACTTAAATTCATAGTTTGAATACCCAACTTGGCAAATATGCATGCATGCGCAAGGGCGAAATATGTAAATATACATGTAACATAGGTGTAGGCCCAGAAAAACAACAACAAAATGTATATACAAAAAAAAAAAATGTAAAATCGTAAGACTGTGATTAATATATATACCCCCTCCCACTCCACCCTCTCCCCACGGTACATTCGTGTAAAACTGCAACGCCAGTTCGGTGATAGTGGTATTGAAAAGATGTAAAATTATCATTTTAATAATCTAACTGTGTAAAGGGTTCATTTAATACGCCCATGGTCATTTTTGATGGCTCATTACTTTAACGGAGCAAAAAATTCGTGCGACGGTCCTTGGGCCGCCTCTACCATCATATATGATCAGTTAAACTTAACTCTAAAAAATCTGACGTTAAATGCGTTGTTTTGGGGATGACGAAGTGCCTTTCCGCTGATCTAAGGAATTAATCTTATCCTCATAACTTGGTCAGAACGGATTAAATCAGTTAGTTCAACGGCAGGGCAATATATCTGCCATTCATGAAATAACGGATTTACCTGAAGATCATTGTTTCAGGATATGTATAGAAGGCAGATTTATGAAAAATTTAACACTTTTCCAACAATAAACATTACAGATCAGAGTTTCACTTACATCGGACCAATTTTTTCCCCAGTAAATTAAGGTAAGCTACTTTTTTTCTTTTGACCTGGAATGATCGGAAAATACGAACCATGTGTTCAGCTGGATCATGTACGGGGGTCCTCCATGGCCAAGAAGCCATAGTGCCGTAGCACGATGACCCGATAGCTTCCGCATGGACTGTTAATGCCGTCGCTGTGAGTTCAAATCCAGCTCACTCTGTTTTCCTTTCCGATTGTACATGGGGAGGTCTGCCAGGCCTGCTGATGGCCGTGGCCGTTTCTTGCTAGCTCTAGTCAGATTCCCCCCATAAAGCTTGGCATCGTCGTTTAAATGAAATATTTTGGAATAGCGGTCTACGGTGTTATAACACCAATCAAATACATATAAATAATTCAAATCCAGCTGGAATACAACAAGCAGAATTTAGAAAGAGGAAACAACCCAGCTAATTGATTTATTTCATTAATGTTTTGCCAATGCACTTATGTCATATGAGTCTCTATGCCCATATGTATACGCCATGGTTCCAGCTCCTTTATAGTCGCCTTTTGGGGGAGGCCTCATGCACGTGCAATTAACACGTCAGACGAGGGGAACATAATTTATAGCCAGAAAGTTGGTCGAATTCGAATTTATTACCTTTAGTCACACACACACGTGACTGTGTGAAATATTCACAGGAATGACCTTTGATGAAAACTGAATATTTGGGAAAATAGCATAGACCTATACAGACGTACATACAAGGTGGCCGGTAGGCGTAATCAAGGTAACATACTTACCTTGATTACTCACTCCGATCTTTACGGATCTACCTTTCTTAATTTTTTCCTTTTTTGTCCTAAGCCTCTCCGCAGTTAACAAGATTATACATTGTTACATTATTTCAAATGGCTAAATATACATTTATCTGTTTTTGTGGAGGTGTATATGATAGGCCTAATGAGAGACTGTTATTAAAAATGCGCGCGATCGAGGTTCCCTTCCTCATCCCCAACCCTCAAGTTTATTCATCATAATTATATAACTGCCAAGAGAAATTAAATTATATGTACCTAAAGAAATAATACTAATATACATCAACAGCATTTATACCGACATGAAAAATACATCTGAGATTTTATTTGGCGCATGAATATACGAACACCTGCATGCGCCTGTATAAGTCCTCAAACGCAGCTACGTACATATGAATCTAGCCTAGCGTACATTTCAAGAGCGCATGTTTATAGATGGGAATTTTGTCACTGTTCACCGAAAATCTTGAAAGATTTAGACATAAACCTGTAAAGAAGCTAATTTGTGAGTTTCGATCGGAAACATTTTAACGATCGTCTGAAACCTCCAACTGTACGTTACAAACATGTAGGCCTTACATTTTTAATATGTCAGCTGTTGGATACCTTTGTTTAACCACATTCTATGTGTAATTAAGCAAATGTATATATACTCTTGGTGAGAAAGACGAGAGTAAAATACATCATTTATCTTGTCTTAGGTACCTCAGTGAACGTCCGATATGTTATCACAAAAATGCACTTAAATGGGGTCGGGTATTTAAAAATATGTAAGGTACATAGTGGAGTTTACATTTATTGTAGCTTGTACTACGTGTATTAGGATACGCAGTATTTATAACTTGTTCTATTAGGATAATAGGAAGTATTTCTGGAAAGAAATTGTGCACATGAAGGTAAAAATAGATATGAGATTACCTTAAAAAATATATATAAAAAACTACTGTAAAAAAATAAAAGAAAAGGTATCAGTTCATAATGTTTGGTGTGCGCTTTGATCGGTCTATATATCTATACCATATCAGAGTTCTGTCACAGCATGCAATAAACAAACAGTGAACAATCCATATATTTAAAGAAGCAGTGTATATTTAGTCACGACGGGAAGCCTATTTTCAGACGGTGACATGACATACATTCTGACTCATGAAACAACACTCACTAACTGATGTTGACAGGTCAGTCAAAAAATGTGGCTTGACCTAAAAAAATAATTAAATAAAAAAAGAGAGAATAAAAAATAAGACAAAAGATCAGCCTTAAACCATCTAATTTGTGAATCGGTCCAAAGCAGCTCCCTCCCACCCCCCTCCCTCACCACTTTTCAACCGAACTTTGTGGATTTATTAAATGCGTTCAACCTGTTTGATAGGCAATGAAATACCCCCTCCCTTGGGACCCTCTCATCCTATCTGCCGCTTACAACAATATAGGCATATATTTATATCTCAATACGATTTCATTGGACAGAGACCGAGAACAAGTTTAAATTAAGGTTCTACGAAATAATTTCATAAAAAATTACTGTTGCTGACTGCGTGCAGTTTATATTTTAACGACATTTTCATTGTTATAAGGGACAACAGTCATGCGCACTTCAGCAGTGTTACGGCCATAATGTCGAAATTCTGAATTTGGATGTAGAGAGTGTTAACGAAACCAGTGAAAATGTCGGGTAATATGGGAATGGAGCAGTTGATTCCTGTAGTCAATAAGCTGCAGGATGCCTTTGCTTCACTCGGTGTGCCGATTTCCCTCGATCTGCCGCAAATCGCCGTGGTGGGCAGCCAAAGTGCCGGCAAGAGTTCAGTGCTGGAGAATTTCGTCGGCAGGTAAGCGACGTTGATAATATGATATTCTATCCTCTTCCGCATTTTGCCCGATGGATTGATGTCAAAACAAATGTCAACATTCGGTGGACCAGAGCATGTTCACTTGACTGATTATTTGTTTGTCACCAGAAATGCTTTATTTAGGCATTATCACAGCGATTGTAGCATGTACTGTAATGTTTTGAGTTGGTTTGACAGTTTGTTGCTCGTGTCGATTAATGAGTAGGGGGCGTACATTCTTCACACACGGATGCTAGGTTGGTTTACAACACATGCTGGTATGCTCACTGTCATGTGCTTCTATTTATTAATCAAAGGTGATTGAGTAGCTAACTGTAAAACGTAAGATACATGTTTCGGATTTGAAATTGTGGCACATGTAGCCAAAAGCGCAAATAAATTCATTAAATGCAGCAGATCTTTGTTTATAGCTCTTGGTATGCTTAGTTCTGATAGACATATTTAGCAATAGTATTGATTTCAGTCGTCAGTGGTTTTGTTTGTATAACACAGTGTTTTTTTTTTTTTTTTTTTTTTTTTTTTTTTTTCAAGTACTTATTGTTTAGTCATTGTATGGGTGGAGGAAACCGAAGTACCTAAATTAAGTAGTTGCCCTGTGCCAGGTACCTGAAAAACTACCTGACTAAAGGGAAGGGTTCCTGTGGGGGTGGGGGTGATAAGGCAACAGGTAAAGTAGTACGAACCGAATTTGAACACACGACCCTTGTTATTCAAGGGCCTTACACTGGTAGCAAGTCAGTGCTTTAGCAAGAACCCTAGCTTCACTGAGTAAGTTGTGAGCTGTGAAGTAGAAGTCTCATAGTGTCATGATTGTAGTGAGCAAGTGTTTCATCTGACAGGCACACTTCCATGTGTACAGCAGATATATGGCAATTAACATGGAACATAAAGGGGAAAAAACTGAGAAATAATATGTGAATGAAAACTGAAAGCTTTTGAGAAATGGCCCTGGTTTTCAAGTACATGGCAAGTATAATACTAACATGTGTTTTACTTTGAAATCAAAATGTCCTCACTCACATAGATCTTGTAGAAGAAGGAAAATGAAACAACTGACTGTATTTCATAAGTACTGGTGCCTAAGACAGATCTGGCCTTTAATATAATGTACGTGGATGTGTTAACGGGGCATTATCCCTGTCAAGACAGTTCATTACTTGGTATACATAGTTGTTGAAGTGATGTCATAGCAGATCCGAGGCCATCATCAGCACCGACTTCTTGTTCACTTGAGCAGATTATTGAGATGTAATGCATTGTTTTTACATACTGTGCTAACCTGACAGCTGTAGGAAGGAATATTTTGTGTAGATTCGTATTGTACATGGTGAACAAATTATTGATGCATGACCATTTCATACACAAAGCGGTCTTTTCTGACTATTTGTCTTCTTTGTACGTGCAGCATTTGCTCATAGATTGTTCTGATTGATAAAATGTATCAAGGAAGGTATTTTTTTAGTCAGCATGTTATGTGCAGTACACATATGAATTTATTTACTTGATTTCTTCATTAATCAAGGACGAGATGTTATAAAATTTATACATTGCCAGTACTTTACATCACATGGCCAAGTTCCATTCAACCAAAAATACAGTGTACTGACTCTATAATTTCATGTAAAACATGTTTTGGAGAAATTAACAGCTGTAGTTTTTATATATACCATACTTCTTCATCCATTTCACATGTTAAATGAATCAATTTACCCATGTAAATAGTCCGATTATGTGAATAATTTTGACCCCTGCGGGTTTGTCAACATCAGGGTTTCATGGAAAACATGATTTTCTCAGTATATGTATGAAAATGCCTTTCCAAATATTCTTAAAAAGAATAAAAAAGGAGAAGAAAAAAGGAAAAACAACGTCAAACAGAAGACAGGTGAACTTTAGACAAGGTAGAAGAAACTGGGTACTGCTTTATACTGGGCCCAATCTTGAACGAAGCAGTCTCTTACTAGCCTGGCATTTTCCTTTGTGAATGCTTTTGTGATAATTACACTTACCTATGAAAGTTTCAGATGGAGCATCAAAGCACTTGGCATGGACCTGTGATTATGATATAGTTACCATCGGTGTGACAAACAAATGACATGACAGAGGACTTAAACTTACATGTAGCTCTTACTATAAATCACCTGAAGTTGAGCACTTTTCAAGCAACACATTTTGCTTGATTCTGGCTGACTGATACTCTTATGGCCCGTTATCAGTTTTTGTGTGAAGTTTGGTTAATTCTTTTCACCACAAAATCGTAACTGTTGGTTTCAAAAGTCTCTTTTTAAGGCCTTTAGGTTTTTCTGAAAGTGCCTTTTGACATGCTAAACTTTAGGTGAAATACTGTATGTCACTTCAGTAAGTCTTACCATGATATGTCAACATAGAAGAAAGAACCACATATGTTTGGGAGGGGTCTTATACATGTACATACATACCATCCTTTTTACGTACACTTTTAGGGCGCATGTACAGTCTGTTACATTTTCTTATCAATGTTGTTTTAACATTCTTAAAGTTTAGTTACATAAAAGAATTTTGTCTAAAAACACCCTGGTATATGATTTCAACAGAGGCTGCATTGTGTGTGTGTTTTCAAATCTGTCGCCATAACCATTACACTCGCCACTACAGCCAGACTGGGTTATTGTGTGTTGTGGCGCGACAGCAGTCCAGAAGGTTTACCATGGGACTTCCTACTTTGGGGCTAAGTAGGAAGGTAAGACCACCGCGTTTGTGGTTTTCTAGTTGCCGTGGGTCTTAACTGTTGTTACATGCCCGCTATGTGTATCAAGAAGGCAGCGTGCAAGAACTCTGCACTTAGTGCACGATTTTGCAGTGTCAGCCACTGTAGCTGCATGCTCTAAATATGATGAGTGCAAGTGCTTCAGAGTTATCTGGAGTTACCCCTGAAACAAATTCTAGGTGTGCTGATAACACACACCTGAAATAATGAAGAGTATGGGGAATATGAATCTGCATGTCGGTGAAGGTAAGTCCCACTCCTGGTCATCGTCAAGGAGAGTGATAATCACCGTCATGCTCAAAGATAAAAATGAAGGCCCGGTGTATATGTACCTTGAGAAAAATGAATCTCTTCCTTGAACATATATGTGTATATATATATCAAATCTGTGAGGGCTTGAAGCTTACATATACCCATGTACGTAAACAGTCACTTTGTTATTAAACGATGATTTCAAAATTTTCACAAAATGGAAAAAGTGTACACACGTGGTAAAATTACGCACGTATTCAGAGGTGAACTTAGAAACAAGTAAGAAAAATGTGCACCCGAGCTAAGAATGGAGAATGTGAAAATAATAACTGTGAAAACACATAGTAGACCAGACCTACATCACAGAACGAATACTTAATTAATACATTGGGACAAGTACATGTAGTATTCAGGCAATGTATATTCTTAGTATTTATGGTTTTAGCCATAGTTACTTCAGCTGACAACCTACTCGTACATTAGGACCAATATTGTCGTTAGTATGATTTGGATTGGGGGATGGTCAGCATCATTAGACAGAACCAATGTTTTGTAATTTGGAATAAATGTGACTTGATATCCAGCTAAAGAGGGAGAAAGAAAAAAAAAACCAGGAAAAAACAGAAAAGAAAAAACAGAAAAAAGCCAGTTTCTCATGCTGTAATGATGAGACCCACATACAAGTTGTTTAGTTCGTATGCTCTTGATTGTATGATTGATTGTATCATCCTTCTCATTGGACATGTGCTGTATTACATCAGCCACATCAATATTGTATTCCCAAATTATATCCCTGTATGAAATATTAAGGAGCAATTTATACTTGTGGCTTTGGAATACAAAGTTGAGAAAATGTTATGAAGGGACCAAGAAGTCATCTCTCTCTGAATGAAAACACCCAGTCGCAATAATCCTGAAGTTGGTTATGAATTGGTTCGTTGTAATGTCAGGTTGTTTCCAGATTGGGTTACAGAGTAGAATAATTATACAGGAAAATCTGGATTACTGGGGCCTGCAAGGAACTCCTGGGGCTTATTTGCCTGAGTGGCCCCTGCTGGACTTTCCCTAGGGATGGCAGTGTTACATACGTGTATGAAGGCTTTGTGAGTGCCAGAGTACATGTTCTTCCAGCGTTCCACCTTTTTCATTCACATTGAAGCCTCATAGTCAGCATGTCTTAGAGAACTACTTTAGCGTCCAACCCCTCTGCCTTAAGACCAAGGTTAAATGATAATGTTGTTAAAAGGATATAGTCAGAATTGCTTTACTAGATCAAAAGAAAAATGCAGTGTATTAAAATTGCCTTTGTAAGCTTCCTGTCATTTCCTGGTGTACCAGCATGCATGATTACGTGACAAAAGTGCTCTTGTTGCCATTCCAGAATAATTGCTCTACTCGACCTCTTAAATATATCTGCCTAATTCAAGGAATATTCTCATGTTACACCGGGCATATTTTACAGACACTGCGCAAAATTTTGATTTCTAAGATTATCAGTCAGAAGAGTTACATGTAAACAGTATTGTATAGCATAAATTTATGCAAACACAATGCATCACTGCGTCTTCCTTCTTACTCTTTTTCACCTGTGCAGCAACAGTTTGGGTTATGGGTGGTGTGTGAGTGAACACACGTCGCCCTGTATGTTACAAATCACTTGACTTGGAACTGCAGCCAGGCCTCATGAGCCAAACCAGTCAGGCCTGAATGTACTACCATGACGTGTGTATGAACTTCCAGGTGTAGTGGATAAAACGGATTATGCACCAATACTAGATGTAAAAATGATGTGAGGGTTCAATCATCAGCAGGCTTGCAAATAACCATTTGAGGCATGGCTGACAAATTTCTAAACATTCAAATCCATCTAGTGTTTTGGAAGATTTCCTATGTTATTTAATTGTGAAGTGTGTCAGGCACCACTTACATGTAGTTGGTACCTCATAAGATGGGCTTGGACGTCTGACATTAGGCTGGATGAGAAGGGGTGCCCTGGCTTTATCCAGGAAAGTGTTCCTCGTGTTCCTCATTTTCTCAGAGGACAAGCTCTGGACCAGTGACGTGTTTGAATATTGGGTTGTAAGTTCCTATTTGTCAGGGTTAATGTAAAGAATTTAGTCTCCAATTTTTATTTTACATGCTCAAGAGAGGTGAACATTTTCTGCAGATATATGTCCCAAAAAATTTCATCCATTGATTGAACTTGATCATTTCCCCTGATTGTGAGAGTTTTATTGAGTTTGTTTTGAAAGGTACATGATGTGCATGTTAGACATATTGGAGCATTAGAACTAGTATTTTAAGGCATTTGTTTGCCATTGAAAATGCTCTCTTACAGATGAAATTTTCGGCGATTTGCCGTGCCAAAATTATCATTGCTGCAAGCATTAGAGTAGTCCCTGAATGTTTCTTGCCCTGAATGGCACATGTATGTACATGTACATATCAGTGTAAGCTCTCAAACTGACCAATTTGGCTGGCGTTTGTGCATGGACTGGATGCCAGGCAGTGGTACAGGCCATTCGAGCTCGCAAACAGGAGATAGAAATCAATACGCCTTGTATATTGATTACCTTTGGCAGTCCCAAGTCGCTAGCTGAAATCTGGTGCCGGAATATGAAGGGTGGTGTGAAGGAAATGGAGGATGCCCCAATACTGGGTGCTTAGCTCTTTCTCTGTCATGTGGAATATGCATTTTGGAAGTCACTATCATCAATCCTTCTTGTCGTTTTTTATGATTCTTGGTCTCTATCTGTTTACAATGACCATGAGGGCCAATTTCAACATCCACATCATTGTATATACATACACATGAACATGTTTTTTGGGGGAGGGTGGGTGGGAAGAGATTTGATTTATTTATTTATTAGATTAGATTGGTGTTTTACGCTGTACTCAAGAATATTTCACTTATACGACGCCGACCAGCATCCTTGTGGGAGGAAACCAGGCAGAACCCATGACCATCCGCAGGTTGCTGGCAGACCTTCCTACAAACGGCCGGAGAGAAAGCCAGCATGAGCTGGACTTGAACTCACAGTGACCGCATTGGTTGGTGGCTTCAGTCATTGCGCTGCGTTAGCGCGCTAACCGACTGAGAAGAGGTTTTGAGGAAATGTAACTGATAATGCAGTATATGTTTACAATTATAAATGAAGTAATAAATTAGACCACTACTGTGATAACCATGGCACTCCATCAGTCAGTAGGTCGTTCAGTCATAGTTGTTATGAATGACTTACATTGACATGATCAAAGGAGGCACTGCGTACATGTATACAAACGCAAAGTAGTAACCAAGAGACTTACAACTAGAAGGAATGAACGATACAGATGCACATGTATCCATGACTTAACACCACTTAGGCAGTATGGTGACCCCATCAGGTATGACATGAAACCAAAGCATACATACATACTGTATTGATAAGATAAAAGTAGAGTTTCCAGTGAATGCACACATGTAAAATTGATATGTTTATTCTGATGTCTTGGAGGAAGTACTCACTCATGTTCACATGTTTATCTGTGTAGATGACATTGGATATCAGGATGTGTGCTTTGATTGTGATGCTGATGAGTGATTGGGATAGAGGTGAACATGCAGACATGCATTCATGGCTTATATGGTACATGTCATGCATGTCTTCATACAACACTCATTCAGAGAAGCTGACTACATTGAACAAGTGTGCATACACACACTATGAGTATCAATGCCAAACCATTCAAAACCACCCTGGTCAAACTTTTGTTTTTCCACTAGGCTCAGAATTTTTATTTTTATTTTTATTTATTTATTTTTTTTTTGGAATCATTACATTTTTTCTTTTTTTTAACCCTGTTGTAGAGAGGATATTGTTAAAAAATGGAAATTGCAAATTTGCATAGTTACACATACATGTACAAATGAAGGGAATTGCCATCATGGTGAGGAAATCTGCGTTGAATTGGCAGCTTATTTAACAGTAGAGCTGTGGGGCAAGACACCCTAAGTGGTGAGTTTGAGTCTCACCCGTGCCAGTATTTCCACTGCTCTTGAGATAATTTCAGTGCAGGAGATTCAGTGTAAGTGGAGGTACATGTACGTGTGTTTTCTGATGATGAGAGCAGTTACTTTGAAAACATTGACTGGATTCAGAATCCAAAATTTACCGTTTAGTATGAAGATCTTACGTTTCTGTAATGTGAATAATTGTTCACTGCATATGAGGCCGTCCTTATAAATATGTTTGGGTGTAACTCGACAGACCACTCAAAAAAAGAGCCTACTCAAAAGCTTTTATTGGTACATGTATTTTGACAAAAGCTTTTTTCTGTATTTTTCTCTCCACGTCAATTTCTTTGAAATCCCTACCTTTTTCAAGAGCCATAATAAACGAAGAATTCCCTACATTTTCTCATAGTTTCAGGTTACACCCAAGAAACAGTTTTTTAAGGATAGTCCCATCCACATTTAAGGCCTTGTAGAGACTGCAACAGATCTACATCATGATGTACTGTAGGCATGCTTAACTTTTTTCTCCCTTTAGTTTAAGGCATGTTGTACAGTACTTGTAGTTGGGATATTAATAAACAAATGGAAATTTCAAATTTGCATACTTACATGTACAAATGAAGGGAATTCCCCTCTAAAGACCCGATTGTCTTTAAATAAAAGTTAATTAACTGTAACAGTGTTTTTTTGTTTTCGATGGGAGTGCAGGGATTACATGTAGATCATATTCTTGACTTCGATAGACCAAGATGAAGAAGTACCTGCATTGAATCAACAGCTCAGTTGATGGCATTGGGCTAGACACCCAGAGTCATGAGTTTCACTTATGCCAATATTTTCACTGCTCTTAAAATAATTTCAGTATTGGAAATTAAGTGTATATTGATGTATTTCCTGATGATCAGGGCAGTTGCTTTCCAAACGCTGACTGGGTTAATAAACTTACCATGTACATGTAGTGTGAAGATCTTGCATCGCTATAATGTGAATAGTTACTGACTGCATATCGGTAGACTAATAACTAGTGAACCATTCCCATCTGGCTTTGCATCACATTTACAGTAGAGCTGTGGGGCTGGACAGAAAGTCTGAGTTACATTGAAGCTACCTTTGAGCCCCATGTACATACACTATACGTGTAATTTACGGACAACGCATGCGCAAATTCCAAAAAGTACTAAAGAGTGTTTCTTTGTGATCCCCAGCACACGTACGTGTGGCCAACAGGTATTAAGGTCAGCTGATGTAATCAGGTGTAGCCTATCAAGACAGGTGTGTTTCTTTGCTCAGTACTACTTGTTTATATATCTGATATGTATGTACTGTTATCTACCCCATGATCAATACAACCGAGCCATGGATGTACAGATCCTAGCATGCTTTACATGTGTACAGATAGAAGAGATTGCTGTTATATTCAGTACCATCATATGTAAATGTGAATGTGATACTTGTAGATCAGAGACAGTTCATAAACAATCAGAAGCAGGTCCTGAGATAAAACATACTTGTTCTGGTGGTCAACATTCATCCTTTTTTAACAACTCTCAAAACAGGAAAAATGATGACTTCGAATGGGTACTAGATGATCACAGAGATGATTTTGTCTAGATCTGAAGAAAGTACATGTATTCAGAATTTAGAGAAGTGAACTGTTGTTTGTTTTATTTCGTCCACTTCCGTGATGTTTAACGGTCATGTGAATGAAATTCAAATATTAATAAACAGATGGAAATTTCAAATTTGCATACTTACATGTACATTCATAAATGAAGGGAATTCCCCTCTAAAGACCAGATTGTCTTTAAATAAAAGTTAATTAACTTGAACAGCCATCTCATGGGATGAAAGAAAATGCTGCCTCTCCATTATGCTGCAATGGTGCCAAGAGCTTTTCAAAGTACTGTGTCGTAGTGACTGTGCGCAAACAAAGGGTGCTGCTACATGTATGTGTTCTTGAGTGATGTCACACCAGGGAAAAGTGGAAGCGACAACGCTTCTGACACCAGGTTATCCTCCGAAGCTTAGAATAGCAGTTTTGATTCTGAATCTAGGAAAGCATCTTAATCCTTCTGGTTAGACTTGGATTTAAGACACACAGGTTTTGACAGGTAGTGTATCTCTTTAATGTGTATATTAGTTGTCAGAATAGAATTTGTGGGTTGCTGTTGACCAGTTTATGCATACATGTACATTGAACTACAGTTTTAGGAAATGATGAATTGCAATCCAAGTGGATTTGTGTCATCTTGACAACTTCCTCCTGTGTCGGATGTAGTATTATATGTAAGGTGTACATGAATGAGGCAGCTGTCAAGGAAATTTTAGTATCACTGTGCTCTTTCTTTCGAAACTTCCTTTATCCATAGATCTTGAAGTGCAATTAGAATACGCTCAGTACTTTAACCAGTAAGTAGACACCTTGAGAAGTGTTTAAGGCCTTAAACTGATACTTTTAGATTTTAGCCTGTAAGTTTTTCTGATAATAAATTTTATCCTATTTCACAAAAAAAACCTTTAAGTGGTCCTATAAAATGGGTGAACCAATCAGAATTAAGCAGCATGTGTCACTTGAAAAACGTTGAACTTTGTGTGAAATACTGTTTTCAAGTTCTGAGTTTTCGTTCATGAAAACTGCCATCAGAAAGAATCAGGAGATTGGTGTGACTGCTCTTTAGTCCTTACCTTATACCATTTACATCAGTTTGGAAATCCTTGTGTATTATACATGTACATAAATACTTGTATCGTTTCGTATGAATACATGTACCCTAATTCTTCGTATGAATACATGTACCCTAATTCTTCAAGTTTTTCAACCACGTCTAAAAGCAATGTTTCAGTATTTTCTTGGATAACTGTAGGGTCTAGATAAATAATTCTCATAGTTTGGTGAAGCTTATACCTGTGGTGACACAAACAAATCATTTTTGGCTTTGTTTTTACAATAAATCTATGCATTCATTAGCGTTTAAAAACTACTTTAATGAAGAACTGAAGAATTACAGTAGCTGTAATAATTGAAATTCCAGAGAAATACTCACTCAGACTAAGGTACAGGGGTAAAACAACTATCCATATCATTATTCTTGTTTATTCACAAACCGCATGCACTATCTCGGATCATGCCTTTATGCAAGATTCACGAGCTTGTGAAATGTCGAAACTTCAAGTGTGTGCTAGCGTGGTCTCGCCAACCATCTTGGTCACAGCTGTCCGAAATGTGCTGTGTTCAACTGCTGTAATAACAATATTGAACTTGTGTGGACAGGAATGCGTCCCCTGGCCAGATGTCTGCCACGGTGTTGAAATCTGAGATCTCCTGGTGAAATGTGGGACCAACTAGACTTGACAGCATCCCATGCATTTGGATTTGAAGCTTCATTGTTCCCATGTCCTAATAATGATCATACATGTTGGTTTTCTCCTTTCATGAATTTTATACTGAGAAGATTTTTTGTAAATTCCCGCGAAAGCTGATACCCAGAGGCCATCTCTGGTGGAGTGGTGTAGTGGGTTATCCCCAGAAAATGTCTAGTTGTGGACCATTTACATGTAATACAGGCACTGGAAAAACGTATGTTGACATTTGCAGAACTTGGACAGACCAATGTTATACACACAGGTACATGTATTCTTATGACGTGAAGGTATTAAGAGATTTCTCTGGTAACTATTATTTCTTTCTTTATAGGTGTTCAAATATTCAAAACAAGCACAAATTTTGCAATAGCAACAATATCCTGGGAAAGAGTTGACGTAGTCTTTGATTCGGGTCACTGATTTACATGTACAAGTGAGTGCATGACCCATGTTAAAACGTACATATAGAACGATCTGACTGACAGACTGACAGAGTATCTTCTAGGTCTGCTTTTAACAGCTGTAAAAACACAGTAATTTTACCAGGTTTATCTCCCTTGTTTCTTTCACAGAGACTTTTTACCTCGCGGATCAGGTATTGTGACCAGACGACCTCTTGTCTTACAGTTGAACTATTCCAGGACAGGTAAGACATTTATCTCAGCTGTGTCATTTTTTGTGTGTAATTTTTTTCTTTGTTCGCTACTCTATTTAGTATCTCATGCTACTTTGTCACATTCAACACCTTCAACAAACCAGGAATGTGAATTTGTTAGCGTACCGTAGAAGAGATACATGTCCTTGTAGGAAATAAATGAAAGTTGGATGCCCTGCAGAAGCAAAATGGGTTCAGAACTGGCTGTTTGGACACCCTCGCTAACACTTTTGGATGTCCTTCTGATATTGTCAATGTGTTTTGAAGCTTGGTGTGTACATGTATGGTGCGGAATTGTTATTGTAAAACAGACAGTTTGAAGTTTATTGTTTTGTGTTTAGCTTTGTTGGTTTCTTTGTTTTTTTTTCTCTTTTTTCCTTTTTTTTTTTTCTCTTTGTCTCAGAGTTCACATGATGATGATGTCACATACACTGTACATCACCTAAAGTCTGGCATTATTCAAGGCACACATTTTGCTGGTTTCGGATCAATTTATCCACCTTAAGAGGTTGTTCGTGAAGTCTGATTAATTTCTTATCTGAAAGAACTTGCAAGTTGGCATCAAAGGTGTCATTTTATGGTTATAGGTGAAATACAGGATATTTTTAAGAAATATTAAAAATTTACTCTTTCGGTAGCATCTCGCCCCATATCTACAAATCATCTATGTTACAAATGTATCTTTGGTTATACAGAAAAAATAGATATATGTAATTAATGTTGAGAATGAACCTGCTTTCATGGTTCCTTGAAACAGTATGGCTTGCCTGTTTTTTTCAATATCAGTAATGTTTTTGTTTTTTTTTTTTTTTGATTTTAGAATATGCAGAGTTCCTTCATTGTAAAGGGAAGAGGTTTGTGGACTTTGATCAGGTTCGCAAGGAAATCGAAGATGAAACTGATCGTGTGACAGGAGGCAACAAAGGAATTTCCAACATTCCAATAAATCTTCGTGTTTATTCGCCACATGGTAAGTAGACATTGAAATTTAGATTGTGTGTTCATTTTTAAGGCTTTTGAGGTCCACTTTGAATCAGCTCTTGTGTCTTTCCTTTGTATTTTGGTATCGGCTTCAGTGCTTCTCTCAGTGATGGCATTCACTTCAGTATTAGCGAATGTTACTTGTTAATTTTAATTGATGCATATGTATTGTTTATCAATTTTTTAGTTCCCTGTACATGTAAGTTTATGGTGTTAATTTCTAATCAGATAAATAAATATACATAAACTAAAGTTTTCATATTTGAAGTGTACATCATGTGTGTCTGTTTTACCCTATATGCCAAAACCTAACTGTTTGAAATTAACTTGCCATTACTATGAATTTACACAATGACATTACATTTAAATACATGTAGATCACAGTCCGTATAAAGACCGTAATACCTGTTCAGAGATAGTGCAATTCTTATATAAAAATAACTATTCTAGTCTGCAGTGTTTTTGCCTATCAAAGAGCATCTTTGGGATCAGTTTGTGAACTTTTATTTGAGAGAACAAGACAATTTGAAAGCTTCACAAAATGGTACAATTTTGTCAATCTATCTTGAAGAAATGCCCAGATTTTTTTTCCAGCCAATTTCTTTTTATGTTTCTCACTGTGGCTACCACAACAAGAAAGTGGTTGGAAAAACCCTTGAATGCCATCAGAGAATGCTTGGATAAGCACCTTGCAAACGTGCGAAAGGATTGGATAATTACCGTGCACAAACATAAAACCGTCTCTTTAATCCTCCTTACTTGTGGTTGTGTGTGTTGTCCAGTGTTGAACTTGACGCTGATTGACTTACCTGGGATGACCAAGGTACCTGTGGGGGACCAGCCTGCGGACATAGAGATTCAGATCCGTAGCATGATCATGGAGTTCATCGGCAAGGACAACTGCCTCATCCTGGCCGTGTCCCCAGCCAACACTGATCTGGCCAACTCGGACGCCCTAAAAATAGCCAAGGAGGTGGACCCCCAAGGTAGGTTTCTCAGCCTCCAGTGTATGGAGCATTTGTTCAAGGCCTATGCTGTGAAATATGACTTTGAAAGTGGCTGCATATGATGTACTTAAGTTAAAGTGAGATCAGTTGGCAATATTTATATAAATGTTGATCACAGAGAAAGAAATTTACCTGCAATGTTGAGAATTGTAGAGAAATTGGGTGATTTCTTTGCGAGAGTTTTTATCTGGCCATATATCACTTTCTTACTGCTTGATTTTCCCACATGTGTTAAGTCGGGATTTTCTGTCAATGGCTCTCTGTCCACAAAGTGCAGCGAACAAATTCTTGTATATATAATCTATTTGGAATAACCATAAGATTGTTAGTCTCTTCTGATGATCTCCAGTCACGACTCATAATTTGTGTACATGTGAGGTATTTTCTGTTGTCTGTGTATTTGGAAATGGAAAAGAACTCCGCAGACTGCAGAGTAGAACACCTTTGCCATGTTGCTTCATTTTCTTGTCAGATACCAAACAGTGAACCACACAGCAATGTTCATTTACCGTTTTGAAGAAATGTGCATTCTGATGTCTAAGAAGGAGTTATTATCACCTTGAAATAACCTACAGTTTGCATAGCCATTCAGGCTTGTCAGTGAGGTCCCACTTATCGTAGTTTCAGGCAACAAGAACTGATCTTGTGTCACATTATGTTAGCCCTCACCTGACAAGGGAAGTAATTCAGTGTGGGCCAACTGAAGCCTAACTGAAAAAAAGGCGTGAATGATGGCTTGGAACAAATGATATTTCCGCTGTTAATTGTTTGACTCTTGTCTCTTTTCGTAGAATTTTTATTTGGAATCAGTCCATGATCATGTGTCTCTTCTGATCATCTCCAGCCATCGTTTGTGTATTTTGGGCTTGTTATTTATTTGGTTATAGAGAATAACTGCAACGACTACAGAGTAGGACATTTGTCAACTTGCTTCATTTGCAGTTTTGATTGATCTCAGCCTTTGGATATATCGTCAGTATAACTCCAAAGGTCGCTGGTTTACTCCTGTGTTGCACTGTGGTTTCCTTCCCCCTTCATTAGGCATTGTTCATAATTCTGCCTCCCAACTGCTAGAATATACATGTATATGAAATAACCTTTTAACGGAATATAGTTTAAAATCATATTGATTTGTTCTGTCAATTCTTTCTTCATTTTTCAGGTCTTCGTACGATTGGTGTCATCACAAAGCTGGACTTGATGGACGAAGGGACGGACGCCAGTAACATCTTAGAGAACAGATTACTTCCGCTCCGCAGAGGTTTGTGGACTTGTTGTGTCAAGTCTAGAAGTTTGGGAACTTTGTTATACTGAGCGTATACCTCAGTATAACTGTGTGTGAGGGATTGTAATATGTGTGTCCGTCTGCCAACTGTGCCTGTTCTGGTGAACAAACTTCATTGTGTCTTAAACAGTTTCTGCTGATAAGTGGCTTGAGGTCAGCACAGGGATGGTTCTTACCTTTCAGTCAAACCCGGCCTTGGGCAAGGAATTTCTGCCTAAACTCTGCTGTAACTGTTTGTGAGGCCTTGGTTACAAGCAGTCAGTGACGTTCATATGTCGGTTTGCACAGTATAACATTTGTTGGACACAACTAGCCTTCCACCAATATGGTGTGGATACATGTATCTGTACTTCAGATATGGGAAAGTTTGTTATTCATGTGCCAAAGGTTAGTGGTTTATGTCTGGCTCACCAGTTTCTTCCATGTGTAATCCAGATTGCCATTGTATACGTGAAAATAAAAAATAAATTTCTCTCAGACAACCTGCTGTGTTCTGCTTCTCAGGATACATTGGTGTGGTCAACCGAAGTCAGAAGGACATTGAAGGGAGGAAGGATATCCGCGCAGCGTTGGCAGCCGAGAGAAAGTTCTTCCTCAGTCATCCAGCATACCGGTCGGTATAGTGCCTGTTGACCTTCAACATTCAGGGCTTGTGCCTGTCCATCGTTTTCTTTCAGCCTTGTTATTACTCCCATACAGTAGCAAAAGGAAGCAGGTGACATTCTAATATTTTGATGACCTACATATTTATTTGACTCTGGAAAGTGTATAAGGACCAGTGTCAGTGGTGCTTCGTCAAAGTTACTATTTATACTTGACTGAAATGAAGATAACTGGAAGAGTGTCGTAAAATATTTTAAGTGTTATAAAACAGAGACACTGAAAATCCAATCTTTTGTGACTTGCTTCCTTGTGTCACTTTAGGGGGCATTAGTCTGCTGTATCAAGCTGTTCAGTGGAAATAACAGTATTAATGGGTTTCTAGGCATATTATTTGCCAAAAAAAGCAATGTGGCCATGTAGCATGGTTGAATGTCATAATTTGAATTCCATGTGCCAAACCTGTTGTTTCTTGACCTGGAGACTATCATCCAGTAGAGCACACGTATATAAATTTGGACACGTGGACTTCCATGTTGACGGCTGTTGATGAGAGAATTCCAGTATTTTTTCTTTTCTTATTTTTTTTTTTTCAACAAAACCCCTAACAGGCCTTAAACCTTGTGCTGTACATGTACACCTGTATTTGTATATTGATTTTATTTATTGATTTGATTGGTGTTTTATTTATAAGAATATTTCACTTATGCAACGGCTGCCAGCATTATAGTGGGAGGAAAACCCATGACCATCCGCAGGTTACTGGCAGACCTTCCCACATACGGCCGGAGAGGAAGCCAGCATGAGATTTGTGTATTGAAGTGATTAGCTCTGCAGAAGTTGTCGGATCTGGGACCTGTTTGTTTTTAACTTCACAGACACATGGCAGACCGAATGGGAACTCCATACCTCCAGCGGGTCCTTAACCAGCAGCTTACGAATCACATCAGGGACACGCTACCGTCATTGCGGAATCGCCTCCAGTCACAGATCCTCTCCATGGAGAAAGACGTTGCAGAATACAAGAATTTCCGACCAGACGACCCCGCCCGTAAAACCAAGGCTATGATGCAGTGAGTTCTCTTCCTATATAGGACTTGAAATATTGTCCCCTGTACCTCAAGCTGCACGTAATATTTTCAGGCGGGAAGCTGGAAAAAATTCATAAATACTGTCGCTTTATGAAAATTTGGGTTGTGCAAACCGTACAATATTTAAGTGGATAAATTAGTATCGAAACATGTATTCAAACGTTCTAGTGACATAAGTTATGGTGAGGAAATAAACCTGGAATTGAGTTGTCTTGTGGCAGCTTGACAATTTTGAGAATTTCTATCCCTGTTTCTTATTATAAGACGTTACCGAAGTATTCTGGAGTACAGGAGCTACTTTTGCAAAGCTTCATATCTCAGATTTCTTCTTGCTATTTTTCATAAGTCATGCTGTTTGTGATGGTTATCATATTTGTGATAGCATCGTAATAAGGTGCAGAAAAGCTTTGAAAAAGTGACTGATGAAATTTTGTAAGAGTGCTGCCAGTATGAAGTACATGCAAATCAAAAAATAAAAAAAAATAGTAATTTTGGTTTTCTGACTGTCATCTTATCACATTGCTATTGATAAAAGAGCTCATAACTCTAATCCATTTGAAAAAGTAATCAGTGATTTTTTTTTTTTCTTGGTCAGCATGTCAGTGTTTTGTAATGTTTGTTTTCAGGATGGTGCAGGGGTTTGCGGTGTTTTTTCTTGGTCAGTCTGTCAGTGTTTTGTAACGTTTGTTGTCAGGATGGTGCAGGGGTTTGCGGTGTTTTTTCTTGGTCAGTCTGTCAGTGTTTTGTAACATTTGTTGTCAGGATGGTGCAGGGGTTTGCGGTGGACATTGAGAAGAGTATTGAGGGCTCGGGGGCTGAGGTCAGCACCATGGAACTCTCTGGAGGGGCCAAAATCAACAGAATTTTCCATGAACGATTCCCATTTGAATTGGTTAAGGTACGTCAACTGTCCTGTCATATTCCATGGTATGAAAGGAAACTACAACAAAATTGTAATAATTTTCCATGGAAAGTTGGTATCTTCTTGCATCCAGGACCGGATTAAGCAAATTGCCCCTCTTACCGGACAGAGTGCCAAAATTTGACAGACTGATGAACATACAGAGCATTCTATACAGATACCTGGAAATGTTTCCAAAATTTCAGGTCAAATGTTAGACTAAGCACTTTATGACTATAAAAGCATGACCTTCCCGGTAAGATTGCTCATAAAAATTTGATTGCCTTTTGTTTCCAGATGGAGTTTGATGAAAAGGAATTGCGACGAGAGATCAGTTTTGCTATCAAAAATATTCATGGTATCAGGTAAGCACGTATTTTCTGCCCTTGACACGTGTAATGATCATGGTAACTGACTGGACAGATGAGAAGATCTGAATTCTGAACATAGATAAGCTACTGGTAGTTCCAAAAGTGAAGTTGTAAACTTTTTGAAAACCTTGTAAGTAGAGGATATTGCATAGGATATTGAAGGATGAATATTGTTCAGGTGAGAGGTGGAAATGATTTTACTTCTCATGGCTTATCATTTCCAACTTTTGCGAGAACAATATGTTATTCAGCCCACACTGTCCAATATTATATTTATTAGTTATGTTTTGATAATGTTGTTATTATGTGCATGTAAACAAGTTAAGCAGTGTTTTTAGGTGTTGGCCTTCACAGATGAGTGCTAAAAGTTGAATGAGCTTGTATTATGGTGTCATTCTGCGGAGCTCACATTGGAACATCTTAAAAATGTTTCTTTTTTGACATCCTGGTGTCTTGGTGAAACAAAATATCAACATGTAATGACAAAAGTGGTATTTCACTAAACACTGACAATCTTTGGATTTCACCCTCATGTATTAATAATGAATTTATTTCTTCCCTCGCAGAATGACATGTACTAGCCGATGTTGCAGAATCAGATTTGAAGCTTCTTCACTGATAAATTATGTTTCTCTCTCTTTTCCCTTCACAAGAACTGGCCTGTTCACGCCTGACATGGCTTTTGAGACAATTGTCAAGAAACAGATTTCCAAATTACGGGAGCCATCCATTAAGTGTGTTGATATGGTTATACAGGAGCTTACGAACATAGTCCGCAAAATGAGTGACCAGGTAACTGACCAAAAGTAAATGAACATAGAGACGTGTGGTCAATGACCTAAAATCTTGTCCTGAAGTAAATTGCAAATTTTGCCCGAAGTTTGTTCATCTCAAAAAGGTGTTTGACGTATATTTGAAATGATGTCCTTTCGGAAAAATGTAAGTTTCGACACCAAAAGCAATATTGTATTGCATTTATTTGCCTGGAGAAAGTATGCACTTTTCAGGACTTTCAAAATGTATTGAGGCTTTAAGATGAAAATTCCCACTAAAAGTGTAACCATATTCTGATTGTTTCGTTTTCAGATGAATCGTTACCCTCGTTTACGAGAAGAGACGGAGCGCATAGTGAATACACGCATTCGAGAGCGGGAACAGTGTACAAAAGACCAGATTTTACTGCTGGTGGAGGTCCAACTGGCATACATGAACACCAACCATGAAGATTTCATTGGATTTGCCAAGTAAGTCCAGTCCCAGGTTTGCCATTAATTACAGTAAATAATTAATCCCAAATTTTAAGTATTTCTTTATTTATTTGTTTATTTGATGTTTTATGCTGGACTCAAGAATATTTCATGTATACAACAACAGCCAGCATTATGGAGGGAAGGAACCAGGCACAGCCTTGGGGAAACCAAAATCAGAAATCAGAGGTTCCCAAATTTTAAGCTGTCATCATGTTGAAACCTATTCTCATGTTTAAAATCATTTCAAAATTTCAAAATACTACTAGTAAATGAATATTATTTTTTAACCTTTTGGGGTTTGTTTCACCCAGTTAGCTTGAGGCGGCTGTATGGACTGTATTGATATTTATTTATTTATTTATTTATTTATTTGATTGGTGTTTTACGCCGTAATCAAGAATATTTCACTTATACGACGGTGGCCAGCATTATGGTGGGAGAAAACCGGCCAAAGCCCAGGGGAAACCCACGGCCATCCAAAGTTTGCTGGCAGACTTTCCCATGTACGGCCGGAGAGGAAGCCAGCATGAGCTGGACTTGAACTCACAGCGACCGCATTGGTGGGAGGCTTCGGTCATTGCGCTGCGAGGGCACGCTAACCGACTGAGCCACGACTGAGGCCCCCATATTTATATTTAAAATGAAAGAATATAACTTGTTAATTCTATTTTTTTCTTCAACAGTGCCCAGCAAAAGTCAGAAAGCACAGCAAAAAGAAAAGTTGGGAATCAGGTATGATGCTTCTAAAATAGTCTGTTTGAAGGTAAAATTTTGTAAAGTAAAAATCAGTTTCAAAGATGGTGAGCACAATGGGGTATACTTACTGTTTTCTGCCTCCTTGAAATCTAAAAATAATGATCATGTCACGGTTTGACAAAGTGTTCATAAATAAAGTTGATTGTAACTACCATGGCAGTGTATGTCTTCAACATTTTTTATTCTTTGTCATGATGTTTAATTTTCTAAAAATTGTGAATTAAAGTGATTGGTAAAGAAGGGACAGCTTTATACTTAATTCCTTAACCATTTCTGCTCATTTTTAATTTGATTTTGGAGACCAAATTGCATTGCTTGAATTGACCAATTTCTGGGGCCAGTTTCATGAAGCATACTTAAGCTAAGCAGGCCTTAACTTAACTACCATGTCAGCATATGTTACACATACATGAAATGCTCTTGGCAGAAACTGCCTGAGGGCTTTATAAATAGCCTGATTTTATCAATCTACACACACACACATATGTATATTTCTTATTAAACCTTCAGAATGTACTTTAAATAACCTTTAATAATCTTGTTAACATGTGAAAGAGTTGCAGAATTATCACATTAATACAGCACGGAATATGCTTGGATAAACATCTTGCCGAATTACTGTAGTGAAGGATTCTTTGGATGAGTGCTTATTTTCTTTCTTTCATATCGACGTGCATTGCTTAGTTACTTGGTATTTGCTATGTCTGTTTGACTTACCTTGTTCTCATGTGCCTACAGGTGATTCGTAAAGGTTGGTTAACTTTACATAATATCAGCTTCATGAAAGGAGGATCAAAGGACTTCTGGTTTGTTCTGACTGCAGAGACGCTGTCCTGGTTCAAGGATGAGGAGGTATGTTAATTAATATGCAGGAAAAAAAAAACAAAGCCAAAAGTTTAAGTTTACAGGCAGGACTAAGCTGGAAATGTTTTGGCTAAAAATGGGACAGAATTGTAAATTATGATGAGATATTAATGACATATTTGTACTTCATTAAAATTATTCGGATTAAGTTTTTCTTAAATTGGATGAAGGTTAAATTTTGTAGCAAACACATATTTTAAAAAGTCCCTTATATTGATGATCAAATGTGATGCAGCTATTTTCCAAAGTAGTTTTGTGAAAGTGAGAGTTATATCTATTGAACTTTTTTTCTTTGTTGTAATCTTTGCACTTTATGTTTATAAATTCGTTTGAACTTAAATGTGTACATGTTTTGCTTTCACACAAAATGATGATAAGCATTTCAGTGTGATTAACTTACTTTCCCTCAGTGTAGGTTTTTATGATAGTAAGTAGTGGCATCAGGTAACAGTTGAATATTTTACTGAATACATTGTCACACTTTTTGTCAGGATGTACTGGGACTTGACAGTGTCACACTTGATGTCAGGCTGTACTGTAACTTGACATTGTCACACTTGGTGTCAGGATGTACTGCAGCTTTACAGTGCCTTACTTGGTGTCAGGATGTACTTTGATTGACAGTGACAAACTTTGTGTCAGGCTGTACTGTAATTTGACATTGTCACACTTGGTGTCAGGCTGTACTGTAACTTGACATGGCCACACTTGGTTCCAGGATGTACTACAACTGGACAATGTCACACTTGGTGTCAGGATGTACTGTAACTTGACAGTGTCACACTTGGTGTCAGGATGTACTGTAGCTTGACGTTGTCACACTTGGTGTCAGGCTGTACTGTAACTTGGCAGCATCACACTTGGATTCAAACTTACTGACAGCCTAAACTGGTGTCATACTTGGTGTCAGGATGATGTGACTGGGTATGGTGTCATGCCTACTAAGTTTCATGATTAAATGTTTTATCTGTTGTTTAAATTATGCCACCGGGTGAGGTTTTTGTGTATTTGACATGATTCTCCACAAGGCAGCATTGTAGTAATCATTTGTCACAAGTTCACAGCTACTAAGCTTCAAAAGCTTGCGAATGAGGTAACAAAAGACGGGACAAAATGTGTTGGTTTTTTTTTTTCTTTTGCTCAAGTGTAATGAAACTTCTCCCTACGCAAGTTCACTGTAAATGTTTTAATAATTCAGCAGCAGAAAATATTGACCAATACTTGTATCTCACTCGTTCAGACTCTACTTTTTGTCAAAAGAAAGATACCAAAATGACATTTTATATAGTAATTTTAAGAATTTAGATCCTTCATTTCAGAACAAAGAAAGTTTGAAAAATTCGTTCTTGCTTCAGGATTAGGTGGTATGCACAATGATAAGGAATTACTAGTACCAAGTAGAGAATGTTCTGCCTCACAGCAATTAACACACAACGTCTCACTGGTTGGTGGTCAACCTGAACCAAAAACCTTGTAATAGAATTCATGCACAATCTTGCAAACAAACTTTCCATGGCAATCAAAATTTTTCTGCCGTCAGGAAAAATAAAAGAGATCATTTATTGAGGTATATTGCTGCAAAATATTTTCTAATAACTTACTGTTGACTTATAGATATAGTTATCTAGATAAAAAGAATGTAGATTTTAGGCACAGTGTTAAGAGATTAATTTTTTTCTCAAGTCTGCTTTCATTTTTAGTGTTGTTGTTTTTTTACCCTTGACTTCAAAGATTTAACCATTAAACCAGCTTGGAATAGTAGCAAATCACCAGCTAAAAATAAAAGTCTTTTCTTAATTCAGGTTTAGTGTTGGCTTTTACTTTGTATGAAAACTTCAGGCTTGGCTTCGGAACTAGCGTTCTTAATCTCGGCTGAACACTACCGCTTGAATTTCAGGAGAAGGACAAGAAATATTTGCTCCCTCTAGACTGCTTGAAAATCCGGGATATGGAGACAGGAATATTCTCTCGGAGACCAACCTTTGCTTTGATTAACACTGATAATAGGTACCCTCTGTAATCCGTAAATTCATTTATGACATTTTATTACAGGTTTGTACATGGAAATGACTACACAAAACCTGGAATAATGAAAAAAAATTTTTTTTAAAGTGCATAAGTCACTTCAGTGTTTTGTGCAGATAGTTTGCTTTAGTTTTCCTTTTTTTTTCAATATTTGCAAGTAACAATTTAAACAGCACTCATGACAAGGGATTCCCTTTGCACACAGCTTACTTAAAGTTTGGATGACTAATTCCCTCCCTTCGTTACAGTTGGCAGAGTTATGTCCCTTTAATATGGGAGTGGAATGTCATCTCTGAATAGCCTTGGATTTGGTGCATGTGTTCATCATGCCTTGCTATAAAACCTGCCACACTATCTTTTTAGCTACAGATTAACAGTCTTCTGTTTTCATGGAAGAATGTTTGACCGTGGTAAACTTCTGCTTATTAACCTAACAAAAGGGGACCTTTCTGCAAGGCTCTACTTGCCATTAGAATTGGATAGATACATGGATTATCTGATGCCTTAGGCTTAGGCTGCTTGCAAGCAATTGAAAGGTAGAGAAAGTAAAAAATTAGCTTGATTTTATTTGATGAAATGTATTGGATTCTGATAGGACAAAATACAGTTGACAAGTTGACCAAACTTGACAAGATTCTGTAAACTATCTATACATTTTTTTTTTCCCCCTTTAAATGGACAAGAGTTCTCTTATCATGTTGAGATAACTCTTGTTACGAAACATTAACCAAAGTCTCAAATATTAGATATGCATGGGTTTTCAGCTGGCTTGGCATACTACTGAATATGTCATTGTTTATTATTAACCAACAGGCTTCATTCATATCAGTTTGTGTGTGCATGGTGATGGCTTTTATCAGGGAGTTTTTATTAGGGAGTTATCTCCCTTTAGATACATCGTCTCTCATTACATCAGGGGTTGATTCCTTTTTCTCTTTCCGAACTCTTTGGATTGCAGACACGAACCTCAAAATTCACAAGAACTCACGAGAAGTGGAAACATAAATCAAATAAACAGAGAGGTTGAAGATCTCCTAACTCTGTACATTGTAGTACCTCTGGCTAAAAGAATTGCCCTGGAAAGGTCTGAACTCTCCGGAAAGAGAAAAAGAATCAACCCCAAGTAGACATGGTGATGGGTTAAGCTTTTAAATTTTTTTAGGTCCAGGGTTTACTCTCTCCAGGATAAGGTTTCGGGTTTTATTTTAATCAAGCATTTTCTTGTTATCACCTGACATGTAGTGCATATTTGTCTTAGTTTGCTTTACCAACTTCCTCTAATCTAAGCATGAATCCAGCACTCACCAACACAGTATTTGTACATCTAATATACTAATGACACTCTCATCTTTTATGATTAATAGACGTCTTAATGAATCACTACTTGATTTGCAAAGTTAGATAGGTCATAGTATACATATGTATTTGTATGCTTATGTTCCGTGATATATATAAAGCTCCATACAAAAAGGGGGACCCCTTCCCCCCCCCCCCCCGAAAAGAAAAAAAAAACACCCAAGAAAAAACAAGAAAACAAAATGAAAAAGGGAAAGAAAATTAAAACTAGAATACAGGCACCGCCTGAACAGTTCCGTTTTGGAACTCTCGTCAAGCACACATCAAAAAAAAAGTTTTTTGCAACCTTCAGGAATGCTTTCAAAATAAAGGAATTAAACACTGAACGCAAGATTTGTTTCAAATATACATATAGAACAAATTAGTTTACGAATGTTTGATTTTTTTTAAACGTTTTAAAATGCATTACACTGAAGATGTTTGTAGTCTAAATGAACTAGATGAAAAGTGGGTCACAAATTTATCCTGAAAAGAAGTAGCGAATAGCACAAAATCTTTTTGGAAGCATAAACCCACTGGGCACAAAGGAAGAAGACAGTAACGTTAATTGCCTGATTGATAAGATAATCCTGTCAGTGCCATCTCAGAGCTGGAATGTCAGCTGGTGCATACTAGTGATGGTGGTTTTGGTAGGCTTTGCTGAAGAGTCCTTATTGGGAAGAAGTCGACGAAACAATGCTGCCTGTACAGCAACCTGGTACTAAATTGTGACACCATGAAGGTCCCAAATTGTGAAACCTCATTGTTTGCTTGTGTCGAGTTGAAATGTTGTCCTAGTTATTTCAATCGATCCACAAGCCAATGGGGCAACTGGAAAATATTCATATCCATATCCGTAGTTTTGAATGTAAAAAAAAAAAAAAAGTTGGAGAGAAGGAGAAAAAAAAAAAGAATGGAATGTTGTCTGATCGCACAAAGGGTTGCGAAATTTGGGACAGGATTGGTATGTAGCACAGGAGAGATACTCAAAGGGGTTCAGGATAGAAGTTATTATTTCTATAGAGAGGCAATGCACCAGAATGCACCATAAGCGTTTTATGGTGCATTTGCAAATTATACCGTAAGCGTTTCAGCTTGTGTATTTGCAAATTACACTGTAAGCATTTTGGCTCATGTACGTCGTATTTTCAAATTACACCGTAAGCGTTTTAGCCCGTGTATTTGCGCATCCTAGTGCTCATGTGCTGCATGTATCTGTATGGCCTTTTTGGTTTTCTGCTACTTTTTTTAGGAGCGAGAAAAACGCTACATGCTACCCCTCGACGGGCTTAAGTTACGGGATAACGTGGAACAAAGTTTTATGTCTAAGAAGCACCAATTTAAACTCTTCAACCCCGATTCAAGGTATTGAGAAAGACCTGAAGAACAAAGAAACAATTGATAATTTATTATCATTGTCATTATGTTTTCATTTGCTAAGCTTTACTCGCTTTGCTTTGCCTGCGTTTGGTATGGAGTCATCCGCTTTGCCAACAAGTTGTCTGCTTCTCTTGTTATGTGAAGACAGCATGATCACATTGATATGTATGGATGCCAAGAATTTTGTTTTTTTACAGCACTTCATTTATCTTTTACCATGGTTTGCGTAGGTGAGTCTTTTTACCCCTCCGCCAATTTTGGACAAGGGGTACTGTCTTAGCAGGAGGCGTCCGTCCCTCCATCTGTCTGTCAATATTCCTCGTAAACACTCTTACTGTAGAAGGGTTTATCCAATTTTCACCAAACTTACACCACACATACACATTGACATGGGGAAGAACCCTATAGGTTTTCAGCGACCTTGATCTTTTTCTTGAAGGTCATTGGGGTCATTTACATGTAAGTTAAATTTTATGCAAGGCTTGTAAACGCTCTGTCTCTACAAGTGTTTGGCCCAAGTTCATCAAACTTACACTTACACATTGGTATGAGGAAGAACCCTATTGATTTTCAGCAACCTTGACCTCTTTCTTTAATGTTATTTGGGTCATTTAAATTAAATTTTATGCAAGGCTTGTAAACGCTCTGATCTCTAGAAATGTTTAGCCCAAGTTCACCAAACTTACATCACGGTTACATATTGGCATGAGGAAGAACGCTATTGATTTTCAGCGACCTTGGCCTTTTTCTGCAAGTTGATTGAGATCATTTAAGTTAAATTCTTGTAAATGCTGTAGAATGGCGTAGCCCAAGCTCACGAAACTTACACCACACTTACACATTGGCTTGAGGAAGAACCATATTGATTTTCAGTGACCTTGGCCATTTTCTTCAAGGTCATTGGGGTCATTTAAATTAAATTTTATAAAAAGCTTCTCAATGCTCTTATCTCTTGAACAGTTTGTGTACCAAATGTGTAACACACCTACACAATTTTACGTATAGCTGGTATTATTAATAATATCTCCTGGAATTCTAATCGTTACATTGTACCTATGCTTAAGGTCGAGGGGTTTTCAGTGCATTTCACAGTATTCTTTCCACTCTTCTGGGAAGGATCATAAATTTATGATCTAAGCAAAACTTTTGATTAAACAGATAGTGAATGAGGGTAGGTGTAGTCTCACTGATACTGAGTGAAATTATCAGCGTATTAGTGCTGCATGTAATAGTTGAACGATGGTAAGTATAAAACATCTAACTTCTCTGTCAGGAACAAACCCCGCTTTCTCCAAACCCTAAAAAGAGGTCTCTTTCCCAATGTCCTAGGTCCTTTGATTACCCCCACCCCCACCTCCACTCCCACCCCCCACCAATCACATTGAAGCACATCGTGAGTAACTGACAACACAACCCAGTCGCATACATCATATATACCTATGCACTTTCCTGCTTGAGCAAGCTGCTAGAGGTGGTATTTTTCTGTCTCAGGCAAGTGTTTAGAGAGGCAAAGGTAACTGAGTCTTAGTTCGCATCAGGAGCTGACCTTTGGTTTCAGGCACAGTAGTGGATGACTATGACTCATCAGGCACGAGGTCAACATTTCAAGGGAGGTAACTGCTATCTACCAGCCCAGGCATCCTACAATCCCCCCTCAGACATGCCAGGCATAAAGCACCTCTTAGCATTGTTTGCGCTGTATTAAAGTCCTCTGTTATGTTGTTTTTTTTTTTTCTCACCCCCATTTTGATTTTGGCTTCGTCTTTCGCTGTACTCAGGAGTCCGAGAAACGCTTCATGCTTCCCCTTGATGGATTAAAGTTACGCGATCTCGAAGGTGGCATTTTTTCCTCGAAACACCTTTTCGCTCTTTTTAATCCCGACACTAGGTAAGCTGTTTCATGTGTGTACACTGACCCCTGACTGGTTCCTTTTCACACTGTGTTCAGGCGTTGTTCTCTGACACCTGTACCCTGCATATCTGTATCTGAATGCCACACCTAGGTTGTTTGCTGTGCTTTGTTGTTCTAATATCTCTCTAGAGTCATTGGTGAACCTAAACTCCAAGTATGCTTTGATGTAGTGGATTAAAAAAAAAAATAGATTAGGACATTGGTTTGATTGGATTGAACTTCTACTTCATTCTCACAGGATGAAGCCTTCTACATTTGTTTGTAAAGCATGCTAGTATGTTTTGTTTTGTTTTTTTTTTGTTTTTTTATTGGACAGAAAAGTTGAGAGTTGCATTATTTCCTACATGCAACTCCAGGAATGGCCGTCAGTAGATTTATTGTCCATGTATTCATTTAGAATTATAAAGTCAAAATCATTTATTCATTCATGTGTAGGATCAAAATTATCCTCTTGTGTTCAAGTTTAACTGCCCAGGATTTTCAGGTCTCTTTTTATTTCAACGAAATCCTATGAAACCTTTGTGAATGATGGTGGCATCAGGAAGCCCTTAACTAACACAGCACTGACAGATTTTTCCATATCATATCTAACTTCGGAATGATCCTAAAAGTTTCTGCCTGTCTGAGGTTCATTCTGAGTTTCAAGGAATAATTTTTTGGCTTGGAACTTGCTTTCTGTCTGCAAGATTGTAATTTTAAATATTAAAGTGAGTAAAGAGAGTTGCCATCAGTAAACATGTTAAAAAGTTCTTGTAACTAAGGAAACTGCTATATGACTACAAGCTGAAATTTCTGTTTGGAACTTTAAATTTGGATCATTCAGTCATAGGGTCATTTATCACAAGGCTCAGTTTATATGCACAGAGATTCATTGCGCATTAAAAACTAGAAAGGCGTAGAATAATACCATTGATAATTGTGGATGTTTTTGACTAACTTTGGTCATTCATTTTGTGGCCGTACTCAAAGACCCTTTGAAGAAGCTTGTTCAACTGACTTATTGACCAGATCTGCCTGAACTTGACTGCGTGAATTCTTGTAGAAGTTTTTGTAAGTTCTCTCTTTAACCCTTTGGGGGCTTTTACAATTCAAAGAAGTCCTGGCATGCCCTTCCCGTTTTTGGATGCTGCGAAGTATTTGATAATTCAAAATTCCTTTTTCTCTGTCTGCTTTGATGCTGTTGTTTCGTGTATGTATAACATTGGTTCCTGCATATAATTCATAAGTTACACAGTCTGCAGCTCATGTTTTGCTTTTACTTTATCTGAAACAAAGGCTGTTAAACTGCACTTTTCATTAAAAGGCAGATTTCTGTTTCTGGTGAGATTCTGTTCAGGCTGAAAGTTGTGTGCTTTCTTCACTGTTTGTAACATGTTCTTTGATTGGTCACTGTCACTGCTTATGTGAAGTCTACCACACATTCTGATTGGTTGCACAGGTTATTTTTATACTAGAAAGCAGTACATTATTCATTTGATGCATGGCCTCTAATTATTCATTATTATGACTTAATTGTTTTACTTCTGAATTCAATTTACCTCTTTAGTTTATCTTGTGGGGTTTTTTTTCAATGGACAGTTGCAGCTATTTGTCACTTTAAGTTCAGTAAACTGCATGTGCATATTGATTTTAAATTTAAAATGTAATAATGGAACATACGTTTAGACCAGAGAGAAAGAAGTAAGCCTCATCATGTTTTTTATTCTAGATTGTCCCTTTATCTGATTTAATGCCAAAAGTGTGTTTTACAGAATGATTATGATTAAGTGTTCTCTTTATTTGAAAAATTTCCGTAAATTCTGTAAATATAGATTTAAAGAAGCTGAGTGACTATTTGACCTAATGGACTTATTTTTTTATCTACACCATATAGCATTAGCATCTTTATAAAGTTGAGCCACTTATCCAGGTTTTGACTTTTGGGTTGCAGGAGAACATTACATAGTGATAACAATGCTTATGAACGCATTCAGATATTGCACTTTAGGGGGAAAAACAGGTGTCCAGCAGTTAGGGTTTCAGCATCTGTGATGTGCGAATCACAGATGTATCTGGAGAGAAAAAAACACAAACAGAATTTTTTCAATACTTCTGGAGGTTATACAAACGTGCATTTTTTGCTGATTACAGGGTAAAGGACCAATAATCAGTCGGCTCAGTGCTCTTCTTTCTGTTTTCTCCAGTACAAACACTTTGATTGGACCATGTTATTGAGACATTACACAGTCTCACTCTCAGAAAACCCTTATCTCAAGTCATCAGTGGGACTCCGGTCAGGCTCGTTGGTTTACAGTGTTTTTTTTTTATGTTGGTGGTCAAGACAGGCCCATGTTTGACGCTTGCTTCTGCTGACTCAGCATATTTGTCAGGTAGTTTGCCAGGTGTGGAGCATTCCTCTGGATCATGCAGTGTTCCTCCACCAACGGACCTTACGTTAACCAGGATTAAAAGAGGATCACCTGTGAAGGGCTTACCATACATGTTGGTGTCAGAGTATCGCACAGAAGTTTCTTCCAACACACAGGCGACCATTGAAATGCATTGGCCATTTAGAGTACCCCAGAACAGAAATTTGATCAATATTTAGAACAAAGAATTATGTGTAATGACTGTTGTGCGAAGCTTGTCTTCTTGCGATAACGTTTGACGCTTTTGTTATTAATGAAATCTCGCAACCTCCAAAACATAAACCCCTCCGTTTCCCCATCCCCATCCCTTTTCACTCCTAATGTCCAAAACCTTTGCACATGAACAAATCGCTTTCCCCAAGGACCCCGAAATTGTACAAATAGGTAGACTTACTTGTTCTAAAACAGCTTCATTGCTACTAAACAGACCCCAAACAAAATGCAATACCATTCAGATAACCCTGGTGTTTGGTTTAAATTCAGCTTGCTTTCGTTAGTCTTTAAATGCTTACTGAAATCCTTGAACAAGATGGAAGATGGTCATTGCCAGCGGATGCAGCGTAGACTGCCTCAGTTGAGACAACTAGCTCTTGACCAATAAGGTGGCCTGTTTGAATTCAGCAAGGCCTGGATTGGCTGTGACTTAACATGTGGGTGTTTATCAGGTACAAGGCGAAGTGGGTTGTTTTATGCAGGGTTTTTTTGTTTCGAGTACTACATGCCCTCCCCATCCCACCCCCACTCCCCACCTTCAGTGGACTCCACCCCCCACCCCCCCAAAACACAAACCAAACCAGAAGGCTGCTGTTTGACTAAACTGCTCTTGAACACAACACATAACAAGCAAAACAAAGAAATAAGCAACTATGAATCCAAATCACCTGTAAAATAAACAGCAAATAACCTGAGGTAGATTCAAACAGGTTTATTGAGTTCCTTTGCTTTAATTTGGTGATGGATTTTATGAGCTGGCTCATGTTGTTTATACATTTGCCATTTAGGTTGTGCGTGTTCCATGTAGGTTTTTTCTGGGTTTTTTTTGGGGGTTTTTTTTTTGGCATCCATGCTATGCATATATGTTTTTTTATTTAATGATTTGTTTCATTATACAGACTATCAAAACAAGTGGTTTCTGCAGGTTGAATTTATTAATTGTAGAACATAAATGTAGCAATTTTCTCCTGAAGGTACGGTTTTGATCCAATTCTTTACCGCACATGACTGATCCCATTGGTAACCTTTGCAGTTTTCTTCTTCCACTGTTTGTTTATGTCACTGCATATTTGGTTGGTTAAGTTCCGTGATGAATTTTTTCCTTCCATATATTTCATATTTTCCGAACATTTTTATCCAGTATAATGTGACCTGATGTTATACATTGTCTGTGAACTGAGGAAGTCTGTTTTTACCTCCATGCCATGAAGACCTATTCAAGGGAGAATATCTCATAATTCAGTGTCCCTGCAGGAACCACTTGTTAATTAGAATCCAAGGCTGTAGAAGATTAATGACTATTTTCCTTCCCTGTTAACTTGACCTCACCCCTTTTCCCTCTCCCAACTCATGGGAACATAAAAAAGAAGAGATGAATGAAAACTGCAACAGAACATCAGTTGATATGGTTGGCTACATGCACTTGTTGGTACAGAAACCTGTGTGTTGAACACAGAAGTAAATTCACCTACAACACTCCATTCCAATTGGAGTGGTAGTGTAATAATTACTGTGCCTGTCTCGAGTGATTTTTCAAAATAATGTCAGTTTAATGTCACTTGCTTTAGTGTCGCGAAAATGGAAAAATTTAAGCGCAGTGCTTGCTTTTTGTTCAATTTAATTCTAAAATTTCTCTTAAATCGAGAATGGCTTTGTGAAATTTTCCTCCTGAGAGTTACATTGTTTAATGTAATTTAGAAAAGTTAAGGTTCCATCAACATGCTGTTGTTTATGTCTGAAAAATTCACAGTTGTCTTTGTTATAAAAATTTATTTTTATTTCCATGCTTTTGTTCATGTTAAAACTTCATTTGGTACAAAAGTTTTTTGTGTGTAGCTGTGATGGAATTTAATTTTTTTCTTGTAGTCATTTTCAAGAACATCCTACAGTTCTAACAGATTTCTATTCTTCTGTGTATTTGTTCAATACTTCTGTCTACTAGAATTCCAAGCTTCCTTGACTCTTATACACCAGTTGAGTTCTATTTTTCCACATTTTGAAAGTTTTCTCTATTTCCATGGCCCTGATTAAATAATATTTCCTTTCTAAACAGTAAAGCTTAAATTGTAAATGTGCGTGATTTTGTTCATAATTACAATTGTTGTGTACCAGTTGTTTCCATGAAAAGTCCACATTACTGATAGAATTCCATTTTGTCCTCTGTAGAAATGTGTACAAAGATTACAAGCAGCTTGAGCTCTCCGCTGATAGCCAGGAGGAAGTGGACAGCTGGAAAGCGTCTTTTCTACGAGCGGGGGTTTACCCCGACAGATCACAGGAAGACAACAGTGACAGTGTAAGGACTTTCTGAGAACTCAGAAACAGCTGACAGCCATTAATCATAATGATTGTTCCAGGACTTCCATTTGCTGTAGCAATATTTACATAATTTATTTATGTATTTATTTGTTTGATTTTTGTTTTATACTGCACTCAAGAATATTTCAATATGTATACAACAGCTGCCATCATTATGGTAGGAGGAAACCGAGCAGAGCCTGGGAGAAACCCATGACCATCTGCGGGTTGTTGGAAGACCTTCCTGTGTACGAAGAGGAAGCCAACATAAGCTAGACTTGAACTCACACCGACAAAATTGGTGTGGGAAGCTCCTGAATCATTGAGTAGTGCTAGCGCACTAACCCCCTTGGCCACAAATGCTCCAATATTGGCTGCAGGGGCTAGGGCGCCACCGCGGACTCCAATGCCTCATACCAATGACGTTGCTGCGACTTCAGGCCTGGCCTGTGCTGGCTTATTGTCCAGTTGTACATGGGAAGGTTTGCCAGCAACCTGCTGACAGTTGAGGGTTTAGCCTGGTTTCCTCCCACGATAAAGCTGTCACCAATCAAATAAATAAATAATTAAATAGCAATGTTTAGAGTGTGGCATTGAATGGCACACAGATAAACAATTCTTTGAACATGATTGTCTTCTGGTTAATTTTTTTTTCACCCAGTGAATGAATTTCATGTTATTTTAACCCTAAATAGTGGCATTTGATATTAAAAAGTTTAAAAAAGGTGTGTTTGTAAATTTGCAGAACAACTATCCAAAAGCATTATCAGACTAGACTTAAAGTGGAGAGGAAAATATCTGTGTTCGTCAGAGTTGACCGTTACATTAGATCATCTTAGTTTGCTCTTATTGTAGCGAGCAGAAGACTTGGGCTCGATGGACCCTCAGCTGGAGCGTCAGGTAGAGACGATCCGCAACCTGGTTGACTCGTACATGAAAATCATTAACAAGACACAGCGTGACCTTGTGCCCAAGGTCATCATGCACCTCATTGTCAATGACGTGAGTCCGAACTTACCTTGAAAAGCAGATTTTGATTTGATTTCCTTCATGATGTATTATTGGCCAGGGTCCTGATGGAAGGCTCTTGCAGACTTGGTTGTAAGGCCCTTCTTGTCCAATAGGCTCTTGACACCAGTTAGTTACCTCACGAAGGGCATTGGTTTCCTGTCGTGAAAATGAAAACCTTGTGTGAAATCTTAGTCGGTCTGGCATAAAGCCGAATTGAAATAGAAAATTAAATCATGGGGACTTTATTATGAGGGTTGGAGCATCTCGTGCATATGCATGGCAATGAGGTTATGTTGATGGCCTCGAGTTCGTTCCAGAATCTTTTGGTTAACCTTTTTTGGTTTACCCTTAAAATCAGTTTCATGTATCTGTTTTATTAATTTTTTACCAGATGAATTTGTTTTCGTCCATATCAATGTTTTATTTTGTTTTAGCATGTGGATGAACACTGAAGAGGATGTTAATATGCTGGCTGGGGGGGGGGGGAGCCTACATACATGTGGCTGAGGGTTACCGTACGGTGTAATGACCCATGTGCCACTCACCAGTGCATTTCACTGTGAGTTCAAGACCAGCTCATGCTGGCTTTCTCTCCAGCCGTATGTGGGAAGGTCTGCCAGCTACCTGCAGGTGGTCAAGGGTTTTCCTCGGTTCTGCCCTGTTTCCTCCCACCATAATACTGGCCACTGTCATATAAGTGAAATATTCTTGACAATGCCTTAAAACACCAATCAGATAAATAAGTAAATAAATTAGTATACTGCATCAAGCCTGGGTTTGTGTAATAATGAATCTGAATTCTAACATAGCACTTCAAGGGAGTAGAGTATGTGGTGATTCAGGCTCATGTGTTAGAATTCATAGATTCTTCGCTCGACAGTGAGCAGACAGCAGTGTTCTTGAGAGAATGTGGTTCACTCATGGGGCCTGGATGACAGAGAGCAGACAGTAGTGTTCTTGAGAGGATGTGGCTCACTCATGGGCCTGGGTGACAGTGAGCAGACAGCAGTGTTCTTGAGAGAATGTGGTTCACTCATGGGGCCTGGATGACAGAGAGCAGACAGTAGTGTTCTTGAGAGGATGTGGCTCACTCATGGGGCCTGGGTGACAGTGAACAGACAGCAGTGTTCTTGAGAGGATGTGGCTCACTCATGGGGCCTGGATGACAGTGAACAAACAGTAGTGTTCTTGAGAGGATGTGGCTCACTCATGGCGCCTGGATGACAGTTAGCAGACAGCAGTGTTCCCGAAAAGATGTGGCTCACTCATGGGGCCTGGATGACAGTGAGCAGACAACAGTGTTTTTGAGAGAATGTGGCTCACTCATGGGGCCTGGATGACAGTGAACAAACAGTAGTGTTCTTGAGAGGATGTGGCTCACTCATGGCGCCTGGATGACAGTTAGCAGACAGCAGTGTTCCCGAAAAGATGTGGCTCACTCATGGGGCCTGGACGACAATGAACAGACAGTAGTGTTCTCAATGAGGATGTGGCTCATTGTAATGTTGAAGACCATTTGTGTCCTACTCCGGCGTAGTGTGAACATCTGTGTGAAACCTGAGGGAGAGTTCAAAGGGTAATTTGCCCATTGTTGGTGATTTACCATAGGCAATCCAGTTTCAATATTCCAAAAAATTCTTGAGCAGTCAAATAAGTGAATTTTTTTTTGAAGTGAAGTAATGTACAAATTGAAAATTTCCTGCCTTTCGTGTTTCAGATCAAAGAGTTCATTCATGCAGAACTCCTGGCTCATCTTTACTCGCAGGGAGACCAGGTAACCAGCCCTTTTGAAGCATTTCTCAAAATTTTTCTTTTCTGGCTATATCTGCCTCAGGCTATAAAAGATTTTAGAATGTTAAGAGAGTTTCTGTGTTTCTTACCCCAATCCCAGAATTCCATGATGGAGGAGTCAGCAGAGGAGGCCAGCCGTCGAGAAGAACTCCTGAGGATGTACCACGCCACAAAGGAGGCCCTGAGCATTATATCGGAGGTGTCAACATCTACAGTGTCCACCCCCATGCCACCACCAGTCAACGACGACTGGCTCACAGTGGATAGCTCCTCTTACAACGGGTGAGATAAGAGAATTGCCTTGAAGTCAGGGGCTGATTCCACCAAGCTGTTCATAACTTCACCTAAAGTTTAGCAAGTAAAAAGAGACTTTCAGAAGTGAATAAGGACCTTAAAATGTTGCTTTAGATGCCAACTTTTATTTTTCTGGTAATGAATTTATCATACTTCACAAAAAACTTCAAAAGCTCCCTACTAAGTGGATGAATCAGTCAGAATCCAAAAAAAAATGGTTAACTTGAAAAATGTCCAACTTTAGGTGAGTTACAGTGAGTCAGAATTTGATATATGATTGTGGAGCTTATTTCTTGGCCTTAGAAATAAATATTTTCATCGTCCTCGTAAATGTTATGTTGAGGCAGACGTGTCAAAATTTCAACTTTCAGTACCAAACACTAGGCCTTGTGAGGAAGTTTCAGACTTTGACATCTGTCAGAAATGACTTTGTAGAATTCTGCTCCCCTTTTTACAGAGGAACCCCCCCCCCCCCGAAAAAAAAGAAATAAATTTGTAACTTCTGAAACTGTAAAATCTGTATACTGAGCCTAGTCTGCATTGGCTGGAATATGACTTGATGCAGAATTCATTCTTTGTTATGAGTGAGAGATTTTAAAATATTTTAGAAATTCCAAACATGTCTCTGACTTCAATTTATGAGGCAGGAAGTGTTCCAAATTTTTTATAGTACATGGGCAAAATTCTTGAAAGTGAAAGACAGTGCATGCTCTAAGTTAAGTTTACCAGAAAGGTTGGACAATATATATGTCTATTTCGATAATGTGTTTTTTCAAATGGCCACTACGATAGCAGAAACTGACATTTGACTGTGCTCCGTCGACTAGCATAAAATGCAGTCTTTCTATCTGGGCTGTGATGTAATTCTTGTGACCTGAGAATGTAGTAAGCTGTTAGGGTTCTGTTTGTAATTTAAGTATATATGTAAAATATTTATAACATGAAATGATCAAGAAACCCAAACAACACAGTGGTCTGGAAATACTTTGCAGTGTTGTTCACGCATGTACTTGTTATAATTAAAACATGTAACATTAAAACAGTGTCCTGTCCATATGTTATTACATGTTACATTGACAGTCAACTCCGAAGATTTACGTCACAACTTTTATATCAGCTGATATCTCCTAGCTCACTGATTGGTCAGTCTGTCATAAACTTAAAAGCTTGGACACCTTCAGATCCCCTGTCGGCAGCAAAATACTCCACAGTTCAAACGAAGATAATTCGGCAGCGATTTCATACAAATTCAAACAGGTTTTTGAGCAAGAATATAAGGAATTATAAAATTATAAAAGATTCTACATCAGTTGACCGACTCTGTTTTGCCCTTTCATCCACAGCCGACCGCCCTCACCTGGTGTGTCCAGAGCCCGTCCCCCGCCCCCACCTCCCAATCGCCCCGGAGGAGGGCCCTCGGTGCCGTCTCGCCCTGCACCACATGTACCTCTTAGGCCAGCCCCGGCAGCGCCCCTGCCTCAGCCACTTATTCCTACGTAAGTACACATTTGGTCTTTGTTACTGTTTCTGGTAACATGCACCTCATTTTTAATTCCTTGAAGACCTTCTTGAGCCAGTTCTTGTTGTTGTAGTATTGATCTGATTAACAATTTTAAGGTTGACTTAATATACAATTGGCTGTTAGGAATTGGTTCCTATGAACTCCTAACTGAATCTTTGAACGTGAAAGGAACTGACCACCTTTAGATGAAGTACACACCATCTGAAAGCTCATGTCATGCTGAGTGCAAATATAGTCATCATGATGGTTTTTTTACATTTCCTTTACAGTGAACAAAATACTTTTTGGACCATATTGAACAGGTTGAAGCACAGTTGCGTCACTGATACCTTTTAATGACTTAACATCCTCTGATTGCTGTAGTGCTACGTTCAACATAAATATATTTATATTGCTACATCTGTATCTATTTAATGTGGAAATGTTAAATTGTTAAATAGTCTGTTTTATAGCAAACGAGAATCTGTGACGTCACTGTTCTTCAGCTTATTCAGTGTGATCCAGAATGTCCGTCATAGAAACTCGGTTTATATTTGTATTGGGGCCTCCGTGGCTTGGTTAGCGCGCTATCGCAGCACAATGACCCCGAAGCCTCCCACCAATGAGTTCGCTGTGAGTTCAAGACCAGCCCCTGCTGCCTTCCTCTCCGGCTATATGTGGGAAGGTATGCCAGCAACCTGCAGACGGTCGTGGGTTTCCCCCGGGCTCTGCCCGGTTGCCTCCCACCATAATGCTAACACATCATCGTATAAGTGAAATGTTCTTGAGTACGGTGCAAAACACCAATCAAATAAATAAATAAATATATTTGTATTTTGTTCACTGTAAAAATAAAAATCTAAAAAAAAAAAAGGAAAAAAATCATGATAACCATTTGGAGTCGTCACAATGTGGGCTTTTGGATGATGCACACTTTTGGATGATGCACACTTTTGGATTAGGCTCCCTAGACAATGTTGCTTGCTTCAGCCATATGGACAGAAAGTGGCACATAAGCTAGCGCAGCTGGGATTTACTGTAAAATATCTGATCTCCACTAGGTCACTGGTCATTTTATTGTTCTGTACGGCACTCACATGTTTTGCATGTAGTTCGGCCCCTGACCTCTTGCACTGACCAAGATCAACCAGTATGGTTAGCTTCTCAATAAGTTAGCTAGTACTGTGTAGGCTAGTGGTTTTGCGTTACTAACAAGTGGTACTGGTACTTGAGGAAACTTAATCTTCTGGCATATCACATGCCACATGGGTATTGTGGATTAACTCGTGAGATCTGTGGGAGGAACTTCTATTTTTTGCACCTTAGTGTAGTTTTTGGATTTAAGGCTTGATGTTGAATATGTTTTGGAATGGCTCCGAATTTCATGCACAAGTTGGTCAAATTCTTTTTATGCATTGCTGTTTGTATGTATTCGTGTTTTCAGGGTTGCCACAGTCATAAAAATCTGGAATAGTCACTAATAACATTCCTAGTCATGAATTGTTGTAAGTCATCAATTTTGAAAATTTCAGAAAAAGTAACGTTTTTTTTTTCTGAATGTTTACATGTATACTTTTTTGCTCTGCCATGTCAGTGATGAAGAATTAAATAAAACTAATTACTTAAACAGACAAGAGGGGTCTTCAGGTTTGTATCATTTTTGCAAAAAAGTAATGAATTTTTTTTGATTTGGTCATGAAAAAGTCGTGAAAAATCCATAAATGTTTGTGTTGATATATATGTATATGTGGCGACCCTGTGTTACAAATGCTATTTAGGTTAAGGTTTTCCTCAGTATATGCTGATTATTCGATTCTTATGTGCTGTATTATTTCCTTTGAGCTATCATGGAATGTTTCACTTTTTATTTTTACTGTCGTTGTGTTTTTCTTTGACTTTGCTAAGGTAGGGCTGCAAATGTTGATGTGTCGTTGATGTTGTTGTTGTTGTGAATGCTGTTACTTATAATTACCCTTCTGCATCTTGACTACTCCACTGTTCCCATTGTGATCAGGCCTTCGTGGAATAAATCAGGCTACGATATGTCCGACTCCATGAGCCAAAATCTCACCCGAGTGGGCAGCTTACCGGTGAACAGCCGTCAGTCTCAGGAAATCGCCAAACGGTTCGCTCAATCTAGCGCTGGTCAAGCGGCTGGACATGCTGCAGCAAACGCAGCCACAAACTACACAAAGAGTTACGTTAGACAGCAATTGACCGGGTCACCAACAATACCTAAGTATGTGAATGTGGAAATTCGCAACTATTATTACTCATTGCCATTTTGTGTGCTTCATGCTCCGGTTGCCTTCCAGTCAGTTTAGTGTGAAGCCTTGAAGTAAGGGTCTCAGAACTGATATCATACCTGAAGTATCCAGGCACCATGCATGGGATTTTGTGACAGCATTCCACAGCCACTCTAAAATTTGTGTGAGGGATAGTGAACAGAATAGTCCTTCTTTCTTTGCCCAAAGGTTTCTTAACTGTTTCTCAAGATATTTATCGCAGTTGTGATCTTTAATTTTTGTTGGCAAATATTCCACTGGACATTCCACATCAGTAATTTTATTGTTATCAGTAAATGTCTTATCCAGATCGTTATTTTAATGGTTACGGTTTGATTTCAGTTTTATCACTTTTGTTTCAAGGCTTTGGCAAGTGGTTCTGTGCATGCAGATAGCCTGTGCTATTTTCACATGTTGTAATGCAGAATTATCTGGACTTCTTTGCTGTACTTTGTGTTCTAATACTGACTTTGAGTGTGTCTTGACTAACATTTGTGCATTAAACATCGCCCAGCATGGCCGAATGGCCTATAATTATGTGTATATGTATCAAGTGAAATGTTTCCACAACTTGACATGTGTGGAAAGTAATACATAAACATGAGTCCAGTTGAGAAAAAAAAACAAAAAACAGACAGATATTAAAATGGTATCACAGTGGATATTGACGCATATATTAACCTTCATGAGTTAAAAGAGAAGACATTTCAGAAGAGGGATCCATACAGACCTAATCGGGCAAAGGCATTTTTTTTTTTTTTTTTTTTTTTGATGACGTGTTTGGTAACTCTATAAATCACCTTTTAATCTCGAAAATTCTAACGAGGCCATGTTACACTTCAGCATTAAGTAGTTACTTCAACATTATGTAGGGCATGCCAAGAGAAAATTTATAAAGTTCAGCGTAGCTTAGTACATGATTTCTATGAGGTTTATCTGGGTCATCTGAGGTGAAATGGAGTGTTCTTAATTCAAATGGGGCTGAGAGTATCCGACCACATACAGCAGGAATCTATAACCTGACTGTGTATACTATAGGCCACCATTCCTCCCCTGAAGTATTGTTAGTATAAAAAGTGGAGAAACTATATATTGGCTGGATATCAGTGAAATTCCCCCCCGGCCCCTTTCTTAGGGTATATATTCATATATGTGTGCTACTTGAAATGTTAAAGAATTTGACTAATGTAAATTATGGTATATCAGTTAATCATATATAGGCTATATCTTACTGGAAAAACAAATGTTTTTCATAACTTTCCCTCATGGAACCGATTTTGTATTTCTTGTTTGTCATGTTGGTTCCTGTGAACGTGAGCCACAGAACCGAAGAGTTGTTGTCGCTTAGGCCAGCATGGGCGAAAATCTCCAGCCTGCAGGCAACAATTCCATTGTTTGTGACTCAGTAGATTTGCTTTCCTCATAAAGCGATTCGCAAACCTCCTGGCTCGCACAGCAAACAGTTGATGGATAAAAGTGTGAAATTATGATAGATTTACAGTGTCTTGATCATAAACAAAGGCCAGGCAACAGAATTATCTACATGCAAGAAACCTAAACATTTATCATAGAATACATTTCAGTGCTGATAGGCTCAAGTACATTGGTTAAATGCGTTCGGGGCTTTGCTCGTTACACTCACTATACTGCGCTTTTAACATGTGCGGTGTCCGCCATCTTGAAATTTTCAGTGGAAGTTCAACGAACCTCAGTTTTATTTCGATTACAGCAGGATAGGCAGGGTATGTTGTGAGGCTTTGTTGGTATTAAAACTCGTTCACATAGACTGTTGGATGTCCTAAGAGGAGGTATAAAATGCAAACTAAAGTTCGGATATTATATAAGCAGAGCAACCGAAACGATGGTTGACTTCATGAGATCAAGGGTACAGTCACAATAACGTGGTAGTTAAAATGTATATTCGTTGGCTTCTTTGGTTGCCCATCTACCTGCAAAAGAAAAAGCAGTAAGACGGTGATTCAGATATTAAGAACAATTCTATTTCTGGTATTTAAGGCAATAATCATTTTTTTTCTTTTCCCCGTTGTGTCAGGGATTGCTAGAAGGGTCTATGTCATAGGCTATGATTGACTTTGCAGGCACACCAGCATAACGCACTTCACTTGTAACAGAGCCAGTGGATTTGTCCCCCAACAACGGCATAGTGATGAGAGAAGGGTGTATTACCATGCAGTTCTCCCAGAATGATTGTTCTGTGCATGTACATTATAGCTAATGAACTTCTCATCATAACTTTATCTTCTGGTTCCGGTTTTCTGCTTGCTCAGGTAAAGTGTGTGGCAGAAACTTTTGTAGAGTCTCGGTTAGTTCTTGCATGTGCTTTGCTCTCAGTAGGGTGGTGGGTTTTCAGTAATGCTAGCCATTACTGAATTTCTGTGCTCAGTATTCTGTCATTTTAGCTTGGCTTGTCGCAGAGTAAGGGTTAGCAGAATTAGGAAATACATATACATGCATATAAAAGAGAACCTGTTTGTCAAAGTTGCTGTGGATTCTCTTAAAAATAATTTTATGTGTTCTGACAGGTTCAAGAAAATCAAGTGGTTGTTGCACTTGGAATAATGAAACAAAGTCATGTGCCTTCAATCGTTAAACAACATCTGATCTCAAAACAATACAGTCATAAAAGTGTATGCTGAATTTTCCAATATGGTCTTGTTGCCTATGTTTGCCTCCCAACATTTCAGATATTTTTTGTTACAAATAGCATTGAAATACGATGCATTTACATCACAGTACACTCGTTTATCTTTCAGCAGCAAGCTTATAATGAGGGAGAAGGTTAGCTTTAATGTTTTGTTCGAACAGCTAGTTCCGGTGGGACTTCAGCAAGAGCTCAAGTGAAACACTTTATCATATGAACGTAAAAATTAGATTGTAAAAAACTAACGTCATATTGGGTCCCCCTGGCTGTGACAACTATGTGCAGACTCCTAGCTAGGCTGTCTCCAGGTGCTCTCAAATACATCGCTACGTTAAAGGTGAAATTCAAAGGTTTCTGATGACTACTGGAAATTTTACCAAATGTTATGGTTTTGCTTGATTGGTCAGTTATTTAATGGGAGTTATATTAAATGTACAGCTTGTGTGCAACCAGAAGTATTAAAACCCCAGAAAATCTGGGCATTCTGCCAGGGATTATCTCCCTTTGATTTTGGAAGGTTATGACTTTGTGGTGGTCCTGGCCCATTTGTCTAGGACTTAATAATGTTGCACAAATTGTTTCTTTCCAGCTGCTCTTCTTCAGAGTTATTTTTCTTACTTTAATATTATTCAATGTTACACTGCACAAATGTCAAGATTCATTTGCGAGCAAAAATTATTAATGAGTTCTTTTCAAAACAAAACCTAATACAGCCATGTCATAGCAGAAGCTGGTAGACTACAGTTTTATCAAAGGGCCTTGCATTTCACCATTAATGCACACGAATGCTCCTGTCTTGACATTGCAGGTCCTTCCAGAGATGTGCTCGAGAAGAAATTATCAGCTGGTAAATATTTCAAGAACTGCAAAATTGGAGGTCAAGTTTTCAGGATTTCATGGACAGTCACTGTTAAGGAGAATGTCTAGCATCACATTTTCTTCACTAGTAACTTATGTTTCTTTCTATTGCAGACGGCCAAACAGCAATGCGCCTAATGTTCCCCCCCGTATCCCTGACAGACCGCCACTAGTACCCTCCCGACCTCAGTAATGCCAGAGGTCGCCAGCAGGGGGAGCTACTTCAACAACAGGATCCAGTTTTGTAAAAACAAGCAGCAAAACATGTATTTCATTGCAGTGCCGTGGTGATGCTGGATATCATGATATAATAAGTTAAATAGCATTTGTGTCACGTGTTTAGAGAATGCTCAGATGACGTGACCAGTCATGTGACCAAACCATTCTATAGCCTTAGACAACTTTTTTCCTAATTGAATATTCTTGAGGAAGCGGGAGAAATTTTGTCAGTGTCATAATTTTTTTATGCAACTAATTAATAACGTCATTGTACATTGTAGGTACTTGTGATCTCCATTCCAAAGTTTTCTTGAAAAATAATTTTCAGAGAAAATGTGTGAAGAAAACGATGAAAGCATTGGTTTCTTTATAGCTTTCCTGGTAACATACATGTACATTATAAACTGGTATATGTAAATATTTTTAAACTCCCCATCCTGTCATATAACATCTATGATCCAGCTTTTTTTTTTTTTTTTTTTAAATGACATTAGCCAATATCTTCTGTCTGTGCTGTTTTTAAAACATCATACCCAGCTGTTAGAAACCTTCGTTGAAAATAAGAAAATAACCATGATTTTAGAATTATGACAACTTAGCCAAGTAATGCATTTAAATCAATTGACAGTTCTACAGTGGTCTTTCTTTGCGACTTAGCTGCAATGTTCTCACATTTACTTGTTAGCATGTCTCTTGTTTTGATGATAAATTTATGAAAAAAAAGGGTTTATCAGAGAGCTGTCAGGTCTGTGCAATGGACACTTGTTAGTAGTGGGTAGTGGTAAACAGTTGTAAATCGATACTTTATTTGTGTTGCAATAGATTTCATATGCACAGTACTATAGTGGGTAAACTAACGCCTCGTCAGTGTGTTGGTGCAAAAATACAGTAGTTATAGATATTTTGCACGACACTACATGATATGGTGAACATGTAAATTGTAAATAGAAAGGTGAGTGTCAATTCTCTTTTGCGGTATTTTTGGAAACATGTCTGGCAAAGTGAACGAAGAATGTCTGGCAAAGTGAACGAGGAATTTTGAATTTATAAACCCTGCACCTTGTGGGCGAGAGATAATGCGGCTAAAGGTTGAACAGAATTGCATTGAGCGGAATTCCTTGAACAGTGAATAATATTTGCAAAAACAGTTATTAAAACCTGGTTGTTAGCTCCACAGTTTTAGGAAGCCAATAGAAATCTAATATGCAGTTCATGAATTGAAAAGTCGAGCTGTTGTTTCTCTGATGAACATGGGATTCAAGAACTGCAAGAGCAAACTTTTTGGTGAGCAAATTGTCTGAAATGGTTCCAAAAATGTCACATTGTATCTTGTATGTGTAGAAACATACACATTGCTTTGTTCTTTGATACATTGATACATTTATAGCTGAACATGTGCAAGAGGTCAAGCTCTTCATTGAGAAAAAAAGTTCTATGTTTGTACATATTTGTGTAGTATGGAAAGTGTGCTGTACATGTAGTGTGCTGTACATGTAGTGTGCTGTACATGTAGTCACTATTGTGTTAATGTTAGTTTATAGAGAAACAGATTGAGCAAACTGTGGTTTTATTGAAAACATGTTGCTAGGAGATATGAACACCTGTGAAGCACATTACCCAAGAGTCTAAAAACATTGTGTCAAAAGATAAACACATGGTTTACGGGTGTGGCAACAAAGATGGTACTAGTTGTCTCGAAGCTTGTTGCGAAACAGCATAAAATAATTATTGGTAATTAAAAGCATTGTAAAGTAGAATGGTATATGTAAATCTATGACTACATGAGTTGAGTTTCAATGAGAGCAGTTGAAGTTGACCTATTAGATTTTGTTAAACAGTAAAATGTTGTAAAGAAATAAGGGACAGGTGACATGATGATGGTAAGAAGCTTAGATAGTTGTAAAGCCTACAGATTCACCTGGGCCTGTTGTTCAGCAGACCTATATACACATACATACACATGCTGAAGTTAGACTTTTCTCCCACCTCTTTGTGTCGTTAATGCTTTTCCCAATTTTGACATACACAAAAAAAAAAAGGCAACTGCAATTTAACTGTCTGGGCTGTGTAATTCAATGGAACTCAGTCAGTGAACAAAGTTTCATGCTTTCGTCAGTGAAGTTTTAGTCATGTGCGAAAGCATTGGATAATTAGGAAAATGTTGGATAAGAACAAAATGGCCGCTGTTCTGTGTGGATGTTAAATAATATTAACATATAGTTGCTCTATTCCATCACTTTCCAACCCACCCGGTTCTGTTATAAATTGCTTTTTATTTTTTACCAAATAGCACGTTTCTCATTAAGTTATTTATTTTGCAGCTTTCGTAATCTTTAGCTCTCTTGGATCCAATCAGCTGTACAGACATGTAAACTCGTATTAAGTTTTATGGACAAAATGAGAAATTATGTTAATCCTCTGTTGTCTGTATATTTTAATTGTCATAATAGATGTCATATTTTTGTACATATTATGAACTAAGTTTTGTTGAGCTGTGCAACGGCTTTGTGAAAAGGTTGAGCGAATTATTGATTTAAATATACTAGAGTGTTCAGTTACAGTGGCTGTCACAGGACATACTGAAATTATATCTGATGTTGAATTATAAATTCCAAAAGAAGAAAAAAGTGCGAAATAAGGTATGGTTTAGTTGGATTATTAATTTTCATGTATAGTGTGTAGCCATACAGAAGCTAATTACTTACATTCATATTTTGTTATTCTTTGAGCAAGGGTAGCACTTAACAAAGTAACAGCAGAAAATACCTTGGATGGTCAGTATGCAGTTTAATTTGTGGCCATTTTCTTACACCATGTAAAAAAGTGACATTGAATGATGACATAGAATGGTCTCTCTTACAGGCTGCTTAGTGACAATGCAGTGGCTGTATCTTGTGACATCCTTGAAGTCGTTGCCATCAATAGAATGGAATGACACAGCAACTGGTAATGACGTTGGTCATGGCGTCTTTTTGGAGGCTGATTGGAATGGTTGCCAATGGTGTATCATTTCCCACACAATGGCGATTTTGTCCCAGACTGACTTGGCTATTGGTCTCTTGCAATGCACTCATTGTTTGTTCTCAGTTTGCCCACAAAGCACCATTGTAATTGCAGGAATCAACAATAGACTGCACAAATTTGACCTGCATTACCTTTGTCGGGAAAGTTTCCCTACTCAAGCGACGAGACAAGATCAGTCGCAATCAGACTGGAATGACTGTTGAATTCTATAAACCTGCTATATGTGGGCTAGTAGTGAGCCAGCATAACCATAACCCTTACGACTTGTTGGTGATGCTCTGCAAGTTAAGGGATAATTTCGTGGCTTGCTTATGTGTGAAACTGATCAGTTAACCGTAAGTCCAACAAGCTACTTGATCAAAGATCCAGAATTCATATAATTCTCTCGATTACAGATGTAAATGTTAGTTACCTTGAACAGATAGCTGTGTTGTATGTTGTAAAGTGATGCAAGTTGTTGTTGTTATAAAAGTTGAACTCCGGTGAGCTGATCTGTTAAAAGTCAACTTGATAAGGGTATCAGTTTACTTAGGTTTTCCAGATTTAGCGGCATCATGACATCGAGTTGGAATTACCCGGTAGTCGTTGAATGCAGGTCAGCTTTAAGAATAAATATGGTGCAAATACAACATATGTTGCCCACTCATTGCACAGATTGAAGAGTGACTTGATTTGTTTGGTCCAATTTAGGTAAATAAAAGCATTAACCATTTGAAGTTAAAATTCCATGTACAAATTTCAAAGCCAGTTGCATGAATGAAGAGTATCCTTGCTTACAAAAGTTGAAACAGACCAAAACAGCTGATTTGAGGCACGTGCATGCAGATGCGAAAGTGATTAAAATAGGCTTAATGCGTCTCCCCTGTAAATCACCATTTTTTTTTTTCGCCATTTCTTCCGCCATGTCTGTATTTCACACATTTACTTATTTTGCCTAATTCTGCCACTCCAGTGGATCTTGCACAGGTATTTTGCATGTTATTCGTAAGATGTGATGATATTCTAGTGGGAAAATGTATTAGTTTCAGTGCCAAAAGTAATATTTTAGGACTTTTGTTCTTTTTTGGTTAAGTCCCAATAAGGACTGTAATGATGTCATTCACTGGTGATGGTACATGTATTATGTCACTCACACAAATGGAATTCAGTATATAGTGCTGGTCAGAAAGATGTACCTGCTGGCAAAGGGAACTTTTCATTCATGTTGCTGGTCCCGTCTGAAAATAGAATCACACTGACATGAAATTTCAAGTTGGCCTGTGTTGGAAACCAAATCGTTATATATCTGTTTAAATTTTGATGCCCACAAAAATTAGGTTTATGGCAACTGACAGCAAAACCAGTATATTGTAATCTAAAACAAGTATAACCATCACATTGGATGTTACCAATTGTGCTTGCATCACAGGATTTGTCAAAAGAAATATTGTGGGACTTAGCAATCGAACTGTATGCCAGATAGTCATGTATTAAAAAAAAAGTCAAAGTGTGCGGTTTAGGTGACTGGCCAGAATAGTGTTTATTGTTGTCATCATAATGTTACAATACATTGTATGTTAATGTATGGGGCGTGCGCATACGGCCATGTGTGGATGGCGAATCAGAGAAGTACTATTATATATCAGTTGTAATTCCTGTATTTAATTTGTATAGAATGTAATAAATCACAGTTGTTACCATAGAATGCCTTGAGATGTTTTCGTTTTCTTCCAAAGAAGAGTTGTCAGAAGTACCTCGATTAACGCTTTGAAAGGCCCGAACATTATCTGAGACGGGTCATACGTTACATCGTTTTGTACCATGAACTTTTCAACCATGAAGGGATGGTCGAAAAAATCCCAAGACTTTTTTCCAACGTGACCAATGAGAGTATGGCGCCAGAGAGGAAGCCCTGTATGAGCTGGACTTGCATTACACATCGACACCATTGGTGAGTGGTTCCTGGGTCATAATTTTGATGTGTTATATAAAGGTAGCATGCTAACCTGCTCCGCGACAGAGGCGCCATGGAAGACTATGTTTGAATCACCACCTTGTGTGTCCATATAGCAAAACTCGAGGTGATAAATATCTGACGTTCGTTTTCACGTCATGACAGGGTGCCTTGGTTAATAGTGGGTTGAGGCTACTCAGGGAGGAATATATGACAAACTTCGCCAAATAAAGCCTCGGCCATGCCATTCAGCAGTCACAATTCAAATGATTGATTGATTGATTGGTGTTCAGTGTTACTTTAAGAATTTTCCTCTTATATGATGGCAATCAGGTTCAAAAATGTTGCTGGTCCCGTAGATAAAAGGCGAGTTCACCACTGACTATTGACTATTGAGTTCTTGGTGACGCTGTTTGACATCTCTCGCTCTTGGGGCTACGACGGCTCTCAGATTTAAAGGGGAAGACCTGCTAAAAATGAACTTATGGTTAGTGAAAAAGACCATGAAAAACTGTATCTGAAAATACCTTCACTGAACGTATTAGATTTTTTTCACCAAATTAAATGCAGTTAAATGTTTGGATTGTCTAGTGGGTAATATGGACCATATTGATAATGTGTGCCAACCGTGACGTCACAAAACTTTTTGTACACCTTAATGTTCACGTCTGAATAGCGTTGTGAACCGTACTCCTGTGATGTGTCCCGTTGTGCAGAAAAGCGAATGAGATGTTTAAGTTCTGCTTTAGGGCCAGAGAAAGGTAGGTTTGACGTCACTGTTGACAGTCATGATCAAAATGGTCCATAAAACCCACCGTACAATCAAAACATTTGACTGCATTTAAGTTGGTGAAAAAAAATTCTGAAAAATCAATGAATGTATTTTCAGATAAAGTTTTTAATGATCTTTTAACTCACCATAACTGAATTCTTCTGGGGTCTTTTCCTTTAAGGGTGGAGGAAACCAGGGTAAACCACCAGCAAATGGTAGGTTACTGGAGCTGTGCCGTTACATGTCAAGCTGGAGGTTGATATGAGAAATCACCCAGCACACCTATCTTCTACTTATTGCTAACAGGTTCCTGTTAAACCCTTAAAATTCCTTGTTCGAGGATGGATTTTTGCACCCTGGTGATATCCTGGGTGTCCTAATGTTCAATTCTCAGCAGTCACTCTAGGAGATAGTGGCCACTGATGTGTCGTTCCATTGGCCACTGGAGGAGACCAGTGGCGCCACTGCCAGCACAATTGTCGCTCCTGCAATCTGACCCGACTTCAAAAACATTGTGACGCCACACTGTGTCCTCCAGTGACCACTGAATCTGCGAACAGTGGCGGTTAGATCAACCTATGAAACATACACCTTGGCAATTGAAAGGTAAATGTCGACTCTTTGACCCCAGCCTGTTCTATAATGCAAACCAAGTGTGACTTTAGAGACATATGGTTACTTTATTAATCTGCAAGTTCTACAATGAAAGATAAAATACAATCTATAATACAAAACATAAGTTCTTAAGACTGTTTTAAAAGCATCACATGGGAAGTTACTAAACACTTAGTCATACAGCAGCTGAAAGAATCAATATCTGCAAACACAATGAAAATCTAGCAGCAGGATAAAAACATGAGACTGTATTTTTTTTTTAATAAGTATTAAAAAGAATCAAATCTGAGTTCTTGCATCTATGACAGTATAATAATGCCACTAAGGCAGTAACACACATTTCAAATTAACAGAGCTCATAACAAAGAACTGCCTGCAACTGTTAACAAAACTGAGCATTACATTTTTATTCATAACATACTGTTCACAATTTCAACAATATGATAGCAGCCATCGATGAAGCCTTAATTAGCTACAGGTAAGGATAGATTTACATCACTGACTGAATTTCTACATTCTATATGTGATCAGATACATACCACCAGTTCATAAACGTGACTTATAATGAGTAGTTACATGTAGTTAGCCCTTCATGCTACACCACACCCATATATCTTTCTTTACAACAGATCCGACAGGCTAACATGTTTACGTCGTCTTACACCAGAAAGAACCCTGGAACTCGAGATACGGATGTAGATCCATGGGTTTGCACTCGTTCTGCGTGAATTAACTAAGAGGTAGATGATCACCAGTGAAATAGCATCCGCTCCATCGTTTGTTATTGATCTGTTGAAACTCAATTCTGATTGGCTGACCATCGCTAATTTTACAACTACTTTGTCAACCAATGCCTTCCATCATATCTTGAGCAAAGTCTTGATGTCTCTCAATTCAAAGGCTTAATCAATGTAAGTACAAGTATATTTCAACCTTGGATGGATGATTTGAATTCTCCCTTTAAAACGTTCGTGAATTTACCTTCAATGCAGTGTAAAAGTTTGGTCGCTATTATGTGAATTTATGATAATACAGTCAGACATTTCTGTATATGATGGGTTTTCAGGGTTTGGCCACATGATGTAAGGCCTGGAAATCACTCCTGAGCAACAGCCATTAACGATAACCTGCAGAATGAATGATGTCTCCTAGTTCTTCTGTTAGATGTTGAGTTGACCACATCAGAGAGTCTGACAGCAACTACTGGAGCAAGAAGGCATCATTCTTGTTATAATGGCAGCCTTCTTTCTTCACCATCATGCAAAGGGGCACAACTTTGCTAACAAGAAACACTTTCAGGTTTCAGTTTGAACTTTCTTCCAAAAATGACTATATATAAAAACACTATGCACATACACTGGGAGTACTGGAGTATACATGTAGCCTGTTGGAGAACAGTGCTAATGCTAAATTCAGTAAAATTCAATTCTCGTTTCAGTAACATGCAATTGTGACACCAATGCGACAGACACATCCTGTATGAATTATACACTGTTCAACAGCAATTACCCCACAGTCTTCCCCATGAAACGTCCTTTGTGGGCGCCGATTCAGCATTGCTACATTTCTCAGAGCTCAAGTGAATCTATAAACTGTGATGCAGTTATCACAATGGTTCAGAACACCCACTGCAGCTCACACTTCTGCACCCAAACAACAAACATCACACTGTCACTTAGGAAAATCGATGAACAGGTGAACGAAAGATCAGTTATGACCATTCATCAGGTACTGCTTTCATGGCAACGCTGTATTAGGTGAAGTGCCAATGATGGTTGCTATACTGAAGGACTGTGAGGTGTGGAAAACTGAATTCACTCAAACTTGGGACTTCTCTTAGCTTGGGACTTGTCCTATCTTGTGGCAGGTACAGTGAGCTGACCATGGAAATATACTCGCTGTAGAGCTCAACACATGGTTGACCAATTCAGTGGCAGTTCACCAGAAAGACTTGAGCTTCCTCAAATGAGTAATGCTGTCTCAGCTTACTCAATAGACATGTAAAACCGTGCGTCAATATTATACTGACAGAGTCACAGAAATGAGCTCTATGCCATATTTATAAGGTATTAAAATAAGGTCGACTAAACATGACATAGTTCTTATTGGTATATAAAGAAAGAAAAATGAAAAAAAAAACAAAAAAAAAAACACACAAAAAATGAGCAAGTTAAAAAACAGAACTTGGACCGATTCATCATTTTTCCAATCACTGCTGTAGCAATAATAAAACGTAATAATAAATGTAAGGTAAATTATGAATCAAATTAAACAAGGAGAATAAGAATACAGATAATAACACGCACAAAATGAAGTCAGACAGAACAAAGTTCTTCATTCAGGGTGAAACTAAAAGACACTGGTGTGTCACCACAGCTTGTCAAGCAGCACACTGTCTCCAATTAGCGCGTCCTAACTGGATACGCAAGGCTTCGGGGGAAACATTCTGTCTGAACTATTGTCACCTCTTCAGTATGTCAAGTGAAAGAACTGTTCTGGAGAGTCGTCAGTAAAAACGACGCTTATCTTAAAGGGTTCTTGTTCGTTTTTGGATTTCTCAAAAATGTATGATGTGCAAATTCATATATATACAATTACATTTTCATTTAGTGAGCCAGGGATACACTGTCCTTTGATAACTATAAATTTCTTATATAATGAACTCAAACTCTTCCAACATTACTGTACATACTCATTGGGAATTTGTCCAAAGTTAAGCCCTCAGACCCAGTCTTGAGGACACAAAAAGGGAATCTTTATACTTGGTATTAATACCACTGTGGACCCTAAAAAAAACAACTGCATAATGCAAATTATCGGGAAAATGTATATGAAGGATAATGTTGTTCACATTCCAAATATTTCGAGGCAAGTTTCCATTAATACCAGTATCCCAGAACTGCTGGTTAACACTTGATGAATCAAGAGATTTGTTTAAGATTTACAAATGTGACGTCTGTAAGAGCTTCTTTCTTTTGAACGTGGAAGGGAGTTGCATGCTGCTGAGCCTGTTGAAAACCATCGCCCGAGTCGACGCCTCACAGGGCACAGAAAGCAGTGCAAGAAGTGGGAGCAAACGCTTTCGCATTGAGAAGACCATGACATTAAAACAATGTATAATTGCAACAAATGTTTTCATATAATACTTAATTCTTTCACATAGGAATGGCGACACATACATAAATCAACATTAAACTTCATTTAAGTGAAATAAAACTACATGCTCTGTACAAGTGACATGAACTGGGGACAAAATACAAAATACCATAACACATACTGATAAAAAGTATTTGCTAATTTCTGTTGCTAAATTCTTTAAAAAATCCACAAAAAAAAAAAAATAAAATGAGGTTATACCAATAATATAAGATGCATGCCTGTGTTCAAAGTTCACTAGTAACAATAAATGAAATGACGAATGCCATTTTGTCTGATTCCAGACACCTCCGGAACTACATACTGTGTGTGACAAAGAATGCCTGTAACTGGGTAACCTCTGGAGGAAGATAACTTGCTAGAAATTCAAGGGCTGAAAACTGGTACAGGATTCGAAGAAAGGGGAATCTTGTGACCATATTGTGAATGCATAACTTTTTTTATCTACGTTTCACACTTATAAGAAAAGCTAGTCTGATTTCATAAGAACTTGGACAATCAAGAACGCTCCAAGAGGGTAACAAAATTCGAATGAAAACCTTAAATCTCGGAATTGAACTAAAATAAAGCATTACTATTCCCTCAGTGTGTTAAATAATCAGGCTATCTTTCTAACCTTGAGTTCATGAACAATGCATCACCAACAGTTTTATCTATCGATATCAGTTTCTCATTATCGAGAGCTCAGGCAATATTCACTGTTGACGTAGACACATGTTCATGAGGGTCATAATCATACCGGATCAAGCCAGTCAAAATAACAACTTCAGACTTCAGGACAAATTTGGTTTGGGTACTGAAGAATAAAATGCCTTGACGCATGTATATGTATCCCTTTGCTCCTAAAAGCTTGCCACAGATTACACTTGCCCTAAAGTTTAGCATGTCAAAGTGCACATTCACAAGGACACAGAGGCCTTAAAATTTTTGATGGAAAGTTAAGTTTATCCTGATGAAATTAATCAAACTTAACAGAAAACCCATCACTGATCAAAAGAGGTGGATAAATCAATCAAAGTCAAGCAAAATGTGTCACTTGCAAAAGGCTGAACTTCAGGTGAAACGCTTCAGCGGAGGCAACAGACAGTACCCGAATTTTGGCATATACACGTACACACGCAACGGCACATCATTTTCAGCGCTCAGTGTGGAGTTTTCACGACAGATCAAGACAATTTCTAGCTAGGTCCTTTCATCACATCAGTCCATGTTAAGGTATCAAAAAATTAAGGAGTTTTCCCAGCAAGTTCCACCAGGCTTCTCCACCATCCCAGTGAGTTTGTTGAAGGAGGTTTTAATGTTCATATATGGGTTTGACACTTGAAAATGTTTGAGAAGGGCTTGGTTAGAAAAGTCTGTCAGATTATCCTCAGCTGCCACTATCTGTTCCTCTCTCTGGATGTGTACTGGTGATGATCAGGGGTCACTTACTTCACCTTGGGACCCACTTTCAAGGCCTGGAACACAATCAACATTCATTTATTCCATTTGATTTTAATGACTATTCAAAATTTTTCCACTTATACAGCTGAGATGGCTGAGATGTTGTTGAGCACAGGAAACCAGGGTGTCCACAGTACAAAGCCAGCTTCATACACCATACACCTTTCGTACACAAATATTCCCTTAAATGCTGTGACATCCCATGCTGTAGAGATAGCAAGTGTACTTACCTAAGGGTTACTTACGCTTACGAAACCTGGCAAACAGCACACTGGCTTGAAGCCCTCTCCTCGTTACGAACCCTTCTTATTTATTTGACTGGTGATTTACGCCGTACTCAACAATATTCCACTCATACGGCCGCGGCCAGCGTTGTGGTGAGAGGAAACCAGGCAGAAACTGGGGAAAACCAACGGCCATCCACAGGCTGCTGACAGACCTTCCCACGCACGTACGAGCACTTAACTACCATGGCAGACAGCATGTCGCCATAGTAGTTATGTGGTTGTAACATTAAGGTACACGTACAGAACACATCTCATGCCATAAAATTGTCGAGAATTTAAGAGAGAAACTAGAACTGGAGTAAAGATATTTTTTCATTTCATAGTTTTTTTACGATTGCACTCAAGAATTTTCCACTCATAAAAATTACCAAGCTTACAGAAGATTTATCCCCAAATAAACTATACAACCTCATTCAATGAAATCCTTTCAAGATCAAGGACCAGTTGGAACACTGTTGCTGGCTGCAACTGATCTACCGTAAATCTTAAACCTTTTCAATCACTAAAGCAGTTTTTAATGGGTAATTTATGTGCACAATTCCTGTAAAAATGAATCCAAAGATGATTTGTTTGTGTCATCACTGGTATAAGCTTCATAAAACTAGAAAAATTATTTTCTCTAGACCCTACTGTTCTCCAAGGGAATACTGAAATATAGCTTCCAGCGGTGGTTGAAAAGGTTGAAGAATTAGGGTAACTGACATGGGTGACATGGTTTTACACACGTATTACTGTTACTGTTCGTAACCTTGACTCACCCTGTGAATGTCCACACCGGTCAGCCCTTCCACCACCTTGGGCAGCTTCTCCATGATGGCCATTACCTCGCCGGTCAGTTTGAGTGCGCCCACATCACCCTTACCACTGGACACCATCGTTACCTTCTTACAGTTGGACAGTGGTGCAGAAATCTCAGCTGCTACCTGAGGTTGACAAGAACACAAACAGCAGAAGATTTCAATGTCACATTCACAGATATTTCACTTGAGGGATGTTGGTCAGGTTCAAGGGTGGAAAACACTGGAGTGCCTTAGAGCCAATTCAAAGGACATCAAAGACTCTCACAGATGTATAAAGGTAGATAAGTTTTTGGTAAGTAAGTTTATTAGATCTTGTACATGTCTTAAAGACAATCATACTGTCTATTTTTTGGAAGTCTTGCTACAACATAACAGTCAATTTGCATACCTTCATTTCCAAACAAACCTAAGGACAAGGACTAAATTGCTTTAACTTAAATTAACTGGGCAGCTGACCTTAAAGAGCTACTTTGGTGTCAAAACATCTATGCTTTAAACGCAAAGTGAAAGAACAAAGACTGTGATAGTCTGAATTGCTTTCCTAAATTGTGAAAATACTGCAGCGAATTAAAACCGATATTGTACGTTTCGTCAGAGTATATGGAAACAAAATATTTCTGTCACTTCCACTTTGCCTGGTGTGATGTCAGCCACGAACACATGACGTCATCAATCGCTGACGTGTATACACATATGACGCTGCCCTTTCAAATGTTCTTGACGTCATCCCCGGATAAATGCCTTACTCAACGTTACCTCTGCCTGATTCGACGTCATACAGGGAATATTATCACATCACATCAGGAAAATTTAATGAACACCGCCGAAGATTTTGTTTTTCAAGGAATCTTCACTTATATAGGTTAAATAGAGTTATTCATCAAAATCTTTTTGAAACATGGTGTTAGGCTTACTCTGTAGGATTTCTTTCATATCATTGTAATATTTCGACGTAATTTGTATTCTGGCCAGAGTGGCACTTTCACAAAAAGCTTACCCAAACACCCACGCCGATGCCATTCCTTCCCCTTCCCCATCCATAACAGCTTGTCTTAATTTGTAACAGTGAACTAAAAATGACTTGTGCCTCAGAAGTTGTGAAAACACTGAATTCAACTTGATTCAGCCTGCAAAGGCCCACAGCATGAAAACACCTATCCAGGTAGTACCCACCTTAGGCAGAGATTCGAGGACCATGTCCACCATGGCAGCATCTTGGTAATCCTTCCAGGCATCCGCTTTCTTGGCCATCTGTTCAGCCTCAGCCTTGGCTTTGGCTTCCACAGCAAAGGCTTCAGCTTCACCCTTCACCTGTAGAGAGAGAGAGAAACCAGCGGACGAGTCAGATAACGACGACGAGTCAGATAACAACGAGTCATGGACTCACCAAACCATCAGGGATTAACCGTAGCATATACATGTACGTCTGTTTGTTTACTATCTTGAGTGTTGCTTAAAAGAATAATAATAAGAAGAAGTTTTCAATCGCAGCATTGTGGTCAGCATTATGGATGAAGGAAACATGGGTGCCTGGGGTAAACCACGGGCGGATTTTTAACAAAGCTCACTGTGTATGTCATATTATCGGAGTCAAGTCACCTCCGTTAAACTTTGTGTTCACTTAGAAAATCCTTAAAAACACACCTAAATCTATAAACTGATGCATTCTTGTTGCTTCTAAACAGTATAGGATGGTTGACAATATTCTAAATTTGGAGGACTAAACCATATAAAATCAGATATTAAATTCAGTTTTCACATCTTTGTATTAAGACATATGTTTCCCTCCATTTGGAGATAGAGCTGAGTGTAATCAGGGTGGTAATACTTGGTCTTGTAAACAGTTTCAGCAGCAGACATGACACTAGAGAACAAAGACAGAATATATTTGTTAATTCTGTACCTTGATCGATTCTGCAGCGGCTTCGGCTTCCAAAATAATTCGGGTTCTGAAAAAAGAGAGCAAACCAATGACCACTCCAAAAGAACACTACTGCAGAAGGCTGATGGAACTGGTTGTTTATCACAGACACAGCACTGTCACATTTCTTTTTAAGTTTAAAACACATCTTAAAGCTACAGAAGTCGAAATACTCCTCCTCCATAATTTGGTCAACTTTAGAATTAAAAATGATTTTGCTGCCTTCTCAAGAGTCTTGCCATTACACCATGCCTGTGCGCTCTCAACAACGCTCTTAAGCTTTCTGCCAGAGGCTTCCTCAAACCTTTCCCCACACAAGGTTTTCTTATAAAAATCTCCCCAAGAGGTTTCCTCAAAACTTTCTCCAAGAAGTTCCCTCAAGCCTTTCTCATTAGGATGTTTCCTCAAAACTTTTTTGGTCAGAAATTTCCTCAAAACTTTCTCCAAGGTTTCCTGAAAACATCTCTCCAAGAGGTTTCCTCAATCCTTTTTCCATAACAGGTTTAACAAACTTTCTCCAAGAGGTCTGATCAACACATCTCTCCAGGAAGTTTCTTCAAGACACTCTCTAAGAGGTTTCCTCAAAACATATCTCCAAAGAGGCTTATCAAAACTTTCTCCCCAAGAAGTTTCCTTAATACTTCCACCCACCTGTTGGCCTCAGCGAGTTTCTCCAGCCGGAACTTCTCGGCCTCGGCAGGTTTGCGGATGTTGGAGTCGAGCTCGCGCTCACGGCGCACAATCTCCTGCTCTTGGACTTGGATCTGCTGGGTTCTCTCCACCACTTTGATCTGCATCTCTTCCTCTTTGATTCGCTGCTTCGTCTTTGCAGCCTGGTACACAACATCCGGAAGGATTATATCAATGTTTGAGGAAAAACTACATGCTACTCAATGACGAACTACATTCTACACAACTAGATGCTGCACTACAAAGTTCGCAAAACTTTAAACAAAATGAAAAAACAATGAAATGTCATACCCACAAAAAAAAAGCAATGTTTGCCTGACCACTGGATCAAAAAAGCTGTCTTACCCTTTACTCTTCGTTTACTGTGCTAATACCTTACAGTTGGACTTGATAGACAAAACTGAAAAAAATGAGCCTTCAAGTTTGAACGCAAGATCTGGAATAGTACCAAAAGGCAAAGTAAAGGCCAAGTGTATGAGCCCTTTGTTATCCTGGGGTGGAGAGTAAACCAATCCCGCTCTCAATGAGATTTACCTGGAGTTCATAAGCCAGATCTGACATGGCTTTCTTGGTCTGCACCTCCATATCATAGACGGCCTTCTTCAGCTCAAAGTCTCGCTGGGCCTTGGCAATTTCAATGTCGTTGGCATACCGGGCAGCCATCCTCTGTTCCTCGGCCTGGGCTTCCTAATCAAACGGTACAAAGCAGAGAATTACATGTATTGCCTCCTGGCTACATACTCTTTACGTAAATGACAAATGATGGATCTCTCAAAAAGAAATGGGTGACAGTCAATTAAATATTTACATAAAACTCAATTTGCTTTCCCGTTCAATTTTGAATGTTTGGTGAAAACCTTAAAGAAATGAATATCTCATATAAGTAAATATAATCTTTTTACTAAAAATAAGAAATCAGCTATTGAAACAAGTGACCACAGTAATATGTTGTACCTGTATTCATTGCCGGGAGCAGCAATTTCTTGTTTCTGAGTTAAGATCACAGATAAGAGTCTGACTTACTTTGATACCAGCGTCTCTTCTCGCCTCAGCTTCACCAATACGAGCGTCCCTCTTCACCTGGGCGGTACGGGCCATGCCAAGGGCTCGCAAGTAACCCTGAAGAAAACAATAATATGGTGTAATAACAATTTAAGATAAACATGTCTTTTTTTTTTTTAATTTACACTGTACATTCCTATGTGAAGAAAAACCCACCAATCTTTGGCAAGTTACTGGGAAAACTTTTCATGCCTGAAATATACATGTTAATGTATATTAGTGGCTGCTAAGTCATCTCCAATGAGCTTCATGCAAGACTGCACGAGGCAGTTTATTGCTCTCCAAGGTAACAAGAACAGTGGAATGAGAGGGATCTTGAAAATCCCATTCTATAATTGGGGCTAAAGAATTCGCGTTTCATGTGGCATAGAGAAGGGTCTATGGGTAAGTTACTGGAGAATCCCCAAATATTAAACAAGCAGTGCAACACTTATCTCAGATATTTACTGACTTATTCAAGTCTTGTTTATGGTGCCATAAGAATTTTCCAATGATACACTAAGGGTCAGTTTAACAGGAAGAAACTGGAGTGTCCAGGGCAAACCAACCATCTTTGATAAGATGCCGATACTGGGTGATGTGCAATGAATTTAAGACTACATCAATGGCCACATCTGTATTGTCAACTGCTCAATGCCATTAAGGCACACGAACAAAGAGGGTGGGAGAACATATTTAGAGACATATTCCCAGTCCAAGGACTTAAATGAAAATGAACCAACACCTTGTTTGTCCTAGAGAATGAAAGACTAGTATGTTAACCACTTCAACAGCCTTGACTATTTTTCACTTCCTTGTAAAATCAGTTTTAACTGGTCAATCATTTGCAGGATTATGTTATTTCAGCTGGAGTCCAAAGATTTTCTGACATTATCCTCTAAAACTGGTTATGTTTCTGCAGAACTCTGCATCACCATGAATTGTTCGAAGTAGTAGGGTCCAAATATTTTTAGGAGGGGAGACCTGGTGACAAGGGTAGATTACTGACCTCCTCATCGCGTATATCCTTAAGCGTGTAGCTGACGACACAGATGCCCATGTTAACCAGATCTGAAGAGGCCACTTCAAACACGGCCTTGGAGAACTTCTTCCTGTCCTTGTAGATCTCCTGTCAATGCGAAATTCAAGGACAAATATACAAAGCTTGTTATGTCATGATGAAGTGCACAACGGACGAGGTATATTATAAGACAGCCAAGGTCAAAGAAAACACAAAATGTGAACTTGATCAAATGAAATAGTTAAAACATTTATACTTTGTAAATTATTAAGCAAATTATGTCCAGGGTTGTAATTAAGAAAATTAAATGAACACCTTATCGAGGTAACCTGTTTCGCTACATCTATGACATGGTAGCTCTTCAAACATAATCTGACTTGTTCCAGGTTTCGCTTCATCCTTCCAAAATTGCTATACATGTCCTGGCAAAGATTTAGGAAGGGTGTATCAAGTGTAGCACAAACACTGTATCTTGATGAAAACTCTATGAATTTTGACAAAAATAAAGAAAATGTACAAAATAAATTCTATTATAAAAGTTAATTCTAGGCCCACATTACAATTAAAAATTTCTTGTAATCCTTGTACCCATGTGTAATAGAAATCAACAGCTGAAACAAACATAGATTTAGAACGAGGCAGCTTCTGACATAAAGCTGACAGTTTAGGGATTAACTTACCTCGACTGTCATGTTTCCCATAATAGCTCTCTGATGCCCTTCCAGTGTCTCCTGGGCAATCTTACGGATTTCATTCTCCGTTTTCCCCAGGAATTGCTGACAGGCTGCTGCCAGCATGTCATTGCTTTGTCCTTGAATTTTTACCTAAATCAGTTTTCAAATGTTGAGAGACTGCATTCTTCATACACAACCATATAATCTATACAATTGGAAAAAACGCTAAAAAAAGTCAACAAATTTTACCATGATTACTTCAACAAAATGAGTAGTTTTTCATTAAATCTAAAAGTTGGAAAAGAAATGTTTACAGTACAAATTACAGTTATTTATTTAACAATTAAAAAAATGGGGGTTTGCTACATATTTCTTACAATCAACAAAGTTACAAACTATCAATTTCTTCTTTAAGCCAAAAGTAAAAATGTGTACAAGGCAGGTAAAGGTCAAATCCAAGGCCACTGTCACAAAGCCATCTACCAAATGAAGCTGCATGCGAATCTGTACTTTACAAAAATATAAACAAATTAAATGAAGGCACAGAATGGTCAAACACAACACCAAAGTCCATAAACCGATAACAAAACATTCACCCAGAGTTATATCGTGAGAAAGTGTGAGTTTTTGTGGGGAATTATGACCTGGTTAACCTGAAAATTCTTGTGTGATTTGTAAGTGCTGTTTTCTTGAAAAAAAAACAAAACAAAGGGAACATATTTCTGTTCACAAAAAAATGAATTCATTCAGAGTAAATGAGGGAATGCTGTTTTTAATGACATGCTCAAGATTTCTTCACTGACAGTTATATGCTTGGAAGAGTCACAGAGAAAATTAGAGAAAGTAAGGAGTATGAATTTAAGTATGAATGGTGGCATTTGTATACTGTTACTAAGTTGTTGTATGGTGGTCACTCGGCCAGAATCGCTGCTTTACAACTTGTCACAACGCAGCAGGACAACCCTTGAGTACAGATTTTTTTCTTAAATTCTGAAACAAGTGTACCTTTCCTCTGGTGAGAACTTGTAATTTTTCAATTTTTTTTTTTGTCTTTAAAAATTCTGTCCATATCCAATTCCCTATACTGCGCAGTACATTGTTCTAAAAACTTATAATACAGCCTTTCAATGACATGTATATGTGTAGTACTTCTTTTCCTATGATCAGATGACTAACTATGTTGTGTCTTTTAACTGTACTTAATACAGACTGCGATAGTAAGAACCATGCATATGACCACACCGATCTTGATCCTGGCACAGTGACCTTGTCAAATGTCTCATGACCTTGACCTGTGCTGTATGACCTTGCGGGTCAGGGAGCAACATTTCTCACCTGTGCGATACCTGTGACAGAAACAGGGACGCCCAGCTGTGTGTAAACATTACTGCTGTCTATTTGTAATGTCAGTACATTAAGGGACAGTCTGTGGATAGAAATATAAACGCCAAAACATTTAGAAGAGGTGTTGAGAACCCTGCACTCTGATTGGTCACCCTTGCAGGAAACTTCGGATTTCAGGTGCACGCATGCATGCAGTATTAGCGAGGCTGATACCATTTTATTAACTAATTTGCATCTTTGACGAAACCGTCGCCAATCTCACTGGTGGTTCAATTTCCGCAGGTTACCTGCTCTGGTGGCGGAGGCAAAAATTGAATTCTGTGACTCTTGCGTGAAGCAGCTACAAACATCGCCCTCTGGTGGTCACACGATAACGTATACGACAGTGGGTAAGGACGGTATGTACATACACACAGTCACCTTACAACCTGACAAAGCAGAGTTTAAAGCCACAGCAAATACACATAATACAACAGTTCATGGCTTGTGCAAAGCATGACGAATGGCTTTGAGTGCCTCGTTTCTGTGCAGCACTGGGATGGGTGAGACAAATGTACCTCACCTGATGGAGCTACTTTAGTGATTTGAGCACTACTGCTTACTGTACACAACGCTACTCATCAACATAAAGTTTCTAACATAACGGTACAAAGTCCTTTAACTGTGTCTAACGACATTTCCTGTACTCTCTCACAGATAACAGCGAGTATTCTTTTTTTTCTCCAAATTGTTCTTTTCACCTTTTGCTGAGTATGTGCCAGATGCGGTACGAGGAAGTGTTTTTGAAAGTTGCACAAACTGTGAATAATATTAGATATTTGCTTGAGCAGCATCAGTAACTCTTGGTCTTTCTGGATTCTGGTCTCATTATCGATGGTTTACATTCATGTAATCCCCACAACCAGTTGTGCTTGATCAACATTAATAACCTCTCCTGTTAGTACATGCGTACTAAAACTTAGACCCTCTTACTTTTCACGCATTAAATGTCATACAGTTTAGAAAAATCATCCTTTTGGTACAAAATGTGACATATATACAGACAATGACAAGACAGAGAAGAAAAGACATGGACAGTGATGGAAACAAACAGTTTGTGTGTGAATTCCCACAGAGCAACCAACATTTCATGGCCTTGCCCTAAACACGGTAGCCTTGACCTTCAGCTAACCTTCACACTAATGTCACCAGATTCTCTGGAACTGCGGCCTCACCTGAGCAATGCCTGTCACAGAAATTGGAACTCCCAGCTGAGTGTAAACGTTATTGCTTTCTATTTGCAAGGTCAGAGTATTAAGCGAAATTCTGCAAACAAAAAAGCCCATACTGTTAGTTTCTGGATCTAAAAAATTGTAGGTTCCTGTGGTAGGACTGAAAAGTGAATCTCCAAAGCATGCTCAGCAGCTGAAAAGGACTCCCGCAGAAAATTACTCTGATGATTTTTACAGAAAAAGTTACAATTCTGGGTGAGTGGGGTAAATAAAGCTGTACACACCATGCCTTAGTTGTGATGTTATGTACTGGTTATTTTCATTATGCTATTTCTAAAATTGAGACATAACTGGGATAAATAGGCAGCCATACGACGAATTGCTTTTAGTGACTTGGCCCATTATGAATGGGTACAAATAAAACAGGCTCCTCAAGTCTACACTTTTGCAGAATACAGCCACCAGCTACATCTAAGGTCACTTTCTTGAACGCAGAATGTTATTTTGTTACTTACATGTGATGGAATTTGTCATGAAAATTTTGTTTGGTAAATACATTTAGTATCATGAGACATAGATGTACATAAATAAGCAAGCAACTTTATTCTGACTGTACAGAGGCAATTGATAAATCATCCACTGCAATGAGGGTCTCGTATTTCATTTCATCTCGTATGATGGCATCTTGTGCAAACTGGTTCTGAATTGTTCAGAATCGTTGACGTTATTTCATAATTCATCGTCTTTTGTTGCATAGTTCTTGTTTTCTTTATGACATCACCACAGTCTACTGGGGAAAAAATGTAATGGGTCATAAAAGTGACGTCAGCAACCTGAATTGACAACACTGTCAGATCAAAGGGAAGCCCACTGCTTTCAGATGAAAACACTAAAACACAAAGACTCATACACATGTATCAATGACAGAACCAAACCATAAACCTTCCAACAAACTTCCGAATCATGACACAGAAAAGGGGACCTTAAGGATGACCACTCTGCAATTTTCGACATAGATTTATTTCAACACCCTTACCAGTTCTCCATACCTCAAACCAAGCAGTTTCACAATTGTGGGTATACAGCCCATGTATTCAAAAATACTGCTTCTCCAGGCTCCACACAACATGAGCATTTCCATACATTATGCATTATTTTTTCCAAAACAGGCATCAGTTTTAAAAAACCTTGTGTACCAGATACACATCAAATCACCAAGATAAGCAAAAAACTTTATTTTTATGCATATCGGCAGCCCTTGCAACTAATGAAGGCAGTTACGCGTGTTGGGTACAACAACAACGAAGCACATTTTGAGCTCGGCCATCTTCATTTCCCACCTGAATGAAAGCCTGTGATCTCTGCCACACCTTTGTAGTAGTTTCTAATGATAAAAATACCTTTGAAACTTGTTCAGTAGCAGCTGAGGTAGACTTGAAAATGCATGTTTTGCTGCATGCAAGAGCGATTAAACCTGTGCACACAGAAGAGTTCCATAAAGATCTCAACATTGCTGTGACCGTGTCTTTGACATTTAACTTAGAATCATAAAAAGTGATGCAATTCACCTTAGGCTGGTAAACTGAAAATCCATATTTCAAGGTTTTATTGGTAGCCTGGAAGCTCTTGTATCGTGACAACATTTTATAACCAGAGCCCAAGGGCTGTGAAATAGGTCTATTGCTCTAATTTTATTCTTCTTGTAACTAGTGACCAGTTGTCTTCCAATACAATTCGTTAGTCTTCTCCACGCACAAAGTGCCTATCTATTATTGTATCCTTAATGGGTGATCCCGCAGCATTTTATTTCCCACCTTTCCTCCCCAGCTCATGACATTAGTTTAAAGAGAATGCATTGCACTAGAATATCATATTGTGATATACTGTAAGACTGAAGACATTTCCCTAACAAAATCTTGCAACTAAGTCCTTACCATGGTACTGTTGTTTCGCTCTTGTAAGAACACTTGTACCTGTAAAAGCCTTATTTTCACACACTTTTGCCTCTATGCTCTAATTTGTGTGTATCATTTAGATGATATATTTTGTGTGACAAATGTGATTATTTAATCTTCTCGACTTACAACAATTTCATGTTTTCCAACCGCGAACGGTACTTCCTGTGTGACTTGTTCATTGCCTGGAAATTTGTTGCACAGGTTGTAAATGTGACAGGCAAGGTACCTGTCCGTTACGCATTCCTAGGCAGTAACCCAAGAGGTCAGGTCAAATAAATCCCTGCTGTCTGATAATTAACTTCCACATTATCCTTTATTTCCACCACTTTAATGACTACACAAGCCCTTGACTGCAGCAAGGTTGGCCTAAATGCAATTAGGAACTGTTAAATGCATCCCTGTCGGCTTACATGATGTAAATCTTTTCACTACATACACCGTAAGCTACCACAGGCAGTCAAGTTACCGACCGGTGTAGCCAAGTAATCACATGGCGTTTCCACTACACTACAACGCCATGGCACGTCCCACTGAACACTAATGACGCAACTCGGCCACCTGCCGTCCGGCTTTCACCCGAACTGTTGGGCTCTGCTTCTGTGTTGCACCTTTCTCATTAGGTTGGGTACTTGGCCGAAATACAACTGAAGAGAAATACACTGGAATTGAACCTGAGACTGCTATTTCCTCCTGTTTCAGCAGTAAACTGCGGTGATTGAATTCATATGTCAACCCCTATTAATAAATACAGATATGGAGGACATCAATCCTGGGGTTAGGCCATGAAGATCCACATGCCAACACTGTAATAGTAATAACAAAAGCAGGAAAACGGAGAAAAAGCATAACAGAACGGAAACTAAATCAACTGGCTTTGAATCTTAAACTGCCAACTGTCATATACATAATCTCTAATACTTCAGAACAGCACACACGAAATGCAGCTTTGATCTTGGGTTCATAGTCAACAGCGAAAGACAGTAAGAATACATTGTCCTAAGGTTTAGAGGCGCTTCCATGACAGAAACTGAGGTGATTTAAGCCTTAAAGGATCTCCTCTAGGTTGATAGATACTGGGAATAACCAGACAAGGCTTTCTCTTTATGCCATTGACTTAACCCAGGTAAAGAGATCTTGTCATTTCACATGAAGCTCCAGTGTTATTCAAATCAGAGGGTTTTGAAAAATTTTGGTTGTTTTTCTGGTGATAACTTGAAAACTATACAATGTACCAAAATAATTCTTGCATATCTGTAATCTTGACAACAAGGAGCACCAGACAGTATGTTTGATTAATCATTTTATACAGTATTTAGAGGTGACATAAATTTCACATAGCTTCCGAGGTCAGCTACAGCGTAATTTGCATATCAAATTTAACACACAGGGGAAACTGAGTAGGGTCATCCACCTAGAAACAGCAAATGGGATTTCCTCCTGACTACATTGTCCTTCTTTGAGGAGAAGATTTTTTAAGCTTAACAATGAAATTCAAAATGGCCTCTAAATCACGTGACTGGACAATGGACACAAACCATCAAAAGTTGCTTCATGTGTTCATTATCAATACTGCCCAGGTTGGATTCTCTCCCCTCAGTAGTTTGGGAGATACTGCAACTTTACCAGCGGATCAAAAATAATAATAACAATGATCCGAACAATTTCAAGTGGTGTCCTGCCAGGATGGCTTGGACCCCTAAAAATATAAAAACAATACATGGTGAAAGTGAGAAGAGCTCCAAGTGCCCAGGCCGCAGAGATCGGTTGGCCACCCACCCGTGAGATGCCAGTGATTGACAACTGTACCCCCAATTGGGTGTACATGCGGCAGCTGCTTATTTGAAGGGTAATAACATTGAGGTGAATTCTGTAAAGTCAAGTCAGCCACTCAGATTTTCATCAGGTAGGATTTACAAAAGTCTTAAACTGTACCCTAAGAGCTGTACCTAAAAAGTAATGAACAGATTATTCCCCCCTCCCCACAAATAGGGGTAAATTTGGAAGAAAATCAAAATACGAAGCCATAAGTAAAAGTCTGACCTTGAAAATCACAAAAAGTCAAAAAGTAGCAAAAGTCCAAAGAAGTCCAAAAAATTAACGCCCATAACCAAAGTATCAAAATACATGACGATAATGGGAAAATGAAAAAAACATATGTATGGCTTGTATAGAGATATAGCTTGTAAACAGTCAGCAACGAAAAAGTACCAGCAGCTCTACCTTCATGTAGCAATAAAATGGTTCAACAGAATACATTACTGACACCCCTGAAAGAAAACAGCCTACGGGGTAAGAATTTCACAGATATTTTAATTGGATATTGTACTATAGGAGGCCGTTCTAACTGTTATTGCCATCTGCAATTTATGAGATGATTAATAAGCCCAGAAAGACCAAGGCAGAACTGTGACATAGTAATCGGCGTAAATGTATGGTAAGCTACATGTACATTGTGGTGTTTCCACTGCTGATGCTACAGGTATGTAAATGACTGGAAATACTGAAAAAAGCTATGATCCCAATTTGGGCTGAAAGCTGATCACGTTTGCCATGATGGTACACATCTATGTACATATCATAACAATTACTGACACCTGGTCGTAACTGATTGATGATAGCTTCAGCAAAAATAAAATGTATAAAACTATTACCACTGTGAAGAATTACCTGAAGTCTGTAACAATCCACATAGGATAAGTTTCTGAATGTTTGCAGACAGTCTGACACCTGACTGGAAATGGTTCCGTGTGGAGATATTCACAGGTGCTACATAGTCTTTGTAAGGAATTATCAGCAGTGTCCAATTTTCTCAGGTACTACATACAGTCTTTGTTAGGAATTATCAGCAGTGTCCAATTTTCTCAGTCTTTGTAAGGAATTATCAGCAGTGTCCAATTTTCTCAGGTACACCATACAGTCTTTGTTAGGAATTATCAGCAGTGCCCAATTTTCTCAGGTACACCATACAGTCTTTGTTAGGAATTATCAGCAGTGCCCAATTTTCCCAGGTACTACATACCGTCTTTGTTAGGAATTATCAGCAGTGCCCAATTTTCTCAGGTACACCATACAGTCTTTGTTAGGAATTATCAGCAGTGCCCAATTTTCTGTCTTTGTTGGGAATTATCAGCAGTGTCCAATTTTCTCAGGTACACCATACAGTCTTTGTTAGGAATTATCAGCAGTGCCCAATTTTCCCAGGTACATACTGAACATGTACACATGCACTTTTTACTGTAAACCTCCACCTGAGGCTTATGTCAGATAAGCAAGAACCCACAGCAGTCCAACCCAAGGGAATCTCACCTGGGAAATACCATTGACTGATATGGGAACCCCTAGAGCCGTGTAAACTAAGGGGCTCTCAACAACCAAGTCCATAACATTCAGGCTTATTCTGAAAGAGACAACATTACCAGATCCATGAAATGTTATATCAGTCATGTCAGCAGTTGGACTTTAAGGAGCTTGTCCGCCCATGAACAAGGGAGAGAACTGCTTCATGTTTAGAGCTATAAGCTTGGCAAGTGCGTTGATGCCCTCCATCTGCAACATGTTCTTCAAGATCAAACTGAAAGAATTCAGAAAGAGCACTGGGTGTGGATATTGCAAGAGTACCTGGATAGAAAAACCATATCATCCGACATATCTGCTTCCATGGAACAGTCAAAAAGGTTTAATGTTGAAGGTCTTAAAGAAAATATTATTGAGGAGGGTTAAATCCAGTCTTGGGAGATTGAGAAAAACACAGAGTTTCTCTTGGGTTTCTAAAAAGAAACTGGCCAGAAAATCCCCTGAAGTTGCCCATAATAAAGGTTTCATTTCACAGTATAAACACATCATTGTCTAACAAAGCGTTTTAGGAGCACATATGCATCCAAACGTGTGACTTAGCGTCCGAATGAATGCTATTTCAGCTATGTCACTGTTTGGCTTATTACAGGACAGAACATAAGAGCATACATATATACAGCACTTTGTTCATGGCCAGAAAGAGTCATAGCATGGTTTTTATTCAATAGTTTAACTAACCAAGCTGGAAATCTGAAAGTTTTCTGTACCTAAACTTTTCAAAAGAATAACACAAATCAGTGCAGCGACAACTTCGCGAAAAATCTGGGCGACAAATCCATGACTGTGTCATAAGTATCGTAATGGAGCATGTTTTTAATCAAGGGGGGTTTGATACATGTTGTCTTCTGATGATCCAGTATATACCTTTTATACCTATACATTTTAACTGCAAACGCAGTCTTATGTAATCTGTAATACCAGTTATTCTTGCCTTGTGTAATAACTATTACAGATGAGTACTGTTTTACACCGTAACAGTTCCTTACTTCAGCCAATCGATGTACTTGACCTTCATGCAGGCATGGGAATTCATGGTCAGAAAAAAGTTTGAAGTTAGCAAAGAAAGTCTGAACATACCATAACCTACCCCCAATTTACATCAGCAACCACATGTTCTCACAAAATCACTTGCTTTTTCTGTTCAAATTTGAAAGGAAAAGTCTGGAATCAGCCAACTGGAGGAAAAATCCCAGGCCTGCCTCCAGGCTTTACTCAGGAACATTTCCCTGACTTGAAGGTGAGAAGATGACAGCACCATTTACCACCTCTACCATCTGCGGCATGTCGCTGGACAGAGATGACTCAGGTGGTGTTTGAGCGAATCACAGATGTGAATGTTTCACACACATAACCTCATTTGAAGCAAAGATTGGACGGCTTTGAGTACAGGCACTCCCGACAATCATCAAAGATCACTTCAACAGCCTGTTCGGGCACAATCAACATTTAATTATAAGTTGACTCAAAAGTGAATCCATGTGATGACAGATACAACAAACAACAAACAGGGATGCTACGTCATGGCAAAAAAGGTTCACCTAAAGATTTCACAAAACTGAGCTTAGGAGACCTGTAATCGGTTACCATAGAAACAAAATCATTTGTCATAACTTTTTAACAATGTTAAAGAAAACCAAGGGGAGAATCACTGTTGTCGTGGTGGTGGTATGAAAGCAGTTGATGGGCTGGACCAAGCCAAGCAGCCGTCCCTTACCCTATCCAGTCCCTTACTACAAAGGCCTCATACCTTGCTAGGATATTAAATATACATCGACAAAGAACGAGTGTCTGGTGACACACTTCCGGCTTGATGATGGGTTCCTGCTGTTGCAAAGTAGCGGTGGGCCTTACTTTGCTAAGGAAGTGAGAACAAGTGAAGAAAACTGTCTTCCGGAAATATGCAAATATCAAACATAAGCTAATTATGTGAAAGAATTTTTGAATGAGGCGGAGGACTTCAGGGAAATTCGAGTCCTAGGAATTTGCCTGTGAATCGCAGTTCCTCAAGACCTGGTAGACAGGGGGTTCAATTTGACAGACTTATGAGAGATTGTGGTCAAACATGCTTATATTGCTGTTAAACATTCCCGTTCTTGTCAAGTTGGAGTCAGGTTTAGTCCATCTAGAGGGACTTAGAGTGTTGTCTTAAAATCCATCCAAACCCGAGTCCTTCACCCTTACAAAAAAAAAAACAAATCGCCTCAGATCTCTAAACCCGAAGTAGATGGATTTGCTCTTGATGAGGTCCACGGTCATGTGAGACAAAGTTACCTGTATTCAAAATTGACAAAAATGAAAGTGTTTTTAAGACTTACTCAGCTGTATTATGAACAGAGGAGTGGAAACTACAAACAGCAATGAAAACGTCAAAGATTTGAAGATGTTTTTGACACCAAAACTCCTTTACATTTTAGGACCAAGAGCAGAATACGAGACTTTTCAAAATGGCTGCCAATAGTGCACCTTTTGGTACATTTGAAGTTCTCATGGCCACGTAATTAGCTTCTTCACTAAAGTTAGAAAATTAAGGAAGTAGAATTCGAGATTCAACCAGAAAATGACATACACATGGGTAAAAAAGGTGAGTTAAAGTGCCATCGACTTCGGAGATCTGCGATGATTTTCTTTTACTACGGATGATGGACTCACTGTTGCCATGAATGTCAGAATTTTAAAACAACACCTTGAGTCCATCTAGATTGACTAGAGTCACTTTATACGGATAACCTGATATAAAATGTGTGGAAACCTACTTGACAAAGCAGAAATGGGAGCCAGGCACAAGTGTCTGGTTCAAAAGAAAACCTCTGACCAGAACACTACCGACAGGCCGACAGGGGGACAGAAATAATGTTGAGATGAAAGTTGTAGTAGGGACTGTATTGATTTTTTGTACTTACATGCAACTAATGCAGCGCTTTCTAAGTTTGAAAAATATCAACTTAATTTTTTCATTCCGATTTCAGAACATTCCGATTTCAGAACATTTATTCTGTCTTAGTCAGTACATTTCCACTATAGGCTGCCATACAGGTTACCTTAGGTTTCCATAATAGTGATTTGTGCAACCAAAAAAGGTTACCATACCATTTTACCATAAATTTGCGAAACCTGTTTTACGTTATCATAAAAAATATTACACAGCACCCCTGACAAATGAAAATAACTGCACATTTTTTAAATTGAAACCATCATATTCATGTATATAAACAATTTCACCCACAGGCTACATTTATAAATTAACTGTGCAAATAGTCATATGTGTTGAAACAGTCGACTTGTTTGTGCTTTTGAATATAACTGGCAAGTGGATTTGTTACATTGATATGCAAACAACGCAGCTTCCTAAAGCTAAATGCAATGAGGGATGGGGGGACAATTAGAATTTCAGCCTTATGAAGACCTGCATGTGCCATGACTGTGCTCAACTCTTTAATATGGCCTTGTCACCTATGTTTTTTGGACACAACAATGATGAATCAGTTACTAGTAACTCAACACCAAAACAAACAGTTACTAATAACATGAAAAACACAACAATTACATAAAACAACAGTTATTTGGTAAAAACAACAAAAATATAACCAAATAACAGAACACTGCTATTTCAGTCACTGCAGATACTACTGTGGGATCCAAATACACCCGGGTAATAAGACAAACACCATGAGCCATACAAACAACTACATAACCAGGGAGTGGGGAAGTGGGAGGAGCCATCAACGCTAAACAACCACTGATTCGTCTACAACTTACTTGGGCAATGCCAGTCACGGAGATGGACACGCCCTGACGTGTGTAAACCTTGGAGCTCTCTATAGCTAGAGTCATAGTGTTTAGGTTCATCCTGTTGCATACAGTACATACACATTACTATCAAATACAGGAGCACAAGAACAGTGACATAAATTTACATTATTCCTCCATTCATTATTAAAATGAGTATGCTACGCTAAACTATGTTCTTTCATGATAGAATGATCGCTAAAGCTAAACTCTTTCTGAAGCTTTCCTGCAGTGGGCCATCTATGTTGTTCTGTGGTTTTTCTAGCCAACTTCTCATTGTGGTAACCAAAAAAAATATCACAAAATTGAGTTACAGACAAATCTTGTGTTGAGTTTTCATGAAATATAGAGTTTCTGATGTACACTGGTGACAAAAAAATATTGAGTTTTTTGATTTGTTCAAACTGAATTTCAAAAAAGAAGTTGGCCAAAAAAATCCCTGGCTTATATACATGTAGTTCCATTGTTTGGCCATCATTAAAAATATGTTTGTTTGGGGTAACCCAACAGACCCTCCACATAGAGTCCGACTCTGAAGTCCTATTGAGTTTGGGACAAGCACATCTTTCAACGCTGATTTCTTAACTAAAAAAACGTCTATCTTTCATTGGCCAGAATGAAAAACTAAACATCATTTCATCATAATTGGTTACTCCAAACAAACAATTTTATAAGGATGGCCCTTCCAAAGACAACTACTTGTAAACAACTACAAGTGCTGACTAGGCATTTATACCCCTCAACAACATAACATGTACATGTATAAGACATCTATAATAATAATGAAAGCTGTAAGAAGAATTCTGATTACTCTCCTAACAAGAAATCATTCAGTAACTTCAGTAACACATTTCATCAAAATAGTATTTATAAGGTGGTAAATATTTTCTATGAACTACACAGTTCCCTCACTTGTAGGGACACATGTTCTGTTTCATACTTCCAAATCATTCGAAAACAAAAAATTAAAAACAATAACATCATCCAATTACATTATATCAAATATGTATTGAAAACTGTTTTAACCTGGAAAACCCTGGAAATTGTTAGATATAATGCTGTATGTGCACACATATTAGAATCGAAGCGTTATTCCGTTCACTTTCATGTTGGTTATAAACATTCAACCAAGAATCATACCTTTGAAGTTTTTGGATAACTGGCCATACGAAAACGCGGCCTCCAGGAACTAAAAGAGGTACTTTGTGGCAGCATCCTGTGAACAAACAAATACAAAAACCGTGAAAGTGGAATGATGGGCCATGCAGTGTTGCTATACGAACATGTACTGTTATTCTTCAACCTTTTCCCATGTTTCTAAGATGCTCATTCAAGCATCTATTCTGAGGGCATTATTTACTCTGTGCAGACTGAAAAATTATATTTTTTTCTTTTTGTGAATGACTCAATTTGTCTCACGCAATCAAAGCAGTTCAGTCTCCAAAATCAAATAAAATAGCTGTATAATTTGGCCTAAATTAAAAAGTAACACAGTTTTCACATAATGATGTTGTTACAGCTTGCACGGATATAAATTGCAATGCATGAAGGGATTTCAAATAGGGTTTTATAAGTTATATAAATTTATTTATGTACTTGAACAGTTTCCGACACTGTTTTCAAGAATTTTCTGACAGTTCTATGACTCGTCAAGTCCATGTATATCCAGTAAAGGAAGGAAACAAGAGTGCCAAAAGTGAACCACAGCCTTTAGTAAAGTAACATGAAAACATCTTGACTTAAAAAAAAAAATACACAACAAATAATATAACCTTTGACATTCCTGACTTAAGGTGGCGACAGACCTAAATAGCCACAGCAAACTAGTGTTCAACATGAAAAGCAAAGTTACAGAAACTTTCTTCGGGCAAAGCAGAGAGTAATGTGATGTGCATGGGTCTGCATGAACTTGACTGTGTGCATGTCATTATCATATGCTGCAGGAGTCAGGGTACTTGTCAAACAGAATCATTACTTTCCTGGCTATCATTCATTCAAAAACACACATTTTACTCTTAAAAATTTGATGCATACAAACACAGAATGGAGCCACAAACTTTTATAAACAGATATTCAGTGCAGGCCTATCACCACATCTGCTTGCGAAAATATCTACCTTGCCTCATCTCGGTTTGCGTGAACATGTGAGGCTTCTGAAATGTTGCTTCTTGTTGAAGATATATGAAACACTAGTCAAAAAATTTTCGTCACAACTATGATGAATTTATATAAATAAAATTTATGTCGTTGCTAAGATGTAACCAAAAAACAATTCACTTCATTTAGTGGTAGAATTCTCTAATGTAGTAATTTTGATTACATGGATTAAGTTATATATCAGGACTTTTATATTTGTTTTTTTTTGGCTATGGAAGTAAGTGGGAAACAGAAAAAAAGAACAAAAGCAAGAACATAGAAAAAAAAAGGATGTGAAAACTAGAAGCAAGATGATAGAAAAAAGAAAACAAAGGCATGAATAGGCATGTGACACTCTACTTCAGCACTTAGCTGATAAATACGTGACCCACCACTGGGTATAAATGTATTCGCTCTACTAGATACGCATGCTTACACACACATGCCAGTATGATGTACACAATTTGACAGGAAAGAAAACTGACCTACTTTTTGAATATGCAGGTGTTAACGTGTTAAACAGTGCATACATCGTAAATGCTTTTCAACGTAAAAAGGCACGGAATAGCATTTAACTCTTAAATTCTAGTTGTACATGTTGATGTTTTACATATAGCTTGTCATGAACAGGCTACAGGTTGAGGTACAAGTAGACTGTTTACATATGTAATGCTAATGACCACCCTGTAGTCGGCTTGCAGACAAAACGCACCAAGCGCACACAACAAATGGTGGGCGTTATTGACAGAACACAACATAAAACAGTAACTACGCTACACCTGCTACTCAGGGCTGCTTTAATGAAGCCAAACGAACAGTACAGTTGGCATTTTGAAAGCATGGCACACCAAGGTGAAGCATTTTGCAATCGCTGGGTTGTTTATCAATGTCGCCGAAGCCAGCGACCGACGTTGGCCGGGGGTAAAAAACTACGCAAACCAACGCTCACCAGAGAATTGAATCTGCACGAATTTTATAGAAAATGAAAGATCAGAGATGTGTCTACCTGAAACTACCATCACTTCGTTCGGCCCGCACACTTCGAAACCCATTTTTGCTTGCGGAGTATTCCTCAGATGGTAGAAGTCTGCCTCCTTCCTAGGCCTGGGATCTTATTCTGAGTCCGCATTTGCGACATCCCAGCTTTCTGATTGGATGGAAACTGGGCAGCTGAAGAGGTCATGACCCCTGGCACACCAATGCACCAACTGGATGGCTATTGCGAAAGGCCTGGATATTTGGAAATATCCACATACATGTACATACGTAATTTCCGCATAACTATAAAACGAAATACCACTTAGTATTGCAACATGTCACAGAGGAGAATTACAATGGCTGTCGTAAATGTTTGACGATAGTGAATGTATCCGTGTTTTGCATATATTTATGTAATGTTTGCGAACACGTAATCCGCTAGGCGGAGAGACTGGGTGAAAGAAAAAGAAGGGTAAATATCTGCAGCAGATCTAACAAGTAAATAAATCAACAAAAGCACGTTTGCGATACTCTTGGGCTATCAAGTGTAGTGTAAATTGCCTAAACTTTTGCCCAAAAAGTCAGTGCAGTTTTAGCGGAAAAGCTATGGCATAAAATATTATTGCACTGCTTTATGTCAATAGGATGTCATCTTGTTTTCAAAACATATTAAAAAAAAACCTTTCCGAATTCAACAGAATTTTCAGAGCCAGGGAATATGAGCAACTTAATCTAAGTCATGGACGAAATTTTAGGTTATTTAATTAGCGGTAAATGGGCATACCGTATGTATAACGCCTAGACATGTCTATATGTTTGCTTGGGTTTTACGTTGTATATAGGCCTACATGTTTATAAATCCTGCAGACAGAACAACAAATAATGTTTAATATGTCATGTATATGGATGATAACATATTATTGCCATCCAGATATTAGACTAGTTTTAATACAGGTACGAACTAATTTGAAATCAGAATGAAAAAAATAAACTGAATGCAGAGAAAGTTCATGCAAGCTGGCATGTTATAGCTTCGTGCACGGGAGCTATATGGATTACAGGTCCTATATGGATATTGAAAAAAAAATTGTAGACTATGTCCTATTCTTTGGGAGAACTGAGGCGATTGAGATTCATATGACGTTACATATACTGTTTATCATTATTTTGTTATCATTTAATGAAGGAAACAAGTGCAAGTAAATATGTAGGCCTAGACAGGCCTGTATCTTGTATGTGTATATATATGTACTTGTGTATATGTGCTATGAAGTATGCATGCGAATTGCCAAGAGGCATGGACATACTCTACGCTTTTATATAATTATAATAGTCTTTGCAGAAGCCTACTCAGACTCTATAGCTATGTTGATACATTCCTCCATGACTGACTGCTGGGTAATCCCCTTGTCAGCCCTAATTATGTATATCCTTGTTTTATTTTTATTAAAGTTAACTGTGTCATGCATGGTTTAATTTTGTTTCTGCATCGACCCGTTTCATTAAGCGAATACAGCAAAACTTGAAGAGTTTATTAAGTACCTCGGGGCCTTCGTGGCTGAGTCGGTTAGCGCGCAATCGCAGCGCAATGACCCAGAAAGCCTCCCACCAATGTGGTCGCTGCGAGTTCAAGTCCAGCCCATGCTGGCTTCCTCTCCGGCCGTACGTGGGAAGATCTGCCAGCAACCTGCGGATGGTTCTGGGTTTTCACCGGGCTCTGCCCGGTTTCCCCCCACCGTAATGCTGACCGCCGTCGTATAAGTGAAATATTGTTGAGTACGGCGAAAGCACCAATCAAATAAATAAATAAATAAATAAATAAATAAATAAATATTAAGTACCTCTATATGAACTCGGCGAAATACCTGTGTAATGTATTTTGTACATGAAAGCAGTTTGAAGGCAAGCGTGTACATATAAGCTAAGTTTATTAAAAGTTATATATTACATATATACATGAATAAAATGTAGATTTCTATATATTTGTACATTTAGTTATAGCTATATATATGTGAAAAAGAAAAAAAACATGCAAAAACTTGAGGGGGTCTGCATACATGTTTCAGTCAAGTTATTTATTTATTTATTCCTTTACTTCTTTGATTCATGTTTTACGCCGTACTCAAAAATATTTCACTTATGCGATGGTGAACAGGATTATGGTGGGAGGAAATCGGGCAGAGCTCTGGGGAAACCCACGGCCATCTGCAGGTTGCTGGCAGATCTTCCCACGTACGATCGGAGAGGGAGCCAGCATGAGCTGGATTTGAATTCACAGCGACCGCACTGGTGAGAGGCTTCTAGGTCATTAGGCTAACAGATTGAGCCACCGAATCCTGCTTTCAGTCAGGTAACGAATATTGCCTATGTTCACATGAACGATCCATGCGTGCATTCTATATGGCCTAATATACACGCATATCCACACACACCCATCATTATTCCATGCGTCCATCATTACTCCATGTGTCTATCATTAGGCCATACCAATTACCCACATCATTTGCGTGATGAAAAATCTAATACAACGTGAGGCTTTTAATAAAGCATAAGAAACACTTGGCATAAGAAATTATGCAAATGGTATTATTAAGCGTTTTTACCACTAAATTATACATTTTGACAACATCTTTTAAATAAGTTTAAGGAATAAATGATTTTCTCTCAGTACCAAACAAATGGTTCGCATCCTATATCTGTACAACAGATATATAAACTGTTGTAATGTATAAAAAGTTTACCCAACATTTAATGACACTCATGTCGTACCACAAGGATCAATTCTACATCTCATGCTTTTGCCGATCGAGCGACTCGTCATGTCCCGTGTATATACCATTCTTCGATATCTTTTCCCACTCTGTTTGCAAAAAATACAAATTTTATCTCTTCATGCAATAACCATTTATATGTATGTATTTATATTGATGCTATACCAATCTAACGCAGATGAAAACAGTTTGTGGCTTTTTTTCTGCAGCTCTAACTTTATATTGTGAAGACGAACTTTATACATTGTGATCAATAATATGTGATGAATGACTGGTGTGTAGCGCAGTGATCGAGGAGTTTTGACTCATGACGGCGACCAGGTTTAATGTATGGGTATATAGAATCTGGCGAAGTATATATGAATCACCGGCAAATGACAAACTTCCAGATAGATTCATTGTGTTTATGTATGTGTAGTCTTAAGTTTTTACGAAAATTTTTCAGTCATATGAGGACGACGAATCCTAATTTGTAAGTATACCAATACCGTGTCTTCTTGTGGAAGGACAAGTTCCGACGGCCAAACCGCTGCCCACACTGTATTGATGTCATGCCGAAGACAGCAGACATAACACTCCACGTATGCGCTCCCATTACACTGACACTGGGTCGACTATGCAAAACGACAACAGGTACTATTTATATAGCCTTTTGTATATGATCCGACTGGGATTGATCCTGGATCCCCTGACGCTCCAATAACTAGACCATCGATGCGGTCAGAATAATTATATAATGCACTCAAGGGTATACAACTGAGTTACGCGTAGATAAAACGCATAAGAAAGTTTCCTGCCCTGTGTCATATTTCAGTTTCTTCATTCGATCAGTGTATACCTGGTCCTTTTGCATTGTTTTCATGTATGTATGTACATGTCTGTATGTATGCTTAGGTTTTACTTACTCAACAATTTTTCAGTTATTTGACGACGGAGTCCTTAGAATGTATATACACCGTGTCTTCTTGTGATAGGGGGATTCTATGTGTGCTGCTGCCACTGCATGGAACATCATGCCACAGACACCAAACATGACACCCCACCCATTATACTGACACCGAGCCGACCAACCCGGTTTCCTTGCTCCAACCTCTCAGTACTGAACGCCCAACCATGGCAGCAACAAATCGAGATTTATCCTGGATCTCCGGACATAGAACCTTATTTTCATGTGGTTGTATATTAAATAGACTGACATAACAGCGTACTGAGTAATTCTAATACATTGCATTTTGCTTTTGTTATTTGTATAGTTCTGCCTAAGCCATGGTCCCAAGTGGCGTGCAAGTTGCCACTTTTTCAAGCACAAGAAAATTCCGTTATGGCATAAAATCCTAAAGGAGGTAAATTAACAAGAGGCCGGATTTCACTAGTAACATGTGACAATTTGCCAACTATCACACTGTCGTCGTAGCTGTGCGATAGTCCTTTAGATCGTATTTCTGCTTAAATCGGGATTCTGTTGGTGGACTAAGTTCAAAAACGGTAGTTAGCACATTCTTCAGTGCATGCTTGGCACTTCACTAGAGCTAGAAAGAGTACTGATTGTTTATGCAATCCACCATATTAATACCAGTGCTCTAGCAACAGTAAAACAACCCCTGAACCACCCTATAGCCTGCAAAAAGATACTTGCTAGCCTTCAGAAAAAAATGCGTTATAGTTCCAGAGAGCAAAGTTCCTAGTAATATTATCTTGTCTGCAAGAATTATTACTATCAAGTGCTTGTAAGGGAGTTAAACACAGGTACGACAACTGCCGCTTCGTCAATGTATTCTATTACAACATACACCCTGAAGGAACTGTTGAAAACCATCAGCCCTTTCTTGATGAAAGGACGTGATAGCTGTCTCCCCGGCCTTACCTGGGAAGGTCTGCTAGTAACATGCGGATGGTGGTGGGTTTCCCCCGGGCTCTGTCCGGAATCCTGCCACCATAATGCTGGTCGCCGTCCTATAAGTGAATTATTCTTCAGTACCGCGTAAAACACCCTGTACGGCCGGAGAGGAAGCCAGCATCAGCTGGACTTGAACTCACAGCGACCGCATTGGTGTAAGGGTCTTGGAACAGTACAAGTTGTCCACTGCTAGCGTGGGTTCGTATTGCAGCCGAGTGAAGACCATCTGTCTTCTACCTTGCATTTCATTTCATTCACTTGGTTCGTATTTTACGCCCTACTCAGGAATATTTCACTTATACAACTGCAGCCGGTATTATGGTGGCAGGAGACCGGGCAAAAGCCAGGGGGAAATCCACGAGCTGTACATTGCACATGGGAAAGTACGTCAGGTACTTGCCAAAGGTCTGCAGGTCAACCAGGGCACTCAAATATATTTGAGCTAATACTACAAAGCTCACTATACTTGCATGCACGTGTAGGCCCTTATAACCCAGATCCAATGAAAACCCCAAGTTTCAATGTTGTGTTGAACATCCATGTATGCTATGCATTTTGCTGTAGGCAAGCCCACGAGAAACCCCTGGCTGAGTCTACAGACCCTCGTTTCACAAGACAAATACGTACTGATAGCCCACGAAACGCTTCAGTTTGTCAAAAGCAAACATTGCGACATAGCGTTGATTATCACAAATCGATGGTTGAACATGTAGCCAATAGAATAGCTGTACTTACAAAAACGATGTATGCCTTCAATTCTCAACAAATTAGACTACTATATAAGTATAGAAAACACCCATGTCATCCATAACAATTTGATTGTTTTGTTCAGTTATTCAGTTACAGAGGGCCTCGTATGTATGTACTTAACGAAAATCATAAAACATAAGCTGTCCATATCTGATAATACATTGCTATATAGGTCTGGTACCTTCCTATATGTTAGTCTGATATGCCGAAATGTACACCGTGTTTGTGGATGTACGAATTTGATGCAGAAATCCAGATAGATTATATACCAACGTTCGGAATACTTCTATCTATATACGGCATCGATGTTTTACACTTTGTATTGATCTCATTCGTCAGGATCAGACGTTCCGACGCATATCAAGCCTATATGCATTGCTATGCAACAAGCCGAGGATAGATGTATTTATAAATATAATGATGCTCTGAGGAATTCATTTGTCCAGTGGTGTACACACAGCTCTACTCTTGGATATGGCACTATGTAAAAGCCTGTATGCGTATGTCAGACTTGTTCGTCTGCCGTGTAACCCACCTGCAGGACTATCTTATGTTGTCGGGATTAGCCTTTGTCTGTTTTCAAGTCAGTGTGTTTCCTTCTTCCCTCCCTCTGTGTTTGGGTAATGTTCCCGCTGAAGGACTCACTAGATTTTGATATCAGCATTCTGTGGTAGTGTGTGGCAGTCCATACACATAGAGAGACGGCTAAAACACATCAAATTACAGATTTACAGCAAGGAAGAAAACATCTTAAAGGAGATAATAATTTTATTATCAATATCAGACTGGCTGCATTTTAAGACATAGATATATGTACATGTATTGTTTTTTTTTTTTTTAAGCCACGAACAACCACTGGGCACTTATTTAACACGCCACACTTCACAACACGCTCTCTGGTGTGTGTATTGCTGTGGGAAATGCAGTCGAAAACTAAGTGTATCTCCCTTGTTTTCCCGATACCGATAGGTGGCGAATATGATTTCAGAAAACGCAGTAGCAGATCGAGGCAATTGCGTTTGTTGGAAATGGCAGGTGTAGGTAGTCCAATCCAGTGTTTTGCGCATTGGTGTGCACTCATGTATAAGTTTGCTTTAAGTTAAATATATCGGTACGCACACATGCAAAGTGTTGAATGTCCGTATGTTATGGTCAAACCTCAAGTAAATACGTTACGACAACACTGCTCCTAGGTACAAATCTTTTGGAATGAGCATCAGTACGCATGTGCAGAACGGGTCATATGGTAGACATTGAACTATCCTATAGTTCATGTAAAGTAAAAGCCGTGAAATTTGCTGAATTGTTTGGGACCGTCGAGGATATCAGTGCGTTAACTTAGGAAGCGTGTGTTTGTGCTTATCTGTTGTTAGTGGACTAGCGCCCAGTTTGAGATTCATCAGACGTTGGAATTTGTGTTAAAAATTTACGCATTTGCCTGCGACACTCAAATTCCAGGTCTGAGGCCCTTGTTTTAAAACAGTGGTGACTAACAGTTTGCACCATGCATAATGTAATTTTCGTTAAATTCCATCTGTCATAAAATTATACAAAGCCATCAGGTTCACATATTCGACGTGGCAATTGTGAATTTTTTTGATATGGAAACTAGATTGAGACGACAACAACCTCAAGAACAGACTTCACTTAAAGACTATATTGGAGAATTATCGCAAATTTTCAGTTTGGTCGATGCGTACTGAATCTTAAGTTATGTATTTTTCCTCTAATAGCTGACTTTAGCAATTTCAGAAAATATCACTTTTGGTATCTTGAGATTTTCTGTTTCTAAGCAATAATTCATTTTCCAAAATGTTCCATTTCGACCCAAAGTACAAAATTTAACGTAGGCACAAAAAGTAATGAGCATTGCCATATATGGATGTAGAAGGCTGCTGAGCAAACTTCATGCAAAACAGACACTTAAATATCATTACATTTGCAGTGAGAGCAGCTGTAAACATTTGTAACCAATGTTCCTCGTCGTCCGGTTTATGTTTTGGAACAACCTTGACCTCATATGCATGTTCTTGAGTGACGCTTTGGATTATGGGCCGTCCTAAATTTAAATATTCATAATGAGTTCTTGCATATTGCCAAAAAGCTAAAAAAAAAAAAAAACACGATTTTCCAGCCCAGTTTGTCATCAAATACATGTACTTAAATTTAAGCCTACACCAATCAAAGCTACTTTATTAATTCAAGATATTTACTTAATATATTAAAGTATTTGATGAATTCAAGTTTTGTTTTTAAAAATGAAGAAATAAAGAGGAGAGAACTTACATTTATCTAAATGTGGATAAGTCATGCACTGTGAAGCAGTGTAATTTCAATTATGAGAAACTAGTGTATGAAGTCTTGTGAAAGTAGGCGATCATGTGTAGGGCTACAATACTTCTGACTTGCCCTGGTAAGGCATGATACAAGGGAGACAATTCTGGTTGGCTTTTAAGAGGGGATTTGCAGTAGTCAAACTCTGTGCTTAATGCCAAGTTATAGGCCTAGCTGTGTTCACCTTAATAGTGTACTCCTGGTACCTGCACTTTCTTATACATGTACATGAAGGTTGGAGCCCGGCCGGAAGAGGATAGGGAGCATCAGATCTCATGCCTTCAGCATACTTTTTGAGTTAGGCAGCACTGTAAATTTATACAATGATTCTTATATCGGGGCCTCCATGGCAAAGGGTGTTAGCACGCCAGCACTGTGTAATGACCCTGGGGCCTCTCACCAATGTGGTCACTGTGAGTTCAAGTTCAGCTCATGCTGGCTTCCTGTCCAACTGTATGTGGGTTGGTCTGCCAGCAACCTTCCGACGGTCGTGGATTTCCCCCGGGCTCTGCCCTGTGTTCTCCCAACATCATGCGAGCCGCTGTCGTACAAGTGAAATATTCTTGAGTACAGTGGAAGACTGTCATTCAAATTCAATAAATCAAATGAATCATATTTGCCGCAAATGGAACTGGCCTGCCAATGACAAGGGGTCGACACTTCTGATGTGGCAGGGTAATAAATGTGTATACCAGAGCAGTTACAAATCTCACTCAGCTAAAGTTTATTACAGATATAGTTTATTTGAGGAACTTACCCATTTATATAATACGGGCCGGTGATCTCATTGAATTTTTTGTCTGATCAAATAATTCTGAAGATTTCAGGACATCTACACAGCACCCCCTACCCCCTCCAGGCCAAAAAATGACTAAAACAAAACATCATTCAGTTATAAACTTTTAATGAACATAATTTTGTGGCTGTGTAATTGAAGTATTTAATTCAAAAATATTCATTTCACCTCAGATATAATTTTAGTATTAAACTATTTCAGGGCTCTGTCCATAGTAGGCTAACCACAGAATAACCTTGGTGTGGCCTGTGAAACTTGTACCACACACTTGATGACACTTGTTTTTTTAATCACCAGCTCATTAGTGCTGCATAGTCCCTATCAATCACAAAGACAATAGAGTCTGGAATTTTGCCTGCGGACCATTCAGCCGACAGTCCACTTCGCTTACCTGCTGCTATCTTCTCCTATCATCTGACCCGTAATACATGCTACAGGTATCTTACCTGACCTAGATAATGGCCACTCTTTAGGCAGAAATCCACGATTCGCCAGAACACCTGGTATCCTGGCTTTATGCGCTTGAATTTGTGTCATTTTTACCTTTTACAGCGTACCTGTGGTCGTGGTCGTGAAGCACTGTGACACCTGTAGGAACGTGCCGTCTGGCATGCTTTGGGTGAGCCGCCTGTGTGTGTACAGTGCAAACGCATTATGTCACAGCAGACAAGTTAGCGAACTTTGTGGACTCTAAACAAAGGCTTGGCTGAATGCTGTCAGCTCATCATGTGGGTATGTGTGCACATACATGTATATATATACATGTAGAATGTACTGTAGGCATTTGATCTAGAGGTATATGGGTTTCGTAGTAAGCGTAATATCAGCTGAAGTGCTGTATCAAGTTTATAGATCATACGGCGTGTTCGCTGATGCGTAAGTTTGACCATTCTATGGTTAGTTGAGTATTTGTGACAGGGCGTTATCTAGCCTGAGATGTCTCTTTTTATATGTACATCTATATATACACACATCAGAACATATCTCAAAGGTAGGTAAGATTACAAATGTTTCCACATGTACCATATCATAAGTTTTGAGTGCCTTCGTGGCAGAGGAGGTTAGTGCTCTAGAAAAGATGCAGTGACCTAGGAGCCTCTCACCAATGCAATTGCTGTGAGTTCGAATGACTTCCTCTCGGGTTGTAAGTGGGAAACTCCTCCAGCAATCTTCAGAAGGCCATGGGTTTCCCAAGGGCTCTGGCCGGTTTCCTCTCACCATAATGCTGGCTTCCATCGTAGAAGTCAAATATTCTTGAGTACGGCGTAAAACACCAATCAAATGGATACCAGCCAAAAAAATAAATGTTATAAAATGGATTAACATTAACTAATTTCAGGCATGTGATTTTTCCACCCATTGGCTGATTTCTGATTTTTTTTTGTTTGAAATTTGAAAAACAGTCAGAAATTTGAAAAAAAAACTTTCTTTCCTTTCTGACCACCAATTATACATGCTGACAATAATTGATTGTCCAAATTGGACACATTTTTGTTACAAGGAAATTCAAACATGTCGATGTACTACATATTTCTGTTTCATGTTTCCTCAATTCTAAATGCATTGCATTATAACTGTATGTAGAATGACATCTGATTCAATTTAAATTTCATTTGTCGATGTATTTGATTGATGTTTGATACCATAGTCAAACTGATTGATGAAGTGGAATATATCATGTGACATACGCCAAGTACATTAACAGTATCGCATGGGATTTGCCCTTTTATTTCATCTTATTGTGAATGACCCAAAATTTGGTCTGTCAGTAAGTTGACCAAACCTTCCTGATTCTGAGAGTTCTGTTGATTTCAGAACAGTGTTGTTGGGTTGGTTTCGGAGATAGAATGACAACGTAGTGGAAAATTTTTAAGTTTCAGCGTCGAAAGGAATGTTTTATGATCTTTATTTGCACTTTATAAAATTTTAGATCATTTTCTTGTGAATAATCAACTTTCCTGATAGTAAATGAAAATACATGTACATCTGTGAACGCTTCGATGCCTCAAGGCATGATTTAAAAATATTAATACATTGACTTGGTTTTCATTCATGATTTTATTAGACTACAGTGCTGATTGCTCTTATACAAGGATATACTAGGAGAGTGTCCTATGTTTCATAATTTATACCAGCAAATGAGAGAAGTTTAAGTACAGGTATTGATTGGGCCAGTAGTGGAAAGTCGTGCATAGACTTGGAGAATTCATAATTGTTTCGTTTATTTGATTAACATGGCCATGAAGACAGTCATGTTAGTTTTCAGTTACCAACTGGCTGGGTGTAACTAGAAATGTCCTAACTATGTGTCAGGTATGTTCAGGAAGTTGTTTTCTTTGATGTCAAGCTAATCAGTCTGGGTCAATCTGTTATCTTAACAGCATAAAGAGTTAGAGTTCATTGAACTTTCGCAAATAATATACAAACAGATGCGTACCGCCTTGAGGCTGTGGAGAGTGTCATTTTAAGTGGGCACTGATGCAGCGCTTGTTAAATTATCTATGTGTTTAAGCCAGGAGGTTTGTCAGCCACCAATCAAAGGAAGGTGGTCAGTCATAACAAAGTTTGGCCGAGTACCTTTGTGTATTGAACAACAATCAAACTAAATGAATAATTTAATACATAAAATAATGTATAACTTATAAGTTCATAATTGTTTTGATTACATGTGTTTTATTGCCAGGTACATACTGAAAATACTGAAATTAACTACCTGTATGGAGAAGATCAGTGTAATATTTCGTTCTGTGATCTGAGGCACAAGTTAAAAAATCAAACAGTTTAAAAAGTTAAAAAAACCCACTGACAATGTTGTCACGAGTAAATTTTCTTAGTTTTCTTTTTTTTTTGTACCGAAATTCATCTTGTGAACTGAAATATTTTAACATGCCATTATGCTGTGTTTTCACAGATGTATGTTGGTGATGTGGAGAGTTCACTCCCTTTAGTCAGTCAGAACACCTAGGTGTGCATAAAACCTCTGTCGACAATGTCCTCCATGCACATTCCCATCAAAACTTGGCTGGAGGCAACAGGTCTGCTGGAGTATCTGCCAATCTTTGATCAATTCTCTGGGGTTGAGGTGAGACAACTGGTGATTGTATGCGTGTACATTAATGTCATTTTCTCTTCAACTGAAATCCAGTTGGTATTATTATTGGCCAATGGGGTTCACTAAATATCATTACCACCTTCAGAATTACAGCTCAAATGGACAGACAGAAGAATGGACTGACAAAAAAACAGATGGAATTTATTGACCATCTACAAAGGGAAGCAAATCTTGTAGCTGATAAAACAGCAGTGCCCTCTACCCACTTGAAAAACAATGCAATCTCGGATTATTCAAGATTACTTCAGTTCTTATTGAAATTACCGGTATTGTTATTTAAGTAGGTAAAGGGCACTTCTGTTTTACGAATGAAAAGAGTTTCTTCCCTTTGTAGACTGGGGGCTCATAAATCCCCTTTGTTTTTCGGTTTGTCTGTCTCTTTGTTCATTCTTCTGTCTGTCTGAGCTGGAATTCTTAAGGTTTGTGATCACAGTTATACCTCTGATTAAATAAAAATCATATAAACATGCAAATATCTTGAAAAATAACACTCTTTACTTGTGGTGTTTTTTAGTTGGGAAAATTGAGGCGGCTGTTTTTTTTAACAGTGGTTTAATTAGCTTGAATGAGGTGGTTTTCGAGATGAGGTTTATGTCACCTCACCGTTAGGCAGTAAATGACCTATTAAAATTTCACCTTAAAAGCACATTTTAGAGGCAAATTAATTTTTCCAAATTTTAAAATTTTTTCAATGTATAATATTACAAGGATTTTTTTCAGACAAAACTCAGTTTGAAAAGAAGAAAATGCAATTTTTTCTGAGCGCGTACGGTGTAATATTCCCCCAAATAACCAAGGTACTAAACATAATTTGAAAAACCCAGTTTCAAAGTGTGCCAAAACTCAATATAAATTTGTTTCTCATCTGAGTTACTCTGACAAGAAAGTGCCTTAGAAAAAAAGTAAAAAAACCCTGTGTTACCCTGTTTTCAAATTAATAGGCTTCTCAGAATCAGGAAAAGTAAGCAACTTAGTCATATTGGACAAAGTTTTAGGACACTTAGGGTATTCATAATGATATCCTTTTAATATAACTCACATGCACCTGGAGCCGTGTTATCAGACAAGTCTAACGGCATACTGCTGAAAAAAAAAATCTTAAATTTAAGTCAGGCTTAGCCAAGTTGGATAATTGTTTCTTATGTGGTGTTCTTTCAGTGGTAAACAGTTCTGATCAGACTAAAGGAAAATGAAATTTATGAAAAAATACAAAAGCCGCTTAGTAATTTTTTACCCCTGTAGGAGTTGAAGTAGAAAATATTTGATTGGTACACTAGATATTGTAACATGTAGCTGCATGCACTTAGCTGTCCAAAATGGGATAAAAAATTTTTAGAATCTAAACTTTTGGATGCTTAACATTAAATAATAGAGTCCTGTAAAGGAATAATGCTGAATGTGACACAAATCCATTAATCCATGAATGAATAGAAACACCCAGCTATTTAAAGAAAAAAAACCACAAATGATCAAGTGGAAACTGTCAACTTTTAATGTTCGTGTCTGACATAATTTATCGCAGTGACATATGGCTTCTGCTTCACTGTTCTTTGCTGTCTCACAACAATTGCCCTCCATCCATGATGCTGTGCGTAAAATGTTCGTTATTTATTATTATGAATGTGTCAGATACGTTTCTGACATGAATGCAGGTCCAGAAAAAATGCTTTACACTATACTTTGAACACAAATGTGATTTCTGGCATGAATGCAGGTCCAGAAAAAATGCTTTACACTATACTTTGAACACAAATGTGATTTCTGACATGAATCATATTGCATGATATGATGATCTAAAGGGGTATCACTACAACAATAATATTGAAAAACTCAGGAAGGAAATAAAAATCTGGCTTAACTTCTTGAATTAACAAAAAGCTAGGAAATTAGATGTGTGTTGTGTATAATTTCTTGCAAAATGATGTACATTATATACCCTGTATGTTTTAATTAACAGACAACTAATGATATTACCTTAGTTTTTTTGGAAACCACTCTTTTCTGATGTGTACTTGGTAACTGTATAAATCAACTCTTGCCGCTTTTATCCCACCTTTACCTGAATATGACTTAAAGAGAAAACAACAGTCTTTGCACGATGTTGTTGGAGACAACTGCACTCTCAGTCTGGTTGTAAACATACCTTGCGCCTGATTGGTTTAAATTGTAACATGGCGGCACTGACAGTTTTGTCAGCGTGCATGATGTTGCTTACCTTTAACCGTGAAATCTTTGTTATGTAATGCTCATCAGAAAGGTAAAAATTAGGCTGTTAAAAGCTTCGGTTGCAGATTTTTTGTCAATGCATATAGAGGCTACATTTGGTCTAGTGTTGTGTTTTTGTTTTAAAGTTCTGCAGTTTATTCAGCCAGAGATACAGCTGATACGGATGTGTACATTAATTCCAATCATAATTTTGTAATTGGTTGAATTGTTTTAAGATTTAGTTTTCATGCAAATGTGTTAATATTTAAACCCTTTTCCTCCATGTCAGTGGCTTTTAATTGTTTTTTTTATTAGTTTACTGGGTTTTAATGTCATATTCAAAAACAATTGTGTAGCAGTCAGGATTATGGGTAGAGGAAACCTGAATGGCCATAGCAAACAATAATGCCCTTTGCCATGCTGGGACAAATTTCTGACAGAAAATCTCGAGTGAAACTTGGTGAGCCATAGACTTAACCCAGCTGACTGTAACCTTATTGGACAGGTCATTCCGCTGCGGTGACAAGAGTGTGTCAACTGACTAAACCATAGCAGGAGCTCAATGGTGGCTGTACTTTTTTTTGTCTAACAGTGTAGAACTCTGACCTTTAGCTAGTTAACATGTTTGTGTTTCACATGTGCTTTACACATCAACATCACCTTGTTAATTATCCTTGCAAGAGGAAAAACAGCCTGTGGAAAAAATGGGTTGAGCTTTTTTTTCCGGTGAAGACAAATGGCATTCTCTGTTGAGAGGATGAGGTGTTACATTCCGTGAGGTGCATGTTTTTTTATTTCTCTGGAGTAAACAGTGTCAAGTGGTAGGTGTATGCCTCGGCTAGCTAGTTGCTACACAGGCCATCTCATATCCATACCAGTACTAAATTTCTGAAAGACTCCCTGACATTCTTGTCTTTATCAGCAGTTGTCTTCTTACATTTAAATGGATTTAATTGAAAGTTCTTGATTTGATAGTGTTTTTGATTCAAACTTAGGCCATATTTACCCCAGGTAAAGTGAGCTGAAGCCCCTTCCAGGTTGAGAAGACCGTTGTAAAATGACCTCTGTTGGAAGGTCCCTTGCTTTTCACCTGTGAGGTTGCGTGTTCAAATCCTGCTCGTGCTGGTTAGGCTTCAGCTACGCGTATAGAAACGTGTGGCATATTAAAGCCAATTAAATAAATGAAATACATGGTGAAGAAAATGTTAGTTTTTGTTTGAGGTTGGGTGATGGTGGGCCCATTTAGGGCAAACTGTTTGCAAAAAAATGCATTTCTGGAGATCATTCAGTATTAACTTACTTTTTCCAGTACAGTAGAACCCTACTTTCTATGAAAACCTGCAAACAACTTCTTGAAACACAACATGTAACTGGAACAATCAGAATGAATTAAAATCATGGACTTAGTCACAGAGTATTTTGGGTGTAATACAACAGTCTTAATTTTGCTTGTCACTCACTCACTCAGTTGTCCAATCACTCAATCAGTCACCACTGATTTCCATCTCTTGCCTCAGGAGCTCCTCACAATTGGAGAAGGGGACCTGAGAGAACTGGGCGTGAAAATATCTGCTCACAGAGCAAAGCTGATCTCCAGTCTCCAACTGCTCAAAGCGAAATATGAAAAAGCCCAAGGTAAGTGGCAAGATTCCAGTCACATCTTTTCCAGGTCTTTTAACATTTGAGGCAAAAGGTATCTTAAATATAATGATGTTAATAATGCAAGAATATAGGCAAATCATTGACATCGATAAATATTCCAGGAGATGTTCAATGTACACATGTAAACAACCATGTGCTGTACTAGTTCTGTACAGTAAGATAGTGGATAGTTGCCACGAGGCGATCCTTGCAAACAAGGTCTTGCTTCAATCCCAGTACGAACAAAATCAAACAGGGAATTTTTAAAATTTTCACCTTGCATCCAGTGTTCTTTGGATCTTGTGGGCAATAACCAGTTAGCAGGTTATGTGATACATCTGGGTCAGAAGAGGTCACTTGCATCCGTTTGTGTGTAAATAAAGGTTAAGTCTGTTTCTGAGAAAAGCCGGTGGTTTTACCTCAGGTGCTCCGGTTTCCTTCGCCCATCAAATGTAGTCATCGGTCAAATTCAGGTGAATTATTTAGGATGGATGGATGGATGGATGGGTGGATGGGTGAGTGAGTGAGTGAGTGAGTGAGTGATAAACTTAGTCAGCTGTTGCTATAAACTTCAAGAAAAAAGGAAAACAGCCAGAGGTATTGGCCGTTTCATGTATTACAAGATTTGCGTCCCTTTGAAGTAAGCAAGCTGGAGGTCTTAAAATATGGAGGCTAAAAACCATGCAATATCCTTTACCTTAATTGCACGCCCATTTTCATTTTCTCCCCCAGCATGAACCATTGGCTGAGGCTTTCCTAAACTTTGATCTGGATTCAGATTTTTAGAAAAAAAAAAAATACATTTATATTATCAGGCCGAGGGACTATCACATCATTGTATATTTACTGTGACCGAGACAGGGTGGAATTGTTTACGAAGTTTTGGATACACAGTTGTCCTGCCGTGAGCCTACTGCTGAAAATCTCAGCTAAACTGTTGTTAGATTGGCTGATGGGAAGCGGGAATATTTGCTCCCTAGGGTAAATATTTAGGAGGAATTCCAAGATAGCTTGTCTGGGATGTGTATATTAGTGGTTCAATATAACAAGCAGAGCTCTCAGACAGGAATCACAAGGCATCGTGTCTTAAGTGCACACATAGGTGATGTGGACCAGAGTCCAAATGCAGATCACACATTTCAAGAAATTTGAAGAGTCTATTATGCCATTAGAAAATGACAAAGCAAATACAAAGGGGCAAATTCCACACACTGTAACCAGTTTTCAATTTATCCAAATTTAAAGTGTGATTTGCACCCTTAATTCTTGGACTGTAGCAGTTAAAATTGGGAACATTTAACAAGTGTTATTTTAAGGCAAATACATGTAAATGTAAATTAAAATTTGAACTTCCGTGGCCATAAGAATAATATGGCAAACTATCACATTAATATGCATCCTCATGACAGTTACATTTAACATAACTTACTTTACGTGTTTGTAAAATGGACCCGGAGCATATGTCTAGATCTTTAGGCCCTTTCTGTGCATTGCACGTGTAAGCGCCAATTTATACTGAAGACTCTTGTATTATCTTTATCCCCCCCACCCCCAACTCATTAGTTTCACACTAGCTGACATCATGAGCTTGCGTTTCTCAAATCTGCACTCTATCCCCTAACACCCCACAGTATAGCCCCTTCTCGCTGATCCATCTGGTCACAGACATTGTAAAACATTGAAAGAAACAGGCATTACAGATAAACTGAAATGTTATTGCCACACGGAGGTATTCCAGCTTATTTTAATATCGTTCCCAGCAATTTTATTATTTATTAATGAAGTATTATCTTAAATTGCTGTGCTTGTGTTTCAAATATACTTGTTTTGTTTTTTTTTCCATAAGGAAAGAGACAAGTTAATCTTAAGGTCAACAAATAAAGTGAAATATTCTCTAGCTGCATGTATTCTACTTGTGTTTTGAGAGAATTCTGCGGAATTATTTAAAAACATATCGTTATCAGTGATCATCAGACTGAACCTCTTATAGAATGAATAGATTTGTTGTAGTACACACATGTAGCCGTGTATTAATGGAGGGGGGGGCGGTAATGGACATATGGAGGGGGAGGAAGGGAAAGGGGATGATTAGGAGGGTATAAGGATGGGAGGGCTACAGTTGTGGGAGGCTGATGATAACCAGCTGTAGAGGAGGAAATCTGTCTGTCTGGCTTCCTACTGTAGGTTTAACATGACCTTGGCCGACCTTGGGTGGGATGGTGGGGGGGTTTCGGTGAAAACATGGGTGTTAAGGGATAAGACGAGCTGATTACAAAGGGTCAGAATGATAGGCCATGTGAGGGAGGGGGGATCTGCTAGGGGGTAGAGGCTGGAGTACAGACAGAAGGTTTTAGATCCATTCTGTTATATAGTGTACTTTCTGGTGGTATGTGATACGCTCTGCAAGCCAATAAATACCACTTCACACCCAATTTATGAAGATTTGAATGTGCAAATCTGTTTTGAATTAAATTTAAATTACGTGAGACCTTTTTGAAATATCAAATTGAGTTTAATATATCCCTATGAACTCCCTGTTGTAATATGAATGTGGAATTTTGATCCAGGAGTATGGGTTTTACGTGTAATTAATGGACTTTCCACCATCATGCTGTGTGTGCACCACAAGCAAACTCTTAGCTGTCTGATGACTGGCTAATAGTGGGCTCCAGGCTTTCCTGTAAGGGATCATTTTTGTCAGCCTGGTACTGTTTTGACTTTGTATAAAAATAAATAAAAAAAAAATAAAAAAATAAATAGCATCCCTGTAATACAGTGCAAGTCTGCTTATGATTTTATAATTTTCTCTGTATTTTTTTTCTTCTTCATTTTATTTGTTCGCTGATGGCAAATATTAATCTGTAACCTAGCAGCACACCGAAGTGTGTGAGGTTTACATATATACCTACGATGCAGTGCAGATTTTATTGTGTTTTTGTTTTGAAAAAGGCAGTTTTATCCAATTGCTCACATGTGGCAAGAGAATGTTAAGCCTGCAGGAGCACGATGTAGACACAATCAAATGTAGTCAGGAAGTCAAACACACTCATACACATGTCCTTGGGTGCATGTTTTTGTATATAAATATGTATAGATACATATGTGTGTGCTTATAAGTGTGCATAACGGTATGTAAAATTATGCAAATTGTATAAATTACAATGTAATTAATAGCAGACCAACAATGAACTCCAAGAAACATTAACATAAACAATTTTGGAAAAGGAATAGGTGTATAATTATGTACGTCTTAATTTACTGGTCAAGGTGACAATAACCAGTCAAGACGCTCGAGAGGACAAATAGAGGAGTTTCGAGTTCGAGCTCTCTTTTGGCAAAAGGTAAAAAGAGTTCAGCTGTATCATGTGACGTGTCAAAAATCTCAGGCAATTTTGTGGACAATAAATATATGGATCACCTGTCTCATCGTGTTGTGGAGGCACAAACGACCTTTCCTTCATTCAGGAGCTTCTGAAATTAAAATACTTCCAGCTCCCCAATTTTTTTCGTCGTTTGGCTAATCTACATAACTTTTTGTGATACTTTTCTCCGATGCCCATGTTGTAGTAATTGCAATCAAAAAAAGTTGCCCAACATTTTGGACAGGTTACATGATACAGTACGATCTTTCTTACCTTTAACGATAAAAGAATGCGAACTCGAAACTCCCCTATTGCATAGTCAGTGATATATGTTCAAGACCACTTGTCTTTTATCAGTACTGATAATGCTGGCCACCGTCGTATAAGTGAAATATTCTTGAGTACGGCGTAAAACACCAATCAAATAAATTAATAAATAAATCTATCAGTATTGGGTGCATATCTGTACCTCACGTGGGAAATATGGTCATTAAATTACCAAAGGTTAGTGGTGTGCATCGGGCCATAAAACTAACTCTATTTTGACATTGAACAACGATCAAACAAATCATAATTTTTTTGTTGCGAGGTATTTTTTGTTTGTTTTTGTTTTAATGTACAACTACATTCGTGCATGAATGTTTGAATGTGCAATTTAAACTTGGCTCATTTAGTGTGGTTAGTCTAGTTTTTTTAAATCTCTGTGTACTACTTGTACATGTATATAGCTGCGTTTATCTTAGATCAATTTTACCACCAGTTTAAACACACATGTACATGTATATGTAAGTTCATGATTAATATTCAAGTTCCAGACTTAAAATTTTATGGGGGGGGGGGGCTCCATGGCTCACTCGGTTAGCCCGCTGTCGCAGCGCAATGACCCAATGCCTTCCACCAATGCGGTCGCTTTGAGTTCAAGTCCAGCTCATGTTGGATTCCTCTCCGGCTGTACTTGGGAAAGCCTGCTAGCAACCAGCGGAAGGTCGTGGGTTTCCCCTGGGCACTGCCTGGTTTCCTCCCTTCATAATGCTAGCCGCTGTCGTGTAAGTGAAATATTCTTGGGTATGGCGTAAAACACCAATCAAGTAAATAAATAAATTTTATGTTCTGTTCCGTTACTAAGCAACATGTGGTGCAGGTGTTATGTTAGCTGTTTATATCATCGGATGTTGTTGCAGACTGTTAAGCTAATTTGTGTTTTGTTTTATTCTTGCCACCCACATGTATTAAATTCTAGCTACATGTATAAACATTCAGACATGTAATGACTTCCAGGACTTAATCAGATTTGATCCAGTCAGTATATATACCCTAATTCGCTATTCTTTCAGCACACTAACAAGTTTGCTAAAATGGTCTAAATTTGGCCCATGACTGAGTTGCACATTTTTCCTGATTCTCAAAATTCCTTTTGATCTTAAAGAGATGTTTTGAAACTTAATTCATGGGAGGTAGGGTTATGTGTCATATTAGAAAAACATAAGTTTGGACTGAAATACTAATATCATATTTGATGACATACACAATATTGGCCTCTAAAATGCACTTTTTCAGAGAAATTGTCACCATATTTCATTTCATGGCATCTGTTTTCATTCCTGATGATTCCTGAGATGTCAGTGGAATATTTAGGATTTTGAGATATAGCCAACGTAGTCAGTGTAACTTCAGTGTCTAAAACAATGCAAAAAATGAATCATTGCATGTTTTTGTCCATGTGGAGATAAGTACAGAAACTAAGGTAACACAAACAAGTGTATTCCTACATGTACCTACTGTAAACAGCTTAGAGAATAAACAGAAAGGCATGACAACAATACAGCTGTCAACAATTACCATGCGTTCCTCTGAAGTCCCACAATACCAGGCTCTCTGTGTTTGTCTGTGTTTGCTGTCGAGCCAGCGTATGTATAAACTTATATCTGCTGAAGGCACTAAACAGTCCTATCCTCTTTCCTGACAAAGAACAGATATTTGCCTGCAGAAGCATTGTCTGGTGTTTCTTCAGAGATGAGTCCTTTCCGGCGTGCGCTCCTTGGGCCGTATTAGCCAATGGTTGTGTAGTTTCCAGGCATTTTTGTCTGCTTCTGACATTGCGTGAAGATTGGCCGCAGTAAAGTCAGCAGAGTTTTATCATGCACGTCAATGCTGACAGAGGCAGAGGCATGCAGATGTGATGCGCACACATGCTGGGAGAACTGGGTTGATTGTCAGCAGTTTTCTGGGACTGATGTCGTAATAGACAAACAGAAAACTGTCTCCAAGGATTACTGCAGCAGCCTGTGGGATTAGACTGAAAGGATGACATGTTATTGTGGAAATGAGGAATAAGTGGTCTTCAGCTTCAGTGATGAGCAATGGGTAAAATGAGCCAGTGTTGAAACGTAAAAAAATCTTTGAATATCGAACCATTGTTGCTGACAGCTTGGTCAGGAATGGTGTACGAACGTAGGAAACTTCTCATTTGTTTGATGGAACAGTTTCTCTCTTGGAGTTTCATTTTAGGGGTAAAATAAGTGAAAAGAAACATTTACACACTTTGAGATTTTGGTTAACATCCTGACTTGTTGTCGGCATCATTCGGCTTGAATCACTTTGATACGAAAACAGATTGTTGAATTGTTGGACAGACAATCTTAACGAATATACAGAGCTGTTGGAGAATTTGATTTCACTAATGGTAAATTCAAAGCAATAATGTAGAAGAAAAAGTTTACAAGTTAAACAGATACACATGTACAAACATGTATGCGTATAGTTGGCGAACGGTAAAAAAAGCCAAGGTTTTAGCAGTGATGGCTGGCTATTTGGATATACATGTATCTGTCTCGACATTTTAATGTGTGGACACATTTGAGTTTGAAAAATAAAAGGGTTTAAGAAAACTGACCCTTGAAAGAATTTTGGATTTCATAGAACTTAAATTGCTGCAAATTTCGTAGGAATATTACAATAATATGAAGTCTGACACCATGTTTCAAATGGACTTTGATGAATAACACTACTTAACCCATATAACTAAAGATTCCTTGAGAAACAAAATCTTCGGCTGTGTCCGTAAAATTTTCCTGATGTGACGTAATGATATTCCTTGTATAACGTCGAACCAGACAGATGTGACATTGAGTAAGGCATTTAGGCTTGGGTGACGTCAAGAACGTTTGAAAGGGCAGCGTCATTTGTGGAACACATCAGCGATTGATGACGTCATGTGTTTGTGGGTGCCGTCACACCAGGCAAGGTGGAAGCGACAGAAATAATTTGTTTCCATATACTCTGACGAAACGTACAATATCGGTTTTAATACGCTAAAACATTTTCACAATTTAGGAAAGCAATGCAGACTCTCCCAGTTTTTATAAATTCCCCTTGCTATTAAGACACGGTTGTTCAGACACCAAAGTAGGATTTTACGTTCATGCCATTTTCATATCTTTTCTTCAATAAACGGACTTGAAAATCTCTATCTTCAAGATGCAGTGTCCACTTTCTGAAGGACAAGCGACAGATTCGGAAATTTACTGTCCCTTTATACACCCATTTTCAACAGATGTCACAGAATTTGCAATAAAAAAATTGAACTGTGTTTACTACAGTACCGGGGAAGATATTTATATACTTTTGACACCCTTTCACAACTGTTCTGCTCATTTACTCTAGTTGGAGTGTAGGAAGTAGTTCATTAGTCAGTGGGCTTCAAGCTTGACTAAGTCAAAACAGACCGATTTTTCATTGCAGGAATCTTAAGCTTCATCCATAATACTGATATGTATCACCCCAAACTCAAACCCCACCCCCAACCCCCCTTGGCAGATGGCACACCGGCAGGCTAAGGCAATAGATCAGAGGTCAGGCTCCATATAGGAGGTGCACAAGGGTGATGCAGGAAGGGTACCTATACATCAATCCTTATTCTTATGACTAGGGAGTGCTACAGTATGCAAGCTTCATAGGTGCATGTGGATACAAGGAACTGCAGTTATAGTTGAGATTATCTTTGTCTTCACAGACAACTTCTGATCCCAACACTGGCAGCAGGAAGTTGCAGAAATTTGTGCAACTCTGGCTAATATTATGATCTTTTATTGTGCCATCATGTGACCTGGGATTATCAAGTGTTGCCTGGAGACTGGAATGAATGCGAGGACACATGTGATGATAACTTTGGAATGTGTACAAAAAGTTTCTGGATTATTGTTTTTGATTTGTATGGTAGGTCTGTATGATGAGAAGAAAAAGTAGGATCAAGATTTCCGAGGTCTATACTGTTGAATATATGATCAGGAATTTGTGCCTTACATTAATGATGCACGTATTAAATTTGCATCAGTTTCATGTAGAATCATTCCTGCCTGAATCTTCTGATTCGTTTGATAATTAACAGTGTCAAAATTTATAGTAGGTGATGTATTGAAAGGATCATCCAAGTCTGTTACCATCTGATTCCTGTGAATCACATCTGAGATTTACTGTGTGGATTTTACCACATCAGATAAGTATCATCTGAGATTGACCAGCCGAGATTGACAAGCTGAGATTGACCGGCCGAGGTTGACCATGAGATTTATCATCTGAGATTGACCGGCCGAGGTTGACCATGAGATTTATCATCTGAGATTGACCAGCTGAGATTTATCATCTGAGATTGACCGGCCAAGGTTGACTATGAGATTTATCATCTGAGATTGACAAGCTGAGATTGAACAACTGAGATTGACCATGAGATTTATCATCTGAGATTGACAAGCTGAGATTGAACAACTGAGATTGACCATGTGATTTCTCATCTGAGATTGACAAGCTGAGATTGAACAACTGAGATTGACCATGAGATTTATCATCTGAGATTGACCATGAGATTTATCATCTGAGATTGACCAGCCGAGGTTGACTATGAGATTTATCATCTGAGATTGACAAGCTGAGATTGAACAACTGAGATTGACCATGAGATTTATTATCTCACATTTACCATTTCAGATTGATCATTTGAGATTGACCAGCCGAGATTGACCATGAGATTTATCTTCTCAGAGTTACCCTCTGAGATCGATGAGTTGAGATTGAGCACTTTAGATTGAGTTGTGTTTGACACTGATGAGCAGACATTTACCATCTGAGATTGACCAGCTGCAATTTATCATCTGAGATTGATTAGCAGAGATTTACCATCTGAAAATTGATGATCTGAGATTTACCATCTGAGATTGACCAGCTGAGATTGATTAGCAGAGACTTACCATTTGAGAATTGATGAGCTGAGATTTATCATCTGAGATTTAATTACCAAGATAGTCCATGAGATTTATCATAACAGATTTACCATCTAAGATGGATGAGTTGAGATTGACCACCTTAGATTTAGTTGCCTTTGACATTGATGAGCAGTGATTTACCATTTGAGATTGACCAGCTGAGATTTGCCATCTGAGATTGATAAAATGAGATTTGTCATGAGATTTGCCATGAGGTTTGAGACATACCAGTTTGTATTACTGAAATTGGACACATGAGATTTTCCACCTTCTTCAGTGTCAGTGACACATATTTAACATGTGGTTTAGGAAGAAATTGTCTGATTGTCTGTCTGCCTGTCTGAATGACTGACAGATTGCTGATTTGTGGAAGTTGGAATATTGGGTAAGAGAGACTTCTGTACAATCAAGTTACCTGTAATTGTGAGTGACAGCTTATGCCAGGTAGCTCCATTTCTGTCTGGAGCTTGCATGTACTTTCGTTTACAGTTTGAAATTAACACACAGCAAATATATCTGAACATGACTACTTTTACTCTGTGTGTTTCTGCCATGGCATTATGTCACCAGACTATGATCCAGACAGACGGTGACATAATGCAGATGTCACAAAGCCAGTGATGTTTTTAGGGTGGTGCACAGTTTTATAACAACACCATAGCTTCTTGGTGAGAAGAAAGCAATTTCAGCTTTTTACATCTTGTGGTTTTTAAAGTATCCCTCCACTTGATCCCAGGATTTCCTGTGTTAAAACCCCACCCTTTAAGATCAGTGGGAATTTAGTTGGGAGATAACCTTTAATGGGTCAGCAGGTTAAATTCTGTAGATTTCTTGCAATATGCTTTGTAGTGCCCTGCACCCAGTGCATGTTTATCTTCAATTGAAAGGGTGGACATCTTTTTTCATAGGCTCTAAACAGGTTAATAAATAAATTTGTGGAATTTTCGAAGAAAATTGGCAAGCTGTAAAGGCGTATTCCTGATTTAAAGCAGTCGATAGTAAACGTGATTGTAAATGATAAAGGCTAGTGTTTTTCATCCCACACAGCAAGAATGGCGGGCAAGTGAAATTGGGTCAGTTTGAGTTGGATGTTGTAACCAGATACTTTTTGCTCAGAATCTTGAAATTTGCTTAGACTTTCAGAGGTCTGGTTATCTAGTTAATTCAGGATCAGGAGAATATAAAGTTTCATTTGAAGCTTTGAGACGAGATTGGCTGAAATCTGAAGTGGAAATGGACGGAAGCTGTTTGATTTAATTTGTTTTATGTGAAAACTTGATAGCAGTGGTTGGTTAATACAGTGAGTCGTTTTACATGTGTGTTACAGAATTGAAAATTTTGGGTATCAAAACTGAAGTTTTCAAACTGGGCCAAGAAGGAATCGGTTGTTTTTGGTACATGAAATCACTGACCAAATTGGACACATGGGCCCTGGAAAATAAAAACACAGTGGGAAAAGTTGTGTATGGATACACTGACACCTGTCAAAGGTGACATCTGCAAAGCAGGACACCTGCGGGAATGGACGCAGTGTTTGATAGCTAAGCATGATTTCACTGACACTTGTCAGCTAGCTGATGATGTTACCATAACAGGACACCTGTGATAGCTGTCAAGTTTGTTTACTCACTGAAATGGACACTGGTCAAAAATTGCATTAGGGGATATTGATCGTCTGCAAAAACTGACACAATCTGTGGATGCTGAAATTGACTGATGAGGTTGGCTTCCTGTTACTTCGGGATGTGCTTGAGACATGAATGCCAAGGATTTCAGAAGATGGAAATAACGAAAAGAATCCACGATATATATTTGATGATAGAACTTACACATCATGACTGTGGATCACATTTGTTTATAGGCTGTAGTCGTTGGTTATCCTGGGACTGAACTAATCAAGGCAGTTCTGTAGAAGTGAATTCATTTGACTCATAGACCAAGATACATTGCCAGCAACTATGGCAACATATTGTTGCATACCCGTAACGACAAACCCATCTGCTCGCTGCAAACGAGGTAAGTGCAGTTGTGGTTACATGCATGCGTGTGTGGGCGCGCATGTTTGTGTGTGTGTGTGTGTGTGTGTGTGTGTGTCTGTGTGCGTGTGTGTGTGGGGGGGGCGGTGTGTATGTGTGTGGGTGTGTGTGTGGGTGTGTGTGTGTGTGGGTGTGGGTGTGTGTATGTGTATGTGGGTGTGTGCATGTGTGTGTGTGTGTGTGTGTGTGTGTGCATGTGACACATTTTCAGAATCATTCTCTTTTCATATAGTGTCAGATAAATTCATGCAAAAATACAATTGTCTTCATGTAGAATTATTTTTTCTGTAAACTGACATTTACTTTTTGGAGTTTCAGTTCTTGTTTTTATTTTGAAGATAGGAGAATGACAGTGTTGTTGTTTTTGTTGTTGGGAATTGCGTTTTCTTGTCCTTGATTGTGTGTGTGGGGCATTTACTGTGTCCTTGATTGTGGGGGGCATTTGTTGTGTTCTTGATTATGGGGGGCATTTATTGTGTTCTTTATGGGGGGGCATTTATCAAATTCTTGATGGGGGGGGCATTTATTGTGTTCTTGACTGGGGGAGGGGCATTTATCAAGTTCTTGATTGTGGGAGGCTTAAGTTTTCATGTCATGTTTAGATATAACTGAATATGGTGCGTATTTCTTGAAATGCATCTGTGTCAGAGTTTGTGGCTAAACACTTGACATATTATTTTGCTATTTCACAAAGAATACACTATGTTATCAGAATACAACTAATTTTTGGTTCATGTATTTGTTGGAAATGTAAGTTAACCCCCTTGGTGGCCTGGTGCTTAGAGTGTCTGCCTTGAGGTCGGGAGATCCAGGATCAACCCTGGTCGTGTCATTCCGGATTTTATTAAAAGCTACTTGTTACTGCCTCGCTTAGCGCTCGGCACTGAGAGGTTAGAGCAAAGAAACAGGTTTGGTTGGCCTGGAGTCAGTATAATGTGACTGGGTGAGGTGTCATGTCTGGTGTCTTTGGCATGATGCTCCAGTAGTGGCAGCACTTTGGTGGCATGGATTTCCTCTGCCACAAGAACACTCAATTTACGTACATACTAAAGACTTCTCGTCGCCATACCACTGAAAAAAATGTTAAGCACGATGTAAATTTAAACCAACATTGAGAAGTTACATAGTTGAAAATTTGGATATCATATTTGTACGGCAGTCATATTGGAGAAATTTTGCTCTGTACAAGATCACCTTAATAAACCACCAGTATGGCTGACAGTCCATAGTTCTGCTAGAGCACTGACAAGTACTGCCTGCAAATCCTCTATTAGTATCCTAGCTCACATCAATATGTGGAAGGTCTGGCATGTAGTACTGCACCAACAGGCTGGTTTGGTTGTTCTTGTTTCCCTTTGCATTATAAGTAGAACCAAGGCTTTAATGGCGCAGGGATGCATTTATATCCTTCAAGCTGAGTCTGTCAGTTTCCTGAGCAGAGTTAGAGAGACAGCTGACATGTGCGAGCTTGCAGTTGTTCTCTGCATTGAGTAACAGGCACCATTTGTTTCTCGGAGTGTCTATTAAGTTTGTTGGCAGTGCGCCAAGGGTTTCATCTAGACAGTGTGTATATTTCTGTAGCTGGTAGCTAGATGAGCAATTGGAGGTAAAATAGAACAATCCTGAAATGTACATGCTTGTAGAACCTCTAACAGCTGTTTATATTGGTATCCATTGTACACTGATGCTTGTGTTACAGATTGCAAGATGTCTCCAAGGTTTTCTCAGCATAGAAAGCTGTTACTGAGAAGCCTTAACAAATTACCAGTCTCAAGGTGTGTGATATATCATTGTTTTCTGATGTGGTGTAAAGTATATAAACTACCAGTACTTTAACTGTTACTCTGGAGGCACTACAATGCAAGGAGAATACAAAATATAGTTCCCCACATAGAACCATGTTGTCCAAGGCAGGCTGAAACTCCCAGCTTGAGATTAAATTGTTCAAGGCAGACTTAAGTTCACAACATGGGACTGAACCGTGCAGGGCAGGCTGAAGTTCCCAGCTTGGGATTAAACTGTTCAAGGCAGACTTAAGTTCCCAGCATGGGACTGAATTGTTCAAGGCAGCTTGTAGTTCCCAGCTTGGGACTGAACTGTGCAAGGCAGGCTGAAGTTCCTTGCTTGGGACTGAACTGTGCAAGGCAGGCTGAAGTTCCTTGCTTGGGACTGAATTATACAAGGCTGGCTGAAGGTAGCATAAGTTCGTAACTTGGCTGAGTTAAGATTGAATTCATAGCTTAGTTTGGGGCTATGTCGTTCAGGGCATTTATTGTGGCATATTGTTGTAGAGCCTTGTGATAAAAACTTCAGTTAAAAACAATCTGTATAAGTTCACTAAGGTACCTAAAAAATTGAATAGGGGCGCTTCTGATGGGCTACTCAAACAGGTTCAAATCGCAGAGAAACACATCGTTTTCTGCTGTGACGCTGCGGTCTGTGTGTAATGCCTGGGTGCTTTTTGAGCACAAATGCACCTAGAAGTGTGATGTAATCAAAGAAAGAACAAAGACAAAGGGCCCCTTTGTTAAAGGTGGGAAGGAGTTTTATGAGTTTGCCATCGAACAGGTTATGAAAGGTAAGAAGAAAGAATAGTACAAATGTGTTTAATTTTATGTTAAAGTTTCACTTGATTAGATTACCCTAATTCTTCTAATTATTGGGACAGGTATTAGTGCTGATGAAATCAAAATGTTACAGTTCCCTCTAGTTTTTTTTTTTGAAAGAGTAAAGATATGGATGTGTTGTTCAAGAGGTGAACTAACCATGGGCCCATAAAGAAACTTTGTATTCCTGTTGCATTTACCCGTACTTTAGCTGAAAAGGGTAGATCAGATGTCCCCAAAATTAGAAGACTTAGAGTAGTGTATTTAAGGTTACATGCATACCCTTTTTTTTTTTTACAAGGGATTTACCTTCCGTGTTTCATTTACTTGAACTTGAACATTTGTGGTGCACATAGCTGTACTCGCCATATAGTGATATGCTGGGTGCCAAAGAAGTTTTTAGCAGAGGGTGAGGGACTTTATCACCGTCTGCAGGGGTGTGGAATGAAGAGTAACAGCCGTGGATGCAGGTGGTTAATGCACTTGTGTTTCTTAGCGAGGCAGTGGGCCCATCAGAATACAAATCTGCCAGAAAAAGAAAATTGCTGAATAAATGGGTTAAAAAAAATTTTGAAGTGCCAATATAAGGATAAGTTAGAAAAAACATTTGCTCTCCAGCTGTTGTATGTGTATACCTGTGTGTGTGTTTACTGTACGCTAAAAGAGCTGCAACTTGTATAGTGTTATTAAGACTGTACTGAAATTAAATGGATCTGTTTTTGGAGTATATCGAACAGAGCCTGATGGTTTTAATTTTCCATTGCAAAACAACTAGAAGTGTTGCTTTGGTCATTACATGGACATGAAATAATGCTTTGAACATTTCATCTGTTGAGGAACACATAGGATTCTAGGTCATCCATGTTTTGTATCATGTCTACCCCAAGCCTACACCTTACCTTAAGACTGCTTACACCTCAGCTACACCCTGCTTACAGTGTATACAATACCTACACTCCTCTTACAGCTGAACTACACCCTGTGAACACCTTACGTAAACACCACTTACACCTCAACTACACCTTGTGTACATCTGACCTAAAAGACCACTTCCACCTCAACTACACCCTGTGTACATCTGACCTAAAAGACCACTTCCACCTCAACTACACCCTGTGTACATCTTACCTGAAGACCACTTACACCTCAACTACACCCTGTGTACACCTGACCTAAAGACCACTTACACCTCAACTACACCCTGTGTACACCTGACCTAAAGACCACCACTACCTGAAGACCACTTACACCTCAACTACACCCTGTGTACATCTTACCTGAAGACCACTTACTCCTCAACTACACCCTGTGTACATCTTACCTGAAGACCACTTACTCCTCAACTACACCCTGTGTACATCTTACCTGAAGACCACTTACTCCTCAACTACACCCTGTGTACATCTTACATGTAGCTAAAGACTACTTCAGAAACAACTTACACCTTAAACTACCTTGAGACCCACTGTGTGTACACTTCATTTTAAACATATATATATATATATGTATATATATATATATATATATATTTATGTATATATTTATTGATTTTCTTATTTCATATAGAAGTTTTAGATCGGAAGCCAAGGTCCGAGCCAAATGTCCGAGATTTGGAAGTCTGTTTATAGAGAGAGAGAGTGAAGTAATGTACGATGATTGATGAAGAAGAATGATAACTTTGTATAAAGTATAGAGCCAAGACGGTCAGCTGCAGCTCTGATGCTGCATTTCAACATCTTTCCCTCTCTCTGTGTAGTATGTGTGGTTAGGACAAGTTAAGAGAACCAAGACCATATACCCAGTTCAGAGTAAAAAATTGTAGAATTGCAAAACCTGAAGACACGCCGTAATGAGCATTGTCTAATTTCAAGTATTCTTGTTATCATTGGTCATTAGCATGGAATCATGGTTTTTGGGGCTGCCTAATTTAATTATGCATGTGTGCATTTTTTTTTTGCTGTAGAGTATTAAAAAATAATGCATGTAAGTAAGTAAGTATGTGTTTTTCGGGTATGTGTGTGATGTATATACTACATTGTAAAATGTCTGAAGCATTTTTCGCTGTCCTCTGTTCTATCTACACCACATGTATATGTGCTGCAGGGATGGCTTATAATAAAGAACCCAACAAAATGCAAAAGAATGACAAGTACCAGTGTTACAGTGGGTTTTTTTTGGCGGGCTTGTCATTTACCATGACCCATTGCTAATTTTGTCATGAGCGGTGTTGTCGAAAGAATAGGATATGTTTCGTCCTCTGCGCCCACCACTCATGCTCCACCCTTCGACTCATTTTCTACCTTGTAAGCACATGAGAATGTATATAAGGAGAAGTATGGGGAAATATGTCACAGCTAGATATCCCCATAACCCCTCCCCACCCCACCCCCACCCCCCACCCCCGTTCCCATCTAGAACTGCTTAGTGAAACACTTTCTCTCTCACAAGCTGTTCGGTGAAACTTATGTGTACAAATACCTGTACATATGGACCTGTCATGTTTAACACTGGATAACCATGAACACTGGCCGCAAAAACTCTGATGCCAAATTTAAATGAAGAGCAAAATACACCCGCCAGATCAGTTTGTTAACCACAAAAAGCAGTTTTACAAGAACAAATTGTATCTACTGCCACTACTCTCCAGTGCACCTAAACACCTCTTACACCTCAACTAAACCCTGTGTAGATCTTATGTAAACACCACTTACACCTCAGCTACACCCTGTGTAGATCTTACCTAAATATCACTTACACCTCAACTTCACCTTGTGCAGATCTTGCCTAAACACCACTTACACCTCAACTACATCCTGTGTAGATCTTACATAAACACCACTTACACCTCAACTACACCCTGTGTAGATCTTACCTAAACACCTCTTACACCTCAACTACATCCTTTGTAGATCTTGCCTAAACACCACTTACACCTCAACTACACCTTGTGTAGATATTACCTAAACACCGCTTACACCTCAACTACACCCTGTGTAGATCTAGCCTGAACACCTCTTACACCTGAACTTCACCTTGTGTAGATCTTGCCTAAACACCACTTACACCTCAACTACATCTTGTATGCTACTACTACTCTCCAATGTGCCTCCTCAGTACAGAATTTCCAACACCTGTATGACAAGAAGTTAACCCATATACATGTAGCGGAACGATAGCTGCATTATTGTATAATTATACCTTAATTCTTCAACCTTTTCTACCACCGCTGAAAACAATATTTCCAAATTTTCCTGTAGAACTTTAGGGTCTAGGGAAGTAATTCACATAGTTTTATGAAGCTTATACCTGTGGTGACACAAACAAACTAGATATGATTTCCTACACTGATGTATCAAGAGTAGCATGAATTCAAGTCTCACTCGAGCCAGTATTTACGCTGGTCTAGATACATCAGTGTAGGAAATCGTATATAATTGATGTATTCCCTGAAGGGGTAATTAATGTAGCTGAGTTTCTACTTATGGCGTTGCCATTTTAATACAGTGCTGATGTTCTCAGTTTTCCAGATTGCTGTTTATGGTGTGTCAGTTTACGCGTTCTACAGCATGTTGTTATTTGCAGCGTTGTCGTTTACACAATGCAGGTGATATTTGTGCTAATTAATTTGCTGCAAAGTATGTGTTGTTCGCTATTTATTTGTAGCACTGATTTTACGAGAATAAAATTTAGGCTAATATGGCCTACAGTACATGTATATTTTAGTATAATTTTTGCCCCAGATTATCAGTGCTGAAGTCGCTAAATAATGGCAAAATTAAAAAGCCATATTTTGGCCTGGAAATATAATATTCTTTTACTTGGACTGATATGAGTTTTTGGATAGTTGGTCAGGAACCAGGATTGTTCATAGTTATACATTTGGGTTGGGGCTTTATGCTGCGCTGAAGAATATTTCACTTGTAAGAAGGCTGCCAGCATGATGGTGGAAGGAAACCCACAGAGCCTGGGGGAAACCCACGGCCATTTGCAGGTTGTTGGCAAACCCGAATCAGGATTGTGTATACTGTGTTATTTCTTAGCCGTATTAAGTCATGTGTGTTGTGTTAAGTTTACTTCAGCAGCTGTTTATTGTACAAACATCACATGGCTGTAGGTCACATGTGATTACAGCAAAATCTCTGGAACTGTTTGACTTGATGGATATTCTGTGTCATTGGGTCTGGCTTTGATTTGACCTTCCAGACTTCAAATTACCAGAGGTCAAGTGTATTTAGTGCCTGTAATTGAAAACAGTGCCAGTGTTAAAGGAGAGGATGTGTTAATGTGGTTAGCTCAAATTGCTGGTGTCATCAGCGTGGATGAATATACATAGGAAACTGAAAGGAAATTACAAACAAACTGGAAAACTTATCTGTTTGATCAGAATGATGTTTATTATTCATATTCCATATTTTTGTTCCTGCAGTATTGACGATGTTTAAATTTGCGAATGCCTTTAGACCCTTGACCAGTGAGGTTGCGCTGCGGATTTCAGCTGTGGGTGTTTTGACTGTGGCTTCAAGTCAAGAGCTTTTCAAGTACAACAAGTACTGGTAAATGCGGGCAAATGTCAGGGCACTTAGAAATTTCATCACCCCGAAGCAAAGCTGACCTATGTCACATACATTTATAAGTCTGAAATTCTTGTGCTGAGATGTTAAAAGACCAATAAATTTGTGAACATCTGCAGTAGAAATTATCCAATCAGAAGAGGCTGATGTAGAGGCGGGGTATGGCTTATACATTGTACATATAACTTACAAGAATGGCACATATCTGGGGGGGGGGAGGGGAGTAGCCTTACTTTATAAAATACTTCATGGCTGAAGACATCAACATGTAGCTCTGTGGTCTGTTTGAGCCTCAAAGTCCTTACTACTGAACTGGCTGGCTGGAATGTCTTGCCCCTACTCTCTAGCCCCACCCCCCCCCCCACCCCCACACACAAATCATGCACACTGACCCATGGAGGGAGGAGAGAGGGGTTGAGGAGGGTGGGTCAGCAGGAGATAATGTTGCACAGCTGTGATGGATGATCCTGGTGTGGGAGTAAGGAGACTTGGCACAGGAGACTGTTGCAGGCTAACCTAAATGTGGCCTATGGCACTGTTTACCCATAGTAATGTTTCTCCTCATACAACATTTTTGAAAACTTGTTGATGAGGTTGTTGTCCGAAGGGAGGGGGGAATTGACCTGTTTCCTTATCGATATTTGACACGATTTTTATAATCTCATCTTTTGTAACAGTTTCTGGCAAGGAAATAAAATAATGAGTTCCAGTGTAGGTGTTGATGGGGGAACTAGGAATCAAGTATGAATTCATTTAGCTGTAGCCCATTTTACCATTGTATTTCATCCAGTTTTCATTTGACTTCTTTTTCATTCCCTTTCACTAGTTTTGCTTTTATATTTTGTCAGTGTTTACAAATTTGTGTTTGTGAAGGGTCTCAGGTAAGATCAATAACATATTGACAGAGTTGTAGTACCTTCAGAAAATAAAGACATTATTATTGTTGTTATTATTATTATTGTCTTACATGCTCAGAGTAATTCTTCGCTACTTGTCTTCAAATGAAAGAAGATTTATGTACTTGTGTGTCATACCTGACCATATAAGCCCATTAGGTATGAAGTCATGCATGGAGTGACAAAATGTCAGTGTTCATTTCATTACTGGCTGACCCTTTTGTTTTTTTTTTTAATATTTGAAACACTATTTTAAACAACAACATTAAAATTTTAGAAATTTGCATTCCCAGTTTACAGACTTCTTAGTTTGATAAACATTTAGGACTCAGCAAAGATGGTTGGCTCCTAACTTATTTTGTGTTTTAAAGTATATAAATGTATTTACCTGTTTTCTGTATTATTGTAGAGGGTTGTTAAATATGAAAGAATTTTTCTCTTGTTACATGAAAGATTCATATTAACATGCTTTACTATCCTATAAAAAAATGTAGTTCCTTAGTTTTTGTGCTGCAATACTACATGTATATGAAAAAAACACAGCTATATACATGTAGGGTGGTATGAAACAGCTGCTGGGAAATTGACATGTGTTTACATATTAATTAAGGTGTCAAGTGATAAATCAACCCCCTATGAAGCTCTGTGCTTGCAATTTTACTGGTACATGAGTAGATGATACCTTACTGGCTGTGGGGTGGTGCTACTACATTTTACCCCTTCGTGCTATAAAAACTGTCAATGCCCCAGGTTTAACAAATGTTCATGTCAGAGACCTGGAAATGTACAACTCCAGGTGATGATATGTTCATTCGTAAAAGCTTCTCAGGTGTTCATATACTACCCTAAATTACCTAAAATTTCGTCCATGATGAAGTTGCTTATTTTTCCTGATTCTGAAAGCTCTGTTGATTTTAGAAAGTTGTTTGTTTGGAAGGTTTGGTGATACCCTACTGGGGAAATGTGCTTTCATCACCTGAAACAATATCTTTATGACATTAATTGCTTTCGACATTAATTTACCTTCTGTTCTTGTAGCGTTCTCAGCCAATGAAAAAGTCAGAATGGTCCATAGAAGACATGTACGTTGCATATCACACACTACCTTAATTCGTTCAGAGATGTATATTTCATCCTACAGATGTTTTACCTAGATGCCTGGAAGTATTGGAGGTGTGCTGTAAATAAACCAGGTGGTGCGGGGCTCAAATTCTGTGATAGATTATAGTAACTTGGCTCTGCCTTTTTACTGTAATATTGGCAAATCCTTTGCAAATGCCTCTGACATGTGTATATATTTGGTTGTATTACATGTATAATGTGCAAGAATGAGGGGCCATATACATATCTGATGAGAGAAATAATTTGATTCAGGTAATTCAGTTAAGGATCACTGGTGTGAGTCCTCTAATTGAAGTATAATCACTTCTTTGTTAAACTCAGTGAATAAAAATCAGATTAATCGAATCCATCAACATTTGGAATGATTAGCCTGGATTAATGTATGCATGAGTTCTGATATGCTTCACAGTCTCTGTGTCCCTTACCTCGTAATGGCAATCTCGTCATGGCAGTTTAAAATACAGGTTCTTGTTCAGTGAGTAATTCCACTTCACTAGAAAGGAGGGAAGTAAGCTGACATTTTCACTTTTTATTTGTCTTACAGTATAACGAATCATCAATTGGCTGCAGATTTATGAATATTTATACATGTTATTTCATGCCGAGTTTGCCTCATTGATTTGGTTCCCCTAAAGCAGATATATTGTTCATTGAAGGATAAAAAACATACATTGTAATGGGTATATGCTTGTTGTTAAAAATTAAAAAGAAAAAAAAATGCATGGAATTGCATGAAAGAAGGAGATATGTGAATAGACTTCACTGGTTGCAGCAACTCTAAAAAAGTGTAAATATCATATACCTGTGATACATATCAATTGAGCCATGTAAAACAATAAATGTTGTTTTATGCAGATAAAAGCTCATCAATGGGCTTTCATTGATAGCTGTGAATACAGGTAGTGCATTTTCCAGAGAAGGGATTGAAAAGTAGTACTTTATGGTACCTTAGCTCAAGGGCAATGCTGGATATTCTAGCAGACTACTAGAATAATAAGTTTTATTTATGTATTTGATTGGTATTTTACACCATGCTCAAAAATATTTCAGTTCGTTGATAGCGGCCAGCATTATGGTGGTAGGAAACTGGGTAGAGGGGGAAACCCATGACTGTCTGCTGACGGACCTTCCCATGAACGGCTGTAGGGAATTAATTAATTAGACTTAGCTGGACTTGAACTCGTAGCAAGCACATAGGTGAGAGAGGCTCCTAGGCCAATATTTCGCTATGCTACAGCAAGCAAACCATTTAGCTAAAGACGCCCCCTGAACCTACAACAACAACAACAAAAGCGAATAATTAGAGGCTTAAGAGTACATGTTTATTAATACAAGCCTGATTAATTATTTATTTATGGAATGTGACTCCAAAACACATACTGGCCTGTATCCCAAATTCAGATATAATTAACGATTAGTATTCATGTATAAACTGTGTGCTCGTACTGATTTCTGTGTGCTGGACAGCTTTGCATGAGCTGTAGGAAGCCAACATGTATGTGGTCAAGTGTTAAGGGAACTGCATGGACTTTATAAACCTTTGTAGAGTTCTTCGTTAAGTTTTACGATATAAAGATGGAGGGATTCATGGTTGTGATGAAGAAGATGTTCAAAGATAAGTTGACAGGTAAGATTTAATTGTAGGAAGTGAAAAATCTTGTGTTGGTTGATTATTGGTGTTTAATGGTGCGAGTATATGCTGTATAGATTCATTTATTTTAATGGTGTTTTATTCAAGAATGTTTTCACTTACCTGACGTCATCATGTGCTGGCATCATGGTGGGTTCGAAACCAGACAGAGCCTGGGGAAAACCCACAACCGTCTGCATGTTGTACGGTGTATACATGGATGTTTATATGCACAAGGTGTGTATTCTGTCATGTAAAGGAAAGAGATAATTTCTGTCTGAAAATTAAGGGTGGCGATGAAATTATACACCTGATTCTGTTGTCGTTTTTAAATTTGAATGGGGGTGGGATTTGGCACAGTAGTAAGATAATTAACCCATGATGAGTGTTCAATTCCGACCGCGGGCAAGAAATTTGTAGGTGCCCTGGCTTAGTTTGTTGTTCGTTTGACCTTGATGGAGCTTTTAGTGTTTGCACAGTCATGTCTACTTGTCTCCCACCTGTGTGGTGTACATATCTGTATGTTGTATTTGTGAGAAAGTTTGTCAGTGAGTTACCTGTAGTTGGTGGCTCACTACAGGCACTCCCAGGTTTCCTCCACCCATAAAAGTGTCAGACCACCTTCATATATGTGGAAAATGAGGTGGGGAAGGGGATGTGATGAGGGAGCTAGGATCAGGCACTTGCATGGATTCATTGCGCATAGGCGTTAAATCACCCCAAATTTTGTCCATGACAGTCATTCGTTTTTCCTGATTAAGAGATTTCTGTTGACTTTACAGCAAAATGTTTGGACATTTCTTTGAAAGATAGAGTGGTATTCTACTAGAAGGATGTAAGTTTCAGCACCAAAAATAATATTTTATAGCGCTTGTTGAGGGTGATATTATGGTAGTCCAGGCCAAGGCCACCAACATGTTTGTCTGCATAAGGAACACTCCTCAAATAATATAACTTGATAGCTGGTCTCTACCAAGATATTGCCATCTCAAGCAGGCTGGTGTTAGTCAAGGTGTACTCATTGGGCTGGGTTGTTTTTACTCTAGGGCCTGGTTGACCACAGCTATTTGTTAGGGAAAACCTAGTGCCATGCGTATGCATGGGTGTATGTGTATGGATAGCGAGGTCTGAGTGGAATGGTAGACATAAATGAAATATGCTTCCTCTACCTAAACTGTTGTTCATGAGCCAGTCTGTTTTTGAATTCTTTTTACCCTCCATGTTACATGTAACACCAATGGTTGATATTCAACTGTCATTAAAGACTTGAATAGCTAATACTTTTGCTTCAGAAAAAGATGGTAAATGACCTAAAATTTTGCCCAGAAAAGTGCATTTGTAGATGTATATATATTTTTCCTCTTGCTGAAACTTACTTTTTCCAATATTATATAATTCGTCTTCTAAACAAACCTCAAGTCACCTTTCTAAAATCAACAGAACTCCCATAATCAGGAAAAATTAGCAACTTCAGTGCTGGATGAAATTTTCGGTCTTTAAAGGTGACTAAATGAGGGCAGAAAACTGAAAGATATGAATTAAAAAAAAGAAAACCCTGACAATTACAATAATACATACATAAGACTTCTGTCTTGGTGAGATTAAAATAAACATCTTGTGTACTCATGTTAGTGAATCTTGCGTTTTTTAAATATTTGTAGATCTGATCAAACAAATTTTGTACTAGCATCAAGAACATTTTTATATGGGCGATCCACTTAATGAGGAGCCTGAATGCAAGACACAAACTTTTTGAGGGGGTGAGGGGTGGAATTTGTACTTGGTTTTGCCCTTAATACCCCACATATGAACTTCTTGGCCTTCATGAAATGAAAGACTTTTGCTGGAGAGAAGAGCCTATATTGACATTTGATATGTATTCCCCCTCCGGGATTCTGTAGACAGGGTGTCTCCCAGCTGTGTGATATGGTAGCATTACAGAGATGTCACCAGTGATTTTGTCTACCAAGAGGCTTGGGAAAGAAGGGATTATTTAAGATTTCAGGGTGATATTGACCGGGAGTTTCTCCTGGTTATCAGAACTCAAAAGACAGATTTTTTTTCACCTGATGGTGCATGTAGATGAAAAGTTAGGCAGTTTAGCTGTGAGAACTGATTTATCAACAGAAATAAGTACTTGAAGACGGCACTGTCACAAAGAACTGGAACTTGTCCGGACAGCTGGTCTGTGTGTTCACTCATATATGTGGATGTTAGCTAAGGGCTAATTCCACCGGCAGAGTGGTATAAAGTGTAGTGCTCGTGACTGATCATGCTGTATGCCGTAATTTACCATCTTAGTTCAGCTGATGGAAGGAATAACAGCAAATGTACGGTATTGTGTGCCGGCTTCCATTATAAGGTGGGATGTGTGTTTCTGCCAAAGCGCTCTTCTGTTCCTGTCACAAATAGGTGAAGCATTTAAGAAATATACAAACACTGTACATGCCGCTGTAGAAGGAGTTAAATATAATTTGCCACATTCATGAGATATCATGAAAAATTTTACATACAAGTAGCTGGTATAGGATTAAAGTCTTGCCGTTTACCTGGGCATTATAAAAGTCTCAGATATCTTACTGTACATGTAAATTAACACTGCTGTCAACAATAATTCAGTCCTATAACAGGGATGTCTTCTTGTAGCAGGCCGTAAATAATGCAGACATGTTTATAGTGCTGACTCACTGGAATACCATGCTGGAGATCCAGTGATGACACCTATAGCTCACCCAGTCATGGTACACTGATACTGTGTAGGCCGACCAGTACTCAGCCTGTTCCTCTTACGCTGAGCACCAAGCGAGGCTGTATCAATCCAGGTTGTGACCTTAATTAGGTATGACACGACCCCATATTGAACCCCTGATCTCTGGATTAAGAGGCTGGTGCTCTATGCACTATGCCACAACAGCATATTTAGCCATATTTAGTGTATATGTCAGAGCTGTCTGAATGGTGAAGGGTGTAAAATCCTACAGCCTGTTAATTTTGCTGGTTGATGGTATTGAATTGGAGTTGGCAAAAACGATGCAATTTGTAGAGCGAATGATCTATGGTGGTCTGTTATAACCTTAAATACGGTGAATGATAACGACGTTTGACTTTTTTTTCCCTCTTAGCATGATGCCAGTTGACTACTTCATTTAACTTATTCATTGCATGGAAATAATTGTAGGTCTGGATTGATAGAGCTATACAAATATTGTCTTTTAAAACCTGTTTTAGAAAATACTATCTTTCCCACCTTTTTGTCATGAGAAACAAAAGAAAGTGAAAAAGTAGAAGTATTATGGCGATAGGTTGCATTAATTATATTTAATTTGCAAAACGCCTCATTTCATGTGACATATACATTGAAAGAGTGATAGATACATTACTAAAAGGACTGGCTGTCACTTGCGGAATCTTTGTCAAATCCAGACACCCTAAACTGGTCCCTTATCAGCACGACACAGTGTCACATTCCTTAAGTAGGGCAATAAATATAGTTTGAAGTGGGGCTTTTAAACTGTCCTTCACTTTCCTCGTTGTCAAATTTTTCAACAAATTTCTTCATGGTGGGGAGTGTTTTTTTCTTTTTTTTTTGGTTATAGATGTTGATGGTAATTCGCAGTGACAGCATTAAAACCACATGTCAACAACCACTCAGATGAAGACCAAAGGGGCGTTTATAGGGCCACAGATGATTGGCAGATGTTGGTAGCGGACTCCTTCATTCATGTCTTCAGTACTCACACATATGCATTATTGTCATTCTTTGGGCTGTTTGATTACATTAATAAATACGCGTATTAAAATGCATATTCGGAGTCTACTGATTTGTCACAAATTAGAGGTGTGCACATGTGTATAGCCTTTGCGAGTCAATAATAAAGTCTTGTCTTAACAGCCGGTAGGAAATTATTCGTGGTATATAAAGCAAAGACGTATTCATGAAAGCAATTTGATGCACTGTTTCCAGGGCCTATTTCATTAATATGCACATGCAGAGGTGTGTGTGAATGTACATACCAAAACAAAAGTTCATGAAGATGAAACTCCAAAATTTGATTTATTTATTTATTTATTTATTTATTTATTTAATTTGTGTTTTATCCCATCCTCAAGAATATTTCACATATACAGTGTTGCCCAGCATCATTGTGTGAGGAAACCAGGCTGAGCCTGCGTGGACACCCTTGGCCATTGTCACGTTGTTTATAGACCTTCCCATGTGCATGTGCGGCCATGCATGAACTGAACAGCAGAAAGTATTAAATTATTACATGGGCGAACGAGATTTAAGATAACAGGTTTGTCCAAGTTTTTTGTAGTTACTTGCAGGTAATTATTGTTGACAAGCTGAATGTGCAATGTATTATATGTTTACCTTTCTTGAGTACAGAGCAGTGCTAGTAAATTTTTGATGCATCTTGTTCTTTGGATTGTCATGAAATTATTTGCCAATATTTTAACCTCTGAAAAAAAAAAATATTCAACATTTTCTGTCTAAAGCATAAATACTCCATGGCTTAGTTTTTATTCTTGTCTGTGGTGGACTAATAATTTACCATTGACCCATGGATCTGTTCACTTGTGTATATGTGTACAGAGTGAATAGAGAATGTACTCTTTTAAGCATTACAAATTTGTGCATGACATGTCCTTCCTCCCATATATATTAGTTTATTCTAAAGAGGTCACATTTGTAAGAGAATCACTTCTTTTGTAAGCTTTTTTTCAAATTTTTTCATGACAAATGGAGTTTATTTTTATGTCTGACAGCTCACAGCTATAGTGCAGCTAAAGGTGAATACAAATATGTAAATTTCACTACTTAGAGCCAACTGAAACCTGCGTACACCTGAATGCTGGCACTGATTGACAGTGGATGTCTGTTATTTTGATTGACAGGTGAAAAGCAAGGTGTGTTTTCATCAATGCATTTGTCCATTGATTTGAATGGTGGTTTACTGTAATTAATGGTCATGCATGGCATCCATGCAGGTAAAGGTATGAGTTCTTAACTTGTACATATCCTTGGTCCTGCAGCCTGCCTGGACACTACAGACAGGAGATCATATGAGTGACATTTGTCAGTGTCAGTTTGCTTGATCATTGATGTTTCTTTACCAAAAAGATGTACACTTTGGAAATGTTGTTGATACTCAAACATTGGGCAGCTAGGTTTTATATTGAGTGACACTTTTCAGCGTTGATTGCATGGTTATTAGTGTTCGTCAGGCTTTCCTAAGAAGATGGTTGAAGTGCAAAGTTGTACATTTCTGTCATGGGTCTTCTGGAACACTACACAATTCATGAGATTGGAGTGACAGTTGTCAACATCTATTGAATACCTATTTATGTTGATGTACCAAACAACATGTAGGAACTGTTATAAGTTGTGTATTTCCTTGGAAAACCTGTTGAGAGACTTAACAGATGTTCATTTGAGTGACAGGTTGTCAGTGTCTTTTGCCACAGGTACATTTTGATACATCAAACTTGTATCCACCAATGTGCCTTCCTCCAGGTATGTACCTGGACATTTGAAGACACTGGATCATATGTGGCTTATATTTACAAAGTCATCTCCAAATGACATATAATATGCAATAATTTATACCTTGACAGCGAATTGAAGTTAACAAGTTTAAAGTTGAAAAACAGCATAGGCTGGACATGTGGTTGAAAAAAAGTTGCATTATGAACTTCAGATGATTTTTTCAAATGGCTTATTTTAAGTTTCTGTCTCAACAATCATAACTTTGACATTTATATTTACTTTGTGATGAAGACATTGCTAAGGGTAATACATGTTCATAATCGAGTTGGAAATTCGAGACACTTTTTCACCAGACATTATAAGGTACATGTGTCATTCTTAAAGGGAGTGTATCAATACAACACACCTATGTCTGCTTTTAGACTTGGTACTTCTCCTGTCAAGTGGCCCGCTGTTTCAGACTGACTGCTGCTTAGACAGTTTTGTACTGGGGGAGCTACCTAACAGTACTACCTCCTTAAGAACCCAGGGAAGCTGGGGGAGGTGTTTTGACAGGCTGTGTCATTAATCACTCCCTAGGGAAGCCTTCCAGTTTTCTCTTTCCCCAGTCTCTCTCTCACTCTCTCTTTTCCCCACTCTGACAGCTTGAGCCGTGTAATAGACCCATGAAATAAGAGGAGTTACAAGAAAAAAAATCAAACGAAAAAAAAAAACGTGCTCAGTTGAAGGAAGACACCGTTTGAAAAAGGCAAAGCTGGAAAAGTCGACAGGAAAAAATCGTGAGGCTTTTTGTTCAGAGTTTGAAGATGTTTGTACCGGGATAAAACTGTAGTGCGGGATTAGTCAAAACCAGTTTGTGGGAGGGCTGGACAGGTTTAAACATCTGTCGTACTGTCTGTGTTAAGAAGGTACTGGATACAGGATTATTGTGTTCATCCGAGAGAGGAAGACATTGTGATAAGTGAGAGTTGAACAGTTTGGAAGAGAAATAATTAGCTGGTCATCGTGATTTGTGGATAATCAAGTGAACCAAGAGTGGTGTGAATTTTGGCACCTCCATTGTGTTGTCTGATCAAGATGATTTATGGAGACCTCGTGAGAGAGTGGTGCTAATTTTGACAGATCTGTTGTGTTGTTTAATGAACATGATTTATGGAATATAGAACTGTGAGTGGTATGAATTTTCACATGTCCACTGGGTTGTCTGGTCAGTGTGATTTTTGGAGCACTGATTAGAGAGTGGTTCTAAGTTTGAGACCTCTGTTGTGTTGCCTGACCAGTGGGATTTGTGGATAATTGATCAGAGTGGTACTAATTTTGACATATCTGTTGTGTTGTCGATCAGGGTGATTTATGGAGAATTGATCAGAATGGTATGAATTTTGACACATCCATTGTGTTGTCTGATCGAGGTGATTTATGGAGAATCATAACATTTGTGTGGGAATCATTCGTGGATTACAACATTCATTTCTTGGATTCTCTTAGTTGGATATACAGAAATCCAAGGACTACATAAATCCCAAAGTGGAAAACAGAGTATTCATCGATTAATTACTATTTGTGCAAGCATTTGTGTACGTTTTGTGTTTCCCTCGTCAGGTAGAATCTAACACCTGCAGATTTATTGATAGAAGGAAACAACCTCCCTTCATATCTGACTGATGATTTATTAGATGAGGAATCTGATTTCAGCTACCCATTTCATTATATCGCTGAAATCCTGTTTTCTGTGCGTTTTTCTCTGTCCGGCTGGCTAATCGGAATTATGAATATTGTTAAAGTTGACTGCCACAGAAGAGAAATATCAGATGTTTGTTCCCCACAGAGTCTAGACCTTATTGATTTCTGGTGTTTGTGATCTGGTCAGGTTACCCTGACTGAATTAAGTCTTTATACTGGAACATTGTGCCACAGTTAGTGGCTGGACAGACGGTATCCAATAGGCATTTGTTGTGAAGTCAGCTAGATATTCCGTGGCTGGAGACAGACTGGGTCAGTAGTGTATACCTTAAACTGACCTCTGTTATTTCTGTAATACACAGAACTCTTGAAGGTTGATGTAAGTTGATAGACAGCCATAAGTGAGGAGGCAATGTAACTATAATGTCTCCAAACTCCAGTAGAGTTTGTGGGTGATTTGGATTTATAAAAAAATCAGCATCTTGTGGGGGTGTGCTATTGGGGGACATTCGCAAGTCTGTTAGTGGTATCAGAGTATTGAGTTGAGCTCTTATGAGAAGGGAACAGAGGTTATATTGATAATCATTAGAAGTGTGGAGTGTTTCTGTGTTTTTAACCATTTTGTGCTCTGGAATCTGGATTTGCTGTGGACTTTTAGAAACAAAGGAATAACCAAAATCAGTGTGTCATTGTTCAATGAATAATCTCTGTTGTTCTGGATACAAAAGAACTGTATTGCTTATTAAGTTATTCTACGAAGTGACACATATATTTACGCTCAACAGCTAGCTCTCTTGACTTGAACCATTCAGTGTAAAGTCCGTTGGCCATCTATAGGAAGACTGAAGGTCATAGCCATTGTTATTATAGTTTGATTCATGTGGCGATATGAACTATTCTGATGAGCCACATATACAAAAACAGGGATTAAGATCATTGTTCTGATTACCTACAAGACAGTATGGATGACTGTTTACTTCCTGCCAGTGTTTGAATAGCGCTGTTTAAAAAGCTTTAAATAACACTTATCCGACGGCGACCATGGAGAATGTAGAACTAGAAACATTGCTCAACGAGCTATTCCAATGGGAAAACCTCCCTCCGCCGAAATGCACGCTGTATCCACGCTATGACTACGACGAACTGGATCGCAGTCTGAACCTGTTAGGTAAGTTATCCCTCAGCCTAATGTGTTTACTTGTTTACTGCGGGTAATTTTAGCATATGCCATAATTAACGGAGCTTGTTTTGGCTCCGAGCTGTTACCTAATCAGAAAGTGCTAACAGCAGTGTTAGTAATATGATATTGTATAACTCGGCAGCGAAGCAAGAACTCCAGATTTTATCCAAATGTTTCTCTCAGGCACAAAGCAACACATACTGACCCCCATCCCCACCCCCACCCCCCACTCCAGCACCTTTACCTATCCTCTCTGCTACTCAAAAGTATACTCCTGCAGTGACAGAGCTTATAACTAAATCAGTCTGTCTGTCTGCTTGTCTGTCTGCTAGCTCAACTCTGTTCATTGTATTTTTATGTGCCATCTGTATATATATATATTTATTCACTCAGAGGTTCTACTAAGCCATTAATGATTTTTTGTACAGAGCTTCAGCATTTGTGAGTTTTTGCCTGCCATAAATTTATTTTAATATGACTGTTAAAAGGAAGAGACATCATCAGAAATAGCATTTTATGCAAATTCCAGAGCTGCTTTTCATTATAATTTCGCAATTGTTTCGTAGTGAAAATCATTCTGGATCTGAGATGGAGTTTTGCGGTCATATTGAACGAACTGAAACACAGTGGCATCACAGATTTTTTTGTTTTGTTCATATTTCCAAATTCAATGCAAATACAGATATACTGGTACTACATACATATTCATGTAGTACATGGACATGTAGCAGTCAGAGGCTGTTAAAGCAGCTGAAAAGGAACTGTGATGTGACTGCGCTTCAGGCTGTTCATTATGGTCCAAAAAGTCCACCTTAGTACCTCAGTCATTATTTCCATTTTAATCACTGTCAAAAGAAAATGCTGAAATGCAGCAAAGACCGTCTGTGGAATCAGGATGAAATGGCCTTGAGATAATGTGTACTTTGTTGAAAGATGGTCTGTTCTTTTAAGGAATCTTTTGTTTATTTGTCCTGCTGGGTCCGGTCATACAAAGAATTTAAAAAGGATACTTGTTGCTGCCTAGCTTGCCACTCAGCACTGAGAGGTTAGAGCCAGCGCTGAGAGGTTAGAGCCAGAAAACAGCACTGATTGGCCAAGTGTCAGTATAATGTGACTGGTTGTGGTGTCATGGCTGGTGTCTTCCCCGTGATGCTCCAGTGGCGGCAGCACTTGCCATGCCACGAGACACAGATTAGGAAACTATTCTAAGGACTCCTCCTTGTCACATGACCGAAAAATTGTTGAGTGCGACATAAAACCTAAGCATACATACATATACTTATCCCGGGGGTCCTCCGTGGCTCAGGCGGTTAGCGCGCTATTGCAGCACAATGACCTGAAGCCTCCCACCAATGTGGTCGTTGAGAGTTCAAGTCCAGCTCGTGCTGGCTTCCTCTCCGGCCGTATGTGGGAAGGTCTGCCAGCAACATGCGGATGATCGTGGGTTTCCGGCGGGCTCTCCTCGGTTTCCTCCCACCGTAATGCTCATATAAGTGAAATATTCTTGAGTACAACGTAAAACACCAATCAAATAAATAAATAATTAATAATATATTTATCCAGGCCTCGCTGGTTTGCTACCACTGACCAGATCTTGGCCACTGCGACCCTTCGCCCACATCAAGTGTCTCCAGCATACAGCTCCATCTTTTCTTGTCTTTTAGAGTAGTCCACTGCTCTTTCTTTTATGTTTGTTGGTAGCGATATATCATAATTATGTTATGTCAGACCATTGCATAAAAAAATGTGTATAAATCCGTAGATATTTGTGTGGAAAAACACCTCACAGAAGCTTCTGCTTTGATATTTACCTCGTTAAGGCGACTCATCTTTTGATGTCTCACTTCATACATGATTTAATCAACACGTACAACCATTGTCGACAGTCGTCAGTCTTCATTATGTCTGCATACAGGAACCTAAATCTTTTGATTTCTGCGCCATGTTTTTTGTTTTCACTTTTAGCAATTACGTGTGGTGGAAGATTGTGTTTGGTTAGTTTTTTTTTGCATTTATAGTCATACATATTTGTAAATCAATTTATCATAACTTCTAGTATTTATATTTATGTCTGGACACCTTATTGCCTTTGAACTCAAACATTGCAGCTGTCGCTAATGAAAAAGAAAAGGTTATGAAGAAATAGGCCCTTTATGAACTTCACTGTTACTCTTATATTTGGATGTCGCTATACCAGTGGAGTCATACAACCTTCCATTTAATTTCTTGGGAGTAGTGCCAGAGTTCTGTCACCTCGCAACTCATCCACGTATCTTATGTCTCCTGGCAAAGTAAAGACACTCGCAAACGTTTGGTGGTCTCACCGTCATTGTTTATGGGCTGGTCAGCTCCTAAATAATGAAGGTGAGACTGCCGAAATTGCATTGCACATGTTGTCGAGTGTCCACACTGTGGCAGGAGACATAAGATAAGTGGCTCTTGGACTATGAAGAAATATACTCATGTGATGTTAATTTAAAGTGGATGTTATTTCTCAAGGCTTTTTGTGGCCTTAAACTGACTTAATGTATCATTAGCTACTGGGGCCTCAGTGGCCAAGGTTGATAACGCAATGATCCAGGAACCTCTCACCAATGTGGTTGCCGTGAGTTCATCCAGCTCATGCTGACCTCCTCTCAGACTGTTCGTAGAAAGGTCTGCCAGCCGACTGCAGATGATCGTGGGCTTCCCCCGGGCTGTGCCCGATTTCCTCCCATCATAATGCTGGCTGCCGTTGTATAAGTGAATTATTCTTGAGTATGGCGTAAAACACCGATCAAATCAAATCAAAATCAAATCATTAACTATGATCAGGGCCCACTTGCCCTGAAGCCCTTTTAATTAAGGTTACGGGCATATAACTCTGATGGTGACGTAATGCCTACAGTGCTGGTTGCTGTACAGTAGTTACGTCCTCGTAACGTCAAGACAACCCAGACTATAACTATTCCAGGTCAACCCAGTAGTGTGCACCTAGCCAGCTAGTGGTTCACCTGTTGTGAGGCCATAGTGAACCTCTTGTAAGTGGTTATTACAATCACACAATAATGATGGAGGTCATTAGATTTAGCCAGAACCTCCCTACCCCGGCAACTCTGTATGTACACCTTCATGGCAGTTAGGATTTAGAAATAGCAGTGGAATGCTAGGAGTTTTTTAAAGGCATGCGCGGAGAATTACCCTTCAACTGGTTTCATGTGAAAAATATTGTATTTCACTTATAGGTTACTATGTAAAAAATGCAGTTTTATTTTTTAGAAGACCTTAAAATGATTCTTTTGATGCTAACATTTTTATTTCTGATAATAAATTAATCAATCTTCACCAAAAAACTGCGCAGGGGCTGCAGTTAAGGTGGGTGGATCTATCATAATCAAACAAAATGTGTCCCTTGATAAATGCAGAACTTTCATGCCTCTGGCCTCTTGGCTCCATAATCCATACGTATGTACAGCAAATGTACATGGTTTTTAAAACAACTTTATTTCATTACTTTTGCCTACATCTCATAATCATGTGATTGACGACATGTCAAAAATATTACTTTTTGTGTTTGTGGTTTTGTGGACTATCTTGATGTTAGCACTTAGGTTTGAAGTCGCTCTCTGCCAAACAACAAGACATGGTGCTCAGTACATTTGGTATCAAGGAGCTTAGATCTGGTTTGCACTGCCCGTAACAATTCAAACCTCTGACCCTACCTTGAAACAGTTAAAAAGTGGGTGTAAGTGGGGAAAGGAATGGAAACCAAACCTGACTCCTTAGCCCCACCTTTTTTTTTTTTTTTTTTTTTTAAAGTTTGTTTTGTTTTATAATAACAGCTCAAATCTGAGCTAATGTTTATATATTTTGGTTAACCAACAATAAATAATCCATCTATATCTGTCTTATCTCTCTACATGTCCCCACGTACATGTGTGTCTTCAGTACATGTACATATTTCAGTGATTATTTTCTTGCATTATGCCATCATGTCCAGAACGTGGCTGCTGTGTAACCTGTAACCTGTGTTATATTTGCTGCCTTCGCCTCTGTGAGGCTCAAAGCTCATACATGTACCTTGTGCATCACCACTAGTTCTCGTCAGCCTTACCTCACCCTGACATGTCTGAAGCCTTTGCCCCACCTGGAGTGTAATAGAGCACCTGGTAAGTGGCAACAGCCAGAGTCTATCTCTGACACACACTTAACACCTTACCCTTACCCCATCAGTACTGTTATCCCCCTCCTCCCCTGCCCATTCCCCTGACCCCTCATTCCCCTGCCTTAAGGTTCCTGGATCCCGCCATGTGGAATGCGAAAACCAAGACCCTTGGTCCATCCCTATTATAACTGCTGGTATAGTAAAGGGCTTACTCACTCAGCGTATTATGGTGAGTTACGATGGGGGGGGGGGGGGGGGTTTTGTAGGGTGGGGCTTATGTATCACCTATACAGCCATACAGGTGCTAATAGTTGAACCAGAGCCACTGTAGCTATTGGAGGTCGGATGAGCGAGCCTGGTCATCGGGCCTCTCGTCTTCAGTGATGATCTGTTAGATACAATGATCGAGGTCTAGCTGTTGTAGAAATATGTACAATTATCTTACATCAAGTTCAGTTATCTCACATCCATATGGTTTACATCAGATACTTCCTTGCTAATGGTTACAGGATTCCAGTGTCAGCGTGTCAAATAATTTCTGAGATAGGGTCAATCTTCATTGGGTTATTCATATAAAATATTGGGTATTCTTCCAGGTGTGAATCGTCATTTGACCAATGAGATTTAAAGAGATCATGTACGTCTTTATTGCATGAAAGGGTCAGTCCAAAAAATGAAACAGTTGGACTTACATAAACAGTGTTAGGAACTAATAAGAATTCTTTTTGAATTGTATTTATTTCATTTCATTTATTTATTCACTAGGCAGCAGTACAAAAGTGTTTATGTTTTATAGACATAGCAGATTTACATGAGATGAAATATCCCCGGCCTGATCCTTGAAAAGTTATTTCCTAAGTAATTCGGACTTAAGTAAGGACCTAACTGAATAGTTAGAACAGCATATTTGTCAGTTGTGAAGCAGTCTGTTCCATCCTTGACGTCCCTATATCCTGCATGTATCCAACGATAAATTTGTTCTGTGAAAGAGGCAGTGCAGGTTTAAGGAGGTTTGGGTAAGGTAACGCTGTTAAAAGGCCTGGTTGTAAAGTATGGCAAGAGAATCTGTGGTATGAGTTCAGAGGAGTAAAAGTATTTGTGAGTAAGTTAGTTCAAAAACAATAAAATTTTTAGAATTTTCTCAAGTCATTAGATAAAAGTGTGTCTTGACCACAGTTGTGCCTCATAGGTATATCTTTCAGTCCAGATTGAGTGGGAAGTGTTTTGACATTATTTCTACCCCCAGGTAAAAATTTGACACATGCATGCTTAATTATAGCTTAAAGTGACCACTCATCAATCATGTTTTCTAGTTCTCAAATGCATACATGTATATACCGTGTGACTTGAATTTAGTCTGAGTAACAAGCTGTGTGGAGTGATGACAGACAGAAAATTTCAGCTCAGGCACTGGTCAGTCGCTAGACTGACCTCTGGTCTTAATTCTACCCTCACCTTGTCAGTATGTCCGTTTAGCATGTTAGGTGTTGTAGGGGTCAGCTGAGCTGGTCTCCTGTTTCCAGACTATCAGCCTTTTAATTATCTCTGCAGGAGGCGTTTCGCTACTGACCCGCAAAATCAACCTTTTAAACACTCCCAGGAATTTGCCTTGCACCTGACAAGAAAATACCACAAACTTTTTCTCCGAGAATTAGTTTGGCAGGACTAGCTGTATATTGCTCTCCACTGCAGCAATGTGGTATTTAGTTAATGAGAAACATATGTCACTCTTTAAATGTGCTAATTATAGTGACTTGATAATTTTGATACAATTTTCAACAAGACATTTTTCCCCAAATAATTTGGGGAAAAATTCAGCTGCCTTAAATAAAAGCATCAAATGAACAAAGCCTTTTTGATCCTCTTACAGAACTTTTCCTGTTATTCTTGTTAAAGTTTATGAAATGAATATAAGAACGTTACAAAATTTTAAGTTGACAATTTGTCTTTTGTTCTGGGAGAAATTGATAATAAACCTGCTAAAAAGTCATGTAATAAATTGTGATGTACCTTAATTCTTCAACTTTTTCGGCTGCCACTGAAAGTAATATTTCACTATTTTCAAGGAGAATTGTAGGGGCCTTAAAAGAAATAATTCTCATAGTTTATACCTGTGGTGACACAAACAAACTATTTTTGGCTTCATTATTACAAAAACTGCATCAATAAACTAGCATTTAAAAACTGTTGTAATGATTGAAAAGGTTGAAGACTTACATTAGTTGTATCAGAACTTCAGTAAGATTATGGTACCTCGAGAACTAATGGTTACCAAGGGGTCTCTAAATTGTGAGGCCTGGTAGAAAGGGTTTTTTTATGTTTTCCAGAAGTCTTTAGCCAGGTTTGCAAAATTTTTTTATTGTATAAATAGCAACTGGTATGTAAAATAAAGTATAAAGTTTCCAGCAAGAACCTAAAATTGCTTGTAAGGAACTGTTACTGATTGCTTTCTCCTCCACATTGTTCAAGGTCAGACAGAGCTACATTCTGAGCGTTTTTCTTTGGTTGTGAAGATACAGAGCCGATTACCTGAGCTGTTTCGCCTATTATTAAGCCAGGTTATCTTGTCACACTGTCAGAAATGCCTTTGATGTCTCTATTTGCCTTGTTTCCAAGAAAAACACAAAATGTAGGTGAAGTGTAGTTTATTTAGAGACAAATTCCCTTTCTTTTCACTGGTTTGTCTTTGTTTAGAAAACTGTTTACTGGTCAAAATCTGTTGGGAAGAGAGGTCTGCAGTATACACATACTGTGAGTAATTTCCTGCCCGAAAATTTACTCCATACCTAAGTTACTCACTTTACCAGATTCTGAAAGTTCTGTTAGCATCAGAAATATGTTTGGAGGGTTGTATGGAGAGTAGGATAATATCCTAGTATGAAAATGGAAGTTTTAAATAGAACCAGGAGTAAGAGTTTATGACCTTTCGTGCTGTATGTGAATTTGTAGGCCCAATACACTATTTGGAGATTCTGATGCGAAGTACACGCATGAAAAAAGAAACGAACTGTTTTGATTTCTACATTCTTGTATTTCACCTTCAGTTCTCAACTTTCTTTGCTTTTTAATGAAAACACATGTCTTTGAAGAGAACAGCAAGTTTGATTGATTTATTTATTTATTTGGTTGGTGTTTTACGCTGTACTCAAAAATATTTCACTCATACGACGACAGCAAGCATGATGGTGGGGGGGAAACCCATGACCATCTCCAGTTTGCTGGCAGACCTTCAAGTTTGAAAATGTAGAATTAATTAAGACTGGAAATTGAGATACATGTTCTTTTTTCTAATGCATATACCTACTGCCGTATATCAGCAGTGGATAACTCTCTGAATAGGATTTAGTCTCATTCGACTTGTGTGGGTTAATCTGCTTGATGTGATGTTTTGATCATTTCGTGTGCCAAAAAGTGGAAAGAAACTTTTACTCTGGCTGATGTCTGTTTACTCTGATTTTATAAACGAAACATTGCTATCAAAGTGTGCTTATACATGAAGACAATAGAAGCAAGTAACTCTTACATACATCTTACATAATGGCTTTTTGTTTCTGAGATCAAATGGATTTCTCTCTTTAATCTGTAGATGAACTTGGAAAAAAAATAATATGAAGCTTTCACCTTGATACAGAAACATGTTTGTCATGTTGTCAGAACATGTAGTCTGTTCATTACCTGAGATGCACGGACAGGTATAAGGATTCGTCTGTCTTAACGACCTGTCCCGATTTCTCAAGAATTACCTGTCTTAACAACTTACCTGGCTGTCTGAGGGCATCTAGCAGACATTTGGTGTAGGGGGGGGAGGGGGCGTTGAAAGAGCAGATTAAGAAAGCTGTGTGGTCCAGACAGTAACGGGCACACCTTCTCAGTTCCTCGTCAGACTTAATGAGAAAACCACACTATATGAACGGGATGAGATGAAAACAAGCAGATCCGCTGACTCAGCAAAACCCTCCATCACACTGCCGTACAAGGTTTTTTCATTATGAAGGGTTTCCATGTTGTCAAGTTTCTGTCTGGAAATATGTGATCTAACTTGGCAAACAGTCGCATTCATGTCTGCGATATGATTTGCAGGTACGACTTCAGCGCTATCAAAATAGTTGGGATCCATTCCAAAATTTGCTGTGCCAGCTGTTTTTTTTTTTTTAATATTTTTATTCAGTGATGTAGTTTTCCTCTCTCTTTTTTAAGAAATTGGTAGAATGGCTCTCCTCACTCCATGTTAAGAAATTGGTAGATTGACTCTCCTCACCTCATGTTAAGAAATTGGTAGATTGACTCTCCCCACCCGCTATAAAGAGATTGGTAGATTGACTCTTCCCTCCCTGTGTTAAGAATTGGTAGATTGACTCTCTCCATCCTGTGTTAAGAAATTGGTAGAATGACTCACCACTATGCCGTGATGTGATGACATCAGGTCTGAAAAGGATATCACTCTGTTTGTCATTCAGACATGTCTCAAACCTGTGCATTATGAAAAAATTAAAAACTGCCATGTTATGAGTCTTAGTGGAAAAATAATGATGGATGCAAAAATTGTGTGCCCGACTAAGCCTTTGTAACCTTAATAACAGGGTGCAGTGGAATACCTTCTGGACGCTTTTTTCTTCCTGACATCCCCATGGTGTGTAGCTTTTTGTTACTAATGTGTGCACATGTTACAGTGTCCTGAGTATTTTGGTGTAAGGTGAGTACGTAATGCAGGACTGATGATTCACTTATCTGATTTGCTGAGCCATTGCAGTCTAATATGGCTGCACTATCGGATGGAGATGTTGATGAAATATGCAGACATGGCTGTTGCCTGGAATAAGTGGTTTTATTGTTTTAATATTTCTTTTTTTGCCACTCCGAAGAATTTTTGACGTATTGGATGTAGCTTGTAGTCCTGACTTGTGGCGTACGACTTAAATAAATCTTGTGTGAAACCCTAATCCGGTAAATGAATTAAATTTTAACACCACACTCAACCCCAATGATATGTGTACATGTGTGTATAATAAAAATGCATCATTCTCGGCCAAAGCTACTTATTTATTCAATTATTTGATTGGTGTTTTACGCCGTACTCAAGAAAATTTCCCCTATTCGAGGGCGGCCAGCATTATGGTCTGAGGAAACGGAGGAGAGCCCGGGGGAAACTCACCACCATCCGAAGGTTGCTGGCAGACCTTCCACATATGGCCGAAGAGAAAGCCAGCATGAGCTGAGCTTGAACTCACAGTGATTATATTAATAAGATCTTCCTTGCTGTTTGAAAAATACTGCCACCATGGGTACAGCCACATATGTTAATTCTGACCAGGATGGTCAATCGTTAAATTGTCCAAGCGTTGTCATGTTGTTGGTTATCACAACGGAACTACAGACACACCCCAACTACCTCATGTAGTCAACAAAGATTCATTTATCATAAGTGTAACATATGGTGAATTTTTTCTCAGACACATTCAGTGTCCTTCCAGTGTAGTTTATAATCAGTATGGTTAAGTATGACTTCAGTATTAGGAATTGCAGAAACAAGGTAAAATGTACGGCGTCCTTTGACTGGTTGGAATACCCTGAAAACTCTCTTTGATTTCACAGACTCTGGTTCGCTGTGTGATGGTTGAAGTAAGGGATGGGGGGGGTAAGTGGAAGGGTGGGGAACGCGGGTGCAGGGTCTTTACTTAGTCTTTCCTTACTTGTTTTTATTGCAACTTTCATTTGTGAGCCAAATCATGTAGAACATTTTGGCCAACTGTAAGCATACCCAGAGCAGTTAAGGCAATACCATGCCAGCTGGAGTAACTTCAGATTTGAGGACAAGATTGCCTAGGTCAAAATGAGGATGTCGTTATTTTTTTTTTTTTTAAACTTTCCACCAGATGGATTGTTACCCTTAACTCTGTGACTGATGGAGGAACCATTGTGGCTTGGGTCTGTTTTAATAACAGTCCGAGACGTCTACATGGAGTTTCAAACCTAGTCATTTGGTAAATCTGTGTACCTTGATTGTCTCAATTTTTCTGCACAGGGCATGTTTTTTCAAGAATATACACGTGATGATCTGGCTGGGTTCCCGTTTTTTCCACATTTGTTTTTCTTCTGTGCATAGAGTCTGTGTGTGATGAATATTTTAAGACTGCGTCTGACAAGTTTTGCAATAACTCATCAATCAAAGACCTATCTTCGCAAGATGTGATGCTTGTTTAATTTATGATCTTACAGATGTACAAATGTCAGATGAATTAATTTACTTCTGTGAATGTTCTCTTGAACGCTCATAATAATTTTTTTCTTTTTTTTCTTTTTCGCTCTTGTGACCTGATTTCAAAGATTTTCTTTTTGCTCAAGTTACAAAGATAATCTTGGCCATAAAAACAATCTCGGGTTACTTTGATATTTCCAGAGATATGGCTCATTATTTTTAAACATTTCATCTCTAGGCTTTTCTTTATTTTCTCTAAGACATGAAACCTGCCTTTCCATCCGGACAAGTACATCTGGTAATTCACCATCCTAAGATACAAGAATCTGATTTCTCCTTCAACTGAAGAGGCAGGTCGTTTTGGGTGTTCGTTTTTCATCATAATTACTGTATCATGATTTTACCAGCAAATATTATGTAAGTGTAGCTGGTTGACATTTCAACGCTATCAGTGAACCAGACAGCTGCAGGAAGTTAGGTTCCACTCCATGTTGGTATGTTTGACAAAAACAGTTTGCACTTTCAAATTTGGTGTATGTCAAGAGAAGATGTTTTTTGTGCAATAGTATCCTGTTTTCTTTCTTCAGAGCGCTTTAAACAAGGGTTGATGGCATAGACAGGCGAATTTGAGAAGTACAGCCCTAAAAAAACTGCTAGACATGAAGAAAATGTGAAAAAAAAAAGGTTGGAGGACCTGCACCAATTAGCTTTGTAATAGATAGAATGTCAGGACACGTAGTGCACCAAAACAGCTAGTTAACTACTAAGAGTGGTCGTAGAAGGGAAAACATGTAACAGACGCACGGTTGAAAGAACTTATTTGTTTGTCAACAAATTTTTAGCACAAAATAAATAAAAGACAGTGCATCGCAAAGTAGGTTTCATTGAGAGCATTTAGTCACGAAAAAATGCCTGCAGTCAAGAAAAAGTGTTAATCAATGAAATAATGATTTCATTAAGAAGAAATAGGTTTCAATATGCAAAACAGTCGAAACCTTGTGCCAAAGAGTCAAATTTAAGTTGATTCCATCTGTTTTCATTTTCATTAGAAAAGTCCTTCTGCAGGACACAATGACACTCTGTACAGAACACTTGAAGTGTTTTAATAATTTTGCCGGCTGGCATTTTTCCTCCATGACATAGATCTATTCTAAGAAATGTTGTGACAATTATACATCTGCTAAGCTCATTTGTACCACTAAATGAAGGCGCGTCTCTCTTTCGCCGGCAAATATCTTAGTGATTTTGAACCAAATGTTTTTTTCCTTTTTTTTTTTTTGGCACCCTTAGGATCATGCCTTGTATTTTTTCATGGTATTGTGTGACCTTTGTCTGCAAATGTTTTAGTGATTTTCGACCAGCTTGTTTTTCCTTTTTTTGCTTTTTTTTTTACGTTTGGCACCCTTGTGTTCTTTCGCAGCGTTACGTGATTGTGCCTGTTAAGTTGTACATGTACATCACTGTTCTTAGTTAAGACCTGTCTGCGAGGGCAAAAGATGAACCAGCTGCTTGGTCTTAAGGTTGAAAATGGGAAACATGTCGATCCTGTCAGTGCTTTGATATGGTGTGATTATTTGAGTAGCTAAAAGGAATGACTGTGCTTTGTGGACTTAAGGAGGGAGGGGGTAGAAAGACTAGTGTGCCACATAACTGGGGGGTAGAGAAAACATGGAAGTTAAGGACAGGGTCTGTGTGATGCTAGAGCATCTGGGGGAGAGTGGGGCATCACAGGGACGAAGGGCTTTCACTATGGGGATTTAGGGTGGAAAGAGAGTGATGTGTCTGCCAAAGTAACCAATCGCAGGCTTTTCTGGCACATATAGTAGGAACTTAAATATAAAAGTGATAAGGGGTCCTCTTTGCCTCAGTGGCTTAGCGCACTAGCACAGCACAATGACCCAGACGCCACCCACCAATGTGGTCGCTGTGAGTTCAAGCCCAGCTTATGCTGGCTTTCTCTCCGGCCATACATGGGAAGATTTGCCAGCAACCTGTGGATGGTCGTGGGTTTCCCCTGGTCTCTGCCCGGTTTTCTCCCACCATAATGCTGGCCGCCGCCGTATAGGTGAAATGTTGTTGAGTACGGCGTTAAACACCAATCAAATAAATCAATAAATAAATGAACGTGATAATTTTAAGATTGTGAAAAACTTCTCAAGAGATATTAGACATAAGTGATAATGATGTTTCCAAGCCAGATGGTAACTGATGCTCTCATGATTGTCGATTGCCTTAGACTTTTGTAACATTAACATTGTTTAATTAATTTTTGTGTTAAGATAATGTTTGTAATGAAAATGTTATTTTCAAGACTAAAAAACATGTATCCATGTGCATATAAGTGAATATTTCAAGAACTTTTCTTGTAATCATACAGTGTTTAATTCATTAGCATAGCTTAAACACCAATCAAATAAATAAATAAAAAGGATTTATATCTTGAGTCTAAGATGGCTTGTACCCTCACCAAAGACAATTCTTGGTGTACTGTACCAGGATAAGGTATTTCTCTTTGATCACTGTTTGATGGGCAAACTTGACCATAAGGGGAGACCTAATAAAACAAAGAGAAGGGAAAACCTGTAATAAAACAAAGAGAAGGGGAGACCACATAAAACACGGAGAAGGGGAGACCAAATAAAACACAGAGAAGGGGAGACCAAATAAAACAAAGAGAAGGGAAAACCTGTAATGAAACAAAGAGAAGGGGAGACCAAGTAAAATAAAGAGAAGGGGAGACCAAGTAAAATAAAGAGAAGGGGAGACCAAATAAAAGAAAGGGAAGGGAAGACCTAAAAAAAACAAAGAGAAGGGGAGACCTGTAATGAAACAAAGAGAAGGGGAGACCAAATAAAACAAAGAGAAGGGAAAACCTGTAATGAAACAAAGAGAAGGGGAGACCAAATAAAACAAAGAGAAGGGGAGGCCAAATAAAATAAAGAGAAGGGAAGATCTATAATGAAACAAAGAGAAGGGGAGACCAAATAAAACAAAGAGAAGGGGAGACCTAATAAAATAAAGAGAAGGGGAGACCTGTAATGAAACAAAGAGACGGGGAGACCTAATAAAATAAAGAGGAGACTTAATAAACAATGAGTACTAGTATGTATTCATGATCCAACAGAATGTCAGCTGGTTGTTCTATCGGAATCTATTGCCATTGTGTCATTGTAACAGATCATTTATTTGTTGTCTTGCAATGATGTCAAAGGAACTCGGAGCCAATCAACAAGACTGTCTTTGGTCATGTGACTAAAATACTTTACTTGAAAAGAAAGCAAATTTTACCCAGGCAAGATAGGCTTAGAATAAGATTTTGCCATGAAAAATCAAAAATAAAGCTTTTAGGCAAGAAATTTTTCTGGGACAGTAATCAGACATGGTCTAGCCTTCCAGTGTGAAAGTTTCAGTGACTTGCAGTTCATTAGACTTTAAAAATGGGCAAAAATCAACATTTGGCTTAGTGCTATTTCCTTGGCAAGCACCGGATGCTAAAACCTGAATTCCTCCTGTGGTCTTTTAGTGTCTAAGATGGCAACTGTTCTAATGCACAAGTCATGGCCTTCTTAGTTCTGGCATGATAACTCCAGTGTTCCCACCCCTAATCTATCTGCCCCATCCTGTGTGTGCCCCTATTCCCCCCCCCCCTCCACTCCATCCCTTATCAGCTGTTATCACAGTGTCCTGTTTCCAAATCCAGAGTTGTCTTACTACCAGGCCCAATTTAGGGTCAATGGGGCATTTGATTGCCCAGGATCTGAGAGAAGGCTGGGAACTTTGGACCCGCTGGGCGATAAGATTGAGTTGAAGGGTGCTGCTAGGTCTTAAGATTGTCCATGAGCCCTTGGGGCGGGGGAAGACTGCATGAGAAACCCTGGGAGGGAAGAATATGGTGTAATATAGAGGAGAGGTTGGAAAGTACAGACAGAATGAAGGGTATGTTATCTACAGTGTAGAAGGTGTATCATGCGGCCTTTGAAACTACATACATGTGCAGAAAAACACAGGCTTTTTATTTTCCTAGTTTAATCAGGTTTAATGTAACAGACTATAGTGTCACAAGTCCACAAAACAAGGGGAAGGCAAATGGAATTACTTCAGTTTGACCTGGTGTGGGAACCTTTCCTATGCTAAGGCCAGTTACATTCGATTCCTTGTTTCATGTCACGTGCCAGCACCAAGATTGGTGGTGGCCTGAAGCGGTTAAGGGCTTTGTTTTTCAGTTGCTGAGTCACATAAGACAGGAGTTCAATACCATTCTTGGACACTGAATTTTGAAGTACCTCGTGTTTCCAGGGTACTAAGGGCATCATGGACAGTCACAATCAAAGCACAACTGAGATACATATTTGACTATAGACACAATATATACTAAAATGGTTTGGAATTTGGTTTACGATTTGGAAACTGATTTTATTCATCCGCCTAAAACATTTATTGTGTGTTTTCGTCATCATTGGCTTCTTCTCCATCTTGGTTTTCATCTTTGATATATTTTCTTAGTTCTTTGTGTTATTTGCCGTTTTTGGAAACAGGTCTCGCGATTTTTGACCCCGATTGCCCAAGTTGGTTGGCGGCCAGTATACGAATGTCCATTTCGACGCCTGGGTTCAGTTGGTAACAAGAGGCAGTTAAGGCAGCTCTAGCTCTCATGTGATCTTACATGAAGTTCACTGGAGACCACTTGCCTTCCACGAATACCTAACAGTGTACATGAACGTTCTATATAAATAGGCAAGTTACTGATGAACTTTCCCAGTAGGGGAGTTTGAGTTCGGACTCTTTTCTCGCAGAGGGTAAAAAGCGTGTAACTGTGTCATGTGACTTGTCAAAAATGTCACGCAATTTTGTTGATTTTAATTTACCCATCACGTGTCTCACTGTGTTAGGAAGGTACAAATGACTTCTCCTTCAGTCAGGAGCCGCTTAAATCAAAAACTTTCAGCTCCGCAATTTTCCCTATTGTATGTCTGGTCTAAGTAACTTTTTTTGAAACTTTTCTTAGACGCCCATGTTAGAGTAAATTTAATCAGAAATGGTTGCCGAACATTTTGGACAGGTCACATGATACAGTCGGGCTTTACTTACCTTTAGTGATAAAAGAGTTTGATCTCAAAACTCCCAAATTGTGATGCACAGATATGCACACCATGTTGGTGAAAGACATGCTCATAAGATCACACAGGCATGAGTGAACCCTGATTCCTGGCAGGAAGGTCCAAGGAAAAACTAGCGTTGGGGAAATAAGCGACAAATTCCCCGGCCTAAGACTGGATTTGAACCCCCACCTCCTGTGGTTATAGGAGCCTTGCACCTTATTCGCTGAGCTGCTTTGCTCTCCGCTGTCGCAGTGATGGAACATTTCACTGAAAGGTTTTGGTTGGATAATCTGTCTCTTGGGAATTTACTGCTGATGTAAGTGGACTCTGAGTTCTTAAATTGATTTGTTTGCACTTCAACTTAATTACAAGCTATAAATCATGTGACACCTGAGAATGGTATGAAGTAATGGGCTAGGTAATTTAGAGAACTTCAGCTGTTTAACTCGTTATCAAATTAAATGGCAAAATTCAGACGAATTATCTCATGTTACAGGCAGGCAGAAAGTAGATCTACCCAGCTGGGATACTTGAAGATTGTTTGGTGGAAACAACTTAAAAATTGTCTGTCAGCACTAAATTACTGTATTTGACATAAAATCTCAAACACGATTATGTTATTCAATTTGCCTGACTTTGAGAACTCTATATTCATTTTAAAAATATGTGGTATCCTGCTGGAGGAAATGTGAGAATCAGTATCATTTGTAATATTTTATGACCTTTATTTTGCCTATAAATAGCATTTTTCATGCAAAGTTTTAGGGCTGGTACAGTAATTCTTTCGTAATGAGGTAGGTGTGTTAATTGATTTAACAGATCCTGGCATACAAAAACATATGGCATATATATGTGCTTTTAAAAGTTTTATGAAACTGGTTGTGGCCCTATGCAGACTTGCGTATAAAGAGAGAAAAAAAAAATTAAGACCTACTCTGTTAAGGTTTCCAAGCTTTCATAAAACTATTAAATGTGTGCCTGAGACAGGCACATTGTGGAAATCACAAATTCTCTTCACGTCCAAGTATATGACAAATGTTATGTAAACAAGAATTAGAGGGAGATAGCCTTGTTCAATTTCTTGTCGTAATATCATAAAAAATTGGGATATTTTTATCACGTTGTGCTAAAAAATTCTTGCTCAGACCTGGCAATCCGTCCTTGTCATGTTGTTGTTTTGGAGGTGATTCATTAGCTGAATTAATATTTCATCATATTTAACTTTGTTGTTCTTTTAATATTGTAATAATTTCAAATCAGCAAGAAGAGTTTTAATGCCTGATATATAAACAGCCTCTGCAATTTCATATTTTTGCCAAATATCTGGACAGGTTTTTTTTGTTTGTTTTTTTTGGAATTTTTACAGTAACTATTACATGTGTTTGTGGAGTGATAGGCTCGGCTGTAATGACAGAAAGCTGTTTGTCTACATTTGTACATCCACCATTGGAAGGAAGGACAAATTACCCGCGCCTGGCACGTTCGGAATTTTTGTGGGACAAGTATTTGCTTTTACAGATTCAAACAAACCATGTGTTCAGAATTTAAAACCTCACATTTGTGTTGGTTTGGTGTTACATCAGGAGCGTGCCATACCCATTCCCAGGAGGAAGGGACGGATGCCCAGCTACTCTTGGGGATTGTCCTTACCTTTATGGCGACTCAGCCTGGGCAATGATACATACACATTTAGCTTAGTATTGAATTTACCCCATGCATTGCTGAAATTTGATGAAAGTTCATTAACCAGTAATTATTCATTTATTAGTTTAAGGGACTCACACTTGATTCCTTGTTTCCTGTCACCACTAGCCCATCATTTCCTGTTATTTGCATACTGTGTAACAGATTCTGAGTTTTGATTAACCTTTACTAGTATGAGTCATGTGGCTTAGTATGTAATCTCAAATGACCAGAATTTCTGGTCTGAAATGTAATGAACTGTCTTTTTAGTTGACAATTTTACATATTTTGTTTTGTATACATATTTCTCATTTTACGACAAGGAAACTCGCGAACAATTTAACTTGTTTACCCAACTTAACCCTAAAAAATAAGGAAGCAGGTGTATTATGAAATATAATTGCTCACTTGTTATATCGTTTTTTAATTCTTTAATTATATGCCTGGAATGACTGTTATTTACCAGCAGCTGTAATGTGAGATACACAATTATTACTGTATTGGTAGCGTTATGTTCCACTATCTTGGTTCGTTAAAAATTGGATCCCCACAGTAATATTAGGAGTGATGTACAGGATGCGTTTCCTGGCGTTCTGGGTACAGTAATGGACATGCTCTGAAGGCAGTATTCTGTGATGACATGCTGAATTTAATCGACCAAATCATGTGGTTTTTGTCAGTGTGTACCCTAATTTCTCAACCTTTTCGCATACTAAAGAGCAACTTTTCATACAATTCATTTCCATTTTTAATTCAGTTTTGGAGACGATTACATTTGTTGGATTGGCCAATTTCAGGGCTGCACCAAAATTACAGTTTTATCAGTAAACACAAAAGAATGCCTTTAGAATATGCTTGAATACACACCTTGGAAACATTCAAAAAGGTTAAAGAATTACAGTGTGTTAAGTCAAGCCATTCAGATCCACAAAAGACATTCCTAGCAGACTTTTATACTCCTATGTTCAAAATGCTTTAGGACAATACCAGACCTATATTTCATCTTCCACAAGCGATAAAATGGCAATATTTCTTTTTCCTGGTTTATATTACCTGCTAGTCTAAAGGTCAAAGGTCAACCATTGTTTAATAACAGACTCAATCCTGATGTAAATGTAACCAATGAGCGAGCCCTAGTTTGGGGTGTAGATGTAGGATATGGCACTAGACCTTGTTCGACCTCTCCTGACCTCAGAAACTATAGGATATGCTGGACTGTGATCTCCCAGTAAACATAGTGTTTCAACACCACCTGATGGCAGTGAGTCTAGAACACAGTACAGCCTAGATGATTGAAGTTTTTCTTGTGGGTGTAGCATCAGAATTGGCAAAGTCGTCCACAAATTTTCAGTATAAGAAAGAGTGAATCGTATCAAATTTAAGTTGGATTTCAATCTGTTGTTTTTAGTGCCAGCTAGTTTACAGTAGGACCTTAATACAGCAGAGAGGATGTAATGGCCTTTTTCAGCAGCCATGATGGAAAACCTACAGATGCAATAGCAACCTGTGTTGAAACAAGTTTGACATGGCTGAAAGGGAAAAGCTATTCTGGACAAAGGGAAAAATTTCCCAAATTCAGGTTTTGAGAGTCCATTTCATAAAATTAAGAACATTTTGCAAAAACTTCTAGTTATTCTCTTTTTGGCCAGTTTGAGCTAGAAACCAAACAACCAAGAATAGCATGGCCTAGCTAGAACACCGGCTATGGTTTGAGATTATCAGTAACCTGCGGCTTGTTGTGGGTTTCCCCTAGGCTCTGCCCGGTTTCCTCCCAACATAATGCCGGCTGCTGTCCTCTAAGTGAAATATTCTTGAATATGACTTAAAACAACAATCAAATAAATAAATGTTTTGAGATGGGAACAAAGCAACCAAGGCAACATGGCTTAAACTAGGACACTGGTTTGTTTTTTTTGGGGGGGGGGGGGAGAACAGTGTCATTCAAGATAACAAACTGTCATATCTGGCTTGTCTAGAGATCTGATTTGATTTCTCCATGATATAGAATTACTTAAAATGAGCCCAAAAAAATGAAAAGGCCATGCCCTAATTTGAGACAGAAACCAAAGAAGTAAAACAGCACGGCCTTAATGTCTGCTGTGCTAAGCCTGTGTTTATGTTGTTGTGGAGGCTATGTGTGGACTGTGAGGATTGTCAGCCAGGTTGTGGTCTGAATAAGGCAGACCCTGTGTGATGACCTTGTAATGACATCACTCTTCATTATGTATGCGTACAGGGGCTGGGGCAAATGTGATGTGAATGAAGGGATGCAATTCTTATGCAATATGGAGGCGTCTGTGGGTGTGATTGGCAGTTGGTCACTGTGATGGTTAGCACATGATCTGGGCCTGGTTTCATGAAGCTTACCTAGTGCTGAGTAGCCCCTAGCTAAGTGCACTGGCTATCTCTACAACATGTGTTCTCTTGGCAGTTAAGGGAATACTTAGCTAAGTACGCTTCATCAAACCTGGGCCAGATCCTTAATTATGGCAGGCCCAGTGTGTTGTCTTCTTTGGTTCAGGGTTTTAGCTGACTTCATGGTATCATTTGTTTTCCCTGAACTTAATTAATTATGGTAGCCACAATAAAAAAAAATTCTAAAACCAAAGGACAACAAAATTTGCAACTCAATCCAAAAATTCAGGTAGCTTTGAATAATTTTTTACATGAAAAGGTGTTTTTGACGCTTTTGAAACGCATGTAATTTTTTTGGTGAGGCTTCAACTACTAATCTTTGTCCAAAGCAGGGGTTTTAGTGCTTGCAGTCTACTGTGAAATGAAATTATCTCTGGTGAAAGGGATATAGATATCCCCTACAAAACTATGCAGGGATTGTTCTGTTTATATTGGGATTAAAAAAAATTTGCACCTGATTGTGTCTTCCTGTTTTTAACACCCTACGAATGTGTCATGTATGAGGTCATGGTTCAAACCACAACAACACGAGGCATTCGCAAGCGTTAATCTGTGTGCTGGTGTAGCCCTGCTGGCAGTGTCATTTCCTACCCCTAAAACCAATCCCCAATTCAAGAGGGATATCCGTCTAAGAGTGTGTATACATTATTTATCATAAAAATTCACCCATAAGTTTTCGATTTGTATTAAAGGCCCTGGAACATTACTTTAGGCGCCAAACTTTAATTTTGCGATAGCATTTTTTCCTACACCCCCAAACAAACCACAAAACACCTTTGTAAGGTCCATAAATCTGTTGGAATCATGCTAAATGAGAACGTTTGTTATGGATGAATTTTTAGAGCAAATACGCCATTTATGCTGGTAATTTATGGTAACTATACACATGCTTGTAACATGTATACAGTAATGAATGCCTCCATGTTGCACGCAGATGTTAAGATGCACAGATGGAGGATAGGGAATCGTGAAACTGGATGAGGCATTTTCTAAGCGAGCCAGTATTTGTACACAGTTACCATGAAGCGCCTCTCCACAAAAATGACCCTCTACTATGATGAAATGAAAAGCATTTCCGACGACTATGCGAACTTGTTTTCCGAAGATGTTTTCATATGTCACGTGAGAGGGAAACGACAACGCAGTGGTAAAGATTTTATTAAGTTTTTTTTTTGTAATACATACTAATGTAGACAGGAAGTTGACAACAAACGTAACATTTAACAAATATTCAACATTAAAATGAGTGCAAATATCTTGATCATTTGATATGAAAGGAAGAGAACTGTCCACAATGAGCCCTTGAATGCGTCTGTATCAATTTCAATTTTGATGTGTTTTTGAATGTATCATAAATCATAAGAGGTTTACAAGAAATATTAATGGGTCCTCTTTGTAGAAGAAAATTGGTTTCAACCGATTCGAAATTCAGGATGTTCTCTACCTTAAAGATATATCCGTGTTATAGTGGTAGCCAGATGTAAAAACAATTGCAAATTAAGGGAAGGGCCGAACTAATGTAGACAGGACGTCAACAACCATAGGTTCGGGTTAGAGTGGAGAAGCATTTGTTTGCTGTGTTCCAAAAAAATCAAGGTGTTTGCTTTCCTTTACTGGATTAGCTCTGTGAAAGTACTATAGATTAAAATGTTACCAATTAGGATCGCATGTAATATATCAATAACAAATGAAACTCACGAAAACTGGACAATGGTGAGTCTGAATAACCCTCACTTACGTTTACCAACAAAACAACCAGGACTTCTCTACTGTCATTCAATAAGTATTGAACATTCAAACAAGTGAAAGTATCTAAATTATTCAACACAAAAGGAACTGAACTGACCATGATGGGTCCTTGAATGTGTGTGTTTCAATTTCTTGGCAGCGTCCTCCCTGCTGCTCAAGGGAGACTACTGCTGCCCGACTACATTTAGAGTGACCAGCATTGGACCATTGTTGAACTAATCAGTCTTTATTTATTTATTTATTTATATATTGGATTGCTGTTTACACAAGAATATTTGCCTGGGGGGTACCCAGAACCTTTGAATGTACCACCGGAGAGGAAGCCAGTCTGAGCTGGACTTGAACTGACAGCATTGGTTGAGCGGCTGGCATCTGGGTCATTGCACTGTGTTAGTGCACTAACCTTTCGGGGAGTTAATCAGTATTAAAAAAAATCAAAATGTGACTTCCTATATATCCTCATGCTATTTTCTCGCCCTCAGAAAGCACTGCATTTTGGGCTCTTTAGCAGTGGATTTAGAAAACTGAATACAATGTTAATTTTAAGATTCCTGATAGCTTTTCCATTGTAGAGTTGTGGAACTTGATGGTTGATTGTAAACTCAGACTCACAGCTGGATACACAGGATGTGTTGGTCAAACTAATCCTGGCTGTACAGCTTAAGAGCAGTACATAAAACTGAACAGCACACTGACCACTGTTGAACACCTGGTTGTGGTCAACAATTAAGTCCATGTGGTCAACACCCATTGAACCAGAACAGGTTAAGGTGTTTGTGAACATTAAGGCTTAAGATCGTGGTTTAGGCTTAGAACAGGTGAGGTGTAGAGGAACCTGTATGTCCTGTACATATACCCTTATACTTCTAATTATTGGGACACCTGAACTCTCAAATTTTAGCCAATATACATATAATCATACCAGGAATACACAGTTTCTTTTTTTCACCTGGTTAGTCCATCTAATAAACCACATATTTATATCTTTACATTGCTGAAAAACTGGGGAAGAAAGATAATTTCTTGCTCTCAGCAGCACTGATATCTGTCCCCAAAATGAGTAAGTAGAAGTCTATAGGTCTTTCTTCATTAGTGTAACTCAAGCCAGTTTAAAAATGTGTGTACTTCTAATTATGTGGCGCTAGGTGGTGGAAAGAAACAAGCATTAATCCAAGTTTGTCACATTTTACAACATGGGATATCTGACACTTTCATACACTAGCTTGACACTAGTTCTTCTAATTTTGGGGATTTCTGATCTGCCCTTTTCAGCCAGTAGGCGCTGTACATGAAATTGTAGCAAGATTATCCATACACAGTTTTTATTTCTCTCAAGGTTAAGCTAGTCCCTCTAATGAATGACAAATCCATTTCTTTGCAATCCATTTGTCGTGCAGTCACCAGTGCACACGAGGTGTGGGTTCAAATGAGGCCTTGGACAGGGAATTTGTAGATATCCCTCCTCTCATTGTATTGAGCGAGCCTTTCTGCGCAATGCCAGTAAGGCAGTGAGGCCATGCAATCAAAGATTTGTTTGAAGACCACTTAATTGTCTTTGGCGAGTATTGTGTACATATCTGTATATCACATGTGGGAAAGTTTGTTAGTAACTTGTCAAAGGTTGGTGGTTTGGCCCAGAAACACGTAAAAGTGAAGAACATTGTGTGAAAGAAAAAGTCTTCAGTATAACTTTCATGTGTTTAATTTCTCTTGAGAATTCAAGCTGGAGCGTGTGACATTGGTCCCAGATTCAAGTATATCATTTCCTTTGCAGGAGGAAGTAGTACTTAGAAATAAATGTGAAAGATTTGTGGCATTCAGTTGACATCGTTTAACAAATGGTGTGTAGATGTGGTAGGCAAATAACTATGTAATCATTTTCATAGATGCTCTGGTCATGTTGTCAGGGATATTCACTGGGCTCTGCCCAGTTTGCTTCTGCCATAATGGCGGCTGCTGTTGTATAAATACAGCGTAAAACAACAATCAACATCAGTTCACATTAAAAGGTTGAATGCAAGTCATGTATATTAAAATAAACTGACTTCTTTAAGCCATGATGAGCTCACCTGAAGAAAGGAAAAATCAACAAAAAAACAAACCAGCAATAACATAGAATGCTGAAATGCTAATGAATTAATTCACAATGAATTTTTTCTGTCACGCTACATGTACTTATGCATTACTTAATGAGCTGATATTCCCAAACTATGAAAAGTATGCAAAGTCTGTAGGTACATGTCGGGTTATAATATACTGGTGCACAATGTCTGAATTCATCAGAACACCCCCCCCCCACCCCATCCCTCTTCCCCCACAAGAGACCCTCAATAGTGTGACATACTTGTGCTGACAGCAGAACATAATAACAAGGGCAGGGCTTGTGTCCAGCCCCTATAAATACATGAACTTCCTATGGTTATTAGCCATGCCAAGATTGGGATGACCAGGCATCATATATAGTGTTGTTGTGTTTTGAGGCATCATTAGGGCATTGCCACTGATGCACATAATGGTCAATCTGATGTGACGCTTTGTCAGCTAATTTGCGTGTGATGTGACTCGTAATGAGCGTGTGTTGTACACTACAGCTGTATGTTAATATAATAACCCAGTTGTGCTGGCATGTGGTGGGTGTACATACTGGATATCCCATATAATCGCAAAGCTGGCATGCAATAGGGGAGGTCTAAGCAGGTCTCCTTGTGGAATGCCACTTTTTGGGTGTGAAACTTGATTGTGCATAAGTTCAGATCTGCACACAATGACTGGTGGAGCTTATTTATTGGTGATGATGCAAGCTGAAGACTGATTTACTCTAGAGGCACAGGTACAACTGTTTATATTCATTCTTGATTTTAAAATTTAAGTGGTACAGTGTTAACATAGAATATGTATATTTAATGGTTTATAAGAGTTGCATTGTGGATGAAATTTTGGAGAGGCGGGGCATTTGTATGTTTTTCAATCCTATCATAACGTGGGTATGCACATGCATATGTGACCTAAGTAGTATAGAGAAATGTAATTTTTGTTCTGTAAAAGAAATTCATTGATGTTAATCATTAATGCTGATATTAATCATTAATGCTGATATTAGTTGTCTAAATTTCCTTGAAATATACTGGAAAAACTTCCCCATTAAAACATTCATGTTTTTAGTGTACGCTATATTTTTAAGCGGCTTTTAGTCATTGTCCTCTAGAACATACATAGTGACATATTGTATACAAATGCATATATATATTATAATTAAACTGTTAAGTATTACAGGGGAAACATGAATTTTTTTTTTTTTTTTTAAATATTATCTGTATCCTGTGAACATGGGAAAATTTGTAGTAGTTTCAACACCCCGCCAGATGTTGATGTTATCTTGCACACTGTCTCTTGTTTATAAGTAAATGGTTCATGTTAAAATATAGCATGTGACTAGTCTAAGATATTGACCCATGCTAAAAGGTGAGATGTCAAAAATCTGACTGATCGACACAGGGACTTATAAAACTGTTTATCGCGATTAAAAAATGATCATGATGGTTTCAGTTATTGCATGAATGTGTGATTTATGTCATAAATAAATTTAAAAATATGGTAATGTGTTAAAAATCATTTTTAAAGACATGTTAAAAACATGTATGGATAGAAGTGGATCTTGTGTCAGGTGGTCTTCCAATTCCTGGTGTATACATACAAATATGCCTCCTAGTATTAATATGTGTATAAATATTTGAGTAACATCCCGGGCATGATGGCAGCTAGTTTGATATTAGAGATAAAATGTTAAGGATTCTAGGATTAAGTTCCACATTTCTTTATAGCTATGTCGGTATTGGTCATTTGGAGAAGGCCTGTTTAGTTTTCATCGTTTATTTTACGACTCAGTGCCATGATGTTAGTAAATAGATCAGTCCGAATTTATGTCAGGTGGATAAAACGCTTTGATATGATAGATTACAGAATTAAATCAACTAAGAGTGAGCAAGCAGCTGTAGACTTCTGCAAAAAATCATTTGAGCAGTGAATATATACACCCTTGAATGTCAATTGCATGGAGAAAAAGCCTTAGAGTAGAAGTACACAGTATATGTATACGATCTTTTTTGCTATATATATATTTGTATAACTGTATTTTGACTATGTAGGACACCTTTGTAACTGGATTGCCTTAATCTCTTATAATTTAATGACTTCCTTTGTTTGTGTTTTTCTTGTCAGGAAACTCCCTTAATAGCAAAATGCTACCTTAATTGATAAGGCTGAAATTTGTTGAAGTTTGCACCTGACACTTAAAAAAAAGAAAAAATTGAACTGTTTCTACCAGTGGTTTAATTATATTGCTGAGGTTTTATATTGCATTCAATCAATATTTGATGACTGTGTGTCTGAAAAATGGAAGACTGATTGACGCCTTTGGCTTTTGATATGTTATCAACACAGAAGGACTGATACTAGATTATCAGCTATTCTGTGGTAGTGGTAAACTATGGCCGGTATAGGACCATCACACCAATATGGATGAATAAAGTTGGTCAGGCAAACATAGTATGACCCTTCTGATTCAGACACTGACTGTTTGTTTTTTGATTTGTTTTAGGGAAGAGAGGTCAAGTTCAAGGTCAAGTGTCGCCGCCGCCACCACTGTCGCAGCAGCCACCGACTTCCTCTGGCCTTCAGCGATCTCAGAGTGCACAGTAAGTCGATACTGAGATAGATCGGACTCGTTTCATCTGGCTGACTGTATATATGATCTGAAATTTCATCCATATTTCTTCCAGAATTTCTCAGTTTCCTCATTCTCAAGAGAACTTTTGGTCTTGGAATGCTGCTGTGAGGTTTGTGAGGAAGGTAGGATGATATATCATGTAATTTTTTCAGCACCCAAAGGAATGTTATTACATTTATTGGTCTCTAAAATGCACTTTTGGTGGCAAAATTTTAGGTCTTTTATGGTATACGGGTATACCTCTAAGTTCTCGGTAATGTCTTGTTCATTGGATAGGTGTAGACATTGTTTATCACCAACTTTTGGACTTTCAAAATAAAACAGAATGTCATTAAATCACTATTCTTGTAGCCGGCAAGAATCTTAAAAGTGTTCTGTTTTGTTTTGTTTTTTTAATTTAAATAGATTTAAGAGTCTGAAGTAGAATTTTTAAATTCTGTCAACTAAATGATCTAAAATTTGGACCGTGACAGTGTTGCTTATTTTGCATGATCTGGAGCGTTCTGTTGGTCATAGACAGGCATATTGAGATTTATTTGGATGTTTGGATGATTTACCTACTGGTAAATTGTAAGTTTCAGAATCAAACGTAACATTTTACAACATTTATTTGCCTCTTAAAATGCTATTTCCTGGTCAACAGTTTAGGTCATTTCGGCATTTTTGCTATACATTTGCAATCAAATAGCCGACCACTTCAGACATACTGTAAGGAAAAATTTGTACATGCCTGTAATTAGTTCACTATGAAGACAATTAGACAACATCTCTGTAAACAGCCATGTTGTTTTGGAATCCCCTGACAGCAGTTATTAACTGTTGTGGCTGTAATTGTTAATGACACATGCATATGCAATTCAAACCATGCAAATGTCTGCTGATAGAGTAGAAGGCAATGAATGTGTCATAATTTTAAAGCGTGAAAATGGTACAGAATGCCTGTAGGATAAAATGTATTTTAACATTTGTATGGGTTTGTGAGTCGTTTTTAAGGTACAGTACATGAAATTTTTGATACCTGGCTTTAAATTTCCTACCGTCATAAAAAATTTGCTATTTTTTTGTAGATATGTAGATATGAAAATACAGGCAAAGTTTTGACATAAAAAAATGATTTTGCTTCTGCGAAACATATGTGCATTATGAAATCGGACTTCCTCAGTCCTCATAAACGGGACTTCTTCTGTCAAAGGAAATCTGTTTTCTACAAAGTAGATGTGTATTATGACATGGGACTTCCTCAGTCCTCATCAGTGTGACTTCCTTAGTCAATGGAAATCTGTTTTCTACAAAGTAGATGTGTATTATGACATGGGACTTCCTCAGTCCTCATCAGTGTGACTTCCTTAGTCAATGGAAATCTGTTTTCTACAAAGTAGATGTGTATTATGACATGGGACTTCCTCAGTCCTCATCAGTGTGACTTCCTTAGTCAATGGAAATCTGTTTTCTACAAAGTAGATGTGTATTATGACAAGGGACTTCCTCAGTCCTCATCAGTGTGACTTCCTTAGTCAAAGGAAATCTGTTTTCTACAAAGTAGATGTGTATTATGACATGGGACTTCCTCAGTCCTCATCAGTGTGACTTCCTTAGTCAAAGGAAATCTGTTTTCTACAAAGTAGATGTGTATTATGACATGGGACTTCCTCAGTCCTCATCAGTGTGACTTCCTTAGTCAAAGGAAATCTGTTTTCTACAAAGTAGATGTGTATTATGACATGGGACTTCCTCAGTCCTCATCAGTGTGACTTCCTTAGTCAATGGAAATCTGTTTTCTACAAAGTAGATGTGCATTATGACAAGGGACTTCCTCAGTCCTCATCAGTGTGACTTCCTTAGTCAAAGGAAATCTGTTTTCTACAAAGTAGATGTGCATTATGACATGCGACTTCCTCAGTCCTCATCAGTGTGACTTCCTTAGTCAATGGAAATCTGTTTTCTACAAAGTAGATGTGCATTATGACATGGGACTTCCTCAGTCCTCATCAGTGTGACTTCCTTAGTCAATGGAAATCTGTTTTCTACAAAGTAGATGTGCATTATGACATGGGACTTCCTCAGTCCTCATCAGTGTGACTTCCTTAGTCAAAGGAAATCTGTTTTCTACAAAGTAGATGTGCATTATGACATGGGACTTCCTCAGTCCTCATCAGTGTGACTTCCTTAGTCAAAGGAAATCTGTTTTCTACAAAGTAGATGTGCATTATGACATGGGACTTCCTCAGTCCTCATCAGTGTGACTTCCTTAGTCAAAGGAAATCTGTTTTCTACAAAGTAGATGTGTATTATGACATGGGACTTCCTCAGTCCTCATCAGTGTGACTTCCTTAGTCAATGGAAATCTGTTTTCTACAAAGTAGATGTGCATTATGACATGGGACTTCCTCAGTCCTCATCAGTGTGACTTCCTTAGTCAATGGAAATCTGTTTTCTACAAAGTAGATGTGTATTATGACAAGGGACTTCCTCAGTCCTCATCAGTGTGACTTCCTTAGTCAATGGAAATCTGTTTTCTACAAAGTAGATGTGTATTATGACATGGGACTTCCTCAGTCCTCATCAGTGTGACTTCCTTAGTCAATGGAAATCTGTTTTCTACAAAGTAGATGTGTATTATGACATGGGACTTCCTCAGTCCTCATCAGTGTGACTTCCTTAGTCAATGGAAATCTGTTTTCTACAAAGTAGATGTGCATTATGACAAGGGACTTCCTCAGTCCTCATCAGTGTGACTTCCTTAGTCAAAGGAATTTTTTTGCATGTGCAAAACAGATGTGCAATATGAAATGGACTTCCTCAGTCAAGGGAAATTGTAGAGGACTTAAGGTAGACTGTAGACATATGCATTTGTGGATAATCACAGATGCCCCCTTAAGCCTGAGTGGTTGTTTGTCAGTGGTAAATATCAGTCTGTTGAGCCTGGCACCCTGTGCCATTGTTCAACAGTCAGCAGTGGTATGTATCACATTGGGGAGCTAACTTATTGTTCAAACACTATAGCTGTCAGAGTGATGCAGTGGTAGCGCAGATCCTTGTTGTATGCCACGCTGTGTTTTCAAACTACACACTTAAGGAATACAGGAAGGTGTGGACAGGTGAGGATGCGTGGTCAGTGTTATACTGAATGTTACACCTGTGGATAGGCTGTATACACCTGGGCAGGTAAAGTTAAAAGGTTAAGTGAGGGATGGTAGCTTATGGACTGTTTTAGTAGATATTCTGTTACATATTCGTCTATATGTATATATTGGTCATGTTTTAGGCTGCTTGAACTAGATATAGTAGTTGCACCAGGTGGTTTTAGGAGAACTAAGGTAGCTGTCACTAACATAATGTGGCTGAATATTAACTGAAAGCTGCCGAAAGAATTTGCCAGAATCACATATGGGAAGAAAACAGTTGAATAAATTAAAGTAGATGTGTATGTGTATTAAATGACCACTGTGCTTTGAAGACTTTTTTATAAATAGGTAGAGTATGTTCAAATATAAATGGGTCAAGCTCGTTACCATCTGAAATGATCATCAAGACAGGTGACCTGTCTTTAGATTATGCCAAAATTTCTAACCTTTTAAAAAAAAAACGATTCAGAACCACACAATTAACAAGACCACTAACATTTTGATACATTTCATCTCCACTGCATTTTATGAAGAAAACATAAAAAGTTGTATCTGTGTATGTGAAGCAGCAGGTGGGTGTTACCTGAGTTACTAGTTCCATTATAAGCTTGTGGACATCCTGTTAATGAAAATGTATCGTGACAATGAATATCCTACCTGAGTTAATTAATAACCTGCTGGCTTCCCCAAGAAAGGTATGATGAAGGTTGTGTATGTGTAGACTGCATTTGTATACAGTACAAACAATTGTTTGAAGAGGAATGAATTGTTTTTTTGTTTTTTTTTCTGTACATGGACTTTGTTTCCTCCTTAAGCTGTTAAGTAGAAAGTCAGACTGGGAGGTAGAACATACAGTGTGTGGAGGAATACTACACTGTCTGAAAACATAATCTTTCCTCCAAGGTGAGCAAAGAGTGTGTTAATGCCTTTAGAATGTGACATGGTAAAACACAGCTGTTAATGTGGTGGAGAGGTGGCGCAGAACCTTGTCATGTGCCACGTTGTGTTTTCAAACTGCACCGAGAATATTGAAGGTGTGGACAGGTGAGGGTCTATGATCAATGTTTAGCTGATTGTTAAACCTGTGGATAACCTATGTACACCTGGATAGGTAAAGTTAAAAGGTTAAGTGCTGCGTGGTTGGTTATGGATTTTTTTTAGTACACACATATATATATATCTACACATACGTGCGTAATCTATATTTTATGTTGAACTACTTGGTTGTTTTATGAGTTATTGACATCTGTAAAGCTAGGAGCTGTGAGATTGTGACCAAGTGCTAATTAGTTGAAAGTATACATGTACATTTAGAACAATTTGTTGAAAATTATATTATATAGCCAGCCAAAAAAAAAAACCCCATTGAACATGCCAACCTATATATGTCCTGTACTCCATTTTGAAGACTTCCATAAACAGTTTGCCAGTGTTTGATTGACTCGCATTTGTTACCTGTGTATATGAGGAAAGCTGTGGTTGATGTGTACTCAGGACAAAATCAGTTGTTCATTGGGTACGAATAAAAAGTATTTTATTTATTTATTTATTTATTTATTTGATTGGTGTTTTATGCCGTACTCAAGAATATTTCACTGGTACGACGGCAACCAGCATTATGGTGGGAGGAAATCGGGCAGAGCCCGGTGGAAACCCACGACCATCCGCAGGTTGCTGGCAGACAAAAGTATTTTATGTACAGGACCATTAGCTGTTGGATGTGTATTTTATGTACAGGACCATTAGCTGTTGGATGTGTATTTTATGTACAGGACCATTAGCTGTTGGATGTGTGTTTCATCCAGCTGTATATCGTATCCAATTGTATTTCACACGTTTTATGACAGTTACGTGCAGTTGCATGTATCAACAGGAGGGAGTTAAAATGGTCTGATTTACAAATGGCATTATATACACACACCTGTACATATCCTGTTATCCATAGTGTTTATGTAGGTAATTAATATCCTACTTGGGTTAATTAATAACCTACTGACCTCCCTAAAGAAAGGTTTCATGAAAAGGATAGTGTGTGTATACAGTGGTTGTGTTTGTGTATATGACACTCTCTGAGTAGGAATTATGTGGTTATATATCCCAGGCTTATTTCCTCCTGTTGAGAATGCGTCAATAATTTATTTATTTATTAACAGATACCTTAAGCCTCTCTATGAACCAGAGGGGAAAAACTTCAAGTGTAAATTAATTTTCTGAGATTTAAAAAGGTAGCCTGAAGAGTATGTCAACCTATTTGTGTTAAAAAAAATGCTGTTGTTAGTCGGGTACACTTGCATGATAAATTTTGAGCTTCAGGCAATTACAACATTCTTTTGATTGTTTTCTCGATTTGATTATTTTATTAAAGTATGTTGAAATTGAGCCTACATGTACAGGTAGGAAGTCAGATAAAAGAATTTACCATGTGTTAAAATTGAAATTGTGTAGATGCTGTTGAGTTGTGCTACACATGGCACTGAAACAAGAGCCTAGTGGTCAACAATGTTGCCTTTTAATGCAGCATGTTTCAAAAATGTATGTGATGTATATGTGTGTTGCCACATTGCTGAACAGTATGGTTATATTGAGCCCTGTTGTAGCAAAGATAGTTATTATGTGTGTCATATCTTGAAACATAGAGCCTAATATTATTACTGCAATGACAGCTTTCAACTCGGTTGTAGCAATGCGGCTTATAATGCATATGGAATATTGCCAGGCAGAGCTGAACAATTTGCCACAGTGGCAATTCTTCAGCCCTGCTGTGCAATACAGCCAGCAAATCTGTTCAGTTATGCTGTGTTTGGTAAATTCATTTATTAGAGTATTGCCATGTAGCAAGATATATTGTATATTTCCGCCCATCAACTGATATTGCTTGTCTATACAGATCTGGCTGTTGGGTGAACTCTGCTATACTATTCGTTTTATGTATGTAGCTAAGGTGTTGAGGGTAAAGATAGCTGATACCCTGGTTGTAAGCCATCACCTGCGGGGCGGGGGTGTAAGTATAGGCTCAGGTCTCAGGTACGAAAACAAACACCACCCTTGGGGTATTAGAGTACATGCTTGGGTGACCTCAGGCTGGCCGGCAGGTGGGTTGGGGTGGAGAGGTAAGGACGTAAGGACTGTAGGAGTGGGATTGCTGAGGGTATGAAGTAAATAGTATGTATGTGTACTGCCTGAGGTATAACATCATAGGTATAACATCATAGGTTATGTCCGGATAACAGACAAGTAAGCGTATGCGGGGATATGTGTAGGCAAGGTGGTTGCATGTTGCCCACAGGGGTTATGCTTTCATTTGTAAGTTTATATCTGTCTATCGGTTTTGTGATGCAGATATTTATTATATTGTTATTAATGATTGTACCTGTAGATTATATGTGGCGTTGGTGTGGTAAAGTTCATGGTGACTGTGGGGAAATTTTATGAAGGTGAAGCCAAAGACATACTGTACCTCAGTACGATGTAGGCCGGCCACTGAGACATATAGACTACAGGTTAATGCTATGTTGTTGCCTCTATAGATATATAAATGTGTCAGGAGTAGTCTAGTGGTTAAAGATGCTTGTGTTTCTATCCTCCACAATACGCAAGGTGCAGGTTCAAACCCGGCCTTGGACAATGATTTCCCAGATTCTCCTACTCTCACTGCTGATAGGGCCTTGATGACAATAATCAATCAACAAATCTGGTGTGGCCATTTGTGCGGTCAAACATTTGTTGAAAAAACTTTGTTTTTCGTCAAATGTGGCATGTATTCTGTAGGTCATGAGTGAGAAAGTTGGTCAGTAACTTGCCACAGGTGAGTGGTTTATGCCAGGCACTCAGTTTTCCTGCACCCACATACCTGGAAGCTGTTGTATAAGGGAGAAATTCTTGAGTGTAGCATTAGGCAACAATCAAACAAATAAATAACGCACATAAGCATATAAATACTGTGCATTAATTATATATACATATTCATTGTATATATGTTGCCAGACAAACTTTGAGTGAGAGACGGCTCAGAGGTCACAAAGTGCTGGTTAAAGTCCAAGGTTTCCACCCTGTACATGGATTTTACTAGACTATTTCGACACCATTTTGATAAAATTTTTTTTGTAGGCTCTGAGTCTTGTGTCTGTCGACCTTTTGCCTTCCAGCAATACAGTGAGAACGGTTTATTCTGGAAACTGAAAACTCCTACGACTCATTTTAACTGACTGCCATTTTATAAGTCAAGATGGAAAACTTCTGAAATGTGGTGTTCAGAGACAATCAGATCAAAATTAATGAATAAATGTGCTGAGGTAGTTTCTGTCTGGCCGTATCACTCTGTGGACGTCTAATTGTTATCAGTTGTAATCAGTTAGACATGTCAGTATTAACCAAGGCTCATGCAATTTGCTCATGCCGTTGTTGTTTCAGTGCGACTGCCCCAATAGGTCCAGTCTACCAAGACTGCAATGCGTTGACTGCATCGCCGGAGAAAATGCAGCAGGACCTGCAGACAGAGCTGCGAGGCGACGCAAATGAGTTGCGCAGCCACATTTGGTACCATGGCAATATACCACGCCAAAGAGCAGAAAAACTGGTGGAGTCAAAGGGAGACTACTTGGTACGGGACTGCGTCTCCCAGCCCGGGAACTTTGTCCTGACATGTAACTGGATGGGCGTGGCTTTGCATTTCATAATCAATGCGAAGGTTGTGACCCCTGCAGCCGGTGGACCCCCGCGGGTGTTTTACCAGTTCGAGGATGTGTCGTGTCAGAGTGTCCCAGATCTTCTGCAGTATTATCGTGACATGGCTAAGCCAATCACAGAAAGCTCTGGAGTTATCATCAGCAATGCCATTGGTCGATCCATGCCGCTTAGTTATTACGACACCAAATATGGTGCGACGGTAAACTTGAGTGCCAAACTTGGCCTACAGGGCACGCACACACCAAGCCAGAGTCCCCGACCAAGCCCGTTTGCGTCACCAAATCGCAGCCCAGGTGGTAGCCCGAAATTACGAAGGACCCCTCACCGAACAGGAAGTCAGCCATTGCTGTCAGTGGACCGTGGTAATAAAGCGAGGTCGCCATCTCCATTGGCTGATCAGTTTGGCAGCTTGCCAAGTATAAACAGTCCTCCCCCTCCTTGTCCAAAAACCCAGGAGGTTAGGTCTCCCGTGGCGGGATTTCATCACCGCTCGGGGAGCGAGCCTCTCTTGACACCCACCAATGAACATGTGACCTTCAGCTATGAGGCGGAGTTTGAAGGGAAAATGACTCCGGCGAGTTCGGACGGCAGCCTGCACAAAGCTCCACCCCCTAAACCGAGCCGAGTGCCGTCGGTGAAGTACGTGAAGAAGCCGCAAGTCCAGCTGAGGAACAAGAAATTGTACGAAGATGAGGAGTATCGGGATTACACGGACTATGATACGATCAAGTCCAAACCCAGCTGGCTGAAGTCTTATCTGGGGGACACCGAGGCCGCCAGACGCCAGCTCGGGGAAATCACGCAGACGACCGTGAATGTTTCCCATGACGACCAAAACCTTTATGACAACAACGTGGTGAAGGGACGCACGGAGCCCATCTACGAAGCTCTCAAGGACAATTCTGAGAAATACAGAAGACAAAATGGTGCAGAGTCGTCTCAGGTGCAAAACGGTAATTTGGACTCGGCAAACAAAAACGATGCCAAGGGAAGTACGCAGGAGACTTTTTATGACGTGAACTTTTTGCGTAACCGTGTGATAAGTTTACCAAAGCCAGACAACGAACCAGCTTTGGACGTTGACTCCTTTACAACTTCGCTTCTGCCACAGGAAAATCGCCCTCTGGAGGCCTGCGGAATGGTGAAAGTTAAAACACTCTTGTTGGAATGTAACGCCAAAATTTTGGCAAGACATTTGACTCAGGTTGACCTTGAAATGTCAAAGGTTACAGGTGAGCATGACCTTGGCCTTGGAGTACAGTCTGGCTTGGAATTACTAACTTTACCACAGGGGAAACAACTCCGTCAAGATCTCATGGAGAGGTAAGCAAGTGCATAACAAAATTTATCCCGCGGTCGAGTTCCGGTTCAGATTTTATGGTTTTGCATGGGATCAGGTGCCCATTATTCTTAGCATGAGTGACCTGTACTCGTTGCCACATTATGTTCTTAACAAAAGAATGTCTTTGTCTCTCCTTGAGTATGCACTGGACCATGGAAGTTTTGGTTCAAGATCATCTCTTTCCTTCAGGAACTTCTCATGTTCACCAACCTTCAAAGCTCCTCAAATTTGTGCGATGTTTGTCTACTCTGAAGAGCTTTCAAATGCCCATGTTCTTAGAAATAGTTGTGTAACGGTTTTGACAGGTACAGTAAGACATTTTTACCGTAAGAGATTAGAGAGTTCAAACTTGAAACTCGCCTATTATGAAGAATGGTTAAGGATAGCAGGGTTCTACTTTCCATAGGAATCTCTGATTTTCGTCCTAACTAACGTAAACTAGGGAAATCTGCCAGGATCCCTGTAAAAAAAAGTCACTTTCAAAATCTGTTTTTATTGCAACAAAATGAACATTATTTCACATAGTTAAAGTTATGAACATGGAATCCTCCAAAAAGCTGTTTACAGTTCATATGAATTATGAAGGGTTCACTTGGAGTAACTACTTTGGATAAGATTATAGTGGATTATTTTTGCAAAGTTAATCTGTCGTAATCCATTCAGATCATTTTGGTAAAAATGATGAAAACTAAAGTACCTGAATACACGATCAGTGATAGAAAATCATGTTCAAGGCAGGACAAATATTTGACACATGTGCCTTTTCCTGCCACCAGGTGTCGCTGTATGCACATGTTTGTGGCCACCATGATTCTGACCTCCTCTGGCATTCTGGAGAGGGCCAGGATGTTGAGTCAGTGGATCACCATCGCCATGGAGCTGAGGACGTCCATGGGAAACCTGTTTGGCTTCACGGCCGTCATGGAAGGGCTGATGGCTGACGAGGTTAGTGCGAAGAAGAAATAAAATATTTGGCCGTAATTTAGTCAGAAAAATTACATTCTGTTTAGAGAGAAGTAAAGGTCAGAAAATATTTTAATGCTCAGAATTAAATTTTACCAGTAGGCAAAATAAGTAACTTAGTCGTAGTTTTCGTCAAATGCAGTAGATCTTTACACCTGTGCTAATTCATGTCCTATGTAAAACATATATATGGATTTCTTTCTAGCTGAGCATTATAACGCCATTTTTTATATATAACCCATACAAAATAATTAATAGAAAAATGTGAAGCAACCATCATGAAATGTTTACTATGATAAATTTAATTAGCGAATCCGCCAATAATCATTGTATATGTACATGTGTGAGGATAAGATTGCATGTTTATTGGTTTTTCAAGTTCGAAAGATTTAGTAATTTGATTTTTAAGAATAATTGTGGTGCCAATGTTGGACATAAAACATGTTAAGTAAATAAGTCAATAGATAATTGAGTAAACAACTGTGTGTTTTCAGATCCAGAGATTGCGAGACACCTGGATGATCTTGCGACAAAACCACACCAGTAGTGCTTTCCTGTTCGACACGAAACTGAAAACCTTTCATAAGACGCTGGCAGACGCAAATGGGGCGCTCCCTGTCCAAAACATCTGCATTCCGAACATTGCGTCTTACATCAGCCTGATGGAGCGAAATTCGGACAATATCATGGACATGTTGCCATGGGAATCTGTCGAAGACGAGGCTGGATTGGACGCTTTTTTGTCGCATCTCGAAATGGGCCGTGAGATTTCGAGTCAGTTCAACATGTATCGCTCTGTGGGACAGGCGGTGCTGAAGGACTTTCGAGAGGATCGTGAACTGAGGGATATGTTCACGACGGCATTTCATCTGCGGTTGCTGTGGGGCTCACGAGGGGCGGGGGTGAACCGGCCGGATCGTTACAACAAGTATAAACAGTTGATGATGGTTTTATCGGAGCGAGCCGAGAGACCAGATGATGTGGGAACGGAATTGTAACGAAACATCGGAAATATCTTTGTGATGTGTTTTTTGTGGACATCTGAGTGTTATCTCTCCGGGTGACTGGATGATAGGGGAATGGAATTTTAATGAAACCTCTGACACGGAAATATCTTCGTGATGTTCTTTTCTGTGAACATCTGAATGTTGTCTTCCCGAAGACTGGAAGATGTGGTTACAGAATTGCATTGAAACATCGTACCCGGAAATGTCGTTTTAAGGTTTCCCATGAACATCATAGTTTTATCTTTGAAAAGAAAGGTGCTGGAAATTATGTGTATATAATTATGTGCTTCATTGTCGTAACTTACGACTTTTCCCGTATATCTGCAAGTATAGTGGATGTTAAGTTGTTGCAGTGCAGGTATTTGTAATGTACAACTGGAAATTATTTGTATACCTGTGTACTTAACACATCAATTTACCTTTTCACATGTCTGTGCTATTTTCACTAGCTGGATGTTACGTTTTATAACAGATGTGTACAGCTGGAAATCACATGTACTTTGCTGGCTTAGCATTTCCCACGTGTCTACCATAAAATGGATGTTTCATTACGTTGCAAGCAGAGGTGTGCAGTTGGAAGTCATGTGTTCTTATACATGTAATTTGCTGACTTTGCCTTTCCCACGCGTCTACTATAATGCTGGATGTTCCATTACGTTGCATCATATTAACAATGTAAATAGTACAGCATGTTGATTTTATCATGTCACACTGTTCGCCTATAGCTATGCTTTCTGCCTTGATCCAACAGGCAGAAATAACCAATCCACCAGATTCAGTAGCTGATGAATATTAATGTAAATGTATTACCCAATCAAATAGTAGTTCCCCTAACTGAGTGAGAGCAAAAACGAAACAAAATGTGCCTTCACACAAGGCCAGTGGCAGGTAAAATCTCAGAAACTAAAGAACTTTGCACGTCTGTAAGGATGGGGATAAAAACGGCATAAACAGACAGATGCTGACCTGCTGTCATATTAAGACATGATGTCAAAGTACTTATTGAACGTTCAATCATGAAGACAGAATAGGATGAAATGTCTAATCCTTCAACAAGTCTACCTGTGACCGAAGACATAAGACCAGAGCGAGATGGCCAGACTTACCCACTTAGCCTTGGTACTCTGAATTAAACCTCCTGTGGCGATGCAGACTTTAATTCTCTATGTACACAGTACTGGAAAACACTATACAAGCCGAACATAGCGTGATCTATTCTACTTTGTTGGCTCAGTCAACTCGTAGTGTTCACCTGCCACGTGTTTAAGAGCTTTCAGTACGTTTGAATGATGCATGTGAAATTTACTACGTGCATAAATTCTTTGCCAACTCGCGCAGGTAAAGTGTCTGATTGGATAACGATGGTGGCTTTTCAAGTTTGGACTGGAACGGATTCGTCTAGTCGATTGATCAAGGCAGAAAACGGAGTCTTGAACACGTAGCAACACACGGAGTATCTGGCTTGATATGATGAAGATGATCATACAGGTACGAGTCTGTTGTCTAAAAGGCAATATTTTAAGTTACTCTTGCTAAATAGAAATAGAAAATTCCTGATTTGGATTAGCTAATATGGATTTTGTTGCAAGAAATAACTGGTATACTCTCTTTAAATTTTTATGTCATCTTAATTTGGGCTGCCTGACCATAGCATTAATTTGGGCAAGCATTTATATTGGTAAAAAAATGTACCAACAAATGGCCTTGATATGTAAGAATTAAATTCTTACGCAGTAGAATGTTGGTGGAATTTTACAAACTTCGAAAGTTTGCTTTATGAGGAAATACCCTTTCATTGATTGCCATAATGACTTGATACTCAAAGTAACATGTAAAGCATTTAAAAATGGTTTGCAATTATTTACAGATACACATGTATGTGTATACAAAACCTGTGTATTTTTTTGTGCTTAACACAACTTTGTGCTGGTGGTCAGTATTTTTTACTGAACGCAAACATTCTTTTCCATGCCGTATGTTAAATAATTTATACAATATTTTGATTTTAACGTTGAATGTACCAACCTAAGGTGCGATGTACATGTGTAAAATTTCACTGTTAAAATGTTAAAAGATACACATGCAGGTTTTATTTTAGAGGAGTGTAAATTGAATTTTTGATGTATTTTGAAGTTGAGGTTTTTTTTTAATAAATTGAGTGTCTTGAATTTTTAGGGGGAATTATGCAGACTGGGAGAGCAGGAAAAATTGAGTATCTTGAATTTTTAGGGGTTTTTAGGGGGAATTATGCAGACTGGGAGAGCAGGAAAAATTGAGTATCTTGAAGTTTTAGGGGGAATTATGCAGACTGGGAGAGCAGGAAAAATTGAGTATCTTGAAGTTTTAGGGGGAATTATGCAGACTGGGAGAGCAGGAAAAATTGAGTATCTTGAAGTTTTAGGGGGAATTATGCAGACTGGGAGAGCAGGAAAAATTGAGTATCTTGAAGTTTTAGGGGGAATTATGCAGACTGGGAGAGCAGGAAAAATTGAGTATCTTGAATTTTTAGGGGGAATTATGCAGACTGGGAGAGCAGGAAAAATTGAGTATCTTGAATTTTTGCAGACTGGGAGAGCAGGAAAAATTGAGTATCTTGAATTTTTAGGGGGAATTCTGCAGACTGGGAGAGCAGGAAAAATTGAGTATCTTGAAGTTTTAGGGGGAATTATGCAGACTGGGAGAGCAGGAAAAATTGAGTATTTTTCATGTGTAGTTCGATGAAAGATTGGTGTGTAAAAAAATTCAAACGCTGTACATGTAAAAAAAAATGAGTGTAAGATGTTTCCATATGTACAAGTGTGATGAGAAACGAGTGACCATTCTGATCTTGAAACTGACGTGTGAACTTTCATTTACATGTCCATGGCTGTGCTTCACTTTTAACCCTCAGACACACATAACAAGCATTCCTGTGTTGGTTGGTTCTCTGCCGAACTGTGGCTGACAAGAATTTTTATGTGATTCCACGCCTTGCAAGTTTCTTGGGATCTTTTGTGGCAGAAAGCTGTTGTCGGTTGTCACAGTGCCTTTTACATGTAGATGGCTATAGTGCCTTTTAGGTGGCTATAGTGCCTTTTAGGTGGCTATAGTGCCTTTTAGGTGGTTATAATAAGACTTTGTTGAAAATCATGTGCTGTCACTAAGCATACATGTAACGCAGAGGGAAATGTTGACGAGTTTTGATAATGCTCCATTCTCGCTTCATTCGTCTGATTTTTAAGACCAAATAAGTATTTAACAAAAAAATTCACCAGTCCTTGTCTGAAAATGTACATGTTTTCAAGAAGGATTACAGTGTGTGTGTTGTCTAAAGTATTTCTGAACTGAATGATACGGTTATGACCTGATATGGATTATTTATTATACAGGAGTAAACTGTGAAATAAAAACAATCAATCCAATTAACTTCAAGTCGTAACACAAGTGCAGTGCTAAAGCTTGTACAATAAGAAATGTATAACTTTTGCTCATCTGACGTACATGTACTTGCAAAAACGTTGACACTGTTCAACACTTTACAAATAGTAATGTGTTTACGTGCATAAGTTGTATTAAGTAAATATTATCAGTATTGACACTTAAGACATAAACTTACATTTGTCCATTGTAATCCCTTCTGCAGTGACATAAATATTGAAAAGTTTGTGCAAAATTTTGTGCCGATTGGGGAGCATTCCAAGGGAGATAATGATGACATGTTCCCCTTAGCACTGTTTGTTCTGCAAGAGTTACCTACCCTTAACCATTATTTTCTTAACAGTTCTCGAAATAATTATTCTTTACATTTATAATAGGTGCTTTGACATACCATGTTTTTATGTAAAATTTGAAACATTTTGGAATATTACATAATTGCTTCGATAATAATAGGGTATGTTATGTGATTGTGCTTTGTGAAAGTCGAAGTTAATGTTTTACGAGGCTTGGTAAATCTAGCAGTTTTATTAAAAAACTAATGATTTTAACAAATGTAGCTTTAACTGCCATGTACTGTGCTTTGTATGTTCTTACCACATTATAGATGGGGGCAAAATCTGGTTACATGTACATGTATTTATAAATTAATTGGCTCAATTGACGTGTGTGGTGTATTGTCAAAAAGGATTAAAACATCAACTGCCAGAGAGTCTTAAACTCAGAGACTGGACAGGCTGTTCCATCAAATACACTCCCTTCTTCAGCAGGGATATTCTGGCTGTTCCATCACACTCCCTTCTTCAGCAGGGATATTCTGGCTGTTCCATCTAGCACATTCCCTCCTGCACCAGGGGTATTCTGACTCTTCCATCAACTGAAACAAGGGAAAGCATAAAGCATGAATGACCCAGGTGCCTCTCACCAGCAACCTGTGGATGGTCATGGGTTTCTTCCATAGCTCTGCCAGGTTTCCTCCCACCATAATGCTGTTGCCTGCTGTATAAGTGAAATATTCTGTAAAAAACCAATGAAATAAATAAATTGTGACCTGTTCGAATAGTTGCTCTATGGTGGCTGGCAATTTTTTACATCTATATGATATACACATGTAATTCCATTCGAACGGTAGTTTTTCATAGCAAAGTTGATATATTTTCGTGTTTATAGTGGATAAGGTAACCAGTGGCTCACAGAATTGGGCTGTGGTAGTTTGTATTTCCCTGTGTCAGACACACCCCCTCTACACCACCCCTCTTCCCCTCAGCTGGAAATCTGTCTGTATTAAATTTTGGTTGGATTACTATGACTGTAACATGGGTGGCAGAGATTGATCTCTCTTTTTAGCTTTGTGTAAAGTTTTATGTAAATAACCATGGGTTCATGCCAACCCGTGAGAGATCTAGCACTTGTGCAGATCGACTGACAGAATACATGATTGTTTGTCCATTTCCCTTTCTTACATTGCTGTAATATATTTAATATGGAGTTTGAACGCAAAGTGTATAATCTTGTGTTTCTAAAGCCTGTGAAGTCTTCTTCCATTTCTATTTATAATATAATTAAATGCATAAGTTTAATAAACAACTTTTTATAATTTGTATTCCCTGATGTGATTTGTCATGTTGTGTTTTTTTTTGGGGGGGGGGACGCTTTTTTTGTGTGTATACTTATATGTGTTTCTGTTTTCGGTACACAATTTTCTACTGAACATTACAGACATAACAATCTTGTGGCAATTTTTTCCCCTTAAAGTGAAAAGAAGAACACCATTTCAGATTTTCCTCAAAGTGCCCAAACTGCATATAACCTAGAAGGGAGAGGTAGGTTTTAGACATTTCTGAGCTCTTTCAGACTTCTGTTGTTCCCATGCCTGAAATTGTCATTAAGGTGGCAAGTTTAAACCCAGCTCCTACCAGTTTAGTCAAGGCTGGGTCATGAACTAGTCATCTGTTTCCTTTACAATGACCCAGATGCCTCTCACCAATGCGGTCATTGTAACTTCAGCCCACCTTATGCTGACTTCTTCTCCGGCCCTCCATGGGAAAGTTTGGCAATTTTCGTGGGTTTCTCTGCCCTGTTTCTTCCCACTATAATACTTTCTGTATAAGTGAAATATTCTTGAGTGTGGCGTAAAACACCAATCAGATAAATAAATAAATAAATAGACTGTTTCCTTCAGCCATAATACTGGCTATCTTCAGATACGTGAAATATCCTTTAGTGTGGCGTAAAACACCAATCAATGAAGTAAACAAATCGTTTCCTTCGCCCATTGTACTGACTTCCGTCGGAGAAGTGAAATATTACCGAGTACGTTATGATTCGCGAAAAACAGCAATCAGATGAATATGATTGAATATCAAGGGTACGGGAAAGTCTTGGATATTTGGGATCGAGTGATATTAAACAAAATTGTGATACTTGTCCTTCAACCATAGGACCGTCATGCCCTTGACCAGTGCGATCACGTGTTTAAAATCCAGCTCTCACTGCTGTGGCCGTGGCACTTGATTCATATGATTATTCAGGTTACCGGCAAAGGGCGGCACTCCTATTTCCGACACATATAAACGTGGCCACGGATCTATAGGGAAAAAATGTGTATATCGGATTGGGTCTTAGCAAAGCCTCTAAAAATGGTACTTGTTGCTGGGCCATCTGGTGCTCAGGAAGTACAGTCTTTAGGTTAGGGGAGGGGAACAGGACTGGTTGGTCAGCTATGAGTATAATGTGACAGGTTGGGGTGTCATATCTGGTGTCTTTGGCATGATGTTCCAGTGGCGACATCCATTCGCCTGCCCCACAGGAAGACACGACAGAAGGCACAAGAACTCGTCGTAATATGACTGAAAAATTGTTAAGTATTACGTTGTTAACCTAGACCACAGCCTTAGGGGTCAAAGGTTAGCAGACTTTCTCCTTAGCCAGTAAAGACGTGTATTGAAATTCTGTTTTACTAAATGTACACAGAAATAATCACATTTTTTACCTGAAAGTAACTTGGATCAAGTGGTGATCCAATGGGTTATCTAATTCCGAGCAATAGCGACTCGGGTCTCAGCTCAGTTGGTAACTGTTCTCTTGCAATGCTTGAGTAATGTTTGAACTGAGTTGGGAAATATTCCCCACTGTCTGGGAATCAACAACAATTCCAAAACTTCCGGGAAATAGAATTGTGAATTGGATGAGATTCGGGTTCCATATTTATTTTTTTTTTTTAATTTGATTGGTATTTTACGCCGTACTTAAGAATATTTCACTTATACGTCGGCGGATTGCATTATGGTGGGAGGAAACCGGGCAGAGCCTGGGGGAAAAACACAACCATCCGCAGGCTGCTGACAGACCTTCCCAGGTTCGTCCAGAGAGGAAGCCAGCATGAGCTGGACTCGACAGTTCCATACGGGCCAGCAAGAAATCCTTTACTTAGCTATACCGGTATATTATAACTTTACCATTTACAGTGCCATGTTGACTCAGATCTAACACACATTGTCAATTATTAATTCTCTTGTCATACATGAGAACTAACCTTATTAGTTTGTCCCCACATTGTCATGGTGACTGCATCGGTGGCTTTGTAGTCAGAGCGTCGACCTTCGCGAGGTCGGGGGATCCGGGATCAATACCGAGTCGGGTCATACCATGCAAAAATTATGAAGCTTGTTGCTGCTTGGCTTGACGCTCAGCACTGAGAGGTTAGAGCAAGGAAACAAAACTGGACTGTCCAGTGACAGTGTAATGTGACTGGATGAGATGTCATGCATGTGGCGTCTGCATGATGTTCCAGTGGCGGCAGCACTTATGATTTATTTGATTCGTTTCTTTCATTTTTGTTTTACGCCGTACTCAAGAATATTTCAGAGATCGGGGGCAGCCCACGAACATCCGCAGGTTGCTGGCTGACCTGCCCACGTACCAGCACTTTTGACGGGCTAGAGGTAATCCAAGACATCCGAGAAACATGAATATGAGAGGTAATGTCAAGAATATAAAAAACGGTCAAAACGGCGGAAGGAAGACCCATTAGTGCCTTGAGCTAGCAAAGAAAATGTTGCTTTCGCAGTACACAATAGTAATACTCTCCAGCAAAACAAGTCCCGAACGACCGAACCATGTAGACCGACTTTCTGACCTTCAGAGAAAATACATTATGGCTCCAGGTAATAAAGCTCCTAACAGTATATTATCTTGCAAGATTTGCTACGATTAGGTTCTTGTAGAGGAGCTAAGCACGGCTACAACAGCTGCTGCTTCATCAACGTGTTCTAAATGTCACGACATACAATCTGAAAGAACTATAATCTAAAACGCGTCACTCTTTTCTTAAAGAAAGGAATTTCTCTGTACCTTCCTGTTATAACGATGTACCACAATTTTTCAGGATTCCAAAAATAAATCCCCTTGCAAATTGTTCTCTTGCCATGCGCAAAAAGTTGCTAGTTTGTTCACAACGATCCAACAGTGCAAAATCCCGTTGCAAATCTAGCTTTATTGCAAGAAGCTGTACCGTCAAACTTGTATCTACCCTCTTAACCAAGGCATTGTAAGACGTACAGTGGGTTTGGGAATAAAATACACTTGTACAGCTTCAATCAATTTAGGCATCAGGCATCATGTGGATTCTTAAGTACAAAAACTTAGAAACGTTTCATTGCAGAACTAGACGCTCAAATGCACATACCGTATATGGACATTTCACACAGATTTAATTGATAGAATTTCAACATTAATTGTTCCGGTGTTTAATAAAATAGGTCACCGTCAAAAAATAGGTCAATGTCAAAGGCTTTAGTTCCACTGCAACACCATTGATTACCATGCAAGCAATGTCTCCTCATTCACTGAGTTAATGGATTTTCTCATTAATAACATTAATTTTCTCATTAAATTTAGGGAAACCATTTATCTACAATGTTTATAAGTGTTCCGATTGGTAGAAATTGTGAACCCCGGCCGACCCCCCACCGCCACTCTCCGGCCCTCCCTTGACAGACGTATACCTGTTCTTGGATGGATACAACTTTATGCAGAAGTTATTAAAGAGTAATTTTCATCAGGCTCGTCGATGGTTCTTATTAACCAAACGGTATATTGATGATTTGCTACGTATATATAGCAAAGGCTGTGTAAGATATACATCCACCTACGCCGGATTTAATGAAAACTTTACAGACACCCTAGATGGTATATCTTACCGGGAATTGAACAATTGTTTCCTGTCAACTTCAAGACATGAAGGATGGATATCAATTTTGTCATTATGAATTGTCCTTATATGGATGTGAAGAATCTTGTAAACGGCGTTTACATAACTCGCCTCGCAGCATTCATTGTATTCTGTGCGTTTTGCGATGATTTCTCTCAACGTCACAAAAACCATCATATTCGTTCACTGTAAATATTTTAAATTTTATAATGAGTACAAAGGTCTCTCTTCAGTCACGGAAATGAGTAATTGTAGATCACTCACCCTCCCAATAAAATTGCTACGAATATCAACATCACTGAACTTTTTACCCAATTCTCAAATATGTATCTCTGTTGTACTTTGAATTTCTTATGATACTTTCCAAGCGTTTTTCATTTGACATCGTTGTGCCTGATGTCATCGGAGGCAGTTTGCACTCATGAAAATGAGTAATTCTAGGTCAGTGACGTTCATTGAAATTGCTAAATGTATTAACTAAACATCACTGCACTTTTCACCCAATTCGGAAGTCTGTATTTCGGACGCGCTCTGAATTTTTTGTAATACTTTTCAAATGTTTTCAGATGACAACATCGTTTTCACGAAGTCATGAGAGGCGCTTGTGCATACACTGTTCCGTGGTCAACACAAGGTAGCATGTCTAGAACCAACAGAAATCTTTCTCGTGACATAAACAACTTCCCCAGGCATCCCCTTTAACCATTTCATGTCGGCCAACAATCTATCTGTGGATCCAGCCAGCAAACCAGGCTTAATCAATGTAAAGAGCGGATTTGGCGCCACTGTCTGGCAAAAATATTATGCCAGTCGATTACCAAGTGAGTTGTGACTCCGCCTCAGAGCTTAGGATTTAACTGGAAGGCATAAATCCAGACTTGTGGGACAAGGGAAACAACTGCGTCCGGAAGTCGATCCACTCCTTGATTAACTCCCTCAACACAGTAAATGTTCTACTCAAGACCAGTACGTAAGATTTAATTTAGTGGTCGAAACAGACGTTCGTACCCGAATCCTCAACAATAACTGACGATCTTTGTGAAAAATCGCAAGACCAATTTCCCAAACAACATTCAGTACAAACCCTCAAAGAATTAAGGAAGAAAAAAAAATTTTAATACGATTTTGTTAACAGAAGCCGTCAACAGTTTTCAATAATAGTAGGAAGACGTCTTCATTTCGAGAAATATTTGCGCTGTTTATTCAGTATTTATAGAGCTTTGAAAAATAATCTTCACATTTTATAAACCATCTATAAAGCTTATAAAATCTTTAAAATTCGTGTTTAAACGCTCATTTCGAAGTATCTCATAATGTTTGCAAATAAATTAAATCTAAGCGTCGAAAGAGACATCCGTTTAACAGCCGTCAACCATAAATTGATGCTCCGGGTCAATAAGTGCAAGACCAATTTTCGGAAAGAAGTTCACGAAATAGCATGCTCAGTCAAAAGTTTTAGACACTAAAGGGAGACAGTGATCAGTATTTTACGGAATGACGCAAGGAATGTTGTACATGTGAATGCACTAAATGAGCATAGTTACGTTTATAGCCTATCATGCAAGTTCAAAAGCCGTCGTTAATGAGAATGTGTCCCAGTTTCTTTATGCCTCTCATCTGTAGTACCGTACATTTTCATATCATTCCACATTTTGGAGAATGAAGACTCACAAAGCTCTAACAAAGCAGACTGATCGTAAATTTTTTTCAGGGCATTTAACAAGATTTGTTACTTCGCTTTTTTGTGTTTTTATCACTAGCTTAAGTATAAAGGGCTGGGTTTATACGAAGTCTTGTTGTTCTATGCTAGGGACCCTATCACTCATCTTTATCACTCATTCGAACACCAATACAACGCTGAAATGATACCGCGATTGTGCTACATGCCCTTTGTATTTTATCCGAATGGAAATTAGTTTTCTTTTATTTTTGATTTATTTGCTTATTTATTTATTTACTTAAATACTTATTTGTTTTTAATGCCGTTCTCAAAAACATTTCGCCCTTATGACGCAAATTTCCTCTCCAATCGTACGTGTGAAGTTCTGCCAGCAACCTTCGAATGGTCGTGAATCTCCGCTGCCGGTTTCCTCCCACCATAACGCTGACCGCCGTCGTGTAAGTGAAATATTGTTCAGTACTACGAGAAACGGCAATCAAATAAATAATGACGCGAATCAGGTTTATGAGCTTAGGGCGCTATGCGGGGTACAGAGGAAGATCACTGCCTTCGCAAGTTTCTTGAAAAAACTTTTGACTAAAAAAATAATAGACCACGCGTAAATAAAGCACTATCATCGATAAGCCCATATAGTGCTGATTTCAAACCTGATCATCATGACTTTTTTTTACATTTTTTTTTACTGTGAATAAAATACCAAAAAAAACTTTAGTTTCTACGGTGGACGTTTAGGACCATATTGAACAGGCTGACGCACAGTGCCGTAACCGATTCCTTTTTTGCTATGAAACCATGATGACAAGATTTGGAATCATCAGATATGGGCTTGTGTACGGGATGATACGTACTTTATCACAAGGCGGTATGTACTTTTAAAGCTACGGCCGTCGAACTAGTGAAAGTTCGACAAATGGGGCCCGTTTTCAAGAAGAGCGTGTAAAGTTTCGCCAAAAGTAACTACCATGGCGGCATATATCTACAGTATGCGCCGCCATATCAATTACATGTGACCCTAGCTCAGACGTCAAAATGGAGGAATCATTTCCCATCTGAAGCAGTTTAGGTCCAAGCTGTGGAATCTAATGTTCGTTCCTATCTGTGCAGTAAAAACAGTGGTCAGCCAGACATGTACCCGAGTCGGTACTGTGTAGGAAAGTGTACCACATGAGCATTTGTGTGGTACTTTTTGTTTTTGTTAGGCTCATTTCACAAGAGGGAAGGCCAAGAATGTATTTGTCAACCCGGTGTCAGATCTGAGGCCTCATGTTTGTTGTTCTCTCTATAGTGCTTCCGTGCTGGTGGTGGTGATGTCGGGGGGGGGGGGGGGGGGTCATTTTTGGTGTCTTTGACATGGTGCTCCAGTTGGGCGTCATGTCAGGTGTCTTTGGTGTGGCTTTCCCTTGAAGCGTCATTCCTGGTATCTGGCATACTCTTCCAGTGGATGGGTGATGTCAGGTGTCTTGGACATTGCATTCCATTAGGGCGTCATGCCAAGTCCCTGGTATGACATTCCAGTTGGGCGTCATGTCCGGTGTCTTTGACATAGCATTCCAGTCGAGGGCGAGGATGGGGGGCAATTCATCTCTGGTGTCTTTGGCATGTCAGTCCAGTCGGGTGTCTTGCCTGGTGCCTCTGTGTATCAATGACAAGGGCTGAATGAAGTTCAACTATGAGGTACAACCCATGGTAAAAATTTAGAGTGTGATACAGTGAAATGTCCCACGATCTGTCAATAGCATAAAGTTGACTTTTACGTATACGTGTACCAGTCCTTTTTTTTTTTTTTTAATTTTTCCTCTTGATTCGTGCAAAAGGCAATTGACAACGTCTACTGAAAACATAGGCCTTAATAGGCCTTAATTGCTCAGCCTTCCAGACTGGCTTTCTTCCCAAGACGGTGTGCCCTTTTGTAAAACCATTCAGGTACATTTGTCGTTTGCATTGTGTCCCGGATACTTTACCAACGGCAGTATCTCGAGATATTTGCTCTCCGCTTGACTTGCAGCCGTTCGAATCATTCTGTTGCCGTGACCTAAAGACACCAGACCTGATTGTTCCCGGAAGCAACCGACTTACGACCAGAATTGTGTCGGTACTTAGCTTTAAAACAGGTAACAATGCCAGCAGTGCGTTCTTGTCGATATGGACTTTATAAGTCACCGACTCTTCCTTCCGGCACAACAAACCCCTCACGCGAGACCAGCCACAATACTCTCGAGTGAAGACAAAACAAAGCCAGGTTCTCATTAACATCTCGTTTCCTATAGTAAAAATCGATCTATATGCGACAGAATTTTATTCCGGGCACGTTTTCCCGGACACACGATATTGTTTCGCCAATTCGAAATCTATTGCTTTGTTATTCGAATGAATTCGCCATGCGGAAATCGATTCGCGCCAATCGGCGACATCACGTGCCAAAAACCGCGATCGTCTGCTCCTTCCATTCGGGACTCATGCAGTCTGGAACAGGCCAGCTGTCATGCTTGGACAAATGCCGATAGTAAGACTTTTAAGTCTACCACCTCATGAGAGGTCAAAGTCACAACTCAAGGAGGTCGTCAATCGTGAATCACTATGTCCAATGACATCCGAAATATGACCTATCAAGCATTCATGTAGACACTGTTTGATGGAAATCATGCCTGACTATACAGCACTATATACACGGAGACCTTAGGATATCAGCTTTGAAGCTTGTCTCGAAGATTTAATATTAGTTTTTAAAACATCTTAGGTACAGTTTTGCATAACGTTAATTTCTGATATAAGATCCTTTACATGGGTACCTAAAAATTGAAGATGTAGGGCTGTTATAAACTATAACACCATGGAGAGTAAAACCAGACCAGCAATGAGCCGGAAAATGGTCACACGTATCCGGTGATATTCGGCCTCCTGGCAATTTACCTCAGTTAACGTTTTATTCTAACCGCTCATATACGTATCTAAGAAGTAACTATATACACGCCCCCTAGCACCATGGCTTATATTCAGAATTAGGTAAAAAAAAATGCATTGATGTTAAATGTATTTTATAATGTTCATGCAGGCCCATCGGCATAGGTAGGCATATGCCTTATATATGTACGTGCTGTGCAAGTCACACTGTTATAGTGTTAAATTTAGGCCCCTATAAGGAAGAAAGTAGAATGAGTGTGTTGCTAAACCTGGACTCATGATGAAGAGTCCACACCTTCCCCATTATGTGTGTCACTGTACTCATACTACATACACTGATATGGCTCAAACACCTTAAATTTAACACACATTATGTCATTGCTAAAAGAGGTTATGGTATATATGGCAGGAAACACAATGTTGTGGAAAATTTAAGGCATTATTTTTCCAGTTTATGGAGGGAGTAATTTAAAGTGATATCTTTAAGTACTCAAGAATCTGTGTTGCGAACTGAAGGTATGAACATACGTACATCTATCTATACTTGTTTGTACCCAACATGCATGAGTACACAAGAGAAATTTTGTGTAAAATGTGAAGGCTTTTATATATCAATTTTCCCCCCTAAAATGCATTTCTAAGGTTGCGGTTTAACAAAAGCATCTACCGGTTTCAGTGAATATTTACAAGTATTTATTGTATTAAGTGGAGATCGATATAATGTATTGATAATCGTCATTGGTTTGGCCACTGATCTGTTTAAGGATACTAGAAACCCTCCGGGGTAAAATTTGTCCAGTTTTTGTTTTATATCACCTTCTTATTCTTCATTCTCCTATCTTTCCTCTCACTTAAAGATGAAAACCAAATTCAAATTGTAAATACATAAAATTTGATCAAAAAGTATAAGATGTTGTGAACCAAGGCAGTTGTGTTTTCCGTCGTTCCCCCTGATTATAGAGGGATTAGCTGACTGAAGGTGGGTGAACAGACGTACCTCTGGTAAATGTGTATTGCCTCCTGCTGTAAACTGTGCATGGCTGCATGTGCAGAGTACTCAAGCAGATCTGCTAACCAAAACAACGGGCTTAATCACCCCACCAGGGTGCCATTGGGGGAGGGGTTTGTAAACACATTCTAGTAGGGTTTGCTCAGAAATGTCAAGATAAAACACCAATTTATGATATGATGTAACATGATAAGATTTAAAATTCAACATGAGTAGGTGCACTTGCTCACATTTTAACTGGAGGCAGGACAATTTGTGAATAAAATTGATTGATAAACTAATTAGTGACAAATTTTGTCACACATAATGCCCCTCCAGACTTTTTGGCCTTTTTCTCCTTTTCTGTTTTTGAGAAGGTTGTGTGGTTAAATACTTTTATTTCTCGCTTAGTTTTCAACATAATGCTATGAAACTTGGCACACATGTAGCTAAATACCTAAACTAAGTAGCCCCACAGATTTTTGATATCTTTTCTAGTTTTAAATATATTAGTAAAAGAACATCAAAGTTTGAAAGCTTTAATTTCAAATGATCACTCAGAACAATCTAAAACGAATGTTAAAATCTGTGTGACCGTTTTTTAGTTTAAATAGTCAATTATCCACTTGAGCAAGAAAAATTTGAAAATTGGCGAAAATATAACAATTTGAAAAACAGCTCTAAGTTTTTTTTCAAACTTTCTCTTTATTTTGAATGATACTAAAGTAATGTAAATTTTAATTTTTTTTTTAAATCAGCCCTTGTTTAGCTTTCAGAATATATATACATATGGCCAGTTTGATCAATATTTTGGGCTATTCAAGGAAAAAAATGTGAAATTCTGCCCACGAGGGGTTCTAGTATCCTTAATTTATTTATTTATTTATTTATTTGATTGGTGTTTTACGCCGTACTCAAGAATATTTCACTCATACGACGGCGGCCAGCATTTAGGCCATACGCTGAATCCTGAAAGACGCTTAGAAAAGACCTTTCGTCCCAGTCAGAGCGGGTCTACATGATACTGAAATGAATCCATGCTAGTCTGGCCAATGGAGATATATCAAAAAGTTCTCCACACAAAAGTGGCGCAATAAGAAGAATATGCTCATTATAATACGGAAAGGTTTGTGTTGGCGGGGTAGCAACATCTAGGCAAGGTATCCTAAAACGTCGTATATCAATCCGCATTGATCACCACGTTGAATCGACTTGTTTAGCCGTCAGGAACCAATGGAGTCTAAAAATTCTGATAGTTTTTGCTATATGGGCGTGCTGACGAAACGTAGACTCTAATGAGAGTTATATAATGTCACCCGCCACTTATCCTCAGTTTGATTTATCCCCAAAAGAGGTCAATTTATGAGTAACAATGGGAAGAGTATCACGCGCTTGAATCCGAAAACTACGAACAGTCATGTTTACATTGCGTATTGTGTATCACTGTATCATCACAGCGGGGTGACGCGCGGGATGAACCTATATACTTGTATAGCTTATACTTCATGAAAGCGTCTTGCTTCTTTAAACCAGTAAACTTTCGAAATAAATACAACTCCGAGAATATTCCAAGGGACATGACCACATTTACATGTTATAGGCTGCATGTTTGAACCAGCATTAGATCTGAAAGCTACTACTGATAATATGTTTGTTCTCGCATTTCACGCTCCAGCCATATAGTAGCAAATGTCAAAAAATTAAATGAATATTAAACACAACCTATGAATTATTTTAGAGACAAATCCATGCAACAGTTCGTCTTAGATCCAGACTGATACGCATGCATATGTATTAATGACACCAGGCTAGCAAAGTAACCACCAGTGACAACAGATAGCCATGTAAGTGTATTGTTGGTGCTCTAAAACAACAAATACATTATAGCAAAAGAAAATATTTTATTTACTGTTACGAATGAAAAGATTAGATTGGAATTTCATACAGACTCTTAAGGGGTTATGTGCTGCAAAAATCACTGAGGCCGACATGTGGTCGGTATGGAATGTGACAGTTGTCATAAGCTAAATTCCACCTGAATATTTATAAAACAATATTATCCTGACAATTTATAAAATTGTTCTCTCATTTCATTTAAATTTATAAACAACTGCAAATGATGAGACGTTTACATGCATGTAAATTTGAGCGGTAGGTGTATTGAATCCAAAAAAAGGGTGTGCACATATGTACATTCATGGCACAAGTGGAAAAGTTTGTGAAAAATTTGCCAAAGGTCCATGGTTCACCTTTGGCGCTCTGGTTTTCTCCACCCGAAAAACTGAATGCCATCATGTAAGTGAAAAATTCTTGAGTTTGCCCTTAATGAACAGGCAAATAAAAATATAAACACTATATAGCCAATCTTTATATAGTAAGAGGTTACTATTTATATTTATAAATTTCAGAGCATTTAACATTAATGCCACTCTTAATTTTAAGACAAATACAAACATTCATTACATGAATACATAATTTATTTCATATGAAAGATACTGTTCATATACATAAAATATCAATGGTACCTTGGGCATTGTGGTTTTCTAGACCCATAAAGCTGTCCACCATGGTGGAAGTGAAAACATTCTTGAAATTGGGCTTAATAAACAGTGCAAAAAAATATGTATCTATAAATATAATATATAGGATATAGCCGTATAAATACAGTAATTGTTTACTATTTATATGTATAAGCTAAAGATCACTTAAAAGTCATGTTTCTCTTAATTTTAAGAAATATACTGACCTTCATTCATTAATATGAATATATAATGATGTTCTTGCAGAGGATAGAGTTCAAATATGCAATAGTTTAGATAATATATGTTGTACATATTATAATAATAATAAAACCATTTCCAGATCTGCAAGGCAGATTTATTGTCTCAAGGACTATATCTGGCGCTGGAGTTCAATCAACCAAATGTCTCCTGCATGAAGAGGTACCACGGATTTGCTAATAAGAACTTGTCTGTCCTGTAGCCATATATGGTTTAATATCTTTTATGCATGCTTCACCTGGAGTGCATAAAATTTTGGCTAAGGAGTAAATATAGAAAAATATATGGAAAACCGAGTTGTTCAAATTTTTCAGTGTATCACTCCAGAATACATTACCTGAAAAATACTACATGTATACAAGGATGTGTCAAAAAAGAGGAGTATTTGTGTATCTATGCTTAACTGTTTGATCTATGTGTGGGGTGAAAGAGTATTGAATGAAAACAATTTATTCTGCAGTTGTGAGCAAAACCATTTCCAGCTCTGCAAGGCAAATCTATTGTCTCAAGTATTATATCTGGTGCTGGAGATCAGTCAACCAAATGTCACCTACATGAGAAGGCTCCAGAGATTTGCTGATACTTCACCTGGAGTGCATAAAATTTTGGCTATAGAAAAATATATGGAAATCCGAGTTGTTCAAATTTTTCAGTGCATCACTCCAGAGTACATTATCTGAAAAATACCACAAGTACATGTATACAAGGATGTGTCAAAAAAGAGTAGTATCCAAATCTTCTAATTTATCATAACATTTAAGTGCAAAATTTGTGTATCTATACATAACTGTTTGATCTATGTGTGGGGTGAAAGAGTATTGAATGAAAACAATTTATTCTGCAGTTGTGAGCAGATGTTTGAGACATTCTATTACTCTTAATTAATACATGTAAATTAATACAATGTAAATATATCATCAAATCAATATGTCACGTACATGTAATATAATCCTGATATCTTATAATTAATGTGTATTCCTACCTGATTGATATATTTATTTGATTTACTTGATTGGTGTTTCACGCCATACTCAAGAATATTTCAATACAGCGGCGGCCAGCATTGTGGCGGGAGGAAATCGGGCAGAGCCCGGGGGAAACCCACGACCATCTGCAGGTTGCTGGCAGACCTTCCCACGTACGGCCTGAGAGGAAGCCAGCATGAGCTGGGCTTGAACTCAAAGCGACCGCATTGGTGGGAGGCTTCGGGTTATTGCGCTGCGCCAGCGCGCTAACTGACTGAGCCAGGGAGGCCCCCCTTCCCACTCCTCATACTTGATTTTACCCATATAGTAATGAATATGTCTACAAGCGATGTATATATATTTGAAAACTATATAGTATGTTTGCCTGATATCTGTTACTGAAACTATAGTCCTGTTAATCAAAATTTCTTGGGCATGCATGATTCTTTAAACCCGTCTTACAAAGCTGGAGTATGGCTGCGACTGGGTGTGAGCCTGTCAGACGTGTGTCGCAGGAAAGACTGGCCGTCTTACAAAGCTGGAGTAGCTGCGACTTGATGTACAGTTTGGTGCAAATTTACACCTACCCTCGGGAAGACTTAAATTTCGTAAGTATACTAAATTTGGCGGCGCTTGTGGTGTTTCGTAGACACACTTTAAGCAATGCGACAACTTTAGTAAGATGCTACTAGGAACTGATGGAGGCCGCTACTAAAGCGAACGTAAACGTCTAAGTCTGACGTAAGCTACTCCAGCTTTGTAACACGGGCCCCAGGTGTTTAGTGTTCCACTGTACCCGTTCACACCTCTGTTGTAATGTTTTCTTATCGCTGGACTGATTTCTCATAACCAGCAGCAGTCGGTGGAAGTAAACATCAGTGTTACACACACATTTGGTCGTAAACCGTCCAACCTCCGTTTGCTGTACACCACATGAGAGAAAAGTTTTCCTAATTTCATCGTATATCGGCGTAACTTGCGTGATATTTACAAAATACTGCGCTCATAGAGACCGTATTACACTGTCAACGCCTCTACTTTCGGCTGTCATGTTTGTTTTCGCACTATATTTACCCTTCAGCGGACTAATATGGAGGGCGGCGCGGCTAAGCATGATTTGATGTTGGTCGTCAGACACTAGGACTTCGGTAGTGATTCGGCCTAGTTCGATGTATTCCGCACTTGATTTAAGAATTCTCATAATTGTGCCAGTGTCACGAGGAGAACTTTTGATATTTGTATTTGTATTTTGTATTTTTTTATTCACCATAATTAGAAAACATGCTTAAAGAAAATAAAGCATGTCGAGAATAAGTCACAAAGGGCTTGATCTATTCCGAGGAAGTACAAGTATATAAAATAGCGTTGGTGGTAGGTGAATTATAAGAAAATACTAACAGAGTAGACTTTTTTCATATATAAGAAAAACACAAAACAGTGTCAAGTGCATGTCTTGGAGACATTTATATGCTTGAAAAGAAGTCAGAACTGTTTCACCAAGTAATCTTTTATTTTGGAATTAAACAGAGAAAGTGAGTCAATAGATCTGAGAAAAATCGTTAACCTGTTCCATTCCCGGGGGATCATATTTCGAATTATGTAGAGAGACAGGTTGAAAGAGTGAGGGGGGGGGGGGGGTTTCTAAATAGGTTAAGACACTGTGTTCTGTTTGGATAATTGTGTACATCCGATAGTATTCGAAACATGTTACGACAGTTCAGGGGTATTTTATAGGGGTGATATATATATATGTTTATGAGCGATTAATAAAGAAGACGGAAGAATAGAAAATTTTGGCCGTAAAATATTCAGAGATCCGAAGAGAGAGTCTGTATGCTCTAGACGTTTAGATAAGAATAGGATATATTGTCACGTTATCCAACTTTCCGAGACTGTCCCTCTTTCGTTTGAGGTGAAATTGAACGCTACAGCGAACAGCGTACGGCCTAACTATGGTGGGGAATTCCACGAAATATTAGAAGTTTGCTGGCGGACCTTCCCACGTATACGGCGGGAGAGGAAGCCAACATGAGCTGGACTTGAACTCACAGCGGCCTCATTGGTGAGAGGCACCAGGGCCGTAATTACTTTGCGCCAGCCCGCTAATTCACTCTGCCACGGAGGCCCCTATTCTCTCCAATCATGTCGCTAGAAAAGAAATTAATTTATATATAATCTCTGTATGTCCAGTAGACAGGTTTCACATTATTAGACTATACATACGTATACATCTGAATTTATCATTTTCTATATGCACAATTTTCAGAGTTTGAATGGCAGGTTAGCTTAAAATTTGTTTTTGACAAATCAGACTGAAGTATGATGCCCTAAAAGGGAGGAGGGGTAAACAAAATACTTTTTACTTTTTGTGTGTTTTGATACAAGATGGGTTTGGCAAAATGTCTGGGGTCAGTTTCATTACGGATATTTCGAGCTAAGTATAGTCCTTGGCTAAGTGCACTTCCTGTCTCTACATTATACTTTGACATGGTAGTTACGGGTTTAGTCAGCTCTTTAAAACGGGCGTCTGCTCATTTAGGTACAAAAATGTGTATGTTTATATATAAATGATAACAAATGTGCTGAAGTGATTTAGATTTAATAAAACCAACCAAGACTTCAAATGGCAAATGCGAAATTTAGGCAGAATGTTTGATGATCAAGGACATCCAACGTTTATTTGACGTCATGTGCATTTTAGCTGATAAATAAGGATGACATGGAGCCGTGTATGCAAACTGCATGGCTCTCAAATATACAACGGATAACGAACTTGTTACTGAAGTCATTTTGATTTCCGTCGACAAATCTGGTTTTCGTTATGAGGCAGAAGTTTAAACAGGTTTGTACACGGACAATAACGCTCTTATTTAGCCCACAATTAAAGAAGAAATCTGAATGCGAAACCGATTAATAACAGTTTGAAGAGAGGCCTCACATAACTCCGGGGCAGTAGTTTAATAAAGGCCAATCAGGTCTTATTTCTGATAATGAATACATTAATAAAATTTGTCAAAAGCTATACATGACGTAATGATGGCGAGGGGTCCATTAAGGGCAATGTTAACAGGTTTGCTTGAGTCACTGTACATATTTCATATAGACGCTGGAATAAAAGACGTATTGGCTGGGCTCTTGAGATCGCCATGGTTATAACACCACATATGCCCACGAAATTTTCAACAAGGAGAAATTTGACATTTAAAAAAAAAAACCATATTAATTGAACGAGGCATGTAGTTGAAAACTGCATTCATGAAGTAAATTACCGGGTCTCCAGTCATAATCAACTTGATATTCATGGGCCATTTTTTCCCCTAAACAATAAAATCCAGTGAAAATTCCGTTTTGTATTTACGCGCCGGGGCATGTATTCATACGCCTTGCGCGGTCTGTAATTAACACGCCACAAAAAATGAGTGCGGTATTCTTGGCGTCTGTGTAAAATTGTTAAAAAGCACGGTTGACAATTGAGCACTGTAGTTTCTTTGGACGCTATGGCCGTTTCGATTGTCATGACTAGATTTATTGCCGGCCACATGTTGGAGGTTATACGAGCTAGTATAGCTCTAGAAGGACGGGAAGTGCTGAAGTTCTACCGGTGGAGAGAATCCACACATGTCCTCACATGTCTGTTGAAGTCACATTTCAAAACTGCGATTTGTCGTATTATTGACTAATCAGATGCGACAAGTCGAATGAAAATATAGGAGCAGCTCTATAGCTCCACTGTATAAACCATGCACGGTGCTAAGGGGCGTGCAAGTTATTACTATTTAAGCGCTTACATGAACAATTAGAATAAACTTAGGTAGACTGACAAGAGGTCGGAATTCATCGGTTTTGTTTGCCAACTATCACACTATCGTCGCTACTCTGGTTTTACCCTCTTTGTTGTAGTCTTTGTCGAAGTCCCCTGACAAGTCCAGGCGGATTTTGTACCATCTTTATGTTTGCCTTTTGTTTCCATTTCTATAAAGATATATAGTGAGGCCATGTTACACATGTCTTCCAAAGCCCTTTGTTCTTATTATTTACAGTTAATGCTAGATCTAGTATAAGTTATAGAAGTTTACATAGTACGTGGGAAGGTCTTCCAACTATCTCCGGATGGTGGTGCGTTTCCCCTGTGCTCTGCCCGATTTCCTCCCATCATAATGCTGGCCGCCGTCGTATGCGTGAAATATTCTTGAGTACGGCGTAAATCACCAATCAAATAAATAAATAAATAAATAAAAGTTTACATAAAAGCATTACCATCTTGCTGTTATGAGCAAACAACTAAAGATTTGGGTATATATCATTTATTTATTTAGTTGATTGGTGGGTGTTTTACGCCGTACTCAACAATATTTCACGCATACGACGGCGGTCAACATTATGTGGTGCGAGGAAACCGGGCAGAGCCCGAACGAAATTCACGACCATCACCAGGTTGCTGGTAGGCCTTCGTACGTACGTCGGGAGAGGAAGCCTGCTTGGGGTATAGCAAACCTAAACAGTAACACTTGTATAGTAAGGGTTGTATAAGCATCGTGTTTAATGAACGGCCACAGTGGATATGAACAGTTGCTATCAAAACTTGCCTGCGTGGGGTGCATATTTTTGATTCAGGAAGCTTCTTAACTGTCAAGCTACACAATTGGGATAGTGCATAATTTTAGGCCAGAACACTGATCGCACCTTCCGGCCTTATGAGAAACCGATTCCGCCTTAGTTTCTTACTTTTTACACCTTCTTATTGTTCGTGGACGTCGGAGATCTAGATTTATTATTTATTTGGCCTATTTATTTGATTGGTATTTTACCCCGTACTCAACAATATTTCACCTATATGATGGTGAATCCCGCCAGCATTATGGTGGGAGTAAACCGGGCAGAACCAGGGTAAACCCACGACCATCGGCAGGTTACTGGCGGACCTTCTCCTACATTTATTAACATTACAATTTATAAGTTGAAGCACAAATCAATTTAGGGAGCCAGATTATCCCTGTTGGCAATGCCTCAGGATCTTTGTTACAAGTTACACTTTATTTATTTATTGTAAATATGCATATGTAGATTCTCGTCTATAAAAGCAAAATTTTGCCAAAAATTTGAAATATAACACCAGAAACTCTTGTGTGTCCTCCTATTTGTTAAACACATTTAATCCAAATAAATTACTGTTAACAAGCGGATGGTGATCAAATATTTAGCTGATATAATTATGATATCATAACCTCACTCTGCTTTTTTGGAGGTTTCCATACGTAGCCCAAGCTAATCTCTGCTGCATTCAATGGGAATTGTATCTGTTTTGTGTTGTGTTTTCCGTTTATTAATTCATGCCAAGAACTGCCGAGATTCGGCCTTATTTACGACGTTGTTGTTGTCGTTATGTGATCGATGGGCAGATTGGAGTCAAGAACGCGCAACATGGCTTCTCTTCGTGCCACTTTCTTTGTCGTAATCCGTAAAAGTATCAATCTTTAGGTTGCAGTTGTCAGTATTCTTCATAAATCATATTTTTAATTTCATTCTCTATACCAGATTATCAGGGAGACCCGTTCGATGAAGACATTGGAAAGACACCGGACATCAAAGCGAGACGGTGTGATTCTGTTCGACATTTAATCCTCGAGGCACAGATTCCAGATTTATGATTTAAAGACAGGTTTTTTTTTTTTGCAATTCAAACAGTGTGTCAGGGCTGTAGCTCTCCTGCCAAAGAAGTGCCAAAAGGTCGCCGAAGATTTGTGCGCGAGCGGTGTGCTGAAATGAACATAAGGAGATTAACTTGTCAATCATTCCGACGAGCTTATATTTTGATTTCATCCGTTGCCCTTGGCAACCGGAGGCATCGTAGCAAATTAGAAAATGGAATTTCTCACCGATGAGCCCGTCTTAAAGGAAACTGGAAAGAAAAAGGTTAGCAGAGTGAAAACCTGAGGATGGCCGAAGGTCAAGCTGGCAGAGCGGAGAAGGAGCGAGGAGCACGGAACAGTCCGAGTCAAGCCTCAGTTCCGGAATAAACTTTGTCCGGGCGGAAGTCACGTGGTGAAACCAAACTCATTTGCTGATGAAGTCTGTGCAAAAGCGGACACGGACTGATCTTTGTGCGAAAACAAATGCAAGAACTGGCGAGAATTACGGACACAAATCTGTGTCTTATCCTCCGATATTGACAAAGTATGACGAATGATCGTCCTCTTATCGCATTAAATTGTATTTCAATATTATAACTTTGTCTTTAAAAAGAATTTTCCCTTAAACCAAAGTTTAACTTGAAATGATGGAAACGAATATGTCAGACTTGCCATCAATTGATCTAATTGATGGAAAAACGCATGACCTGAGATTTCATTAGTTTGAAAGGAAAGACAAAACCACAAATACGATGCTAGAGCTAATCTGCTAATTAAAGTAACTTATCATGTCCTTCACAGCCTTATATGGGAATGGCAAATGATACAAGGTGTGTTTTTTAAGTTTCAGAAACTATATTTTTGCGGGGTGGCATCAATTTAACCATTTCTTGACAAAAATTCATAGTATTGTTTGTTTATTGTTTTGTTTGTTTGTTTCTTTGTTGTTGTTTTTTTTGCGGTGACGAGCAACTGTGTACAGATGAGAGGCGGACGCTGTTAGTGCACTTCTTGTGGAATCGCACATGCTTCCAAGCTTGTGACATCATGACGGTCATTTTATGTTTGTTTTTATTACGTTACGAGTCGTTTTACACCTTAAGGACATGTCAACACAAGAGACAACAAACCGTTTGGATTACAGGAGGAGACGTTCGCTACGTGCCTTACTGGTTACAGCCCGACTACATTGATTTGGATTGGCCCGTGCAACTTCTGCTTTTAACTCCACCTGGATTTTGTGTGCCTGAAATGCTGAACACGTTTCTCTAACACGTATTTCTCAATATCCCAACAACATGCATTCAACGTATTTCTATCTTTGAGACTTGGAGGAAACGCCTCGGATTTGTTTCTTACATCTGGCTATTATATACGTTTATAGGAACGCCTTGATTTACTCTGGGTCCGGTGTTCCGAAGAGGATGTAACACTACGTCAATCGTAACTACAATGACCACTTATCTCTACAGTACATGTGGTCATGGCAGTTACGTTTATCATAGCTTACACCTTATTTGTACAACTGGCCCCCGAACACTACCTTCCTATTGTCAACATTACCACTATTATATGTGTCTTTTTTGCAGAAGTCACCTTTAATTATCTATTATCAGGGAAGCTTAATGTCGAAGTCAAAAGGTTTGCCAAATATCCATTGCACTCATAGCATATTGACGTCAACCCGACTTTGTCTCTGCGGACAGATGGTTAGCAACTCATGGAGAAATTTTTTTTCTATTTAAAGAGATATGGTGATTTATTTACGGGGAAACGTGCTCTTCGCCAGCTACTTGACAAATCACCTGAAAGAATAGAACCAGCATATGCGAATCCCTTTGCAATTGTAATAGACAAAAACACCAGTCATGCAAATGAATCACTCCGGCAACTTGAAAAAAAGACAAAACACACACACACACGCACACACACACACATACACCTAACGCCTTCATGATGATAATTGTCATTATTTAAAGTTTATATAGTTTAATTTTGGTTTGTAAGACAAATCTAAAAATTTTATGATTTGCGTCTCCATTCCTGAGACGTCAACATACAAATGCGAATTTTAATTAAACCATACATACACTGCCTGTCAAGCCAAGCCACCAGGGTTTGTGGCGAATCAGTGCTTATGGCTCACCACTAGGAAAATGCCACCATAATATACACCTGTTATATATCTTCCCCAGTTGCCCTCTGACATCATTTACCGCACGAGGAACAGGTGATCATGACTGTTGATTGCAGGCGTTACGTCATCAACCGATAGTAGAGATTCTCATCATTTCGATTTATTCCACCCATTGTCTTGCGCCCAGGTGCGTCTATGTCCATTTTGTTAAGTTATGACGCTCGCACACGCGAGGCCGTGGAACTTGAAGACGAGTCCATTTTGACAGTTGTGAGAAAGGGGTAAAAGTTGCTTTGGATATTGTGCAAATAAAATCTCACATATTGGTCATGGTGGTTCGAAAAAGTTCCATCAGTGGAAATAAAAATTGCCACTTTCTTCAACAATTTTCTCAGATAATGGCCGTTCAAAGACGGAATAATGGCCTTGAGGAAAATACCAGTCTTTCAGTGCAAGGCTTTTTCATCCAAATTCAGAAATTTTTGCATATGTTAAAACTTTTACGGGCTGTATCGGTGGCATTTCATCAATCGTTGTCCAATTTTTTCCAGTTTGCCAGTGGTAGTATTCAAACTTGGGTAAAGTTGGTTTGGATGTGGAAAGATCATGATTTGTGTATTAAAACATCTGATAAATTTCCACCAAGCGAAGTAAATGCTGTCACTTTCTCATTCGTATATCCTTGGCTTTTTCCATTAGTCTTTTATATCTGTATACAGTGCCATATGTGACGAATTTACTTTGTCATGGAGTGAAATATATTTTTAGAGGTGTTGAGTGAGTCGAGATGTAAGATAGAAAAGTGCCTTGCCATTATCGACTGTATAGCAACGCCCCCCGAATACGACTGTCGATATTCACGCTAGGGCTGGGATCCCCCCAACCTTGCTGGGTGAACTGGCTGATTGATTGTTCCGGAAGTTCAGCACATCTGGGCCAGTGAAGTCACACGTAGTATAATCCAGCTCTAGCCATTTAACTCGGCTACGGCTTTAAGGCAGGAGGTTTGTCAGGTACCAAGCGATTTGCGGTGGTATTCTCATTTCACCTCTCTGTTTCCCCAGCTTACTTTTTTGCCATCGCATTACAGGCTTAAATAAATTATTCTTGAATACCGTGTAAAGGACAAAGCAGATAAATAAAGGATTCTGACAAAATGTAGTCAGATGTGAGTGACACTGAAAATATCGCAAACGTAAAACCTGACTTCGACAGTGACTAATTTTCTCATTAACCATTTTGATGTCGGAAATTTTCTGCCTCTAATTCTCTCTCTGAAAATCAGTGCATGTTATATAGCTGTAACACGTCGTGTAGTTTTCTGTTGTAACTGTAACATCTTAAATATCAGCCAGTTGCACGTGCAAAAACACGTATGTGCAAACAGATGTCTGACACGTGACTTGTTAAATATTCATGCCCGTCTCGACGCATGAAGGGCGTTGCGCTAAGCCACATAACACGCGGGGTGGGCAAGGAGAACAACAAGAGGGGCACCCTCTCGGGGCATCGGGTTCTTCCTGGGAGCGTGCCTACATGGCTCTAGCTGTGAAATGTTTCAGTCGACAGATCGTGAGCCCATTCTGGGCTTTCGCCCGTTACGGAGCTCCAAGCTTTCTCATGCCTCGCGCCACTTTGTTCGGGTGTTCCCGCCTGAGCGCACGCGCGCCGATTTTCCACGTGAGCACGTGCTCGCGAGTGATGACGTGTGGCGCATGCTTGCTTTTTTATTACGACTTGCAGTTAATGCCATACTATAAATCGAAAACGACTATGGTGTTCCCGCCCTCCGGTGCACTTACCATCTGTGCTGCATGGCTGCAACTGAGGCTTACAAGTTTGCATACATGCACTAAATGTAACCGTTGCATCTCTGGTTTTATTTAATATTTCTTTCTTTGGTATTTATACTTGTACTTAGCCTTAACGTTAGCACCAAAACAGGCATTTGAAGAGGTAATTAAAGGTCATAAGGGTGCTGAAACTAAGATTTTTTTAACTGCATAAAATTCTAACACCCTATCCAAACAAACATGAGAATGTGCATTTTCTAAACTCAATAGAACTGTCGGAATCGGGCACGCAAAGTGAGGAACTTACTCATGGATGACCTTTTATACAGTGTTTATTTTTATTTCATGAAAATGCTGGGTACGATCCGAAATAAACACATCCAATACTATAAGATTACTAAGTGTGAATCCTTGTCTAAGCTACCACTCAAGATTAGTAAAAAAAAGTGCAATGACCATTCATCCTAACTTTATGTATTTGCATGGTGATTTATGCTGTATGTTTAACTACGTCTTGCTTAAGCGAGGGCGCTCGCATTTATGGGTAGAGGAAACCGGAAGTAGAACGAAGTAAACCCACCGGACGTCACCGAGGCTTATGGCGAATGAGGCCTTCTAATTTATTTATTTATTTATCCGCTTGAGTCGTGTTTTACGCCACAATCAAGAATATTTCACCTATACTATCGCGCCCAGCATTATGGTGGAAGGAAACCGAGTATAGCCATTGCAGAAGCCCATGGTCACCTGCAGGTTGCTGGCAGACCTTCCCACGTAAGGCCGGAAGGAAGCTAGCCTGCATGAGTTGCATGGATTTGAACTCCCACCCATCACATTGGGGAGAGGCTCCTTGGTCATTTGGCTGCACTGGCGCGTTAACAGCTCCGGCAACATAGGCCACTCCTCTAACTGATAAAAGCAACCTCAAGTCATAATCGGTTAACTAATAGCATGATGAATGAACGAATGAATGATTGAATCGGTAAATCGACAAGTCTCCTCCCCGGTCGTACGTAGGAAGGTCTGCCACAAACTTGTGGATGGTCTTGCGTTTCTTCTAGGACTGCCTGGTTTTCTCACTCCCTAAAGCTAGCCGCCGTCGTTCAAGGGAAATATTCGTAAGTACGGCGTAAAACTTAAGTAGATATATCCCTCAGTTAGCCAGTCATCTAATCAGTCATTGCATTGATAGGCTGATCACTTGACGTATTTGTCAATCAGTCAGCATCTTAATCAGTCGATCAGTTGATTTAGCTTAGTCTGCGGCTGTCTTGTTGGAATAGAGACGTGAACATGTATTGGGAATTAAAGTGAATGTTGTTTGGTACATCATGGCCTTCATGTTGGAAAATCAATATGTAGTGTGGGGGTATAGCGCTAACAATGGAGAAGGTTGCATGTTCAGAGCAGGGAGCACGGAACACGCATCCCGGGTTTCCAGACTTGGATGCGAACGTAAGGCCATCACCAGAAAGCCAGGAGTGTTTGGTTGATGGAGACACGAGGGGAAAGAGAGAGAAGGGGAGAAGAGGGGCAGACGGTTGGCTGGAGGAAGGGGGGTAGGTGGCCAGGGGGGGGGGGTGATTCAATCATGGTAAGTGTTCAATTAGCTAATGGACTTCCAGCACACTGTCTGCAAAAACGCCGACGTTTCAGGAAATATAAAAGGGAGTGTTTGTAAGATTCTGTACGATCGTGCCCGGACGGAGAGGAGGTTTTGTTTAACCAAGGACTGACTGGCTTGAGACGCGCTTGGAACCCTTGATATCTATCCATACATAGTTCGGTCATACGTCTAAAACATTGTCTTTTTGACTTGTTGAGCTGCGAGCTGTCCTTTCCCTGGAATTTCTTTTTCCAATCATGTAAATGCAACAAGCGTTTAGCTCATGGCTTCTCTTTGCTCGATCTGCGCAGGGACAGAGTAGGTGACGATTAAAACCGCAACTCAGACCTTCAACCACCAAAGACCCAATCCCAAGCGTGAAATCCGACATTCACTTACCAGCCGTCAGCCACAAAAGAAATTAGCAAATCAATGTTCGTGAAGATCTTTTCCGCAAATGCAATTATCACGTAATCTACAAAAATATCTAAAATTATTGACAGCTACATGTAGCTGACAATTCTAAATAACGAAGGAAAATGTGTCTTTGTACAACATAGTATCCCCGCTGCTTAAGCAATTGCATTAAAAACAATTTTTAAAATCCAACACAAAATTACATAAAGTGTTTTTTTCTTTCTTTAAAGAATCTCAACCGCAAGGGACCATTTTAATTTAATGTTTGTAGGATGCTTTTATTGCAGTTCTGTATGTTTAAATGTCTGGTTTTGCTCATTGCCAAATCGCCTCCCAATGCTTTAAATATTTGAAGAATTTCTGAGTTCATTCTTCATAATTACAATGCTCTCTACCAAATAATCACCAGTGGCTACATAGCATAAGCTATTCTGCCGGGTTACAAACCAAAAGGTATGAGTTATTCTGCTACGTAACCACAAGGGACTGTATTATAATCTGCAGATGGTGGTGGGTTTTAGCCGGGTTCTGCCCTGTTCCTCTCCATCATAAAGCTGGCTGTTGTGATATAAGTCAATTATCCTTCAGTAACACACCAATCAAATTATCGAAATAAGGCACAGTTTTTTCTGTGTAAACAAAGCAAGACTACTCCGAAGCTATAAAATCAAAACTATTTTGTCTCGAGTCAGCAGTATTGCAAGGCACCGTGACTGTGGGACCAAACTTTGAATCTAAAAACTGTTATCTTGAGTTAAACAAATACACAAAATTAATGACATTTCTTGTAGGTTTTAGTTGGTGAAAAATTTCTGGATAACTGAGTGGAACTTGTGTAGAATTTCATGAATTCGTAAGAGGTTAACCGTGTTTGGTATACTGTAAACAAAGAAATCATCATCGTGTTGTTTTATTGTTCATTATTTGTCTGCAATGTGACTCTAGTGTGATTTTAAAAACAAAAATAAATTGGATCAGCTTATTTTCCTCCATTTTTAATAGTATTTCAATTAATATGATGATAGCCGGAAGAATAAACTTGGTCTTTCATAAACGTCTCTGATTACCCTTAATCCGAAGCGATATATATACGGCTGTTGAATGAATCGTCATTTTGAATACTGGAACTGTTGCAATCAAAGCGCAACTCTGACACATCCACGATTAGTATGATTAACGTCTACTTATGTACTAACATGGCACACCATTTGAATTATGAACAAACTTGTGAGTCTAGCACATTCCTTGCGTCTTTCCGTCATCTTTGAAAACTGATGATTGCTTCTCATTGCACGAGAGGCCTCTGTGGCTCAGTCGATTAGCGCGCTTTGGCAGCACTATGACCAAGAAGCCTCCCACCAAGGCGGTCGTTGGGAGTTCAAGTCCAGCCCTTGCTGGCTACATCTCGGCCGCACGTGGGAAAGTCTGCCTGCAACCTGCGGATGGTCGTGGGTTTCAACATAATGTTTACCGCTGCCGTATAAGTGAAATATACTTGCGTACGGCTTAAAACACAAATGAATCCGTTCTAATGTCTTACTTTCACATACTTTGTTTGTTCTAGTCCGTTCTAATGTATTACTTTTACATACTTTATTTGTTATTTGGCGTTTTGGAAATTGATCTTTGCGATTATTGACCAGGAAGGTCCGTATTGATGGACGTTTGGTTGATTAGATTTTGTTTTCATGCCTTGGTTTTGACCATATAAGAGTAATCTCCCTCATACAACGGCTTGTTGGATTCATATACGCACTAGTTCAGGAAACGGACGGAAGCTTGGGAAAACCCAACGCATTTCCCCGTGCTTGATTCTGTTGGAACACTTTTGATTTATGTTTGATATATCTCTTACATTAAATCTGGCCCTGAATCCAGCAAGCTCCAGCAGTCTTCAAAAGGTGAAATGTAACTGTCACTGTTTTTTGTTTTGCCTACCATGCAGTCTCCTCACTCATCTTCTCAGTCCAACTGAGCATCCTCCAAATTATTCATTATATATCTACTACTTCATAGTCCTGATTATCAGCACACCTATATATGTCACAGAAACAAACAGCCCCAAGCATAGGCGCTGTTTCGTTCCCGAAGAACTTCCAAAGATTCAAAATATAGAATAAAACATCCTGGGACTGTCTACTCTGTGGTAGATGACGACATACAGACCGAATATTGCCAGTCTATTTCAAGTACAATAAAGCAATAAACTAAAAATGCAATAGGTCTGCCAACAACCTGCAGATGGTCGTGGATTTTCCCAGGGCTCTGCCCGGTTTCCACCCCCCATAATGCTGGCCGCCGTCGTATAAGTGAAATATTCTTGATTAGGGCGTAAAACACCTATCAAATAAATAAACAAAATAAATAAATAAAAATGCAATAAAATACAAACATTGCAAAAACGTACGAATAAAAAAAAGAAAATAGGTCGGTTGTATGAAACAAGGAATCATTTCTGAGGACAGGCAATGCCCAAATAAAAACATGTTCGAGGGAATAGAGGTAAATCACGCAAAGTCTCGATTATAAATCGAAATTTATATTACTAAATTTTCATTGCGCGGAAGTGTTTGCATCAACGACATTTTTCGTTGATGTAGGAAAACAATATCCCTGAAAAGATCTTGATGTATACATGTAAGCTTAAGTTATTCATGAAGCTAGAGCAGTACTATACCATTCGCGCCAAATTTCTTGCGCACACAAAAACGCACAAAAACTTAATATCCGAAATATAATAAGTATAACAATTTTCATAATGGCAGATAGATAGCTCATGTGTATAGGAGGGATAAATTTGACCAACAAGAAATGGAGCGGAGACTCCAGCAGAGTGGGGGCAATGATGAGTTTTGCTGATTAAGATAACAGTATTCTATATCATGTGCCTCGCCTCGAAGACAGAAACTCAAAGCGAGTTTCGTTCATTTCTTTTTTCTTATGTTCTTGATTGATTGATTGATGTTTAATGCGATATTCAAGGCTTTTTCATTTTTACGATAGCGGTCAGTTTTATGCTTGGGGGAAAGGGGGGGCGGGTGCCCGGCATAAACCATCGACCTGTGGCACGTCACTGACGAACTTTCCCATGCATGACGCACAGATGTGCACACCCTACTTGTGAAAGACACTTTCGGGAAAGGCTGTCGGGAAACGTTAGATGGCGAAAACCCCCACATGAGCGTCTTCCACTGCTTACTTTCACCAACGCAAACGAAAGCGAGCGAATGTACAAATAGCCCGTCGAAGGCCGGGATTGAACCTGTCCACTTATAGATGTTGACATATGGATGTCTAAAAATGGTAGCTGCAAATTAGGGCAATGCTAAACATGTAGCAAAAATGTAGGAAAACGATTCATACCAATTAGACCCATCAGGATACAGGAGAATGAAGAAGAGCAACGGGTTATGGTATACTAACCCTGCCATATGTGTAACAAATGTGGTATTGCAGTATTGATATGATAATACAAAATACAGGCTGGAGAGTATACTGTATAATATCAATACCAATAGTTATCAATAAATAGTTGATTTTTTTATATATGGTTAATCAATCTACGGTGATCATTTGATGGCACTGTTATTGATATCTTGGAGCTATAATTTCTGAAGCACAGCCCTTGTTCTATTGCTCACAGAGAATGAGAGTTATATATTGCTTGTCGTTGGAGGTTGGAGGTTCGAATCCCGACAGCGTTTGAATTTAACCGATTTTCAACGCTAGAACTTTCAGAAACTACAATCACAAAATACATGTAACTGCGACGTAATATTAAGCGTTCCAGTGTTTCGAGAGGAAAGTGATATAATTCGCCAAAGTAAAGATTTGTCAATGAAAAACAAGGACATGAACCGCTACAACAGAAGCTAAAATGCGTTATAAGGATTAGCTTTATAATAGTTTCTCAGGAGGTCTTCAATTCATAACCCCAATCGAATATTTCGTGATTGCTTTTTTTTTTTAATAATCTGATCTAATTAGGGCTGGCCTGAGGCTTAGCTTGACGAGTTCCACCAATCATAGTTTGGCAAGCCATGGTGGATCACTAATAACCTTGGCAGAATTTTAATTTACAAAGTGTCGGAGCATTTTATATCTCATTCCAGCCGATCCTGATATTGCCCGCACTAATACGCAGCCCATATTAAATTGTTGCCAATGCACAGAGAGCTACAGCGTTTGTATATCGCATGCATTCATTGGAAGTGGATTCATTTTTCCACAAACATCTCCGGTTCCAGCGACAACAGAATCTATAAATTACTCGCCTTTCCTCTATTGCTTTCTTTTAAGCACTATTTGCCATTCTCCCAAACAATTCAGTTATTTTTCCAAGCGTTGTGGACCGAGGAGTTGGGGAACCAAGGAGAACTAGTTAAGTCCGCAGCGCAGGGCCCAGGCTAGATGACGATAAGCGTTTGCTCAGTCTCACAGGCTAGAGGCCGCTAAATTGAAATCGCTCAACTAATTTGTCCGATGGAAGTTAGACCGGCCAAGTGATAATCCAGGGGAATTCACTGGGACAATCTAGAAAATTATTTCGCGTCATACTTATCAAATTAATCGGACGTTATTAAATATATTATCCTACGCCAGCCTGTCCTTCCCGGCACAATGAGAAAGTGTTCTCGACAGAGCTGGATGCAAAATTTCCCACTCCGTTTATAATGCGGCGTCTGCCATTTTCTTGCGGCCATGTAGACGACAGTTCAGGGAAATCGCAACATGCGCCATGTTTGTTTTTCGGTTTTCCCCTTTCAGCATCGGTGACGTATTCTAGAAAATCACCGTCGGTGCTTGATAAGAGAAAACTGTGGATTTTACGTCGTTCCGTCGAACCTTTTAATCTTCTTTTTTTCAGCCAAAGATTATCGTGATGGGATATTTAAAACGTTAAAAAAAACTGTAAAGATTGTAACCACGTGACTTGCTTGAGGATTTTGTCAACTTGGTTAGAGTTCAGAATATCTTTTTTTAAGCTGGTCAGGCAGAATTTTTTTTCGACTCCTCGGAAATGTTGGGAGCATTGGAGAAATCCTGCGAAAGGCTGACATGATTTGACCTTCAAGATGGACGTCATGACCTCCTACTTAAGGTCAAGGGAACGTACATAAATTAACCTGGAATACCTAACATTTAGCTCAGGTAAGTAACATTTAAAAATAATCATGAGTTCAATTTTTCATTGTTTCCATTGTTTTCATTCTTACAGGTTACTTGTACACGCGTGTTTTGGATATCTCATATCACTATACATTTTTTACTGTAATCGGTATCGTGTGGTCGTCTGCTCATACTAACGTTCCTAGAATACCACGTTGCCTAGCACCAATATGATGTGTATGGGTACGTGGGGAAGTGTGTTAGTAACATGTGACAGGTCGGTAGTTTAATCCTGTTGCCTTGTGCCATATGCGTGTACTGAGTATGATGGCCTTGGTGGCCTAGTGAGGTCGAGAGATCCTGGATCAATCCCCGGTCGGGTCATACCAAAGACTTTTAAAATGATACATGTTGCTGCCTTGATTGGTGCTTAGCACTAGGGGTTAGAGCAAGGAAACACGACTGGTCGGTGTCAGCCTAATGTGACCGAGTGGGGTGTCATGTCTGATGTCTTCGGCATGATATTCCAGTGGCGGCAATACTTTGGCGACATTTCACTTTTCCTGCCACAAGAAGATAGTGTCTATACATACTAAGAATTCCTTGTCGTCACATGACTGAAAAACCGTTGTACATACAGACACACATTGAGTGAAGTGAGTATTGCGTAAACAGGAAAAGGATGTATTCTGGCCTCCATGGCAGACGCTAAAACGACCTGTAATGTAGCAGTACCTCAACTTCTGTGTTTGTAATCTGTAGTCTTGTGGTTTTAACAAACATCGCTTCGTGTGTTTTTCTTTTCATTTTGGACTCCAGACGGAATATTTATGTCTTGATATATGTGATTATAAAATATATTTATGCACAGTTTGACGGGTACTTTTACAGTTTATGAAGAACTGTCCAAAGAAACAATTCAATGAGAAACTTTCTGGTGTTTTAACAGACATGTACCCTGGTGAAACTTCATCATGTCACGCAGGTTGTGGTGATGGGAAAACTTCATCATGCCACACAGGTTGTGGTAATGTGGACACTTTTATCATGTCACACAGATTGTGGTAATGCGGAAACTTCATCATGTCACACAGGTTGTGGTAATGGGGAAACTTCATCATGTCACACAGGTTGTGGTAATGGGGAAACTTCATCATGCCACACAGGTTGTGGTAATGGGGAAACTTCATCATGTCACACAGGTTGTACATGATACATGGGGAAACTTCCGGTTATGTTATAGACGTAGCCCTGATAAAGTAGGAATACTTCCGATGTCTGTATTAATCCATCGATTGGGAAACGATTCCCCACTTTTGTGAATGGGAAAACGTGCTCATGTCAGCACTTTCCTCTTCCCTCGTTTGTATGACTGGGAAACCTTCCTTATGTCAGGGCTTACATATGAATGGGGAATCATGTCATTCCGTAGTCAGGGCTGGCTCAAGCTATGTGTAGCCTTACTGTTCTTTTAGAACGTTTTAATATCAGTGAGTTTCTAGATTAAAGTCAGAAACATCATAATAATTTTTTGAAGAAAAGCATGAAACATACATATATGAGTAGGCCCATACAGTTACCACAGGGAGTTCTCGCGATGTTAGTCAAAGATCAGGTGTCGCACCTGGTGTTGTCAGCTTGATTCTGTCGTCAAGTTTCAAATCCGGTGTCACCGGCGCTATTTTGTCGAGAGGTGTCATATCTGGTGACATCGTTAGATCCTTACGTTGGGTGTCACATCCGGCGTTGTCTGCTCGCTTGTGTCAACATATGTCACATCTGGTGTCACAATTGAGAGGTGTCACTTCGTAATTGTGTGTTTTGATCATATATAATCTATAACAAAAAAAAGACTGCGCGTAAGTTTTAAACTAATAGCACGAGACCTGGGAAACTGCAATATTTTACCAGCATATAGTTTTAGCTCTATGCATAATCCAGTAATGTTATTGAAAAATTGAATTTCCTTTTGTTGTAATATACCAAAAATCAAGTTAATTCAAACGAATATTCGTTACATGTTCTTGGGATGAGAAGTACCTAGGAGGGATATTATCACGGTTTCACTTTTATTATAGAAACCCCAGTTGTTTCTATCTTTAATTACTTACATTTTCGACTTTTTCATGAAAAATTCTGCAAGTGAATTAAACAAGCGCTATTGTATGTAAGGTGCTTTATAATGAGTACAATTCTCTTATAAGTAAAGGCAGTCGGAGTATTCAGAATTATTAAAGCTCTGTTTCATATAATGGACTAGTACGTCTAATTCTGCTTAACTGAGGCTCTACAGGAGAAATATAGACATCGCGGTGAATAAAATTTTAATGCTGGATAAAAGAACAGCTACGATAAAAGCAACTCTTATTAACAGCTTATCAACTTGACTCGATAAACTAGTAAAATACCAAACAAAGTGGTGCACGATTTAGATAGTGACTTAATTCATTCGCCTGGGACATTGGCTACCTCGTTCTACAGTCATTACAAACTGTTGACTGTTGCTCTTTGCGTTTGTTTCTCTTTGCATGAATCCGTCTTAATTTCTCATTTATACACTTTCTTCATTCCATTAGTGATTTGTATTGAACTTTATGTAGAAAATTTTTCGTTCGATTGTTGTTCTGAAACTTTTATTACAGTTTCGACATCAAGAGAATCTTTTTTGAGAAGACGCTCTCTATAGCTGAGGAGGAATCCCTCGTGAAGTAACTAGTGAACTAAATCTAGTAACTAGTGAACTAAACACTAATGGAAGTATAATGTAAGTAATGGAGTCACACTTCAGGCCGTCAACCAATAAAACAAATGTATGAAGTCAAATTGCACCCCCCCTCCCCCTCACCATCTCACTGTCGAAAAATACTTTTAGTTGCTTAAAGTTTGCACAAGGTATCAACATGATACACAGTTACAATCAAACCTCGATTGAGATACGTTTTATTTGTATTTAACTCGGGATTTATCAACCAGGTTCAATTTTCAGTTGGATTTCACACCTGCAGGAAATCGATTATCAGTTTCTCTGCAACAGAAAGCCTCCTACTCCGTACATGTTACCAGCTTAGCATGCATATTATTTCTTGCATTTACCTACGGGAACTTGTGTTCAGGTTGTTTTGCAAATTAATTCTGCGTTCATCAACACTGAATGCCCCTTTATGGTTTACGAGCGTTTTACGAATGTCCGACTTGACCGCTAGAATCTGTTTAGCTGTGTCATTTCAGAGTTCAAATAATACGTATTATAAATGCGAACAAATGGTCTTTGTGTCACATAATGATTATAGCCTTAGGCGAAGGAATTAACGCGTTTCACAGCTGAGCACGTTAGACAATTGCACACGTGATGTAATTAACTGCATTTGTATGAGTTTATAACGTCACACCGAGAGTGTTAGATTAGTGCTATTGGGGTTACTACAGGGTTGGTTGTGCGTGGAGTGTGAACAAGTCTTGTTGCCATTTGCAAAGCTGTTGTTCAGATTTCATATACAGGGACAATATTGTTTTCCTCACTCCATGAAGCCTTCCAATGTCTTAAAAGTGAAATCTGAGGGAGTATAGTGTAATCACTAATAAATAAATAAATAGGACAAAGTTGTTTGAATATTATTTACATTATGCTTGAATATTTTATCCTAAAGATTTCGTCCTCCTTTTTCATAAAATTAAAAGCCAGACGCGGTCAGCATTATGATCTGTGGAATCGTCACAGAGCCCGGGGAAAACCCACGGTCATCGGCAGGTTGCTGGCGGACCTTCCCACGTACAGCCGGAGAGGAAGCCAACGTCAGCTGGACTTGAACTCACAGCATTGGTGAGAGGGTCATATGTGTGGAAATAAGATGGTCGTGTAAATGTTAGGGTATGGACGTCTTAAGGAAGGTAATATAGGGTCGATTCTGCTTCAGCGTGTTTTTCACTGAAGGCAAAGAAAACGTTGAAACATGTCAGATAATTTCATTATGTATAATGATATGATCATGAAGATAATCTCTCATCACAAAGCCTCAACATATAGCGACAACTATTCTCATGTAGTGTCTTAAAAACAAATTCTTTTTGAACCCTTCATGTATATTTCAACAAATCACATTCCCACAGCATGCACATTCTGTGTTTCATGCAGATATGTTTGTGGGCATAATCAGATCATGCAATATTCTGAATAAGTCGAAATCATGGGGAATAAGCCGGGGCTAAATGAAAAGCAGCGGAACGCGGCGACCTGTTGTTCGGTGCTTGACTTACGATGAAAAATGAACTAGATGGACGAGTGAACATTTCCTAGATTAAAGCGGTCCGCATTTCCATGGCAACTGCTTTGATCATTTCAACGTGTTTTTGTCCTCCGCGAAATCTCGTCAAATATTGTCATTCTTCTCCTTGACACCAGTCACATCATTATCAAGGCTTATGCTAGTACGGTCTTGTAAGCTGTGTTCAAAGTGTGCACGCTCCACGCGCTCCATTCACGGGCTTGTCTCGCGCTCGTCACAGGCGCGTGGCTTGTATAGCACCTGATTCACAGCCGCTTGACGTATTCCATATAGCTCCACGGTGTGGTCATGCAAGGATAAGCCTAATCACGACGTGTTGATTTTGCAGAATTCTGTTGATTTTTGTTTTGGGAATGAATTCAGTGTTTGGGAAATGTCGTATTAAGGTTAAATCCAAAGCCAAATTAAACCAGTGACAGACAATGGACGGGATTACAGTGAAATGCCGAAATGGAACGGCGCCATGAATTCGTATAGACTTGACAGGCTGTATATTGGACACGAATAAAAATCCGTCATCAGGAAGGGATTAATCCGTTATAGAGCGACAAAAATATTTCGGCGAAGATATACCGAAAAGGTTTTCCGAAACATTTTATGTGTTCAATCCAGATCAAATACTAACAACGTAGCCACCTGTAACCTTGTGTATTTGGTTTCTTACTTATATCCCAATGCACCCAGGTACATTGCCCCCTGCTGCATGTATTGGTTAGCCTTTTCTTAAAGGAGAAGAATTTGGTCTTTCCATCAAACAAATGTGTTCAATGTGATTGTGATTATATTTATATTTTAATATATTCATAAATATTATCATAATTCAGGCTAAATGCATATGTTAGAAAATAAAGAGGTATTCAGTTTACATTCATTTACATTATACATGCATCATAACCTTATTTAGAACATTAGTATACAGAAACTATATATACCCAAAATGTGGTCCCAAATAACCATGCAACATATAAAAATATTTTCAAACGCTCTTTACTCCTGTCAAAGGCTATATCTGCAAATAAATTTTCCCGGTCTTTCATCTGAATTTGATATAATTTTTATGTTTTCTTATCCATTAACATGGCTTGGGCTTTATTGCACGCATTGATAAGGGGTTTTATCATGTCTTAAATTCCCTGACAGGTACCTTGCGCCTTAATTCACGCCTGAGTAAAGGTCTTTGTTTTTTTTTACATAGCTTATAAATGATCCCATATGCCTTACTGCAAGCACCATTGAAATTTTCTTCAACCTTTATAACCTACACATGCTACAGCTGTGGCAATTCTAGTATGGTGCCAAGAGGGGCGTGTTTATATAACACCTGTAAGAGGAAAGAAATGTTACATAAGAACGTTTAGTAAGACCGTTTCTTTATTCACAAGGGTTCAGTTTCATTCCCGCAGATCGATTTTCTAACGGCCGTGTGCAACAATACAATGTGAGGTTAATCATAAACAAACATACAGCCCCCCAAAATAAATAAATAAATAAACAAACAAACAAATAAATAAATAAATAAATAAATTTGTTGTTTGCTTCCCCTATCTGTATTTATAAGAAAAGTTTGTATGTACCGGTTAAGGGTGTTTGAAAATATTGGTAAATATATGAAGAAAGCGTTCAGAATTTTTATCGACGTGTTTTCTTTTTAGAATTTTCTCGTGACAAAGAGCTGCGTGTTTATTGATAGTATCCACGATGATTATGGATGGTGATAGAAACATTTCTCGTTCATAGCTGACTCTAAAACAGACATTGAAGCAGTATGGAAAAACGTTAGATAAAGTCACTCTGATTTGTAGGTCCACTATACATAACATAAGAACATTACGCAGTCAAACGAAATGGGAGACCTGGACGGGGTTACACAGAAGGATCCAAATCGCAGTAAAAACGCTTTGTTTTCTGCTGTGACGCACTTAGTGCTTCTGCACTACCTAAGTGTACACAGCTATGGACCCATTTGTTGAAGGCGCGAAAGTGTTTTTACGAGTTACCCATAGAGCATAGATTTTCATTAAAATACTAGTTATGCTTCCTCAACACTTTACGTGACATGTGCCGTACCCCGAAACTAAATATGGGCTCTACACCAGTAGAAACCGACCAGCGTTTCTCTTTTTAAAAGGTTTCGTCTTTATATTTCGGTATTTTTGGAGATTCTCGCGAATCCGTGGATGATTTGTGTTGAAAGTTAAATGACTAGGTGATTGATCTTTCGAATACTGCATGGCACAGACCGTTATGTTATCTGTTTATTACACTCATATACAGGAAAATTCTGATTTAGATTCGTGACCATCTGTACTTCACGCATGCGTGTGCGTGTTTCCGGAAGGAGCTGAATGTGCACTTGGTTACAATCCGCTTGATATGACAGGCTCTTACCGTGTTTCCACCGGATTAACTGATCACAGGCGGTCCATTATAAGTTCGCTCTTAACCAGACAAGGGGCAACTTTCTGGAAGCACCCTTAAACAGCCAACTGGCCAACTCGATACTAATACATTAGCTACTTAAAATTCATTGGCACTTAAAACCGCCGTTGCCCATTTACAATAGAGCGGGAGAAACTGGATAGGCAAGGTTGTTCATTTGCCCGGCAGAAACTGTCCAATTTCTCCTAGGCCATAACCCACCCCAACAAAATCTGTCCCCAGTTTTATTAATTGAAACGGTTCCCAAACAAAACGGCACCAAGTAACCCTCACTCGTCCGTTTCCGTTTTTAAAAGCCAGATCCCTCATCTCCGCGTTTGATTGTCTTTGAAGTGGCCCTCTGTTACGCGCCTACTTCAACAGTCTTAACCGGGGGATTAGAAAAACCTCGCATGGAAAGAGTGCGGAAAACGGTGCTAATAAGCCTGACAATGGGTTGAGGTTAAGATGAATGACATATTACAAAAAAGCCGACTTTATATGACCTTCTTCATCATTTACAGTACCCCCAAATCTTTGCTCTCTCTTAGAATATTGCGGAATTTACATTGTGTACTCCAGTCTTCATAGATCGTAACCTATGTCATATTAAAATATAACAAAATTATAACAAAAATATTATAACAAACCAACAGGCTAAATTATGAAAATTACAAAACATGACCTTCTGGTTTTATTTCATTTACTCATGAATACACCTAATACATTTATTCAATTACATCATAAAAATATTTATTTTTCTGTACAGATTTAATCAAGTTTGAATATTTATTTCAGTCTTATAACGATCGCTTTATATTGTGTAAAGTTCCCTTCTGTTTATAGAAGGGTTTGGGCATTGAAAAAGGGCAAATACGCCCACGTCAAAACAATCAGAGTTCATGAATGGTTTTTACAGTTCCATTTTTGAACATTGTCACTGAAACTGTGTGATTTATTCTTGTAGAATTATTCCAATCTGGAAGTAAAATGATTGTAAACATCGAATTCTTTAGGGTGGTTTAGCTGTTAATTGAGGCCAATTGGTTGTCAATGAATTCGCCTATATTCTTTAGCAATAAGATGAAGAAAACTGAAAGACACAAGGCACGTATGCAGTTAATCGGTGCTCAAATTCAAAACTATAGTTTAATCTAAATTGCAATCGGTCAAAACATTTATCTCAGTCGCGCTTTGATTGCCACTGTTCACATCAAATGTGGCGATGCATATCTTCCAGTCCTGGATAGACAGAATGATGCTTTACTCCGGTCTCCTTTCACTAAGTTGAACTAAGCGTGAACAATTCTGGACTATGTATACGCCTTTTTCACAACTGTCTAATAAATTATCCGCTTTATCTTGGAATTTGGGCGTTTAACACATCCCGTATATACACGTAGTTTTAAACAGCAGTTATACGTGTGCACTGAATTCATGAATATTTTGGAAGTATATTAAACAAAAAACCTACGCTGCCAGTCTTCGGTTTCCTCCACCCATAAAACTGACTGCCATTGTTTATGTGAAAAAATCTTGGCTGTGACGTTAGAGAACAGTTAAATAAAAAGGTGTCCACGTACAATACAAATATAGTATGAAATTGTATGAATTTTGGATATTACTGGAATAATGTTGTTTATATCACGCTATCACCATCGATCGCGTACCATGAAAACTAAACATAGATCAAGCATCGAATTAATCTGAAAACTGTCTAAGTTCGTTTTTCAAATACTTACTTAATGCATATGCAGAATTTTGTTATGTTTATGGTATTATTAAAATGCGTCCATGATATTTCAGTTCTATGTTTCTTATTATATTGCCCGTAATGAAAATACTGTGGAGACATTATCCCATATTCTGCAAATAGCCTGACCTCGTATTTTACTGCATCGTATATGTATTTTTTGGTTCTGCGACAAAATAGGTTGCTCTAGCGTACAGTATGTGAATGATATAGGTTTATTTTTACATTCGCTACTTTTTGCACGCACTTCAAGCGAATTTGATATATATATATGTTTCGCGTGACATATCTCGTTTTGATCGTCATGCTTTAGCTCGGAATTTTACGCCACGTTTAATGAGACAGTGGCAAGTTCTGTTGTCATATTAACTTTGCTTCTTCAAGGGATTGGATTACCAATTTATTGTTAATTACGGTGATAAACAAATGGCACGTCTAACACAAGTGCTATCCGTTTTACTTGGTTCGGTTATCAGATGGCTTTTTGGCCGGATAGAATTCCTCGAGTAGTTTGTTGAGGTTGAGTCCTATGTCCATGCGTCCAGAAGAGACATGCCATTGTCGGCGCTACCTCGGAGAAAACTGACACCCACGTGCGAACGTAACCGACATGAGATGGTCGCCGAGACGACTTGACAGCAACGGACAATGAAATTGATCCGCTTTAAGCGGTTTCGCTCCAGCACGTACGCAGATGGTTCGGCGGGAAGGAGGGGGAAGGGGTGCACCAAATGCCATGCAGCCCAGGTATAAGCTATAGCTGCATCGCGTTTACACATTTTTCGCAGGTGGGAATTCTGTGACAGATACCGACCTCCACACAATGGGATGAGGGAAAAGCGACCGTAATTGCTTTTCAAAGGCCAGTAAATTCATCCCTTTTGAACTACAACATGGTTGTATGTCTGTTTTCAATGCAGCACTGGCCACGGCTACGGTATTAAGGGGTGCCTAAACACGTCATTATGTCCCACAAAAGAATGTGTCTGCATCGGAGGATTCGAACGTTCATACCTTATTATTAAGCACGTGCTTATTTCATCATTGTTAATGAGCTTGATAACGAATGACTACCTGGTGTATTAGGAGGGTACAAAGGGATTTCACCAACCCGCACTGTACCCATCTGGCCCTGCATGAGTGCATATATGGAGTTGCCGGTTTTGCATTGCTTGCTCTGCACTAAAGAATGCAACCTCAGTATTCGGTTTGACGACTGTGTAATAATTTAATAAAAAATATTATGTTGTTCAAATGCGTAAAATTATTAAGTACAATGTTAAAGGTGAACTGTTCCGGTTCCATTTTTCATTTAACTTTATTTAATAATATATCTGTGATATAACAAAAATGAAGGAAACAAAAAAATTATTCAAAGTTAAATGTCACCGCTTTTAGATTAAAAGTAGCAAATGAATTTATATGAAGCATTAAACTTGATAATATATTAGATTTGTCAACCAAAAACAAAAAAAATAGAAGAACAGTTTATCATTTTTAATTAATAATAACTGCAGCTGTAAGATAATTCGTGTTACATATCCTGAAAGAATTTCAGGTAGAAAATCATTAGGCATATTTTTCAAAATATTTGGCCATTTTGTGAAGCTTTTGTATGCCTGTCACAAACAAGCAGCTACCTGTTTACCTGCACCTATGCAGCACCTGCACGTGGCGAAATATGTGGGCGTATCACACTGCACGCTCTAGTCTGTCTGAATATCGCTCTTACGCATGCATGCTGACGTCATAGGAACGCTGTACACTGATTGTTTTCTCACTAAATAATTACGTGACGTCCTATCACCATGTCCCGTTTCGAAATACATGTAAATGTATATGTGGCCAAACATTTGGTACACGTTACATATTTCATACTATTTGCAACATATTAAGATTTTAATTTTATTCTAAAATACATAGAGCCAACGGAATTAAATATGATGTACTTATACCTGATCATGGTGCTACCTCCACACATGGTGCAGTGAGGAGTGGAGGGATAAAGTGTTTAAAGCGATTGGTTGTGTACAATGGTAAATAGCAAAGAGAGGCAGACGGCTGGACAGATATAAACTCTACGTAGATCTGTACGCCAGTATAATGCAAGGTGGATTTTCGCAGTGCTCATACATATACACACACACATATATATATATATATATATATATATATATATATTCTGTATACATGTTGTCAAAGTAAATGCACTTTACATCGAGAATAAAATGTGTACGTGTACATTTAAATGGATAACATGATAATATGTTAAAAATAACGGGGGTGCAAATGGATGCAATTTTATGTGTACAGGTAACAAATTTCCACGTGATATACATGCATATAGTGGTATTGCAAAATGTACACGCGCATCAAACGTATCAATATATTAAATATCTCGGTGTGTTGGGTAGGTGTATTAAATGTCTCGGTCTAGTATATGTATGAATAAATACTCAATTTTTCGTACTAAATGTATGTAGAGGCGAATCACAAGATATGTTCTTCAGACGGTGGCAATTTAATTTAATACACAAGTCCTCATTTCTGTAACAAATGTCACGGTGCTACTTCTGCATTGTGCGTATGCCGGTATAAAGACCTTATAGGGTTTCCCCTCTTGAGGTAGCTTATGATAGGGTATCTCCCGATCGGGTCCCGTCCCTGGGGCTGTGTTTAGCTAAGGGGTCAGAATTCCCTGTGATTATACTGACCACCGGTCAGTCAATGGTCAACCCGTCAAGATTGCCGCCTTTGAGCTGATTAGCACCGGTCAACGACCTGAATGCACGTGTGCTCGTGCGTAAATTATAACCTGTAATTTGAAAGGTGTGTGAAATGAACCAGATAGAAACTCATCTGTCGAACTGAAACCCCTGGGGTCGGGATATGGAGGCTTTTAAAAACCACATCAAGCTCGTGGTGGGTAATCCTTGTGTAGCATTATATTGTTTTGTTCCCACTTCAGTCTCAAATAATACCTACAATAAATACATTTATAGCCGATGTACCATTAAACTATGCTTTTGTCAAAGCGTGACAAGTTAAATGATACACTGTATCAAAATTGTAGATGCATGGAATATAACTTAAAAATGACTACGAATGAAATGGTAAAAGCTGAATTTGCATTTTGAATCTTTGTGCTGAAAAGAGTTGAACGTCCTATTGAACGAGTTGGCTAAGTGTACATGGGAAATGTAAGGTATGTCTTTGGTTTCGCGCCTCATACAGTTGGTGCAACATAAAAACAACAACAACAAAAAAAAAAACAAACAAACAAAAGAAATCATTTTTGAATGCCCAATAATTATAATGGTAACAACAGAAGAAATACAGAACGACAAAAAAAATAATAAGAAATAAAAAATAAAAAAAAATTATCGACAACGGAGTTCAACTATAACGGTGGAAAAAAATGCACAGGTCAAATCTTTAGCCTATAGTTTCCACAAGATACACGTGTTTAATGGTATTGGAATACAGCCTTTGCCAAAACTATCGTCTATTCTATGAATGCACTCGATCTATATAGGTCATTTGCATTTTTTTTTGTCGCCAAGGATGGTGTTGCTTTCATGGCAATGATTAATTGATTGGTTGCATTCAATATCCTGGCACTTTAGATTTCAGGTTCACTTAACGCTTGACGTGACAGAAATCTACATGCTGGCGTGGTGCCGAATGACGTAATGTAACATAAACAATATCAGATAAATCCGATCGGCACAAGTATAGTATATTTTATTTAATGTTTGAAATTTTACTTCGGCACTGTGAGTTTTGATTAAAGTCATTATGAATTTTTACGCGTGCATTATGATTTTGTATTGGCTCTTTGTTTATACTGTGTTGTCTGCTTATAGAAAATACAAATCTTAGACCATGTTTCCTGTGTCAGCTTCGTCTTTTTCTTAGATGAAAGAAGAAAAAGGAAAAAAAATGTGATGCCTTCCTTCACTTTATACAGGTGAATTTGACCTTGTCAAGATATGCAGAAAAGCATGTCTATAAAATTAGGCAAATGAATATAGTCGCTATCATTAAATACAGATAGTTCGATGTAAGTATAAATTCATTTGATGATATATCTGTTATACTACACTGTATACCCTGAGTATTACATACATTATACTTGTATGCAACCTTTACTATACGGGCCATAAATTAATAGATTTTGCCACTGTCGATATCTGTATAAACACCACTAGTACACAAACTGTAATAAAACTGAATATCTACAGCTCTTGTGTACTACATGTAGATGTATTCAGATTTGTGCTTGAGAAAAAAAGCACAAAAACAAGCACATGTGTATTGGTCGTACATCTGTTTGTGTACCTCTAGTACACAAAGGTGTTAGTTATCCTTTTCTAACGTTTCATATACACCTATGGAACAGTCGTTTTTGGAGGATGTCAAAAGTACAAGAATGTAATATTTGGGATAAGTGCCTGTGTGTACTTTTGTTCTGTTAGTGACATTTTAAAATCGTGTAATCCGTAGAATAAGCACCCACGTAATTTTTTTTTCTTTTTCTCTTTCCACAATAACGTTATATATTAATGTGCTGTTGAAGTCAGTAATCTTTCGGTAAATACATAGTTAAGAGATTTGCACTGAAGTTAATAGATAGCAGCTAAAATACCGACACCTGTGCAACTGGGATACACCCAGGTTGTATTTCAGTACACGTGCGGCGAATTTTTAAAAATCGATTTGATAAAAAATGTAAAGAATCTGAAAAAAATTAATATGCGTCATCTTTTGGTTTGCAATTGCACGAATCTTTCAAATGTCGACTCCAACATTGCCCCATGATAATGCGTACGGAATAAGGATAATGGCGAATCTGATGGGTTTGCCTCGATCAGCTTGCATTGACACTAGGCAATGGCGCCAGTAGGTTTACTGTAAGCCCATGCGCGTAAAAAGTACGGTAGCCGATCGGTTTACCATGCTTAGGATAAAATAATATGTTTTGTTTTTGAGGGGCTTTTTTTTTTTTGCTATTTGCGCATTGTAACTTACATAGCACATTTGTGCTACAGTTATATTGTATGTCCAAAAATCCTTGCTAAATGTTGATTTTCTTTGACAGACCAGCATATATGTGTGTACAATGACTGATATACCTATGTATCATTACACAGGTAAGCCAATCTAGGGGCAACACACTTCTGTGCACGTAGATGATATACCTTGCACAAACACAATTTTGTTTCGGAAACACGCAACTTGCATTACAGCCTTACACATGTATTATTTACCTCAGAATCGTGTTTATCAGGGAAAAAAGATAATGAAGCTTATAAATTAGTGACCACGCCGATATTTGAGTTCACACCTAATCTCGACCCAAGCCATCTTTACGGGAGCTCAATTTCTGAGCCAGTCACGTGCGTTCAGCGCCCCCTATTTCAGACCCCATGGTCCGTGCTGTATTGTGTTACTCCTATTAAACTCCGCCAAGCTGGAGTAAAGCACGTGTTTGCCTTACTCTATTATTTCCTAACCATCTGTTCAGACATTCGGGCCATAGCAGAGTGAGGACAGAAATTTATACTGGAAATGCATTTAGCTTCCTGCAAGTTGCACCGCGGAGCAGTGAGAATATGGAATGAAGAGCATGGTGCGGCCTATAGCTAATGAAGGCAAACATGTATATGCAACTGTTTGGTCAGGCAACGGACTAGCCTCACCATTATGCCACCAGTACTGGGCCCCATTCGGTCAAGAATTGACTGACATACTGTTAACACGATGGGTTACGTTGACAACAGTGTACACAAATTTTGTACTTAAATTTGTAGCGCAAGTTTTGTTTGTCATCAAAAACATAGTATACATCCTTACACCATCTGTTCATATCTAAAGCTATGTACATCATAATGGGCAGAAAAAAACCCACCCGTGTATATATAGTTCTTGGATCCAGGGTTTGTAGATTTTTGTGCCTTGGTCTGTTTTGTAATTTTTATGTTGAGAATTTGTCTGCCCTGGAAATAAGCTGCTCATGAAAACTGCTAACTGCATTTAAGCTCAATTTCCAATCGCATGCTCTTGTGTTGTATGTAGTCTGAATTTATACCAGAATTGCATAGACCATTATTTTAAATTGATTTTGGAAAATCATTTATTGCCTTGCTAATAACAACTGCGGAATCTCCAATGCATTTCAGGATGAATATACGCAAAGTTTCTTTTAAGTAATTATTACGGGCCTCCGTGGCTTAGTAGTCAGCGCGCTAGCGTGGTACAATGACCCAGGTACCTGTCACCAATACCGTTCCTGTGAGTTCATATCTCTTTTGGTGTCCTCAGAAAGACATAATTATTCAGTCTGATCAGTTTAGAATTTCGGTGGGGAATCACATATTTCAATATGGATGTACAAGTCAAAAAAAAGGGGAGTTCTGTCGTGGTGGTGTAATTCTTTAAAACTATTACATATTTATGCTAGATTAGTATGGTTTTCTTTTTTCAAGAATTTTCTGAAATCTGTCGTTAGTTCGTGTTGTAAAGCTGTCCTTTATTTTCAGATTTCTATAAGCTTTTAATATTACAAAGTTTATAGCGTTTTATTTTTTTCTAAAAAATAATAAATCACCGATTAAGTTTCAGTGGCGATTTAAGTAGGTTTGTGTGCTCACATGACATGCTAAAGTCGAGTGTTCCTATTGTTTTCCACCAATGACAACATCCCGAGCCGCTAACCGCTGTGTAAACCACACATAACGTGTTCCCCCGCGTGATTTATTGGGGAGGGTCCAGAGGAAATGTCATATTTGCGTTAATATCCTGTATGGCCGCTAAAACTTCCTCGGGCTTGCCCTGGCCGGCAATTGTTTTCCAAATCCTGATATATGGTTCTTTTTGTCTGCCATCGGAAGAGCCTTTCAACCCAGTCCAGCCAAAGACATCCGTTTTCCGCGCAGAATCACTCAGAGTAATGATGACAGTAACCCGGGCTCTTTTGTGCGCGAGGAATCGTGTCCGCCATGATGGAACAATGTTTGCGGACCGATGGCCGCTTCGCTCCTTTCGGCCTATTTACTCGATGCGCCTTTTTGTTTACTTTTCTTTAATAGGCGATACTTTTTGGCCGACCATGTGGCAAATTTGGCGAACCACAGTCCATAAATAATGTTTAGGTGTCAAAGGCTAAAACAAGGTTACAAATTAGCCCTTCTGCCGTCCTGACAGGTTTTGACCGGAGCCCGGTATACTCATGAACTATGTATTATGATTAAAAGATAATTAATCACAAATGTATAATTTTACAGACAGTAAATGTGTATTTTATATAGTATAGATGTGTCGAAAAATCAGATTTATACACTATATAATACTGAAATGTTATGTTATTATTAGATGATAAAGTTAATTGAATTTTCCGATGTGACCGAAGAGCAGGTAGGGTAGGGGCCTATAGGAATTACCTCCCGAAAATAATAGAAGAAAACCTTCCCAGTTTTCTACATTGTTGGAATACCGAGATATATAACATGCTATAAATATATAGACATGTTACAAGGCGAAGCGAAGTTAAACGAATTAAAATACTTATCAATGAAATGGAAATTGAACTAAATTATACTCATGCAATTTAAAATTTGAAAATTTATTAGCCAAGCTGATTTTATAGGTACAATATTGAGGGGTGTGTCTGGTGAGCCTGACTTTATTTAGTACTGACCATGCATATTCAATTTTTACTGATCATTTTCATTTGTTCTGATTATTTTCATTTTGTACTGAGCATTTTTATTTGTACTGACCATACCTGATATCCTTGAAGCTTGGTCACAACATGTTTATATGCTTAAAAATATACACACGGTTAGATCAGTGGTACACAGCAATAAGAGTTGTTGCAGAATAAGTAATAACATCTGATCGACGTCTAGCTTTTCTATCTTTTATCAGACATGTTTTCCATTAGTAGTGTTAAAACTGTAGGGTATATGCATCATTGCTCCCTATAAACAAAGAATTCTTTACAATCGGCCTTACTGAAACATTTCCCGCATGCCCGCTTGATATTTCTAGCATCTAATCGTGACCTCTGTTAGCTTGTTTAATGTAATCAGAGTTGAAAGTGATTCTTGGAGAAATCTGTCATCAGAATCTTGCACTATTTTTAGTGATCAAGATTTGGACTACAAATGTATTCTCTACATCACCTTGAGTATCAATTTCACATTGAATTAAGGTTGCATGTAAAGTAGATACATTTTAGAAGAATTATGGGGGATATAGACTTGATTTTTACCTATACACTGTAGGTGAATTGCATTTTGTCAGGAGGGTTAATAATTTGTGAAATGACGTAATATATCGGAATCTTAGTGACACAAATTGTGACACATTCAGTATTACATTACATGAGTTTTCAATTTGGACCACTACATGTATATAGATATGTCGTTATACCGACATATATCAGTCACATATGCTCCGACTTCATGTATTCTTCTAGTTATGATATAGTAGTAAAATTAGGTATAAAGCTAGTAAACTTACGGATACAGTGAGTAATATATAATATATTTGAATATATCAATAAACCGCGTGTTCATCCAAAATAAGAGTGCGCGAAGTCACGGAAAGTTACAAATGTGGCCCTTTGAGAATTGGGTCCTAAAACCCCCAAGAGGAGATATATCAAAGGACATCGTGGTATGACGCTATTGAGCTCTTTATGGCGGCCGGGAATTACGACAATACCTAGAGAAGTAAAGAATTAATGCATACGACGATGGCTTTGGATGCTCGTATTCTGCCGGGCAGCATATAAAGCACGGAAACTCGCTATTGTTTGCCTGGGTGATGAGCGATGCGAACGCGGGCCGGATGAGACCGATTTCTCGCCGGCAGGCTGCACACCTGCGGCCCCGCGCTTTGATGCCGAACCATCGAGCTCATTTCGGCTCGCGAAACTCCGCCGTATCATCGTCGATTGCGCGTCACGCGGGGCTAATGAAATTTTCTCGGAGACCCAGAAAACAGACTGTTTCACCGCGGCTTTCGGGTCACCATGGCTAATCATGGTAATGTGTTTAAACTGCGCAGGGAGGGTCTTAAGTGATCTGTAATCCTAAAGGGACTGCGCAAGCCTTACGGCTTTAAAACGGCCAGATATTGACAGCGGCTTTATGCTCTTGATTTGCAAATTTAAGAAGCCATTTTAATCCTTAGTGCACGTACCACGGTTTGATAACCATTTCTATATGGACAAGGACCTATTATTCTTTTCTCCCTTTATGCCATAAAAGTACAAAACAATTCCTTGCCTGGCATTTGCTGTAGAATATCATAAGATGATAAAAATATCAGGTATATTGGAAATTGGTAAAGGTTTTCATATGGTATTGAACAGGTTCTCATAAAACTAACTTATATTGAGGAAATGGGGGACATAACACACATTTAAAAAAGTTTCACATGGAAAACGAAATTTCAAATTGTTGAGGAAGCTAGAAGTTTTCATCCAATGCAGGTGTTCACTCAAGTAATATTTCCAAAGTTTATTTGTTTTAAAAAAAAGAGTGTGGCATACATCATTAATGACCGTCCTATCTGCAATATATGCTTACTTTTCGTTTTCTGCTTACCGTGTACTAGTGAACAAGGGATTAAACTGTCGAATTAACCCATTTTCGATAGCTTCTTTTAGGTTATTTGTAATTGAGCTCTTAATTTCACAATTACATGGTTTATGTTTATGAGAGTGGCACAAAGGATGGGCGCTTTTTTTTTACGGTCACTTCGACTTGAACCCGGATTGCTCACATGGACTGTACATGTATATATGTATAGTACACACATTTCGTGCACATATCAGGAACGCATTATGAAGGACTCAACAGAACCGTGTCCAATGTTGTATATTTCAGATAATAAAACGTTAAGACATGAAGATTAAAAAGATAAAAACAAGAATATGAAATCTTAGAAAATGTCGCACCACTGAAAAATTGTCACATGTTAGTTGAGCTAAGTGAACCTGTCTGAACGCTAAGTTGAAGGAAGGACATCGGCCATTTGTAGCGTGCTTAGCTGTCTTGACTCCGGTAAAAAGCACAACACAAAAAAACATCGTGTGTCAGACAAAATTGCTGTGATACAACGAACATTCACTGTCGCATGTGCTATTGTTTCGCTTTGTTTCTGTGTTATTGTCTGTTAAATCTGATAATAACTGAGTAATCTGAATAATTCCAGACCAGTCACATTTAACAAATAGCCATTAACGTCGAGACATTTTTTTTTTACCTAATTCTGCAAAATCCATCTTGCTAAGGGTGTGTAAGTTAATTGCTACTGTTTAACCATTAACATAAACCGGTAAAATGATATCCTAAAAAAAACTGACAGGGGGTCGTATTTCATCAGTTACCTGTGACCATTTGCCAACTATATAGCACTTTCGTGGTATCTCTGATTTTACCCTCCATGCTACTGTTTCTTTATTTGCAGAACATAATTTAAAAAAATCTCAAATGCAGAATGACAGAGATACACCAGGCTATTTGTACACAGGTGATTTAAGAGGCTGCAATGATATGTTTGAACAGAGGCTAATTTGACGTTACACTTAATTACCGTGGTTTATTCAAACTCTCGACGGAGAATTAAGTCAATTTGACTTGAGGCCTCGAACCGCCAGCCAGGGCGAAATGCAACACGGGCATTAGTTACTGTTACCATGGACCCGCTCGTGCTAGGCCCACGTGCGCAGGCTCGAGGCGAAGTCTCACGTACTAAACAGGTCGCGTGCAGGTTGTGAGATTTCCAGGAGAATTCCTTTGGGCAATGGTGTGCTCGTGCTGTGGAACTTCAGATATGCGGGTTATCACAAGAGAAGGGCGGTAAATTGTTAGGGCGTAGTGTCGGGGTTGCAATTCACATATTTTGCCCGAGGTAAATGCATGTACCTGAATGATAGTGTACTGGACACTTGGCAGAGGTTAAACTTCTTTCATGGTTCAAAAGTTCAGCAAAGTGCAGGGATCCAAACGCGGCTCAAGGTCCAAATGTTCCATAATGTCCAAACAATGTCCACAATATTCAAATGTTCCCTAACGTCCAAAATTTTTCACAGTGTTCAAAGGTTCAGCACTTGATAACGCACTTTCCAAATGTCCCAATGTCCCAATGTCCCACACAGTGCAGATGTTCCAAATTGTCCGAATATTCAAAACGTCCAAAACACTTTCCACTATATCCCAGTGCTTCAAATATCACACAATGTGCAAATGTCACACATCATCTGTGCAAATGTCACACGATGCGCAAATGTTTCACAATGTGTCAAAATGTTCACTAATGTTTAAACGTTCAACAAAGACCTTTCTCGAAATCAGAATCCCCCCAAGTCTAATTTAGCTAGTAACACCCATATTACCGCAACCGTGCTATAATTAAACAACAATTCTAACGGAAATATACAACAGCCTTATGATTTAAAATGTAAACCATTTTCAGTGACTGTTGACTCAACATGTGTAGCTTCGCCTGTACGACGGATTTTGTCCGTAAACTAACAGTTCCTCAGGAGTTGCATAATGGGAGAAACATACGTCTTTAAAGGAAGCCCATCGGAACAGGTTTTAATATAGGAGTGCTTTGGATTTAGATGTTATTTCACAAATGTGAATTCCTGGATGTTGATTCATGAGCGCTAGATATTGCATTTCTGATTAATATATGACTTATATATCTGCCAATAATTGCATTTCATTATTTATTAAGAAATGCGTATATGTTTATGAGGTAACTGCAATTGACTATTATCCTTTCTTTTCAGATTTCGGCACTTTCCAGGGAATTTTATACTGTTGTGCAGTGGTTTCTTGTTTACAAAAATTCTACCTATGAATTCTTCAGAAATAACAAATCTTCTGTAGCTGTCGAAAGCGAGGTCTTCATACAACCAGTAACAAGTCCGACATCTTTTCTACTTATGGACACGTATATGCGAGAGACAAATGTAAACGTCATGCATATATATCGGGTGAACCTGCTCGATGTCTTGGTCTGTATATCTCCCTTATTCTCGGTCATCTTGACGAGTCGGTAACGTATAAACTGAGACAATGGCTCCTCCCATGAATTTTAAAAAAGGGAGATTTGTAATGGCGTGTATCTTGAACGTAATCCCGTTTGCTTTAGATTGTAAACATCATCAAAATACTCAGTATACACGTATGCTTTTTAAAGGTTAATTTCTGCCGGAAAGATTAATTCCATCCTTCATACATGAGAATATATCTATCTATAAGGTATGAACTGTTGCCGCGGGAAAAAAAACACAACAATTATGCCCACACAATTGTTTAAAAACGAGGTAAATTTACAGCGGAGACTCTATATTTTGGTCACTGACTCGGGCCATCTGCGATGTAAAGTAAATATATATACTGCAACCATCGATTTCATAGAGAATAAACTGGCATTACTCTCCACCTATATATATATAATAAAATTCATTGATTCATTTGATTGGTGTTTTATGGCGCATATCAAATATATTTCACTTATACGATGGCGGCCAACATTATGCTGGAAGGAAACCGAACAGAGCCCGAGGGAAACCTACCACCATCAACAGGTTGCTGGGCGTTTCTCATGCACGTGCGACCCGAGAGGAAGCCAGCGTGAGCTGGGCTTTATAGTTTAATAGGACTGTCAGTTTGTCGTACATGGTATTTGGGTACGAATTACAGCAATTTATTTAATAAATATATCGATGGTTGTTGTATGTTTCCATGAAATTTTTCCCGCATACTATTGAGATATATATATAGAGAGAGTCGAACTGATTTCCAAAATGGCCAGCACTTAGATATACAGCAAACACGGCAGTATTTTACAGTCTAGTTACAGGATGTGGAAGTCCGACGTCACTATGCAGTACACGTCATGATATCTCGACATATACAGTACCCTTGTATTATATGAGCAAATCCTCCGACTCGTCCAATGTCGGGTTGGGGCAAAATCTAAACCCAGGGCTAATTAACGAAGTGCGCAGATTAAGACATGAGTTTCACACCGAAACAGATCCTCATCCGCTTTCCCTTCCGTTCCGGATCCGTCTTTTATATCCGATTGGATAAGTAATCCGTAGGGATGTTTACAGGTAGATTGACACTGGCGTTGTGATAAAAAAATCTTGACCTAATGTGGAATCTGTACCGCACGTGGAGGGAACAGAATAAACAATTTCAGATTTATAACATTCTGACCGGATGTATCATGATGAAAAAATACATGCTTTCGTTCTCGAAAAAATCACTTTATTTGCGGTAAGTGTTGCCACGATATCTTGCCGATAAGCTGTTATAAGCCATAAAAATGTTAAATAACGTGAGAAGAATCCAAATATGGGTATACGTTTTATATGGTTTAAATATTTATGTGAAACGACACAATATTTGAAAAGAAAAGCAAAGAAAAAACCCGAAAAAAAAGCAAAAGTAAACAATCATTTGGATTAATTAAGCAGAGTATCTTAATCCACTGTCCTGGCCATCAACCATGTAAAAGAATTTTAAAATTTTAATAATAAGACTTGATAGTGAATAGTTGTTCGCTTAAGCCCAGTCGCTGACACGTTTACCCTTAAGTGTCAAGATTTTATTTCTTTACAGCAATGTGCTCTGTAGCACCAAGCTTGAATAGAATTATGTAACCAGTGATAATTAAAACTGCTTTCACTTGCGATATGCTATAGAAAGAAATAATTAATCAACGTATATTATACGCGGTCCCTTTGCATTATTTTCATGTTATTGTGTATACATGTGGTAAATGTGATGACAACACAGCACGTTGATTAATTCTAGACCAGCGACGTGTAATAAGTTGCATTTAACATCACTTTGATTTTTTTTATCTAATTCCCATTAAACCATGGTGCGAGGGGGCGTATAAGTTGTTACTTCTTAAACACTTACATGAATAGTTAGAGTAAAACCCTAATTGAGGTAAATTGAGACAGGAGGCTGGATTTCGTCGGTAACATGCGATCATTTCTCAACTATCACATTGTCGTAGCTGCTGTGGTTTTACTCTCTGTGCTTCAGTCTTGTATATTATAGTACTGATATTTGGTCGTATCGGCAAGGCTGAAATACTGCCGAAGTCGCGTAAAGCGGTTGTCATTACAAAGTTGTGTTTAGGACATACTTTTGGCGTATACACGTATTCCTAAATTTGCTCTTGGCGATTGGTGAATTATATATTCTTGACTGACTCAGAACTCAGTCCATATACAGGCTTGAGGAAAGCAGTTAAAACAAATACAAAACGGAATATGCGCTTTGAAGCTTCTTGGTTCCGAGAAAAAATCCGGGTCCAGTTTTGCGAAACCCTTGAAGAGTTATGTGCAAGAAACCACTGTATACCGACGACGTTATTCGTCAAATACATAGCTCATTTGCAGGAATATCTCTTAACGTCATCAGCACATGACTACCCAGGCAACCAGCATTGCAGGCATTACGTCGGCATGGAGACTTCGTGCAAGTGGGCCCTGGTCGTCACTATGACCGTAGCTTTATGATGTCATCGTAAAACAGAACCCCTCAAATTGATATCACAATGTGAATCTTTCGTTGGGCCAGAATTTGGAAACAGGTATACACATGTATATATATATATCAATTTTTATATTGCTTATTTTTGAGGCCTCCGTGACTCCGTCGGTTAGCGCGCTATCGGAGCGCAATGACCTAGACGCTTTCCATCACTCACAGCGGTCGCTGTGAGTTCAAGTCCAGCTTATGCTGGCTTCCTCTCCCGCTGTACGTGGGAAGGTCTGCCAGTAACCTGCGGATGGTCGTGGATTTCCCCTGGGCTCTGCCCGGTTTCCTCCCACCATAATGCTGACCGCCGTGGTATAAGTGAAATATTCTTGAGTACGGCGTAAAACACAAATCAAATAAATAAATAAATACTTACTTTTGTTTTTGATCAAATCTAACCAATTCTTTTATCAACATCAGATTCCTTCACTATAGGAACTGTTGAGATCTAAATATTAGTTTTATTCAAGTTTTTAAATTGAACTGAAATGAAAATAGTTCTGTGGAATCGATCCGATACAAGAACCACTGCAGTGTCTCATTTTCGTAACAACAGACAATTTAACATCAAGCTTTGAGTTGCACTCGTGAGTTACGCCATGCATATAGTCAATTCTTAATGAGCTTGTACCTCGTCCTCATGTGCGGTTGCTCGAAGCCAAAAATACAGCACATCCGAAACCAAACATGTGATCGATATTTTTCATTACTTTTATTATATATTTATATACTGGGAAGACGTAACTAATTGGTTTTGCTCCTGGCGTGTATCAGTCAACCAGCGTCCGTTGCTTCACTGTTACAAATATTCGACATACAGCCGAGGATACACTGAAGTTTTACATGTTCTTACCGCAAGCGGGAAGACAAACGATTTCTTGACTGTATAACCACCACATTTTTCTACGAATATAAGCCTTGAACTCCCTACAATATCGGCCAAAACGTGCACTTCCCGAAGAGAGTTAATGTCATAAAAATATTACTTTTCGTGCTACAACTTGCATTTTTCCGGTAGGATATCATTCTATCTTCTAAACACTTCCTAAAATCAACAGAACTCCCAGAATCAGGAAAACTCAGCACCTTCGTCATGGATGAAAATTTAGGTCATTTAGGATAATTGGTCAATATTATCTGGACTTTCGCTGGCTAAATTTAGCGTGTAAGGTCTCATTCGTTACAAACTAGACTAATTACACCAATTATAATTACTGTTTCATCATTACTTTCATCCTCCTCCTGATCATTATTCTTATCCTTCTCTTCATTATTAGCAGCCTCTCCTCCTCAAAATTATTCTTATCCACCTCATCCTCATCATCATCTTTACTCTTATCTTTCACCTCCTCCTCATTATTCTGATCTTCCGCTTCTTCATTATTCTTATCCTCATTCTGAATTTTCTCCTTCTCCTTCTCACCATCATCTCTATTCTCATCATCCTCAACATCATTTTTTATCATCCTCCCACTAATTCTCCTCCTCGTCATTATTCTCCTCCTAATCACCATCTCTAGTGTTCTTAACCTCCTTCCCATCTATGTCATTCTTATTCTCCTCCTCATGTATAATGAGGTATTCAAATCTAAATCAAAGTAGCTCTCATAAGGACAACTTAGCAACAGTTCTGTAAAACATCATTTTAAACACCAAATGCTATTAAAACGTATTTTTGAGGGATAATCAAAAGATCTATGAATTAATGTCATGTGTCAAATCATTGCTCAGGTGGTCAATCGAAAACCCATGCCCAGAGTTGAACTAAAAAAGACCAGTTGCATTAATGTAGTCTGGGTGACAAACTGCTCGGGCGGCCCTGGTTATTGGATGGAGTACTTTAGTAGACTTGTGCAGAAGAGGTCCGCAAAGTAATTATTTTGATCCATAATGGAAATAAAATACCATGTTCTCAAAGGGTATAAGCATTTCATGGTAATTACATCAAGGTGATGTGTTTAGGAGCAATTGTAAACGAACCTTGACAAGATATGCGCATTTTTGCATTAGATCTTGTAATTGTTCGCTAATCTTTGAATTGGAAGTCATTCTTAGAATATTGACTGTTTTTCTTGCACCAGTAAAAACTGATGACTGCTTCTCTTTTACATACTACTAGCTTTATATATATATATATATATATATGTATTGCTTTGAGAACTGGTGTTATAGGTTGTTTTGGAAAAAATCTGGTAATTATCGCCTTGGAACGTCCTTATATGGTTTACGAGTGGTGAAAGGGTGTTGACGTGTTGCTTAGATCCGAGGGTATTTCGCTAACATTCGCTTTACGTTTGTTGATCTTGTATTAAACTTTTGCCTCTTATTGACTGCCATACCGCAGACCATTACCTATACACATGTAGCGGCAAAAGAAACAGTTGCATACCACATAAATCATGGCGAATGTCGATCTCTTTGGCTACTTCCTATAGTGGCAACCCTTTATATGTGATGTTTTTGCATATCTGTACATAGACATGATTTCCTTTTCGAGATTTTAGGCCACATCACTGAGGTAATTATAGTTATCTATGGGTTGAGCGTTGTTGATTAGAACAGCCTGAATCCCTGAAACCCATCTTACTGCATTGGAGCAAATCATTCCAAGGAATGGAGTCACCGTGTAACCTAATTTACGTATGCATGTCGTTTCCTTTCCTTCAACTTTCCCTCTTAAATTCTCGTTCATTTCCTTGGGCTTTAATGTCGTCTCGGTCATACAAATCGCCACGGTGTTCGTGTGCATTGAAGTGCCACAGACACAGTTTTCCTGATATGAAAAGAACACTATCTGATTTAAATCAAAAACTAGCAGAATGCAGACATATTGTTTCTGTCTTTAAATGGGCTTCTTGCATTGGGTTTGTTTTGGTCGTGAAACTTCATCAATGACGTGTAGTCGTGATTTGCTTACACCTATATACAACTGATGACGTCATGAGTTGTATGGTCAGAATTAAAACGTCAAATTATTTATGGACAGAAACTTAATATTAAGTAATGGTGTTTAATTTGTCAGCCTATTTTAAACTGAAATCGCCAGTGTAGTTTGGTGTCATATCAGTGGATCCTTAAGCAGCCCAACCTTATGCATACTTCACACATGTATAGTTCTACCTCATTGGAACACCGTGTAGACACTTGGCATGGCGGATGGACCACATCCGGTGTAGGCCTAGCGACTTGCTTAACACGAAAATATGTCAAATCTTACGGTTACGACAGTAGCCACCCTCTGTCTTGTGAGATTCGAGCATGTGCACCATGGTGTCTATCAACAAACGGCGAAATGTTTACGCTGACTCTGACTGGGACTAAGCTCTAGTCTGCTTGGGTATGAGCTGAGAAGAGCTGTGTGTACCTTACCGAGTGGATACATGTAGTAGTCTTACACAGTTAAATCCAATGTATCTTGCATCTATTTTATCTGACGAGCGATTTGATATCAACGGAATCGCCTTGAACATGTCATCAACTCGCTTTTATTTATTTATTTGCTGATTAACTCTCCGCTCATGCGGATTGCACTTGGGATTTGAGTGTTACAAGGAAACCAAGCAGAACCAAAGGGGAGACATTCTGTCCTCACCTTTCAAGTTACCTACATGGAGAAGCACCGGTCACTAAGGCCATACATAGGCTTATCAATTTTTCATCTGACACATGTTAGTGGTCAGGTTATGGGTCAAGGAAGCCCAAATGTCCGGAGCGAACCAAGATCACTTAAAAAAACCGGCTTTTGGATTAAATCTTCAACCAACCTAGCGAGACCTGGATTCAAACTCATGACCTCAGCGGTCAACTACACCTGACAGGCGCAGCGAATCAGCGCCTTAACTTGCCCCGCCTTAACTGGTCCCGGAAAGTTTATTCTTCGATCGCAGGTAAACTTGGTTGACCAGACAGTACTATTCTGTACTGGTATACCATACAGAAAATTGGCAGCTCTTTGAGATAAATAATTCGTACTGTTGCGCCAAGAAAATCGCCCAAGGCATTCGTTCCGCTAAAAAACAGCCCAGAGAAAAAAAAATGGGATGAGAAAATTACCACAGCGCGGCAATCATCTCCCTTCAAATTTAGATGTAAATTATTCATAAAAGTGGGGCGGCGGTAAGGAGTCCTGCGGGGGTTCCAGTCGATGATAGGCTATTAACGGCGTAACGCTGAGCGAGACCGATTAGAGAGCAACTCTCGGGCGAACTCCACGCGGCATTTCCCGAAGATCATCGCGATAATTCGGGACTAGTCGGGAATGCGACATTTTGTGGTGTTCCTGGGGATGGCAAAGCATGTGGAAAACTCAGGTGTATATCAAAGCTATGTAAATGTAGCATACCAATGACAAAAAGATCCCTTGGTAAAGTGATGCTAGCAATTTAATACGTTCAACTTGCTGGCTAGCCTATATGATTTTTTACTGTTTATGCATTATACACATTATATGATAGATCAAATAGATTCGTAGTTTTGTCATTGGTATAGTTGCTAAGATTCATTGCATGTGCAATAGATGGATTGAGGAATGGTTATAGGTTAAACAAAGTCAAAGAATTTTCTATGCATGCTACTTTGGTCAGGTCTATGTGAGCGCCGGTGTAAACCACAGACTTTGGCAAGTTACTGACGAACTTTCCCAAGTGTGACAGAGATACATGTATATTGCACTCCAAACCGGTAGAACATATCATGGTCTTCAACGACTTTAGCTAGATTCCAAAACGGCCATGCAAACGTCCTTGAGCACTTATTGTTAACCAAGTAAGACCGGAACAAAGTACAAATCCCAGTCCAGGGCCGGAATTAAAGCTATTTTCACAGACTTGGAGTTTCGTGTCATTAATTGTTCCACCATTTACGTGATCCTTTCCCCTTCGGCTTCTCATGCTCCCCTATCCACCATTTCCAGTCTCCTAGGCTTTCAGTCAGTTGACAACTCGTGTCGCCTTCGCTGGCATGAGCGATTTAAGGGTGAATGAGGCGGAAAAGGGCATGTAGCCAATCATACAGTAGTCCGATGAGTGATCTCATCCCTGATATTTGTCAGTGCTTCACTGATCTAGCCTTCAACTGAAATCACGTTATTTCTCAGGACTGCTTCACATATAGGACATGTAACTCCACATTGCTGTTTTAAGGATGACAGCCTAATATTGTATACATAGTTTTATCGCCGAATTCATTATTTATAAAGGCTAAATGCGAAAAATCAATGCATATTTCTTTTGGTAAAAGTGCAGCTTCACGCTGTTATAAAATAACCTATGTTGCATCTGGCCTTTTTCTTGCTAACAGATTCGCCTTCCTTTCCAACTTAATATAAAATGGAAAATGTACACATAATGCAGACAGAAATGCAAACCGGTGCGCAAACATAGATGTTCGAATAGCATAAGAATTGCTTATTCAAGTTATGGTCACCTTGATATGGTCGCGTTAATGCCAGTGATGCCTGAGACCGTAATCATTCATTGTACCGTTTTATGTCTCATACGTCTACAAGCATACGCACATCAATATTTCTGATGTTCCAACTCGTTAACGCACAGATTACACGAGCGCATTGATTTTTCTTACTATTTATGTAGTAGCCTTGTCAACTTCAACCCTCAAAATACATATCCCCAAACTTTTGTGTAGTGGTATGCCATACCACCACACACAGCTGGTACTATTCTATACATTATCTCAAAAAATCAATACAACATGACCATAATTTTTTGAACTGTTGCTCCTGGAAATGACGTAATAGCATTTTATCACCTTATTAATCGGGGGGGGGGGGCAGAGATGGGTAGTCCTCCTGGCAAAAAGTTTGCGGTTGTATCCAAAACAAATAGAAATCTAATATATTTTAACTGGGTGTAAAGTGACAGTATAAATATGTATAGTGTATCAACAACCTGGACTGTCTGTGTGGCAGTATTATCCAATCGATGCTCCAGCACTCATCATTTCGGAGCCAAATCTTGGACCCAACTGGTCGAATCGCGCACGTGTAACCTTTATCTCACCCTTTTTATTACATCCCATTGTCGTATATACCCTAAAATCATCACATCAAGGCTTTGTCACACACTGTAAAAATCAAGCGGCAAGAGTTTTTGATGTGGATCATGTAGCGTTCATCGGGTCGAGAGGTTAAATTTTGGCAATGTTTCCTCTTTTTGGCATTGTGTAAATATAAAATGGTAGTTGTACTGCGAGGTGCGGTGTTCGTATATCCTGACTTTGTGGAACATCTTGTTTTATGTCATTGACATCGCCATAAAATGAGGAGACTTTATATTTATTTACGCTGTACTCAAGAATATCTCACATACACGACGGCGGCCAGCACTATGGTGGGAGGGAACCGGGAAGAGCCCAGGGGAAACCCACGATCGTCCGCAGGTTGCTGGCAGACCTTCCCACGTACGGCCGGAGAGGAAGCCAGCATGAGCTGGACTTGAACTCACAGCGACCGCATTGGTGGGAGGCTTCGGTCATTGCGCTGCGTTAGCGCGCTAACCGACGGAGCCACGGAGGCCCCCACCGGCGACATTGAAGTTGCATATATGGAACACACATGTAGGCAGCAGCTAGCATCTACAGACTGCGACTAAACAGACGGGTTTTTAATTTTTATTTCACAATTATATATAGAAGAGAAGATGTGAATTGATTCTTTGTGATCACAGTTTCATCCATTGTGAACAAGGGATGTCAAAAACCAAGTTACAAACTCTGGTCTAAACTGGTGTCGATATACATGACAATGCATTACAATAAACAAGTTAACTTCATTTTAAGAGTTTGCGATAGTTTATACACTTTGACGACCTTGACCTTAAACTGGACCCACCTGTGTCCTCAAAAACTTTTCGTCATGCTCATTTGTGAATAGTCTCCTGTCCAAAAATCTATCCTAATCTAAACGCGACATCGCACTGAGATACTGTTACAGATTGCCATGAGGTCAAAGGTTACGAAGCCTCGCTGTAGGAAAAAAGAAGCTTCGTGCGGGAGGATAATCCAGCACGTGACCGGCGGTGTAGCATTACTCACACGGTCGTCTGCTCTTCCATTTGTCGCCTGACACGGCCATGAATACAAAATGGCGGCAAGGGGATCATATTGTGCCCTCGCCTATTGTGACAACATGCTCCAAGAAGCCATCCCTGTATTCTTCGAACCTATCACAGAAAGGCTAAGCCGCTGAAAGGCGAGAACGAAGAAAGCTGATATCTTTCTCCCTCTCTCTCTCTCTATCTCTGGGCTTTTGAATTTTTTTTTTTTTTTTTTTGTTCTTTTTTTTTGCAGTGTATAGAACGGATCAGTTAAATAGTGGCAGGCCATAACTCGGCGTGCAGCCCCGTCTTTTATGCGGCCCCCCATTCAACCACCTGCCACAACAGGACTGTTTAAATCCTAGACGTGTTGCAGAGGCGGAAAACGGACTCGACTCTGGCTCGTGGCTTTTCCGAATTCACCCGGGCACTCTCTCCGCGGCGCCGAGTCGTCCAATTAACGAGATTAGCTTCGATGTTTCGGTAGCCGACTGTTTCATAATCATTGAGAGCGATCAATCGACTGATTTCCCTTGGTAGTTCCCAGTCGTGATGCTCCCGCCCACCGAGGACGCACTCTCGCTCTCTCATTTGCTTAACCAAGGCCTTGATCATTGCACACCATGCGCAGTTCAGATCGTACGGTACCGCGACGCGGTTTACTGAGATGGCGCATCCCCGCGTCCAGTCTTTAGTTAAACATGACATTCATGTTGAGAGTAGGCCATCTTTTCGGCCCCCTCAATTTAATTTGTTACTATGCTATGGTATAAGCAACAAAGAACTGAAACTGGAGACCAACAGTATGCAAGGATGCATTTGCATTTGCAGAGACAGACGACAGTCTGATATAGCGTCTTTGAGTTTACAACATGTATAATGCAAGCTAAGCTGCTTTAATAATAGACTATAGTTTTTAAAAAGTTATGGCTATTCTATATAAGTGAGCCACAGCTATATCTATGTTCAGTGTCGTTAATTAGATAAACAGTTAATTCATAAATAACACTAATGCATTCGATGAAGAAAACAATATCAAGCCGGTTTTGGTCGTGGTTTGATCATGTAGTCAAATGGGAACAGACTGACTGACAAGTTTGAATGCAGATTTCGAAGTGCTAAGCAACCAGATTCTTATGACTGTAACCCAAAACGCCTGTGCGGTATTGGTGTGTTTCGACAACTATCATGAGCAGCCTAACTGCATTTCTTATTCATCACATTTTACACACAACGGTATTTTCGAGGAACATCATCACTAATTGGAGTACCTCCGATTTGTATTAAAATAAACAGTACATCTAGTGTTGCATATATACAGTTAGGATCTAACAAAGCAAAAGTACGCCAGCACAGAACATGAACATTTTGAAGGTACTATGGCCAGCTTTGTGTATCTAAAAGTACGGTACAAATGTAAGGATTCCTGTTTCCAATGGTATGTAAGGTTCGACATAAAATTTGACACGTCAAGCTTTTAGCTGTCGGCCATCTTTGTTCCTCCTTACCAGGCAGGTCAATGTCTGGTGATGAAATGTTACGCTTGGTTTGTCAGCGGCATGATACCAGGATTATATTGGTGGAATAAGTCTCCTAGGCCTTTTGAATTGTTTTCAGGCAAATGTTTTCTAAAAATGATGGCAACACCTTATTTTGTGTAAATTTGTTTGAAAATTTGTTTTAGCCAGCTCAGCTGAAGCCATCGCGCTTGGTGCTGTGTAAGTTGTTACTTTGAAGCAAAAAGCACAAAGGGAAACCGTAACAGAGGTAAATTAACAACCGACAAGAAGAATGAACAAAGTTATCAGTCAATAATATTAACACCAAGTTCCATAACAGTTTTCAACACAAATTACCAAAGAACTAAGAATATATAAGGTTATCATAACACCAACTTCCAAAACAGTATTCAACACAAATTACCAAAGAACTAAGAATATATAAGGTTATCAGTCAGTAATCTTAACACCAACTTCCAAAACAGTATTCAACACAAATTACCAAAGAACTAAGAATATATAAGGTTATCAGTCAGTAATCTTAACACCAACTTCCAAAACAGTATTCAACACAAATTACCAAAGAACTAAGAATATATAAGGTTATCTTAACACCAACTTCCAAAATTACCAAAGAGCTAAGAATATATATGTATATAAGGTAAGAAAATTAGGACATGTTCGTTTGAGGAGAAGAAATCAACAATACAAACTCTCTGCCGAGTATTCTCCGGCTACGTGCTGGGCTATGGATGGGTCCTCCATCAACCTGTCAATCAGCAACAGTCCTGCCTCTCTGACAGACTAGTGACAGCCAGTGTTCTCGTAAGTTGATTGCAAACTGTGTAGTACCGCATTCACATAATGGGAAAAGAGAAAGTCTTTGACACACCGGAGAAATAAACTTGAACGATGTGATTTGTATACAGTATATACATATATAAGGCTGTCATCCATTCGGTGAAAAAGGGGGCTGTTTGAAGTGATTCGTGTCATTGTCGTCGTTAATTGTCAGTTATTAACACAAAATGTGGTTTCCGTATAGTTTTTATATTCATTGTATATAATTCTAGCATTTGTGTTTGTTCCAGTGACTGTACTATATGTATTGGTGTGATGAAGTTTGCAAGATTTGTTCTGTATAACAAATCAAAATGCTCTCGGTTTGCTAATTTGTAAGTCATTTTATACGACGATGTATGTATAGTTTGTGCTTTGGCTATAGTATTTGGAGCCGATACACTTAGTTCTTATATCTCTTAGTTCGGTTCATTTTGAAGTTATGCCTAAAACTGTACTCCAAAATAAACCGTCAAATATGTGCATCAAATAGATGAAATTTGAAAAGTTGATTCCCTGATGTGGTAGAACATTTTCATCCATTAGTTTGGGCATCGAGATTTTGATATTTTGATTTCATTTATATTATTTGATTGGTGATTTACGCCATTCTCAAGAATATTTCAATTATATGACTGGGGTCAGTGTTATGGTGGGAGGAAACCGGGCAGAACCCGCGGGAAACCTACCACCATCCGCTGGTTGCTGACAAATTACCCACGTGCGCCGGGGGAGGAAGCCAGCATAAGCTGGACTTGAACTGGCTGCATTGGTGAGAGGCGCCTCGGCCATTGTTTTGCATTAGCACGCGAATCACTCGGCCACGGAGATGCACAAATACTTTGTTTTGTAAACAAAGTTAAATTTTTGCACTTCCTCCTAATGGAGCTTTGTGAAATATAGCCCCCTGGAATTTAGGGGCCATTCTCTTGGAAGGTTGGCAGTGAATGCCCTATATATATATATATATATATATATATATCCTCCACCATGTTATTGTGATTCATACGTTCTAACGATGTCGTCCCTACGTACGATCGGCTTTTCCTCCACCATGTTATTGTGATTCATACGTTCTAACGATGTCGCCCCTACCTGGCTTTTCCTCCACCGCGCATGCATGGTTTTAAACCATGTGACATGTGGCGTTGTATCAGGTATTTGGAACGATATATCTCATACACCTGCATATGAGGAACATAATAATGTCCGGAAATTAATCAATAAATGGGATTACGTCAAACTGCGTAATTCCCGATCCAGTACTTTATACCGTGTAGCCCTTGTGGAGATCTATGTAGATATTTTAGATATCGTTCCATTATCAAATTATTTTTCCCAAGAGGTAGGTATGTTTCTGTCACTATCATGCAAATGATTGTCACCTTTATTACTTCGTACATTTCTGGATGAATCGAGTCAATTACCTCTTCAAAAATGGAGGTAATAAAGGCTTCTTTGACGTGAGCTTTTCACTATTTACGTTGCATAGTATTTTTCCATTTCAGCGGGATGTTTTTTATCTTTCTATAAACAAATAATATTATTTGTCGGTTCCAGTGCATCATTTAGTACTAGTAAGCTCATTTATTTGTTTGCTTGATTGGTATTTTATGCCGCATACAAGGATATTTCACTTATACGACATCGGCGAGAATTATGACGGGATGAAACCAGGCAGAGCTAAGGGGAAGCCTACGACCATCCACAGGTTTCTGGCAGACTTTTCCACGTACGGTATTGGAATTAAGTCAGTCAGAAAAATAATCAGCAAAACTAGTGTATTTACCCACGCAACGGCCAATACTGTCCAAGACGGATTGCACATTGTTCTTCAGTAATGCACGACCAGTACAGTATAAATGTGTGGTACGTGCTGGTGTTGCTCATATAAATGTGTAGGTTTTGATTTTGTCAAAGTATACCCCAAACAGAAGTACTGACATATTCAGAAACGGCCACATTTCCTCCCCTATAAAAAGGGACGGACATTCCACTTGCCACATGGCAATAAGTTAAAAGGCTCTATTGATGCTAGTTTTTCCCGTATAATTCAAGCTAAGCTCCACGTAGCGATATAATAGCAAAAGTTCAGCATCAAATAATGTAGATATATAATACCAAAAAGTGAAATATCACTTCCTTGTGCGAGGGAAATCATGACATATCTCCTTGTATATAATTATAAATAATAAAACTCTTTGATCGGAATCCTGTGTTATTATTGTCAACATTAATACCACTTAATCAATTTAATTATTATTCCTGTGAAAGGGTCTGTAGCCAAAAGTCTTATAGCAGACAGGTCTTAGGCTTACTCGCTCCTAGTGTGAGACTTGACCTTCACATATATGTATATGAAGCCATGTTCGCATCTCATTGATCTCATAAAGCAAGGGCACCGGTCCAGAAAAAATTAATCCGATGAAATTAATCCGCTTTCACGGCGCCCGGATTAATCCGTCCTTAACTAGGATTTAATCCTATTACCTCACCTGAATATATGCTCGTCTCCATGGCAACAGTCCAAGTTTAATTTTTAAAACTCTCGTCAGGTAGAAATCAATGCCTCTGGGATGAAATTCTACCATTTTGCGTCTGAAGCATTATATAGGGTTGTCTCACCTGTTTAGTCCGGTGCAGTGATTACCTTCGGCAGTGTTTCACCTGTGGTGATAGGTTTGGAGTATGTCTGAAGTATACAGTGCATGCATGTTCCTTGTTCTACACAACTTCATCCACCAATATACTATACAGCTTGCGAAATCCTGCAAATTCTCTCTTTCGCATGGAAATAATAAAATGTATATTGGCCAAGCAACCAGAGTTTCCCCACCCATATATCTATATGTGTCAGATGTGCCAGACGCGTAGACGCCGCCCGACCGGTTTCAATGACGTAAAGACTCCTTATGCGTCATAGGGCTGAAATTTTGAAACCAGGACTTTGCTGAGTTCGCCGCGCCTACTAACCATGTCTGATGTGCGCATAAGCTTCCATTTACTACATTGGCGTATTAAATGTCCATGCTGATTCACAGCCGTGATCTTAATATACAGAATTTTGTCGAGTACAGTTTACCTCAGTTTAGTATCCTTCAGAGCAGTCACACGATGAAATCCACCATTCAACAATGACCATGTATGTTCACATTTTGGATTCGTCACAATTGTGTTTGAAGGACAACTTCATACCAAGTTTTATTTTAGCGCTTTCACTATTATCTGATACAAATGTTCGTCCTATTTTGTTTTTGTTTCACTGTTGTGCCCGATTAATCACTATAATGAGAGAGATTAGTAACTGGCATAATTAGTACTGGACCTCTAAATATTTATCTATGCTTTACATTGTTTGATGAATAATCCGTTAATCCGTGTCATGTTTGTTTTCAATCCAGTACGTAGGTCTTTTTGGCATATAGGGATCAAGAAATGGAAATTATTTATCTTGGTTGGTATTTAACACAGTGTACTCTCTCCTATATGACTGCGGTCAGGTTTGTACAGATGGAGTATTTTAATGCATGGGAATACTCCAACGCCCTTCAGCTACCAACCGAAGAAAATAGATAAAAATAAACTGAAGTAATAAAATAAAAAAAATTAACTAACACTTACAAAGCAAAAATGTCGTCAGAAAGAAATAAGATCACCTTGGTGTTCTAATGCGGTTGATAAAATGTTGAAAGCGATTAAAGACCGAAGTGCACCAATGACAAAAGTAAATGCATGTATTCTTGTTTAAGTAATGAGAATTCAACTTTTGACTTTGGCCTGTGAAGTGAACCCAGCTCACGCAAGCGTCCTCTCCTGTCGTATTTGGGAAGGTCCAGCAGCAACCTGCGAATAGTCATGGGTTTCCCCCGAGCTCTGCCCGGTTTCCTCCCATAAGAGAAATATAAGCGTATATGGGAAATATTCTCGAGAAAGGCATAAAACACCAATTAAAGGAATAAATCAATAAATAAATTGTAAAGTAAAGACGTCATATTATTGCAGAGCAGTATGTTATGCAGTGTAGCAGTTATAAAGTAAATTGTTGGTCTTCTGTTCTGCTGGTATATAAAAAAACAGACTAAAATTTGTGAGAATCTTACCTGTTGTAAGCCTTTGCGCCAAAGTAACTTTTCATTACAGCGTAATGTATCCGTCAATAAAAAAAGAAACAACGATGAGATAAATAATATATTTACCGGGTGTTAAAAAAATCAGAGTTGCGAATATTTGCCTTCAACCAATGGTCTTCGTTCAGGTCCAGTAAACACACCTGTGATTCTCACCTGGATGCTAATTAAGGAGCACAAAGGAAGTCGTTGGCTGCGCTGATCCCGTACAGACTCTGACCCACGCAGTTGATGGATATGTGAGTTAGATGCGCTTCATAATATACAGACAAGGCTATGCTACACCTCCCCTTCCCCACTCTTCTATTGAAGACAATACAGACGATATGGAGTTTTTCAATTTGTTTTTATAGAAAGTGCTATAGGATTCCCTTCAATGGATGTCCATTTTATTTTTTGGTGCCAAAGCATTAGTTTTAACCCCACTGAATATTTATATGTTTCCAATCGTCCCAAGTTTGTTTTTATGTATTTTCTACTGACAGATTTTGGTAACAACCGTGGGCCAATCTATAAAGTGGAACAAGAAAACAATTACAAGAAAGCTTATTTCAGAATTAGACCTAGTATCGGACATGTTTAGCTTAGCCATATATAATCAGCTATGCAGATATCCGCAGTCTGTATATATTAATAACATGACCAGTTCTCAAAATAACTGGTTAAATCGGGTACATAGCATGCAAATCTAAATAAAACAAAGCAAATACATTACAGTATGTAAAAGGCAAGGATGAAGCTGTTGTCAGTTGCAATATGGGAAAACTTCGATTCTTTAGACGTATAATCCATAGTATAGCTCTATAAATATGTGCTTATTTATCTGGTTTCTTCTAATGCCATACGATTCAAAAAGAATTGTGGCATATTCACCCGCGTTCAGTGCCATGGATGGGGCAAACCATGCGGAGTACCAGGAATAAACCACTGGTCTGACAAGTAAGTGACGAACCTTCTCATGTGTGACACAGTCTAGAATACCGACTGTCTTCCCTGTATCATTGAAAAGTGTTGACTGCTTCTCTCTCACATGTTACCAGCCTTGTTTACTATTCATACGTTGATTATTATATGTTCCTTTGGAAACCAGTGTTTTGGGTGGTTTCGAAAATGGGTCCCGCGATTATCGACTTAAAACGCCCTTTCGTGGTTTACGAGTGGCATACGAATGTCGCACGTGACTCATAGATACACAGATTTTTGACTTACTGAGCAAGAGCAATGTGTATGCTGTATTGTCGAAAGCAATTTATTCCCAACAAACTTCGTGTAAGATCACCCGAACAGATTTAGAAACGTTTTTTGGCAGCACAAGCTGGCAACTACAGTTACTTGAGACCAGGACATCTACAAAAAAGGGGGATTATTTGTTCTGGGTTGGGGTTCATTTCGTGTTTAAAGAAAATATATCGTAACTAGATGGAGGCAGAGTGAATTTCTGACCGAGATCTTGTCGCTCATTGTCCACCACTTACTGTCAGTAATCAGAAGACCCGTTTCTAAAACGATGTTCCATACAAACCATCAAAAACGAAAATATGTAAAAATATTTGGACGGATTCATGCAAACAGAAGCAGTCAATCAGTGTCAAATGGCACAAATTATTCGTGAATGCCAAGCCGCCGATTTGAACTCACACATTGGGTGTGAGATTAGTGTTTTAGAGACAAGCAATTAAATCAGTCCGCTGGTCGAGGGATTATCTTAGTGGTGCGCTTTAATAATTCAAAAGTCTCTCATCAGTGGGGTGGCTGTGGGTTCATAAGTAGTTCATAACAGCCCTTAACAGTTTCCCATGATGTAAAACACACGCATGCTATAACCAAATACAGTGGATAGTCCACATATCATTTCAACATCGAAGAGTCTCAACTGGTATTAAACATGGTATATATCTTGCTATAAAGCTATTTAAGTTATCTTTCTTGTCTTACAATCGACGCGACAGGAAGCACGGATCGTTTTTAAAAATATAAAAGTCCACTGAAGATGTGCATTCTGAGAAGTCAGTATCAGTTCAGTGAACTGGGATATGTTTCCTTTTCTGCTTCATATATCTTTAGGGATTTGTACTCTATAAAGCCCTTGATGCGGGGGCATACTTAAAATAAAATCCCCTGTTAATGCCAATCGACTACCTTATGCTGAACAATTATAATCTGATTTGTCACCTTTATTTGTGGTGAGAGTTTTCACTGAATGATTAAATGAACTTTGGGAATATGGCATAGTGCGACAGGGTCTGTACATGTCCGCCGCTCTCCTTTTCCTTTAATTTTGGTATAACAACATTGTTATACAATTTTATATGACAGACGCATTGCTGATATGCGTGGCCAATCCAAAAACAATTATGTTTTGATGCATTCTCCTTCAAATAGTTTTTGATGGATGTGTAGTGATCATCTGTGTTGATAAAAAACATAACAAATAAAAAGCAGACATGACGTAACAAGTGTAGACGTTTTATAGCAGATAAATCGCTTGAGACATGTTTTTATTGCAAAACCCTTTACGTTTGCATCATGAGCTCTGGGGACGTGCTGATGCCGAGGGTTAGAAAGTCCTTAGAATTATGGAGTGTAAAAGTTTGGAGAAATCTTTTAAGATTTTTCTTGTGTCCCTTCCTATAATTCCGAGCTTTTTGCATGGACGTCTTAGAAGCGTGAATCAAATGGCCTCCACAGGTGAGAAATGGCAAGAAACTAATCACGACACCTATGTATCATACATCTACGGCAGACGATCTCGCAAACAAGGCAAGTTCTACATCCGGCCATCACCAAGCTTAACTTGAGATGTAACAATATATCACATATGGTCAGGTGAAAAGTCTAACAGCGTTCAGAAAACGGTCCCGCAGGCTGGGTAACACCTAGACGAGAAGAAAGACTGCATAGAACAGGTGAAGCTTTGGAGTTCTCCGCGCCATCCTAGGCGAAGGTGCGAATTTCAATTCACGCCTCGCCTCGCGCGCCATCGCGAGACTTAATATTATAACGGGACTTACAGGTAACGCTAGCGAGGGAAGTGTTTGGGATTAATCCCCCAATAAACCCGGAAATCAAACAGCGCGTTAATCCACTCGCAGATACGGCGGAGCGCAACTTTGTATTATTGTGCAATATGGCGAGGCATTATAAGTCTCTCTCCAATATTGTCCATGCATTTTTGCCTACGTCATGTTGAGGCTTCTTCACCCTTCTACTGTGACTTCAAAGGTTTCCTGCAGCTGGAAACAAACGCAAGACAGTTGTCTTTGTCGTTCCACTACACCGAACGAATTTTGACCTAGTTCACAATTCAAAGGAGCCTGTACGCATAATACATCGGTTATAGTCCAAAAAATTCAAACTATGACAGAACCCTCTAAAAACTACTGTGCACAAATGGTACACATTATTGCGGCAAAAATGCACATCCACATAATTTTTGTGCACTAGTAGTACACGCTATGTGCAATTTGTGTTATACATCCACAATGACGTGTGTATCGCTGATACACAATTTGTGTACCATTGATACAGATGCATTGTTGGAGTGCATGATTGTTCACAGTTCTTTTACAGAGAACTTAACATTAGACTTGAACTGTCGGTATCCAAGGACAAGGGTTTTTAGATTAGATGTTTAATTATGACTCAAGTGAACGCTGCATGGCTCTATGAAATCGTCGTTTGCGGAATGTGTGCTTCATATAACATGGCACAATTTACTTCGAACGCCAACAGACATAGGTACTCCACTTATCGAGCTGCTGCCCTTACTAAAGACCCAGGAGCCTCTCAACAATGCGGTCGCTGTGAGTTCAAGTCCAGCTCATGATGGCTTCTTCTCCAGTCGTACGCGGTAAAGTCTGTCAGCAACCTGCGGATGGTCGTGGTTTTTTCAAACTCTGTCTGGTTTCCTCCCAACATAATGTTGGCTGCCGTGGTGTGTGAAATATTCTTGAGGTCGGCGTAAAACACATATCAAATAAAAAACGTAAAAAATGGCTAAATACCTGATCACCAGGGATGCATTCCACAGGCGGTTTTGGGCTAAAGTCACAATTTGCTTATTTGTACATCTCGCTGGTTGGAATTTGCGTGGTACGCCTCTAACAAGCGTTATACATTAAGTCAAAGCTGTTGCAATTTCAACTTTTTGTGCCATACTCTACGCACTCTTTGAAAATGTTGACACGGAAAGTGGCTTCGTGGAATCGGGAAGAGGTTCTGAAAGAGAATTTTCGTCCTACATTATAATAATTTAAGCCTGTGCTTGGAGACAAATTCTGGTGACTCATAATTCGAAAGTATGACGGATATATGTAGAACTCTCGGACTCTTCCACTTCCCCACACCCCATTTTATAACGGGCGAAATATACTTTCAAGCTGAATGTTACCCTACAAGTATTACATAAGTAGTTGGAATTTAATTGTGGAAAGCTTTACCAAGAAAGCACAAGAGCAAAATTGCGCACAGTGTGTGGATTTTTAACACTTCTCACCGTGAAGACGTCTTTGTCAGCTATTTAAATGTATATGAAAACGCCTAAAGGGATGCTTATGGGTCGTTCCTATCTTACTCAGTCCAGGACAAAAATATGGGAGAGGCACACAATTGTCTTAGATTAAAATTGGTTACTTTAAAAGTCTGACTAGAGAAATTGACGGCCAATGGACTGCCTCATTTACTATCTAAATTAGCTGACGCGTGGTTAAAGCCCCGTTCATCCCAGCCTTTCTATCAGGGCGTTCATTCCGGATTTCGCTACAGTGTCATTTCTCCGAAAACTTGACAGATTTTGGAATCTTTGGCGTTGGAGGGGACAGTTGGCGCTAGCTAATATTGACCTAAACGCTGAGTGGTGCTTTTACTCTGGGCTAAGAAGGCCTTGTGGAAATATTTGCCGATCAAACATTGTCCGGATTAATTCGGGCCTCTGAGATATCACCTCAGCCTGCCGTCTTGCCTGAATTACAAAGCCTAGCGCATCTGATCCCGTTTGTCTCGAAAACACGAAAATGATATCTTAAGCAAAGCACAACGGAGCATGATGGGGACCAAGGCATTCATGCGCAGCGTCTCTCTTGCGGAACAGAATACCACTGGCTACACTTGGTGTCAAACACAGGGCTGGACTTATGACTTTTTATATTTTTTACAACTGACAGCTTATTCCCACTAAGATCTTTCATTTGGTGAATCATGAAGTGATTCTATGATTATATCACCACGTGGAGCAGGCCTGTGTCTATCGTTGCTGACTAGCAGCCTTCTACATCTCGATGTGTACTGACTGTCTACTTCGCCATCATTTTACACAGCTTGACTTTTACATCTGTAGCTATTTTACCCCAATTTGGAAACAGGAGTTTCACTGCCTGACCTGTCCATTTTCATTTTCTTTACAACAACTTACCTACTATAAGCGTTTCATCTGGAGAAAGATTAACCTTTTCAGTTTTCCCCTGAATGGCCTGTTTTTGTAATGGCGCATGGTTCACTGCTGGTCTCACAACGCGATATGTGTGGAGTACTTCGTCACCACTTTAAACAGCTTGACTATTTGCTCTATAAATTTTTCAACATCACCTTTTTACTTGTTGTTTCATTTGGTGGACGAATTGAACATGAATTGAAAATGAATTTGTTATTTTACCATTTGGAGTAGCTTTTAGTCGAGGCGATGATAGAGCAGCGGGCTTAATTTAGCATTTACAAATAGTAGTGTTATGCGAGGATTCTGGGTATAAAATCTGCAGATTTTGCGGATTTTGCTACATCACTGTAATTTCTCCGAAACTAATATTGATATAAAGGCTGAATATTAAGTTTTGGGCGTCTTTCTAAAAATATTCATTTTATAACACGGTTCCCAGTCAATTTTCAACTTTACCACCTCTTATTACGAATATGGATGCAGGAAACCCGACTGACCGGGGAAGGTGGTGCATGACATTTTGCTATATATATATCCTGACTAAAAGCATCCGTCCTAATGCACAGTCGAATCGGACATGGCTGGATTCGAACACACGATCCCTGTAGTTGCACGCATAAACCTGTCGAATGTAAGCGTCGAGTCCGACATTCGTATACCACCCTTAATACATGAAGGAACATTTTAAATCGATAACCGCAAGACTCATTTCCAATACAAGCTAAAGCAACTTAAAAGAACAGTTCCCGAAGGAATATATGAGAAATTGTAGATAAGTAATAAATAAAACTAGCAACATGCAAGAGAGAAACAGTCTGCAGTTTTCATTGATGCTAGGTAGACAGTCGATATTCTTGGCACGGCTTGCAGTTCAAATTTCAAACTCTTAGTCCCTGAATGATTTTCAGGCCGAAACTAATTTAAGAATCTCTGTCGAGGTTTCATGGCAACTGTTCGTACAAGGATCATATTAATGTAATAAACATGAGTTCTTATACGGCCCAGGCATTATTATCCAAACTTACTAGATTATTTTGACTAAATAAAGAGCTTAAATGTTATTCAGATTCAGGTTATTTTTTTGTCCACCAACGATTAACACATACACCAGCCAATTTACTGTCCTTCAAGTGACATCCACATGGGAACTCCATCTCTAGAGATATGTTAACGGGTTGTAACTATTTTCTGTGTTTACGCTTTCATTAGCTTTAAGTGTTATCTATCCATCCTTACACGTGCTCACATTACCAAGGCAATTTTTGGACGTATGTTGTTTATAGGTGAAAGGTCAATAATTGCCGTTATAGTCAGCACAGTTGGCTATAGTTCACTTCCAGCCAAGAGCACACCTTTGATTTTTACACCTTGCAGCTCCAACACACCTGCCCAGTTCACTTTTGAAGTCGCCGCCCGTACTGAATCGCGACAGGTAGACAGGAACAGTGGAACAAAAGATCTCCCTCCCCCACCTCTCCCGAATTCATTTGTCTGGGCAACAAGGGTGTAACTGGGTTGCTATCGCTCTGTTTGTATCTCTATAAAAGCGGTGGGGGGGGGGGGGCAGGGAGGAGCCGATTTCAATAGATGCTTTAGCTCATCTCTCGTATCCTTGTCAATTGAAACTTTAGGGTAGTCTGGCTCCTGGGTCGGGCGCCGATTACCTTACAGTACAGTGCCCCGGAGGCACATGTGAGGCTCCATCCACCCGTCCCCTGCATCAGAAGGGGCGTGGCCAGGGCTAAGCCACCGCCGGCCGCTGCTCGCCGTGACCCGTTAAAGCTAACGGTAAATGGCTGGCCGAAGCAGAAACTGCCTCTCGCTCAGAGCCAACCATTCTACAGCTAGACCGAGCACCGATCCAAAAGAGAGAGAGAAAGGCTTGATCGGAAGAGGGGGAGAAAAACGGAACAACCGAGCAACCTTATGAATATGCATGAGCCTGGGTCGGTGTAACGGCACAGCGAGTCACGTGACCATTGCAAAGGGCCGGGTTTAAGGAACGTCGGAGTAAATTAGTGCTGACATGCAGTTGTAAGATTTGAGTTGGCAAGGAAAAGTTTCTCGGCGTTGGTTTTGAACTGCTTGTCTTCACGCGGCGTTTGTGTTCTTTGGGTCCCCAAAAAGTCACAGCTATTTTATATAGCTACCCGGTTCCCCCCCTCGGACTGTTTACTCCTCGGGTGGTGAGGTATATACACGAGGAAACACCATTTACCTCTATGACGATGTCCACGGTGGAAAGAGTTGCTGCCGGGTGCCACCTACATCAAGAGGGGAGCCCGACTCATTCGCCGACACCCTCTCTAAGCGACCTGATTGCCCGAAACAAGATGCTAGAAGGTACGGCAATTCAATCTCTAGAATTTATTTAATTTCTCTCATAGTCCAGATATATTTTCCATGCATCGAGAAAATCGAGTCTCGAAAGTCATGAGCTTGCGCAAAGCTAACTGTAGCTCAGCTCCAAAATCTCACTGCATATACATACATCACCCGATTTATATGTACCGTTATTTATTGGCCTCGTTAGATTACGGGGGAGAAAATTGCCCGTTGTCCAAGGGGAAATTAATACTTCGCCATATAGGCTCTTAACAGGTCCATGTTAGTTTTTCCAATTTATACACGGCTCGAGTTAATTCTGAATGACACAGGATCTGTTGTGCCGAGTTCGCTGTTACCGCATCCACTTATGTGAATTGTGTTCGTGTGTTCGCTCAAAATCAAACTGGATGCCGGACTAAACTAAACATGCTGTACTGTATGGGGGATTCCCCCTTCACTCGTATAACGACTGAGTCCAGATTAAAACTTGATGCGAGTCTGTCACTGTTTGATTTTGTCCATCGGCATCAATTTCGCCTTTTCGTGTTTATGCGCTTTCAAATGCAATAGAAGCAAATGTAATTAGTTGGAACAATTCTTTGCTGGGGATACCTTTGCTTCGCCGCGTTCTTCCCCTGAGGTTCATGTATAGACGTATAGCCCAGTTTTGTCAGGCGTCCTCGTTTGTCAAAACATGAGGCATTTGTTATTGCCTTAACGTACAGTTGACATTAATTTTAGTCAATCATATTTTCCTTCGTGGCCTTGAGCAGTTATGCAGTCTCTATACCACGACACATACACTGATAAAGCTTCAAACATGTATCTATGTGATGTGCGAGAAAATTACTAGAAATTTTAATGAAACTGGTGTTAATCATCATGTGTGACCACCGAAGTACTAAGTTAAAAAAATTGACTTTTATTGACTCGTTTAATGCTATGTAAAATATCTTCAGTGATCTCCACCAACGTTTTGACATCGTGATCCGGCAGCGCCATTAGTTATCTCAGTTAACAAAAGCAATATCACGATATTGTTATGTCATATTGCATACAAACACAGTTATTCCTGGTTATGTAAAACTATGATCTGTTATATTTTAACCGTTTAATTTTTTTCATCGATATGTGTAAAAAGAAATCGTAATATTGTATATTATATACTGTATAAGTTTCTCACACCGAGCCCGAGTTGTCGTATGATGAGATCAATGGGAAACTTATTACATTGAGATTTGTTATGTAAAGTGGGTATATTACTAACCACGATAAATTTTCCTCAAAGTAAGAAATGGTATAGTGTTTATTATGGCAAGTTTCCCGCAGCTCGATTTGTTATATGAAATTATTCTATTACACACCTTGCACGGCATAAATCTTTAACATCGAGATGCATGAGAGCCAATGTGCAACCTATACTGTATGCGTATATTTATGTATATATTGCATGGTTTCCGGGTTAAAAGCGAGACTTAAGAAATTCTCACTGATTGCATGTATTTACTCATCGCCAACTCATGAAGGCACATGCAGTTCCACTTCATGAATGCTGATCATATTTACCAAAATATACCTTAATTGGGATTGAAAATACAATATAGGTATCATGAACGTATTTATCAGTAGTGGACAATACCTTTACTTTGCTTATAAAAAAATTACATTTATTTCTAGTGTCCATGGAATGTGGAATTTAGAACCCCATGTATGACTGTACACAAGATAAGTACATCGCCCTATTTGTTATTATTCTCAGTGTGATAGGGTTACATCTTATATCGCCCTGACAGAATACTGGGAGTAAATATATACCGTTTTACCGTAAATATAAGCACAGTTATAACTTGATTAGGTATAAGAGCGGTATTAAGACAACTATCAAGGAATTGTTATTTAGTTTACATTCAGTTTCTTTTTTTCTCATTAAAATACTTATGTATGTATATCAAAAATGGCAATATGTTACACACTATAGTCTCGAATATGACTGTGTACCACAGATATACACAAACTGTAATAAAATTGAACTCGAGGTACACAAATTGTGTACTTGAAAAAAAAAATCATTTGTATTGTTGGTATACCACTAGTACATAAAAGTGCAGATGTTCAATTTTGTTATTGTTTGTGTACCTGTGGTACACAATCGTTTTTACAGAGTAAAATACAACATATGGAAAGGTGAGAGGCATTTAATTTTGAGAATTCATATGAACTAATCATGTTCCAGAGCAAAAACTTGCTCTGCTTTCACGTATATCTGTCAGTGTGTAAATTGAAAACTGCAACTTATGTTCGGAATACTTTAACTTGAGAAAAATTGGTAGTCGGATTTTTGGTTCTACAGTTTTTATAATTCGAAATACTGCCAACCTCAGGATTTAAATCTTACTATAGTTTGATCGAATTTTTCCGAGATTTTAATTATTTTTTCATCTTTCCTTGGCTCAAGCTAGCATTTATGTCGAGACGTTGCAGTTATGAGAAATAAGGAAAAGAAACGTGTGTGTGAAGGTTGGATTGGCATTTAACAAACATTCATATGTAAACTTGTATATCATATCAAACATTTATTATGTAATATTTATATGCATGCACGTAATCGGCTACAGATCTGTTATATGTATATCCATGCATGCCCAAAACAAGAACCGCATATATGTACGTCAACTCGCTTGCACGCCAAATTACTTCCAATATGCAGCGCATGCCTTATGGCTGTTAATTAAACTCGTGGAATTTGGTACGCTCAGATTTTCTCAGGGATAATAAATCACCAAGGAATTGATGTTTACGACAGTGGAAACTAAGACTTTTGCCTGAAATCAGACATGCAACTTTCCGCTCATGCATTATGAAGGCCATGTTATTGACATTGTTATGGAAATGCATGCAGGTCCGAATTAAATTGGGTTACGGTTTTCTTTAATGAAATACGGGTTTCTACAGCATTTCCCGTTTTTTTTTTTTTCCCACGACAGAATTTGTCCCGAATTTCTCGGTCTGATGAGTACTTCCGTCTTGGTATAACCCCCTTCATCGTCTGGTGTAAGCAAGCAGACGACTGACTTGAAACTGATCCGTCCCTGAATTAACGCGAGATTCGAGAGTTGGACAGATGCGCTGCACGTGACGATCAAACTGGCTCACGTGCTGGAGACAGTTACGAACACGGCCGTTGTTTACAGCTATTCGGAAATATTCCGCCAATTCTGTCCATATTGGCCCCTTATTACTCACCGGGCCATATCAGGGCTGGTTACTGCTACCGACTTCATGCCGTTCATGGTTGCACGCGCATATTATTGCACATGTCCGCACATGCTGTCACAACAGTCGTTCTCCATCTGTGAAGTTTTTACTTTGAATTCAAATTCAAACTCATTATACTCGATAATCTATAGAACAGTATAGAAAACTCGAGATCATATCTGTGTGCCTATCGCGTATGTTTAACACTTTTGTAGTTTTATATATATTGCAATTTGTGCAACAATTAAACCTGCAAGATAAACACCTGAAACTGCGTGTAGCAACTAAATCGTAGATTTGAAGGATATCATTTTCTAGCATTTTAGTCAATAAGGGGAGTTTCCAATTCGAACTCTTTTATCGCTAAATGTAAGAAATGCCATTCGTACCTTCTTAACACGGTGAGACAGATGATCCGCAAATTAAAGTTAACAAAATTACCTGACATTTTTGACATCTCAAATGATACAGTTGAACTCTTCTAACAAAAGAGTTCGAACTCGAATCTCCTCTGTTAACAGTGTGGGTTTTCTTTCGCAAAAGGTTTTGTAAAATTAAAAAATCAATTATGTAGGGAGAATATTATGCTCTTATCAATTAGTAAACATTCATTAAAAATATATACCTAAAAGTAAATAATAGTAAATTTGGTCATTTTCAGGCAACATTGTTTTTTTGTAACAAAAGGTTTTGTAAAAATATGTAACCACAAAGTTGTAGATTTAAAGAATAAAATTTACGTGCTTTCCAGGCAACAGTACGTTTTTTTTAACAAAAGATTTTTCAAAATTACATGTACTGACGCATGGAGATTGTGATACCCTTATTAAATAGTATACATTCATTGAAAATATGTATACCAAAAAAGTAGTGAACATTCGTTGATAACATAATTATTGTCCGGAAAAAAATTTTGAGTTAAATGTAAAAGTCACACTTGCCAATGTGAATTAGTGAATTGGAGAATTTCATAAAATTATAATAATTGTGACTCAGTAATTGAAAGCGAAAGTTTTGTATATTTACGTATTAAATAGATGTCCTAAAATACCGTATACACATAGCATTTTTCGTATTTTGGTTTCAAATGAAATTTTTTAAATTAGTTATACCAGCTATATTCGTCATACTTAAGGTAAATCAGACTGAGTGTGGAAAATATCCCAGAGTTAATACTCAGACATAGCTAGACCTACTTATGTATGTGACGAACAGTGAAAGTCTAATAAACTTCAACAATATCTGAAATCATAAAACCTCGTCATCCCCTCACATACCCCAACCCCCCACTGCTTAGTCCGCCCTGCAGGTAGCTCAGCACGAGAATAACTCCGGACAGGTCGATTAGTCCTCGCACGTGGCCCGCCACGCGCCGCTGACTCTAATCCCGCCGTTATCACCTGAGGGGATCTCTCTTTGAAGTCTACCTGATCGTCGTTAGGAATACATCTGTTTGAATTCCGCTGAAATGCTTCACCTTAGCGTTTGTCGCCCGGTCTCCACAGGGGCAGATGGCTCTCTTTTCTACTTCTGTGGACGAACCAAGAGATTATTTTGTATCGCTTATACATTATTAATATTTGCCTCACGGGGCCCTTTTAAGAGATTGCGGATTTTATTGGACGGTTGTTGGAAGAATTAAAGCGATAGGCAATACCATAGCTCCAAAACGCATAGTTTTCTGTATATATTCTCTACACGAAGGCATTACACCCGCGCAGGTAAATGTTGGATATATTCCAATGCTTTCCACGGAAATGAAATACCACCATCTTTATCTATAAAGTAATATCACAGTTCCTCCCCCTCCCCTACCCCACTAAGCCGAAACATCTGGAAAGAGTCGTAAAAATTCGTAAGTCCGGTTTTCTAGTCAATACTTTACTTTCACCAATAATAAAAAATAAATACCAAATATTACCAAATGCAATTTAAAGTCGTGTATGCTTTATACGAAAAGAGGTGAGAGGAAATTAGATGTATGAAGTTTTCTGAAAATACGTGGCCGAATTAAGGTTGTTGTGTTGATTGGATGTTGTGAACACCACGCCAAACCCACTTGGTAGATTATTCTATCTCCGTGCATGTATACAGAATGCAATAATGTGTTCGGTGGATACCATACTGACCATGCTGAACTCATCCTGCAGTCTTAATTTCACACAGGCTAAATATATACGGATACCAGTAAACACATTGCACACTGTATACCGAACACATTGTCTTAACATTACACTGAACATAGCTTCACATTCTATCCATGTCTATCGCACACATGGACGACACCAAGGTAATATCTTGCAGAAAACAGCCGTTCAGAGAGGATGTATGCTAATGGCGTATCAGAATGGCCACGTTGTGCCATATACATGCATACAGAATTGTTGCAGACAATTTTAGGATAGAGGTTTCGGATAATCTTGCATTTAATTTAATTTCTTCGTTGCGGTTTTAAATTCTTTGCATGTAGAATTGACTGCACAATTTTACCACAACATGCGACGCAATGATAACGATATATGTGCTTTGCGTGTTAAAACATTCGCATAGTTCAATTAGTTTTTGGCCTATAAACTTAAAAATAAGACATTATACGAGTTGGAATTCTTCAATATTAGTACACCCATTCAATTTATTTTTTATCAAACTGTTTTCTAGCATGAAGCTAACCAACGTTGCGTGTAAATAAGTGAAATATTCCGAGTAAAGCATCAGAAAAATTGCGTTATAAATTAGTATAAATCAAACTATCTAGACGTGATGTACACATAGTCCACACATTCATTTGCAGTTTTTATATGCTGAAAGTCAAATATAGGTAATATAAATGAATATTTTCTCCGAAACCCATGCTGCCCAGCGATCATAATTGACCATAAAGACGTCTGCATGCGAGTAGTATCCTCTTCTCGCGTCAATATGACCGGTTACTGAAATGTTTCATGTCATCCAGGAATTCCCTGTTTGTTTGAACCAATATTGAACCAAACCGGGAGTTCTTTAAGTGAATTTTTCCGCTCACTAACTCCGCTAATAATTCATGGAGACGATATGGATGGTAATCGAGCCTGGCCGGCCTCAGCACAGACAAGCATGTCCATCATAGCTAATAGAGAGTCCCCGGTCATTAAGGATGGCCCTGCATGATATCCCCAAACATTCACACAAGGGAAACAGTATCAGCTCTTTGTTATTGAGAGGTGTCATATATTACATGTGGGATATTTTGGAGTTGTTATGTTAACTTTGTCCTTAAGTTTCCAAAGGTGTACGTAATTATCAAAACAAGAAAGAAAATTGAAAGAAAATATGTAAAAGCATGCAGTTCTATTAGGAAATATTATAATTTTTTTACATCGTATTTTGTTTATTATGATTGATTAAAATATTGACATATCCCACTCGTCTTAACGGCTATACTTAGGGCCGCAGCGACCTTGCGTTTGAGCGGTAGTGTTCGAGCCCTGTTTATCTCTGCGTCGGTTTTAGTTCTTGAATCCCGGTGCTAGGTGGGCGAAATGAGAGGAAAGACGCAGTAATTCATTTCAGAGGGATTCTCGATGACTTCGTCAAAAATCACTCTCATAAAACAGATAATTAAAATATGACCGGGGAAAGTCTGGCAATGGAATGAACGAGAGGTATGCTGTGAACTTGTGTGTTTCCATACACCTTTTCATGTAGCTAACCATCTTACAAGGGTGGCAAACAGCCTACTGGTTTTCCCTTCGTACAAATATAGAACAGCATGATGTGTACATAGTATGTGGTATTTCAAAATGCGAGTATACATATTCTATTAATTTGAGCATGTCCTTAAAATTAAAAAAAACCCAACTCTTCAGAATGTTGCCATTATTTTAAAAATATGGCTGCATTTCAGGACTTTTAGGCAATATGGTGGACTTCCAAAACAAAAAAAAAACAAACCTTTTCTGCACATTTTTGGACAGATGGTCGAAAATAACTTTGGGACATTTTGTTTGATATTGCGCCTGAGCATTTGTGTTGCATTTTTTTCATCCCCATATGACTCGGTCGAGATTATTGTTTTATTAAAGGGGAGTATTGTTTGAAGTCAAACTCGGTTAGGGTTTTTCTTCATGACTCCAAACGAATGGAAAATATCTTACAAACTGGTTTATAATTGACTGTGGCCAGGCAGGAAAAGGCCAACAGATTTATTTGCGACTTCAAAAGAACAAGTCTGAATAATGGTAAATGTTTGTTTTGAATGCGTGAATAGCATGCACACATCAGTCGATCAGTTATTGTGGAAACATTAACCCCGAAATGTAACAAGAGTCAATCGGGCCCCTGGTCTTAAGGCCCGATTGTTTGTCGTGCGCCTTAGGCAATCGGGAACGAGCGAACAATACACCAGGCGGCTAGGGCTTCCCGTGGTCGACGGACCGAGACATTGTCGGATGGAGGTGCGCGTCCCCACCCGCGCGGCGGTCCCAGGCATAGCCCGCGGTGACAAGATGTTCTAGCGCCATTCAGATGGAGTTTCCAACTGAGTAGAATATTGCACCGCGCTAGGAAACAGAGGGTGGAAAATCTGCTCCGGTCTCGAGAGTATGCCCAGCAAAGGGCTGAAATGCGTCCCATATATTCATGGTCCGATACAGTCTTTTATGGATACTGCGAAGCTGAAGGGACATCCCTCTAGTCCTCGAGAGGGGTTGTATTGAAAACGATCAGATGGGCAGAAAACCGACCATTCATCGACCTAATCAGATTGTGTCAGTGGCTTTTACGGCGCTGTCAAAGTTTTCCGCCAACAACTTGAGCAAGACAAAGTCCCTTCCGGTTGCTCGTCAAGTCAAGGGTTTTCATTTGTATAATCCTCTCGCGCAGCGTTGCGGCGCGAGGCCATTTAAAAGGGGAAACGCCCATTTGGATCCATTGTCATTTGTCGGCTTGAGTTCTACTTAACCTCTTGTTTCTGAACGCGGTGTTTTCCGCACGGTAATTGTTCAAATCAGTTAACGATGGCACCGTTACTTAGCAGTCTTGATTTCCTGAGTGGCAAACTGTTGTTTCGCACGATAACAATTCAGCTTAGTGTTAATATCTGATAAACATTTCAGAGGACCTACTATAACTAGTCGAAAACAATGAAAAGAACTATGTTTTTCGAAAGATATTTCTATCAATGTTTCCATTGAAGACTTGTCTTTGTTTTACACTCATATACATGTATATGGAAGGATTCTGTGTTTTGGAAATTGTTTTGGCTAAATTATTCCTTCGGGTTTTTGCATCACGGATAAATTTAGTAAAATTAAGTTGTGAGTGTACAATAGGGATATGCAACTGAAAGAAGCATTGTGGGTGCCTGGTTATTTTTTTTTTAACGTACGTTGATTTTTGTACGTGTTAATTATCTTTCAGAATTGTCATTATCCTTAATATTACTGAAAATTTTAAGAATTTTATTGAGTGAAATTATCATTCGGTTTTAAAAGAAAAAATAACTCCAAATCGTCAGCATTGGCCAACGCGCACCGTTAAGCCACATAAAAACACAGGCTTCAGTTATTTTTTTTATATATTTTTTTTTTTATATTTCTATAGCTATTACTGCTAGTTATTTGCCGCCTTTTCCTTTCGTAATTATCGTGTTCGGAGAATTCCGTTTTCCATGGTAGCCTGGTGTCCATAAGCATATTCACCTGAGACCACTCCAACAAACGCGTCGAGTTATCTCTGATAAGTCGTTCTGTGTTGACTCGTGTCTTGCTTGAGTGGCCAAATAAAAAGCCCTTGTATCGAGAGCGTATGTGTGTACACAGTAAAAATTACCCTTGTCGCAAAGTATGTGATTAGTATCGCAACACAATGTAAATATTTAATATTGATGGATAAACCCTGAACGTGTTTACCCATGACCCAAGCCTGTTTTCTGGGCGAGAATAATTACCAAGCCAGCCTTTGTGGGCGGCCAGTGGACCATGTAGCGGGAAAATACATATGCGTAATATGGCATGTTAGATCAATTACTTTATTTGCCTGTGCTTTGTGGTGAAATTATGGAAATAATGAAACGATGCCAAACGATGGCTCGAATACTGATTGTTGCGCATGTACTGTGTTATTATTCGTTCACATACAGAGGACAACCATTGTTGACTTCTTTCCTTATTAATCAAAAATTGGTATGGCTGCGATTCGAACTGTATTAATCTTTAAGGCTTCAGACGAAATGTAATTTTGATTTGTCTATTCAATTTAACTATTAATGCCAAATATTCAACTTATTTAGAAATATTGCAGCGATAAGGCTGAAATACTGTCGATGTAGCGTAGTGATTTATTCATTAAATGAAAAAAAAAAAGAGATGAAACAACAAGCGTCGAAGAAGTACACTATTGCCCTGTTCTTTAGGAAATATACATATGTATGATCTGTCATCATGTGATATACCTATATTTTATTTCAGATGTGCAGAAGCTATTTATCAATATATTTTCTGATAACTTATCATACGCAGATGGCATTTATTAAACCAACGTCGTCTTTTCAGTGGTCGGGGAAAACCTGACAGAATATATAAAGCTGTGTGGTCACGAGATATCGGAATCTATTTTAATGGAAAGACAAGGAAAAATTGCCTAGTCTTGTCAGATGGCATGATCGGTGTGGTGCAGACTAAAGCTAAACTTCAACCAACGCGGCTCGGGTCATATTAGACGGTGACAAAGAACGGAGCCAGCGACTTCGAGACACACGATGATGTTGAAGAGCTATACGAAAACACCAGCTGAGACTGCGATACATGACAGCTTTTCAACTTGTCCGATTTTGTAGACCTTTCGGTCTGGCATATGCGCCAGCCCCTTCTGGTCTAGACTGTATGTATCCCTGGCAGACAATATTGGATGATGTCTGTCAAATAATAATGCATGGAAGATTAGCCGGTTATCTTATTATTAAGCGTTCGTATGGATTGCCATGCTTAAGGGATTCTCGGTGCTGGAATATAGTTCAACCAGAAAAACTCTGATGAAAGGGAAGAAATATAATATGCCGTAGATAATTGCGATTTCAGCATTATTGTTTAACGACATACTCATACATTTTTAACTTGGCAGTCATGCTTATATTGATGAAAGAAATCCGGAACAAACCACCCACTTTTGGCATTTTTCTGCATGGTGCATGAACTTTTCCATGTGTGATTTACGTTTGTCTTGGTGAAAATAATGTAATAATGTGTGATGTTTATAACGGCCTGTGATGGCAAGCGCAAGTTCCTTCAAGTTTAGAACACGATGTAATAATTTTGAACAGATGCCACCAAACATTCGGTAATCCTTTTAGATACTTCTCTGTTCACCGATAAAATTGATCCGTCACAGATTGAACCAGGTTAAGTAAATAATGAATATAATCGTGCAATGCATGGCTTGCAACTTCCTTAACTGCACATAACTGCATTATATATAACATAGTTGTTTGCCGAAACGTGTGTGCTTGAAATATGTTATGATTTAGCTAAAATAATTACGGACGTAAAGAAAGAAGTTCTGAATTTTGCGCCTGTAAAAAACATTCTTTGCCGCTTTAAGGCAACATTGATAACTGTTGTTGACTGTTCTTACTAGACTGCCCTAATTTCTGTTTTTATATAAAGTCACTTTTTGTTCTTTGTGTCGAACGCCGTTTTGGAAATTTGACATGGTTGACCATTTGGAATACCAATGTAAATTAAGTCGCCTAGATTTAAGTGTTTGTTGTTAATGTTCTATCAAAGGTAATTGCTTTCAGTGGACAGTTTCAAGTAGGCCAGTGGTGACCATGCATTCACTGTCCGTGTGACTATATACATTTCCGATCCCGTGGTTAAAGGAAACATGCTTACGCTTGAAAGCCCTAAAAGTGGTATATATTTTTAGTCCGTCTCGTCTCATGAATATCGGAATACCTCATCTGGCCTAACAGATGGCGTCCTCAGGAACACGTGTAAAATTACTGATCGAACAAAGGTACCAAAAACCCATAGAGATCTTATCAAAACTAAAAGGCCTATCTGACTGAAAATCGGCCGAAACATTTGTTCAGTTCGGCTCAGTTAATAAGACTTGCGATGTATATCACTGGGAACGTAGTTTGAGACTGATTTCCTGAAATGAAATTGGAACACTATGTCCAAGTCCTAGGCCTACGTTCAGACAGGTTTATTTACAGGCGTAATTTGTTTGAAAGTTAATATCAATAGAAATATTTCAGATACATCAAAAATAAAAATTTTTTTCTAGTTAGTTATACTGCAGGATGTTGCTATTTACCAGTCATCCAATATATGTGTTTTGAGTGAGCCAACTAGTTCCCTAACTTTAACGGTATTGTTTCAATGAGTGTATAAGGCATAGGGGCAGCAGCTGATGACAAAAGCGACAGATTGGCCTGTTGTCCACTAAACTGTTGAGGTTAGTGCCCATTCGAACACTTCTCGCGAGGTCTCGCGTAGCTTCACAGGCGCACGAGATCGGAGATAATATCACGAACACCTTGTGCTCACCGCGAACAATGTTATCTGCACTAACCACGGGTTATCTCAAGTCAATCTCTGTTTTAACAGTCAGCTTAAACTAGCATCATAATTACCCGGTAATTACTTTGTAATTTTCATTTGTCGCTCACCTCAATGACAAAGGCATTTCGGAAAAACACCTTAGCCGAATAATAACATCGTGTGACGCACTGCTCAGAATATGTTAACTACAACAACGACGAGATTCATCAATTAAACAGCCACCTGGAGACGCGTAGACAATTACACACTCACACAAATGTGTCGCAGACACCTTCATCTAGACTACTAAAAACCAAACTTAAAGAAAACAATAAAATCTGCGGACATCGAAGAAAGTACTGTATTTATTTTCCAAACAGATTTGCATCAAGTCAATTAAGTGGAACATTTGGTGAAAACAATCTTAACGTTTCTTGTATAGTTATTATTAAAGAAACAAAAGGAATTTGTGAACTAGATATCGTTTTCATCTGGGAATACATAAACTGCATTTATATTTTTTAAACGTATATTTTATTGGTTTTTGGGTACCCTTTACTGAGAATGTGTATGATTTATCTGACACAGGTTAGGTTTATGGACAGAAGACTTGTTGTTGTTGTTGGAAATGTAACAAGGCCTCTTCGTACACATAAAAATCCTGAAAAATGTCTTTAACAACCACAAACCAGAATACAGTACAACGCATGAAATACGAAAAAAAGTTCGTATAATTCGTTCACCAAGTTATTTTTTGAGATGAAATGATACATTTCATTTAAAGACATATCCGTTGGGGTGAGCAGAGTTCGTTTGTCTTCGGGAACTACAAAAATGCAATTTTTGCAGTCAATTAAAAATCATGGTTGCATAAAGCAACACGTACTTGTATCATTGAAGTTATGTACACAGAGACATCCTCAGCTTTTGGGATGTCTTATATATAGGGCGGAAGAGGCGAGTTCAGTTGAAAAAAAGCGAACAAGAACAGACCAGGCCGTTCAGTACTTTCATTCGAATAACTGAGCCCCAGGGTTTTGAGGAGAGAATTGTTTTCTGGGTTCCTCCTCAAGTTGCTCATTTTTTTCTTCTTCGGCACGTCTGGGAGAGGCCGATCGCTTTTGAAACCCTCGATGGGAATGACGGCGAGACGGAGAGAAGGGGTTTGGAACAGAGGCGGACTAATTAGATGGCCCCAAGCCTGCCATTGCCGTTGATTAAATTACCGCTCTAGGAAAAATATACTTCAAATCTCTTGGGGAAGCTCTGCGAGGAAAACTAATCAAATTAGTATTAAAATCTAGCAAAGTTAATTCAGTTAATGTCGCAGTTTACGGAAGCCAGTCAGTTCCCGGGCACAGTCTGTTCATTCTCTGATCCTGTCTTGCCATCGTCTCATCTCTCAGTTCTGTGGACGGATGCATGGTTTATCCCCGCACCACCGCCTCCAGAATCCAAAAACACCAATATCTATAGTCCGTTGGTCCTCCTACTTTGGGTCTTTGGACAAAACAACACCCTTTTGAAAATCACGGGATAACTGTTTCTTTGTAAACCGTATTGTGTGTCTCTCGTGTATGCCCATAGGCGTCAAGAAGGAAAATGCCGGCCTTGAGCTCGCCTTTTTGATTTGAGTAATATCCCTCATTTGCTAATTACAACCCTTCAGTCGAAATACTTCTGTTGCCAGGTTATGGCGGTACTCAGGCAGCGTGTATATTGTAGCACGTCACAGCATACCAATGAACGACTCCACATCAATGGTCAATTAAGATTCTTGTGACACATGGGTTCTGTGTTTGTAATAAACATAGCCATTTTCTACTTTTTATTATACAGATAATTGTTCTGATAAAATATCGATGACTTTTTTGACGTAGTTTTGAATGTGGTCAATCAACTTTATGATAATTCTAACCTTCGGAAATCATTTTCATCTTTATTTTGTTCCTGTTTTTCAGCGGCTATACCAAAATGTGCTGGATGCTGTGACCAAATTTTGGACAGATTTATACTTAAAGTGCTCGACCGCGCATGGCACTCCAAGTGCCTCAAGTGCGCAGATTGCCAGGCCCAACTAAGCGATAAATGTTTTTCAAAAGGAGAAAAAGTTTACTGCAAGGAAGATTTTTTCAGGTGAGTCGAATTGTGTTTTATAATTCCTTCTAACAGGATATAAACACAACTAATCTTCTTGAATAAAAGATGCTCAAGTACTTCCTGCAGTTTTACATAACCTGTCCTATTGGACCGAACAGAGCTCTCGACAGGGGAGATAAACATGCGTATGACTGACATTGTGTCTACCTTGCAAAAATGTGTACGAGTGATACACAAACAGTATTGTGCTATTTAACATGCACATCCTCACAAATTTGTGTATCAGCAGTAATTCATGCTGCACATCCACACTGGCATGCATGTGAGCAATATTACACAATTTTCCCACTTTGATACAACTTTGTCCATGGATGCACAAATTTGTAGGCACTTGTTTTTATGTATCTATTTATCTCCGTTTAGTTATTTATTTATTCATTTATTACATCAGTGGTTTACGCCCTACTCAATAATATTTCACTTATGCGACGGCGGTCATCATTATGGTGGGAGGAAACCAGGCAGAGCCCGGTGGTAACTCACGACCGTCCGCAGGTTCCTGGCGGGTCTTCCCACGTATGGTCGGAGAGAACGCCAACATGAGCTGGACTCACAGCGACCACATTACTGAGAGGTACGGGGTCATAACGCCGCACTGGCGCGCTAATCCCCTCGGCCCCATTTGTTTTTAAAATGTATAGCAGCCCATATGGAAAATGTCGAATATGTAAAACTCAAAAATTAGACAGAACTTAAAGGTTTTGTCACGTACAGATGTACTAATTTTAAATCTTTGCAAACCGCGATTCGCGATGGATCACTTTTCAGAACGTCATGTAGTACGGGATATAATTCGATATAATTTGAAACATATAAGACGACGTCTTCTTTGAGCACGATTGATCGCAACAGATTTGCAATAATATTTTAAACACAGTAAAGTGGAGATTTGTCAGTAACCTGAAAACGCAATTTGGCTTTTAGCAAAGCTTTTGTCGCTTGAGCCTATGATTCCGATGACGCTTTAATTGGAGGCACTTTGAACGCCAGGTCTTCAATTTGAAGGACTTGAAGCCTCTCCGCGCGTCCAAAAAAAGAAAACAACCATACATGTAAGGATGTAAGGCCCAGTTGGCCACCTCTCAAGTTCCGGGCATTCGAGACAACGTGTGTGGACCGGTAACAACTTCGTAGGACTTCCACAGCGGACGTGGTGTTAAGGTTGTCGGCAGGAAATCCATCTCTCAAGACGTCCACCGCTCGATCTCCCGAAGAGCGGCCAAAGCTTCCAAACTTCCACTCGCCTTTTCCACTTTCGCAGACAACAAACACGTGATCACGTGACCCGTTCCTCCTGGAAGACACGGAACACATGTACGGCTGCAGCGGAGATTTTAACGCGACCTCGTTTTGAACGACGCATGTTTATCTTCTCTTAAGAACTCAGTTATCTTCTCTTGCAACTTGTCAGGTCTCTGTAATCGGATAAGACTGTCTCCAGCCGGCGGTAGTTCGCGCCTTCAGCAAACCCTATAACTGTCCGACCGCTCTTTGACGACGGCTTCGAAATCGGACTAATTGTTTGAATAAATACACACAGCTAGGACGATTACCTGCTTGGAGTATGCATGGCATGGATAATTTCATTAAGTTGGCTCCCCCAGCTAAGTTCAAGCATAAAAACGACAGACATGAAATACACGCGGCAGACTTCCTGGGTCTTTTGAAAACACTATTCGATAAAGGTCAATGGAATTCCAACGACTTAAGTTCAAGTTGAGTAGTACTATCATATTTTATACAAGGGGAAAAAGACGAACAGTACATTGCAAAAAATAAACCAGAACGGGGGACAAGAGATTAAATATCTCAAAAATAAACAACGCAATGCATTTTCGTCCAGACACTGTAGGCCTGTTTCCATCAAGGATTTTGGCGCACCGCAGCTATTTAAGTAAAAAATTCCTGACTACAGCTTAAAGCAGTGGACTGTATATGTCCGTATAAATATGAACAAACCTCTTTTATATACCCTCACTGCTATAAATTTTTGATTGTCGGCTAGTATATGAATGTCTGTTTCGACGACAAGATTCAACCTCTTCGGCAGGTCCTGTTCACAACACAAGCGTGACTCCTCGACGCTATGAAAGTTGTACTTATTATATTTAGTCACAGAATATAAAGTTTAAGAAAAGAGACTGCAAAGTTATATCAATCTTGGTAATCGAGAAACTTGATTCAAAACTTTTTTATGAGTTCATGATGGGCTATTCTACCGAGAAAACATTTGCTTGTGTAGATTACTTAGTTGCGCTTGCACTGGAAGAAATGGAAATGGATAATGGACGAACTTTTTGATTGCTTGTTTGCGCTTTCACTGAAAAAAAAATGGAAATCGAAAATGGCCGAGCTTATTCTTTGCTTCGTTGCGTTTGTACTGGAAAAATGGACATGGAAAATCTCCAAGCTTTAATTATGACTTGCTTGGTAGTGTTTTGTCGACGAAGCTGTCATTGGAAGAGCGTCGAAGTCATGGCTTGTTTTGGTTACGTTTGATCGGAGAAAACTTGGAATGGAAAACACCGAAACTTCAAAAACATGACTAGCGAGCTAGACTTGTATTTTTGCATCCCCTTTTCAGTAATGAAGATGGCTAGATCGTTGTTGGAAGTGTCACGGCCTTGCGATCAAAAGATCCTGTTTATCACGTTTTCTTCTGTGCTATGGCTGTTTGAAATGAACGCCCTTCAGCCTTGCCAGCAGGCAGGAAGCAATCAACCTAATGAAGACCGGGGAAATACTATGTTTTGTTCCGTGCAAACCTCCATTCGGAATGTATAGACTCCAAAAGAGTATTGAGTTGTCGGAACTTGTCACAGTTTCCGATCAGGAAACACTAGCTGATTTGCCGAGCTGAAGGAAAGAAAAGAAAAACTCGTCGATCGTATTGACCGAGGCCGAACGAGCGAAACTGTCATGATGTCAGGTTTCAAAATGGCGGCGCCTGACTCAGCTCTGGTTGGCCGAGAGCGGAGTTGGGTGTACAGCTTAGGCGACCGCGCTCGGAATAGGGCAGATCCCGCTCTTTCCTCTTGGCCGACCCCTCGGTCTCTCGTGGGAAATAAAATTGATTTCTACAATATTACATATATTGATTTCCGGAGCGCTTAAGTATTCCGCGGGGACGGCTTTATTGAGGGAGCAGAAAGCGTCGCAAAGCCCCGGCACTGTGAACATGTCCGGGGAAAGCGATAACCCTCACGTGATAGCGGAGTGCTTCCCATCCACAGGAGTGAAAGCAGTTGCGAAAACGGACTTGTAAAATGTCACGCGAGGTGATGAAGAACAAGCGAAGACAAGCTCCACTCATTAACGTTCTATTGGCCAACCAGCGTTAAGTGCTAAGCTGGAGAAAGAGGCTCAATCGAGAGTTTATGATACACCAGCATGACTCGAATTTCTTCCGTAGGCTACACCCTTACTGTCGATTATATCGACATATATAGCACTGACTTTTGCAATGTTTGAGTTGATGATTACATATGCATACTTTGGTTTATATAAATTGTCCCATATACATTTTTAGTGGTTTTAAACGGGTTATCATGTTTCAGTTTTCTGGAACCTTTTAAAATTTGAGCGTTTCTGTACTGAAATATCTTTCAAACGATTTCAAACAGGAGGGTGTATTTCAAATTCCTGTATGGAACCCCTTAAAATCTTATTCATCTCCATAAAGGGTGATTAATTAATTAGGAGAGAAAGACCCCCTTTTCTCTTGTTGCAAAAGCGTTTAATGAAAGTGGTCAATTTCTGGCTTATGAAACAAAAATACAAAAAAAGCTTTGAAGCTTCGTGTTATGATACTTCTTTCTTATCCGAGGGAAGAAACGGCATGTAGAGAGAAACATGGAATACACATGCAGTGTAACATACATATGGGTTTCTTTCTTTTCAGAACACATACCTTGCTAAAACCGATAGTTACTATTAAAAAATTTTAATTCTTTTTTTCCAGCTATCAAAATTAACAATATCCGTCGAAGTTTCAACTGGTGATTTTTTTTTTCTTAAGCGAAACATTATACTTTCATGAATCCTTAGGGACAGCCATATTAGCCGATCATACAGTGAAAGTGAAAAGAGTGGTGGTATAGCTCAGCATACGGAGCATAATAAATAGTACAATCTTCCCCTGGTAGTAAATGTTAAAGTTTTTTTAGGAATTCCCTTCGTCACATTTTTATACACGGTGGTATAAACCAATTCATCGTAAGCTTTTCCTTGATGCCACTTTATCATCCGGGTATGGTCTATGGTAACGCTGTAGCCTTGACACTATACATTCACTATCAGACAGTATAAAATGGCGCAGATCAGTTTCTGGTTTTTATATGTCCAGTGTTTGTACTCACGATTTCAAAGGAGTGTTTTTGCAGACAGAACAACTTAATGGAAAGCGTTTTTGAACTATTCTTAACAGAAACTGTAATAGCTGTTTGCCAAATAAAGGCGCCCCGTTCCACTTCGGAAAGTGTTGCCGCAGATTGTGTGGAAGCAATCATGCGTTCTTCCCCGGGAACGACAGCTTTTCGGACAGGGACTCTTCATCATGTGGAAAACAGTCAATGCTAACTTAATTTAAAGACAATGGTTTCTTTGGCCTTAATTGCAGGCGGCTTGGGAGTGAAGGTTTACGATGCCAGTATTGTGGAACCGGTCGCTAGTCGCGTGGGCAAGCGGGGCTGAATTCTGTATCATCTCATTTACGAGCGCGTATGGCAAGCTGGATTTAATGCTGCACTCACAGTTAGTGGTGTGATATTCTACACGGGGTCTTTTTTTTTTTTTTTTTTAAAAAAAGTAGATCAGAGTCTCTCAGAGCAAGGCACCAAATCCAAAAATGCAGGCGACAAAATGCTTTTAAACAGAGACAAAGTGTTTGGAACGGTAAAACCAAGAGCGTGCAGTGAAATGTTCACAGTTTCTGTATAGGACGCGTCAAGAATTTTTGCTTTCTCTTTTTTAGGAACATTGTATATTGTTTTATGCCCTTTCTAAAAATTGCATGCGGTAAGAGAATTTCTCCTTTTTGTGTAAGGTTCGTTGTGTATTGTGCTATAGCGTTTATATATGAACTGTATACAGTATGTCAAAAATCCTCAGAGTCAGTTAATCAAAATTGTTGGTGATCTGAACACTTAATCTACATCGACAGCCATGCGGCACATAATACTGATGAGCGGAATTCATCAAGGTACTGTTGACTTACAGAATGCTCAGGTTATTGCAGCAAGTCGGAATATTTTTCGATATATTTTAACATGATACCCATGACTTGTTCATTAATCATTAAGAACCGAGGATTTGAATCCTGTTTAAAACCCTGCCAAAGACTTGTGGTTTTATTCCATCGATAAATCTGACAGACACTAACTGCATAAGAACTATTGAAATATTCTTGAGAATAAATAAATAGATGTACACGATTGGTGGAAATTTATCTTTGCGATTATTTCACTGGAACTTCCAATATTATTGAGGACTGGTATATATGATTGTCTTTATACGGCGCCTTTAAGATTTACGAATCATAACATGTGAAAAACAGGACTTCATGTTTGACCTGGATACATGACAGGAGAATGTGATATGGGCTCATGTCGAATGATAAACGCCTAAAATGTATGGATTGTCTTCAACAATCGCTGTGTTTAGGATATGTCATCGTCCGCACCAGATTCTCTTTGGCGTCCCTATATTGCTACTTTGCATTGCTCACTGTAATGGGTAAATGAAGTTTTATGTTTTTCTCTGGTTATAATGATAGTCTTTAAGCACCTCGGCTTTGTAATAGACATTCGCACACCGCTTTTCAAACGTAACGGGCGTTTGATAAATCCATGTATAAGTGTGGACTTTTTAGATTTGCTCCAAATCACCAACGGATGAATTAAAAAACCAGTCTGTATTTTTTTTTTGCAGACGATTTGGGACGAAATGTGCCGGATGTGAGAAGGGGATTCCCCCGACGGAAGTAGTGCGGCGTGCACAGGAAAATGTTTATCACTTGGAGTGCTTCACGTGCATTGTGTGTAACAGACGACTAAATACAGGGGATGAGTTCTACTTGATGGAAGACCGGAAGTTGATGTGCAAGACGGATTACGAGGCTGCAAAAGCGCGAGGTAATGCGTGCAGACATTCGAGACGATAACATTGAGAAACCTCTGAAAAATAATAACCCGTTTGTAAAGTCTTGGAATAATTGGGGTACCTTTTCCCGCGCATTGGCGACATATGTCCAAGCTGAATTGACCATGGTTGTCTTGCAATCAGGAAAGCTGTAAAAATAATATAAGATGTTTGAAAATCTTAAAATGACGACGTTCCTTTTCCGGTAAAATGGTGTCCATAGGTTCCAAGTTGAAATGACAGGAGTTCTGATGCAACTAGAAAAACTAAGCAGTTTTAAAAGTCTTAAAATAATGGGGTACCATTTCCGGTGCAATTTCGACTATAAGAGCCAACCTTTGCTGACCTTTGTTCTCTTGCAATAAATGAGTGATACGTTGTCAGTTTGTGCACAAAGCGTCAGGGCAAAGGCCTGAGTAGATCGGAATAGACCACACAATCTAGGCCCCAAAGGCTATGGACGGGAAAGATATCCTTTTGATAAACTTTACCAGTCATCTTCAGCTAATATTGTTAGAAATGAAATCTTTGACTGGCTTTTAGAATCGACAACCACAAAGCAAGATATCCGTTGACCATAATTCCATCAATAGATGTTTTATTCTGTAAATGTCCTTTGCTGACATTGTGTCATATATAGTGAAACACTAACGTCAGGGGAATGATCATACTGTCTATGGTAACAAAAAAGCCATGGTAAAGGTGTCCTTCAATGCGGGACATAACACGCTAAAAACAAATCAGTTCAAGCGATGTACGGTTAGTTCTGTAGTGTGTCAGTGTTTCTGAATTGTTGCTCTCATTAAGCAGAGAGGCAGTTCACAAGCACTTCAGCCTTACTGTAGAGAATGATGTGGTTTTACGCGGCTTTGAACCGGGTTGCGTAAGCTGGAAATGTTGAGCAATTACACCCCAATTTCTGTTTTTCATCTTCCAACTTACAAACAATAGAAAACTGCCTTTTTAAAGAAAGTATCCTACAAAATAGCAACGAAATAGCAAGATGATTGTAAACGCAAGTCGTTTTGTGAAATTTGCTTTTTACAAATGTCTTCGTGTTACAGAATACGAGATGGACAATGGCAATAAACGTCCCAGAACCACGATTACTGCGAAACAGTTAGAAGCTTTAAAAAGGGCTTACAACGAAAGTCCCAAGCCTGCCCGTCACGTGAGAGAGCAGTTGAGTGCAGAGACTGGGCTGGACATGCGCGTTGTGCAGGTGTGGTTCCAAAACCGGCGGGCCAAAGAGAAGCGATTAAAAAAGGACGCCGGAAGACAGAGATGGAGCCCGTACTTCCGGCATTCCTCCATGGGCAAGAGACATCCTGACACGGATGGTTCCCTCAGCCCGGATGATAGGTCGGATGATGGTCTCGGAGACACCTACCACAGTAAGTTCGCAACGTCTGCAGGCGCTTTAAGTCTTAGGACCCCTTAAGACATACGTTCATGACGTTCGTTGAAGACGAAGCGGTTCTCCATCAATAGGGAGTGCATATTTAATGAACAATTAATGTGTTGATTTCGCCTCTAAAAACGATGAACCATCAGACAATGACTTATGAATGAGCGTATCCCTCAGTCAGCTAAAGTTGGGCACAATCGGTCAATCAGTCGGATTAACTAACTTGATCATCATAGTTGCCGGGATATATGTCAGAGTAAATTGAAGCAGCGACATCAGCGACATTTTTGAAGGTAAAATCTTGTCACAAACAACCAGTGAAGCTGCCAGTGTCACAAGTTTATCCTCAGTGTCTAGCGCTTTTTCCAAGTAGTCACAAACCTTTCCCACAGCTCACATATTCTATCTTCTCTTTTCGCAGCTGACTTAGATGATCTCGATCAAGCCTCAAGTGATATGTACACGCCTGGTCAGCCATTAGATCACGAGCCTGGGTTGGGACAGGTACCTATCGTACCCCCGGGCACGCCTCCCATGGATTCCTGGGGATCGTACACAGGAATGCCCAACGGTCATTTTATGGGCAGACATTCGCCGAACCTCGGAATGTCTCACCCTCCTCCCATGATGCCGTTGGATGCCAATCTTCCGGTCTCCAACGCGCACGGAGTGCCCCGGATGTTAGTTCCGGATGTGAATGACAGTAACCATGGATACTCGGAATACCCTCCTGTTTCAAATCACAACCACGTGGAGGTGTACTGATGACGTAGTCGTGATGACGTATTGACATAAACAATTCAGGGAAGATGGTCAGCAAACTATAAAGTTGTGTTGTTCGTCTCAGTTGTGACGAAATGTGAAGTTCTGTGCCCCGACAGTCATCTAACTGTGCTGTATATATTTGAATTGTGGGACAAAGTGTTGTTTTTTATGTGCTGTGGATAGAGAATCAGAGAAAACTTCAAACGCCATTTTGTCGCGTGGTTTCGTCAGTGACTTTGACACGTGATCTCTGGATTGTCCACACAGAAGCAAGCAAAAACACCAAGTTTCGTCCATTGTGAAAAAAACGTTGGGTTCAACACACCGACTGCGCCTGGGCTGGTAAACACAATATACACCTTGGGTTATTGCCACTGACGTTCGGTGGATTCCGGTGACTTTCAGTCATGTTCGGAATTTTGTTGTTCTGTTAGTTTACCTCATCGAACATGATGGTTAATACAAAACTTAGATTTTTCTTAAACATATGGGTGAATTACCTTGCTATGGGATCGACCCAAACAGACAAAGCAGTATATTAAAAGCAACAAAAAGTTTCAAATAAGGTTCAAAATAAGTGATCGTTGAGAAGGCTTCGTAGATGTTTGGCCTTTCTCGCCTGGAATATCTTGAGGTTTTCATGTCGTCGTGCATGGAGAATACTCCGCATAGGCTGTTTATCGAAACAGCTACCCAGTCTCGACCTGATTCACGCTGACAGTGCTTTGGTATCAGCAGATCTCTAGCAGACACTGACAGACATTCACGTCTGAACTCTTGAACAACATTTGCTATGTGCGTTGAACACTGGAGATTTTATAACAAAAGAGACATAATGATTAACAACTATATCACCGCTGTAGAACAGCTTTGTCTGTCTCTTCACAATGTGTGTTTAAAGATGCATGTAGGAACGCGCATGCGTATCTGTCCACACATCATATATACTAGGTAAATCACGGTTTACGGCAGATGTTAAATGGCAGAGAAACGAAGCATGTACATTGTTAGGTTAAGAGGAGCATAGAATTTCTTGTTTTTTTTTTAATAGAGTTTATTTATGGTGGATAAGATGCGGTAGAGCGTACATTGCATATTACATTATGGCAATTTCATAGAATACACATTATTTCCTTTAATTGTTCATTTTTTAAAATTTAACATTTGTGTTAGGAAATGATGGTATTCTCTGTACCCGTTTTTTGTTCACAATATACAACAGTGTGTATAAAACGCTAGTCAATTGTACGTGAAATTATGCCTTTGCATCCAATATAGCATAACTATCCAAAATACAGTACTTACCTTGGATTACGACGATAGAAAAAAGAGTACTCTAAAGTATTTCAGTTTTTGTGTTCACTTCCATCATTAAAAAGGTATCGCTCTCAATTTTGACCTGTATCATTTACAGAATTAAGGGCATTGGTTAACGGACACCATTAAAAGTTCTTGGAGAGCAGTGATTGGCTTATTTATTTCCACGTATTGTTGTAAATGCATGTTACGGATATTTTTGAAATGAAGATCTATTTATTATTACTCACTATATATATCACGACTTAATTTCTTGAGACACACATGTAATATGAAATTGCCATGTCACAGTTTTTTGATCTCGCATTGATGTGTATACAACTTATTTATTTATCTATTTATTTGATCGTTTCAATTTAATTTATGCCTATATTTATTATATTGGTTCTTGTCGTTATGATGAGACCGCGAGTAATTTGAATCTATTTTTAATTCTAGTCACATGTATGTATGTCACGTGACTTTATTTGAGTCCGTGTGAAGAATGTGGGAAACCCCGTACGAATCTGTTGAACCTGTTTGCGCTAAATTGTAAATAAAGTCTTATCATGGATACCTAACAGAAAAAGTAGTTTTTGTTTTCTTTTTTAGGTGCAAAATTTTTACATGATTTGTCCGCTTCATCATCATCGGTGCTGGACGATGTGAGTGAGTTGTTCATTATGATATATAGGTGCGGGAGGATGAATGTGGTTGCGGCTGTTAGCTAATTCAACCTCTATCTCGAGATTGCCGGTTCGAATCCAGCTCTCGTTGACTTGTCTGACTTTTCCAGATGTTATCTGCATCTGATCCAAGGTACTGGTTTATACTCCTGGGATCTCACGGATCACAAACCTGTCTTTGACTTAAGTTAGTCTTAGTCTTAACCTAAGAACACTCTGTACTCTGATAAAATTGTTAATTACGTTCATAATGTTTATCTTAATACCTCGGTTATCTCAGATCTTCATCACAAAAATGAAAATTAGCATTTAAGTTCAAGCCTAAGTTCAGGAATAATACCAAAAGTGACGTCTAAATGTAACTTAGGTCTAAGACAGTTTTGTGATCTTGGGGTCTATGGGGTCCGTGTGCACTTCCGTCCATCCTCAAGCCTGGGAATAGTCAAATAAGTTAAACTCCCTGATTACACAGAGTTAAAGCCTGATCTAATGATTCAATATTTATTTCTTTATTTGATTGGTGTTTTACGCCGTACTCAAGAATATTTCACTTACACGACGGCGGCTGACATTATGGTGGGAGTAAACCGGGCAGAGCCCGGCGGAAACCCACTACCATCCGCAGGTTGCTGGCCAACTAATGATTAAACACGATGTCATTATAATGGTAGATGAGCCTATGACAACAAAAGTCATGATGGTGATGGCGCTCATAATGATGATGATGACAATGAAAGTCGTGATGATATTAAAGAAAGGCGGAGATGGCAGCGATGACTATGATGATGATTTCACGCTGATATATGCAATGAATTTTTTATTTAAACTTATTTTCGTGTGACTTATGGAATTATGTATTGTTCTAGAGGATGTATTAAACCATACTGATGAGAACAATAATAAACGACTGCAGCACAGAGAGTAAAACAACAAGTGACGACAGTGTGATAGTTGACAAATGTTCACACGTTACCGGTGAATTCCAGCTTCTTGTCACTTTATCTCAATTTGGGTTATATTTGAACTGATAGTGTATATGTTTCAGAAGTAGTGCCTTACACGTCCCCTAGTACCAGTTCACTTGTAGGATGGGTGATCTGGTGATGGGACATGGAACAGCAAGACGGACGCCATTGCAGTTGGCCATACGAACAAATGCAGTCCAATCATACTCCAACTGATGTATACAGGGTCTCTCGTTCGAATGCAATAATTTTCCTGACATACGTACCGTACCATTTATGTTTCCTCTTCCTCAGTTTTCTGACGCCGGTCTCATTGACCTATATTACTGCTCGGAAGTATTTTTTCGTGCATTGTATATCATGATCCCTCCACACACACATAGTCCTTATGCCATGCTTTTACAAGTCATTTTTTTTAGACTAGCCATAAAAATGAAACAAATGAATCAGAAATAGAAAAAAGAACGTATATTAAATGTGCAGCCCAATAAAGTTTCTTCAATAAAGCATAAATCATATGAATAAAATCTATGTACGTTCCAAATATGTGGTTTATAGACCTACCAATTAAGCAACAGCGATTAAATTAAATACACACTTATTTGGGATTTATAAAACAGATGAAATATCCAGATTTTAGTCCAAGATGACACTGATAGTTCACACAGTGTATTCAGAGTTTTGCCGCACAAATTTTTGTGGCACTTCTGTTATTACACAGTAAGGTGTATTTATATTTAATCCACCCCTATAATTCCACGTGATTCACAGAAAATTAAACTAAATAATATAAGCATAACAGATGAGGATCTTTAGACATACCTTCTATTGTTCTGATCAAATGCTTCGATTCTGATCAAAAGTCTGTTCGATTCTTTTCCACCTCTTACCAAATAGTGTATTAATGGTATACCAGTATTTAAAATTCAGTGTCCGACCGACTCTATTTGTAAGCAACTGTCACGTTTAACTAAGTTTTAGTCTCCAGTTTTACTAAGATCGTATTTCCGTCAGCAAAATGCATGGCGTGCGAATTTGGACTATTTCTCAATTTACAGGTTATACAGGTTTTCCTGGGGCATGTATTAGGTTGTTATATTTCCAATATAAAAGACAACAGCATGGAAAAACAAACCATAGCACCGACCACAGTGAGAAAGTTGACAAAATATAATGGTCAGCCTTACATTACTATCGAAATGCGGCCCCTTGCCAGTTTACCCCAAGTATGGTTTCATTTTAATTGTTTAGGTAAATTCTTCAATAGTGGCTTAACTTCATCTAACTTAATTACACGCCCACTATGGCATAAACGGAATGGGGTAAAAATGCAGGTCTAGATTTCAATTGCCGTTTTATAAGAAGTCATTATAAATGATGTAGAAGTACTCAAATGCTTATGCTGCGCATGGTGCACGCATATGGCGTTAACAACAGGCACTCGGCACCAAGGGTGTACACGACAAATCGGGACACCAACCGCCAAATTTCTTACATCTTCCTGAAACAGAGCTTTAAAAGCCGTCCCTGACAACGCCGGAGGTCCCAAGCCCCACTGGATATGACATTATCCCACGAACCTCCGATATATTGGTTCGACAGACGCCTGCTAAATATAAAAATATTCGCAGGCGTATGTCGCTATAGTCCACAGGGACTTGGATTCGGGATGAAGTGCCTGTGGGGTCGGGATATAAAAGACACATTAATCATAATGTTCCGTCTATACCCAGTGTATTGATTCACGAGAGGCCCATTTCGCTGTGTGTGAAGTATTATGGAAGCCCACACCGCTGCAATGTGCCATTTAACTCATATAGCCGCTGTGAAGTTGTCAATATGGCCAAACTCGTCTTCCGTATGATGAAGTAAATTTAGTGTTTTTTTAGACTTTGTGTTTGAATTTGTGGAAGAAAGAAAACCAAAACCACAAAGTCACGCTTCCGAAACGATTTATTTTATAATTGATGAATATAACAATGTACAATATAACAATGTACAATATACCAGAAGTGTTGTGCTGACATGACATGGCGTAATGGTGAGCTGGAGAGTTAAAATGCCCCAGCGTAACAACAGTTAAATACATTGTACATCATCAGCTGTTAACAGTAAAATCAGCGTTGAAATATCTTAATGCAACAGCAATTAAAAACATTGTACATTATCAGTTGTTGGTGGTAAAATAAACTTGGTGATGAGTCGAGGTAAAGTTCCTGGCTGCAACAGCAATAAAAAGCGCTGTAAACCCTAACCCTAAAACTCTAACCTAACCCTCTCCCTAAACCCGTCCCCTTCTCCCACCCCCCAAAAGCCACAGTTTTGAAACTCATTCTGTTGTGGTTGATGAGAATAACAACGCATAATTTACGAAAACTTCTGTGTTGACATGAGCGAAATGGTGAGCTTGAGAGTTAAAATATGCCATTGCAAAAAAAACTAAATACAGTGAACAGTATCAGCTAGTAGCGGTAAAAGCAACGTGGCGATGGGCCCAACAGTTAAAGTGCCTGGCTACAACGGCAACGAAAAGCGTTGTACAAAAACTTTGGTTTGGAAATCGGCGTAATGGCGAGGAAAGGTGTAAAAACACCGCAGTGCGTGCAAGTGAAGAAAAATTAACTTTATTGTATGAAGCCGATGAACTGAAAATATTCCACAGTACAAGTGCATGGCGAGCATATAAAAATATCGCTTGTATTGAAGTCGGTGTTGAGATAATGAGGATGGCTAAAATGTCTCACTTTAATTGTACTTAAGCGAATTGTATAATAGCTGCTGTATGTACTAAACTCAGCGTATAAGCGGTATTATTAAAATATCTATGTATCAACAGCAGATATATAGCTACATGAATGTATGTACTGCCAAAACTCTGTTAAAATAGGTGTAATGTTGAGAAGCATAGTGAAATACAGTCGCGCAACAACAATCAAATAAATTTTGTACAAAAACTACTGCAGTAAAATTCTTCGTTGTGTCTATATAGCGGTAATTTTATACAGACCAGCATATGTAGACACACACAACTTGTGGATATATGTATGTCAGTGCATGTATGTATGTATGTATGTATGTATGTATGTATAGATGTTTCAGTTTAATGTCTCTCTCAATTTTTCATTTATATGACCAGGAGGAGTTTTCAGTACGTATATACACCTTGTCTCCTTGTGGCAAGGCCAGTCCATGCTGTCAAAGTGCTGCACCTGGAGCATCCTGCCGAAGACACCAGTCACTTCCTTGCTCTGACCTCTCAGTGCTGAGCGCCGAGCAAGGCAGGAACCAGTACCATTTTACTCTATCTATCTCAGTGGCTTTAACAAGTATGTTTATGGATGCATATGCCAGCTGTGAGTTTGCATATCTTTTCGACTTGGAGAATATAATGAAAAACCGTAACTTGTGAATTATAATTTTGCCTTAGCAGAAAAACGAGAAAGCAAAGTTGTCATAGTTTCAGATTCGAAGCGTTGATACATCAAATGGTATACTGCATGACAGCAGTTTTACGCTTCACTGACGGTATACGTAAAAATGTAGTAGACACGTGTGTGATTTTTTCGTGTTCGTTATCTCCTCTTCATGCACAGCCAGGTAGAAAATGAGACTTGCCTGTAATTCAGCAAAGTACAACACGGATCAATCAAACATCACCTGAAGCAATGTACATGTGTCTCTGCGCGTGGAAAAATCGCTGATATATATGACGCCCTTACATAGTGGCAATGTTTTACCGTGGATATTTATTTATTTATTTATTTATTTATTTATTTTATTGGTGTTTATGCCGTACTCAACAATATTTCACTTAGTATTGCTGGCAGATGTTCCCACGTATGGCCGGAGAGAAAGCCAAAATGAGCTGGACTTGAACTCATAGGGACCACATTTGCGTGGATATTTGAAACTCTGGAATTATTCGAAAAGTGCCACAAATGATAAGACTAAAGTCTTACAGAATACAGAGGTTTCGCACGAGAGTAAAGCGCATCAGTGCAACAGAAATCAGATGTATTGTACATAATCTAAATTATATAATTAAGTACCGATATATCATGTATAACGTTTATAAATTAAGCTATATATATAATGGCACTCACGGCCTGTCGCCAGGTGGTAACATCTATCACATACGCTCTCTGGTTAGTATTAGTTTGATAATAAGTTGCATGGTTTGCAACGTATGTACAGTTTTTACAACTGTGGGACCTAGGTGAAAACAGAAAGCTACATTAGTAAACATGCCGTCAACCAAAATGGGCGTTCCGGGCCAATAGTGGCATGACCAGTTTCAAAAAACGACAAATAACACAAATCACCAAAGAACTAAGAACTACAAGCTCTTGTCTTGTACATATACGACGAGCAAGTTTATACGTCACAAGTGGAAACGTTTAGTGGTGTATAGGACTTGCCAAACGTTGACTCCGTGCACCCCTGCTTCGTTCACCGACAAAAATGTCCCCACCCCCACCCCCACACCTCAGTCGATATGATTCACAGTATAATTAAGTTAAGAATTCTTCAGTAAAGTGTTAAACAGCAATCAGATAGACATATAAATAAATAAAATAATGCTGCAATTATCACCTGCATCGTTCATTTACAAAAGCTTGGCCCCTATACATTCGTGGCGCAGGTGACTGCACTCGTAAACTACAGAAGAATGTCACTGGTAGAAAAAGGGTAGAACATTAGGATGTCGTTGTAAACCTTTGTTCTACATCTCCATGCAGTTGGATCATTTTCTAGATGTGTCTGTAGGCCTACTGAATTTTTTTTCGAATATTTTCGGTCCGTTGAATAGCTAATTTCCCCTGAACATATGGTGCTATCTCTTGGTCATCTATAAAAGGAATTACCAGGAACCTCTATCACGCTACATGTACATCAACACACACAGATGCTTTCGTTCGGGTCCGCAATATTTCAGGCGCTCCAGCGCACAGGTAATCAGCGTTTGAAATCAGCGTCACGCGAGGGTTGAGCGCATTTCGACCGCGCGCACTGCCAAGACAGCCTTTTGTCTAATCGAACCAGCTTAACGTAATCCCAACGCCTAGCGGATTAATGTACGGGCCCAAAAAAGTACCGAATTAAAGTCATTGACGGAATAAGGTCAGACGACATGGATGGATGGGAATGAAAAACTTAATACATCAAAAGAAAGGCGGCAGGTACGTGTGGAAATCATTTAAGCAGTATGCATGGAGGACTTGCAAATAGGAATAATGAACAATGAAACATGAAGCCATTTCATCTTGTCTAGCACATGCGCTGAAGTCTACACGCGTTTTTTAAAACTAGCCCTTTCCAACAGCTTACAATTAATAAAGTGTAAATGATAATTAATGGGTTATTGTCAGCTTGCATTATCTACCTTATCCTTAACTGAGCTAATATATGGGCCAATTTCTATATTTAGCACTTTCCATTCATATCATGATGCTTAAATTTTAATATAGTTTGCGCAATACATACGCATGTGCAGTAAAATTAATATAAATTTGAAACGACATTTTTAACAATAAGATTCGAATCACAGTTAACACTTTTATTATTATGACTCTGTAAAGATAAACCTCTTACAATTTTAACTTCTGGGACTACAAACCGAACTTGAAAATGATGATTTAAGTTTGAACTTACTGTGATGCACATTGTGGCTGTGGTATACAAAATAGCGCGCATTGCACGCGCACAAAATTATGTCAGTGTATGTATTTGTCATAATAATGCTAACCTCTCACTCATGCTGACGGAACTTTTGGAAGGGAAAGTTCAATAGACTGAGCTACACTTATATAGAGAGAAATGAAATGTCTGAAAACAACATATTGTTTTGTAGAATAAACCTACAAAATGTTGGAATTCTGTTGCATATCACAACAAATATCAAACTCATCATTTCACACCAAAAATGAAACTCTCCCAAAATATTTCCCAACAGTGACCTTGGAAAACAAATATTAATTTTCGCAACAAAGGACAATGGAAACTGTACTGGGAAAAGGAAATGTAAATGTCGGGAAACAGATATTAATTTTCGCTGCATAACGAAAACGAGGGGCCGCAATTGGCATGAAAACATGGAATCAGTGACGTCACTACATAATGACGTCTCTGCATTATGCCACTGACGTAATATCGAAAGGTTTTGACATTATTGCCAAGAGACTGCATATATGGGAACGTGTTAGAACACACAAGACTATAGAGTAGGGAGCAAAAAGCCAAAGCAGCGATGGCAGTGTCAGTAAACGTCCCAGGCAGGCGTACAGTGATATCCGGTATCTCATGAACTTGCCTGAGTTATAAGATTTTATTTTAACTGTTCATGTAAGCAAACATATGTAAAAAAAGTTTTCTCATGTCAAATGTAATTTATAAGATTCACTGGTCCAGAATGACTCCAAATGCTGTCATGTCATCACATTTGATAGACATTTATATGAAGGCAATGCAGAAGAACCAAGCCTTGAAGACTCTTAGTCCATCAAAAACTGCTGGTTTGTGCTGGTAAGCATTACCTGCAAAACGACTGTGTCTTATAAATTGTGGGTAAATCAGCTGATTGCCTCTGATCAGGACTTACCTGTGTTCAATAACAATATTGAAAGGCATTTGGCATGTCGCCTTTCTCCTAATTAACACCGACATGAGAAACCATCGGCAAACGCTATTTCACCGTCCATCCGAGTGCAATGATTTATGGTAACCGTGTAAAATAAAAATACCGTAAAATACCGTGAGAGAAACACATTTACCTCAAATATTATGAGAAGGCCACGCAAATGGCATTAAATCTGTTTCGTGGGCGGTTTAAACAAAACAAAAGAAAAAAAAGAATGTAATAAACGCATTTTACTAAAGTAATTTATCAACTAATCATTCATTCCGCGTAGTTTTGTTTTTCATTACATTTCTATCAGGCATTGGAGTTAAATGGAATTGCTGACATGAAATGTTGTAAATTAAATTTGTTTTTCGACCTGCAGCTGTGTAAACAGTTTGTGTCGTAAGGCAATCTTCGTTCTTAGTTGGTGTTAGAACTTGGTATTGTTGTTTTGGTAATTTCCTGAAAATTAGGGAAATAGAAAAATGAAAATTTCTAACAGTTACTCAAACAAGTCCTGTTTTTGGAAATTTTCTGAACAGGATGGACTCTTAAAAAGACGTTTTCCAACAATCACGCAAACAGTTACCTTTATTCTTTTACATTTCTTACTTTGTGGTAATATTTTTCATAGACGTGCAATACATGTATTCTCATCCTTTTCAAAAGTTCTCACGAAATCAATCTTTTATACGTGCACAAACCGAAATTCTGCTAAAGAGTCTCCGAGGTCTGGTGCTTTTGTATAGTTTTCGTGCTACTGCTCATACAAATATAATGACAACTCAAGCCTCCTGACTTAATGCTAGTCTCAAGGTTAAGACTGATTTACTCCCTGTGTCAGCAACTTCCGCTGTATTGATTAGTGTGTCGTACGGCAACGCTGACACGGATATTGAACCGAGCTTTTGTCTTACAGGTGTTCTTGTTGCTGAATACGGCAGGTATAAAATTTAAATCATACTATAAACTTGAGATGCATTATTAACGATATATATATATATATATATATATATATATATATGTGTGTGTATACATATACATATATATATTATTAACTATACATAGAAAACTGAATGACCAGGTGATATAAGCATCAAAGAAAATCATTCATTATGGCGGTATCAACACGAATATACATGTATACTGAAAATCACAAGAGGATCTGTAAGGAGCTATACTTAATAAATAGGACCCAGTCCCATTGCATTGGTGTCATGTTATTGTGTGCATGTCTTCAGTGAGATGACAACACGGCATTTTGAGTATTTCTAGACCAGTGATGTCTAGTAATTGCATTTAACATGACTGCAATTTTTCTTTACAGCTAATTCTGCTTTAGCCACGGTTCTAGGGGAGTATAAGTTGTCACTTCTTCAACACTTAAATGGACAGTTAGAATAAAACCCTAACTGAGGTGAATTGACAAAAGGCCGAATTTTCACAGGTAACGCGTGACCAATTGGCAAACTATCATACTGTCGTGGCTGCTCTAGTTCTACTCTCTGTGCTGTAGTCTTTTATATTCTGGCTTTCTCCAACTTAAAACTTGCTCCCATTATATAAATGGTAACTTCTATAGAAGTAGCGTTAAACAACAACAGCAACCACTCCAGCAATCTCTCAGTTAGTCAATCAAGAGCGCTTTGAGTTCAAGTCCAGCTCATGCTGTACAGCTAGGAACAATAAAACTGAAAAGAAGCCGGATTTCACCGGCTAATGTTGAGCATATGCTACGTACCTATCACACTGTCGTTACTACTTTGGTTTCACTTTCCATGCACGCTGTAGTCTTTTACTTTGTAAATCAAAATTCTGCTGGTGAACTTAGTATCCCATAGACCTCGTCCCTGTGTATATATTGCCTTATTAAAGTAGTTTATTAAAGGTATTTCCTGCAGATGGTCGTGGGTTTCCCCGGGGCTCTACCCGGTTCCCTCCCACCGTAACGATAGTCGCCGTGGTATAAGTGAAGTACTCTTGAGTTCGGCGTAAAACAGAAATCCAAGAAATAAATATTAGATGTACTGTCATTCTAGACCAGTGATACCTTATAACTTGCAGTTAACATGACTGCATTTTTTACGCAACTCTCACGTCTCAATTGCTACTATCGATGTATTTACATGCCGCAGTTAGAATAAAGCCCAGGTAAACTGACAAGCGGACCGATTTCACTGTCATCACACATCCATCGTTACTGGGGCTACCTGTGCTGTAGTCTTTTGCATTGACGGGCGGAACGACTGGCCTAGGCATTGACTTAACATGAGCCTCCTAGAAATCACCACTGATGTTTTCCCTCTCCGCGCAACACACAGACACACCCATTCACCGGAGGAACAAATGGCGGTATAGACTATCGGGGGTGGAGGGCAATTTAACTTGTCAGATGTTCATTTCGCCGCGCCGTCTGTCATTTAACACATCAGCTAATCATACGGCTCGGCTACCCAATGGTTAGACCCAATTATTGGCAGTGTTTAAAGAAAAACGTTTCTTTTCAGCACGTTATTATATGAAGCCAATGTGACGGAAAGATCCTCTTATACGAATATTATTAATAAACATGAATATCAAGTAGCAACATTTCGAGTGGTCCGCTAAAAGGACGTCTAAAAGGTCTTCTCGCAGGCTAGGCGGCGATGGCCGGAATGAAGGCCTGTGTAAAGCCTTAGGAAGGTGAAGGCGACAGGAAGAACAAGTGCTGAGCTCAACACCTCTGCTACCGTCCTTTTCTGTCATTACAAATTGCACACCTTCATGGTGTGAGAGGCCAGATGTGGGGTTTTAAGACCTGTGAATAAAGCCAGTAGTGAGCTGTATTCTCTCTCCCACGGACGTTTAGAGCACTGTGTTTAAATAACGTATAGGCAGAGTGACTGTTAAGCGTGGAGTGGCATCAGGGTTTTGGTTCCTAAAATAAAATCAGAAACGGATGTTGCTTCGATAAGTAAAAAGAACTGTTTTTAAAATCGAATGACGAAAGATAAAGATAGTGGTTAATGTGTACTATTTTTCTTATCTCAAACACCACAAAAAAACAAACAAACAAACAAACAAACAAAACAAATGTTACGTGAAAAACGTTAGGAGTTTAGTGAATATCTGGATGCTGTGGTTTGGATTTGTGTCTATTTCTGTGCACCAACTTTGCCGAGAACATATGGTAGCTCAAAATGACACAAATGGAGAATAACATTAATTTCGAAGACAAAAAAAAAAAGCATATGGTAGCGGAATGTCACACAGGCAAGTGAGGAAAAAATCCAGTTTCGAGCAGAAAAAGGTGTGTAGCATGGGATTGCCTGCAAGCTATAGATCAGTATTTCCTGCTGAACTGTTATTCCAACTAACACACGCCTCCTTAAAAGAAGAGATCACCTTTTCAGAAAGTACGCATCATCTGAAAGGCAATTTCCCGCTGATTCTAAATATGGTTCTTCATTGTTTTTTGTATTTTTTTTACCGTGATTAAAACGGAAATAAAGATTGACGAGCTAAGGTGGACATTTGGACCATATTGAAGCACAGTGACGTTATTCTCTAAAAATGTGGTCTGTTCTTTTAAGAATATTCACATGGGACAAATTGGGAAAATAAGCTGAAAAAAAATGAAGTAAGGCGATGGGTTTAGGTCACATCGAACGCACCCTAATTCTTCTAATTATTTGGATACCAGGTCTGCTGCTTTTAGTCAATATACATGTAATTTTAACACAGAATACACAGTTTCTTATTCCCACCTCGTTAGTCCATCGTTTAAACTGCACATATATCTTTACTTTGCTGGAAAACTCAGAATGAAAGATATAAATTTTGGATTTCAGCGCCACTGATACCTGTCTCAAATATTAGAAGATTTTTAGAGTATTTCAGCCATATCGTGGTCAACTGCAAATGTTGAACCCCTTGCATCACAGCCCTTCAGCTCCAATGCACCTTCCACCCTCCACACCCTAGAGAACTACACGCACATCAGGTATAGTGGTACTGAGCCAGATTTCGTCGGTCACGGATGACCGTGCACCATTGTCCATACAGTAGATGTGAGGTTTTAACCAGGTTTCTTCGCCTGGGGGCCAAACGATAAACAACCAACTGTCCAGATGGTCAGGGTACAGCCATACCAGGTTCACTGTCTGCTCGTGCATCTGTTAGGACGGATAGGAATCGCCTCCAACCGCACGGACAGTGGTTCAGCAAACATTGGGTTACAATTGTAAATAATTGGCAACTGATTTAGTTAATTAGCCTATCCGGCTGAGCAATGCGCGGCAGAGGAGAGTCGGAGTACTCGGTGAACGTTAGTTACCGTTCGAAGCATAAGAAAGCAGATTTACATCTCTGATGCTGTGTACAATATATTTTAATTTACACAGAACATCAATATTTCGTCATCTAAAGTATCATCATCAAAACTGCTATCATCACCATTATAATCGCTGCCATCATTTTTGACCACCCTCGTCGGCTCTGTTATCATCACCTTTATTATCAGTATGATTAAAGATAATCCTCGTCGTCGTTGTCTTGAGCACCCATTTTATAGGATGACATGCCAACTGAACCGTCACGTCACAGATCTTGTCATGTATTGAAAGAAGCATTCTCTACATGTGTCTTGAAAAACTGGTGTTTCAGATTCCTTGGAAACGAGTCTTGTGTAACAACTGTATCTAATAGTATTTATTTATTTATTTGATTGGTGTTTTACCCCGTAATGAAGAATCATTTGAGAGAATTATTCTTGAGTGCTTTGTACACTTAATTAATGAATACACTGAAACATCTGTGTCTTTGTGACTTAGTTATTTATGACATTTAACAGTGAAATATAACAAACTGAATGATGTTGAACGGTTAAAGTTATTTCTGTTGTTTGTATTAACATAAGCATGGTTTATGAAAATAACACTTCATAGATCTGAAAAATAATAATACACTTTTGTTCATTTTGTTGTATACGGTATTTTCAGGGGCATTTACGGTGCCCATTATATTTATTCTTTTATTTCATTGATGTTTTACGCCGTGCTTAAGAATATTTCACTTATACTAGGGCGGCCAACATTATGGTGGGAGAGAACAGGGCAGAGCCCGGGCAGAACACACGACCATCCGCAGGTCGGCGGGCAGACCTTCCCAGGTACCGTATCTAATAGTAAACCAAGTATCCAGATGACAGTTCAGACCGTTCCCAGAGTAATGCCGCGCCATTTTTTACGTATAACCTCCTTATTGGTAAATGTGGACAGAACCTTCAGGATATTTGGCGATATCTGTGTCATAGCTGTATCTAATTCCCCTTATAACGTAGAACTAGAGGGAGCGTAAGTATTTATGCTCATTACATCATCGTGATGCCTTTGTGAACATTTGGAAATTATTCAAGGGCTGAGAGTTTGAACTGAGAATTGAATTCCATGCATAGAAAACCCTCAGTGCTGTTTTCCTTGCGTCACAGAGCCGAACTGTTGACTGTCTCTGTTTTACACGTTATACAATCAGCTTTATTTCGTTTTTATATTTATACTGTTTTTTTCATATCCCGTTGGGAACTTGTGTTTTAGGTTGTTCTGGAACCTGATTTTGCTATTACCAACTCATCACGCCCATTCATAGCTTAGGTGGGGTATACGAATGCCGGATTTGACACTTAGATTTGATCCATAAAAACTAAGAGAAGTATTAACAGTTCATGGAGTCAACCAGTAAAACATTATCCAAAGTCGAATTCCCAGAGGGTAGTTTCATGAACAAAATTAGCATCACGATATCTTCAGTTATATCTAATTTCAACGGAAGGTAGTAAACTGGATGTAGTCAGCAGTTTCAAGCGATGTCTAGGAGACAGGCGTGTATAACCGATGCGGTAGATCCAATCCGTCGTGCACAATTTTAACATTGAAATATCCATATCTGTAGTTCACATCATATCCTGCTATAAAACAAGAAAACGTATACAAGCATCTCAGCCGCGCTTTTATTGTAACTGTTAATATCATGTAGTGGTGATATCCAAACTAAAACATGCATGTACTTCCCCTAGCCCCTGGCTAAGCGGAATTATAGATACATACTTTCAAAGACTTTTAAAGACTGGAGTGTCGTGTAATAACCCTGAATTAAGAGGAATACGTAGGATATATTTTCTGTGTTAGGAACTAGTAATGCTTTTGTTGATGTTGGAGTCAGCTGATGTTGGAGGTACAATGTCGGTCACTGGACAGGGATGATGAAATAAAGGTTGGCCGAGGATTTTAAAGATGTCTACCCTTCCACCAGAGGAAACGGTTCAGCCTATAAATTTTATCATGGGACTTTAGGTTACTTCAACATTTCCGGGTTTATGGCAATAACATGCATGCAAACAATTCCTCAACGTTCTCAACATGCAATACGGAAAGAATATCCGAGAGAAAAACTATATAACTACAAGGAGATATGCCGCTTTTGGCTTCTTCGGCGAAGCGATAAGGTCAATCGAAGGCGGTCGTGTTACTTTCTGATAAGACCCCGGAGGTGAAGCCAGTGTGTAACTCGGCAATGCCTACTCATTAATCTTCATTGCTTGTCAATATGGTCGGTCCTGGTCGCCGTCAATTCAAGAGCCTAGCTGGAGCGCGATGCCGTTACGGCCGCGGTCTCGCTCTCGTTGAATACACAAAACGACCGGTGTAATTCCGACTTCAGGCCATGGACACGGCTAATCCTCTTAGCCGAGAAGAATTCATTCACGAAATCGGATTTCTTGGCTTCTTCGCCATCTAAGAGCCGGAGAGAAGAGTGGATAAGGAGGGTCGGTGGAAGTCAGAGCGGCGTCTGGTCGGAAAAGCCAAACAGATCTACAAGATTATTTGGAAACTTCGGATAATTAACACCCAGGGACAGAACCAGACACTTTTCCAGTTCTGCCGGGATGTTGGCCTACATGATGGAATAATGGGGGTGCGGGGTACCGTTAGACAAATGAGGTGACACTGGGCAGTGTAAATAAAGCTGGTACATACTTATTCAGATGATATATCAGACGTACAGCAATGTTATTTTCAAGGCAATCCCTAATTCTCCTCTCTTTACCGGAACAACTAAGCAACACATCAGGTTCCGTGCCATTGGAACGTCTTGTCCGACAAGATATTTGTCAATTAATAAATGATTAATTAATCAAGTCTTACCATTAAAAAAGATAAAATTTAGAGGAAATCAAATAAAACAAACATAAACCGCAAATGATTTGTTAGACTTCATGACAGTTATTACATATAGAGGAGCAACTTTGATCTATGGTATAGAGACGCCGACAAGCCGTGGTTCTGCCGCAGACTGGTATAATCACAGATCTCTATAATTCGTCTTTTCAAGCCGCAATATTCATTTGGTTGACGCCTGGTGACCATAGCATTCATTTATGATGTCAGTCAATGACCATTACACTTGGCATTCGGGAAAGTGAGTTTGATGGAATATACTGACCCATGCAGTGTGTGTAGCAAAGCGTATATAGTCCAGCAAAAACACACAAAATTCAAATTAGCGAATATGAATGTATCATTATTGGCAAATCACCCGCAACATTTCCACCTCCATAGGCTTTTGGCGTATGTTGTACACCAGTATGGTGCACAGCACTGGCCAGAGCTAAATTGTGTTGACACAAGGAGTTCCAGTGATTGCAATGATCTACAACATCCAGCGACATGGTAGAGGTTAGCTGCCTAGACTTTCCAAAAACTACTTTGTACGCCTTGTATTGTGGCAAAAATGCACAAACACTTTATTATTGTATACCATGCAGTACAATATTTGTGTAATTTGTATAATACATCCACAATGTTGTGTGTATCAGTGATACACAATTTGTTACCACTGATACACATGCATTTTGGATGTGTAAATTTGTACACAGTTGTTTTACAGAGTATGCATGCTTCTTTGTTACATATCCTTGATCGCTAAATGTGAAACTGAAGATAATTATAAGATGACCAGGTTAAGCTCTGTTTCATTAAGTCTTTCAACAGACACCTGCACAGAATTCAAGTTTTGTCATCACAAATGATACTCTACCAATTCTGTGAAAGTAAGATATGACAGATTAGTAGATGTCATTAAAAAAGTGAATTTAAGTAACAGTATTATGGTTATTAGAGATTACTCTGAAGTCGCCCCGGATTGGTCTCAGCCAATTTTAAACAACAGAAGGTCTAGAAGGCTGACACGTATTGCTGGCGATTTGATGTCTGACTTTGAGGTCTCTGGTTCCAAACCTGCAGTTGTTTCAACCCATATTCAGTACTAGAGCCTGTGCTATATCAGTAAAGTGTAATTCCTAATAACGATATACTGTTACAACGTAAGGCAGCATAACTGCGTTTGATTAAGTTTATAATTGGATTTCTCTGGAGGTAAACGTCCTCAAGGATTCGTGGCTTCATCAAGGACAATGTCATGGGAAAGAATTAAATGAGTTATGATCAATTAGATTTCACATAACTTGTATGGCAATGGTTCAGTTTGCGAAAATGCTAATGTGAATGCGGTAAGGGAGGCCACTGTATCATGGGACCATCCCGAGAGAGTTGTCTCCCGCCTTTCCTTCGCGTTCGCTTGTTCGAACAGGTGCGAAATGAATGTGGGACGCAAAAGTGATGCGGGAGAAGAATCAAGGTGAGAAGGAAAGTTATCAGACAAAGACAAACATGTTATTCATTCCGCTTGAGAGGAACATTGTAATTTTTCGTTTGACTGTGGATTTCACTCGGGCTCTGGTCTCTGAACGGTTTCTTGCTAGCAATATAAAGGCTGCCGTCGTTTAAGCGAAATATATCTGTTTATATGTATATATTTATAATCTACTTTCGAATACAACCTTAACTGAGGTAAAATACTAGTGGCCGGATTTCTCGCAATACGCATGGATATTAGCCAACTATCTCTCTGTCGTGGATCCTCTGGATTTACTCTCCGTCCTACAGCTTTTCATCATGAGCGCAGGAAACCAGAGCCGCCTTTGAACTGAAGAACCTGCAAATTAATACTTTGGGAAAGTTTTACAGATCCATAATTAACTGACAAACTTGACAACTGGTCTAACAGGTACACTATTTTAAAACTTCTGAAAGTGTCGCTTAGGCTTAACTGCTCAATTTCCCCCCCCCCCAACACCAATCAAATACAGAAATAATTTAGGTACACAAGTAAATATAACAACTATATGTTGCATTTATTATTTTTCAAGAAAGTGCTGGGTAAGGCAAATAGACAAAAGTTTCTATATTTGCTTTCGCAGTGTGGTTTAAATGTTCAAATGACATATTACTTAACTCACTGAAGTCTATATATGATCTACATGCAGTTTGCGTTGCAGAGCAACAGCTTACAGACGTGTTTGAATGTCCACGTGGTGTTCAGCAAGGGTGTGTTCTTAGCCCTCTTCCGTTTTCATTGTTCATCAGTCAAGTAAATCATGCTCAATCCTACATGCATGCTGTTGTATTTTTTCATATATTTTTTCATATTTCTGACTTTTCACACGTGTGGATACGTATTCGCATATAGTTACCAGAGTTACATGTTCCACTGTAACAAGTTCACATGTTCCAAGTGACAAGTTCGGCATTCACATATTACTCGCTAACCATCGATTATCACAAAACCCGTTTCCAACACAATTTGTGCAACAATTCTCAAAGGAATGTGGAATAAACAATATGTAAATATTAATGAGGTAAAGCAGTAACATGTTTTCAATGATATGGAAGGCCAAGCCGGTTGCACATCGCAAGCAACAACGATTCCTGGTGTCAAATTGCAAGTGATAGAAAGTGAGAGCATTTGTCAATGGCTTATCATCCACGGATTAGAAATCTCTAATGATCCGCAATAATCAATACTAGTCTAAGCTCATCTTGCCTTCATTACAAAACGAAATGCTGTCATGAAACGCATAAACATCGCAGTGTGATTGACCTAAACCTGGACGCTCTTCATAATTCTCGCGCGTTTACTTTTAATTGTCCCTCAGGAAAATGATTTTGACTTTTCAGTAGCAAGGAAATTGTATTTATAAACTGATGTAGTGTAGATACTATAGCTTTTCTTTTCTTCCTTTAATCCTGCTGAAGAAATGCCAGTGTGTGCAGAATGAACGCCTGAAACTAGGGGTTTGAACACGATGAACACTGAATTCACACTATGTTTAAATATATGGTGAAATACATGTGCAGATTATGCGTATGCGTACAGGTCCTTCCGAGATTTGCCACTCGGCAATGCCTAATCTTTCATGTTGTTCCCTATGGCTCGCATTCCAAAATTAGGAAACTAACGAATATATAAATCCGCATTGCGTATGTCCCCTTGAGGAATCTGGACATACAACCACTTCCAGACTGCTGGGGTCATACCTTTATACCCGTATATATGGGACAGACATTTGTTAACATTGTTGTCACAACAATGTCTCAGCCGAATACGCTAATACGGCCACATACCACAATCAATTTCCCATTTACTTACATGTTAACTTTTGGCCTTACAGCACTGTCCCTAAATCTGCAAGTCTTGAACCCTTCGGGCCTGATAGTCCTTGTCCCCTGAGAAAACTCAGTCAAATTTCTGACAGAGCATGACCGATGAAATTTTTCGCAAATTTGACAAACAGCTGACAGGGGTCAAACCTACCAAGCAAGAGATCAGTGAGCCCTGATTCACCACTACTTTTGCCTAGCGTGCATCCGACTCCATTTCCTGAAAAACACACAAATTTATACCTGGAGTGAAGCTCTGAAGCCTGTCCTAGTGAAGGAAAAATGAAAAAGGGCAGCCTCGGGGAGCAAAAGGAAGTATCTATATAAATAGAAAGGAACTAGCTTCGTCCTTCCGGAGCCGGAAGCATTAATTGTGGCGTGTAGCCATACACGTTATATACGGGATCTAAGAGTAAAACCAGAGCACCGACGACTGTATGGTAGTTGGAAAATGATCACACGTATAACCGGGGAAATTCAGAAACGAGAAATTGATCCGGAACGCCCATTTTGGTTGATGGCTGGTATACGAATGTCGGTTTCGATGCCGAGGTTTTCGTCAGTTTTATCGAAATTGTTCATGTAAATGCTTAGATATAGCAGAAACCCCCGCTATATAGCACCGCAGGTGCGGCAGACTGAGGTAAAAGAGAAATGATGTTAATTAAGTGATGTTAATTTGTAACATATGACTAGTATTGCTCGTATACCACTTTTATACCACTCACGGGGTCGAGGATAATATTTCCACGAATAACCTATAACACCACTTCAAACCGGAATATGTAAGAAATTCAAAGCAAATAGTAAGTAAAGCAGGCAACATGTTTGAGGGAGCAGCCATAAGTTTTCAGTGATGTGGAGAAGACTGTCCATATTCTAGGCATGATACCCAATTCAAATTTCCGAGAATAATTTCAAAGTCGAATGCCACTGTAGGTATCACAGTCGCAGGTTGTTTTCAGCTGTTCGTGAAGTCAACATTTTGCTGTTATAAAAATGGAAGCTTATACGGATTAAACAGGATCAGATACAACTGTGGCACGAATCACCAGAGATAATCAATGCTCTTTCCAATGCAGGGATTTCCAATGCAATTCCAAGGAAATGCATGGTTTATCTTCACATTGCCCTATGCACATTGAACTTCCGTTTGGAATTTTACAGCATCACAGAAACCAAAGATTCTGTATTATGTGATAATGTTTCTGCTGACTTTCTCTTCTTCTACGATTGTACACCGCTTTTCTTTGCATGAATCCGTGATAATTATTTTTACATTGTGTGTGCTTTCTTTAGTTCTTTGGTGGTTTGTGTTATTTGTTGTTTTTAGAAACTGGCCTTGCCATTATTTATTCTGAAAGCAGATTTTGGTTGATGGCTGGTATCGGAATATCGATTTCGATGCCGTTATTCAGGACAATGAAGGTAACACATTACTTATGGATAACAAACTCCTCCAGTCGCAATTGTTAAATGAAATGATTGCTTACAAAAACAATGTTAGAAGGTGCATCACAGTGTATTGGCAATAGTCGAAAAATATTGTTTTTCAAAAGTAATGAGAGACCTTAGTTTAAAAAGAAAAAGATGAAGACAATCGAAGGAAAGTATTTATGTAAATTGTGCCAGAAAGTAAATGTATCTGTATCCTGTTAATGGCAGCATGTGTATTATAAGCCAAAGCCAGCTTCAGGCACACAGACTTGCCCTTGATATCATTCACTATCTATTCTTCAGGTCTAAAACTGCTCAGAGTTTTGAGGGTGAAATTCTTACAACAATACAGAATTGAATATATGAAAGCTCAACAGATAGGCAAAAGCAAGACTGGTTGTTAAATGATCATCCTTTTGCTGCACTCATCTCTACGTGACATCTCTCCGTGGAAAGTAGCAATTTCTTGCAATCTCATTGGTTTATTACAACGATTCATCATGTGCGGCGTAATTTAATTGGCGGATATTTCGTCCCCGATCTCGAAGTATCAAAGACCACGCAGAGATGGACCCTATGTGACATCTCCAACTGACGTCTTCCGGCAATAGAGCCGGTTAATACGCAGTTAGCGATAAGAAAATATCGACCTTTGCTCGAGCCAAGTGGTCTGTTGGAATATTCCGTACGTCTTTGATTTTGTTAGAAGGCATATACCGATAGCTCACTGCCCTTTTAGAGAGGCAGGGATTTATCTCTTGTGCGTGACCCCTGATGTAACCCTTCGAGCTACAGCGCTGTGAGGGAGCTAACATCCAAACCTCTTTCGTTGACGTGCAGAAAAGCAAAATAGCGTTGGATGATCTTTATTGTTTTTTTATCTGATGTTGTTGTTGAACCGGTTGTCGTACGGATGCAGGGCAAGTTTGGACACAGTTAACAGGTTACCCTGTTATATTTCTTTTGTTTCATTTGTTTTCATCCCCCCCGGTCATTTTGACGGACTCATTGTCGTTCCTCACTGAAAAAGGTGACTGCGCCTCTTAACGTTTTTAATTCTTGGACTTCTAACTAAAACATGTCCCTGGAATCGGATGAGTTTCAGAGGGTCCCAAGCGTCCCGGGACATAAAGTTGTATGTGAGGACACTAGACCATCTTCCAGCAAAACTCCTGAACAAGGAGGAACAGAAGGACGTGAACGTGGGCAAGGTGACAAACAAGGTAAGGAATAATATGTTACGCATTGCCTTGTATGGTTCGTTTCCGTGTTCATTACCTCCTTGGTGGCCGGATGGTTAAAGCGTCCGCCTCGCGGTCGGTGGATCCGGGTTTCAATCCCGGGTCGGAGGGTACCAAAGACTTCAAAAATGGAACTTGTGACTGCCTCTCTTGGAGCTAAGCACTGAGAGGTTAGAGCAAGGAAACAGGACTGGTCGGCTAGGTGTCAGTATAATGTCACTCGGTGGGCTGTCATGTCTGGTGTCTTCAGCATGATGTTCCAGTGGCGGCAGCACTTTGGCGGAATGTACTCGCCTTGTCACAAGAAGACACAGTATATAAAAATTCGTCATATGACTGGAAACTTTACGACGTAAAACGTAAGCATGCATACAGGAATACCGTGTTCGTTATCTCACTCGCACACAGGGTTGGTTTATCATTGCATCAATCCCATGATTCATGAGCAGGCCCGGCCTGAAACATTTGAAGTCGCCATGAGGGGCAGTATAGACGTCAACATTTGCAACACATACATAAGGGTCATTTAATTATATGGGAGAGGCGAAAACATAATGCACAATTAAGGTGGACTTGATGCAGTCAGTATAAATAGTTTTCAACAAAGGGTGCCAAGTTTCATACCTGTTGGGCATTAGTTGTTGTCAGCAGTTCCAAAAAAATTGATTCTTAAATATCTCTGTAAGACAATTGAGAAAGTAAGATAAAGCTAGGCTTAATATGGAAGTGTGTTCCCGCAAAAGTTGTGTCAAAGTATGAAATTCGTTAAAAATACAGAAGTTGTAAAACCATGACGATTAAAAATATAACAATTAACAGCAAGTTGTGTAACTAAAGAAAACCAAAATGGACTTAAAAGGTTGCACAGTTATGTCTATTGGAGGATAATGGGGAACATGAATGTGCATTGTGATATGTGCGCGAGTATGTGCACAACTTCCTAGCGTATGATGTGCACCCGCTGTGAGTTAGCGCAGCGCCAGGACCCAGAAGCCTCCCACCAATGCTGTCGCTGTGAGTTCATGTTCATCTCATGCTGACTTCCTCTCCGGCCGTACGTGGGAAGGTCTGCCAGAAATCTGCGGATAGTCGCGGGTTTCCCCGGGCTCTGTCCGGTTTCCGCCCACCACAATGCTGGCCGCCCTAGTATAAGTGAAATATTCTTGAGTACAGCGCACTGTAAATACCCCTGAACATACCGTATACAACAAAATGAACAAAAGTATATTGTGATTCTTGAGATCTATGAAGTGTTATTTTCATAAACCATGCTTATGTTAATACAAACAACAGAAATAACTTTAACTGTTCAACATCATTCAGTTTGTTATATTTCATTGTTAAATGTCATAAAGAGTTAAGTCACCAAGACACAGATGTTTCAGTTTATTTATTAATGACGTGTGTTGTGTATAAAGCTCACAAGAATAATTCTCTCAAATGATTGTACACCGTACGTCCGTCTGCCTATCCGTCCCACCCTGAGCATATTAATTTTATGCAGTTTTATGTAACACAGTGAGCGCGAAAATCTTCTGGAACTCACACATTTTGTTGTAGACATTTTCCATATGTGCATGTTATCTTCAATTTGTTTCACAAATCATTTCTTAGTTTTACTGATACCGGTCAGTTTCTTGTCTCTTTAATATGTCATTCCAATATCGGCTGGATTTTTCTGTGTAATCATCTCCTGCTACATAAGGTGGCGTAATGGCCCAGTGCCTCTCACCAACACGGTGGCTGTGAGTTCATGTCCAATTCATGTTGGCTTCCTCTCCGGTCATCCGTGGAAAGGTCCGCAAGCAACATGCGGGTGGTTTCTTCCAGGCTTTGCCCGGTTTCCTCCCAGCATAATGCTGGCCGCCGTCGCATAATTGAAACATTCTTGAGCAGGGCGTAAAACACCAATCAAATAAATAAATAAATAAATAAATGCTACATAAGTAGGGAAATTTCTGAAACCCATAGGCTTTGTAGTAGAAATTTTCAGGATGTGCTCAGTATTTCCATTTCGTACTCTTAATCAATTTTGAGGCAATACATTTGCTTTTCACTCCCTTTCAAAAGAAAATGCTACACACGGCCATCTACAATTCTGCGATCGAAGGGCACTTTGTACAGTATAACACTCAGTGATCTTCCACCACCATGGCGTGTTTATGTCACATGTAGGAAAGTTCATCAGCACCTTACCAAAGTTGGTGGTTTACACCGACCACTCTAGGCCATTCTGGCTGATTCTAGGCCAGTGACGTCCAGTATATAGCATTTAACACCACTGCAATTTTTTTTTATTATCCAATTCTACCTTAGCCATGGTGCTGGGGGGGGGGGGTGTAAGTTGTTACTTCTTAAACTCTTACACGAACAGTTATAACAAAATCCTAACTGAGGTAAATTGACAAGAGTCCAGATTTTACCGGTAACGTGTGACCATTTTCCATCTATCGTCGATGCTCTAGTTTTACTCTCTGTGCTGCAGTCTTTTATATTCTAGCTTTCTCCACCTTAAAACTTGCCCCCATCATATAAACTAATTTTAGTAAAGCTAACTTCTAGAGAAGACAGCGTTAAACACTAACAACAACCAATCCAACAATCGCTCAGTTAATCAATCAACTGATCAGCCTGTCATCAGGTCAGTCAATCTCGTTTCAGCCTCTCCCCTCCAGTGTTCCCGATGTGACCAGGTTATCCTGGGTCGATACGTACTGAAGGTGTTGAGTCGGATGTACCACCCACACTGCCTGACGTGTACCGCTTGCGGGGTGACCCTCACCTCGTCCTGCTTCTCTAAGGCTGATCAGATCTTCTGCGCAGAGGATTTCTTCAAGTAAGTCTAGTAGAAAAGGGTAGAGGCATGGCCATACACACGTAACCGATGAAATCCAACCTCTTATCAGTTCAGCTAAGTTGGAGTTTGACTCTAACTGTTCATGTAAAGGCTTAAAAAGTGTCATCGTACTCCGCCACTGACACCAGGGCTAACGCAGAATTAGACATAAAACTGGGAATGTATGTTTTAGAAAAGTGTCATCGTACGTCGCCACTGACACCAGGGCTAACGCAGAATTAGACATAAAACTGGGCATGTATGTTTTAGAAAAGGAACAAGTCAATAAAATGAGCTACGCAGTATTCGTCTTTGCAAAGTGTACCAGTGACACACGAGTAAAGCATGCTGGAGGGTCTCCACGGCGTAGTAAGAATTAACCAGGCCTGAATCGCTTATTTTGGATCTTTTGAAGTATCTATTAACTGAGAGATGTTCTGACCGAAGTCGGTAGCTACTAGACAAGGAAAAATGGAGGCTGTCATGAAAATTGACAGCAGGGTTACAGGAGTAAAACGCCCCCTATCTCAAGTGTCCCGCTCAGTTTGCCATAGTTTAAATAATAAAGACTTTACTTCATGTAGAAATAAAATGAATGTCATGTCTTGAAATAAAATGAGCGAAAGGAACAGATCTTATAATTCGATATTGGGACCTAGGCTCGTTGCGATCCCATTGAAACATACAGCAGAGCGCCCAATATCTATATCAACGTCATATCTGCACGCTGATACCAATGTATAAATATTATTTATTTCACTGCTATTTAACACCACTCTACATTTTGTCACTTAAACAATCCGGTCAGTTTTATATGTGGAAAGAGCAAAAGCCCGTCACCAGGAATATATCTATGACCCAGTAAAGCCCACATCTTTCTCTGTCTAAATCCATATATCTGCTACTTACCCAGGGCTATTCGCCCCGGCCAACCCTGGTCAACTTTCCAGACGCCGGTCAGAGCAAATGTTGCCTAATTAGCCACAGACACAGACGATTACGGGGCAATTAGCACAGACACCGGGTCCGAGACAACAATTAAGCTATCGCCATAATCACAGGTCAGGCTCATGTTGACGGGTTAATGAATCCGTCTCAGGACGTATTCAGGCTTGCAAGCGACCATGTTTATGGGCTTTTATCAGCAATTCTAGGAATAGAAACGTACACTTTTGATTTGTGCATGGAATTCTTGTGAGTTTTAGGAAGTTCCTATTCGAGACGTATTTTTGCTCTCTCTATTGGGAAACTCGTTAAACTCCTTTGTTCTTTCCTGGATTACCTCACACTTTTTAGTACATGTGTGTACAGAAAGCACGTGGGCAGTACACAAACACTCCTGCGTCACGGCAGAAAAGATGTCGAGTCCGTCAGCCTCCCATTACAATACACCCAAACGACGGTAGCAACACAAGCTTTTTCTGCAGTTCTGTTTTTATCAGTCAGTGAGTATCGACTGGTAAAAGAATTTCCAAAGTCAGGGTAGGATGGGCATGCAAGGAAAGGTCATGTAGCCGTTTATCATTATACAAATGAGTCATGCATAGCCTGGAGGATATTCGTCATACAAGGTCTTACTCTGACTGCCAAAAAGAATATTTGCACTTCATGGTATACCGCATGCATAGTATGCAATTTTATGAACAGTTAGAATAAATCCCAAACTAAGGTAATGTGACGTGGGAAATGAACGAAACACACACGATTTGTGGTGACGAGGTCTTCATGTGTATAATTTTATTCACTGATTCCGTGGATAACCCTATGAACATAAACACAGAATGTGACAAAGTAATGTTACACAGATATGCTCGTTTCAAACATATGCAATGAACAATACGTTCAGATTAGAGAATGATGCATATTTAAGTATCTTTAATTCCGAGCGCTGGTTATTAGTTATTATCGTATACACCGTTATACACAATGAACGCTAGGCAGGGTGTGCACACCATTATATTTTCTGAACACGAACTATAAAGCAGGCCACATAAAAGTATTGCAATTGTTGCAAACGATATGATAAAGAAATTATCAGACAAATCGTGATAAACTTAATTACCCTTGTTGACCAAGAATACATCAGGAGACAAACGGCGTATCCAGCCCAGAATACCGGTACATAACACAGTCGAGACATCTGTGTCTACCTAAATACACAAACATTAATTGTGTAAAGCAAAGTAACCATTAAATGTTACTTGAGACAAAAAAATCCTAATTGGGCAATTTTGATGTGAATCACAACAGCTGAATTTACAGATATATCTACGTCTGGTACAATTGTACGACAATTCAGTGAAGCATATCGTCATATAGCTGCATTGAAAACTACATGCGCAATAGTGGTAAAACGAACCATTTATCTCGCTGAAAGTAATAGAAAAGTCTACAGAATAACATAACGCTATGATGCAGAAATAGGTAAATGACACTGAACATGTGATGATCACCCGCACAACTTGCGCAGCGGTTGGAACTTTCCGGTAGCTGTAGCCATGTTATTCGTTGGCAGCCATGTTTACCTAGCACAAGCGAAACAACGTCACACTAACTGTTATAAAGAACCCACAAATGTAACTTATCAGGACTACATATAAACGGTAACTAAAGCTGATTATTATATAGACAGAATCATGTAAACAATATGGTTTCTACTTACGAGACATCACTTAGAACTCGGCAGTAAAATAATACAAAGCACTTCTTTCGGGATATCTGTAGACGGAGTGGCGAGGAGTGACGTTATACAAAGAGCATCATAATATGACATATCCCAAGCGCGTCATAGCTAACCTGTACCGGGGCCAATCAGGGACAGGGGATGTCCGATATATGAATAAAGAGTATAAACAAAAAACCCCAACTGACTCTATCACATACTCCACTGCTAAATAGTTGTCGCCTCGACAATTCTAAGAAATTTTCAAGTTTCTTCTAACAATAAACAATACAATCCTCTCAGTGTTGTTACAAGTGAGTCTTTGACAGCATTTGCATTAAGAGAAGTTACTTACAGTCTCACTTACATTTGCCAAAACGTGATTATTTATAACGAAGGCACAAGTTTCTTGATTCAAGATGGATCCAGGCTCATGATGTACATTGGAATGAGCCCCAGCATCAGAACGTGTTGTTCGACGAGGGATTTCGCTTGCCATGGCTCAGATGGTGTAGACTCGGTAGGGTACTTCTCTACTGGAAGGGATCCAGCCCGACATAGCTTTCCTGCTCTGAGTGAAGCAGGACAACCTTCATCGACGGGCGCGATGCTATCCAGATGGGGTTGTTCAATTGGAGGCAATGTTATATCAGATTTTTCGGATAGAACATACAGGTTTAAGTCATCATCACTCTCTCCTTCCACTGAATCCTGCTTCTCTGGCTTCGATTCAGATGAGTCCCGATGAGCACTGGAGGTAGGTGGAAGGGTGTCATAAATATCTGGCACTAAAAGTCTGGCATCCAGAATGTCCTGTCTTCTCATCGTCATTGTAGATCCATCTCCAACTAAAGGATAAACCATATACACATGCAACTGTGGATCTGGACGACCAACAATCTTATAGGACATGTCATTCCATACATCTTGGATATCATGACGATCCCGGTGTCCCCTATTCCGAAGGAATACCGTAGTTCCAACAGGCAGGTCGGTATTCGAAGCCTTCCGGCCCTGAAGCTTTTTCCTACGGAGGGCTTCTTTCTTTATTAGCATTGCAGCAATTGTAGATCTTACAGTCTTACCAGCTTTAGAAAGAATACATCTTTCACATGCGGCAACATGGAGAGCAACATCTCTGGCCATTTCGACTCAGTAGCACCTTGTGCGCAGCAGTCCGAGGACTCGCTCCGTCCCTTGATGACCTGACTTGTCATGTACCTCTACAAGTACTCGCTCCTTTCAAGGCTGTGGTAGGATCAGCAATTCATAGGCTTGGCCGTGAATCATCACTTTGCGATAGAGGGAGCCATCTTTCTCCAAGACTCTGCTCCATGAACATAACAGTTTTCGCACTTCCTACGGCTCCCTTTTCATTTCAGCTGGCGTGGGGACGATCCCAGTAGCACTGCAAACGACCAATACTCGGGTCACATCGCTGTAGCCTCTTGAGTTTGCTCTGTGTAATAGATGGAAGTGAAGATATGGCAGGAAGGGATACCTTGCTGACCTGGATTTCCTCGAACGACGTCTTTTCTGAGGTGTCTTTAAGCCAAGACCGCAACGCAACAGGTAGAACTGTGGACTGCTGTGAAAAGGAGTTATCGTGAGAATTACTAGTACCTCTTCTTCGCAGTATTCACACTTCCTACTTGGAGCGTCAGAGTTTTTGTTCAGCCTGCCGGACTTGTACTTGACCGTGAAGCGAAACGGTGCTAGTTTAGCAACCCATCTGGATTCAGTGGCTCCTAACTTTGCTGTGGTGTTGATGCTGTGGTTTTTGTCTGTGAAGAGGGTGAATTCTGCACCAAACAACATGTCCTTGAACTTTTCTGTGATCGCCCATTTTAAGGAAAGTAATTCGAGTTTCCGGCTGCTGTAGTTTTCCCTTGCTTTCTCATTGGGCCTAAGATTGCTGCTCGCATACGCTATTACAACATTCCAGTCATCTTGTCTCTGTGAAAGTACGGCAACCAAACCTTGCAAGTTGGCGTCTATGTCGAGGATGAATGGTTTTCCAAAGTTCGGATGCCCAAGAATAGGTGTCATGAAGAGTTTCCCCTTCAGTTCCTCAAACGCTGCCGTACAATCACTGGTCCCTCGAAGATGGAAAGGTCTATCTAATGGCTTCTGACTTACCTTTTTCTCTCCCCTTCTTGGGTTGCCTTCCAGACAGAAGAGCGTGCAAAGGCCCCGAAATCTTGCCGTAGCTTGGTATGAAATGCCGATAATAGCCTGATAACCTGAGAAGTCCACGGAGCTCTGTTTCACTTTGAGGTATCTTCCATTCTCTTACAGCCCGAGTTTTCTCGTCATCAGGCGCGATATCATCGTTGTTGACGATGTGACCAAGATAACGCAGACTTTCATTAAACAGGAAGCACTTCTGTGGCTTAGCCTTTAGGCTGAATTTCCTCAGGCGGGAAAGGAACATGTCAAGACGCCCCAGAGTTTCCTGGAATTTAGCCCCAAAAACGGGGATGTCATCCAGGTAGATGAATAAGGTCTAGAAGTTTTCATCTCCAAACACTTTGTCCATAAACGCATAAAGGTTTTCGAAGCATTACATAACCCGAATGGCATGCGGAGGAACTCATATAGATCAACTATTGCGACTCTGAAGGCTGCTTTCTCTATGTCATCCTTGTCCACCGGAACTTGGTAGAAACCTTGTGCCAAATCCAAAGAGCAGAAATACCTCGCTCCACAAAGTACCTGCAGCGGCTCCTTTATTCTCGGAAGGAGATCGGCATCTTTGTGTGTGTTAGAGTTCAGGTTCCTATAATCTACACAAAGTCTTAAGATTTTGTCCTTCTTCCTTGCGAGGACAACGGGTGCTGCGTAAGGGCTCGCTGATTCTCGAATGATCCCTTTGTCCAAAGCTTGTTTCAAATAATCGAGTACCTCCGCCGACTGATGTGGAGGAACTCTCCGGTGAGGCACCCTGACTCGAACATTGTCTCTCAAAACAATTTTATGAGAAAGGTCTTCACAACAGTCAATGTCATTATCTGAGGAGCTGAAGACGTCAACGTGCTTCGAAAGTAAAGTTTCTACTGTACCACGCTCATTAACATCGAGTCCTTCTCCAGCGTTTATATTGCTTATTAAGTTCCGAACTAGCCCTGACGTTTCACCACCAGCTTGAATTTCGTTAACATGAACTTTACATTCGTTGACATCCACATCTTGGATCCCTGAATCCTTTAAAGTACAACTTTTCAGGACGCCGACCATTGTTCTGGGTCTAAAGTACACATCAATATCAGAAAAGCTGGCAATTTGTACCGGGATCCTTCCAGTGCTAGTGACAATTACATGTGCTGGTCCAAGTGCTATTTCCTTTGGCAGCGGTCCACAATGCTGCTCACTGAATTCCAACAGTGCACCATAAGAACGGTCAGGTTTAACTGGCTTTGCAGATCCATCAATAATCACGATGGTACGTGAAGGTATTAAAACAGATTTCCGTCCGAGACTCTACTGATCACATCACTTTGTTCCGTAAAATCAGTTTGGTTGCGCATGGCAAGAACGCTTTCCCACTCATATTTATTTCTTCATGAGATCACTGGCATAAAGTTCGTCCCATCTGCACTGCTTAATATTTTCATGACAAAGTTCAAAATATTACATCCAATGACACAAGGACAGTCTAGCTTCCACTGCTCCATGGGACAGTTCAAAGGGTCTTGAACCACTACGAAGCCCATACTTGGAAAGGTCCGATCAAACACCGTCAAATCCAGCTCAGTATATCCCATGTAGGGAATCTCTAGGCCTTGGGCACTAGAAATATGAATAAACGGAGAAACGTCCAACAAGTCACCGTCATGAACAAGATGATTCCTAAAGAAGGTCTCCGTTACAGCGGACACTTGCGCGCCAGTGTCCAGCATACATCTTGCTTCATGAGTACCTAATTTCTCGACAGTTTCCGGACATTTACCTACAATTTTTTCTCAAATTGAACCTCTATCTGAAGGTCCACCTCATCACGACAGGTGTCTCTAGTTTGACGCATTGTTCTCGGACGTTTTGCGAGCCGTTCCTCTGCGGACAATTCACACGAAAATGATCCGGTGATCCACATTCCCAGCATTGACGGGGCGTATCGTTGTTCTTGTTCCGTCTGTTTCCTCCCTTACGCTTGAAATTCATCCTTTGCAACAACTGCTGGATTTGTTGTTGCTGAGCAGCAATTAGGTCTCCCTGTTTCCTGAGTTGCTCCACGACATTCTCAGAATTAGCTGTTCTCTCAGTCGAGATCTGGTTAACATGAACGTTACCATAAGCTCTTGTCTCTACTGATCCCAGCCATTCCTGTGCCCTGTCTGTAAGGTCGAAGAATCCCATTTCTTCCGACATCACATTCAGTCTAAGGATCTCTCTTTGCTGGCCTTTGTAATGAACTGTCTGTGCCAGACGGCTCTTAAGGGTACGATGTCTATTCTTTCCAAAGAATGGATCAGGGCTGCTAATACTGTCGTGCAGTTTTACGAGATTTAGAGAACAATCTAGCAAACTTTCATCTTTTCCCTGCTTGTAGGTGAAGAACATTTCCTGCAGAATCACATTATTCTGACACCGGGCCCACCAACCTTGTTTCCTTGCTCCAACCTCTCAGTGCTGAGCTCCAAGCGAGGCAGCAACAAGCACTACTTTTATTGTCTTTGGTATGACACGGCGCGGGATTGAGCCCGGTATTCTCGACCTCGAGACGGACGCTCTAACAGCCTGGCCACCAAGACGGTCGATGAAGCAGAGATAGATAATCGTTATTTTCATGTATATAGATAGATGTACATATATTTTAAAGACGGTGAGTAATTCTTGACCACTGACGTTTAACTAGCACGTCAAAATGACAATTAGCTTTACTGTGGCGTTATATGAAAGTTTCTACTATTTGAGTATTTACGTCAACTGCTGTAACTTGACAAGATGCCCGATTTCACAGGTAGCGTGTGGTCATTTGTCAGCTATCACACCACGTCGCTGATCTGGTTTTACTCCCCATGCTGCAGTCTTTAACATTTTGCTGGAGTCACATTATATGACGTAAGTTACGTTCTCATTAGGCGCGGAAAAAGGGCCGGGGCCGGAACGAATTCCGTTCCGGTTTTGTGGCAGATGGGTATAGTAGTAAAAGGTAGAGCCGTTCTCATACACCGATGCCGAATTCGTGTCAGACCAGGGATTTGGGCCATTTTTGCTGGTCCGGGGAGAAAAATCGTGACGGACTTTCACTATTGATTAATCAGCATCGTTCAACATTTAAACATGGCGACAAGTACAGATCGCATTGAATTGCTGATTCAAGAAGTGAGAAGGAATAAACTGTTGTTTGATCTGAGAGATTGCAATTACAGAAATGTAAGAGAAAAGACAGATGTTTGGAGTGAGATCGACGTGTAGACCTGAAAACATGATTACATGTATTACATTTCGCGGGTTATCTACTTTACCCTGTGTCGAAAACTGGCCAGTGTATAAGTCAAAGCGCTAATTCAGGTCAATACAAAACAAAAGCAACAACACAAGGTGTAATTTCTTCCTAAATTTCGAATTGCATATTGATTACTAATGATATTATCTGATGTTCCATGGCTAAACTAAGTAACGACCAGGTTACTGAAGAAATAAATTGACTTACGAAACCGGATATGTGCTCCGAATTTCCCGTGTGCGAATGCAACCCTCCGAAAACGCTATCGCTCATGAATTCGGTTCCGGCCCCGGATTGATTTCCTTGCATAGTGTGAACGTAGCTTTATGGATTATGAAGTTAGTGTATTGAACAACTATGTAGCGCTACTTTTTCATACATTTAGATGGAAAAAATTAATCATATTCTTGAAGTTAAATCTAAGCGATGTATACCGTATAGGAATAATCAATAAAGCATGTTTTAATAAGTAATCATCCCTTTCAGGAAGTTCGGCTGCAAATGTGCAGGATGTAAAGAAGGCATTCCCCCAACGGAAGTGGTACGACGCGTGCAGTCGCACGTATACCACATCCGGTGTTTCACGTGCTCCGTCTGTTCTCAGACCTTCGCAACAGGAGACCAGTTTTATCATTTGGAAAACCGGAAGCTGGTTTGCAAGAGCGATTTTGATGCTTATGCATCTGATGGCAGAGGTGAGGTAGCATTACTACCACATATAATTGCCATATGGCCGCATATTTACCGCCATGTATAAAAGGCACATTTGTTTCGACGTATTGCTTTATTTGATTGGAGTTTCTCGCCATATTCAAGAGTTTTCACTCATATGAGAGCATCGGGTTCATGGGGGGAGGAAAACTAGAGGACCCCATAGCCAATCCCCACGTATCTGACCAACTTCTTGACTTAACGGCAGTGGCAGCGGAACCAGCAAGAGCTGGCTTCGAACACACGACCTTTATTGGTGAAGGCGGTCACAGAGACACAGCGCTCTAACCATCTGCGTCGAGGACCCTGTTCCCATCTAACGATGAACAAAGTCATCTGTGCGGAGGCTTTCTGGGTACTTTTGCACGTGTCCACCACAAAATATTTATTTATTTATTTGTTTATTTCGTTGAGTTTTCACACCGTGCTCAAGAATGTTTCACTTATACCACGGCGGCCAGCATTGTGGTGGGAGGAAACTGGGCAGAGCCCGGGGGAAACCCACGACCATCCGCAGGTTGCTTGCAGGCCTTCCCATGTACAGCCGGAGAGGAAGCCAGCATGAGCTGGTCTGAACTCACAGCGACCGCATTGGTGGGAGGCTTCGGGTCATTGTGCTGCGATAGCGCGCTAACCGACTGAGCCACAGAGGCCCCCCACCACAACATAAAAGTGAAACTTAACAGAACAGACCACCTCTGAATAAAGTGTGCATCATTTCAATGGTCATTTCGTGTTGATTCAAAATATGGTCTTCAGTATTATTTTTAATTTTTTTTTACAGTGATTAAAATGAAAATAAATACTGAGGCGATATGTTGGGCTTTTTTGGACTGTACTGATTGAACAGGCGTCTCAGATACTTTGTTTGCTGCTTCCCATTGTCTAATTGTCATATTTCTACAATAAATACAGATACAGGTGTGGTAATTAATGTATATGCAGGTAGAACATAGACTTTTCTAAATCAGAGAATGTTTTGGAGCAAAAAGGAATCTGTGGTGCCTCCGTGCTTTGGCTTATTCAATATGGTCCCAAATGTCCTCCATGGAACCTTATTAAATCTTTATTTCCATTTGTAATCATGAAGTGTAACCACCAAAATAAGGAAGACTATATTAGGAATGAACACGAAATGACCCTTCATATGATGCAAACTGAACATGGTCTGTTCTCTTAAGCACAGGCTAAATCAAAGATCAAACAAAAGAATTGGTGGTTGTGATCTTAATTTTGGATAATTGTATATGCCAGGGTAGACCACGAAGGTTAGCCCCGGACTCCGTAATGGCAATACCCATTATCGAAACATCCTAAGACATCATTTCCAAAAGGAACTCCATTTGCTGGCGATCGATGACCTTTAAAATACTGTTCAGACATGAAGATTAGCTTTGCAACACACATTTATTAACTGACCTGTGTTTACGGTGTTTTCAGATTCAAGAAGCGGCGATTCTGACAGCGGAAACAAACGCCCGAGAACTACCATAACGGCTTCACAGCTGGAGGCGTTGAAGTCAGCCTACACCAAAAGCGCCAAGCCGAGTCGGCAGGTGCGCGAGAAGCTCAGCAGCGATACTGGGCTGGACATGCGCGTTGTGCAGGTCTGGTTCCAAAACCGCAGAGCAAAGGAAAAGCGGCTGAAGAAGGACGCAGGAAGACAACGACCGTTATGGGACCGGACTGTGCGGCCAATGGACCGAGAAAGATTGTTTTGTAACAGGGGACCGTTGACGTTGAACAACTGCTGTAACAACAACAGCATCGTTGAATCAAGCTCGGAACATGCAAATGAATTTTCCTCTGAAGGTACTAAGTTTGCGATGTTTTTGCTACATCGGTAATTGAGTTTATTGATAGATTTATGTTTGGCATATACTGTGTGGTTAGCGCTGAATTTTATCCTTACCAACTTGATTACCGGGAGGAGGAAGGTGCGGGTTCTCCCTGCCCGAGGGAGTTTGCTCGGTAGTGCAGGGAAATGACCGGAATCCCTGTCACCAATTCGATCGCTGTGAGTTTGAGCTCAGTTCGCTGTGCCTTCCTCTCCAATCGTACACAGGAAGGTCCGTCAGCAACCACGGATGGTCGTGGGTTTCCTCCGTGCTCTGCACGGTTTCCTCCTACCATGATGCTGGCTGCCATCGCATAAATGAAATATTCTTGAGTACGGCGTAAAACACCAATCAAATAAATCAAATAAATACACTGGATGACTGGTTCGAATACTCATTTCGCGGGTTTGTTGTGGCTTTACGCGGTGTAGGTACCTACTGAACTACAGTGGCTTCCCCGGGGCCTTGAGCGTTTAGTCCCTCTCCTCATTAAACGCATTGCCATATCGGCCACAGGTGCTCCCCCTCCATCCCCTTTTTTTTATCAAGGTCCTGCTGTTAACAAATTAGTTTCATCTCAATTTCGTGTCCAGTTTGTTGTCAGTTGCTGACAAAATGCTTTTTTATAACCGTGTGCAAACCAGTTAACGTTCCAGATTCAGAGGTAACTTCAAACCTCCTCACAAACATCTATTTCGGATAATGAAATAAAGCGCAACGTCTGAGTGACACACAGCGTTTAAACTCACAGCTGAAGTTGATGATTTTGTTTTGCAAAGACTACCCCGCTTTTGCAAGTAAGCGCAGAACTATTAAATGTACTCTCCACGCATATGCACTGAATCGCGGGGAAAACTCGAAGTCAACCTGATGACATTGTGCCCGTCTAAATGACAGTTATCTGCCAACACGTGGACAGCACGTGGGCAGACTCAGTAACCTCCTGGCAGGGAATGAATCTGTGCCAGTCAAGATTGTCTCGTTCTGGGTCATTAGCCACTTCCGGTTTCCTGGCGATGGTGCCATGCAATTAGAGATGATTACACCATTTGTCAATCAAAAGCTAAATGGCCATCCAAAATAATCGTCATTCTGACGGAAACTCATCCGGCTGCTTCGGAAACGCTATATTGGTTCGGCCTGAAAACGTGAAATATTCCAGCTTCAGAAAGTGTCGGCTGTCATGCAGTTCCATGCAGAGATTTTGTTTAGAGAATAAGTCAGACGACTTGTATCAATGGTACAGAGTAATCTGCTGTCGGAGGACATATTTCCAAAACCTCACTTATCAATAAATGCAAAACATTATGAGGCAAGGTGGAATAAGGCTTTAGGTCAAATGTAGTTGGCTCTTGTTGGAACAGTCTTCAAAAAGAGGTTAGCGATGGATATTTTTCGTACAACGTATTGATGGCCAGTTGTAAGATTTATATCAAAACACTTTCATCAATTCAAAAAAGTGAATTCGCTCACCACAACTTCATTTTTGAGTGGTCTTGCGCTTGCAAGTTACTGCATGATGCTTGGGTTACATTTTCACATTTTGTATACCTGTGTGCAATTTACAGCTTAAATATATTTCACCAGGCACAGATCGTGCAAATCTATACTTTGTTCAAACCGTCATTGGCTTGTCCCTATTCGATTTTGCCATGTTGTGACGTCAAACTGAGCCTGGTTAATTCATTTGACCGTCAGCGAACGTCACAACATTAAAACATGAATGGCAGGCAATGTACCATCCAATGGCCTTGCTACCCTCTAAACCCAATAAGAGGTTAGCGATGGGCATTTTCCGTACAACGTTATGGTCGAATATTGTAAGATTTATTTCACAAACACTTTCATTCAAAAATGAATTTACGAAGAAAACTTCCAACTTCCAAACTAACAGGAGAATCCTGTTGACAACGATGTAAGCAAAGAATGGAAGCGTTGCAGTTCACATCGAAATAAAGCTTAGCTGAGACAGATATTTTGAAATTGATAAATACTTTTTACGACGGTATCTGGCTAACTATTCACATGTATGCATGTATGTTTATCAGTTACACAGTTTCCACCCTTCCCCGCCTGGGCCGAGTACGAAGATCAGATGAAGGAGGCAGACGACTCGTCTCGTGTCCAGCAGATTACATCGGATAATCACTCAGCATGTGCGGGAAATCTCTTCTTGAATGCCAGGCTACATCAACACGGTCAATTAACAAATCTACAAAAACATACGTGTACTAGGGCTGCGTGTTCTCAGCGACAGTGCCGATTGCCTGACAGAACTTTGAAGCAAGGATTCTTTCCATCTGGAAGATCCAGTAATCACCCCGATAACCCCCTGCTACCGAGCAACCATGGCAACTGGTCGCCATCTTGGATTTCGGGTTTTCAGGATACGGTGAGCGAAAGTTTACAGCGACTGTGTCACGCAACTTTTTGAGAATATGGCTGTATACTAACACGAGTGCGGAAGTTCATCATAATATTACTTTATTTTGGGAACAGCTTCACATATACATGTATAAGACTTACAGTGCAAGCCACACTGCAGTCTTCTAGAGGCATCCCATTACCTTGACCAAGGCTTTAGGAACTAATTTGCATGCCGCCTGCATTATTGAGGACAATCATGGTTGTCTGATCACCTTGTTCATCTAAATGCTTAAACAGTATAGCAACTTAATAACCCCAGCACCAAATGACTACTGCAGTAACTCTGTTTGATCAGTAAAGGAAGGCGAGTGGAATTTCACAAAACCACTAAAGATGCGCGAGTGGCGAGCTTGTGGCAAACCAATGAAAACCTCAAACTATAGGTTGGTAGAGAAGTATGCGGCGAGTAGTGCCAACAGTAATGTGCAAATAGGGTACAACTGGGTCCCGCTGGCGAGGAGCCTTGCTAACCACACGAGTTTTCACGACGTCAGAATTTTTATGTATGTGACAGAAGACAAACAAAATTGAACAAAGACTCAGATTTTGTAATTAAAATCCAAGTTAAATGACACCGATTTCAAACAACTGGAGTAAAGTAGAACTTTCACTCGATCATCTTGACAGTTGTCGCTAGGAATTAACACTGTGTCTGGATTCTTATTGTGATAGTTGTTCTCAATACTAAGCCGTCTAACAAGGAATCTTCTCAAAAGGGCACTGTTATACATTCTTTGTAAAATTACGTGTGAAAGGCCTGGTAACAAACTATGAGATGTTTTCACCGTAAAATAACGGTCATAATGGCCTTGATGTCATCATATCCTCACAAGTTCTCACAAATCACGTGTCTCTCCTGTAACGGGTGTTTTACCAGTAAAACGACTGTGGTGGTAAAACTCTCGTAGAAATACCCGAGTTAGTGTTGTAAAAACACGGACTTTTCTAACAGTGTGCAGTATTCAATATTGCGTTATGCGCTTTATGTATGTATCTAATTCTGATCAACCCTGGGTTAGGGGCTGTATGAACATAGTGCAGTTCTAATATCACCACTACTCGTGTTTAGATGAACTGTTACAAATGAAGCGTAGCTGAGGTACTTTTATGCATTTTTTGTTGCTTTTCTATTGTAGATTATTATGTATAACACAAATATATGGACCTTTCAATGTTAAAATTGTGGACTACGTACTGGATTTGATGCATCGGTGATTTCAGATGTATCTCTCTCCGACATCAGTGGAAATTATTCCACTGCTACTACTTCTACATCCAGATAATTATCTTCCATTAAAATTATATGTATATTTTTAAGAGATTGTGATAATAGTTTTATTAATGAAGCAGGTATTGTTCTACCGAGCTGTAATTTGGATACTTCTGACAGTATTACAAGACATGCATGCGGGCGTTGTAGGAGACCTCCGTGGCTCAGTTGGTTAGAGCCCTATCGCAGCGTAATGACCCAGAAGCCTTCCACAAATGCGGTGGCTGTGAGTTTAAGTCCAGCTCATGCTGGCTTCCTCTCTGGCCGTACTTGGGAAGGTCTGCCAGCAACCAGCCCGGTTTGCTTCCGCCATAATACTGGCCGCCGTCGTATAAGTGAAATATTCTTGAGTAAGGCGTGAAACATCAATGAAATAAATAAATAAATACGGGTGTTGTCACCCAATGCATTCCATGTTTGCCCCTAATTTTGATGAAATTGTGATGAATTGTGCTCAAAAGTCGCTCAATCTGCAATAAACCCAAATTACATAGCTACCCTGTACGGTTATATTTTTATTCATTTACTGTGGTGGGCTACTGCTGTCAACTGTGTGTCGACCTTTTCTTTTGCTCCACTTTCTTGTCCTGTCCAGGCCTCAATGATTGCAGGTTTCGCCACAGTTCAGAACTTCTCAAAGCTGAGACACCGTAAACGTTATATTTCACTTTTTATTTCTCTTTCCGTCAACTCGCTGAGATTCCCTTTTTTTGCAGTGGTTTCGAAGGGTTGCAATAATCTTACATACTTGCACAGGGTTAAGGGAGGATCTCAGGGAAACAGCCAAGTCATTTATATTGCGATAGTGCGAGAAACTGTCGAGCGAGTTGAAACGTTTGTCCCACTGTTATGTTCATGTGAGCGTGAGATCCAATTCTGAAAATAGGTGGCTGACTATCTTGAAAACACCCCTTGAAAAGCAGTATAAGATCTGTATTCCATGTCATAAAATACTGCACCAAAGTTGCTTCACTCATGTTGTTGTTTTAAAGAATGACACGCGCCGGTGTTGTTATGCATGGCGATGATTATTCGATCCCAGTCCTCGGAATTTTCAACGTTCCAGTTCAGCACTACTCTGAGAGTTTTCGTGGCAATAAAGTGGACAACAGTACTCTGGTAATTCTTTTTACAGGTTGTCTTACGTGAAGTTTTCCTTCCAACAATATGGCATATACGCATTGTTGGTTGTGGAAAGTTCGTGCGTCACATCTGAATAAAGTCATAAGTTATACTTGCCAGATAATACAAAAGACTACAGCGCTCAGAGAACAAAACCATTTCAACGACGAAAGAGAGACAGTAGGTAAATGGTCTGAAATACGGCCTTTTATCAATGTATCCCAGTTAAAGTTTTTTTCCAATAGTTCACGTAAATGCTTACAAAATAGTAGCGCTTTAAGCCCCTCTCGTCCTACCACCATATCTTAAGCAGAATTTGATAAAAACAAACCTCAGTGATGTTAATTATAATATAGTAGACATCAATGATCTAGACTTACTAAAAACAGGGTGTTGTTATGACATAACATGTTGTTAGTACAGAATGACATGTAAGAAATGCATCGTTGATTTCGCAGAGCAGGGAATCTGGGGGGTTTTTCCAGAGAAAACACCACTTCCGGATCAATCAGATAGCACAATAGATATGTGAACATTATAGGAAAGGCCTGATATGACGCGGATAATGATGAAAGCATAACTGACAAAGCACAATACTGTGGATTCTTTAAAAGGAAAGACCACACAAAAATGAAGTTGTCGTGAAAGGAAAGAGTATTAAAAATTGTATCTGAAATATCTTCACTAAATTTTGTAGAATTTTTTTTTCACCAAATTAATTAAAAATGTTTTGATTGTATGACGTTTTTTTTTACCATATTGATAATGTGGTTCACCAGTTACAGGAGCACTCTTCACAAAAACTTTATTCAGAGATGGGCATAAATGTGTACAGAAAGTCATTGGTGAACCACATTACTAATGCTGACCATAAAACCCACCGTACAATCGAAACATTTGACTGCATTTAAATTAGTGGAATAAAATCTTAAAAATTCAAGGACGGTACTTTTAGACACAGTTTTAATGCTCTTTTCATTCACCACAACTTCATTTTTGTGTTTTCTTTCCCTTTAAGGAGAGGGCAACTTATATATTTTGTATTAGTATAAGAGAACATACCATTTACTGTTTCCTGAAGGCGACTTCTTCTTATTTAGGCGTCGAAACAGACACATGTATACCAGCCGCCAACCAAAATGGTAGCTCAGGGTCATTAAGGGCAATATAAAAGTGTACAGCACAGAGAGGTAAACCAGAGCAGCGACGACAGTGTGGTAGTTAGCAAATGGTCATACGTTACCTGTGAAATCTGACCTCAAAATGGTGTCTTGTCATCACATTTAACACATGCACACATGAAAACAACGCAAAGGGACCAGGCCTCGGGGATGTTTTGTCCACCAGCAGAATCCCCGTTAATGTAGAAATACAATATAAAAGAAAGTAAAACCAGAGGAGACACGATGAGTGCCGCGACTGTGGATTCTGTTTTAAGTTTCAACAGATATCGTATATATTTGTTCCCCTTTGTCCCATTATATATACATGACGTGCACATCTGCACTTACACTAGTAGGGTATATCCTATGATGGTTAAGTATCCAAGCTTTATGGTATTAGAGATCATTCATTTCCTGGCGTTTAGCCTAAACATCCTTGTGTCTACGCCTCTTTGGATTCAAAATGTTGGGAATAAAGGATAAACATTTATTTTTGTCGTTTTACTAATTCACTTTGTTCATTGAGTGTGGTATAACAAATTAGCCTACTACGCAAATACGATATCTCTTTTTATACTTAGGTCCGCCTCGGTGCTCCATTTTCTAGAGCGTCCGACACGAGGTCGGTAGATCCAGGTTCAAGCCCGGGTCGGATTATACCAAGGATTTTAAAAATGATACTTTTTGTTGCTTCGCTTGCCGCTCAGCATTGAGAGGTTACAACCCAGTCAGTATAATGTGACCGGGTGGGGTGTCATGTCTGGTGTCTTTGGCATGATGTTAGAGTGGTGTCAGCACTTTGGTGGCATGGACTCACCCTGACACAGACACAATACATGCGCACACCAGAAGGACAATGTTGTGTACGACGTTTAACTCCAAGCACGCACTCACTCTTTATATACCGACATTGAATAATCTGGCCACTTCAAATTTACCGAAACCAAACTCCTCTGAGGGTCCTTAATTCTCCAGAAATGCACAGAGTTGACGTTCACGACATTTGTATCACACAAAAGATGCATTTGCTCTGTCTAGATTTGAACAAAGTTTCTGTCGTTTTCGACGACAGCCATCCATCTTTCAAAAGCTGAAATTTCCGGACACTCTTAACTGCATGCTCCTGTTTTACAGGCGTATCTACAAATTCCCTGTCCAATCCTGGGTTCGAACCCTCACCTCGTGTGTTCCAGCGATTGAAAACCATTTTGTTCAGTAGGAAATACTACACGTGTCCATATTGTTCAACAGGAAACATTACACCTGTCCATATTGTTCAATAGGAAATTTTTATCTACTTATTTATTTATTTGATTGGTGTTTTACGCCGTACTCAAGAATATTTCACTTATACGACGACGGCCAGCATTATGGTGGGAGGAAACCCACGACCATCCGCAGGTTGCTGGCATACCTTCCCACGTACGACCGGAGTGGAAGGCAGCATGAGCTCGACTGGAATTCACAGCGACCGCATTGGTGGGAGGTTCCTGGGTCATGGCGCTGGGCTAGCGCGCTAACCGACTGAGCCACGGAGGCCCCTTAGGAAATACTACACCTTTCCATATTGTTCAATAGGAAATACTGCACCTGTCCATAATTTTCTGCTAATGAATCCAATGTTTCCTCCCTGAATCTTGGAAAAAACAACTACTTACCCCAGTTTTAAGGTGCAAAATGATATCAGCTCAGATCAACTGTGACTTTTTCAGAATAATCTCCGTCAATGAGTTAACTGTACCCACGCCGTGGTGACTCAAGCCCAAGCCAGATCGACTGTTCTCTTCTCACCCGTTTTCGTCACCCGTTTGCCCACACACCGCCATAGGTAGGAATGGACAACAGACTACACAGCTTGGAAATGAGTTACTTTGGAGGAGAAAGTTTGGGCATATACATTTTGCATGTTGGTTAAAGTTCACAAATTTAATACATAAACAGTAAAGAAGTAGCATATGCTTTATACATAGTGTCCAAGCATGTATAACAATATCTTTCAAATATTTATTTATTTACACCATCGTCAGCGGGCTCACAGGGTTAACCCTAAGTTTGTCGCATTTTACGCTAGCAATGCATAGATAAATGATCTCTGTAGTAAAGATTCGGTATACTGGGACGAGTGTTCAAGACGCCTGTCATCCTATCGTTACGGAAGTTGGCTCGTTTCCTGGCCGGGACGTGTACATAGTCCCGCTGAAGATCATTCGCTTCCCACCACTACAATACACCTCTTAAACTCGATCTCCGGTGGGTAAATCTAGGCGTCATAGTTCATCAGGTATTTGCCAAAGACCGATGATTTACTCTCGGCACCTTGTTTACCTGCACCTATGAACCTGGCCGGAGTACAATAATCTTGAGTTTGGTACATAAATAAATAAATAAATAAATAAATAAATAAATAAATATCAGGACTCTGACATGATCTGATCAATGTGCAGGGAAGGTAAAGTTTCATTACTGGATATGTTGTCACGTCAGGTGTCATGCCTTGTTGCGTGTCTGGTGTCAAGCTTGATGCTTGGTGTCTTGTCTCATGTCGTGTTCAGTGTCATGTATTGTGCCAATTCACGTTCCATGTCTGTTATGCTGTCGTGTCTGGGTGTTTCCGTGTGTCATGCTTATTGTCAGGTCTGATGTTATTTTGTTGCCTGGTGTCTACTAGTATTTGCTGGTTCTATATTTAGTGTTCTCTCGGATGACATACTTGATGTCATGTCATGCCGGGTGTCATGCTTGATATCGTGTCATGCCTTGCCTATATTACTACTGAAATGATGTTGAAAGTAACTTTAAATCCGACGCAAAAAATTAAATTAAGCGTCTGTGTTGAAGGTTCGAATCTTGCGTGCCTTAATATCTTAATAACTCCCACTGAGTGTGGTTGAAGTTTGCGTGCTCAGTCGATATATGTTATACTGGGTGTAGTGTTGGTTTCCCTCCAGATTTTATTGGGGTTTCCTCTCGGTTCTGTGGATTTGCCACCTAAGACTGTTGCTTTTCCTTCGGGTTCTGTCGAGTTTCCTTTGGATTCTACCAGGTTTCCCCCAGGGTTCTGTTGGGTTTCGACTAGGATCTCTTGGGTTTCATATGGGTTCTGCTGGTTTTCTTCTGGGATCTCTTTGATTTCCTCCATGTGGTGTTGGTTGCCCTGGATTCTGTTGGTTTCCCTCTGTTTTCTGCTGGGTTATGCTTTTCCTCTGCGTTCTGTTGAGTTTTCTCTAGGTTCTGTTTGGTTTCGTCCCGGGTCTACTTGGTATATAAACTGTACACTTTTGAAAACACACACAAATTTTTATCTGCTATCCTGAGTGAAAGAAAAAATTATGCAGTTTAAAAGTCAAATCAAATATATAAAAAAGGATACATGTGTAAATGCACATGTCTTTTAGCTGTACATGTAGCCAAATTTATGGTTTTTGTTTTCTGAGGCGTGTCTGAATAGAATAACTTTAAAATATGGGATTCATGTGCAGCAATGTGAACCAGGAAGAAAGTCGGTGAAGCGACCTGCCATGCATGGCCCGAGAGACTTGACTCCTAGGTTTGCCACTCAACTGAAGTACATACTTTGTAAAGACGTTTATAGTTTAACCCAAAAAAAACCCCCGAGATAATAGAACAGGGACGTTGTGAGTGATATTTGATCACAGAGGCACACTTCAAGGAAGGCGACAGGCGGTAATTTGTTCGGTGGCCGTCAAACCTAAGACTTCAGTGCTCAGAAGTTAAGTTAAGCTACAGGTAAGATATTTACAACTCTTTAAAGGATGAAAAGATTGCTTTTAAAGCAAGAATGAAATATTGAAGTAAGAGACTGATTTGAGCGACTTTTTGGTGCAAGTGATTATAACTTATGGAAACCTGCGCGAATGTGAAAGAAAAATAGGTGTAAAGCATGGTAAAGACCTTCTCATGGCTTGTCATTTTCGAAGCAGGCCTAATGCCTCAGAATGTGTACATATACACTGGTTTGGTGTTCTTATCACCATATCTGTGTACCGACACCTTCCAGAACAAATGTTCATTAATGTGCCCTGTGGTATATAGCTCTTCATCGTCTCTCCTGTACTGCCTCACTTTAAAGGTGTACACCGTTTCACACAGAATGGAGTCATATAGGGTGAGTTTTTGAGCACGTTTTCAGGCTGAATGAACACGGGGTATTATTGGATATAACATTACCTCACGGTGTATGGCGTATTCTCTACACTCAGTTAAACGAGTGCGTTGGGTGAGCTTTTTCATATAGATCAATATGCACACCATACATATCATCCCGATTCCCTCTGACTGGTATTAAATGTTGCTCAAAAGACCCTTCAAATTATTAACTTAATAATTTTTCACTTTTATCCATGTAATGATAGTAAATGTGTTGTGCAATGTAATATTGGTTTGAATCATTTGGGTAAATATAGCAATGAAAACTTTTGTGGTGAAATATTGAACACATTTCATATTTTACTTCAAACAGGCAGCACCTGCGACACCTAACTAAAAAAGGGACATGATTGTTTCGTTTTTCTTTTTCGTTTTTTGTCCATGCGTTATATGTACTACCTTTTCTGTTGAAAATGGTTTTACACAATCCCAATGAACCATCAACTATTAACGATGAAGTTCTTGTTCGTCAGCGTGTGCTTCTTTTTTTTTTTATCGGATTAAGATGTGTGGCGATTATCTAGCAATCAGTACACAAATTACACTCTCGGAAACCGTTGATGGTGCATAGTGACTATAATTATCTTACATCGCTCTTTCACTGCATGTGACCACGCATTATCTTCATGAATTATTGGATTTTCTTGTTTCAGTGTTTGAATGTTTTCAATCCTCGAAATCACAGTGAAATCACCACGAGTTGTACTCGTTGCCATATAAGGAATACAGCACGTGAGGCCATTTATCATAAAAGGGATTGCAGCGGTAATGATTCGATTATTGACCCGGAACGTCCAATGCTACAAAAACATGCTTCATTTAACTCTAAAGTAATTCTGACTTTATATCACCTGTTTCATAATGTTAATTAATCTTTGTTTTAATAATGAACAAAAAAAACATCTTGAACAAAAAACATGATGTTGATTTTGGAAACATTAGTCGAGTCCACCCGATAGCAATAGAGTCCATCCAAAGAATGAGTCATACGAAAATTTGTTGAACTTACTGTCGTTGATTGTCTTTGTTTTGTTGCAGGAAGGAAAGCCATTAGATTTACCGTTTATTACGGACTGTAATGAATCTTGATAAATATGTTTTCGTTTCAGGTTTTGCAGATCGAGTTTGTATATAGGCTGTGAATTTTTTCCTAGTGACGATCCCGAATCGGATAGAAATTTCTTCCAATCATGAAGCCGTCGGGTGACACTCTCTTAATGCTGTACGGCTACTTTGTTATCTCATTGAGACCAAGTACAGTTATGGCCGTCAGCACAGCAACAGTCACAAATGATTCAGCAAGCAGAACAAGTCTAGCGACGAATCTAACTTGGGTCGTGCAATCGGGTGACGACATGAAGAGCGTCAGTGCAAAAATGACTTCGGATACGTCACACACTTCAGAAGTAACGCAGTCGTCAAGCATAACAATGGACAGTGAAACAACTATGGTACCAGTGTCTGTGTTGAATGTAAGTATGACAGTAAAGAGTAACAAGGCAACGGTGGCTACGGATACAACGATCACTCTGAATGCAGCGGATTCATGGACGGATCAAACTTCTGTTGTCATGACAACAATACGAGAAAACAACGCAAGGGAGGCTACGAATACAACGATCGCTTTGAATGCGATGGATTCGTGGACGACTCAAGCTTCCGTTGCAACGGAGATGAACGTCACTGGCGATACATCGGTGCCTGATGGCGCCTTTGTGGTGGCGGAAGTGGCGGCCATCTTGTGCTGCATACTCGGTTTCACTGGCAATATTTTCACCTTGGTGACAATTCTCATCACGCCCAAACTGAGAGGGAACGCCAACAATTTGTTTGTATGTAACTTGAGCGCAGCGGACACCCTGTACTGTGCCTACATCCTTCCTGTGAAGGCCTCAGTTCTTCACACGCGCCGCTGGGTAGGGAGCGATGCCTTTTGTACTTGGTTCGCCGCGTCGCAACACGCCATATTTGGCATCGCTTTGTTCTCGCTGTGTGCCATCGCTTTCAACCGTTTCGTCACTGTGGTGTACCCTCAGCACAGGGATCGCGTATACACTCGGCAGAAAGTAGCCGCCATGATTGCATCGTGCTGGTTAATGCCGATTGCCCTCAACGTACCTGCCATATTCGGAGCTTGGGGCGAATATACTTTCCACCCTGAGATACTGAGTTGTACGTTTGGGAACGATAACACCGAGGATACAGACACCCATGGCGTCGTTCTCTATGCTTCTTTTCTAGCCGTGCCTGTTTTCTTCCTAGTCCTTTCCTATTGTCGTATCGGGATTGTGTTCTACAAAAGTCGCAGGCGCTTGAGTAATCCCCGGCGACAAAGCCGCGAACCATCGTTGCATGACCCCCAGGGGAGACAACTCACGCTGTCCATGCTGGCCATCTGTGTAATGTTCATCGTATGCGTCGGACCATTCACACTAGTCGTTGTGTTTGACCCCAACATGAGCTGTGGTGTGTGTCACGTGATTACGCCCTTGTTTACCTGGGTTCAGATCTCGCTGAATCCCGTGGTGTACACGATGACGAACTCGCAGTTCCAGCAGGCATACAAACGACTCCTTCGTTGTGTCTTCGTCTGTCAGGACTACCGAAGTGGTTGTGCCGACTGTGTCTGTCTGGATGGTATGTCTTCATCTGTCTCTCTGAGACCAGCCAGTCAGGTGAACGTCGGAGTAAGAGAAACCGCTGCTTGATCTAGCTGTAGAGGGGGCCTCCGTGGTCGAGCGGTTACTATACTAGGGCAGCACAATGACCCAGGAGCATCTCACCAGTGCGGTCGCTGTCAGTTGATCCTCACATGGCAAGCTCTGCCAGTAACCTGCGGATGGTCGTCGGTTTCCTCTAGACTCTGCCCATTCCCCCCCCCCCCCATAATGGTAGCCGCCGTCGTATATAAGTGAAATATTCTTGATTACGGCGTATTAAACAGCAAACAAATAAGAAAATGGTTTACTAGCGATGATGTTTTGTGGGCAAAGTGATAAGCTATTACTCGTGCATTGTAATGGACAATGTCCAGTTCAGCTTGGACCCGAATCGCCACTGTATTGAAAAATGTACATGTTAATATTTGTTAAATGTGACAACACAGCATTTTATCAAAATAATTCTAGACCAATTGCGGCTGATAAATTACAATTAACCTCGCTGTATTTCTTTTACCTAGTTCTGATTGAGCCGTGGTGCTATGAGCCGTCTAAGTTGCCATTGAGCCATGGTGCTATGAGCCGTCTAAGTTGACATTGAGCCATGGTGCTATGAGCCGTCTAAGTTGCCATTGCTTCAAAGCGTTTACTTCACCACTGACAATAAGACCCTGACGAGATAAATTGACAAGAAATCGTATTTCACTGACTCAGAGATCGAGAACCTGTGTCCTCATTGGTTAAGGGGTAAGGGGCAATTCGGCGTTTTCGACTAATCTGATTTATTTCATCGGTGTTGTAAGCCGTACTAAAAAAAATTACACTTTAACCACGGCGGTCAGCATTATGGTGAGAGAAAACGGGGCAAAAAAACCCACTACTGTCTGCAGGTTGCTGGCAGACCCTTTCACGTAGACGAAGCCAGCAAGAGATGGACTTGAATTCATAGCGACCGCATTGGTGAGAGGCTCATGGGCCATTACTATGCACTAGATCACATATAAGACTACAGCAAGAAGAGCAGAATCGCGGTAGCGACGATAGCGCATGTGACAAGTATAGTTTGTAGACAGACAAGTCCAGCTCATGCTGGCTTCCTCTGCGGCCGTGGGCGGGAAGGTCTGCCAGCAACCTGTGGTGGTCGTGGGTGTCCCCCGGGCTCTGTCCGGTTTCCTCCCACCATAATGCTGGCCGCCGTCGTATAAGTGAAATATTCTTAAGTACGGCGTAAAACACAAATCAAACAAACAAATAAATAAATAAATTTGACACAGTCTTCCACATATATGTACCTCTGGTACTTTTCAGACTGTACTTTGAAGTGGTGCATTGAGAAATTTGAAAAACCCTTTTTTCCACATATTGTTCTGTATTTATACCTTAGTCAAATTGTTAGACACCCCAAGTGAAGCATGGTAAAAAGACATTAAGCCATCTATGAGACGAGACAGATAAGTTCTTATTAGCAAATCTGTGGTTCCTTCTCATGTTGGTGACATTTGGTTCACTCATCTCCAGCAGCAGATATAATATTTGAGACAAAAACATTTACCTCGAAAAGCTGGACATGGTATTATAATTACTGTTGTAGTATGTGCAACATATATCAATTCAACACTTACATATTTGAACACTATCCTTTAGAAGAATAAATTTATATATCAATATTAATGAAAACAGGTCAGTATATTAATATTAATGAATACAGGTCAGTCTTAAAATTAAGAGAAGCATGAAATTTGAATGTTCCTCAGTTTATATGCAGTAAACTATTACTCTGTTGATATGGCTATACCCTATATATTATATATATGCATACATATTTAATTCACTGTTCATTAAGGCCAAGTTCAAGAATGTTTTCACTTACATCATGGTGATCGGTTTTATGGGCCTAGAAAACCAGTGCCCATGGTAAACCACTGATATTTTGTGTATCTGAACAGTATCTTTCAAATGAAATAAATTATATATTCATATAAATGGATTACAGTATTTTGCATAAAATTAAGAGTGAAATGAAAGTTATATTTTAAATTTATAAATATAAACAGTAAACTATTACTATATAACCATGGCTATATACTGGTTATATTTGCGCGTTCACTTACATGATGGCAATCAGTTTTATGGGTGGAGAAAACCAGAGTGCCAAAGGTGAACCGTGGACCTTTGGCAAATTACTGACAAACTTTCTCACTTGTGAAATATATGCTTATATTTCCAAACATTGTTGGCCCGTGTAGCGCATGGTATTTACCTGAATGTAAATATGTCAGCATTTATAATTGTTTTTGACTTAAATTTATAAATGAGAGAATACTTTCATGAATGGTCAGAATAATGTGTTCTATAAATATTCAGGTGTATTGTAGCTTATAATATCTGTGGCATTCCCCACTGAGCATATGCCAGGCTGAATGACTTTTGCAGCAAATAATGTATTAAGCGTCTGTGTAAAATTCCAACCTAAATGTAATCTTTCCATTCATAACGGTAAATAAAATATTTTCTTTTGTTACAATGTATGTGTTGCGTTAGGTACCAGCAACACATTTACATTGCTAGCTGTTGTCAGTGGTGTGTCATTAATACATGTGCTTATGAATCTGAATCTGAGATAAACTCTTGAATTGATATGTCACTTCAAACATAATTCACGGCTTGTATTTAATATTCATTAAACATATTGCTGTTTAAGGAATTTGCTAGTGGAGAGTGAAAGGCGAGAACAGACTTATTACCAGTATTAGCTTTCAGATCTAATGCTAGTTCAAACACACAGCCTCTAACAAGTAAATATGTAGACGTACCTGAAAATATTCTCGGAGTTGTATTTATCGAAGGAGGTGTATACCAGAATGATATTTAGAAAGTTTAAAGTTTACACAAGCAGGATGCTTCACGGAACAAGGTATATACTTGAAGTTTCAGTCTGCGCGTCACCCCGCTGTGGTAATGTAAACATGACCTAATTCCAATACTTGGTTTTTAGATTCAAGCGTGAGATACTTTTTTCATTTTTAGTGATAAATTGACCTCTTTTACGATAAATCGAAGTGAGGATAAGTCGCTTGTGACATTTGTTACAGGCTGGTAATGGTCAGGTGCTGACGTGTTTTGCACGAGCTCCCCTAGACCGTCCAACAACTCGCGTTGTGCCGTAAAAGGATTTACACTACAGCCGGCTCACTGCCTATGTGCTTCAACCAACCTTAGTTTGCCCCCCTATAGGTATAAAAACACTAATTCGATTTTGTATCCAAGATTCAGGCGCACAGAAAATGGTGGGGACGGGTAGGGATTGGTTGTATCTCTGTAGTGTATAAACTACGACAAATAATGGTTGAAAAAAAGTGCATTGCTTGTGGTTACTATTAAAGAGAAAAATATCATTCAATGAGCCAGTGGCCCCCACTCCCTGTTTCTATGGCGATAGGACGCATTCCAGCTGATTTATTTTGAGAAAATGGTGGTCATCCCCTTATGATATTTGGATATGTTGTAGGCCAGGTATCTAGTTATTTGACAATATGTGTCATTTGGGACAACGAAAATTAGGGAATACAGGTTTAGGAGGGTGTTCTTTGTGAAATTACTACATAAATAGTAAGGCTATTTATTAGTGTTTTTATACCTAAAAGAAACTCTGATAAAGCTGTGGATAAATCTTAAGTCGATGTCTTTAACATTTTTGCCGAAAAAATCGCATCCGTGTCAGTGAAAGTATTTCCGGTAGCAACAAGTGACAAATTGTCGTGTAAAATTTCTCAAACCTTGGGTTATGTTTGCGATGCTCAGTTCTGTCTATCAGAAAAACGGACTTTATCGTTATCAACTAAAATTCCCAACGACCGAAAACCGACAGAAATATCGAGCCTACCGAAATAAATTAAACACCTTGCTAAAAAAATTCTAGAAAATCATATTTTGGAAGTAAATTCAATGAACGTCATTGAAGCGACATTAAGAATACATGGAAAATTCTTAACCAACTTATAGGTCGAGAAAAACAGCAAAACATCCGCAGATTTTATACAAATGGTAAGGAGATATCAAAAGAAATAGTTGCAGGTAATTTTAATCAATATTTTTCTTCTGTCGCTTCTGGTCTTGATGCCAAGATGCCTACCTGCACTGCAAATTTTAATAACTATCTTGACACGGCATAAAGTAATCAGTTTAGGTTCTCTATTGTGTTTGAAACTGAGATAAATAGAATTATAAAAACTTCCACTCCGATCCGGTTTGGACGAAATTGCCATGTCTGATCTTAAACTGGTTGCAGACTTCATATCTTTTCCAATGGCACACATTATAAACATCTCATTTAAATATGGAATAGCCCCTTCTCAGCTTAAATCTGCAAAAATGATTCCAATTCACAAATCCGGTGCAGGCTATGACGTAAAAAAACTATTTACCTATTTCAATTCTTTTTTGAGCGTGTTGCTGCAAACATGATCACCGAATTTCTAGATACGAGTAATAATATAACCAATGATCAGTGTGGCTTTCGCAAAAACCACAGTATCCTGCATGCCGCGTGCGTGCTGCATGACCATCTGTTATCAGCACACAAGAACAAACAATGTTCAATCGTCACTTTGTTAGACCTTTCAAAGGTTTTCGACTCTGTCACCTATGAAAAAACTCGACCACTGTGTAACACGTTCCGTGGAGAATAATTGGTTTCGAGGTTATTTATCTGAGTGTATGCAATCCGTGCAGTTTGATGGATTTTTCTCCCCTCCTTCCAGAATTCCATGTGGTGTCCCACAGGGATCGATTTTGGGACCGCTGCTTTTTTTAATTGACATAAATGACGTAACAAAATCCTCTGATATTCTTAAATATACTCTATACGCTGACGACACTTGTATCTGTACATCAACTGATAACCCAAATGAGGCTGACCCTCCCGGATGGCGCAGTTGAGTAGGGCGTTAAACAATATAAGCATTCATTCATTCATTCATTCCAAATGAGGCTGTCCAAATAATGACAACCGCACTACATAAAGTTAACGCTTGGTTGTGTGCCAACAGGCTCTCACTTAACATCTTAAAAACCTTTATGATGGTCAAGGCGTCCGTTCAACCATCCATCATAATTCCTTCTCTCATGCTGGACGGTACTGAAACCCCATCGGTAACTGAAATAAAATTTCTTGGCTTTATTTTCAGCAATACACATTCATGGAAACCACATATTCACTTCTTAGGCAAAAAAATATCCAGAAATATAGATGTTTTTAATCACATAAAAATAACGTTAATAAACAAACCCTTCTCCTCCTATATCATTCATTGATATGTCCCTACCTCTCTTATACGCTATTTCACTGTAGTTAAACACTTACATAACTCATCTCAGTCCACTTATCCTTCTACAAAAGCGCACGATTAGAATAATTACCTTCTCCGACAGACTGCTCCTCTCCTTCGTCAGTTGAAAATTCTGAGCATAAAGTCACTTGTACTCAGGTTTGCAGATCTGTCACAAATATATCTACAATCCAGAACTTCTACCGCCCAACGTCCGTGGAATCTTCATAAGACATTCTGCCGTTCATAACATACCAACTAGAACTCAAAGACTTAACTTATATCGACCTTTCTGCCATTCCAGTCATTCCTTACTGTATTCGAACTGCTTGCATTCGAGAATGGAATACCCTGAATATGAGTCTTAAACTCATCGACTCTCTGTCCATTTTCAAGTCAAAGTTAAGAGAATTTCTTTTAAGTCATCAATAATAGTACAACAGATACGAGTTAATTGTCTCAATCTGTAACACATCAACTGTATTTCATAATATTCATGTCAGTTACGGAGGAATATGAGCTGTTCAGTTCAATATAAGTCAAGCAACGTTATATGTTTATCATGTACAAATCACTTAAGTTACGTCCGCGAAATAGCCAGTGTAAATTAATACTATCAAATTGCTGCCTCGATGGATCTGTGTACACAGGATTGTTGCAAGACTTACAGCAATGTTTTACTGAATACTGATTCTTGGTAAGCGCAGTTTGGTTGATCCAATACCCCTGATTTTATCTATAAAAATTGCATGCAATTTGTTTATTACCTTCCATGACCATATATTTTCTTAAGTATATCAAATAACGCGATAGATCAAGTTCATTAGACTTTATTCCTGCCGTTTTGCTCATTTAGTATTTGTCACTGCTTCTTTACTTTTCGGTGAATAAACAAACAAACAAACAAACAAGTATAACCCCCACTAGCATCTGCATTTCGTCACCTATATAGCAAAAACTATCGGAATTTTTAGGCTCAATTGATTCATCACGGCGATACAAGTAGACTCAGTTTTGTTACTATCTATAGTACGCGCGCACTGATATATGATGTTTTGGGGTGCCTTGCGGGACTACTTGTTACTCCGCCAACCAAAAACTTTCCGTATTATAATGAGTATATTCTTCTTATTGTGCCACTTTTGTGTGGAGAACTTTTTGTTACATCTCCTTTGGCCAAACTACCGTGGATTCATTTCAGTACCATGTCGACACGCTCTCACTGAGACGAAAGCCCTTTTCTAAGCGTCTTTCAGCGAACGGCGGACGAATATTTTTCTGTTCTAATTTCTTAACGTTCTTGTCATTCCGTCTCGAAATTATGATAATAGTTTTTTGGTGATAAAATGTTTGGGTTTCATTTGATTACCTAAAATACACAAATTTGAAGTGTGTTTACATTTTCAAATATGTCAGGAAATTAGCTGATGAATGTATAATTCCGTCACACTCGTGCTGATGTTATGGAAATACAGATGAAAATGAAACATTTTTTAAACTGTTGGAGAGTGGCAAAAAGAAAGTCGTTAAGATATAACCGCAGATTTCAAGCAAGATTAAGAGTCATTTATTTATTTATTTATTTATTTAATTGGTGTTTTCAGCTGTACTCAATAGCCTAATATTTGACTTATGCGATGTGTCTAATGTCCAACGATGGTTGGAGGAAGCCGGGTGAAACACACAGCCATCCGCAGGTAGCTGGTAGACCTTCCCATGTACGACCGGAGAGGAAGCCAGCATGTATGAGCCGGATGAACTTGAACTCAGAGCCACTGCGCTGTGTTGACGCGCTATTCCCCTTAGCCACAGTGGTCCCGCCAGATAATAATAAGTGCAAAAAAGAAAGAAAAAAAAAAGAAAAGACAGAGAAAGTCCAAACCTGAAATTCACAATGACCATTGGATAGCTTACAGCAACTGTGAACAAAAATCGACGCACACGTCCTCGGGTAAGCAAACTTCTACATTGTGCCTGTAGCGTTTCGCCTGAGCAGAATTACCACATGGATCTACAGGCCATTGCTTCATCAGGGGAGGTCATCATACCGAAAGGCTTTGGTAGCCTTACCAAAAAGTCCAAAGAAAAGATCGGTTCTCAGGACTCACACTAAAGCCTTTCGATGCCTTGAAGGCGTTGTTTTCACCCTGGTGAAAACAGCTATGGAAAAGGTGGCTACCTGAGGATTTTCTCACCAGGGTGAAACATTTCTCAAATGGGTGGAAACTGTTTTCACCTGGGTGAATAGGTTTTCAGCTGGGTGAAGTGAGTTTTCACCTGTGTGGACAGGTTTTAACTTTGAATGAGAGTTTTTTTTTTTACCTGGATGGAAATGTTTTCACTCTGGTAGAAACAGTTCTCACCTGGCGTGGGTGAAAGCCTATGGACTGAGGATGGCACAGAACGGCTTGTAAGCTTACTATTTATGACACAGGAGTATGAAAATGTACTGTAACTGTTCCAATATTCCCAATATTTTGTGGGTGTCATTTTTTCTTTCTTTGGGTGTTGGGGGGAGAGGGGGCACATAAATTATCAAATTATCACAAAGGGGGGGGGGGGATCCTTTTCACTCAGGTTATAACTATTTTACCCCAGTTTTGCCAGCGTAAACGAAAAGAAAAGTAACTTGACAAATATTAAAAAAAGAAAAAGAAAAATGTAAATAAGTTATATGAGGCCACTGTGTAATTGCAGTGAAAACGATTTCATTTTCGCTCGGTAGCCTAATCATTCAGTCATAAAACAACGAGGCGTCACATAGGCCTATTTCAGAGTTTTTAATGGTTGCTCCTTTTTTTTCTTTTTCAGCCTTACTTTCCCCGCAGTCGGTGTTTCAAAAACGACAAACAGAACTAATTAACAGCTGACTTTTTTAAATGAACGAAAGTGACTACATTCTTACTAAATCCGGCGCTTCCTTGTTTCACACTTTAAAGGGAGCCAATTGATGTAAAACATAAAAATATTTTCCCCAAAAATCATGTCTCTTAATTACGAGATATTAATATCAGAAAATCTGGTAGTTACTTGTAATTACTTAAAAGTTTTCTTGTAATTAATTTAAATATTTTGGAAAATATTTGTTTGTCACGAACTGGTTTCCGTATATTTCGCACTCTTGCCACGTTTACCTTCGATACGGGCTACTATTTGCTGTTACAAATAATTTGAAGGTTGTTGAAAGTAGGTTATTCACACTATACACATATCGATATTTGAAGGTGAGAGGGATTGTCAAGCCAATAGGACAGGAGGTAAACTGACAACGTTTCAGTTTGGTTCGAGACAATCACGTTAAGTCATTTCCCTTTCAACTTAATCCGACGTATTGCGTATGAGATACTGCCAGGTTGAGCGTAAACTCCGATGGGGGCGGAGAGCAGTGCCTTGCAAGACAGTGAAATCGGCGAATTAGTTCCTCATGGGGCTAACGTAAACTGGGATCTCCATGATGCCGTTAGCGGCGACGGACAAGACGTGTCCATATTTGTTTACAAGAAAAAGGAGAAGAGAGAGTTGGACTTGTTGAAACTTAACTCACAGGTAACATTGGGGGTTTATGCTAATTTAAAGCCAATAAATGTTTTCGTGCTCAAGAGAAGAGCAAATGTCTGTTAAGGAAGTTAAGACTTGTGAGTTACAGCTGGGAAGAGCTCTTCTTATCTGACACTGACAAGTCAGAGACCTACTGGTACTGGTAGCTCATCATAGATAACTTGCTTGCCTATGTGCCTTTCGATAATGTTAGGTAGTCGCTGAGATTGTGAAGTGAGTTATTTGAGTGGTACGGGTACCGAAGAATTGCTGACCCTCATGGCCTTCAAAATAAATGATCAACATTGTGCTTGCGATAAATTGACAAACTGCTAACGAACACTCGTGACTGCAAAGTTATAGCCCTGGAGATGTTGATGGGTGGTGTTTTGGCTCAAAGGCCGTGACAGAATGCCATGACAACTGCAACAGATATTTAAATGGAGTGAACACTGACATCAGCTTGTTTGGAGCCACTGATTTATGGCTTAAAGTGAAGACAGTGCATGTTCAAAGTTAAGTTTGCCAAACAGACTGGGCAATATTAGGTTCATTTCAGTAATGTATTTTTTTTAACAGCTACTACGACAGTGGAAATTGATATGTGACCTTGCTTTGTGGGCTAGAATGAAACGCAGCCATTGTGTGTGGGCTGTGACATAATTATTCCACGCACGGAACACTCTTGTCACCTGATACTGTAGTAAGCTGCCAGGGTCTCTATTGAAACTTATGTATATATGTAAACTTATAACATGAAATGATCAAGAAACTTACTCCAGCCATAATACAATCATCTGGAAATACTATTCTGTGTTGTTCACTCATGTACTTGTTATAATTAAAATATATAACATTAAAACAGCGTGCTGTCCCTATGTTATTAAATGTTACATTGACAGTCAACTCAGAACATTCATGTCACGGCTTATAAACAGCTGATATCTCCCAGCTCTCTGACTGGTCAGACTCTTATAAGCTTAAAAGCATGGGCGTATTCAGATCCCAGGTCGGTAGCACAATACTCCAGACTTCAAATGAAGATAATTCAGCAACAAATTCATACAAATTCACAGAGTTTTTTGTATTCAAGAGAGAATTTTATTATCTTGTAATGAACAGTGCCTCAGCCATGGGCTATCTTTCACTGTAACACCATTTTACTAAACCTGACACAGGCATATCAGTGTCATCAGAGCAACCTGGAACTAATAGGGGAATGGGTTGTGGTTAGCCCAGAAAGATTTAAAACTCCTTTTCTTACAGTGGAATAGTGTTGCATTTTGATCAGTCCCTGGATTCACTGTGACCTATAAAAGCCACAGGATCCTCTGTAGCTCAGTTAGTTAGTGAGCTAGTGCAGCACAATGACCCAGAAGCCTCCCACCAATGTGGTCTCTGTGAGTTCAAGCCCAGTTCAAAATTTCGGGTCATGGCGCTTTCTGTGAAAGGGTCAGGCACCTATTTGCAGGCTTGATACCATGTAAAGAGCAGATGACAAGATGGCCATCTTTTCATCTGCAGATTCTGACATTGATCCTATTTCACTGGCTGCTGTTAAACCGCAACAAAAAGAAAATCTAAACAGAATAAGTGTTTACTGTACCACTTGTAATAAGGACACTACACGTAATACATGTAATAGAAGAAAATCATTTCTGTTTATTCAGCACTTGAAAACACTGCGACATCCACACATTCTGCATTACGTGGCGTCAGGACAAAACTCAGACGGTTCATACCTGATGACAGAGAGAGTTGTCCCCCTTGATGCAGTGCTCTCCTCTCTGACCTTTGAGGAGGTTGTCTCTGGTTTGCACGATATACTGGAAGCTCTGGTATTCCTTCATGACATGGTAAGATCATACAGATTTATAAATAGTTACTTTGACGTGCAGTTCAGTTTGAAACACTCAGCTATGAGATTAGTTGTATTCTTGGCAGATATATCCTTAGATGATCACAACTATTAGTGATGTTTAGGTAGTTGGAGGAGGAAAAATTCTTGGGAATAGGATCAGAGATTTTCTCACATGAAAATCTTGGGGTACCCATAAAACTGTTCCTGGCTTTACAAGTGAAATATTCTTGAATCACAATGCGAGGTTGGGAAATCTGTGATCAATCCCGTTGCGGGTCGTACCTGTGACATTAAAAATGGTACTGCCTGCTGCCTGGCACTGTGAGGTTAGAGCAAGGAAGCAGGACTGGTCGGCCTGGTGTCAGTATAATGTGATTGAGTGGAGTGTCATATCTGGTGTCTTCGGCTTGATGCTCTAGTGGCGACAGCACTTTGAGGACTCGCCCTGCCACAAGAAGACACAGTATATATGCCTACCAAGGATTCCTCTTGGGCATGTGACTGAAAAATTGTTCAGTATGACATACATGAATCCATCAGTTCAGCCACAATGAAAAGCAATTATGATGCCTGTAAAAGACCAACTCGTCATGTACTGAAAATAAAAATTCATAAAAATAATTAAAAAAGAATCCAATTAACAAGTCTGTTTTTTGATTGGTTTTTGCACATCTGTTGTGTATGTTGCAGGTTAAAGTCTGCCATAACAACATCAACCGTGCTGCGCTGTTTGTGAGCCAAGATGGCCACTGGAGACTGGGTGGATTCGAACACGCTTGCCTCTTCAAGGATGCCACCAAGGAGTTCTTGGATTTACACCTGTCGTACCGATGTCAGAGTGCCATCGCTCCCGAGGAAAAGGTAATTTGTGACACTAAACTTGCATGTAAATAGAGAATATTTCACTCGTGAAGTTACACGGGCCAAAAGTCATGGTCTTGCAATCTACTTTCGTTCCCGTCTATATACATAGTTCTGCATAAAACAGCAGGCTTTACTTTAATGATGAGACTTCTGGTACAAAACTATGGTGGGATGAAACCGGACAGAGCCCAGGAGAAACCCATGACCTTCCGCAGGTCTCTGGCAGACCTTCTCACCATTTGTATTTTAGTGTTGTAATATTATGTGCATCTTCATGTTAAGTAATTTGTCATTTGTTTTTGTCTTTTTTTTTCTGATGCAGGAAAGCTCAATAAAGGCTCAAACCAATCAAGGACATTGTCGAGATGTTTACGCTTTTGGAGTCTTAGCAGACTATATGTTAGAGTTAGTGGGTGATGTAGGTAAGATTGACGTGTCAAATTAACATTGTGTAAAATCAAGAAATTACCCTATTTTTCCAAATAAGAAGAAGGTTGATTTACTCAGGCGTAATGGAAAAATGAGACAATTTTTTTTTTCTTTTTTCCTTTTTGTTTTTTTTTCTGGCCAAAGAAGCTAAAAGATTTTGCAAAAGGAATGTGTTTGAGAAAATCATGCGTCAAGAAGTTTAAACACAAACCTGTCTACATAAGTAATAAATTGTTTTCTCCTGGCTTTGTAAATTGTAATTACTGTGCTGTACAATGCTTGTCCTTCGCAGTTGGCAGTGAAATTAAAAGGAGTGTGAGTATGTGTAAGTGGTTCAGATACACTATTTAATCAAATGTGTAAATGAGGTATATTAAAGTGCCTGTCATCTCTTAACAGGTAATGCCACAAAGACGTTTGAGCTGATAATTCAGGATGAATGCCTAAGTCCGGATCCTAACTCACGACCACATCTGAGGAGTTTGATTGACAACACCCTGTTCAAGTAAGTCTACTGGGCCGTGCATACATAGACTGGACAGCAAGAGTTGTGCCCCTTGAAGCAAGTGTTATGCCCATTGCGGCATGGGGCTGTTCTAGTAACTCCCTTGGGCAGTGCAAACTTTGCTGAGCAGCTGCATTAGTTCTGTTCTTTGTGCTCTAGTTCTGTTCAGGTAAGTGTTCTCGGCAGTTCATTCACAGAAGCATGAGTATTGTCCCTTCTGGCTTTGAGTTGTATTATAAAGCATAGGTTGCAGATGAATGTATTCATGTTTTTGTATAAATGTTCTCTCAAAGGCTAACCCAGCTAAAAGTTTTGATTTTTCCTCGCAGCCAATTGGCCCTGCCACTGAGTAGTCACAAACCAGTCATAGCAGACTAGAGTAGTCACAAACCAGTCAGTTGGCCCACTGCCACTGACGGGTGAGGCAGTAGACTAGAGTAGTCACAAACCAGTCAGTTATATGAACAAATGAATGACAGTTTGTTTTCTTTATTATCTGATAACCTGACAGGAATGATTTTATCAAGATTCAAGCATTTTTGAAACATATCCCACTGAAGTCCAAACAGGAAAAAGAAGACTTCTTCAGGTATGTTCAGTTATTTTAACTTTTGCCTGAAAAATGTTTTCAGCACATTTTTTGCATGAATTTTGTTTTCATTATTTTCAAGATTCATCTCAAAAGTTATAGATATATACTTATTTGACAAATAATATTAATTTTCTTTATATCTGGACCCATGCACAGGTAGATTGTTATACATCTATAAGCTCATTTCATTACACTTGCAGATCTGTGATCCCAAAACTTCTTGGGTTACCAGAGCAACTGGTCGCCAGGCAACTGGTCAAGCCCCTTTTGTCTCGGTTTGTCCTATTGGATAAATCTGCCACAGCGTTTATGGTGCCCCATCTCTTGAGCCCTTGTGCAGGTAATGTGAAATCTGTCATCCTTGGTAAATTCAGTTGCCTCAAAATGTTAGTGCAAGGGGACTTCACAAAGAGCGTAGTGTTTATGACATTGCAGAATGTCGGGACTTTGAGAAGAAAATTAGGATTATGAAAAACGTCTATCACACCTGACTGTGATGCACTTGTATAATGCTTTAGGTAGGTAGGTAGGTAGGTACATGTAGGTACAGTAAAGGACCTAAAGTTTTCACCTATGACGAAGTTGTGCATTTTGCCTGATTCTTAGAGTTCTGTTGATCCTAGAAAGTTGTTTTGAGTTTTGTTTGGAAGCTGATATGATATCCTAGTTCAGACATGTAAGTTTCAATAAGAAAAGTAATATAGTGTGACATTTACTTTCTAGGACATTTATGGTATTTTTGACAAGTAGTCCTGTTCTTTTCATTCAGATAAAGCATTCAGCCCTTGACCGGTGACCTTGACTAGTGACGTTGACAAAAGACCTCGACTGATGACCTTGACAAAATGAGGTCACAGTCAGGAGGGCTCTCCGCTTCATAGGGAAGGCCAGTTGTTTGCTCAGGGTGTTCCTGTTTGAGTATTGCATCAAATGTGAGGTTGGACACCTGTCGAATAAATAAATAAATAAATAACATGTGGTTAAGTTTTATCATCAGTTATCAGAATTGTCCCATGGAAAACCTGCATGTCTTGATGAATACATATGATATTCAAGTCTACAGGAGATACATGTATGTTAGATTTTACTCATGTTACCATTGTTCACTTCACCTGGAAAACATTATGTATCTGAAGCATTCAGTATTCAGATACCATTAGAATTTATCACACAATTTAATAGATGCATGTAATTGAGGAGTAGCCTTCATTTGTTCCAGATAATGCACGTCCGACCATTTGCAAGAAAGGGCAGATTACCCCAGTGTTGACAGAGTCGGTTTTCAAATCCTACGTGATTCCAGAAGTGTTCAAGATATTCCACGTACATGACATACACATTCGCATGGTTCTCCTGAGTAATTTCGGTTCCTTTGTCAGCATGTTTGACAGGAAGTGCCTGAAGACCTCAATTATGCCACAGGTGAGGGCTGATTTTGGTAACTGCAAGCAAAATGTCCGGAGTTCAAGCCCTCCTTGGGTGTCATGCCTATTTATATATATTTATTTGATGGGTGTCTTAACTCATGAAGACTTCACTTATATGATGGCGGCCAGCATTATGGTGGAGCAAAAAATCACACAAAAATGAAGTTATTTGGAATGAAAAGAGCATTAAAATCTGTACCTAAAAATACCTATACTGAATTTTTTAGATTTTTTTTTCACCAAATTTATTGCAGTCAAATGTTTTGATTATATCTTGGATTTTTTGGACCATATTGATAATGTGGTTCACTAGTGACGTCACACCGACATTTCTCTGATTGTAAAGTAGAAATTCAATGTAATGTTAGCTTTTTTTCACACACAGGCAAACAGTACAGGAGCACTCTTCACAAGAACTTTATTCAGAGAGGAGCATAAATGTGTACGGAAACTTTTGTGACATCACTAGTGAACAACTTTATCAATGTGGTCCATAAAACCCACCATACAAACATTTGACTGGATTTAGTTTGGTGAAAAAGTCTAAAAAATTCAGTGAAGGTATTTTTAGGTACAGTTTTTAATGCTATTTTAATGCTTTGATAGGTGAAGCCTCAGTGAATACCTCAGCCATGTGTTTTCTGACACAGATCCTTCTGGGAGTGGCCGACGCAGATGACCACTTGGTGGCGGCCAGTCTCCGGGCACTGGCGGACATCGTCCTTGTCCTGGGTGGAGAGACGGTGATTGGGGGACGCAGTAAAAACATTTTCACTGCAGGCACGCCAAAGGTTTGTTGCCCTACATAGGTACCGATTCTTATTTATAGTCAACTCAAGGGGCCTCCGTGGCTCAGTTGGTTAATTTCAACTCATGCTGGCTTCCTCTCCAGCCGTACATGGGAAGGTCTGCCAGCAACCTGCGGATGGTCATGAGTTTCCCCTGGGCTAGCTCGGCCTGGTTTCCTCCCACCACAATGGCAGCGAAATGTTCTTGAGTATGGCATAGAACGCCAATCAAATAAATAAAGGAATTATAGTCAATCTCACTTTTTCAGCCTTCTCTTTTCCCACTTTTCGGTAACATTTTGTCTGCTCTTACTTTTCAGACTTTTGTCTGCCCAAATTCCTCACGCTTTTGTCTGCCCAAACTCCTCAGACTTTTGACTGCCCAGTTTTTCTCCCTTCCATCTACCAGCTCTTCAGACTTTTGTCTGCCCAAGTTTTTCACTCTTTCATCCACCCAAACTTTTCAGACTTTTGTCTGGCCAAGTTCTTCACCTTCTCATCTACCCAAACTTTTGAGACTTTTATCTGCCACAGTTCGTCACCCTTTTATCGCCCGAGTTCTTCACCCTTTTATCTCCCCAAACTTTTCAGCCTTTTGTCTGTTCAGTCTGTTCACCTTTTTGTCTACCTAAACTCTTCAGACTTTTGTCTGCCCAGTTTTTCTCCCTTCCATCTACCAACTCCTCAAACCTTTGTCTGCCCAAGTTTTTCACCCTGTCATCTACCAGCTCTTCAGACTTTTGTCTGCCCAAGTTTTTCACCCTTTCATCTACCCACTCTTCAGACTTTTGTCTGCCCAAGTTCTTCACCCTTTTATCTCCCCAAACTTTTCAGACTTTTGTCTGCCCAAGTTTTTCACCCTTTTATCTACCCAAACTCTTCAACCTTGTATCTGCCCCAGCTTTCGCCCTTATGTCTACCCAAACATTTGTCTGCCTAAGTTCTTCACACTTACATCTACCCAAACATTTCAGACTTTTGTCTGCCCAAGTTTTTCACCCTTTTATCTACCCAAACTCTTCAACCTTGTATCTGCCCCAGCTTTCGCCCTTATGTCTACCCAAACATTTGTCTGCCTAAGTTCTTCACACTTACATCTACCCAAACATTTCAGACTTTTGTCTGCCCAAGTTTTTCACCCTTTTATCTACCCAAACTCTTCAACCTTGTATCTGCCCCAGCTTTCGCCCTTATGTCTACCCAAACATTTGTCTGCCTAAGTTCTTCACACTTACATCTACCCAAACATTTCAGACTTTTGTCTTCCCCAGTTCTTCACCCTTACATCTACCCAAACTTTTCAACCTTTTGTCTACCTCAATTCTTCACCCTTACACCCACCCAAATTATTCAGCCTTTTGTGTTCTCTCTGTTATACTGGTCAGCCTCATGACTGCCCAGACATGTAATTCCACCTTTTCTGTACCCTTATTCTTTAGCCTTCTTGCTGCCCACAAGCTTTCACCATTGTGTCTCCCAGTACTCTTTAGTCATTGGTCTGTCATATTTCTTCTCCCTTGAGTCTTCTCAAATGTCCAGGATTTTGTCTACACTAATTCTTCAGCCCTCTATCCCATCTGTAAATTTAACCCTCGATGACATGAACAAATACACAAAATTAAAGCATATTACATGCACAGTTGGTAAGGAAGATATATGTTTATTGTCTTTATAGAAATAAAATGTGAAATGTTTTCTTGAATATTGAATGTATATACATGTAGGGTGCCAAAAGAGCACCGCATAGCTTGCATTTACAAAGTTTAAAACAATCTATTTTGTTAAAAGGTGGATAATTAATTAAATACCCTGTCATTTTCAACCAATTTACAGAATGAAAAATTACGTCAGCCGTGCTGAAATAAGCAGAGCAGTCTGTTTAAGCCAGGCACCAGGTGGGTCACAACTGGGCGATCACTGTGGACATTGTTGCTGGGTTCACCAGCGTCTTCTAACACTTTGTTTTTGTTGGGGGGGCAGAGTATTCTACATATATTTGTCTGTATTTGTTGGCAGGAAATTAACGAGAGGCTGAGGGATCTGACGGACCTGAAGAGTGTGAGCAAAACACTGGGCAAACACAACAAGGTTCTGCTCAAGGATTTGGCTGCAGGCGGGTGAGCATGTGCTGAATAACACACTGTTAGTTCTGGCTTTGTTCGAAGAACAGACTGCGTTTAAATAAAGTACGCATGATCTAACAGTCCAATTGGTGCCAGTTTCGATGATGGTCTTCATTTGTTTCTGGCATTTTTGCAGTGATTGAAACAGAAATGAAGAGCGAGATGCTGTTGTTGACTTTTTGGGCCATATTGAACAAGCCGAACCACAGTGATGTCACAGATTCTTTTTTTGTATGCTGGTTAACAAGCTGTATTCGTTATATTTCCACATTAAATACACATACAGGTGTTGCACTACATGTATATTCATGTAGAATGTAGACATATAGAAATCAGAGGATGTTTAGCAGCTGGAAAGAATCTGTGACATCACTGGGTCTTCAGCCTATTTAATATCGGCTAAAAAATTCACTGTTGCACCTCAATGTTGATTTCCATTTTACACACTGAAAAAAAAAATGCCAAAAAAGTAATGAAGACCATATTTGGAATCAGCCGGAAAATGGCCTATCACGTACTGTATTTAAATGTGGCCTGTTCTGTTAAATGAAGTCATGAGGTTTGTCAGGTGCTTGCCAAAGGTTGGGGGTTTACTCTGGGCACACTTGAATACGAGGTTAACACCAAAGAAATAAGTATCACAAATAATGTAACTTTATTATGTCCAACAGGACACCCTCATTGTATTCTGGGAATCAGTGCAATGATTTTCAGACTGATAGGTGTGCATTTGTTGGGTGCTTTCACATTTTTATGGGTAAGATGAAGAAATGCAATGTTGTTAGCCCAGGTTTAAAAACGGTGACAATTATGTTTCTTAAAAGGTTAACAGTAGCATTCCTTTGTCTTGAATTTCTTTGAAAACTGTAAAATTTCAAGGCCCTGCAGATTTCATCTGTAGAAATTTCACGTAGACAAGAAGTTCTTTTAGCTTTTGAAACATCTGTTAGCATTGAATACTGAATTAAAATACAGATAAGGACCTGTTTTTACGATACTCGCATCACTTAATTTCGTATCAGGGGCCTGAGTAAAAATGGTGACCTCAACCGAATGATGGGTCGTCATGGTGATTACCTTGAAGAGGAGAAACGCCAGGCTGAGCGGGAACAAAAGCGAGAGGAAGCGCGTCTGAGGCGGGAGGAGAAGCGGCGACTTTTAAAAGAGAAGAAATTATCAGGGGAGATAACTGCTAAGAAACAGGGTATTAAAAGTGATTGATTTATTGCAAACTCTCATCACTGTGATGGACGAACTGAAGAGAAAAAGCAGCCCTTAATATAATACTGGTTATGTGTAACTTGCTCTCGAAATAATGTGCTGCGTAACAACTTGTTCATAATAGAAAGAGTCATGAAAATGTTACAGATGTTTGCACCATTTGGCGTAGCTGGTATTAAACTTATTCAAGTCGTATTTTGATTCTAGATTTTAGACTATGCCAATAACACAAGTGTAGCTTACTCTCTCATGTGGGGCCTCTGTGGCTCAGTCGGTTAGTGCGCTATCGCAGGGCAGTGACCCAGAAAGCCTCAACCAACGCGGTCTCTGTGAGTTCAAGACCAACTCATGCTGGCTTCCTCTCCGGCTGTACATGGGAAGATCTGCCAGCAACCTGCGGATGGTCGTGGGTTTCCACTGGGCCCTGCCCAGTTTCCTCCCACCATAATGCTGGCCGCCGTCGTATAAGTGTAGCATTCTTGAGTACGGCTTAAAACACCAATCAAATAAATCAAATAAATAAATACTCTCTCGTGTTCACTAAATTTACACATGTCCACAAAAAAGATATGTGTGAAATATTCTGGGACCCAGCATGAGCATAAGCTTTATAGACTACGAATGTTGTCTGTTGTTTGTTTTCAGACAACAAAATTGTGCATGGCTGGAATGATGATGAAGAACTTTTGAACAGAAATGAACATAAAAAAAAACAGACTTCTCAATTACACGAAAGAAGAAGTTCACAAGGGGAGGTAAATGGTGAAGATGCTGATGCTAATGGGGAGTGGGAATCCTGGGAGGATATGACTGTCAAAGACAGTTACCATGACGAAAGCGATGGCAATATCAGTGATCAGATTGAAAATGAACTGAAAAAAATGCCATCAACAATTTCCCCGAAATCTCCAAAAAGTCCAAGTAGTGATAAAGGAAATTCCCCGGTTACACCTGGGAAAAGTCCTTCAAGTGATATTGAATTTGATTGGTCAAGAAGTGGTCAACGTGGTGAAGGTTTGTGGGAAAATGTAGGAAATCAAGAAAAGTCACCATCGAGGCAAGCGGCGAGTCGCATTTTGCGCCTTGGGTCAGCAGAAAAGAAAAATTGCAGTGGCAAAAACACAACAGACAATGCTCATGATGATCAGAGCTGGTCAGTTAACCCAGACTCGTTAATTAAAAACAGTAGCTTAAAACTTGGCTTGTCCAAGAAAAGCAAGAAGAAATCAGCACCACCCAAAACTTCGAAACCTCTCGGGGCGGAGTTCGACATTATGGAAATTAAAGTGAAAAAGAAAGTGGTCAGTGGGGAGACAGAGCCGGACTTTTTTTCTGACATGATTCCAGAAATCAAGACTCAAGTTTCAGTAAACCCTCTTTTGCCCAACTTGTCACATTCCAAGGGAGATACTGTGGCTGGTAAAGGGTCATCGGTTGTAAAACCTTCTTTGTCATTTGCAGTGACTCAAGACTCAACAGTGGTAAGTGAATATACATGTACACTAACAGTTCTGAAAATTAATACCTGGTTCACTAAATTTAGGGCCTTTTCTGGGTCATTCCGTGGCCGACGGGGTTAGAGCGCTAGTGCAGTGCTACGACCTAGGTGTCAGCTCATAGTCGTGGGTTTCTTCCGGGTTCTGCCCAGTTTTGCTGTCACCATAATGCTGTCTGCTTTCATGTAAGTGAATTAGCCTCGAATAGCAGGCAAAATGGTAATCAAATCACCCTGCAATCCAGGATGCCAATGTAATAGTGGAAATGCTCTTGAGTATGGAGTCAAAACAGCATTGGAAATCTTATGGTCTGGAACATGGTTTAAAACCCCAATAAAGTTTTCTGGGGTATGGTGTAAAACCCCAATAAAGTTTTCTAGGGTATGGTGTAAAACCCCAATAAAGTTTTCTGGGGTGTGGTGTAAAACCCCAATAAAGTTTTCTGGGGTGTAAAACATCAGTGGAATGAAGACAATGCATGTGAAAATGCTTATTCAGTTTTGTTGCCTTGCGAAATAAATGAATGAGTGATAACGATTTTCCTCCACATTGACAATATTACAGCTGCATGTTATTGATGTTAGCTGAAGTTGTAAAATAAACTGTGTATGTGTATTCATAAACTTTGTTGTATAGAAAAAAAATGCATTATTTAACATATTTGCTTTTAATCTTTTTTTTTAGATCATCAGTAAAATTAAGCAGATGTAAGTAAATGTGTCATGTTCAAATGTTATTAACAGTTTTTTCACCTCTTACCCAGGAGTCGGACGGTTGGGGGGACCAAGAATTGGACTGGAACTGGGGCTCAGCAGAACAATAACAGATTACCAGTGGCAACACATGAATCATTATAACAGTAAATATCTCTGCAAGAATTATAGAGTGTAAAGGGAGGTAATGCTTGTGGTACAAATGGGCAGTCTAACTGAAATCCTGTATGTATACAGTTGTCAAACAAACACTACATAACCTAACATTTCGCTGCAAAAAGTGCATTTTTAGAGGCAAATTAATGTCATAGAATATAATTTTTGGTGCTAAACATCGGTTTTCCCAGTAGCATATTATTCTGCCAATGAAACAAAGTAGAACGCTAAGAATGAAGAAAAATATGCAAATTAGTTTTGGTGGAAATTTTAGGTCATTTAGGGTGCGTGTTAATATCTAGGTTCTGTTAACCAATTAGAATTGGCTCTGCTATTTTCCCATAATCCGTTGTACAGAGCTAATTTTCAGCAGGTCCAGATAGGTGTGGGAATTGTCCTCTGTCAAAGCATAAGGGCAGGGCTTGGCTTAATAAAATGCTTGTCATTCAATCAGTAAGACAAACGAGATGTTGCTTCGGAATCTTGATGGCAGTAAGCGATAGGCAGTGGTCTTGTGGCTGGTTAGCAGGTGGTGCTTGACCTACTTTGAAGATTATTTACCTGCAACTAATTTGATGTGCTTATAGTGCTGTATGTGCAGTTGAAAAATCTATTTGTCACACGAGAAAGTTCATCAGTAACTTGTCCCTAGACATCATATTGGGGGCACATGTGGAACACAAGTAATTTTTAATAGATAGCACAGACGACCACATAAGCACAGGTTTGAAACTGCATCCTGTGTCCTAACAATTGAAAAGGAACACCTTTAAAGCCTAGACCACGACCTGCTCCATTGAGTTCTGGGAACAGTTCCACAAAGCAAATTTTGTACTTAAGTAAAACTTTTAAAACTTTTGTTAAGTTAAATGTTCTTGAAATTTTAAAATAAATGCATTGGTGGTGCATGTATATCATACTGAAGAAAAAATCAATACATCTCAAATAAGGTGTAAAATTGAGTTTAAAATTATTGAGTTACATCAGGAATTGCATTGTGTAATCGGCCCCTGGTCTAAAATGTTAAGTGTAGTGATTACACAGCCCGACATTTCTATCAATATGATTTAAAGTCGCTTCTAGACACACATGTAGTGGCCAATGCGACACACATGTAGTTGCCAATGCGACACACATGTAGTTGCCAATGCGGCTATAATGATTTTGATCAAATCTAAGATCGAACACTTCAACAACGTCACTGCAAGTGGACCCTTGACTGAAAGGAACACTGCAGGCAGGTCAACCCATTTACAGGGTAGCCTTGACTAGGTTATCCAATGAAGTGTATGAGCTCAATCCTTCGTTTACATATCTGATGACAAGTCTGGGGTGCACATTTCATTTTTTTTTTTTTTTTTTGGCTAAGCAAAGGTTTTTTTTATCAGCTTAAATATTCACAGGTTATGATTACCTGTTATAATAATGTAGCAGTTTTTCCCAAGCAAATTGCGATTCGACCCAGGCTGAATGGACCTTTGTTCACTTGTATTAAACGAGTAATACATTATCGACGCCAAGAATAGGCCATAGTACACCAAAGAATGTACATGTGAATTAGGGAGACATTGCCTCTATTTTTTTGGATACAGTTACGTTTGTGACTTGATCGATCAGTCGACTGACAGCCATGATCATTAGTGCAGTAGTCATAATTATATTATGGTGAATTGAAAATCAGACGCGAATATCTCCCATATCTCTCCATGGTCCGTGCAGTAAACAAGAAAAGAAGGACGTACAGTTGAACGCCATACGGGAAAATTCCAACGGTTTTGGTAAAGTTCATTGGCAAGGATGTACTTTCAGCATAAAAACTTTCTTGAGTATATCGTGGAAAAATTCTTAAGCATATCATGGAAAATTCTTCACTCTGCGATGGGAAATTCTTCACTATATAATGGGAAATTCTTGTGTGTGCCGGTAAGCAACAATTAGATAAAACAAGTAAACGTTGTTAATGGACCCCACATGCCATATGTCCTTACTGAGGGCTAATTGTCGACAAAAGCTGTGATATCGCGATATAACGTTATGGTTTTCGGTAAAATTTTTGTCATAGGTATCGTTTATTTCTGAGCCTTTATTTGAATAGCTGTGTGAAAAAAAGACAACATGTTTCCATGAATCAGCCTTTAGGTTATATTCTTAGAACTGTTCTAATAACCATTCCATCTACCGACATCCCTGGTTTTACCGCCCCTCTTTGTAACGCCACCTTTCGCTTAACGCCAGTTCAACGGCCTGGTACAAAAAACACTTATGCGTTTCTCCATAAGCTACCGCCATCCGCCAGGCCGCTTTCCGGAGCAAACAGTACTTTTTTATAATGGGTTTACCCTGGCTACACCGCCAGTGATGATCACCTGTGCAGCATCAAGTGCATCTATTAATTACCGTATTCACTCGTGTAACCGGCGCATTCATGTACGTGACGCAACCATAAGTAATGAGAAAAATTCCAGAAAAACATCCTTGTACCCGTAAAATGTCTGCAGAGTAAGTTAGAGGATGTGGCTGTCATTGTGTCCAGCTGGTTGTCGCCGGACACCCATTGTGACTGGCAACAGGGGTTTAAAAGCCATACAGTAGCTGGCCACAAGCTGAGGGCAAACTAGGAAATAATTCAACCTCTAACGATAGTTCAGTCCACTAGGAAACGACAAACGCGGTGGTCTTACCTTCGCCCTTTACCCTCCAGCCAGCCTCGAAGTACGAAGCCCCATGTTAAGGGTCCTTGAACTCTAGACTTACTAAAGCAGTTTGCAATGTCAGCTTGTGTAGCTGCGAGCTCTAAAATGAAGTGAGTGCTACCTGGAGCTATTTGTAAACACTTGAAATGCACAGTATTCCAGTAATGTATTGTACTGGCCATGTAAAAGAGTAGGATGTCCTTGTTTGGTAAAGATTGTATGTATGTAATAATACATGGCTGTTGCGGGAAGAGGTAAGTGGGAATAAGTTTCAGTTTGTTAGAAATGTTGGGTAAGTTTGTGATTGGGTCTCGAGGGAATAATAACCACTTTAATGCAGCCTTTTATATGCAGTATATTAAAAGCAATTTCAGCGTAATTGTGATGCGAATAATTTTTTTCTGGTATATTGTCGGTAGATGGCTTGACTAAGTTAATAAGGGGCAGCATCGGTCAATTTTCTCGGGGCTACAGTGCTCAGCAGTATCACCAGCACAACGTTTTATGTGAACGTAACATTTGTACAACACAAGTACCGTGAAAAGTTGTGTGTACAACGTAGAATTGTGAACATTATGTGTACTACGTTTCATGAACAATTGTATGTGAATATAACTCATGATGATTAACAATGGCATGTGTACAACCTTAATAAATAGAAACATTAACATGTGTACAACGTTACATGCTGTAACAACATTAATAATGTGATCAACATTAAAAGGCGTACAACAACAAATACATATATAAATATGTAAATATAAATATATCTTGGCCCCACTGATGCTTGACAGCTTGTATACTTGAATGTTCTTAAATTTTCTGTTGTTACTTTGCAGCCTTGAAAAGTGCACACGTATTTTGAAACTATTGTTTTTCTGTAATGGTTCTTGGAGGTGGTGCTTGATTGTAATTTATTTAGTGATTTTTTCCTTGAAATAACTGAACTTGTGCATCTTTAAAGAACGAGGCTATGAAAGTTTTTTTTTTAAGGAAAAAAGAGTGTTCTGTTGAAAAGTGCTGGTAATTTTTATCATGATAGAAATATAGAAACCCTGCGTTGAAATGCTCTGGTAGGTGGTCTGAACATTGACACGTTAAGATAGATTTTGAACAGCATAAGGGCAAAGCAAGGGAAATAGTTATTGTGCATGTTTTTTTGTAAACTAGTAAGTGTATCGTGTACAGAAAAAAGTGAGGACAAATCTTCCTTTTTTCCCTTCTTTTTTTGGAATTCCTTGTTCCTCCGCGTTTGTATTTTTTGTATATAATAGTGAAGCATTGTGTATATACTTGTATAAAGGAGAAAGTATACTTTACTGTTTTTTGCTGATTAAAGAGGTGAAGAGGGGGCGTGCATGTGTATTTTGTCTTTTCTTTTTGTGTGTGTGGCGGGGGGGGGGGGGTCACGTAATAATAGTAATACACAAATACTACAACACCTGCCGTGTAGCGTAACAAAAATTTCCCTGAGATATATAATCAGTACGTAATATACTATAATAAAATGTGCCGCTTGCATAAGATGTAATAAAACCAATCTCCAAGGGTGACAAAAATTTCCTAGGGGAGAGGTGGGGGGGGGGGGGGGAGTGGCGCAATGATACTCGCAGTCAAAGACTTTCGTATTTTTCTTTTTTTTTTTTTAACCTTTTTTGAAGCTTTTTTGCTATGAATTATTTAAGGAAAATAAATGCTTTCTATTCAAAAGTGAGGAAAACCATTTCATAGTATATACATGTATGGGGATCGTGTGTTAAGGTTCTCGGTTAATTTATCTTAATATTGCCATTTTAAGATTGTTAGTGAACTGCACAAGGCGAAACAAAGACAAGTAATCTTTGTGTATTGTGTGACTTCTTGAATCAATAAATGTATCTTGTAAATGTACAATAACAAAGCAAGAGACGGTCTTTTCTGGGAATTCCTTTCTCAGCATCGACATTGTTTATATATAATCGTGAACTGAAGTGGGTGATATCAATATATATATATATAAAGGAGAAAATATTACGCTGTATTTCTGGTGAATAAAGAAGTGAAGTCAGAAAATGTCCATCCGTGGTTTGGTTATATTTTGTTTTTGGATTGGATTTTCGCCGTCGTCTGGTAAGTGAAATATTCTTGTGTACGAATTTAAACATTAAATAAATTTTGCATTTTCAGGTGATTTTTTTTACCCAATTCTGTTTCTTATGGAGTGGGAGCTATGGAAGTTATTGCTATTTAAGCACATTCAGTTAAACGGTTGGAATGAAACCCAAACCCCAGAGACCGGATTTCATCGGTTAAATGCGACCATTTGCCAACTGACATGTTATCGTCGCTCCATGCTGTAGTCTTTTAGGCCAATGTATCTATCACATATTCACCTTATGCACTCCACTACGACCATTTTTCTAGGTGAAGGAAGCCGGAGTTTCTGTCGGAAACTAGTGAATGTACCTGAAAAACCTCCCGGATTAATTCCGCATGGTCATCAAGACTCGGCGAAAGCTGATCGGTAGCGACTGACGACACCTTCACACTATAAACGGTTCTCGTTCCCTTTGCTGCAAAAATACCCTTGGCTGAAATGCATAATACAGGTAGTTAATCTAGTCGTCGAAACATTCCCATGCCAGCCGCCGACCAAAGATTAGCCTTCCAGTGAGATCTCCGAACACAAACTTTCATTTGAATGTCTTGTTCAAGTTTACGGTGAACATTTATCACGATATGTACTCCGGTTGGTCACAACATCTCCTTCGTTCTGGCACGTCATTGGCCAAAATGGGCTACGTGTACTTGAGCTTAACCCGAATTACCTACCACAAAGATGCAGTGAGAGCGAAGATTTGGTGAAAGAGCCAGCGATACTCCCCTGTCCGTTTTACGGTTTTGAACCGAGAACAGTTGCATGGTACTGCTAGCTGGCGTATAAGTTGTTACTTCTTAAAATCTACAAATCTACAGCATACAAAGTAAGGCCAGAGCAGCGACGGTAGTGTGATATTTGGCAACGCGGTGTTGAACGCTGTACTGCAGAATTTTTCACTTACACAGTTAAAGGCGGTCAGGTTTAGTTTGATTTGATTGGTAGTTTATGCGGCACTGAAGAATATTTCACTCATACGACGGCGGCCGGCATTATGGTGGGAGGAAACGCAGCAGATCCCGGGTAAAACTCTCGACCATCCGCGGATTGCTGGCAGATCTTCCCACATGAGCTGGACTTGAACTGACAGCGACCGCATTGGTGAGAGGCTTGTGGATCATTACGCTGCGCTAACCGAGTCAGCCACGGATTACCTGGTCTGGTTTATTGGTGGGGTGGGGGTGAGAGTATGAAAATTTCCCAAGAAAATCATAGATACACACATATATGGTATATCATCGCGCCATGGATTTTCCTGGCATTAAGGTTTTGTACACTAGAACAGAGAATGCATCAACGTTAAAATACATGTAAAAGTCAAAACTGCACAGGCCGATAGCCCACTGATACTGATATGCACCTGCGCAGTGAAAAAAAATCTGTTGTGGACGGAGTTTAAAGGGTGCGTGCGCTCAAAATCACGCATCATAAACGATTGTCACGATCATATGAGTGCCACGAAATGGAGTGAAGGAGCGGTATACATATAAGCAGTCTGACCTGGAAAGAACTGAATTTTAATGCGTATTTTGAAACAAAGATTTTGTGTATTCAATGTGTTGTGCAATTTTTACCAGACCTGGTAACCGATACGTGACATGTGTACCTCGAGTGAATTAGGTACTTGTGCGTTGTATATAGGTATAGCGTCTGTGCGTGTTCCGCCCACAGGTATATATGTAGGCCGTAGAATGGAATTCCACTTCGTAATATTAATGATACAGCAATGCGGCATAGCTTTACTCGATAGCTCGTCGTGAATGTATATGGGAGTCTGGAAATATGCAAGTGACGAAAACCTGAGAAACAGCTCAAACTGCTAAGCTGTCAAATTCATAACTGATATAAGATTTGTCAGGGACTGAGATGTACAGATGCCGGATTTTGACACACGTTTATGAATGTGTATGGGCATACAAGCCATGTACAGGTCCCATCTATCAGCTACTGCCGCTACGGCCTAAGTTGTCTTACAGCATTCGCGGAGCCGATCTCTATCTATAAGAATGCCGGCTGCCGTTATGTATACGGCATAAGAAAATATATAGAAATAGGCCATGCGTGAATGCTAGGTTAGAAAACGCCACGATGCTTGGGGATGTGTACGTTGCATGTACAGTTGGAATAAATCCCCGAGGATTTCACCGGCAAAGTGTGGCCGTTTGCTAACTATCACACTGTCGTCGCCGCTGTGGTTTTATTCCTTGTTTAATAGTCTTTTATACCGGCATATAGAAACATGTCATGCCTAAGTAATCACACAAGAGAAGTAATTTTAAAGACATGCTCGTCGATGTCATGTTCATCGTAACGTTTAACCCCATTTATCGCGGCATCCGATTCTGTGAGTGTCTAAAAACACATTTTGACCTAGTCCATTGGCGATACCTGGTATCTAAAGACAATCTTTCAAACCTTTAAAGTTCGATTTCAGCTTCAAGCTTACTGTCAGCACGTTTGATATATCAGTGGCAGCGAGAAACAGGTACTGGAGAATATGGTGCAATGCCTCAAAGCGACTGCGTCAGGGAATTATGACTGGCTTTTTTGATTTTCGCACTTGATGCGGCAGTTATCGGAATGACATTTTTCTGCACGGTTCGGAATCTTGGATATATGAACAGTTGCAATCAAAGTGCAACTGAGATACATACTTCATTATGTACTCCATATATACTTAAATTGTACACGATTTGGATACTGTGTATATTCATCCGGGTAGAACATTCATTGCGTATTTTCGTCATCATTGAATACTGCTGACTGCTTCTCTTTGATTGAATCCGTCCTAATTTAATGTTTATTTATTTTCTTTATTCTTTTGTGGTTTGTGTTATTTGTCGTTTTCGGAAACTGATCTTGCGATTTTTGACACGGAACGCCCATTTGGGTTGACGGCTATTATACAAATGTCGGCTTTGACGCCTAGATTCTGTTTGATTCATTTGTCCCCTACCTATTCCTAATGGGGCTGTCTTAACTGTACCCATCGACTGTCAGTACGTCACGAAATAGTTTAGCTGACTTTTTTGTTCATGAATGTCGATCGTATTGAATGGAAACCTGGTAAATACATGGTCATGACAAGTTATAAATCAATGTAAAAGATTGGAGCATAGAGAGTAAGCCTGGATCTGCGCAGAGATTACGATAGTTAGCAAATTGTCACCCCGGTTACCGGTGAAATCCGACCTCTTGTCAGTTTGCTTCTGTTAAGGTTTTATTTTAAGTGTTCATGCAAATGTTTAATAAGGAATGACTTACACGCCCCCTAGCGTCATGGCTTAATCGGAATTTGGTTATTGAAGAAATGCACTTATGTTATTTGCAATTTGTTAGGCTTCACTGATCTATAATTTGTGTTTTGCATGAACTTTGATATACATGCAGCAATTGTTATTCTGACGGACACAAAAGGCAGCAGACATATATTGCAAAAGGAGTACTTTCAGATTTGTTTATTTATTTATTTGATTTGTGTTTTACGCCCTACTCAAGAATATTTCACTCATACAACGCCGGCCAGCATTATGGTGGGAGGAAACCGGGCACAGCCCGGTGGAAACCCACGACCATCCGCGGGTTGCTGGCTCACCTTCCCATGTACCAGTACTTTCGGCATGTTTGTTGATATATTTATATAGGGAAATTTAATTATTTGATTGGACTTTTACATCATACTCAAGAAAATTTCACTTATACGACTAGCATTACAGTGGGAGGATACCGAGAAGAGACCGATGAATACCCACGACCATCTGCAGGTTGTTTGCGGACCTTCCCACGTACGGCCGGAGAGGAAGTGAACACGATCTGAGCTTGAACTCACAGCGACCTCACTGATCACTGAGTGGCTCTTGGGTAATTGTGCCGCGCTATCACGCTGAACACTCGGCCACGTACGTAAGGCCTCAATGAAGTTTTCACTGTGAAGCGTTCTTCTGAAAAACTAAGTGAATGCATTAGGCCTATATAATAAAAAGGCGGTTGTTAAGACGTATGTTACGCTTAGCAGACTGTCATATATAAGTACTTCCCTATATACAGCTGAACAACGTTATCTAGGGCGAGCATCTTAATAACAACAGACTGGGTGACCCCCCACGCACACACGCACACTGCCGGGCGAAAATCTGCCACCGACAGAGCAAGACGCGTTTATTCTAATAATACACCGGTAGCTATACACAGTAGACTGGCTAGCTAACACCTCCACGCCTTCAGCTGAATGTACGTGTTGTGGTATTACGCACATCTCAAAGCGTAAAGGAGTGTTGCGTTTACAGGAGCTGCAAGCTACAGGGCAGAAGGCGAAGTTGCAGAGTCTCCCGAGGGACGCGGGGTTCTTACAGCTTCCTGACCATACCTTTAGAGCCATTAGACTACCTCAGGACAGGGACACGGGACACGCGACGCAGGCTATAACTGCATCCCTGAGAATTCGCGTCAACCCTGCAGCTATTGTACGGGAGATAGGCCCACAGCAGGTTTATATACTTACTTCTCCAGATATCAGAAGAACACTGCCTCGGCTTGTTCCACTGAAACGGGGAATGCTAATGAGCTACACGTATACGTGCATATATTGGCAACCAGTATTAACTCGGTGAGGCAGTGCATGCAGCCAGGCTGAGCAACTTTTTTCGTTTTCCACCCAAGGGTTTTGCAACCTGCTCTTGCAAGTGGTCCGTTTGTATTTAAGTTAAGCTATTATCGATACCTAATTCTAACCATGTTTTGGGCGATACTTTTGCTGACGCTGACATTGTACGTGGTTTATCGCTTTCTGACTTTCGATGCCAAACACTCCCAACCTCCAGGGCCCCTGCGCTGGCCATTGGTTGGACACGCCTTCACCGTCAATACGTCCCAGGCCGCAATCTTCGCCCAGCTGGCGAAAGACTTTCGAGGGTTGTACACCCTGAGTTTCTTTGGGAAACGATTCGTGGTTGTGAGCGATGCAAGAGTCATTCAAAATGTACGAACTTCGAAGGCAATCACGGAAAAACTTTTTACCCATCGTCCCTGCGACTTCCTGTCCAAATTTACCTTATTGGGTCGGACAACACCATCTATGGAACCATCGGAGAAATGGATGAGTAGAAGACAGGTGCTAGCGAAGAAACTGAAAATCTATACGGGCGGACTTCAACTTTCGGAGAGTCTGCTCAAACAGGAACTTGGACAACTAACGACATGGATTGGAAGTCACAAAGAAAAGCCCGTGGATCTTTCTCCAGTGCTGTTGGCATCGCTTGTGAACACATCGACTATTCTGGTAAGGCTTTACTCGTTCAGTTTCTAAATCGTGTCTTTTTGTTGATTTCACTAGTGTCATGGAGTTTTCACCTGAATGACGAGCGGCCTGGTTTATGCATGTTTATACGACCCCTGGGCGACCGGAATAATTCCCATCCTAAAAAATAAAACACCTACGCTAAACCCCCAAGAGCTGAATTGGAACACACAACTTCACTGATTTCATCCAGGGTGCGCCCTCTAATCCGTGTAAGGCCACGCACAGACATGACCATTGTGCTTAAAAACGCATCTATCGTGCAACTTTGCTATAAGCACTTCAGGTCACATGACGAAAACGCTGCTCTTTGATTGGTAACGTGCTGATGGGATAGTTCGTTTCACACCGAGATTATTATCTCTCAACTTAAAAAAACATCAAACAGGTAAGATGTTTTTCCTCAAGACTTCAACAGGTAAAAAAAAACTCAACAGCAATACGCTCACACTTAAGTAAAATGCTTTAAAAAGAAAACGGGTACGAGAGGCGTCTTCTAAGCTAATAAATCTTGTCTACATTATGACTGGCTTCAGGTTTCACCTTTAAGACTTGAGGAAACGTTCATTTCGTATTCATGCATCTGTATATGAAGTAACGCTAGATTGATTCTTTTGGGTATTTTATCAGCTTCTTCAGGTTTAGACATTTCCTCATTAAATACAGATGCACGTGAAGTACCACGTGCGTAAACATTTAGGACGTGAACATAGCATACAACCCGAAAATGTTTAGCAGCTAAGACGAATATCTGAAAAGTTCAATCTGGCCCATAAAGTCCATCGCACAGGGCCCCGATCTTTATTTCCATAATAATCACAGTAAAATGCGCCAAACAGGAATGAAGAATATGGTGGCGTACGATTATGCGGAAACACTGGTGGGACCAGCCCATAAGGACCAGTCATGTAACAATAACCTCAAATAACGTCCCGCTTTTGTCTATGATGGGTTGGGCGACAACTTTGTTTCCGCGTAATCGCCAGCGCCCCTTTTTTGGAATCGACACGAAATCACATTTTAGATGATGCGTACTTTATATAAAGGTGGTCTGTTCTCTTTTAACCTTTACCTATTATACCAGATACCACATTCTACTAATGAGCTTTGCGACATATGATGTACAGACTTGCACGTCATATTGGTGTTAGAAAGCGCTAATAAAGACTGCTGAGAACGTATAAGATTGCGGAACGGTAACAATGCGCACGAGTATCGCCGAGGCGCCCAAAACAATGAAAGCTTGCATCCATCGAAATCTACAGGGTTGATATTATGTATGTCAATTCCATTCATGATAATTAATCGACATAATCATACTGCTTTTCAATACTGCATTCACAAATACCTTTCCCAGGCTGAATTTACACCGTTGTGCTCTAATTATCAAAAAAATCACTTCTAGATATATTTATATATGCTTTTTCCGCATACACGTTCAGCCTTAGCGTATATATGTGTCTGGTTTGTGTATAGTACCATATACCATTTTGTTTACATAGAGACGATGTGGATTAAATTATTAATTATAATACGGTGACACGTTTACATTCAAATTAATTTGTAGCAAGCGGAATAAGAAAAAAAAGCATTAACGTAACTGTATGATGGATGTAAAGAGAGCTTTCAGTGTTCAAATCACTGGTAGCATTGTTGTCAGACACTGTCAGTTAAGTATGTATATCATAGGTCAGCCTAAACAATCGTTGCTTTGAGCCAAGTAGAGCTAGACATGAAAAACAAAACCCGTTGCTTTTAGTAAACAGTGACCAGCTATTCCAATTATTTAAAGCCCGGTTATATGATATTTGAAGTCCAAGCTTTAATCTGCAGAGACTAAATTTAATTTAGGTTCATATATGTGCTCTGCGGTATGTATGAGGATGATGGCTGCTTGGTGGGAGAATTCATATCCGATGTAGTTAATTGTAGTTCAGGTGGATTTTATATGAGGATGAAAACTGGCCCGAAGAATTCATGTTTGAGCAACAGCATTATCGTTATTGGGGATTGTACACTTTCTGAACACAACACAGAGTTTAGTGATGAAAACTGGCTGAGACTACTCCGTTTTTCTGGCCATTAACCTCAGAACAATACACCAAATCGCCAGTAAATCCAGTCAACCGTCCCACAAAAATAGAAGGAAGCTGACCGATAGACGAAACAGCGGACACGCATTACTCTCTGATGGTCAGAAATGACACAGCTCCCTTAACTGAATATATCAGCGACTTCAGAGTCAGGAACCAGATCTCCAGCAGTACATGCCAGCCGTCTAGACAACTCGACCCTGCCCATTTTCAGCACTAGAATCTGGGGTGTATCCAGAAAGTGTAACCCCTAATAAAGATAATGGACTGCTACTTTAGAATCCACTAACTGACATCTACCTATCTATTTCAAGTCGAATTCAATTATATAATAGCTATTCAGTTTGAACAATGAGTTTCAGATTTTTGACTTATCGAAAATTGTTAAACATCATTCATCTTACGAGACATCGTGTCAGTTGGCAGAGACACAGGCATATGGAGTCTTGAACCGTTAAATCATACCATGTATGTGTAATTGGTGCCGTGGGAAGGTCCGCCAGCAATCTGCGGATGGTCGTGGGTTTCCCCCGGGCTCTGCCAGGTTTCCTCCCACCATAATGACGGCCGCCGTCGTATAAGTGAAACATTCATGGGGTACCATCATCAGATTTGTCTTTATTACAGTGTATATTTATTTAATGTATTTGTCTATTTATTTATTTGATTCGTCGTTTACGCGCGTACTCAGGAATATTTCTCTTACACGACGGGCTGCCAGTGTCATGATGGGAGGAAAACGGGCAGATCCCGGGGGAACCCACGATCTACTGCATGTCCCTGCCAACCGCTTTTGTTACAGTACATAGAAGTGCAATATTTGTGAAATACATGTATGTACATGTATTCTGTGCAAGCCAAGATGTTCTTCCATAGGCGATCTATATTACCCACATGTGTACAACCTACGGTATGCGCACCTATTGTAATTCGTCAGTCTGTAACACCTGTTTCCCCACAATGGCTGCTTTGATCTCTATCCCAGTCCTATAGCTGTCTTTGTAATCGTTGAATAATAGTCATTTATTCCAGACATCATTTGTTGCAGAATGTAACCTGGTTTCCCAAGTTCTGACACGAGCACCCAAACGTTTGCTTTCCTTGATCTCCAATACAGAGGAATCTTCATTTTTAAGCGCATCCGATAAACAGTAAACTAGATTCGTAAGGTCTTATTATAGCGAAAAGTAGCTTCCAAGCCAAATAAGTCACACAGCTAGTGCAGGACAGCGTTGTCGGGAAAAGTGCTGTAAAGTATTCAGAGAGTTGCGTCCATGATGATAAACGGTCTCAGCCAATAATCGCAGGAGCATTTTCCATATAACACAAACCTCCGAAGACTTAAGTAGGTATGTTAAGAGATTAACACGAAGTTATGCAAAAGGAAGTGGTCAGCAATTTTCTATGATGACACAAACACGCAAGGGATGTTCTGGGCGAAGGAGTTAATCATGTGTCCAGATCGTGTACCACGCGATTGTTCATAAGATGTTGTTAATCAAAATCTGCACCTCAGTAGGGTTTTTATTGAAGACATGTAGACCTACGCTGTTCCATAATTTGGAAATCTTAAAACTGGGGTGAGAATTTTTTTTTTCTTTCTTCGCTTAACTGGTTACCGACCTCTGTTGGCTGTAGAAAGAGGTTTACATCAGGGAAATGGCAGTGTGGTAAAGTCAGAATGGTACCGCAGTATTTATTCTGGCCGTGCATAACTCCGATAAGTTCGTTTAAGTTTGCGTGAGAGTGATCTCCCCTACTTTGGGCTTCTTTCTGTAAAGGGTGTAAAACTACAGTACCTAAGAAGGCCTGATGAGATAGATATCGTTAGGATTATTTTCTTAGATCTTGAATCTGTATCTAGAATCTAGAAGTAGAATCTGTTGTTAGTCAACCGATTAACCATTTAATGTTTTACTGTAATTGTTAAAATTATAATATGTGCTTCCACCTTTGGCCCCTGAATGGTGGCGATGATGTGTTGACTTTGTCCTATTTGTCGATTTTACACATAGATTTTCAAAAAAGAATTTACAGAATATTTTTTTATTCTGTTTTATCAAGGGTCATGCTATCCACACAATCAGTCAATACTTAATCTTACCCTGAAAATATAACTGAACGCGACCGCCTCCGTGACCTAGTGGTTATGACGCGACCGCCTCCTTGGCCTAGTGGTTATAACGCGACCGCCTCCTTGGCCTAGTGGTTATAACGCGACCACCTCCGTGACCTAGTGGTTATAACGCGACCGCCTCCGTGACCTAGTGGTTATAACGCGACCGCCTCCGTGACCTAGTGGTTATAACGCGACGCCCTCGAGGTCGGGGATGATCATACGAAAGACTTTAAAAACGGTACTTGTTGCTGCTCGCTCGGCCTACTGTCAGTATAATGTGACTGGGTGGGGTGTCATGTCTGTTATCTTCGACATGATGTTCCAGTGACCGCAGCACTTCAGCGGCATAGATTCGCGCTGCCACATGAAGACACAGTATATATACATACTAAGGACTCATCGTCACCATATGATTGAAAAAAGTGTACGATGTAAAACCTCAGCATACAAACATAAAATTTTACTCCCGAGATCCGGGGTTCAATCCCGTGTACGGTCGGAAATTTTTTTTAAATTAGCGAGCATAGTATGTCCCTAATGCTGTTCAACATAAGGGAATATGTTGTAGGCGCGGTGTCATTTTACTGTGACTGAATGGTTGTGACGTCAGGTGTGTCGGCTACAGAGTTCAAATATTACGAGACAGCATTATGAAATATTCAGATGAGTCCTGACACAAGAAGACACCGTAGTAATATGACCGAAATGATGGGTTTTACGTGAACTCAAACCGGAATCATCCGCAAATGTTCCGAGTGTGATCCGACCAAATCATCGTATATTTCCAACTCTTTTTTTGTTTTTTAGCTGCTCGGAAAGAGGTTTGCTTACGAGGGTCCGGAGATTAAGGCGGTCTGTGACATGATCCTGGGAATGGAGAGCCTTTCAGACCCTCGGACCGACGGACTCCTACAAGCCCTTCCCTGCCTGGCCAGGCTGCCCGTCCTCTGGGGGGCCACCGTCAAGAGGCTAGAGAAAAATTTGAAACTTGTACAGGAGCATTATTACGAGGCGCCTAAGGCACGTGTATCTCTCTTTGATTTATTTATCTGACTGATATTTATCGCTCAAGAATATTTCACTTACGTGTGGGCGGTGAAAACCAGGCAGTGCCTGGGAGAAACCCATGACAATCCACAGGTTGCTTCCATTTGTAAGAGGTACCTAGGTCATTACGCTGCAGAAACACGTTACTCCCCTCGGCCATGAAGGCCCCTGTTTCTCTTTGCATTGCCTCCATGTTAAATATGAGGACTAGACTGTATTTTGGGTATTAAACTTCTAGTAAGGTATAATCAATCGCTGTTACAACATCACTCTGATATTTTCACCTAATCCTGCTTAAATCATGGTGATACGGGGTGTGTAAGTTGTTACAATTTTAAGCATTTACAAGAAAAGTTAGAAAAAAACTCTGAGGTAAATTACAGATCCGATAAATATTGTATCGAGAGAGACTATTAGATTATAGGTTATCTCTAGAATAGAGAGATAAGGTCTGAACAAAAGCTGCCTCAGTTGTATGAAACCTCAAAAAGTCATTGCTAAGATTACAATATTTAGATAACACTGTCACTTTTTGCGTGATATAGATAAAAACAAACTAATTTCATTTGCCACGGGTATCTTTCACACAGCGTTGAATTGATGCTAACGCCAAACATCCGGATTGTGTACCACAGTGCAAGCCATATATTTCAAACATCAAATGTCATATTACGTTTAGATATCGAAGTGCTATTCTCCGATTCACCGGCCTCTACTGTTTATCCAATACTTCCATTAACTGGTGTCCGTTTGGTATACATCACACCGTACAGTGAATAACATACATTTTGAAATGAAAGCATTTGTCTTTCCTGTCTTACACAGCGCGGTTCGAAAGTAGGAGGGTCAGGAGGGCTGCTCAGACTTCTCATGAAAACGACGGAAGGTAATAACAATGCTGAGGTGACGTCAGAGTTTTCTGAAGACGACGTCATGGAAATGGTGATCGGGGTCCTGACAACAAGTAAGTATGAACTATGTGCAATCTTGTTAGCATCTTCAAACTTTTCTAAAACCAGCCCTTTTTTTTATTACCCACAATGGATGCTGATATCTAGGAATCTTTATCTTAAAGTTCAGATGGTTTCATACAAAGCATGGCTTCTTCCAGAATTGATACTTTGATAATCACTACTGCAGATGGTCGTGTGTTTACCACGATGGTCCCCGTCGTGTAACTGAAATATTCCTTAAGTGCGGCTTAAAACTCAAATAATATTCATTACGAGCATAAGGTAAACTATAAAAACAAACATTTTTATTGTTTACTAATGAAGTCAAAATATGTTTATCTGTGCAAGTCTGAGAGGTGAAACCTGCCAGCAATGATTTGGGTACAACCCGCTGGTGACGTATCTAACCATTTGGTACGGTACGTACGCGTCAGCAGGGCCCAAGACGAGGGTTACTGACATAATATATCTCCCGTATCCTCTCACTGAGTAACCGTGTAACGAATTTATCCTGTAAAAAAGCGTCAGTTCAGCACAAAAGAACCATTGTACCGTCGAATACCTTCAAAGATGTTACTGTTTTCACAGCCCTGCAAAGGGAAATGACCAAATCAACAGATGAGTTTGACATCGACTGCAGGATTCAGAGATATACACGTCTCCCACGTGAACGTTATTGTCCATTCAAAAACAGAGGATTTTGTTTGATGGGGGACAAATAGATTTACAGGGCAATTACACATATTTACTGTGACTAGAGTATGTAGTCTGATATTTATAACTGTTCATTCGTTCCCTGTTTGTCATTCGACAGGTGTTCCAAAGATGCATGCTACTCTCATGTCTTTCATTTGGATGACTCTCCGAAAACCGGCGATTGCCTTGAAGATTCAGCGCGAGGTGGAGAAGGTCACGAACTCCACGAGACTTCCTACCCTCATGGACAGAGAACGCATGCCCTACACGGAAGCTGCCATTTTGGAACTGCTCCGGTTCAGCCCCGCTGTGCCGTTCAGCCGTCATCGTGTAGTCGAGGACACGAAATTGGATGAGTTCCAGCTACGTTCAAATACAACAGTAAGTAAACATTGATCTATAAATACACGGCTGCTGAATATAAAAGACTACAGCAAAGGAATATAGCCACAGTAAGATAGTTCACAAACGGCTCACAGGTGACTGGCGAAATTCGGCTGTTTGGCGAAACTCAGCTCATGCAATTAGGGTTTTATTCTAACCGTTCGTGTAAGTGTTTAAATAGGAGAAAACTTACAGGTCTCTTAGCCGAAGGGCTTATTCACATCTCGTCCCATAATGTTTCTCAGGAAGGAAGTGAAAGTATGAGTCAAAATGTTCACGAAGACGAGGGTTTTCGCAAAAAAAAAAAATCTTCAGGCGCATCCATTTTCGCGCAAACTTCTTCGGAAATTGTGACGTTTTCCGGATTGCGTCGAAACCGACATTTGTATATACCAGCCGTCGACCAAAATGGGCGTTCCGGGCCAATAATCACAAGGTCAATTTCCAAATATGACAAATGACACAAACCACCAAATATCTAAAGAAAGTATATAAAATATAAAAATAGGACGGATTCATGCAAAGAGAAGCAGTCAACAGTTTTCAGTGATGACTGAAAAACCCAATGATTGTTGTAGGCGCGTGTATAAAATCAGTTGCCAAATTTGATGTATGCATTATATATATATATTATATTTTGTGTCGATAATGAAGTATGTACCTCGGTTGCGCTTTGATTGCAACTGTTCATATATCCAACGTGGTGATCACACTGAACACGATGGACGTACCGTCCGTAGTCCTGGGTTATAAAGCGGACTCAACTGTGATAACCAGAGTGTAGTACCGATATATATAATGGGCCAATAGAGCTTTGCATAAGCAGCATTAACACTGAGCGACTTGTATAGTCGACTGAAAATAGGGTAAACCCTATTCGCTCGTCGACATTGGACAAATCATTTCGTAATGCATGAAATTGGCTTAGAAAATGTAGATTTGTCCTATATTTTTTTCCACTGGTCGAATCCATCTAGTTGATGCGAAAATGGTACCCAACTTGGGAAAACTTTAGAAATTATTTTTGTCGTGATTGGCGAGGAGATTTAGGAGATAAGTTGCGAAGACCGTATTTAAGAAGAGTTGTCCCAGCGAGTGCTGAATTAGACGGTATAATTTATTTTCTAATTGTGTAAAGCTTAGTATCAAATAGATTGTTCATATTTTGTTACAAATATGACTTACTTTAGGTGTTAAAGTTATTACTTATTAAACACTTATATCTGGTTTTACTCTCTTATATTATAGCGAAATTCCAGAATGTTTTCAGCTCTCGTTGCTTCTGCTATGGCACTCGGCTTTCAGATAGAAGTGACAAGTTTTTGAGTGCGCTTGTACACACCAGTGTAATAGATGAATAAATAATTAAATAAATAAATAACTCTTTTCTTCAGATACTGACAGACCTTAGCTCCGTAAACCATGACCCGAACTTGTGGGAAAATCCGGAAAAGTTCATGCCAGAGAGATTTCTAGATGCCAATGGAAGACTACTACCGGAACATAGTGAGCCAAGGAAGAAGTATGTCACTGATATTCGACTACAGCAGATAATTTAGATACTTATTAAAAAACAGGGACCACTTTCACAAAACTTCGTAAATCAGTTTCTCGTCACTTTTCTCGTAAATTACGTCGAGTTATGGTGCTATAACCTAGACCACGTCCCGTACGAGAAAAGTTACGAAAGAAGTAACTAGACCCTGAGCGGTACAAAGCGTTTTTTCGGAAAACCTTATTGGAAGTGGTTTCGCTTGTTCGAATTCAATTGTCACTGCTTGGCTTACTTGTGGTTTTTTGCCTCAGAAGGTTTGTTTGTAGCACTTTGCGAGATACTGGGATTTCTGTCAACCATACCGATGTTATCCATGTCATAAACACTGGCCTCGCTCTTCAGAGTAAAATTGTTGTTTTCTGCATGCCCGCCCGACTTTCCGTATTCACCGTTAAAAGTGTCCGACTCGCCTACACTATCAATTTCAGATGGCACATTGGAGATGTCTATGTACAGAGACAGGCTTTGTAGGAATGAATGAATGAATGAATGAATGGTTATATCTTTACGCCTCACTGGCAGTGATTCTGCTATTTTGTGGCGAGAAAATGTTTAAATCCACGAAACAGTGGACAGTTTTCGAAACAAGGAAAACATTCACATTTTTTAAGATTAATCGGAACATTATATATAGAGATACATATATTCATATTGGCGCTCTTTTCCAGTGATGTATAGGAAATAAGGTGCAAAGAGTAAAGAATCACCTTTTCGCGCAAGACGAGACAATCTCTGTTATAATATGCCCTTTTATTGCCAGTCTTCAATCCTTCGGAATAGGAGAGAGAAGTTGTATTGGCCAAGCCTTCGCCTTATCCCGGATGTTCCTCTATGTGGCAACACTTCTTCAGCAGTTTAACTTCCGATCTCCAGAAGACGGCTCCACTCCAATGGCTAAAGGGCCACTGCATTTTACCGGAGGTATTGCCAAACCTGCCCCATTTCATGTCAAGCTTTTTCAACACCCGTATAAAGTGGACTTCTACAGACAACAGAAATCGTAGCCTTTCCTTGTTAATTTTGTTTCATATACATATGTACGATTATAACACCATGAAAGCTGTTACGCTTAACTTGCTGACATGTTGTTGAAGTCTCAAGGGCAAATAAATTCTTACTTTTCCTAAAGATGGTTTCTCGAACGCTTGTATTTTGCTGTAAAGTTATATGTTGTGGAAGGTTTCATGCAACTATTTCAAAATACACGCGCATGCTCTTTAAAGACCCTATGGATTGCATGACTTAGATGGTTTTGTTACATGTCAAACACGTTGATGTTGGGAGACGTCCAATAAACTAGCGAGAAGTAATACTAGAAAACACACTTTTACAGTCCTGGATATTTTTCCAACAGCTTTCGACGAGCACATATTTTTAAAGCAGAATATTGACCATGCTACAGGTATCTTCACTGAGAAACAATCATTCCCAAACATTTCACCTGATCCTTATATTTGCCAGTAAAAGGCAGACCCCTATTTTATTTTTCTACAAGAGACAGTGTGAACGTTTAGTGCTGTAACTCATCCCCAAAGATTCCTTGGTCAATGAGCATTGGTGCATACCTCGCCAAGCCTATGAGAAAGCAGCCATAAAAATCTGCACACAGGTTGACAATCAGAATCTGAACCTTCTACTACGAGAAGCAGGGCAAGGTACCTATCACGAGCAAGGGGACTTCAATTGCAGCCTTATTACAACCGGACTCGCCGAAAATTTATAAAAATTATAAGTTTTATTTAAAAACTCATACTTGTCCAGCATTAAGCCATAATTATTCAGTCATTCATACTTGTCCAAAGTTTATAGAATTTCCAGTATTTTCGTACCAAGTTTGCAACTGTACACCAAAAAATTCCTAATATACAAAAATTACATTCGTGTAATAGGGTACTAATTCCATGACGTGAAGAGCACCATTATATGCCCATTGAGATGATATTCGAATCGTACGAGCCAGCATTTGATTAGTTAGGTCCGGCCCGTACACACAGCTCATCCAATGGAATGGACGGTCTGCTCTTTCTGTTAGACTTGTCTTGTTCTACACCATGCAGAGATTTTATGGATTTGTGGACTACAAATGAAAAGAAATTTAGCTACAGTGTACATGTAGGCCAGTAAATGTTTAATGGCAATGAGTTATCGAAGCGCAACGACCCAGGAATAAGTGAAATATACTTGAGCATCGAGTAAAACACCAATCAAATAAATCAAATAATTGTTTAATGACTTGAAAGTATCTACCACCAAAACTGTATGAAAAATCCCTCCACGATGCATGGGCATCAAACCGGCACAAGCTCGGGGACATCTCGACCTAACCCAAAGCTATATAGCCACAAATTATATTATACTGTGGAGCGGGCAGCGGACCGTGGGAATCTGGTTAAATGTGCTTTTCTTTCTGCTCGGACACACGAGGGGCGGCTCCAAACCCAGCTCTGGCCACTTTTCGAACCTTGGACACAATAGAAATGTTCGGGATGACAACTTCGTTGTTGCGCCGCCTTATGATGGTCTCAGTTGTAACGCCACAGTGGAGAGAACTGTTATTTTGATCACAATTTGCCTCGACAATAGCAAAAAAAGTAATATTGGCTATTGTTGCTATCTTTTGCCAGACAACATGAGGCATTGCGCATGCCTCAGAGCTTATGCCGAAAGGGTCTATAGACATTTGCATGGTTTTCTCTGCAGTCTGACGTTTGTTAAAGACTCACTTAACTGTCTTAATACAGTGAGCGTGTTAATACATCACTTATGGGAAATGACGTCAGTAACTTGCCAAAGGTTGGTGGTTTTTCCCGGGCACTCTGGTTTAACCACCACAAAGAACTAACAGCCATCATATTAGTGAAATTTCTGGAGTGGGCTTACACATATGATGTCCTGGTTTCCTCCAACATATGACTTAATCTTTTTTAATAAGATTAAAGTGCCACTGACACCGGTTTTTAGAACATCTAAAGAACATTATCTGATGAAAATTAAAAGAAGCAGAATGAATATATACTGTTTTTAATTGATTTCTGATATAAGGGATTTATTGATATAAAGGATTGATTGATTGATATAAAATATTGATTGATACAAAGGATTGATTGATATAAAGGATTGATTGATATAAAGGATTGATTGCATTGATGTATTAGTCCTAGGCTAATACAACCCGTAGCGTAACAAGTTGTGTGGTCCGATTGAAAAAAAAATACGGATTGAAAACAAAAAAATAACTTGCATTTATGGAATAACAATTTGCTATGAAGTAGTAATGTTCATCTTGCCATAATATTTTAAGCCGAAAACGTAAATGTATCCTCCATTTATAGGAGGGACGGTGGGTGGGGTTGGGGAGTCAGACACTAAAAGATTTCTTGGCGAGTGAAAGAACACGTGAGCAGATGCCTAAAAGTTTTATAAGCTTTCGGGATTCTAGCAAATGTTCTAGTTCTCTTACTTTGGAGAAAGAGAATTTGTAACAATGACATATATGAGATTCCATAGGGATTATCCCAGGCTGTAATAAGACCCGCTTCTTTGTCTGTCAAATATCTAGGATAGGCTTATATTTTATGTATTTTCTGAATTCTTTGATGTTTGTGTTATTTGCTGTTCTTGGAAACTTGTCTTTCACCAATATGTTGTGCACATCTATACGCCACACGTAGGAATGTTAGTCAGTACACATTTAGAAAAGAAGGTGCTGCCATTGAACCTTAACAGGTACCGGAAGCTTACGTCGCTCAGTTGGTTAGCGCGTTAGCGCAACGCAATGACTCAGAAGCCTCCTACCAATGCGGTCACTGTGAGATTAACTCCAGCTCCTGCTGACTTCCTCTCAGACCGTACTTGGGAAGGTCTGCCAGCAACCTGGTCGTGGGTTTCTCCCGGGCTCTGCCCGGTTTCCTCCCACCATAATGCTGGCCGCCGTGATATAAATAAAATATTCTTGAGCACGGCATGAAACACCAATCAAATAAATAAATAAATTTACGGGTTATCAATGTCTTGCCTCTGTGTTGGCAGCCTGTAAAGTTCCATATAGAACCTTATTAGTAGAGCTCAGTTGAGGGCCCCATAAACTGCAAAAACAAATTGTGCAGTTTTACGTGAGTAAAACGTGCTGGCCGGTAACCGGTAATTTTCGCTGTACACGGGGATTCGTAAAGTTGAGGGTGGTTTCCAAGTTCTGTACGATGTCATTATTTTCCCTCGGTCACGTACCTTTGTTGTGTTTTCATTGGTTAACAAGCAAATGGAATTTTTGATTTTCACAAAAGAAAAATTGCGTAAATAACCTTTTTTGGTTCAGTAGAGGATGTCTGTTTCATGATATGGTCCCACAATTATCGCGCCGATCACATATAGCTATAGACAGGGTTACTGTACGTGTTACCTTGAAATTTCTCGGGACAATCGCTGGTTTTGAGCTCCCACCACACACTCCCACATCAGTGTTTGGTCCTTGGCCAGGCATCTGTACCACTAAACCGTTCAGTTTATTGTGTCAAAGCTGTTTGTGAGACGTGGTCAAGATAAATGAATTTCAGTGCCCATGTGCGTGTGTCACATGGTTTTGTCGCGTTGACAATATCTGAAAATGAAAACTCTACAGAATTAGAGTGTAAACTACCATCAAAAATTGTAGCATTGTTTTTACACTTGAATTCGCTATTCCAGTTTACATCACTTTGTGCTGTAAAACACATTCATTTCTTGCATCGTATGAAAGGTTCCAGGTTGCATCAGTATGTTCTTAGGCCTAAGTGGACCTCACAATCGCCGCCTTTTCCATGACGCTGACAACCAGACACACGAGATCACGCGATGGTGTTATCTTTCTTTAAATGTTCATTGCCTATGAAATCATCTTCATACTTGTTTTGGAGTTGAAGTGTTGAAGATGTTATTTTTCTTCCCTTACGTCCACAACCCTGGAGTTGTCTGCCTTGTTTGACGGCTGAGAGCTCTACAGTAGAACCCCATCCTCTATCACTGAACCTCCCCACTGAGGAATAAGCAAGTTTACACAGAATAGCACCCTAGGGTTCAGAATAGAACCACGTGGTTGTTTACAGCACCCTAACTGAAGCCTCTTTTCTAAGGCGTGTAACTTGCGAAAGACATAGAGGATCTCACACGAGTGGGTAAACGCATGTGAAAGTTATGATACGAGTTGAGTAAAGTTTGAGTTAGTTACGAGCTTTAGCGAACAATGTAACAATATTGTCAACCTAAGCAGAAATAAAAGAAGGGAACACCGTGACAGATTTATATTGTTAGTCAAACAAAAACGAAGCACTTAAACAATTTGAAAAGAATGTTGATCTTTAAGTTTTTCACTCAGACATGAAAGCAATTAAAAAGTGAACAATTTGACATTTTATTGGTGTTTTACGCCGCGTATTTCACTTATACGACAGAGATCATCAAAATGGTAGGAGGAAACAGGACAAAGCCCGAGAGAAACAAACGATCGTGCACAGGCTGCTGGCGGAGAATTATAATACGCAGGTTATTTGGTAATTCAAAACAAGAGAGCAAGTAATCGAACTGTATTAATATCATTCAATTATGTAATAAAAGCAAGTAATCGAACTGTATTAATATCATTCAATTATGTAATAAAAGCAAAAAAATTTACTACAGTGAAAATATTATATTTGCTAGGAAAGCTAGCAGAGATTCAGTGTGACAAGGCTATGTTGTTAACTCCAACAATTAAACCATATGGTGTGACGAGAACGTCGTTCACATCAAATGGACAAAAGTCAAACGATGTTAATACATCATGTAGAAAGTATCTAAAGAAAAATGCGACAAAAGAAAACTACATATTTCTAGATAATACTGTGCATATATGAAAATCGACTCAGTGGTAAAGCTAGACGCAGTGGTGCCGTGCACACTTTTTCACATTTAATAGAAAAATAAATGATATATTAATCACTTGGCATAGCTCCAATATTTCCGTATTTATTTTATATGTATTATTATATAGACCATAGCTTATTAAAGTCAAATCCGTCCATTAATCCCCATGCATAAGACAACCATCAACTGAAACGCGTCCATTAAAATTAGGTCGTCACTGATACAGGATTACTTAAAATAAAGTCAAATAAATACGCACTTGCCATTACTGGTGCACGGTTGTATTTGAAATATCAGATGTCAGACAGATGACAATTTCTGAACAATCCGAACGTGTTACACGTATATAACATTGTCTCGCTAAATAATTAACTGTGTACCATGCAGACAACAAAGTAGTTGATTTATTTATTTATTTATTTGTTAATTTTCTATATTTGTTTTTCACGCCGTATTCAAAAATATTTCACTCACACGACGGCGGTCAGCATTACGGTTGTAGGAAACCGGGCAGAGCCCGGAGGATACCTACGACCATCCGCAGGTTGCTGGTAGACTTTTCCACGTATGGCCGGAGAGGAAGCCAGCTTGAACTGGACGAATTCACAGCGACCACAGTTGTGAGGCACGTGGGTCATTACGTCATGCTGGCGTTCTAGCCCCCTGGGCAACGGAGGCCCCCAGCAACAAAGTAGATCAGTTAGTAATGTGTTGAACGTACAGTACAATCCAAACGAAATACGTGCACAAAAATATCAGGTAGGCTTTTGTGAAGCGAGCAATATAGTGCAAACAATACGGTTAAACCATCTTCCAAGTTTCGATAAAATAAGACGAAAAGTTAATTTTTGACAGACTGACGGACTCACGGACTTTTAGATGCACTGACTAAAAGACGCGACTAACGGATGGATTAATTAACAGATGGACTAAAGAATGGATTAACTAACAAGCGGACTAAAAGATGAATTAAACAGTAGATGCACTAAAGTATGGACTAGCTAACAGACGGAGCCACAGATGGACCAACAAATGGGCTAACGAATGGGCTGACTAACAGACTGACTACCAAACGGACTAACAAATAGACTGACTAACATACAGACTAACGGATGGACTAACTAACAGATGGACTAACAAATGGACTAACTAATGGAGGGACTAAGGGATGGACTAACTAACAGACCCGGTAACAAACGGAATGACTAACAGATGGACATACTAACAGACGGACTAACGGAGGGATACCTTCCCCCACCCCAATGCCCCCTACAAATAACATTTGAATTATCGATCACTATAATCTGTGAGTAAAAACAACAACCATGTTCTTCTGCATCAAGTAATGCTCAATATAATACCATGTCCTGGTTTTCCAACTCAATTTCACACAGCACAATCTTCTTGAAATGTTCGAATGTCTTTCTTCCACTAAAGCCAGACATATTTTTACTGCCAAGAACTTATGTACCCCAAAGAGAGTGAGCGACTTCTTAGTTGTAATTAGGCAGGCAGAAATTTTTGTAAAGTCAGTTAAAGGAAAGTTACTACGGCGAAATGTTAAGAAAAAGTTGCCCAAGGCGAGGTGTTAATGAAAGTTACCCACGGCGAATTGTTCATGAAAGTTATCCAAGACAAGGTGAAAAGAAAAGTTGCCCAAATATTATCTCCCTTGTTTTGTGCAGCTGTGATTGATGGGCCGGGGGGCGGGGCAGTTAATTCTCCGCTGTCGATCGCTCAGTTAGTAGATGTGACTTGTGTAGAAAATTGCTATAGAAATTCATCACGTTATTTGCTAGCAAAATGGATCCTCTGCGAGCTGTTGGGAAAAGTTACTCATCAAAAGCTTCTGGAAACAGCTGTAGAATTGCTCGAGACACGTTGTCAGGAAACATGTCTATGTGGATAATGTGACGGTTGCGTAAAAACACATTTACGGAGAACTGATAGTGAATGTTTCCGTAGGTACGGAACGCCTTACCCGTCAAGATTCTGGAGTGAGTTATTCTTTTATATGTTAAACATTCCTAATTCTGATGTATAAAACTATAAAGTTGAAAATTTCCTTAGAAAGAAAAGAATTTGTACCGATTTGTAGGCTAGATTAATGACCTGAATAGCAGAGAAATATTAAAAAAAACAAAACATTATCGCTCATGTCCAGATGATATTTCTGTCGACTGTTTGCTCAATAAAATGTTCGCCTTCCAACAATTAGATGATCGACAACCTTTACCCTTGATTGTCATTTGGACCCTTTGTATAGTGTGGTGGCAAAGAGAATTATTGGTAGAAGACAGCTCCCGGAAGTGACGATGACTGCCCGGTAAAAGCTTCGAGTTTCCGGAAGTGATGATAACAGGTGGTCTTCTCGGCAAGGTACGAGACAGAGTTACAGTCATGGGACGCTTGGCAATGTGCCACACACTCCATCACGGAGTCGACATCCGTAAAAGTAGCAGTCACGTGATCTCTGTAGATCACGTCGCTGTCCATTAGTTTCCAAATCTCTGTTTGTTCCTGGGGATTCTCCATTTCAAATTTGTCTGAAAAAACAAAGGTTTACAGTTTACATGTTTTAAAAACCACGGCCTTCGCAACCGCAACCGAACACGGAAAGGCTCGCATCCGCGCCGCTCTTCACATGTTCCACGTGTTTGACAAGGAATCGAAGGACGCCGAAAGTCTCGGTTTTTTTTTAAACCGTGCCCGCTGCTGGTTGGCCAGGGTACATACAAACCAATAAATTCTCGTCCAATTTTTATCACCTCCATTTCGAATAATCTGAATATATATTATTAACCTGTAATAATTAAGCACACCAACCTTTCTCACAAACAACAGTGTACCGCAATTCCCTATCCTTCGTCACGTCGAGAGAGTAGCTCTCTCTTCCAGTCCTAGGCTCTTTCACCAAAGTGGCGTACAATTCGCTATTTGGAGAATGCAATAGGGGCTCCCCGGCTGCCCAGAATTCATCACGAACAAGTGTACCATCATCCCAAGTAAACTTAACGTCTGCAACAACAACAAATCAATAATAACTATCATAGCATTGTGGTTCATGGCGGCGTTTACGCATGACATTACGCCACAAAGCCCAAATTGCAACAGGAACTAATATAAACGTAGAAGAGTGGTGGCTTGACGCTTCTACCGCTCATCTGGATTTCACAGAAAACCTTAGACTCTCGGTGTTTTGATCTCACAAAACACCGCGCTCTCTGCCACACCCTTGGATTTCACAGGAAGCCTCAGACTCTCGACCACTCTCCTGGCTTAACAGAACACCTCAGATCCTCGACCACTCTCCCATCTTCACAGAACACCTATGATCCTCGACCGCCGCTCTCTTGACTGTCATAGAAAACCTCAGATCTTCGACCAGTCCACTAACTTCCACATAAGGAAACCTCAGATCCTGGGCTGACTTTCACAGGAAACCTCAGATTGTCCACCGCTCCCTGCCTTCCTGAGGAAACCGCAGAGCCTCAACCTTATGACAGTTTTGTGACCCCCGACCGCTCCTTAGACTTTCACATGCAGGAAATTTCAGGTCCTTGTCCGTTCCCCATTGCCTTCCACACGAAACCTCAGATCCTCGACCACTGCCTTGGCTTTCAGAGGAAACTACAGATCTACTGCTCTACTGGCTTCTAGAGTAACACCCTACCCCCCCTCCACCCCTCCACTAACTCCGCTAACTTCTTTACATCCTTGACCACCCCGTGACTCCTCACTAAACCTAATATTCTCGAACGCTCTCCCGATTTCTGTAGGAAACCTCAGATGGTGTAATCATACTCTATCTACTACCTTAATAAAATGGAAATGTTAAGATAGCAACATTTTTTCAGAGTTAAAATAATATACCGATAAGATGTTAAATTCTGTAAACTATGAGACTAGGTACCGACATTGTACAATGTTGCATAATTGTGTAATGCTTATGGCGATTGTTTGCAGGTTTTAGCCTGACGTTACATTATAGGATTTTAACATTTATAACGCAGCGCACAACACTTGAAAGCGTTAATCTGGCCTGTTAGTCAGTGTTAGATTGCAACATGTTCTAAACATTTTGTATAGTGCACGTTTCTAACCCTTTAGAAAAAGTTAACCTATAACATTATACATATGCATACCCTCCCCCACCACTACTAAACTGTTGGATTTGACATCATTAAAGTTCCATATAACATTTCAACTTTATGGGAAATTAAGTGTCAAAATAGATGGCCCTATGCCAGATGCCAACCCATAAAGGACGTCATTGGAGTCAATAACTGAAAGATCACTGTCCAAAAGAACGTTCAACACACACAAAAAAACCCCAAAATAACAAGAATGTGCATAAAGTAAGACCTGTCATGTAAAGTAAGGAATTGGAACTGTTATATAATTTAAGAAATTTGAACTGTTGTGTAAAGTAAGAAATATGAACTGTTATATAAAGTTAGATATTTTCAACTGTTGTATAAAGTAAGAAACAGGAAGAGTTATATAAACACTAAGTGTTATATAAACTTTAATTGGAACTATATATTGGACATTGGACTTTGGAACTGCAGTTATATTAAGAAAGAAAATGGGACTATTAAATAAGGTAAGAAACTGGAAATATTCATTCCACTTGAACCATTCCATTATTCGACAAATCGCATCATCTAAAATCGGCAACTTGTCCTATTTTCGTTCCACTTACGAATTCGCGGTATTCCTACGACAAACTCTGTGATGCCAAATTATCATGTGTTATTGCATCAGACTGATCCCTCATTGCAGCACATTTATTTCTTTGGAATATAAACGTATCTTTTACTTCCACATATTATGATTTAATTTATTAAATCAACAGGATATTATCTTGAATATGACAGTACTGCGTTGTAATGACATTTTAAAATACATTGTAACATCGCCCAGACAAGACTTTCTGTTAAAATGAACAGACTGTTTTTTTTAGTGTATATACTTGGTATTCTTACGTTGAATGCGTTTTGGAGTTGGCCTTTGGTATGACACGAGCCATCAAACATAGCCATATCTGGAATCCTTACCTGGATAGACGCCTCGACCACGCGCACTGCTCCAGACTATATTAGGTGTTTGAAAATCCCGCATAACTCGGTCGAATTCGACCATTTCGGCCATTGTATGGATTCTTGGCAGACGAGCGCCCATCTCGGCGCAGCTGGCAGCGGCTTCCGGTTGAAGTGCTGTCTGGTTCGCCACATGATAGTATTTTCTGTTCTTTTCGCTGTATTTCCACGTTTCAGGAGGCTAAAGTAATAAACAAAATGTAGTGATTTCAAGTCTAGTGCCACTTATACGTCGGCTGTGGGTCAAATCTAAGGTTACACAAGTGCATTGATTTCTAATACTCTTTAAGGAGTAAATTTGTCAACTTCTACCCCAAAAATCTATACCCAAACTTGTATGCCAAACCACCACACGCAGCTTGGGCTTTTGTCTGGATGATACCAAAAAATCAGCCTAGTATGACCACCAGGTGTTTTGTGAGCTGTGGTTCCTTAAAGAGACGTAATAGCATTTCGATACCTTGGTAACCTGCATGGCAAAAAGTTTTCAGTAGTATCCAAAGCAGACAAAATTCTGATATGTTTCAGCCAGTTGTAAAATGACAGTGTAGAAATTAATAGCAACAAAATAGTATTTGTGGCAGTATTATCCAATCGATGCTCCAACACTCTTCAATTCGGAGCAAAATTTTGGATCCAACTGCTCGAATTGCGCTCGTGTAACCTATACGGGTTTATGGGGAAAACTAGATTTTTCATCTGCTTGTGACACCGCTCTTCCTCTACGTACGGGCTCCAAACAAAGTCCTCGACTAAAGCCACATCCCGACTGGCCAGAGCGGGATTTGAACCCCCGATCTTGTTGGCCACAAAGAGACCGTTCGGCTGTACAAAATGCGCACACGATTTATAATGTATACCTTTTAATCGTCCTTTTCGTGTTAATTCCATAAATATGGAGAAAGAATTAATATGAAATACTTTTTGAATTCCTCTCAGCTTTTGTATAAGAAATGGGAAACTTTTCCCGCCTAAAGTATCCCAGGCCAAAGCAGTGAAGTCATTGATGGTAACGATTTGTGGGCACACTGGTAACGTAGTACACAGGTATTACAAGAGAACATAGGTCGGTTTTCTTTAGGCCCCAGTCGCCATTGCCCGGGAATAGCTACCTCACTGATACTGCAAAGGGTACAAATTGATCAATCGACGACTACGCCTTCCAGTTTATCTCCAGCCAATGAAGAAGCGCGATGTTAACACCTCATTCATGGCAGGTACCTGGTCCGACAGCTAACACTACACAGTTCGTGTTATGGCATAGGCAGTAATTAATAAAAACAGAGAAAATCGCAAGTATCTGCAAAAATCATGTCAAAATAATTTGATTGAATTGTCGAGAATTTTCTGAAAATTTACATATATCAAATTCTTGCATATCCGATAATAAGTGAAGGAGCTATGATTAAGTTTAATTATATCCTCTACCCGAATGCAGTCTAATTTATCGCGGAAGTGTGTGTAGCCTTGTACAGATGAGTTGTCAGCTTTACTGTCGTGCACAGCCAGTCGGTATCAAGGCTGTTGGATCCATGGAACAGCATCTGCCCTAGTCCCGAAACTAGACAAAATTGTGGAAACATATATTTAAAATTAGTCTTGTGTGTCAGTCCTGCAATTTGTAACAGTTCGTGTAACTCTGAATGAATGATTATGGCCAAACGCCACATAGGCAGTATTTTCAGCCATATCGTGGCGGCGTGTAATTGAGTTATTTCTTTTTTTAATTTGACTTTAAGTTAAAAAATATACAGTATACTGAAACAGAACACTTGGAGCTGTCATGTTCATAAACAATTCTCTCGTAGGCTTGTACACGTAAGGAATAATAGCTTATATGTAAATAAAGTGATTTAAAATAAATTTCACAAGAAAAGCATAACTGACTGGCACACTAAAAATAAAGTGTAACAGAATTATGTAAAGCAATTAAAGAAAGTAAAATTTTGAAGAAAAAAAAATTACCTTGCTATACTGTATTTTGTGAATAAACACTATCTCGCTTGATTATATATACCATAGCTCACACAGAAAACTGTTTGGGGGCCTACGGACAGATGGCTTCACTGAAAACATGAAAGACATTTTTTTTCGAACAGGCTTGAAATCTGACCTATTTCAAATAAAATCCCATGACGATCGGTGTCGCTCGACGGGGAAATGCCATCTGGTTTAGTTCATGCAAACTAACGGATCTCCCCCACATTACCTCCCTTGTCTTGTGTAGCTGTGATTGAGGGGCCCATGGACGAGGTTAACCCTCCTGTCGATCGGTCATTTCTGTGCCGTTTTCGTGCTAAAGAAGCGTAAATTCACAATAGCTTCGACGTTACACTATTTAGGTTTCGTGTTGTCTTGCACTCGGGGTCTTGGTTAAGAGGATGGCCCAGGTTAACCCACGATCCTTGCGGCGCATATGCCACTAGCTGTCTATACTCTCTTTGTGACATCACTGACGCCACCGACAAACAACCTTCACCTTTGGAGGCTTAGTCACACCGCTGGTGGCCTCACGCGGATTTATAATCAGCAGCATTCGTCTAAAATTGTTAACGTCAAGCGAACGTCAAGCCAACAAAGACGCACGCGCTGTATGGAGTATGGGATACACCGACTTATAAAGCTATGCCTCGTTTCACGAAACTCATTTTTGCTGGGGCCTCCGTGGACGAGGGGGTTAGTGCGCCAGCGCGGAATAATGACCCAGAAGTCCCTCACCAATGCGGTGGCTGTGAGTTCAAGTTCACCTCATGCTGGTTTCATCTCCGGCCTTCCATGGGAAGGCCTGCCAGCAACCTGCGGGTGGTCGTGGGTTTCCCCCTAGTTCTGCCCGGTTTCCTCCCACCATAACGCTGGCCGCCCTCTGATAAGTGAAATATTCTTAAGTACGGCGTAAAACACCAATCAAATAAATAAATAAATGTTCTGTTTGACTTCAGTTTTTTTCGAGAAACACTCTATGTTCGAATTAGACAAAAAATAACTATCGATTTAAGCAAGTTACAGAAGTTTTATGAAACCGGGTCCTGCTTAATCGCGGATAACGTAATTTAAATTAATTATCTTTTACAAATCAATTTACCATAATTAATTATATTAGCGTAATTATACTTTGTACATGTATTTGATATGTGTCAGTTCTCATGCTATACCTTGTAGATAACTACAACTTTTCCTCTTGAATAAACATCAAGTATAAATAAACGTCAACTTACGTTCACGGTGCTGACAGTTCCTGCCACCCAGAACACCACCACTGCACCAAGGTTAAGCATCTTGTTCGCTTCGAGTCCCAGATAGACTGGCTTCCTCTTTAGGACAAATGTATACTCTTCTGGGTCACCGTACACCTCTAAAGGCCTTTCTATTGTTTCCTACCAATATAACTGAATAATTGAGCAGAGCTAAGAAACGTTGAAAACTCTTTTATACGGCTTTCAGTAGTATCCGATATCAACCTGAATAATGAAACAGAACTCAGAAAGTATTCATGAAGGTTAAAGGTTGAGCAACAAACAGTGTTCAGTTTAGATGTCCACGTTTATTCCGCGTGACCATCCTTTCATCCTCTCTGTACGTCATTCCATCAAGGTTGACTCTGCCATCTTTGGTGAGTAATTGGAGTCCAGTTTAACATGTTTCGACCAATGAAGTGTCAGATTGAAAGGCATATTGTAACCAATCAGAGTGTTCGTCTTATGCGCGTGTACATACTAGCTTTCTTAGCGGTTCTTTCGCCCTTCTCTGTTGCTTGGGGCAGTAATTATGAGTAGCATGCACATACAACATGTCTGTGCCGGCATTTGCATGGTTCGCTGTTGGCACATCAATCCCCAATTATATATTCAATGTTTTTCCGCCGATTTTTACATCGTTCTCTGTAGGCACAACTACACTAAGTAAGATATAGAGCATTTCTGTGCCCGTCTTTACATTTTACTCTGTGAGTACTGCAATTCCCTGAACCATATACGTGTCTGTGCAGGTTTTTACATCGTTCTCTGCAGCCACAGCAATTCTCAGTACGGTATATAGCATTTCTCTGCTGGTTTTTACATCGTTCTCTGTAGGCACCGCAATTCTCAGTACCGTGTACAGCATTTCTGTGCCGGTTTTTAAATCGTTCTCTGTAGGTACAACTATGTACTCAGTACCATATGCAACATTTCTGTGCCGATTCCTATATCGTTCTGTCTAAGTCCAACCATCCTCAGTACCATATACAGCATTTATGTACTGCTTTTTACATCGTTCCCTGAAGGCACAACTATATTCGGCACCATATACAACATTTCTGTGCCTGTGTGTACATCGTTCTCTGTAGGCACAGCACTTCTATGCCGGTTCTGGCTCAATTCTAGGCAGGCAAAGCAATTTTCAGAAGCGTTGTTCACAAATTCAATCCCTGTGAAACAAAACCTTGTTGTCAATTATCTCCATCCCCGTGGAATTCCTCTTCCTTACAGCAGAATTGCTCTGTGTTCAAAAGCTGGCAAAATGTTTTTGTCCGTATACGTATCGAAGCTTTGTAGCTGTATACCGACTGAGCCTTCCTGTCGATATAACGACTGAATCTTCGTGTGTTTATACCGACTTTACCTTCGTGTCCATATACCGGCTGCATTACCAACGTGTCTATCTATACCGACGGGATTTTCATGTGAATAATATCAACGGAACAATCGTGTTCACATACCGACTTTACCTTCGTGTTACTGACAAAACATTTGTGTAGATGTATCGACTGAATATTCAGGTATTTATACCTACAGTACCTTCGTGTCCATATACCGACTGAATCTTTGTGTCTTCGTGAATAACACCAACGGAGCCATCGTGTTCACATACCGACTCCACCTTCGTGTCAATATGCCGAAATTTGGCTGCAACTTGGTGTCAGTGTACCGACTGAACCTTTGTGGCTATATGGCGACTGAATTGACCAATCGACAGCAGTTAACCGCGTCCACAGGCCCGTCAATTACAGCTACATAAAACAAGAGAAATTATTTAACATGAGATCCGTCACTTACTCAGTTTGCCAGAACTAAACCAGATAGCACATCTCCTTCGGGGGACAACGATCGTCAAGGGATTTTATTTAACACAAGCCTGATTCTCAAGCCTCTCCAAAAAATGTCTTTTCTTTTCTGTGCGAGCTATAGTACATGAATATATAATCAAATCAAATGGTGTGTACTCACAACATTTAGTATAGGCATGTAATTTATTTATTCATTTTCCAGAATGTTGCTTTGTTTAATTGTGTTTTACATAATCTTTTGGCACTTTACTTTGGAGTTTTCCAGTCAATAATGCTCTGGTTATGAAGCCGTAGTTTTAATTTATTTTATTACCTTAGAGCCTATTATATTAACTATTATTCGTTGTAACCCTACCAGTGCATTCTTAAAAAGATGGCAACTCTAAATATATTTTCCAGTTTAGTAAAACCAAATATATGTAAATTTAGACTATGTGTAATTACCAAGTTGTCCTTGCATCTTTATCCCCTAATCACCCTCTTACCTACATTCACATTTACACTTCCTCCCATCATAACGATCTTCCATCGAATAAGTGGAATATTCTTGAGTACTGCGTTAAACATCAATTAAATCAATCAATCAATCAATCACATTTACACGAACTGTACTATTTGGCAGGATTCACTTTAAATTCATCTCTCCTTTCTTCTGTCCGGGTTCGGGACAAGACGGATATGCTCTTCCATGGACCAAACGGCCATCAAGTTGATACCGACTATGGATCCCAGTAAATCTGACGAGCTATCTCGGTACAAGGCCATACTCACTTCTGTGATAAATAGGACTGTATTCGGGAATATACATGAAATTAAGTTCATTCCTTACCATTTCACTTATGCAAGGACATGATAAGCACATTTTCAGAAACTTTTCAACAATCAAATTGCACTATTTATTTTAATACAGTATTTTGACACATCAGTGACCTTCCCTGTTTTCAATGATTACTGCCTGTGTCATAACACGGACTCTGTAGTATTAGCCTACAAACCAAGTACGTGCCCTGACGGAGATATTTTTATCGCGCTTCCTCATTGGCTACAGACAAATTGAGAGGGGTAGCCGTCGATCTGTAGGTCTATAATTTACCGACTGAAACTTCGTGTCCGACCGACAATCATCCATTCACTCCTAAAGGAGCAATATAGAAAATCGGCATTCATCTCGCAACGCGAAAGACAGTTGCGTTCTTGTACAAAAAATTTAGTGACAATCATTTCTACCCACGACACAGTACGGGTCTTCGTGGAGGAGTAGTTAACGAACTATCGCGGCGCAATCAGTCACAAGCCTCTCGCCAATGGGGTCGCCGTGAGTTCAAGTCCCACTCAAGCTGGACCGGTGCCAAATCGAAATACCAATATTTTCGGTCAAAAATATCACGGTCTCACGTAACATAGATCCTTATCACAAGCAGTACAGCTGGTGTGTTGGACACACAAACAGATCTACAACAACCTGTACGTATTTGAAGATCACAGAAAGTCATCTTTCATGAACATTGTTAACAAATATTGATATTTTATTTCATCCAATATCAAAAGTGTGACACAAGCGAAAACAATATTTATATATGCGACGGCGGCCAGAGTTATGGTGGGGGAAAACCGGACAGAGTCCGATGGAAAACCAAGACCATCCGCAGGTTGCGGACAGACTTTACAGCATATTTCTGGAGAAGAAGCCAGCATGAGCTGGCCTTAACTCACAGCGACCTCTTTGGTGAGAGGAACCTGGGTCATTACGCGGCACTAGAGGATTACCCACTCGGCCACGTAGTCCCCCAGCAACAACTGAAGATCACAGAACAAGTAAGGCGCCAAGCTCCCTTTCAAAAATAGACAGCAAAGTGACAAAGGGTCAGTGGCGCTAACCACACAATTTAGTACGATGTTTTTCTCAGGTATCGATAAAGAGAGTTCTTAGTCTCTGGGCTTATGATCAGAGGTTTACATCCAATAAAATTCCTGGGGATCTTCTCCGGACACGGTTTTAGGATGAGAGACAAAAAACAAACAAACTGAAAAAAAAAAAAAAAAAAAAAGGCAGTAAAAATTTACTCGACTCGACTTTTTTGTTCATCATTGGATATCATTACTCAGTTTCTACTATAGTATGTTTCTTTTAACTTGTCGCTAATATTCACTGTCGAAATTGCCCTTAGTTCGTGACGTCAGAACACAAGCTCTTCTTCGAAAACCGGCGGCATGCTGTACAATGGGTGGTAACCGTGATAAGACTTTACTCTGATGTTTGAAATTGATTTGTTTTAGTATAATATACTTATTCGAAAACAGGCAGCAAGCTGGATAATGGGCGGTGTCCAGCATGTCTGACGGACGGCGATACTTACCCAAACTGGGATCGACTTTGAACTGTTTCTGACACTGTCATTTTTTGAAATTATTTTGAAGCCTTAGTTATATAACCTTAATAAATGTCATTTAATTTATCTCCTGTAAGTATATAATCTCACGACTATGGCTTTAGATGTAAATAATAGGAAATTATGTTAAGGAAAACAATGAACCTGTAGTGTTCGCTTTATACTGTTCGGAGTTTGTTATAACAGCATGGGATGCTGCCATTGGAGACTCGGACGGGATACACAGAAGGGTCCAGCTTCGTTTCCTGCTGTTATGCTGTAGTACATGTGCACTAGTTAAGTGCCTTGAGAGCACACATAACATACACCTAAAGGTGTGACGTACTACAGGAAAGGACAAAAGAGTACACAGCTTTGGAGTTCTACGGAGTTTCCCACTGTAAAACAAACTACCCTCCGCGCCCATTGCCCTGCATGCCACTGGTTTTGGAATACCAGTGTATGATGTAACCCGAGCCAATGAGTTCTTGGTGCCGAATAGAAACTTATGGAGTTAAACAGTATTAATTGGAAGAAGTGTCTTAACTGCAATTTTTCTGCAAAAACAAGGACAACCAACATGTCACTGAGTTTGATTTATTTTATTTATTTATTTGATCGCTGTTTTACGCCGTACTCAAGAATATTTCATTTATACGACGGCGGCCAGCATTATGGTGAAAGGAAACCGGACAGAGCCCGGGGGAAACTCACGACCATCCGCAAGTTTACTGAGTTTGAGGTGTTACATGTCACTGAATCAAGGCAGTTTTGCTTGTGAGTATGACTGATTGTACACATAGCTGAATATAGGCGACAAAGTGAAAGAAACAAACTATGGGAAATACAATTCGGAACTCTGCCTTACAAGAGGCCTAATAGATTTCAAAAGTATACATTTATTTTCACGACAAGGGCCCAGCAGGCAGGTAAGTTTCCCAAATAAGAAGTTTCCGTCAGATCTTGACTTAACAGGCTGGAATTTCGAATTCCGAACCTGCGGATTTATTTATTTAATATTTCATTGGAGTTTTATGCCTTATTCGGAATACTTATACAACACCGGCCAGTATTATGCTGGAAGATAACCGAGCAGGGCACAGGGCAAACCCATGACCATCCAGGTTACTGGCAGACCATCGCCGCATTAAGTCAAGACGTTTGTCAGGTATCTGATAAAGGTTTGGTGACCAAATTAAATTTACAACTCTTGTTGACTGATGCTGCAGAACTACTACTGCATTTTAATTGCAAAGAAAAAATCGAAATTAAAACCAATAAAATAACGTGCTTTCCAGGTCGGTATTTAATACCTGATATATACTTCATTTCAAAGTTTTCTTTGCCTTGAATCTAAGTTTTATGTACCATAACTGATTAAAATTCTATTCATTAAACAACACAATTTAACTTTTCAGACAACGCTGATTCACCAATGATGACGTGAATCAAAAATGGCAACAATAAAACAGGATGTTTCTTACAATATATCTACTATTCCTTACTTTGACAAATATTGGAATAACCTGCCAAAAAATGTTTAAAACCATTTTTTCAAAACACATGTAAAAAATTTACATTTTTGATAAATCATGGAGCATACTCAAGAAAGATACTGCCAAAAGCATACTGCCTGCCCATCAGCCTAGTATGTAAATCCCTTTCATGGCGTACTTGTCGCACCGGGCTATCTTATTGGTTCTCCGATGAGTTAAACCCAAGTGGATATGCAATATACGTGTGTAATTCAGTCGTTTCTCAAACTTTCACGTGGTTGTGTGTTGACAAAAAATGAACAGAAAAAACAGTGCCTAAGTCAATCATCTTCTTCCCAACATTACCTTCGCAAAAACAACTGTTTGAATTATCAGGGAGTATGATGTTAACCAATACATTCAATCTGCACTTTAATCAAATCAAAAATCACAATCATGTGGATGAAGTAATGCTGGAGGGGAGTTAAACCCTAATAACTCATGCATTAATAACACATTAAATATATCATCCAAATCTGCCCAACATATTAGGTTGGTACAAACAGGGTTATCATAACCTTTTCAATCATACTGGGGGCCTCCATGGCCGCGGGGGTTGGTGCGCTAGCACAGCATTATGACTTCGTGCCTCTCCCCAATGTGGTCACTGTGAGTTCTTGCTGGCTTCCTCTCTGGCCGTACGTGGGAAGGTCTGCCAGCAACCTGCGGATGATGGTGGTGTACCCCGGCCTTCGCCTGTTTTCCTCATACTGGTCATCGTTGTATAAGTACGATATTCTTGAGTACCACGTAAAACACCATTCAAATATGTATATAAAAATAATCATACTGATGTCCGCATGACACTGGACTGATAACAAACAGACAATTTTAGGAAAAGGCATGGCTGGGAGGGTGTACAAAGGAGAAACAGCAGGAATGGTGATGCTACCCAAGCCCAAACTTGGATGACTGGAAAGGCCAGTTAACATGACTGATGAACACGAGGACAAAGCAATGATTGCAGTCATGAGAAGAACGATGATCCAGGTAGTCATTCAATGACACTGATGACTCGAAAGGCCAGTTAACATGATTGATGAAAACGAGGACAAAGCAAAGATTCCAGTGATGAGAAGAACAATGATCCAGGTAGTCAGGCAATGAGACTGATGACTCGAAAGGCCAGTTAACATGATTGATGAAAACGAGGACAAAGCAATGATTACAGTCATGAGAAGAACAATGATCCAGGTAGTCAGGCAATGAGACTGATGACTCGAAAGGCCAGTTAACATGATTGATGAAAACGAGGACAAAGCAAAGATTCCAGTGATGAGAAGAACGATGATCCAGGTAGTCAGGCAATGAGACTGATGACTAGAAAGGCCAGTTAACATGATTGATGAACACGAGGACAAAGCAATGATTACTGTGGTGAGAAGAATAATGAGTCAGGTAGTCAGGCAATGAGACTGATGACTCCAAAGTCCAGTTAACATGATTGATGAAAACGGGGTCAAAGCAATGATTACAGTGATGAGAAGAACAATGATCCAGGTAGTCAGGCAATGAGACTAATAACTAGAAAGGCCAAGTAATGACCAGAAAGACAAATTAATGACTGTACAAAGGTGAGACAAACAATGATCCAGATAGTCAGGCAATGAGACTGATGACTGGCAAGGTCAAGTGATGACCAGGAAGACAAAGCAATAACTGTACACTGGTGAGACAAGAGACAATGATCCAGATACACAAACTTTGATTGGGATGACAGGAAGGGCCAGCAACCACCTGGAACATACAGAGCTGACCTGGAAGGCTGTAAAACAGAGAAACACAGGGAATGATTCAGGTACATGTACTCAGCCATTACTGGGTTAGTTGCACAAATCATGAGTACAGATCAAGGAAATAGGCATAAAAATTGCTTTCTCTTCAAAATGTATCTATAAATCCCCAAGCAGTCATTATAACTTAAAACATCAACTGTCATAGATCAGGAATACACAAATATCTATACACATTAAATGGAATAAATGGGTGTCATCTAGAAATTGGATTTGATAGTATCACAGTATAGCCATTGTCCCTCCCGGTTACAGCAGAATTTCTGATGCTGAAAACTGCCCCTCTGGATTTTGAACCAGCGACTTCAATGTCAGAAGCATAATGTCTAGCAACAACTGCCAACCACAATACAATCTCTGCCTAGCCCCAAAACTGCCATACCAAAGAAACTTATTTGATAGGTAAATCACCAACCTTGGCCAAGTGCCTGACAAATTTGCTGACATAAAGCTGCAGCTTGTCACTGATAGTTGTAATGAATAAAGTTCTCTGAACACCTGGGCCTGTGAGGCATGCCTAGAGACACAACACTGTTACTCATACATACATGTACACAAGCTATATACGGATGAGTTTTTCACAATTTGTCAATGACACACTTCATCCATGTTTCTTCACACAAGAAGACAGCTGACTTCTTCATGCAACCTTTACAATGAGTACGTGTTTCATACAAACATGAAAATGTGTTTGGAGATTGCCATACACACATATACACAGGTATCATGTAATATCTTCTTCATACAAGGGGGCCATTGTGCAAATTTTTGTACTAAAACAATTCTTTTCAACGAAAATAAAAATGCATTCACAAATCTTCACAGGTACAATCAGGCAACAACCGGATGTCGACTGAAAGAACAGACCAAATTTTTAGCAAGTACGCATCATCTGAAAAGCAATTTTGTGCTCATTCCAAATATTTTCTTCATTATTTTTGTCATTTTTTAGTGATTCAAACAGAAGTAAAGACTGAGGTGTTACAGTGGGCTTTATGGACCATATTGAAGCACAGTGGCATCTTTTTTCGCAGGTAAACATGCTGTAACTATAATGTTTCCATCTAAAATACAAATACAGGTGTTGTACTACATGTTCATGTAGAACGAAGACATACAGCAATCAGAGGGTGTTTTGCTCCTAAAGAGAATCTGTGATGTCACTGAGCTTCAATATGGTCCAAATAGTCCAGGTAGCGTCTCAGTTTTTATTTCTGTTTTAATCACTGTAAAAAAATGCCAAAAAATATTGACGACCATATTAGGAATCAACACGAAACTGTCTTTCGGTTGATGTGTACTTTCTCAAAATGGGGTTTATTCTTTAAGTTGCATGGTGCTCCAAACATAATACTGTTGTCAAGAAGGCAGAGTACAGATGCTGATGACCACTAGCACCATGACAAACACGAAGACAACTCTGCTGGGCGGATTTCTTGAAATCTGGGAAAAAAAGACTAAATTTAGCAAACTGCACATAGCATAATAACAATTTTTAGCACCGCGAATAAAATTTGATATTTTTAAAACTTCCCACTAAATACTGCTTTCCTTTGGTACATACTCTTCAAATTTTGTTGCCAACGGCAATATCACCATACAGGGGCCGATTCCATGATCTAGCTTTGACTTAAGTCAAAAGCTGAAATGTCGTTTTAAACTAAATGTCATTTTTAGACTAAAGTTATGTTAAGACAAAGAAATCAAAATTTGAACACCCAAGCCCTTTAAATGTGTATAATATGAAAGTTATAAATTTTGACAGGAGTCGAAAAATCTCTTTGTGAAATCGCTATCATATCCTGTGCAGAACGAAGTAGGCATATATCTGCATAGTTTAGGCATGTCATCATATTGATCATGTATTTAGACATACACATGTGGGAACTTGCCAAAGGTGAGTGGTTTTAATGCTCTGGGCACAACGGTTCACTTAAATTTCTCGAACCCAGAAAACTGGCTGGCATTGCACAAGAGAAAGCTCCCAGCACTTTGCATTAAACAACAATGAAATACACAAATGAATCAAGACAATGTGACCTGTGATTTCAATCTCGAAGCCCACAAATGCAAAAATCTTTGAGTCAGAAATGTATCTCTTCAGAAAAATACTATACCATGCACTGGTGAGTTTGTTCTTACCATAACAGTAAGGTCTTGGCGGTGTCACCGTTTAACCTCTGACCGCAGTTACCAATGACTGTTCTCGTTGTTGTTATTGTAATCATCTGGGAGGTCACACCCTGTATAAGCCCCAGAGTCCACACTGTAGCCAATCAGAGCTCGCCAGTATGGGTCCTAAGGTAACATACAGGAAGGATAATGTAGCATCACTTTCAATTTATCTTTTTTTTTGGTTTTGAGAGAAAAGATTGGGTAATATCGGCCACATCTTTCAATGAATGCGCAAGATATAAAGAAAAGAACATATATCCGAGAAAGTGCACGTAAGACATACCCAAGAAAGTGCACGTAAGACATACCTACCCGAGAAAGTGCACGTAAGACATACCCAAGAAAGTGCACGTAAGACATACCCGAGAAAGTGCACGTAAGACATACCCGAGAAAGTGCACGTAAGACATACCCGAGAAAGTGCATGTAAGACATGCCCGAGAAAGTGCACGTAAGACATGCCCAAGAAAGTGCACGTAAGATACACCCGAGAAAGCACAAGCAAGATTTACCTGAGAAAACAAAAGCAAGATTTACCTGAGAAAGCACAACAAAGATACACCTAAGATACAGGCAAGATTTACCTGTAAAAGCACAAGATTTACTTGATAGTGCGGCTGCCAATCGCCGACACATGGGGGAAACTCCCCAGAGATGAACTGCCTATAAACACCAACATGCTATGTCAATGTGGATGAAAAGCTTCTTTAAGATCAGCTGATGTTTCCCGGATTTACCGTTGAGAAAATCATGACTCTGCTCCAGATCATTCAGCTAGATTATCCTGCCATCACTCTAATGTGATAATGTCATGTAAATTCATAATTCCACAAATGCATGTCACTCAATGCAGTGCAAATGCAATGAAATGGAGGTCTCTGGATAAAATTACCAAGGAAGAGGGCGAAAATCAGAGCGCTTACCAAGAAACAGTTTAGCCATGTTTGAAGACAACACTGGACCCGAAAGCATGCCGAAAATATGTTCAATTCATAGGATCACCATAAACTGTTTTAATACAAAACTTTTTTGAGCTGCAACAATTATATAAGTCTTAAAATTTTTTAGCAAGTCATTCACCACGATGACAGCAAATTCTCAACTAAACATCATTTTTATCAGCAGGTTTCAATGAATTCATCCGTATGCATGGCTTTGTGAGCTGAAATAAAGGTCTTACGGATGCGTGTTGCGTTTCCTGTCAAATTCAGAAAGCAGCAGAAAACAGATGAAAAGCCAATTCCAGATACTCTCCTCGTCCATGGTTTAGAGACCCTGTAGTATTTATTTGAATAATCCTATCCGTCGTTTAGTCGTGTTGTAAAGTACCAGTATGCTGATGGTTGTTGAGTGAAGCAGAAGTGTTGATTGGTTTTGTACTGTATGCACAATCCTGTCAACACACTACTCCCACCTCAATGGTACCCAGCTGTGATCAATTAGCAATGAAAACAACTAGTTGCAAAGCATCGTGGGATACACTTTGTGAGATTTTTGGCTAAACTATACGGCACTTACGGTAACTTTAATTATTTCAGAAAACCTGTTTTTGCAGCATAAAGCTTTGAGAAGTTTGAGGACAGCATGCCTGAAACAACTGAATTCCAGGTTGGTAAACCAGAAGAGTACACAGTACAGTAAAACAGAAGAGTACAGAGTACAGTAAACCAGAAAAGTACAGAGTACAGTAAACCAGAAGAGCACAGAGTACAGATCTCTATTTCTGACAGCAGCAGGTAAGTAAAGAAGAATGATACAGATTTACGATCTAAAGCATGTCATACCTGAGAAAGCACGAACGGGTTGCCAACGACGATGAGGATCGCCTGAGCTCTTGTGATGGAGACGTTAAACCTCTTTGGATTGGACAGAAAGCCTAGATTGTGACGCACATCAAAATTCAACAAATCTTCAGTTGATCGAACCTGCAAGTCCAACAAGCAAATATTAACAAGTTAGGAGCTCCGTGGCTCAGTCGGTTAGCGTGCTATCGCAGCACAATAACCCGAAGCCTCCCATTAACGCAGTCGCTGTGAGTTCAAGTTCAGATCTTGCTGGCTTCCTCTCCGGCCGTAAGCGGGAAGGTCTGCCTGGAACCTGCGGATGGTCATGGGTTTCCCCCGGGCTCTGCCCAGTTTCCTCCCACCATAATGCTGGCCGCCGTCGTATAAGTGAAATATTCTTCAGTACGGCATAAAACACCAGTCAAATAAATAAATCAAAGATTGCCGCTGTATATATCATGTCCTGTATCAGCTTGTCAGTCATGAGCTGCCGGCCTTACAAAGTGACTAAAAATATTATGCTTTTGCTTGATGGACTCATGCAAAGCCAGCTATTGGGTCATTTCCTCGACATTTTCATGGTTTTAGATTATATGCATGTAATCCAATTTATAGATTACTTCAACCTGTAAATTCATTAAATCCTGCAACTGTTGCGAAACTTCCATGGGAGTCAAAAATACAGTTTCTTCTCTACATTGAAAGGGTAATATTGAAATGTTCTGGCTATGGGTCATATAACCTTGACCTACCGTGGAAATGATTACAGCTTTCCTCTCCTGACCTTGAAACTCTTCCACTGAACCTACTTTGATTTTCGGGATTCCCAATTTCTCCATCAAAAGACGAATTTTCTCAACCTGAGAAAGAATTTGAAAATTGGCGACTTATTGTATTTTTTTTCTGCACATTACCTGAAACAAACATGAAGCTACACTAACCAAAAGCCACGGACAGGCATGCGCGGTTTCCTATATGATTTTTGCACAGACTTGAAGCTTTACCTCGAGTGTTTTGTAAATTACCGTCAAGGAGAGGAGGTTTTTCGTTCGAGTGTCTGCCCAGTTTCCTCCACCTGTAGACCAGAGTAATCCTTAAGCAAATTATTCTACGTAGTCAAGAATTTCGTACATCTTGAACATTTCCAACACTTCTTTGTGGATTTTCAAGGCCCAAACTTCACATTTCAAGGCTTCTTGCAATAAATATTCTACACTTATACCAGGTTGAATAAGAATTCCATGCATGCGTGCGTACACAGCCCTGATGATGTCTCACTCACCTGTTTCCTATAAGCTGTGATGACGCCTATCTCCTCTGAGGATATCCTGTTCGGTTCTTCGTGTAACAACATCTGAACATACTGAACCACCTGAACCGTCTCGGCAGGGTTGAACCACGATGGACTGTTTCCTTCTCTCATGTCTTCTCCCTACAACAAGGAAACATTAGATTGCCTAACTGACTGATTGGTGTTTTAATGGCACACTGAAAACTTCTTCACTTACAGACCCAGGGAGCCAGGAAGTGGTTATCATTTGAAGTCATCAGAAACATTAAACAAACTGCTGCAAAACAAGATGCTGCTCTAGTGGATTGTATGTTATGTTGAACACATGTGCCTGTACCGTTTCAGTGTATATAATACACACTTGTTTATTTGATTTATTATTTATTTGATTGGTGTTTTACGCCATACTCAAGAATATTTCACTTATACAGCAGCAGCCAGCTTTACGGTGGGAGGAAACCAAGCAGAGCCCGAGGGAAACCCACGATCATTCGCAAGTTGCTGGCAGACCTTCCCACGTACAGCCAGAGAGGAAGCCAGCATGAGCTCGACTTGAAAACATACACACTTAAAATACTAAGTAGATCAAATGTGCACAAAATTTAACACTAAAATTCAAGACAAATTGCAAAATGACCAAAATTTGTAACATCTTGAAAAAGAATGCAAAAACAGGAATTTTCTTGAAAAATAATTGGATCATACTTGAAAAATAATTAGATCATAACAACAATGGTAAGAGTGCGTGCACGAAATTAACTTTTGAGATACATCTATCACACTTGCACACCAGATGCAATTTGTACATGAGCATAAAAACAACATGTCTTCTTTGGGTTTGATGTGAATCAGAACAATTCCAATCAAAGCCAGATCGGCTGTTCCCTCATGTACACTCAGTACAACAACCAAAAACTTGAGGAATACACCCCATTGGTGATTAGTCCCACAGACTGTGCCTTTTACACAGTGAACAGTTTCACTCAGCGTTTCACACTACTCACCCGAACACCGTGGAAGATGAGTGGGCAGCCTTTAGTGGGGAGATTCGGCCAATCAGAGAAGATGTGAGTCAGTTCTGGGTTGGCCCTGACACAGAGTTCATTGTGGTAGAACAGACGTGAGGGCAGGCGCAGCAGACACTCGTGACAGCGGTAGTTGTCAACCAGTTTTGTTACCTGAAACACATGTCCTTGTCACTAAACTATGACCTTGTGTTTTGTAACAAGCATGAGTCTTGTTTCCTTAACTTCTTGTTTAACACCATACTCAATACTCAAACCATTTTCACTCACATGATGATAGTTACTTTTATAAAATGGGAGGGGGGAACCAGAGTGACCTGAGTGACATGAATCAAATGAGTGAATGAATCAAACAAAACACCAATCAAACTAATACACAACCATGAAGAACAAAGCGATGACTTCAACAATGTTGCATATCCTAACCATATCATAAACAGAAATTTCATAACAATATTGTATAGGACTTAAAATTACTGACAATTAATGATCTTTGTTTATTTATCTTTTTTGTGTTTGTACCACAATCCTCCAGAATTTTTCATTTCTAAGATGGTGGGCAAGCTTATGGAGAAAACCAGAAGATTCAGAATAAACCATTGCAATAGCTGCATTGCAACAGCAATAGGTTTACTGTAACAGCAATAAATTTACTGGGACAGAAATAGGTTTATTGGAACGGCAAAAAAGTCTACTGGGACATGAATAGGTTTATTGGAACAGGAATAGGTTTGTTGGAACTGCAATAGGTTTAATGCAACATCAATAGGTTTATAAGAACAGCAATTGGTTTACTGGAACAGCAATAGGTTTACTGGTACAACGATAGGTTTCCTGGGACAGCAATAGGTTTAATGGAACATCAATAGGTTTATAAGAACAGCAATTGGTTTACTGGAACAGCAATAGGTTTACTGGTACAACGATAGGTTTCCTGGGACAGCAATAGGTTTAATTGTGCAGCAATAGGTTTATCACAACAGCAATAGGTTTACTGGTACAACGATAGGTTTACTGGGACAGCAATAGGTTTATCACAACACCAATAAGTTTATTGGGACAGCCTAGATTTATTTGACCAACAATAGGTTTATTGAAATGGCAACAACAAAAGCTGGGCCAGCACATCAATACATGTGGATGCCCTGGCACAGTCAAAGCTCGATTGGAACACCGATAGCTACACTGGGGCTGCAACAGGTTTACTGGAACAGCAAAGTTAGACCGAAGCAGCAGAGCAATAGCAAAAGCTGGATTCAACACCTGTAGCTGAATTGGAACAGTAAAACATGGACTGGAAGAGCAATAGCCGGACCTGAACACCTATAGCTGCACTGGAACTGGAACAGCAAAAGCTGGACTGGAACAACAAAAGCCAGATTAGAACAGCAAAACCTCAATTAGAACACTAATAGCTGCATTGGAACAGTAAAAGTTGAACTGGAACACCAATAGCAAATGCTGGACTGGAACACAAATAGCTACATTACAACAGCTAAAGCTGGGCTGGAACACCAATAGATACATTAGAAGAGTTAAAGCTGGGCTGGAACACCAACAGCTACATTACAACAGTTAAAGCTGGGCTGGAACACAAATAGCTACATTAGAACAGTTAAAGCTGGGCTGGAACACCAATAGCCAGATTACAACAGTTAAAGCTGGGCTGGAACACCAACAGCTACATTACAACAGTTAAAGCTGGGCTGGAACACAAATAGCTATATTACAACAGTTAAAGCTGGGCTGGAACACAAATAGCTACATTACAACAGTTAAAGCTGGGCTAGAACACAAATAGCTACATTACAACAGTTAAAGCTGGGCTGGAACACCAATAGCTACATTACAACAGTTAAAACTGGGCTAGAACACAAATAGCTATATTACAACAGTTAAAGCTGGGCTGGAACACCAATAGCTACATTACAACAGTTAAAGCTGGGCTGGAACACCAATAGCCAGATTAGAACAGTTAAAGCTGGGCTGGAACACCAACAGCTACATTACAACAGTTAAAGCTGGGCTGGAACACCAATAGCCAGATTACAACAGTTAAAGCTGGGCTGGAACACCAATAGCTACATTACAACAGTTAAAGCTGGACTGGAACACCAATAGATACATTACAACAGTTGAAGCTGGGCTGGAACACCGACAGCTACATTACAACAGTTAAAGCTGGGCTGGAACACCAATAGCTACATTAGAACAGTTCAAGCTAGGCTGGAACAAAAATAGCTACATTACAACAGTTAAAGCTGGGCTGGAACACCAATAGCCAGATTAGAACAGTTAAAGCTGGGCTGGAACACCAACAGCTACATTACAACAGTTAAAGCTGGGCTGGAACATCAATAGCTACATTAGAACAGTTAAGCTGGGCTGGAACACCAATAGCTATATTAGAACAGTTAAAGCTGGGCTGGAACACCAAAAGCTACATTTGAACAGTTAAAGCCGGACTGGAACACCAACAGCTACATTAGAACAGTTAAAGCTGGGCTGGAACACAAATAGCTACATTAGAGCAGTTAAAGGTGGACTGGGATGCAAATAGCTACATTGGACCAGGAAAAACCGGACTGGAACAACAATAGCAACAGTCGGACCGGAACAACGACAGCTGGATTGGAAAAGCACAACCTGGACTAAAACACTAACAGCTGTGTTAAAACAGTAATGGGAGGCTGGCTCATTTTCTAATCCTGTGAGGTGGCATTAGTGTCAAGCAGGACCTGGAGGTATTGTTACATCAAACTTAGACGTGGTAGCAAGGCTACCAATGAGCTTCCCTGTAGGGGACAGATTGTAATAAACAGTACACTAAGTCAGGAATTTGGTAATCTATAGTATTTAATACCTTACACACAGAATCAACCATGGAATATGCCCCGTCATGTTCCAGTGCTCTACATGTGTGCAAACCCTGAACTCAATACATGCAGTATTTCTTAAGATACCACAACATTTTGTTCAACAGAGATTCTAATACACAGTACACTAAGTCAGAAATGTGGTCATTTACAGTACTTAATATGCACAGAGAGAATCAACAATGGAATATCCCCCTCGTGTTATTGTGCTCTACATGTGCGCAAACCCTGAGTTCAATGGATGCAGTACTTTTTAAGATACCACACCTAACATTTTGTTTAACACCACTTTTCCTGTTTTTGGACGCCAACGCCAACGCTCAGGGTACAACATAAGCTGTGCCTGTACTTTGTACAGAGCTAAAAAGGATCGTGGCGAAACGTGTACAATGTTACAATGTATCAGATTCTACTGTGATGTCACACTGTCTTCGATGTCATGATGATGAACCAGGTGAGGAACATTTGATGTCAATGGACATCAAGGTTCTCCTGCCAGGTATTCGACGGGTCCTCATAGCTACAATTGAAGTCTTTCAAAGTTTATTACAAGATTATATCGGATTTTTACCACAAGTGGGTTGTATCCGTGTTCATATTTGGCCATGTCTCGCTGGTAAACTGGCAGGAGGGTGAGTCTCTCTAGCAAGGAGAGCTGAAGTCCGTAGGATTTAGCAAACTTCGAGGCCAGGACTGGACCGAGTTGACGCGGGTCTCCGGCCAGCACAATCTGTAACACAATAACAAGGAATCAAAGTTCATACATAAACCACCTGTAAGTTAACATTTCTGTTATTTTCAAGAGTAGAAGAAATCTCGAATTGTGATGTAAGATTTTTGCCATTTGATATGGGGCTGAAAGGCCCGTTTACACAGGATGTGACAATCACAGCTGTGATGTTTGGAAAATAGAACACGCTCTTGTATTCTTCTTTACTGTTCACACCACCCTCTACATGAAGGGCCACCATTAAAAACATGTATTTTGTGGGTAACCAGGGTAATCCTCTGATGTTTTCATTGGAGTTAAGATAGAATTTTTTTTTATATTTTTCTCTCCATGGCAACTTCTTGAAAATCCTTATCTATTTCATTCCCGGGAATAAAAAATATATATTTCCTTACTGACGGACCGTATTTTTTGGTGATAGGGTTGTGTTACTTGCAACAAAGAATTTTTTAAGGATAGCCTAGCAATGACATCAGGGAGACAACTGTGTCAGAGAGCAGAAAGAGGAACAATTCCTGCTATTTTCCTCCTGACTCACCTGATGTGTCCATGTTTTTAACCAATGAAAAATTTCTCCTTCACAACATCCTGTCCTTTGAAAATGATTGAATGTACTGAATGAGATGATCATGTGTTTGCTTTGTTCATTTACACTGAGTAGTACGTCTCTGACAAGCTTCTCTGAAAGTGAAATTAAATTTCTGACTTCTGGTCGATTTTAAAAGTGGCAATAAACCTTACGTCTGGTGGTGGTTATGCAGTGCACAGGGGAGCAATGAGAGCTGTTGTACATGACACCCAAAAAAGTACATTTTAAGAGGCGAATTAATGTTATAAAATATTATTTTTGGTGGTAAAAGTTACACTTTTCCAGTAGGACATCATTCTAACTTCCAAATAAACCACAAATCATCTTTCTAAGATCAACAGAACCCTAATAATCAGCAATAATGAGCAGCTTAGTCATGGATGAAATTTGTACTTTCATTGGTTCTGGTTTGTGGTGGGGCCCCTTCTGTTGGTTCTGGTACTGTGGTGGGGCCGCTGCTGTTGGTTCTGGTCTGTGGTGGGGCCCCTTCTGTTGGTTCTGGTACTGTGGTGGGGCCGCTTCTGTTGGTTCTGGTCTGGGGAGGGCCCCCGTCCCTGGGAGATCTTTACTCCTTTACAATGAAACAGCCCACTCATGCCCTGCCTTCATTTACATGCCTTTGTACCAAGAAGGTACAAACCTAGCGGTCTGGTCCAACAGATTGCGGGACAGACTCATGACAATACTCCAAAGCCTGAAGGGGATGAGGGGTAGAACGGGAAACCACACCTGAGTTTTATAATACTCCAAAGCCTGAAGGGTCTGAGGAGTAGAACAGGAAACCACACCTGAGTTTTTCAGAAGGTGATGGGTAATGGAGGAAACAAGACATTTTTTGAATGTGGCTTTACACTGGGCAAGAAGAATTAGTTTACCTGTCCGTCGGATTGACCAATCAAAGAAAGAGGAATTAGATTCTCTGGTTCTGTGGCCTGGCCTGCCTGTAACAAAACAATGGAACACGTTTAACTGTAGCATACTCCACATTTTATTGTCCCTGATAAACTAGTCGGGGAAAACTATTAGAAAGCGAACAACAAAGTCTTGAAGTATACTCCTCAATTTACTACCCATGATAAACTAAATAGGAATCTTTCATATGTAATATAAAAAGCAAAGAATAAAATCCGACCAAGTATTCCATATTTCATTGCCCCTAGTAAACTGAATAGGAAACTTCCACTCTAAAGAGCAAAGGACGCAATCAAGCTCTCCATTATCACTGGTGTGTAAACGTATGTAAATGGCTATACTGGAGTTCAATCCAGAATCAAATCATACCTAAGACTATAACATTGTTAATATTGGCTCTACTTGGCTTGGCACTCAGCAAAACAGGAAGAGGCCAAGTACTCTCAGCCTGGTGTCAGCATAATGTGACTAGCTTGGGCATCGAGTCTGGTGTCTACGGCATGGCTTTCCAATGAGGCACTGCTATAAATATGTGGGCTTTGCGTCTGACCTGCTACAAGGAGACACCGTTGTGATATGACCACATTAAAGTTGAAACAAGCAAAAAAATAACAATTCAGCATCTCTATAACTGGAGCCTGTGGTGTGTATGGGAGTGTGGAGAACATTGGATTACTGTTCCAACTGACCTCATCCACAAACACATGAGTAAAATGGCCGACTTTTATCCCCAACGACAACAACATCCCCGCAGAGGCACACGTGCACACAATGATCCGGTAATGTGACACCATCTGCAGGTCGGTGTCGTCATAGCAATAGGGTCGAATAGTGTCAGGTATGCTCTAAAATCCAGAACAAAAATGTCATCAGCCATGAAAAAAAATGACAACAGAAAAAAGTAGGTTGTGCCGAGAATTTTTTTTTTCAATTTTTCTTTTTTTTTTCAATTAGGATTTTAACATAAAACATGAATATTATTTTGATTTACCTCCCTTTCTTCTTACCTCTTCAGTTCTCTGTAGTGCGTTAATACGGACCATGTCGGCCGTAGTCAGCTGCTCACTCCGCTGCAATCGCTCTGTCTGATACCAGGGACAATCATGTTAGTACAAGAACTCATTATTTGTTACCTCACAAGTCGCTAACTCTGGAAAGGGAGATAACCATATCTGCACCAATGCTTTTTCCAAGTTTGACTTTTAAATTGAGAGAAATGACTGAGAGAGAATGATACTGGATTGAAAGTCCCACCAACTAGATACTTCTATAACCAAAAATGATGAAAAGATGATCAAATGGACAGGCATCAAAGTCTTTTCAACAACTGAGGTTCTCATAACAAAGCAATTAAAGTTTAATTAAGTATAGTAGCCGTATGGTGATGAGAACATCCTTATACCAGTTGACAATGGTTTTCAATGCACTATTAAATGAGAGCATCCAAAATCAAACAAAGTCGAGAGATATTTTAAGCTCAGCAAAATGAACACAAACAGGTTTCTGACCAGAAGGTCGGCTGCACTGTTGGAGGGAGTACAGGCAATGATACGACTGTGAGGAATCTTCATGAAGATCTGCAGAATGCTTTCCACAACTGTCACAGTTTTCCCTGTTCCTAAGAAAAAAAGAAAATATTGTCAGTTTCAGCATTCTCCAAAGAAACTATTCTGCCTACAACCATTTTATATCTAAATATTTAAAACTGCACTTATATGGCGAATTTAACACAATTTTAAACTGAACCATCAATAGGTTTTAGCAAATTTGTACAGGACTGCCCCATTTTCATTTTTGCTCGCTTACGTTGGGCAAGTCGAAAAAGTAAATTGCACAACTGGTTCCAAACCTTAAAATCTAGACCCATTTTGGACAGGATATTAAGGATGGAGGAAATTGGAGTGCTCAGAACAAAACCACAAACCCCTGGCAAGTTTCATATATACTGACAGTGAAGAGAAAATCAGATAAGGGAAACAGCTTTTAATACGCTGTTGAGACACAAATATTCTCACTGAACTCAAATAATTAATTAATAATTAAATAACTGATTGTTGCTGAACACCATAAATTTTCACTTATAAATGATAGTCAGTGTTAGGGGGGAGTGAAACTGCAGTGCCCACAGGAAACAAGTGAACTTGGGCAAGTTACTCAATGAACTTTCTCCCATGTGACATACATACAAATCTGAACACCATACTGAAAGAAGACAAGTGAACTTGGGCAAGTTACTCAATGAACATTCTCACATGTGACATACATACAAATCTGAACACCATACTGAAAGAAGACAAGTGACCTTGGGCAAGTTACTCAATGAACATTCTCACATGTGACATACACGCAAATCTGAACACCATACTGAAAGAAGACAAGTGACCTTGGGCAAGTTACTCAATGAACATTCTCACATGTGACATACATGCAAATCTGAACACCATACTGAAAGAAGACAAGTGACCTTGGGCAAGTTACTCAATGAACATTCTCACATGTGACATACATACAAATCTGAACACCATACTGAAAGAAGACAAGTGACCTTGGGCAAGTTACTCAATGAACATTCTCACATGTGACATACATACAAATCTGAACACCATACTGAAAGAAGACAAGTGACCTTGGGCAAGTTACTCAATGAACATTCTCACATGTGACATACATGCAAATCTGAACACCATACTGAAAGAAGACAAGTGACCTTGGGCAAGTTACTCAATGAACATTCTCACATGTGACATACATACAAATCTGAACACCATACTGAAAGAAGACAAGTGACCTTGGGCAAGTTACTCAATGAACATTCTCACATGTGACATACACGCAAATCTGAACACCATACTGAAAGAAGACAAGTGACCTTGGGCAAGTTACTCAATGAACATTCTCACATGTGACATACATACAAATCTGAACACCATACTGAAAGAAGACAAGTGACCTTGGGCAAGTTACTCAATGAACATTCTCACATGTGACATACATACAAATCTGAACACCATACTGAAAGAAGACAAGTGACCTTGGGCAAGTTACTCAATGAACATTCTCACATGTGACATACATACAAATCTGAACACCATACTGAAAGAAGACAAGTGACCTTGGGCAAGTTACTCAATGAACATTCTCACATGTGACATACATACAAATCTGAACACCATACTGAAAGAAGACAAGTGACCTTGGGCAAGTTACTCAATGAACATTCTCACATGTGACGTACACGCAAATCTGAACACCATACTGAAAGAAGACAAGTGATCTTGGGCAAGTTACTCAATGAACATTCTCACATGTGACGTACACGCAAATCTGAACACCATACTGAAAGAAGACAAGTGACCTTGGGCAAGTTACTCAATGAACTTTCTCGCATGTGACATACATACAAATCTGAACACCATACTGAAAGAAGACAAGTGACCTTGGGCAAGTTACTCAATGAACTTTCTCACATGTGACGTACACGCAAATCTGAACACCATACTGAAAGAAGACAAGTGAACTTGGGCAAGTTACTCAATGAACATTCTCGCATGTGACATACATGCAAATCTGAACACCATACTGAAAGAAGACAAGTGACCTTGGGCAAGTTACTCAATGAACATTCTCACATGTGACATACACGCAAATCTGAACACCATACTGAAAGAAGACAAGTGATCTTGGGCAAGTTACTCAATGAACTTTCTCACATGTGACGTACACGCAAATCTGAACACCATACTGAAAGAAGACAAGTGACCTTGGGCAAGTTACTCAATGAACATTCTCGCATGTGACATACATGCAAATCTGAACACCATACTGAAAGAAGACAAGTGACCTTGGGCAAGTTACTCAATGAACATTCTCACATGTGACGTACATAAATCTGAACACCATACTGAAAGAAGACAAGTGATCTTGGGCAAGTTACTCAATGAACATTCTCACATGTGACATACCGCATAAAATCTGAACACCATACTGAAAGAAGACAAGTGACCTTGGGCAAGTTACTCAATGAACATTCTCACATGTGACGTACACGCAAATCTGAACACCATACTGAAAGAAGACAAGTGATCTTGGGCAAGTTACTCAATGAACATTCTCACATGTGACGTACACGCAAATCTGAACACCATACTGAAAGAAGACAAGTGACCTTGGGCAAGTTACTCAATGAACTTTCTCGCATGTGACATACATACAAATCTGAACACCATACTGAAAGAAGACAAGTGACCTTGGGCAAGTTACTCAATGAACTTTCTCACATGTGACGTACACGCAAATCTGAACACCATACTGAAAGAAGACAAGTGAACTTGGGCAAGTTACTCAATGAACTTTCTCGCATGTGACATACATACAAATCTGAACACCATACTGAAAGAAGACAAGTGATCTTGGGCAAGTTACTCAATGAACATTCTCACATGTGACGTACACGCAAATCTGAACACCATACTGAAAGAAGACAAGTGATCTTGGGCAAGTTACTCAATGAACTTTCTCCCATGTGACATACATACAAATCTGAACACCATACTGAAAGAAGACAAGTGATCTTGGGCAAGTTACTCAATGAACATTCTCACATGTGACATACATGCAAATCTGAACACCATACTGAAAGAAGACAAGTGATCTTGGGCAAGTTACTCAATGAACATTCTCACATGTGACATACATGCAAATCTGAACACCATACTGAAAGAAGACAAGTGATCTTGGGCAAGTTACTCAATGAACATTCTCCCATGTGACATACACACAAATCTGAACACCATACTGAAAGAAGACAAGTGATCTTGGGCAAGTTACTCAATGAACTTTCTCCCATGTGACGTACATGCAAATCTGAACACCATACTGAAAGAAGACAAGTGACCTTGGGCAAGTTACTCAATGAACATTCTCACATGTGACATACACACAAATCTGAACACCATACTGAAAGAAGACAAGTGACCTTGGGCAAGTTACTCAATGAACATTCTCACATGTGACATACATACAAATCTGAACACCATACTGAAAGAAGACAAGTGACCTTGGGCAAGTTACTCAATGAACATTCTCACATGTGACATACATGCAAATCTGAACACCATACTGAAAGAAGACAAGTGACCTTGGGCAAGTTACTCAATGAACATTCTCACATGTGACATACATGCAAATCTGAACACCATACTGAAAGAAGACAAGTGATCTTGGGCAAGTTACTCAATGAACATTCTCACATGTGACGTACACGCAAATCTGAACACCATACTGAAAGAAGACAAGTGATCTTGGGCAAGTTACTCAATGAACATTCTCACATGTGACGTACACGCAAATCTGAACACCATACTGAAAGAAGACAAGTGACCTTGGGCAAGTTACTCAATGAACATTCTCACATGTGACGTACATGCAAATCTGAACACCATACTGAAAGAAGACAAGTGACCTTGGGCAAGTTACTCAATGAACTTTCTCGCATGTGACGTACATGCAAATCTGAACACCATACTGAAAGAAGACAAGTGATCTTCAACAAAAACTGGCCATGCAAATGGCCACACCATCATTGTACATTGCTAATTAGCATGAAATGTGAGAGCAGAGAAATACATGCAAATGGCCACACCATCACTGTACATTGCTAATTAGCATGAAATGTGAGAGCAGAGAAATACATGCAAATGGCCACACCATCACTGTACATTGCTAATTAGCATGAAATGTGAGAGCAGAGAAATACATGCAAATGGCCACACCAGCATTGTACATTGCTAATTACCATGAAATGTGAGAGCAGAGAAATACAAATTCCCTTTCCAACACTGGGACTGAACCCTCACCAGGCACACGAAAGGCTAACTCTAACCACTATACCACAGCATGCTCCGGATCTCAAATCACCTGGGGGTCCAAAGAGAATGTAAGGAGTTGGCCGTCCCTGTCCCAGCACTATACGAATCACAGCCTCCTGCTGACGCTGGTTCAGGGTAGTGTTGAACAATTCCAGGGGCCTCGACTTCCCCATGCGGGATCCAGTTACAGGGGTCTTGTTCACAGGGGTCACCATCTCGGGTTCTCTGTACTGTGGGGTCCACTGGGGCAGCTTTGGCACTACTTCGTCAGGGAATAACACTGAAAACAAGGAGTTCAAAACTATACCATCTGTTTGATTTCATTGATTTCGTTTTTTTTTTTCTTATTTCTTTAATATTTTTGTCATATCTAAGAATTTTACACTTAAACGATGGTGTTCAGTTTTATCAGTGGAGAAAAACAAGAGTGCCTGGGTAAAACCAACAAGCTTGGTGAGTTAATTTACTAACTTTTCCAAGGAGTGACGTGCAGACTTGCAAGCCATTTTACATAAGACTAGTGGTCTTCAACACACATAAAATTGCGCATAGTTAGCGCAATTAGTTAGCGAGAGACCCTCACTGACTCACTCCAAAAATACTGATTCCACTTATAAATATTATTGATTTGAACTAGATTCTCTGATTTTTTGTAACGACGATCCTCCGTGGGAACAGTTAGGGATAATACTCACTTTAGTAGTCACTTTCGTATGGAGCATTCAGGACGGAGCTGTTTACAAAAGATAGGACTATTTTTCCAGACAAACACAAAAGATTTACTAAAATGGGACAAACGTTGACCAATAACAACAGCTCACCTTGCTCACCGAGCTGTAAAGCCATATCAACGGCCTGATGACATCGGCGAATGGTTGACCTGATAATAACAACAGCAATGTCAAATCTGTTCATCTCGTTTGACTGCTGTAAAATGCACCTGAAAACACCTTATTTTTGTTTTTACATATGTGTAATCATTCCATTCCAAAGAGATATCAAATGCATCAAATCCTGAAAATTTATGATCATGAAAAGTTTTGTTTCTATATAATCACTGGGCCATAAAAATAACGTCAGCGTTTAATCCCAAACTGTGTTTTCAATGTTATCTTAAGATTTAATAATGAATGGGAGGGCACCTGCGTGGCACAATGACCCAGGTGCCTCTCACCAATGCACACGTTATGAGTTCAAATCCAGCTTACAATGGCTTCCCCTCTGGCTATACATGAGGAGGTCTACCAGCAACCTGTGGATGGTCAGGGGCTATCCCCCGGGCTCTGCCCGGTTTCCTCCCACCACAATGCTGGCCACCGTTGTATAAGTAGATATTTTTGAGTACAGCGTCAAATACCAATCAAACAGATAAATAAATAAATAAATAAATAAGTACTGAACAGTATCCTACCTGTTAAATGTGAAGACAACATCATAACTTTCGCCCTTGAAATTCTGGTGAAAACTGTTGTGAAACTTCAGAAGAACCTCTTCACTGAGAACCTACAGCACATGACAAAGAAGAACCTCTTCATTGAGAACCTACAGCACATGACAAAGAAGAACCTCTTCATTGAGAACCTACAGCACATGACAAAGAAGAATCTCTTCACTGAGAACCTACAGCACATGACAAAGACAGAGGTACAAAGTGAAGTAGAACTAAGAGCAAGGCCATGCTCTTTGTCCTTTGTCAGTTGTTAGATAAATAAATGTAGGAAACACCCCTTTGTAGAAAGTGGTCAGACCCACGTTGTCCAGGCTACTTATAATTGGAAGAGGTTGCATGTACCTCTGTCATACCACTACCTCCAAATGGGTGTTTTCAAACATGTCAGTTACCTACTTGTAGGCTTGTTACAGATTAAAATGAGGAAGAATTATCAAAAGTGGCCTGAAAAATGGCCCGCGAATCACATTAGGGCTATGTGTCCATGTAGCATCGCGATGATACAGACGAAGTTCATCAGAATGGATTACTTTCAGATTTAAAATGGCTGAGGATCCAAAGACGGCTTGGAAGGATACAAGCTCAGGGGCACTGGGGGCTTGTCACATGACCCACACAAACCTCCATCAGCCCAGCTCATTAATTTTGTTTATTTGAATAATATTTCAACACCACATTCTAAAATTTCTCACTTACATGGGCAAAGGTAACCAACTTGACCAGGCCAGCCATCAACCATTGGCAGGTAACCTGATGACCTTTCCAATATACGACCAGCCTGAGATAACCATGTTGATTTATCAACAGGATAAAAGTGAGCGAGTGCTTACGGTCATCCTTAACGACGTTTCAGTCATATGACGAGGAGGAGTCCTCCTGTGGTGTCAACAGGGTAAGACCTTTTCAGATTATATTAAAAGAGAACACAACACCAGACCAAACTTATACATGCACTGATAAAGTACCCCTCATAAAGTTTAAAGAGCATATCGTTTGTAAAATTATGATTTTTCATAACCGAGATAACGCAAAATTTCACACAATGAGGAAACCTCAAGCATCGCTAGGTTATTAATTTTCATCAATTTCGCGAGAATGGTTTCTGTTACTCCAGACGACAGCTGCTTCCACTGATGACGCACAAGTACTGTCTTGCCTTTCAGCCATATCGGGTACGAGTGATAATGAATCATAATTATCATTGGCCCTCTATGAGTTTTACAAAGCTAATTTGTGGAGTTGCCAACCATTCCCGATATTAAAGTCAGGCCTTATGCAGAAATTGGCATGGATTACTAAAGCACGATTGCACATTTCTGTAGGACTACTTGATTTTCAATTGAAAATTAATTATTTTCGCTTAAAAGAAAAGACAACAAAAAAATATAACCAAAGTTCTTTCATACTGCATTTTTTTATGATGTGCTTGGTAATGCTATAAATCGGCTTTTAATCTGGAACTCTTACAGAGCCACCGGATACCCCATTTTAGAGAAACCGGAAACACAATGTCGCGTCATCTGTACCCTACACTCTTCAGTATCAGGGCTGAGGCATTCTTTTGTGTGCGAAGTACAGTCCCATTTATTATTACAATCGAAGGCCATGTATTGTGGCCTAATGGTTGTGACCTTGGGGAATAGCCCCAGATGTATTCCACTACCACTTTCTCATGGGAAATGGCTTTAAAATATATCCCAGTTGACTCGTAATCACCAGGAAAACAGCTAATTTAACACTACTTCTATATACCAAAATGGAGCACTAAGTACTGCTGATGTCGCAGAATAAACAGATGTCTTCTCGGGTGGTAGAAATATCTCGCCCTCGATTGGTTAAAATTGAGAGTTTGGGGCCACTGTTCGATTTTCCCCACGTGGGCATTTTTGCTTACTTGGAATTGCGATATCGTGGTTATCATACATCACAAAAATAAAAAGTGACGTTTTTTGAACTATGAAAAGGATGCTTTGTTGACACATTTGGTCGAGTGTTGTCTTTTTTCAAGGGGATGAGTGGTGATTAGCTTGAAATTACTATACTCACTACAACTCTGACAGAACATTTCAAAATTGTACTGTACCTCATGAATGTAACCCTCATAACACAGCCCTTCCATACTGCCCGGCTCCGACAGGATGACCTTGTCCCCGATGAGAAGAGAGGGCCTTCCCTCGGCCAGGTCAGGGACACCCAGACACAGGAACTCACCCACGGGGCGCAAACACACCTGTAATCAGCAAAACAATAGACAATCCACACAACATGACCAAAAACATTTAAAGAATGAATGAGAATGCTGAAATAATTATCTCCCCTCGGTAGTATAGTTGTCTCCCTTGGTAGTATATCTCTCTTCCTTGGTACCATATTTGATTTATTTATGTATTTATTTGATTTACGCCGTACTCAAGAATATTTCACATATACAACGGAGGCCAGCATTATGGTGGGAGTAAACTGGGCAGAGGCTGGGGGCATCCCACAACGCAGGTTGCTGAAAGACCTTCCCATGCACAGACGGAAAGAGTACCATATTTGTGATCAAGTCCCATGAAAACTGAGTGTTGGAAAATTCCCTCAAAGGAGGGGAGTAATTCATTGACTGATTAATTGTTGCTATAACTCTACCCTCAAAACTTTTTCAGTTGTGCAATAATGGTCAGATCAATGACCATTATGGGGGGGGGGACATTCCACATGCAGGCTTGTGCCACACCCCCACCCACCACATCCCCTTGCCAAATATTACATTACTTCATTTCCCTTACACGATTCATCTGTAAGGAATTTTTCTTTATTCTGTCTAATACAAAGACACAGGCATTCTAGTAAAAATATTCCAGTAAAATCCAGCACCCTTTATGCCCTCTGAACATATTTTTAATGATGGCCTTACCTGTTCCAGGTCGAACTGTCTGATGTCAATGTCCATTTGAATCTCCTCCAAGTGAAGTAAGGTGTGGAATTTACCAGCATAACAGTCCATGGACAGCTCCTGTAGGCAGCAGACGTGGGAAGGTAAATCAGACAAGCACAAATTGTGACCTATGTCTTTGACTAGTTGGATACAACTGTGTCCAAAGATGTTCATTCTGGTTCAACATGTTTAGAGGTGAAAAAAAAAGGAAGAAAAGACAAACAAACAAAAAAAACATGAACAATAGTAAAAAACTTTCACAAAACTAGGTAAATATTTTTTTGTATTCTTGAGCGAAAGTGGTTAGACTGCAAGAAAGCACAATGCAGGCAAGGCGAGTTCAAGTCCAGCTCTGGCTGACTTCCTCTTCAGCCGTACATAGGAAGGTTCACCAGCAACCTGCGGATGGTCGTAGGGTTCTCTGCCTGATTTCCTCCCATCATGATGCTGGGCGCCTTCATACAGGTGAAATATTCCTCACTACAGCATAAAATTCAATAAATAATAATCAAATAATTAATTAAATAAATTAAAGCAGAAGTCATGTAACCAAAAGCTGGGTTTGAGCCTGCAATCTTATGGCCTTTATTATTTGATTTGATAAAGGTTTTATAGCGTGCGCAAGAATATTTACTTATAAGACGGCGACCAGTATTATGTTAGGAGGAAAGCAGGTAAAGCAGTCTGGTAAAACCCATGACCATTGGCGGGTTGCTGTCAGACCTTTCCACATATGACTAGGCAGGAAGCCAGCATGTGCAATGTTATATGGATCTCTCTATTTCAGAGAGTGTATATTAAACTACCTGTTGTAGCTGTGGACGAACTTCAGTCAACTCTTCCTGGTCAAACACACAGTCTCTGAGCTCATCTGGGACCTGAAACTGTGGCAGACGCTGAGGTAGCTGGAAGCGGCCGCGAAACCTGTATTCATCCAAGGAATGAAGGTTTGCGATTGACTTGTGCTTAATGTCCTGGTCAAGAAGTTTTCACTTACGTGATGGCTGTCCGATTTACAATATGCTCATTTTTACACTTTGCCAACCAATTATTTAAAGTGAAAAAATAACACAGCCATAATATAAGCACAGTCCATGGTTCACCAGATGGGCAATTAAAAACTATGTGTATTTATACTTTCATTTATTATTTTCAAACTTTTAAATATGTTCAAATGTTATGCGACATCCGTGCACTCTGCCATTGGCAGCATTTTCCATAAATTCATATATCTGAGTGCATTTTAATCTTTTTTCAAAAAATATCTGGAAAAATTTTCAGATGAACTAGAACATTTCATAATTTTCTTTCATTTCAACCCATATTTAAGCCTCCCTGGTACCTGCTGATAGGCCTTTGACCAGGTACAATCCAGCCACCATTTTTGCCACCGTGAGCTCGCTGGAACATCTGAAAACGATTTCCCCGGTAACTGTTGCCAGGGACTGGCTCTATGTAAAGTTGATGAGGGTCACTGACACTGACTGACAGTTGCTGGCCTATACAGAAACCATCAAACTGTAACACCAACAGCTGCTCTTCACTGCCTATGTAACTGAAAACAGACAGGGAAATTAGCAGACTCTACACATCTTGTTCCACCAGTGCTCAAAATTAAATACTTTTCCTTCCCGTCCCAATACTTGCAATAAAAAGAAGTTCTGAAAATTATTGACATGAGTGGCACGGTGAAAATGTTTACGTTCTGTTGTGATACATGGACAATTAAAAAAGCCACACCATGAGCCATGAGCGCAAAGAACACGATACTCAACAACAATGCGGTCCTTCCACCACAAAAAAAACAAAAAAAACCCCAAAAAACCACTAAATTGCAATTCAGGTGCTGGTACAACAAAATAAACATAAGACAAGTCAAGATTCATATGTATGTTCATTTAGATATTTTTCAATTACTCATGTAACTGGTGTTTTAATTAATGCCACACTCATGAAATTTTCACATATTTACACGTACAGTATATTACAGGTGGACAAAGCCAGAAGGAGCCTGTATACATGTTGTTGCGAAATAACAGCCTGACAAGGAGTTGTCTCTCTTACCTTGCCTCACACACCACGACCACATACAGTCCCATGGCTGGGTACAAAATGGCGCTTTCATTGGCTGATACATCAGGGTTTCGCTTCTTTCCATTGGCTGACATGTGGGCATGCTCAAACATGAACCTGATACCCTTGACAGAAAACATTTTACTCTGCCCATGGATATGGCATCCCAGTAAAGTTTGCACCTGAATGCCGTTGTTTTGCACCCAAACTTCTCGAAGTCTCATTTCTCCAGAGGACAAAGTTCCGAAATCAGTGTCTCCAGAAACATAAATCCCATGTTTGTTTTTGCGAAGATGTTGTAAGTCTTCTTTGCTGATTGGAGCTTGCGTTCCTGCATTCATGGGCCTGATAATAAAGAATGACATGATGTGTTACATGTTGGGACTTAAAATATTTCACTCAACTGACGGTGGTGTGAGCATCTATCAAAAAGTGGTGACAAACTAACATCCAAAGCACTGTGGTTTTCTCTGGCCATGAACTTCATATCTGTAACATACTCTTTAGAACATTAAACATGGAATTCCATTCAAATAAATGAACAAAACACATACCATACATACACGCACAAGCCCGACGTTCTTGAAAACACCCCTTTGTTGGAAGTGGTATGACCTAAGCGAAAGAAATTCATTTCATCCCCAGGCATTTACAGATTTTTCACCAATACCCCCCCCCCCCAGGTACGCCCCCTTCCAACACCAGGGGGTTTCTAGCCGATTTCTTGTTAGAAACTCAATTTGAACAAATCAGAAAACTCAATATTTTTCGTCAAAATGTATTGGAAAACTCAATTTATTTCATGAAAACTCAATGCAAAATTTTTCTAAAAATCAGTTTTCCAATATTTCTCATAGTGGTTACCATCCTGGGAAAGTGGCTGGAAAAAAACCCCAGAACCCCGCCAGATTTCCTCACCTTTGCGACACGACAGAGCCAACAGCTGGGGCGATGCTAGTGGCTCTCCACACGCACTGCCCCTGGCAGCTCTCCAACGCCTTCCCCCTCACGATGTCTCTCCTCCTGGGGAAGTAGCCAGGCTCAATCACACTCACATGATAAAATATACTACGACTGTCTTTTGTTTCAACATAGCCATGATCGTCTCGGATGGCAGTTATCTCCCCTTCAAACTGCAGTGTTCTTAATGGGGAAACGGAGACGGCGCACGGTAAATCATCATCAGTCGCCACCGCTTGGATTTTGACCCAGTCGCCTGCAAATGCCGCATACCCCTCCATGCAGGCGTCTCCACTGAATGCGATGTTGTCGTTGATCAACCCCTCTCCATCAGCATAGCTTGTAACTTTCCCGATAATATCTTCTTTCTTTTCAGGATTTTCCTCTTCAGTTGCTACAGCAGCATCCACAGAGCTGCCTTCCCAAATAGAGGGAGACAACTCTGCATCCCACACCTCGCTTAGGGCTGTCACCTGAACTCCTTTCCATCCGCCGCCTTTGTTTTCTTGCTTTGAAACAACATTCACCATGTCTCCGACGGCTGGACGCACTCCGCCGAGGACGTTTGCAAAACTGAAATAAATCTCACTGTTCACAAGCCCGTGTCCACCGTAGACGTGCGAGACCTTTCCTGTGACAGTTTTCCACTTTGGGTGAGTGGGTGTGGCCTCTGTGGGTGTGGCATGGTCGTCAGGGTGTGCCTGTTCGTCCCCATACCACAAATAACCCACAACTCTCTGGAGAACAGTGAACATTGCGTATGGGTGGCGTGTGGCTTTCAGAAAGTGTTAATGGCTCAACTTAATTGTACCTGTGGTGTTTCACATGTCTTAACTCATAATTGGTCTCCATTTCCATAGGATGTTCAGCTGAAGAGTTCTGGGTTGAAATGTTCAGCTTACCAGTGGACTGGACCAAAATCCAAACCTATGAAAAGGCATCTTGTTTGAACACTCTCTGATTAAGCATGCTGATAATCAGTACTGTATTAAAAGTTTCAAACCATGGATTTCTGAAATAAGAAGACACAAAATAACCTCTTCATAATAACTGATACAATGTCATTTTCGAGAAAAAATAACCTGTAAATATAAAAGAGAAATGTGTGTATCAAGAGAGATGAATTCATGGGGATTAACAGAAAAAGAAGAGGGAGATTGGAATTACATATATACACTCAGCATGTTAAAATCCAGGATGTCACAAATTTCACCGACCTACAGACAGATAAACAGACAGTGAGTTGGACACAGTGACTTACAGAACAGCCTGTTGCAGCTTTTAAAATGACTTGGGGGGGGGGGGGTCAATGTTTTAGGCTTATCCAGCTACAAAGTCTTTCCTTACGGGTAACAAACTCCTCAACTTTGTTATGCATACATTGTAATGTGCCCTCTCACTCGTTACTCCAGCTCCTCAATGCCTCTGAATGAAGTTAAGCTTATCTATGCGTATTTCCCTGTACAGTTGCACAAAATTTATAGTGATGTGGGCAACATCCCGAGTGAATGCTGTTGTTGATGAGTGGCAGGTATAGTACAGGGTATATACTAGAAGCCAAATCACCAGCTTACCATGGCTAAACATTGTGGTTTTATGGTTGTTGCTAACGGTAACATATACAATGAGCTGAACATTACTTGTACAAATGTCGCAATACAGCAATAGTGGAGTTACTATGAAATGACTTGTACTTGCACAATGTTGCAATCTAGCGATAATGAAATCACTGTGAAATGACATCATTTACCCCTGTAAGTAGAGCTACCCCATGGCCCTCGCCCAATCCTACAAGATCTCCTGAGATTCTTGAAATGAAGATATATTTATTTATTTATTTGATTGCTCTTTTACACTGTACTCAAGAATATTTCACTTATAGAATTTCACCCAACTGGAGGTTGTCAGCATTATGGCAAGAGGAAACTGGGCAGAGCCCGAGGAAAATTCATGACAATCCACAGGTGGCTGGCAGACCTTCCCACTTATGGCCGGAGATGAAGCCATAAGCTGGACTTGAACTCACAGCGACTACATTGGTTAAATGAAGATTAGCTCATAGCTAGGCTAACTTCTGCCATCTTAAATCATAAACAACAATTTGGAGTGAGACACAAATTCCCATCAGTGAATTTAACAGCTTTCCATCTGGCAAATTCAGGACTCCTAACTTTCTATTTTCAGCATGATGCTTTAAATAGAAAGAAGGATTCTGAACAACTCAGTCCTGATTTAAAGTGAAGACTTTATCTTGACAGGAATCTGTAACCCAAATCTGGAATCCCTATGAGAAACTGTATGTTCTCTGTTATGTTCAGGTTGTAGAAATCAGCAATTTTCAGTCGGTCACTATGGAAACCAGAAATCTATTTGAAACAGCTCGTCCTGGAAATTAAGTGAACCTGATTTCCACCTGAAATCTTTATCTGAAGAATTAGTAGTTTAATGTTTTGCAATCACACTCATTATATGGATAGGCAGACAGGCAATATGATGACATAATACCTTTAGTATATGCTGATGGAATAAAAACATGTCATACAGAGTTCAAGTTGCACTGAAATTGATAAGTTTATGATGCGATTTGGTGATGTGGTACACAAGCTTTAGTGTTTCATGGAAAAGCTGCTTTTAACAATGAACAGCTGGCTTTCTTTCATTTCGTGACAGAGTATTCTCAGTAAGTATCAGAGCTTTCGTAGTTTCGAGCATTCAGGTACTTCACAAGGGACTGGAAGTGATAAATAACACAAGGCTAAATGGGCAAAATGCTGATACTTGGCGATTTCTAGAGTTTAATGAACTGAAACTGTAACATTTGAAGGCCAGACAATCCCGATTACTTTTCTTGAAATAAATCTTGCCTTAAAGATTTCTTTTTTATTTTGTATGGTTAAATTTGCTTTGTTTCATCTCCGGTAGACTAGTCATGTGATTAAAGACAATGTTGTTGATTGGCTCAGAGGTACTATGACATCACTGCAAAACTACGAATATTTCAGAAAAACTTCAACTTTCACTTTTGAAACTGCACATGATTGCCTACACACAAAAAGTACTACAACAACAACATTCCTAAATGTGTGCAGCAGGTTTCAAGCTTCCTCCGTAATTATTGCACAGTGTTGGAAATAATGTACACGAAAAGCAGATAATGGACAACGTCCCACAAACGCGTGCACGGGAAAGGGCATGTCAAACCTGTATATATGTACTTGTACAGTAAAACTTTGTTTTACGTCTTCAACACTTCGTAAAACACATTCGTCGTTCCCACCTTGCACATTTCCGAAGACCCGCGATCTTTGCCGACTGCTATCGGCGAGACCTTTTGAGTAGAGGCTATGTTGTTGTTGGCATGTTGTAGCAGGTTTCACTCCAAGTTCACACAAACCAAAGATTTTTGCAAAGCGATTTTGTCGATCTCTTCCACTGCATGTCAGGTAAAAAGTTGTGAGATACGTACGTGATCTGCGAGATACGCATTAAGCTGTCAGTGCATTGCATTCGAACTGTGAGGCTGTGAAACATTGCACTTGTTGTTGTTGAAAAACTTACTGTTACTTCTTAGTGTTACTGTAAGTAGAGAAAGTTGTAGTGTTGTCTTCTTTCGTTTAGGAACAGCTGGTGAATGTCATGTGCAATTGTTTGTGGAGATGTTCACCCACCAACAATTAACATGCTCTAGTCAACGAACAGTCTCTCACTGCTCGTGTATTTCTTTTCAGTGTCATGTTTTGTCTCAACAATTCTGTCTGCTGCACAATGTGAATGTAATACATGCTTTGTTAATTTAGGGACTCAGTTTATTATTTTAAAATTCTGACTTTATTTCAGAAACTGATGATTGTCAAAATCTTAAGACAGTATGTCGAGTCCATTTACATGGACAACATGGATATATATGTGAAATTTGTATACTATATGCTAAATCAGCATTGACGCTGTCTCACGAGATTATGGCTGTTTGGGTGAGACATGAGTGGGTGCTCTCGCAAACTAACACAAAATGATGCTAAAAAGATGTGATTGCCGCTAGTCATTATGGTAGCAACTATGTAGCATTATTTTGCGTTAATTTGCGAAAGCACCCACTCATGTCTCGCCCAAACAGCCATAATCTCGCGAGATGGCTTCAGTGCCAATTCTACCTATCCCGGTAATGCAGTAATTAGCTTTGTGACCATTGATGACTGAAGCTGACACCTGATTGAACAAAATACTAGCGTACCAAGCTAGTAATTTTGCACTGCTTAGCATGTGCAGATTGTTTGATCTGTTAAACAACACCCATGTGGCAAGGGAAAAATTTAAGCAAGGGTAATTTTAACTAGTATAATGTTTAGTGCAGTGGTTAAATGTTCATTAACATAATTAACAAAGCATATCACTAATATCGGAGGAAGTGTCCTGTTGCCTTCAACGTGGAAACTTTTGGCTAATTTTACCCTGTGACGCTCTTTTGCCAGGTGTTAACCAGATGTAAACTGTCAGGAGTAAAGCTAGGCTGTACTAAGGCCCAGCGGTTGATCACAAGGTCTGCCAGTGATGATAACACCTCATGGACGTACAACAGTAACAAACAATACAAAATGGCTGCAGGACGCAACAGTCCGCGAGTGAATGGCATGGAGCGGGCTCCCAAACCGTTCATCATCGGTGTGGCTGGAGGGACAGCCTCTGGGAAAGTAAGTCTGTATAGTTACAGCACCATCATTACTTAAGGCTTGTTTAGTCTTCTAGACACTTTCACATCACTCACACATTATAGTCAGGCACCGATTCCACAGAGCCGTTCATGACTGGAATTTAAGGATAAAACCTCACCACAAATGTTTATTTTTTGGGTACCAGTGTAATAAAAGTTGAAATTTGACACATTTTTCTGAGGGTAATAAGGAGCAGGTCTTGATCAAGTGGTTGAAAGCACTTGTCTTTCAGTCACAAGGATATACGCAGTATGGATTTATTTCAACTTGACTACCAGCCTCGAACAGGGCCTTAGTGATAACGAGCAGTTGAATGACCATAGTCTAACATGCGCTGAAGATCCTTGAAATGCTTGAAAGCACATAAAACATTTTGTTGAAATGTTGTCCAGACCTTTAAAATCTTTGAAAAAGAGTTTATTTTGGAACAAGTCCCTTGAAAAAGCGTATACTTGATTTTTGGATGTTAACCATCATTCACTGTATTGCATTCTGTCTGAGCTACCAAATTAGTTTCCTGGTGAAGAATTGTTCTCACTCTGATAAATCTCTGATAAGTGTTGGAAAGCATGACATATGCAGTCTTTGAGAGTCCTTGAAAAACATTCTCTTTCACAATCAGGAATCCTGAATAAGACATTCATGACAAAAGGATCAAGGCTGTTGATCAAAAACTTCTGGTGATCAAAAACTTCTGGTGATCAAAAACTTCTTTGGCAACACATGTTAAAGATATTTGTTGCCATTCTTCTAATTATTGGGACAGATATTAGTACATGTAAAATATTTCATTTCTCTCCCAGTTTTTTTTGTTTTTTTAAAGATATGATAAGTAAAGATATGGATATGTTGGTCATTAGATGGAGTAACCAAGGGACAAAAAAAGAAACTTTGCATTCCTGTTAAAATTACATGTACAGTAGCTAAAAAGGGTAGACAAGGTGTCCCCAAAATAAGAAGAATTAGGGTAGACCTGAAAAACTTCATATGTGATCGTTTTTGCAAAAACCAGGCCTTGATTTCTATCACACATTGTGATGAATGTACGTGTACGTTTTCTGTTTGGTGGGTAAATTTTATAGGTGATATATTCTGTCAAAGTATTGCGCAAACTACTAGTCCAGTAAAACACAATAAATGACCTGAAATTTTGCCGCATAAAGTGGATTTTTAGACAAGTAATTGTCATAAGATATTACGTTTGGTTCTGAAACTTACATTTTCTGGCAGAATATTGTCCTGCCTCGAAAACAAACTAAAAAACACCTTGCTAAGACCAAAAGAACTCTCAGAATCAGATAAAATGTGCAACTTAGTCATGGGCAAAATATTAACTCATTTACCATATTAAACAAGATTTTGGTCTTTTGCACAGTGGTCATTGTTAAAAATATGTTTGTTGTGGGTAACCCAGCTGACTCTCCAAAAAGTGCCCTACTCTTAAAGTTTTTATCGGGCTTGAGTTGGAATTTCTTTTTTTCTTTTATCCCCATGTCAATTACTCTAAAATCCTTTTTTATTTCATTTAGCAAGAATAAGAAAAAATCCTTAGTGACCAACCAACCGTGATTTTTGTGATAGGGTTGTGTTACCCGCTGGCAGCAACAGAGAATATTTTAAGGATGGCCCTTGTTCAGATTCGTGTGTACATGTATCTTTGTCTGTAAAGTTGCTGACATACTGTAATTCTTCATTCTTTTTTTTCTTCAAACATATTCTGAAGACATTGTTCTGTGTTAACTGATGAAATTATACTTCTTGTGCAGCCCTGAAATTGGAATATTCAATGTAGTTTTGTATCCAAAATCAAATTTAATATGTGCCTAAATTGCACAGAAATTTATGTCCCAATCCATTCAGTGTAGTTTTGTATCCAAAATCAAATTGGAAATGTGCATAAATTGCACAGAAAGTTGCTTGTTCATGTGTGAAAAAGTTCAGGAATTAGGGGACAGGCAATTAAAAGCACTAGAGCTACATGTTCATGTAGTGCATGTTGTTTTTGTCTGATTGTAGTCATCTGTTTGTGCCAAGATCATGGAGGAACTTGGCCAGTCCAGCATGGAATGTCAGCATTCACAGGTGGTCATCATCAGCCAGGACGCCTTCTACAGGAATCTGACAGAAACAGAAAAACTCATGGCTCAGAAAGGAGAGTTCAACTTTGATCATCCAGGTAATGTTTTACTTTCCTTATCCAAGTAAAACTTTTATTTGATCATCCAGGTAACACTTTTCTTTGGTCATTCAGGTAGCGCTTTGCTTTGATCATCCAGGTAAAACTTTGCTTTGATCATCCAGGTAATACATTACCTTGATCATCCAGGTAACACTTTACTTTGATCATCCAGATAACACTTCTCTTTGATTGTCCAGGTAGTACTTTACTTTGATCATACAGGTAACATTTCATTTTGATATCCCAGGTAGCATTTTACTTTGATATCCCAGATAATACTTCAGTTCGATCATCCAGAAAGCACTTTACTTTGGGCACACAGAACGCACTTCACTTTGATCATCCAAGTAACACTTTACTTTGATCATTCAGGTAATGCTTAACATAGTAGATCCAGGCAACTCTTTACTTTAATCATGAAGCTAACTCTTATCACTTGACTTAATCATCCAGGGCATACGTATGCTTAACACACTTAATCACTGAGGTAGCACCTTAATCACACCAGGTATGTCTTTACCTTGATGATTCAGGTAATATTTAGCACTGATAATCTAGATACCACTTTATTATCATTCAGCAAACTACTTAATTTAACACTTATCAGAATAAATAAGTAAATCTCACCAATTTGTCTTTCTACCTGGTCTGTAATTGCAGATGCATTTGACTCTGACTTAATGATCAGCACTGTGAAGGATATACGAGCCGGAAGACGTGTGCTTATCCCCACATACAGCTACATCAACAATGCCAGGTGAACAGCTATTCTTATGTCCTTGAATAGTGGTAACTTTGACTGTTATTGATCACTTATTGGTTGTACTACATTGATTCTTAATGGTTTTGCTGGGTTGAGTCCTTGAGTGGTTGTATTGGATTGAATGCCAGATTGGTTGTACGGTATTGATTCTGATTGGTTAGTTTTACTGTATTTATTCTGTTTTTGTTCTTTCCTTTTTATTCCTATTGGTCGTATCATATTGATTCTGATGAGTTAGTTGTACTATATTTATTCCGGTTGTTTTTTTTTTTCTATTTATCCCTGTTGGTTATACAACATTGATTGTGATTGGATAGTTGTACTATATTTATTCTGGTTGGTTCTTTTCTGTTTATTCCTGTTGGTTCTACTATATAGTGGCTGATTCCTTTTTTACTCTTTATTGATTCTAATTCCGTATGCTAGGTTGATTCTGATTGGTTTATACCAGGGAGGACATAGCTCGGGAAGTCGGCCCTGCTGATGTGGTTCTGTTTGAGGGGATCCTGGTGTTTTATTTCAAAGAAATCCGAGACATGTTTAATATGAAGCTGTTTGTGGATACAGACCCTGACACAAGGCTTTCAAGGAGAGGTAAGTAGTCTCGCAAAACCTGGAACGGTCTGGCGTTACATGGCATCTAGAAGACAGTATGTAGTCTCGCCAAATGTACCGTCTGGTGTTACGTGGCATCTAGTAGACAGTATGTAGTCTCACAAAACCTGGAATGGTCTGGCATTACCTGGCATCCAACAAACAGTGAGCAAATCAGGGTATTTGAACACAGCTGGGTAGCAAAAGAGTGCAGCTTGTTTTTTTTTTTGTTTTTTTTTCTCATAACCATAATTTATTATGCTCTAAGATTTTTTGGCTTTTCTGTATTGTTTGTAATCTTTCCACAGTATTGAGGGATATACAAGACAGAGGTCGTGACCTTGAACAGATTTTACACCAGTACACCTCATTGGTCAAACCAGCCTTTGAAGAGTTCTGCTTGCCAGTAAGTACATGTAATCCAATCCAAATGAATAATATCCTCATTAGCTTAGTACTGGACCTACTAATCAAAGTAACCATCCATGTTTTATTCTTGAACTCTTGTAAAACAGATGTAATTGTAAGAAATAAAGACTTTCTTATTTGTTGACGAAAATTCATTGGCAAGGACTCGGTCTTGATTTCAAAACCATTCAAAAGATAAATATACAGAGGTGAGAATTTCCAGTCGAATTTTCGAGAAATCAGGATTTTAAAAGCCCTTCAGCTTTGACCAAAGTACCTAAATTAATGGGGGCCAGGTAGCAGACAAAATTTCAGTTGATTTTAATGGAAAAGATTCTGTTCACTGAATAGAGCAAACTTAAATAGGTATAGATCTATATATATATCTACATGTAGATAGTGTAAGACTGTGGGTTGATTAGCAGGAATCAGTGATATATCTGGCGTAGTCTGCCAGAGATTTCTGTGAAAGTTGGCCAATGAAGTAGTTGTTGTAAGTAGACTGGAGTCAGATGGTAGTGATGATGTTGATATAAACTCATATGAAATTATATTCAACCTCTCAGAATTAGTGTTCGAATCATGACTCTCTTGCGAGGCAAGTAACTCCCTCACGTCATGGAAAATAACTGTTAAACAGATCCCAGAAGGATACCCCAGGAGTTTTGTGATCTGAGTGATTCATACTATGTGTGTTGTAATGTCACGGCACTGATAGACATTAATCTGATCAACAGTGTTGATATATTGTCTAATCCCTTGACTGTTCGAAGAGTCTCTCTTACGTAAATTCCTTGACAGTTTACACTAACCATGTAAATTACACCTTGATAAGTACATGTGGATAAATTTTGCCCTTTTCTCCCACAGCCTCTGCTTCACGATAGTTTGTCGAATGACCATTGGCCATCCTGAGTTAAACTGAGTATTGGTACAAATGTACATCAGGCATCCTGGTTGAATAGCAATGAATGCTGGGTAAACAAAGTTAAGCTACCTGATGTCACAAACAGTTTTGTTTCATAGAATTGCCTACCATTTTGTAATTAGTGAGACTGCTTGAAGTGCTTCTGGGTGCACTTGCATGAATTGTGCGTAGCTACAATCGATTGTTAACCCTACAGTTGACTTTACAATCAGTTGTAAAATTAAGTTACGCTGCTTGCACAAATGAATTGTAAAGTGATTGCAACTTTTCGAAGTTATGATTGCAATCGTAGGTCAAGACTGACTCATATTTAAAGATGGCCTGTGTAAATGCCAATGTACCAGTCAATAACTTTTTTTGCCTTCATTTTCAAAAGAGTTCTGCTTCATCATGATTCAGCAGCTAACAACAACAACAACATGTGAAAAACTTCTCGTAAAACATCACACACCTTTGTAAACCGAGTCGAAAATTACTAATTAGTAGTCTATCTAAGGCAAGTATTTGTACTGAAAATTAATTTTACAACGATTGTAAATATTTACAGTTGGGTTATACCGATTGTAATTTTTGATTGAAAGTTACAACGATTGCAACTTACAATTCCTTTGGGCAAGAGGCTGTCGATTGTAAGTGAGGGTTACGATTGCGATTATGGTGATTTACAATCATCTTGGGCTTAGGCTTTGTGCAAGCGACCCCTAAATTTTTCAAATGGTTAAATTTCACATGTTTTGTGCCTTAATTTGTTTTCAGACAAAGAAGTATGCAGATGTTATTATACCCCGTGGAGCAGATAATGTGGGTGAGTCTCATTGTCGTAAACCACATTGTGTCCTGAGATGTGATGTACAAAAAGCAGGCTACAAAAAGCTGTTGCCCTATTCTCACTGCTTGTGGGGCATTGGTGACAGGTTGTGGTCAGCAAGGGTCGTGCTGCAGTTTGTCTAGTCTAACATGCCCTGGAGATCCCTTTCCTTCCACCATTGTGGTGTGCATAACCATTCCTTACACGTGGGAAAGTTTGTCAGTAACGTTCCAAAAGTTAGTGGTTTATGCTGTTAGAAGTTCTGTATTTTCCCCAGTCGATTGGCCACATAAACCAATGAGGTCTCAAACTGTCTCTGTATTACAAGAAGCTTCAAGTCAGGAAGTTCGTCTCGATCATGGCAAATGGCAATGGTTTATTCATAAAACTTGAGGTGAACATCTCTGTGGCATATACGGGAAAGATTACTGGAATAAACTTGCCAATAGCCAGTGGTTTGCCTCAGACATTTCTGTTTCACCTTCATGTACCTAGTATAAAACATTGGGACAAAGACAAAGAAAATCATGAAGACAGCAGTAAACCTCATTCAAATAAATGAAGTAAATAAAATACAGAGACACTGTAGTGATACAAAATACTGGTACTCTTGATAACTCAAAACCCAGATTGATTACCAAGCAAAGGGTCTTTGAAATGGTGTTCCAGTCAGGCAGCACTATAAATATGTCAACCTTCACCCATTAGGGGCAACCTGCTAAAAAGACAATTTGATATGAAACATAAAATCCCCAACCCTTACCTGGTGTCCTGTGAATATATGGGATGTCCTGTTTGGTGTCATAACCATGGTGGTGCAATGAGGCAGCTCTATAAATAGTTCAGCCTTCACCCATTGTTAGCAACCTAAAAAGACAATTGTGACATGAAACATAAAATCCCCAACCCATGCCTGGTGCCCTCTGAATATGTGGGGTGTCCTGTTTGGTGTCATCAGCATGGCATTGCAGTAAGGTGGCAGGATGAATATGTCACAGTAAATCATTCACCCAAATGTATGTGATTTAACCAAACTAGTGAGAAATCATGTCTGGTGTCTTCAGCATGGTTTATAATAAAGGCCCATTCCCATGGCGGGCAACTACTACAGGTGCAACTGCAACTACAGCGTGGAGAAAATAAAACACTCTTTAATCTCTAGTGTCATCCCCACTGGTGACATGATGTCGCGACAACATCATGGACATGGAGGACATCCATGTCGCCAAGCGAAAATAGAACTGGCTCTTGTTTCGCGGCGCCAGTTTTCACCTGCAGTGGCAACGTCATGTAGTTGCAGTGGTAGAGTTTGCCCGCAGTGGGGCTGAGCCTTAAGGTAGCACTGCAAACATCTCACATTAACCAATTCCCCCACAGCTATGTGATTTGACCAGGATATTGAGAAATCACGTGGTGTCTTCAACATGGTATTACAGTCAGGCAGCACTTTCTCCATCTCTTCCCTTACAGTGGCCATTGACCTGATCGTTCAGCACATACAGGAGATTCTTCACAGCCAGCCTGTCAGACGTCAGAGACACCACTCGGACTCCTTCGCAGGCAGGCCTCATTAGCATATCACCTGACTCACTGACTCTTCTGCCATGGATGGTTATCGACAATTAGGAAAGCACAGGAGTAGAAATAATTATGCAGATTTTCTCATATTTTCCTTTGGTGATTGGTTGATGCCTATTTTCTGCTTAATTGTAAATGCCCTGTGTTGACACCTTGGTTTTTTCCACAACTTTTGAGCAATGGCTGACTGTTTTCACCTTAGAAGGCATGCAAGACCATGTTACTGTTTTTGCCCGATTGAAAGATTTCTATTCATCTTACAAAAGATGGTTTGTCATTTGTTTGGGAGGTAGTCTAAGATGATGTCCTGCTGGGAAGTACATATACAAGTTTTTCTACCACCCTTTACTTGCCTCTTAAAATCCAGTTTTGGGGTGATTTTATTTTTTTAGGGCTGATATATTATGTGTCGATGTGTGTTTTTTTTTTTTTCTCTTTCCAGTTTATTAAATCATGATTCTCTTTAATATGACATTTCACTCACGAAGTTTGTTACGGTAGTCCTAGTAGTATCATTTTAACGGTGCTGATAGGAGATCATTGGCCAAGTTTGCTCTCTAGCATACAAATATACTGTAGATTGATACACCATCAGGCAACACCAATGGGAAACTGACAGGCTGCACAAAAGGGCCCAAATCACAGAGAAACACATCATTTTTGCTGTTACGCTGCATCATTTTTTGTACTACCTAAGTACTTTCGGAACTCATATGCACCTAGAAGCGTGACGTAATTAAAGAAAGAAGAAAGGAGCACACAGCTTTGGACCCCCTTTCTTTAAGGCGGGAAGGTGTTTTTCAACTTTCCCATTTTATTTTGTGTTTTACAGGTTAGCTGACATTACAGAAAGTAAATGCGTGATGAAAATAACAGTTAAACTGGGCTTTCTTTTTTATTTGTCTGATCTTGACATTTTCATGAATTTCTTGTTTTTAGATACTTTCTGATCATGTAATAATGTCTTGAACAGGAGAAATTGTAGGGATAGTCCACATCACAAATTACATGATTCTGCAAGTCGTAGTTTATTTTTAATGCCTCCCCGACCATGAAAATTATTTTTTCTGCTCATATAAAATGGCAATTTGTATTGGTGTGGCTAAAGATCTATGGAGTCCTGTGAATATCTCTCTTGAGCTACAGTGTTTTGTGAGTTAAGGATAATCTATTGTGGGAAAGTGTCTCATTTTACGCTGTAGCTCCTCAGGTGTGAGCTGCTATCAGGCAGTAAATCACGTGTCGTCATTCCGTGCATGCCGACAAAGCACTTGATGAATATTTATGTTGTACATCTCCAGTTTATTTACATGTTTGAAAGATACTGATTGACGCATATTTGGACGGCTTTATTCCATGTAGATTGATAAAACGATACCTTCTGCGAAACCTTGAAATCTTCCCACCCAACCAGCGTAGGTTTGTCTCTGTAATGAAATTAAAAAGATGTATAAATCACACTGAATGTGTCTCCTTCATATCTGAAGATGGTCAGAAATTCAGGTATTATAAGAATCAAAATAAATAACAATCTAGAGATGCAATAGTTATCCATACTAATCCTGTGTGTAAACTGACATACCTCCCTGCAATGCGTTACTCCTGACTCGCAAAATACTGTGGCTTTCACAAGATCTGTGCAGAATTCGAATAGGGCTTCTTCATATGTCATTTGTTAGTTCTTTTGGTTAGATCCCTTCCACAGTTGACAATCAGTCTCAATTAATTGTATGCCAGGCTATCTTGAGTGTCAAAATCTGTGTTCATTTGCTTTTATTTAAATCATGAACTGTTTAAACCCACATTATTTTGTAGTAGGGCTAGTTGTTAGAAAGTGTGTTCAAAGTTAAGCCAGGTTTAAATCTTACAGAGAGCCTTGTCCTAAAAGAAAACTAATGGAATTGTAGTCTAGACTTAAGTTAATACTAATGTGATTGTAGTCTAGACTTAAGTTAATACTGATTTAAATCACTAATACTCCTTGAAACAACCAGACCAAAGAAAATAGTTTTCATACATTTTTAATATCAGTTGTTCGAACGTGTATTAAAAGTTAAGCCAGCCTTTAATCTAAATAAGATTCATTCTCCAGGATCATGAAATTGTCTTACACTTAAGGTTGACTTCTGCTGTAATTCTTGAACTTGTATTTGAACTAAAACTATAATTTCAGTTTTGTCATAAATGTCTGAGACAACTTAAGGTGTTAAAATAAAAATTCCTAAGGTTTATAGTAACAGTTTTAGTATAATAAATGGTTTTGAAGTTACTTTCATAAATGCAGCACATACATTTCTGAAACGCTGTAAATGTAATTAGGACGGTAATACTCTGAGACACGGTGTGGCAATAACTAATGTTCTTGGCTGTTGGTATTCCTTCTTTTCTTTTTTTTTTCTTGACTTAAGGCAGCCTTCGTGGCTCAGTTGGTTAGCACGTTATCGCAGCATAATGACCCAGAAGCCTCCCACAAATACGGCTGCTGTGAGTTCAAGTCCAGCTCATGCTGACTTCCTCTCCAGTCGTACGTGGGAAGGTCCACCAGCAACCTGCGGATGGTTGTGGGCTTCCTCCGGGCTCTGCCCGGTTTTCTCCCACCATAGTACTGGGCACCATCATATAAGTGAAATATTGTTGAGTATGGGATAAAACACCAATCAAATAAATAAATAAATAAATTTTTTGGACTTGATATTTCCTGGACCTTGTGTTATGTCAAACCAGGTACTGAAATTTTAATATCAGTTTTTACTGTGAAGCACATGGCAATACATGTTCCGTGTTGAAGGGGGATGAGCGTGGGAGGGTAGGCCTACATCTGTCATGGCAGTTTGTTCTACAATGAAAATAATGCATGTGAACCAACCCTAGACAAACAGACAAAAAGAGTTTCAAGTCAGTTCCGTATCTTTGCCCTGGTGTAGCTTATTCATGCAAGCTTGAATATGTATGTAAGGATAATTTTGTACAGGACTTACAGCTGCTTGGGGAACCTCCATGGCCCAGGGGGATAGCGCACCAGCACGGCATAATGACGCAGGTGCCTCTCACCAATGCAGTCGCTGTGAGTCCAGCTCATGCTGTCTTCCTCTCTTGCCGCACATAGGAAGGGTCACCAGCAACCTGCCGATGGTTGTGGGTTCCCCGGACACTGCTCAGATTCCTCCCGCCATACAATTCATCATTTTTTCAGTAATGAAGAAACTTGGCCATTTTAGCATTTGATACATGTATGTACGAAGTTCAGCGTTCGACTAGGTGGCGAGTAGGTGACAGTGACCTGTCAGTGGCACTCTTGTGGCTGATTGTGCAGTCTGATGTTTGTTGAAGACCATGTCTCCACATATGGTGGGCACATGTGTACATCACACATAGGAAAGTTTGTCAGTAACTTGCCAAAAGATCAGTGGTTTTACTTCATATACTACAGTATCCTTCACCATGTCTGCCCATAAATCAAACCGCTGATCATATTAGTGAAACATCTTGAGTGTAATGTTAAGCAATAAATAAAATATAAATAACTATAAAATTGCCAGTAGCTTCTTATTCGATTTAGATATGGTACCTTAATATTTTTTCATGGCTGAATGAAATTGCCCTAAGTTACCAGACCGTTAACATCGCTTTAACATCAGAATTTCTTTGTTAACCATGATCATCCGCAGTTTAAACAAGCAGTTCATGTGTCAAATTAGACTTGTTGGAGGTTTTTTTATGGAAAACACCATTATACATGTATGGTTTTAAGTTTTGACTGATACTTTTTGTCGCTCTAATTTTTTTTTAATACAAATGTTTCACATATTTTATTGGGAACTAGGATTATTTTGCCATTACAAGAACAGTTTGGTTTGTCTGTTTAATGTCCTTTGTTCCTGTTTGCTTGACTGCTAGTTCTCAAGATCTGCTGTGTGCCCTATGTGTCCCTACACATAGGACACTCTTACAGGACTTTTTTGTTTCCTAGAACAGCTTTTGCTTAAGTCAAATCAGTCGTATTAATGGGAACTTTTTCATGGTTTTGTCTTCATGTTTCTTTCGATCAGTGTGTTCCTTCTTGATCAAAGTATTCTCACTATGTCGAAGCTATAGTCTCCATTTATATATATTTGATTAACTTATTCATCTGAATAAATTTTCTGCCATTTTAGGATAGGATATGTCTGTGTGTGCATATCCTCTTCTTTCAGGGTGCTTCTGCTAAGTTTCTCTGCACAGATCTTTTGTGCGTAAATCGTGTCATCACATTATTCTTGCTGTCTGTGGACTTGTTCAATTGCCTTTTCTGTATTCGTCTTTGAATAAGGTTAAATGTTAAAATCCAGGACCCTCTTGCTCAGCTTTGGTGTTCTCGAAATAAAGGCCTCGTTCACTTTCAGAACAGAATTAAAAATTAGCAATACATTTCATATCTAAACACATGAATAACACCACAGTTTAAGACAAAGTCTGACTTAAATCTAAGACAGCTTTGAGATTCTGGAGCCAGAGCTACATCGAGTACCTCGAGTGAGGCACAGTTAGGGTTCCCTGGTGGGGCACAGTTAGGGTTCCCTGGTGGGGCACAGTTAGGGTTCCCTGGTGGGGCACAGTTAGGGTTCCCTGGTGGGGCACAGTTAGGTTTCACTGGTGAGGCGCAGTGGTTTTCCCTTGGGCCCTGCTTGGTTTCCTCCACCCATCAACCAGATTGTTAAGCCAGCAAAATTTTTGCCAGCGCAAAGTAAACAAATCGAATAAATACATGTAAAATACTGGTGATACAAGTATGCTGAAACTTGATTGCACATTCATATTCTGAGGTAATTATATACATGTACATTTTCAGATGTAGTGACCTATTTTACACATGTACAGGCTAATGCTTAGTAACTAATGACCAAGCTCAAGTGACCTATTGTAGCTAGCTCGTTTCACCACTGACTTGTGAATTTTGAAAACTGAAACTTTATGCCTTTGAAATACTGTATGTATACGTGTACAGGTTTATATGATATCATTTCAAAGAACGATGGTGACATCAACTAGCACTTTCATTTCCTCCCGCCAATAAATCAGGGCAGTGTTTCAGAAGAGAGGATCCTTCTGTAAAATTTCATCCAACACCAGTTAAATTAAAATATGGTAAATATATCTTACTGTCCAAAACTGTACTAAATAGGGAAGATTCCAGTTTTGAGAGGATGTGTTTCATAAATCTGAAATCTGCGATCAGTTTGAAAAGCTCTTGATTTAATTGATTGGCGTTTTCTGGCATACTCAAGAATGTTTCAGTTATACAATGGCACCCGGTGTTATGGTGGAAGTAAACCCCTAGAGCCTGGTGGCTGGCAGACCCACCCCCCACCTCCCATGACAGTATGAGGTGGACTTATAGTGACTGCATTGACCAGTGAGAGGCTCCTGGGTCAATCTGCTGCAATAGCGTGTTAATCTCCTTGTCCAAGCTGATTGCAAGAAGCTCTAGATGGACTGACCTTAATATCTATAATGTCAAACAATAATGGCATACACTCTGTTCCACCATGAATGGCCTACATGTACTTTCACAAACCTTTGCAATTATTTTCGCCATTGTCCATTCAACTCTTGACACAAGCCTCAGGTTTTGAGTTTTGTGCATTTATTTTGATTGCCACTCAATGTGGGAAGGCCTGCCAGCAACCTGCAGACGCTCTTGGGTTTATCTCACCATTGATGCTGTCTGCCGTCGTAGATGATAAATATTCATAAGTGGCCCCTGGTCTGGGGTAAAACACAAATGAAATAAATAATACACCACTTACTCTATCCTGGGCGTAACTTGTTCACACATGCATATCCACTGATAGTACATGTAGCTTTTGTAAAAATGTTGACAATGATTGTACCCCTGAGCATACGCGGTTAATTTTATTTACTTATTTGATAGGTGTTTTACTACGTGCTCAAGAATGTTTCACGTATACGATGGCGACCAGCATTATGGTGAGAGGAAACCCACCACCATTCGCAGGTTACTGGCAGACCTTCTCACGTACAGCCGGAGAGGAAATCAGCACGAGCTGGGCTTGAGCTCAAATCAGTCGCATTGGTTTGTTGGTGAGAGGCTACTGGGTCATTATGCTGCACTAGCACTCTAATGCCCTAGGCCACGGTCTTTGATATTAACATCCAAGCCACATGTACCAGTGGTTCATTAAATGACTTACATTTGAATGAATTAAATACAGAAACTCATCCAAACAAGTGGAAGTATTTCCTCTGCTTTTTTGTACTTTTGTGAGTTTTTGGTACAAGTATTTTGTATATGTATCCAATATGTTTACAATACCCAATTGAAGCCACCTGTTTAAAATAAAATGCATCACTCATCAGTTTGGGACCAGCGGTTGAATAATACATGTAACAAATGGGTTCTTCAAGCCATAAATGATACTAGACTTTGATTCTTGCTTAATGGCATACTCAAGAATTAAAGGTAAACTGTGCCAGTTTCATTTTTCAGTTTAGTTAACGGAATTATATACCCGTGATTCAAAAAAAAAAAATGCAAACAAATGGTGAGTATTTCACTTGTAGAAAATAAAATATATTTAACGCCAAAAATTCTGAGAAGAAAACTGCACATCACCTGTCTGACCTTGAATGGGGCTAGTGTGCCAAATGTGCGTGACGTAATTGTGGCATTTCAGGGTTGGAGGCACACTGTTTACTGGGTTAAAACACATCTCCTCAAAATGCCCAGGGTGTAATTTAGAGTCGAAATGGTCACATTGCATGGCAATTATAGGTTTTTGTTGCATGGAGGGGTCCTATGAGGAGGCATGAAAAATAATCCCATCTTAATTTGGTATCATTAAGCCAGCACTGTCGATTGTTGCACAAAATGACGGATGACGTCATAGACCAGGGGGACATCAAGGGCAGATAAGCGTGTAGAGAATAAAAAGCATAAAACACAGCTTATCGGTGATGAAAAAAATTATTTTTTAAGAACATTTGCAATTTTTATTCTTTAAAACACTTCGGCTGCATTTCTCATATACCTCTAGGATATAACGTGCCAATTTTGCGTGAAAAAAAAAATTGATCAACCGGGACAGTTATGTTTTCTTAACATGAGCAGGAAACTGTAATACGTAAAATGCTGGTTGCCATGGTAGTTTCATGTACCTGCACGTATGATTAATAGAACTTCCTGTCCTTGTGCAAGAGAGCAAAGATGCATTTGTCATATGTACAGTACGACGACGGCCAGTTTTAAGGGTGGAAAAAATCCAGATTAAACCATTTTGGCAAATTACTGGTAAACTTTCCCAAATGTAACAGCTTGTTTGTGTGCGTCATAGAAATAAATCACGAATTTTGATCCCCTGCTCATCACATTTTGCTCATATGCAAGTACATCTTCGGCCCAGTGTGTCTGAGTGGGGCATCGTTTCTGATGTTTTTCAAAATGGCAATGCAGTGAGGCAGCACCACAGTGTCATCAGTAGGTCCAGCCTGCTAGGAGCCGACACTGTCAAGAAATGAACGAAATAATGTTGACGTAAAAGATAGCTTATGACTGAGGAACTATTCATTAAAAAGATTCCGAAGTTCTCTTTTCAATTCAAAACCTGTTTGCATAAATTTGTTGATGAATTGTCTTCGTTTGAAGTATGGAGTATTTTGTTGCCAACTGGGATTCTGGTGGTGACCAGGCTTTTAAGCTAATGGGAGATTGACGAATCAAGGAGCTAGAATATATCAACTGTTTACAAGCTGTGATGTAAATCTTTTGAGTTGACTGTCAATGTAACATGTAATAACATAGGGACAGGACTCTCTTTTAAGGTTATATGTTTTAATTATAACAAATACAGGTGTAAACAAAACTGCAAAATTATTTCCAGACCATTTATGGCAAGAGTAATTAACGTTCAAGATCATTTGATGTTATAAATTTACGTATATTAGATAAGTTTCAACCACAACAATGCCAGCATACTACAGTCACATTACAAGGGTGTTGCATACTTGGAGGAATTAAGTCACTGCCCAGAAAGAATAGCTACATTTCATGCTAGTTGATGGTGCACTGTAAAATCTCAATATCCACTCTCTTAGAATCTGTTAGAAAAAAAATGCTTTACCTTTGTGGCAAACCTGCATTGTTTTTCACTTTAAAAAACGATGTTAAATCTAAATAAAGCAAAGAGACAATTAAGGAAAGAAAGAGTGATGACAATGGGAAACTCTTCTCTCTTAAGGAAAGACCAGGCCCAAACTGTGTGCACTATTGTTCTCTCCTGTTTTTGTGGTGAAAATTTGAGGGCGAACTGTTAAGGTACATTGTACTCGTATTTTACAAAAGTACGGCAATACAAACCTTGCAATTTCAGGTGAGCTGTCCTATGCTTTAACCCACACCACTCACCTCAAATTACAAGGCCTGCAATGGTCAGTTCGGCTCACACATCAGTTGCCATTGTGCAGGAAAAGGTACCTCACTGATTTCTTGTTTTCCGTCCAACTATTTTGGGAAAATGTGACCTTTTGAGAAAATTTCTGGCCAAAAAAAAATGAAAAGGTTAAGTTCCAATGCAATGGACAAAATAAAAAGTGGTGGTGGTGGCAGGTGTCGGAAGATGATGGTCTCTGGTAAACTTAAACAACTCAGGGTTTTGGTTCAGGACAGTCTTATTATAATGAAAAAGTAAAGGATATAACGAACCCCTGCAAACATAATAAAATATCCCATTAGCACATTTGAAACACTGTTAGGCAACATTACAAAACAAACACAACTGAACATACATAAATCACTTGGACTATCACGTGACTACTGACCAGTGTACAACACGCGTAGGCCTAATGCTTGTTTATGAGTATCTCCGCAACCACAACAAACTGAGTACAAGTAAGTTTCAAATCACTTAATTCTGTTGTTACTTATTACAGCTTAGAACTGAGATATGCAATACAAGATAAGCGATGTCCCCACTTGCTAACAAAAGCAAGTACCTGTGAAACCATGGATTACAACAGTTCAGATTCCCAAAGAATCCCCCTCACTACACATGGCCTATCCTGTTATGCAACATTGAACAAAAACGAAAAATACAAAATAACGCAACACAAAAAGGATCTCAGGAATGACCGAATTCAGTGAATACTCAATTACAGTGAATACTCAATTACAGTGAATACTCAGTTACAAACTCGGAAGACAGTAAAGCTGTTATCCAACAGCGTTGCCAGGGTCCACGCTGTTACGTATTTACCATTTCTTGTAAAGGAAAGTCATAAAGTTGAGAAAAAAAAAAGCAGAGAAAAAGGATGACAAAACGGAAAATAAATCAACTGGATTTGAACCTTCAACAGCCAAGTATTGAAGACCAGCACACGGAAAACACAGATTTGATCTCCAGCTCACAGCCGATATCGAAAGACAACAAAGAATACATTAACCTGAGGTTTAGCAGCGCTTGCAAGGCAGTCTGAAATGATTCAAGCTTCAAGGGATTTCCGTTGTTTTGAAACATGCCGGGAACATCGAGACGAGGCTTTCTCTATATGCCATTGACTTAACCCACAAGAAGATTTCATGTCATCTTGCAGGAAGCTAGAGTGTTATTCAAATAAGAGAGTGTTGATCATTTTTTTTTTCTTTTTTTTTATCATTGCTGGAAACCTTTACAACGTCGAAAATAAGCCTTGCATATTTGTAATCCTACCCCTCAATGAGAACCAGATGGTGTGTCTGTTTTATCATTTTGAGCAATTGTTTATGCCTATTAACATTCTACTTTTTTGGAGGGGGAATGGGGTTCCGTGGCTCAGTGGCTCAGTCGGTTAGTGCGCTATCGCAGCACAATGACCCGAAGCCTCCCACCAGTGCAGTCGCTGCTGGCTGCCTCTCCGGCCGTACGTGGGAAGATCTGCCAGCAACCTGCGGATGGTCGTGGGTTTCCCCCGGGCTCTGCCCGATTTCCTCCCACCATAATGCTGGCCGCCGTCGTATAAGTGAAATATTCTTGAGTAGGGCGTAAAACACCAATCAAATAAATAAATTCTACTTTTGGCATTGTGTAGAATGCTTAAAGGCAAGAACGCAATGCATACCGAGGTTTGCCTTGAATAAGATGCCATCATAAACTGAAAGCTTCTAATTAAGAAACTCACTGTGGAAACAGAATTAGAATGTATCTAACCTTGAAATATTGTAGTTTCCGAGTGCCATAGTTCATGCTGGTACGTGTTGTGATATCTGGGACTATTAAACGGAAGTGGCTTTGCATAAATTTCTCTCAAGAATCATATTCATGTGCTTACAGAGACTTGCTACCCCAGGTTTCACTTTCTGTTAAATATAGCCGTAATCTGTGTAAAGGCAGAGGGCCCCAACGTTTTACAGACTATATGTTTTCTTTGTTTTAAAAGTATCCCGTTCGAAGAAAATAAATATCGTACACAGAATTGTCATATATATATATATATATATATATATATATATATATATATATATATATACTGTTTTTAATGATATGAACCCATGAATGTATACAATTTCCTACGTGAATTTTTCTCTTCCTAATTTGTTTGATTTTCACTTTGAATTAGTGTTAATTAAAATATTAATCATTAAATTACATTTGATTTTCTGTGTATTCGAGTTTTACGTCACTCACTGAGGTGACTGCATCGCATTAAGTGCAACATCATACACATTTCGACGACCGACTTCAACTCATACATGGTAGACAGATGCATCGCACATATTTTGCATTGCAGCTGAGGTCTATAATTGTCGCTATCAGAGCTCAAAATGATAAATTTATCCTTCAGTGGCGATGTGTACAAGCTTTTTTGAAAGTCGGGGTCAGGGAACAAGATACACAGGGAGTGGTTTTTATGGGGCAGAGATGGGCCAGAACTTTGACGTCACTCGACTCATGTTGGGTAAGGTTCCATATAGTCCCTGAACTAACTCTTTAACCAAGTGGTCAGTCAAATGAACTTTGAACCCATTCCCATCCTGCATGATGATTGAATGAATGATGATGAATGATGACACGTGTGAATTACAAAGATCCACAAGGAAAACAGTATAAATTGTGATTCCTGGAGTTGGAAATTCCAGGAACTAAACCATGCTAAAACGATGGAGCATGTTGTGTTCTTATTCAGTCATTTTGAAACTGAAAATATTACAAACAAAAAGACTGTGAGTCAGCCTCACTTCTGACTTGCATAAATGCAGATCTTACACTTAATCATTGGTTTTGTCAGATTTAATTCTGAACCTATTCTCCTAATTCTATACATATAGAGTTTACCATAAATGAAATGCATTACAGTCTAAAGGGTTAAAAACACAGAGAGTAAAACCAGAACAGCGGCGACATATGATATGGGCTATTTGTGCATATACATTATAGATACCCTACTGTGTTTGTACAACACATTGTACCTCCATCACGTCCGCAAGCCCCGATGACCTTGTAAAGGGACAACTTCGAATGACTGCTTATTTCAAAATTTTTAATCGTAGTTTTCAAATCCTGAATAGAAGTAACATAACAGATTTCGTCATTCACAAAAACTAATCCTGTAGACCAGTCCATGTTGTGGCGCAAACTGCCATGCAGTCACAGTGATTAGCCAAGGATCTCGGCTGTGAACTTTAATATGGGATTAGGCGAAGATCACAGCCGAGGAGCCATGCAAGTTAAAAAAGTGGTATGAAAAAATAACTTTGGACGGAGAAACTCCGCGCTAAGAAAACCCGTGCAAACTGAACTTCCTTTATGTGTATTCAGTAAGAATCTAACGCACACGCAGCGGAGTTGAAGGAGGGGGTAGCTCTTTACAAGCTTTATGCCTAAATCTCGTCCACATAGCCCTCGGGTTAAGAGTGGCCAGCGGTATATATCAGTATATGTAATCGGCCCTTAGCCCGAGGTCTCGGGCCAGGCTAGGCAGAGATCGAAATTCCCGCCAAACACGGCAACGAGGTCTTGGAACATGCGCAGTTAACATCGATTAATCATTATCTATTTTTAGTTCGGGGCTTTCCAGAAAATGTGTGCACATGCGCAGACGAACCATAGCAGCGCCAGAACTAATGCTTCGAACCTACAGCGTTGACATCTTAGTACGTAGAATTTATTTTGTTAGATATTTAGCATGATTTGAAAGCGTGGAAGAGTTTTCATGGGGAGATAATACAGTTATTTAGATACATGTGTGGCTGATTTGGCAACGTTATAATAATAGCAGAGGGGGATTACCAACTGACGAGACCGTGACTGTCGTGTAGTTATTTTTGGCATTACCAAATGATGTTAGTACAGAAATTGAAATAGGGTCTTTTGCGAACAACGGCTCCACCCAAGCCGGAACAAGGATCAGAGGATGGGTTGACGTGTTGTACTGAGAATGAAAAACTTGTATCTGAGATTCACCGGGCTGGGGAATTTTACTGAGATAAGAGAAGCCGGAGACTTAATAATTTCCAAAATTAATGACCATATTCGCAAGGACTAGTCTACGTTGGTAAGTTCTTTTAGTTTATAGAAAGAATTTGATCAACAGTAAATCCCCTGAACTATTTAATTATTATTGCCAGCACTAATGTACAATATTACTTGTACCTGTGTGGTGTAATGAGTGTGGTAGTAGATACCAGATCACTTTTAAAAAACAATGAAGTGAAATAAGCACTATGAAGGTATTAAATGTTCGGAATAGCTTTTGGAAAGGCTGTAATGAAGACTCTGAGATTACCAACATAACGGTGGGTAATAGTGGCATGTCGGAGTAACTCTCAATCGAGCATAAGCCAGATAATAAGCCGAATTAGCTTTGGAGCTGTCTTGCGAGACATGGGTGGGTGCTGTAACAATTTAACACAAAATCACGTTTAAAAGACGTGATTTCTGGTGGTTGCAGACTTATGTCATGTGTGTTATTTAATAGCACAGCTACACTTTGTTTCAGTATGATCTGCTTCATTTTCTTCCGCAGATGTGTGTGTGGATGAGTTAAAGCCAGTAGACTGACACACCATGGCCGCGAGGCATGGCATAGAACAGTGTGACGCCTCAGTTATCTCGCCCGCCCCAGGAGGGTATGGGGGTTACCCAGTGGAAATCTTCCCAGTAGGCTTTGACGATAAATTTAAGTGTAACTTCTGCAACCTTATACTGAAGGACCCATTGCAGGGGTTCTGTGGTCACCGTTTCTGCAGGTCCTGTATTCTCTATGTCCAGGCGCTGAGTGAGAGGTGAGTTATCTCCCCTTCTTCATACTCCCATTTTCAGTTTACACCAGGAAGGAATTAAGGTTTATACAAGGGTCCATAAAATTCATTTTACCACCAATCAACCACTGCCACCAGGAGGAAATTTTGTTTCAATCGAAAAGTTTTCTTTTAATCCAAATTGAATGTTTTTTTTTGTTTTTACCGGGCTTTAAAGGTACCAAAATGTTGAATACTTTTGTACTTAAGCCTTCCTCATTTATTGAAGAGAATATGACTGTCTTTATATGAACTTGAGGTGGCCTTTTGTGTAATATTTCAAATTGATAAGAGGTGTGAATTGCTGTTATCATTACCTCAGACATCCAGACACGCATAGTTGAGGCAGAGTATAGGTAATTGATAATCATGAAACACCGTACATGAATGAATATACTAGAAAATAATAATGGATGTAGACGAATGTTTTCTTAATTAGTTAAATATTCCCTTGAAGTATTAGCCTTACTTGTGAAAACAAGCAAAGATTCCAGTTCCAGAAAATCTGTGCCGGTAAATCGGTAAATAAAGAAACCCACAAACCACACAGAATTTTATTTTCTGTAATTATGCTAAATTCAGAGATAATTGGCATAGACTGACCGACCCTTTGTTAGAGACCAAACAGAAACATAACATAGCTCGACGCCGAAAAGATGCCATCGACTGAGATGGTTCACATCTTCTATCCCGAAGCCGCCCTGCGGACGGACGATAATCTCTCTATCCAGTGGCTAGAGGTCGCGCGGTCCGAGCGCGCTGACCTCTCGGACACGATCTTTGAGAATAAGATGACGCTTGAAGAATACGGCGACACCATGCCAGCCACCGTGTGTGAGTGCATTCAGAGAATCATATACCTGGTCCGTAGGAGGAACCACGATCACGATGTGATCTCACTCGAGGTCATGGCAGATCCGATTTGTGCGCGAAGCCGCAACTGGATGGAAAACGCACTCGCGGTCGCCATGAACCATGGCGTCTAGAGGACACAAAATTCAAACCCTACAAAACTTCGGCTTCACTTCAGTGAATCACGTCTTAGTCGAGGTCTGCTACACCTGACTGAAAATCAACAGTGACACATTAGTTGAGAAATGGCACACGCAACCGATGGTGTGGTGGCAGATCCAACTCAGTTTCGCCGTACAATGCACCACGACCGGTTGTGGAGTGTCAAAGGAAAATCACCTCATAGCCGACACACAACTAAGCAACTGTGTATTCCACTTCCACATGTGCTATCAAGTGCGCCGTATTCTAGAAGACATTAAGGCACCACTCCCGCAAGACGATGCATGGAGTCCAACCGACAACCCTAGGACCGGAGGCAATATGAGCGAATTTGCGCCGAGTCTCCCCAGACACAGACTGGTGGCAAAAAAAGAAGTTGTAACGACGGGTTAGGCATGGCTTACTATTTTGTCAGGAGGACAGGATACCTGAAATCGCATTACGACTACAATGCTGCCCGCATGCCATTCCAGGGAACACCTGACAAATTTCACATCGATTTCACCTCGCAAGGCAGTGAGGCCAATCAAGCATGGACCACTTTCATCCTCAACAAATCTGAAGGGCAGGCGTGGAACGCATGAACTACACCATTAGAACTTAGGTTTGGGCAATTCTAGGAGCACAGGCACAGACCAGCAGCAGTATCTTAGGCACGGCATTTGACACACAGGAGCAGTTAGTAGTTAATGTTGAAGACGCCAAAGTCAGACCTGTTGACCTTCCCTTGGCCATCGAGCGGTACCAGAAGGTCCATGAGGTATGCTGCTCCAAGGTGGATTATGCGTTTGGTATGGGTCTGTACATGGCGCCAAGTAACACGGACCTGCGGATGGGAAAAACCAGCGGCTATAACAACAAGAACGCCATAGCCACAACAGACCAGAAACTCGGGGTCAATGGACACGTAAACTTGCCTTTGGCAGTTCATGCGCAGGCAGCTGCGGAGACTGGGGAGAGAAGCATCGTGAAGCCGCAGCCAGCTGCAGTACCAGTGCCGACTCCAGTAGTACCAAGACTCGTGCCGGCCGCGCCGACTACAGTTTCACCGACCTTACCAAGAGAGCATGATGAAGAAAAGGTGGCGTTAGTATTATTTAATGTCTCTCTCAGGCTTGCACTAATCTGGTCACGCTAGATGTACCTGAATGGCCGTGTAAATGATTCCACCTAGGGCGACAACCAGGGCCCAAGTATACCCAGTTCACAGCCTTACCTAATGTGCTGAGGAGCCAAGAGACGATGTTCCCTATAATACCTGGGAGAGCCGCTACTTCTTTACTGGGGAGCTTAGCTAGAAGCCTGCCCAGGGCCTGCAGGTGCTTTTTTACCCACTCCTTCAGACCGCTCTTGTCTGTTGGCTCTGGAGGCGGTGGTGTTGGCGCAGGCACTGTAGAGCCCTCGGAGAGCGCAAACACCAATGCTGATACCGCTATTCCGATCGCAGAGAGCAACGACGCGATTGTGACGAATTGCTTGCGGAACAGGGTGCATATGCATTCGATGGTATGTGTTCGAAGGATGCGGTTGATCTGAGAGCGGAGCTCACGTCTGGTGTCCGAAGAGACCTCGTCGTAAACGTCCTGTGATGAATTCATCAACACCTGCAGCCTCTGCCTCATCCAGTTTCCGCTTTTGCCGAGAGATGTCTTCATCGAAGGCTGAGAACTTAGCGAGGTTGTTCATATGCTCGGCTGGGATAGTCTGCAATACCTTCTCAAGACCCAGCAGCTCACGGATAGGCAGCTTACGGGCAGGCAGTGGGGGGTCAGTGATCGTGCCAAGGATCTCATCGACAGCGCTCTCTGTGAAGCTTATCTCTATAATCTGAACTGCATCTTTGGCCTTCTTCGTGACCGCGCCTAGGCCCTGAATCTTGACAGTATCGATGTCAGCAGCTGCCTCTCCCAACATCCTACCAGCGGTCTGGATGGCTGCATGTTCTTGGGATCCCCCCTGGTCCATTCGGTGAACCCCAGGTCTTCTCTGATGGCAGCCCTCCCTAACCCCCCACCCCCTGGTCGGCCGCCTACGGTTGAGAGTGTGAGTGGCTCTCCGGTCCGAGAGTTGATAATCGTGAGGTCAGGATGTGCTTTCAACCACAAACGCCTGCCGATGAGCTCAACCTTTGGGTCTCTTGAGACCCCTCTCTGCCATGGCGTTGTAGTAGTCATCTGCTGAATGGAGGAGCTACTGATACACTGATACATGAGCCCCAGTGGCCCCAATGTCAATGCCAGCATCATCTGTGAGAATGGTCTCTTCATCATATTCTGCATTGGTCATGGTCAGACGTTGAGTTATCGAAATCCAAGTTTATCATGTTGGCTATTGAACATTACGGCCCAACGTTCAATAACCATGACTTCAAATGTATACTTGCTTTCTCAGGTAGTAACTTTCTCTTCTCAGCTTACCGAAGCTCCAGGGTTGATGCGGAGCATAGATGCCATGATAAAGCTATAGAACAGCTCCAGGTGGCGTGGGCAACGTGGTCTCAAAAAAGAAAATAGGGGCTGGACTGGATTAATGATGAAGTACGTTGACAGGGCCACGCAAAGCACACATTTCGCGATGTCGATGCCGCGATGCGTGAGTACGCTCAGGTCACGAGGAAAACTCTTAGTCCCACAGGTCCCGAACCTCTCCTAAACGATCTCTATACACCGTCGGAGGACCAAAAAGAACACGAGATCGCCTTCATCCTCCTCGGGATGGGTGTAACTGGGCTGGTCGCCTATGAACTCGCCGTGTAATCCAAAAAGACTGTGCTGGACTCTCATAAGAGCTCCTCGCCGTAATGACAGGCGAGTTATTTTTCCATACTATTTGTATACATCGCTTGGATACTGCATGATGATGGGTTTGCTCGAAGAGCTATACTCGGGGCTGCTAGAGGTTGACTATTGTGTCTCCTGCAACAAAATTCCTGGTCCTATGGCCCATGTACTGATTGATAGTGCATGAAAGTTGCTCGCTCTCTGGCGGCTGGGCGAATAGACCGCAGTGCATTTCGCAACCTCCGGTTGCCTGAGGCTGTGTGGAGGCTGTGTGGAGACTTATCAGGCTGCTGGAATACCTTGATTATGGTGCCTACTGTCAAGGCTATTCGTCTGTCGAAGATATACTGTAGCCCCAAGGGCTACTGGAAAGGCATTGTCGCCATCAAGAAACTAGCTTCTGCTGCAAAGGTCTCTGAAAGCACAGCTCGTGATTGGTTGAAGAAACAGGCCATCAGCCCGGCAAACAGATTTTTCTACCAGCTCCACGGCACATTCCACGGCCAAAGTTTGATGTTGACATGCCAAACCAGGGCCACCAAGCTCTTTCTGCCTTTTGATACTGTCAAAAATAAGGTGGGCAAGTGCACCTATAAGTATGCCCTCACAGTGGTCGATGTGGCCAGCCGATTCAAAGCACCTGAGCCTTTGGGTACAAAAGAATCTAACGAGGTTTGCTGATGCTATGGGCCGTATCTATAAGCAGGGCCCTCTGAGGTGTCCTAAATTGCTGCAGGTCGACCCTGGGTGTGAGTTCATGGGTGCAGTGGACCAGCTTCAGGAAAAACACAGTGTGACCGTCGGGCGCGGACGAGTGGACATCCGTCGAGACCAAGGCGTCGTGGAACATTTCAATCGGACCAAGCAACTATTGCAATACACTCAAGAGATACGTTTGCCTTCTGGGCGTTCTTCTGAGTGGGTGAAGTGGTTACCCGCAGTCGAAGTTACCCGACTCACCGGAAAGAAGCCTTCTGAGGCTATTAAGGCAGAAACGAAGACAGAAAAACCCTCCTCCACTGTTCCAGGCTGTCCTGTCGGCCTTCATGAGCAAAAGATCCCTTCTGGGGTTGTACCAACCCGGCGAGTTGGAGGGTGGTCGCCGTCGAACGACTGATCCAGTGTGGTCCCTTTATGTGTACCGACTCGGGCGCTCGGTAACTAAACCCAATGAGCCTGTGTTGTACTATCTTGATGTACCATCGGATGGCCCGCAGCGGGGGTTTGTCCGCGAGGAACTTCTCGTGGTGCCACCTGACACTCAGATTCCGCCTGATAGGGTTCTACAGCGCCTCTAGAGCTCGGCCTGTTGGCAGGGCATCTTTGTGTCCGTAGGCCAGCGTGTCCACCCCATTTTCAGCTATCCAGCGCTTGAAATCGAAGGGTGAGAGTGATACCTTGTTCAGATGCTGCCGGTAGATGCGATGACGCTCTACTGCAGGACATCCATGCCATGACAGAAAGTCTTCTTTTCGAAGAGAGCCTCTTTGTACTGCTCATGTCTGATATGTTTCTTCACAACATTCTCTTTTACATCTTAGCCTCTTTGATGTGACCGCTGGGCTCAAGGATGCTATACATCTTAGGACGCAGGCCAACGTACTCAGCAACCTCTTTGTACTGCAACTGGGCGCCCAGCACATTCATCCTTCATCTTGCCTAAGACCTTTTTGTTCGCCATAGTATCGCAATACTCTCGGGAGGCGATGAGAAGCCATTCACAATTACACTGCCCTTTCATGGTCATTGGTATACCATACCCACACCTTTCTCTAATTGGACCATCTGGTTGTGTGTGATTGGGCTGGCTACTAGAAGCCATGGTTCATGGCGACCGCGAGTGCGTTTTCCATCCGGTTGCGGCTTCGCGCACAAATCGGATCTGCCATGATCTCGAGTGAGATCACATCGTTATCGTGGTTCCTCCTACGGACCAGGTATATGATTCTCTGAATGGGCTCGCACATGGTGGCGGGTATGGTGTCACCGTATTCTTCAAGCGTCATCTTTTTCTCAAAGATCGTCTCTAGCCACTGGATGTAGAGATTATCGTCAGGCTGCAGGGCGGCTTTGGGATAGAAGATGTGAACCATCTCAGTCGATGCCATCTTTTCTTTTCGGTGTTGAGCTATGTTATGTTTCTGTTTGGTCAGAGGGTCGGTCAACCTCTGCCAATTATCTCCGAGTGTGAACGTCCGTTCGCCTACAAAATAATTGACAAAAGTTTATGTAGCTGGACACCATATGGCTTGAGGTTGGGTTGAGCTTGGGTTGGGGGCCCTCCAGTGGGGTGGGAAAAAAGTATTTATTTTGCTGCTGTAAAGTTCACACAATCAGAAACGAAGACTGGAAATAAAATTGCGAACTGCGAGCATAGTGCGTACATTTTTCAGATGTTCAAATTGAATTTATCAAAAAATTGAAATATTTCGTACCAAAAACAACAGAAATTAAAGAAAATGTAATTGGGAATGGGCTTTTTTTATTCAACCGACATACGGAATAATGGCCTTTCCAGATAACTTCTCTGAACACCGAATTTCTCAGGTGCAGACTCCGTTAAGCCTGCAAGAAACAACCTTAGTTCACTTGATACCTGACATTGTGACTTGACACAGGTCCTTATCCACCAGCGGGGGCTTCCGTGGCTCAGTCGATTAGTGCGCTAATGCAGTGCAATGACCAAAGCCTCCCACCAATGTGGTCGCTGTTTGTTCAAGCCCAGTTCATGCTGGCTTCCTCTCCGGCCGTACGTGGGAAGGATTGCCAGCAACCTGCGGATGATCGTGGGTTTCGCCCGGGCCCTGCCCGGTTTCCTCCCACCATAATGCTGGCTGCCATCGTATAAGTAAAATATTCTTGAGTACGGTGTAAAACACCAATCAAATAAATAAATAAATAAATTATCCAGCAGCATCAGCTGGTTTTGAACCACTGACATGTCCTGTCAAGGAACGGTGGTCTAAATCCAGAAAGCTCAGCAAACGAAAGCTCTGTCAGGGCCTGAAGATATAGTTCTGCTTATGACAGGATCTGTGGGTTTAAACCAGCCCTTGAACTGGGAGTTTGTAGATTCCCCTGCCTTGGGTACAATAAGTGATCAAAGGAGCTCATGTGGTTTTCTGTGCTGAGGTGAAGGAGTTCTACTAGTACTGTAAGATCAAGTGTAAGTACTCCAGTGAATGTAGCATGTGGGTTTCTACCAACACCATTTGAAGACTGTACAAATGGACTCTTAGAGGACTTGTCACACTTTAATTTGAGTGATTCTGACAGTGCTAAAACTGAAACCCAGAGCAGTGATGAAGAAAGTGACCAACAAGGTAATGAGGAAATTAGTCTAAGTCATTCTGATTGTGAGCCTTCTGACTAATTTCATTACATACATGGACTAATCTCTGAAGTATGTAAATACTTCATTTGGACTTTCAATTATTAAAGGCCAAACTTGAATGTGTATGAACTTTCAATTTCTACTTTGAAACTGACCATTTTGATTATGATATGAAATTAAAACCTGGCAAAGTCTCCACCTGGTTATTGTGTTAAGGGCTCTCTTGTTCAGAGGTTGGTTTTAACAAATTATGAATCAATACATTCAACTGAGATTTGTTCTCGGGGTGAGGTTGATTTTTACTTTGAGTAAATGAAGGATGCATTGGCTTCTCTCTTACATCACAATTAAAACATGTTTGCTTTCTTATTTTCTTATAGTGTTGTAACTCTCAGGTGATCAGTTTGGGTGATCGATTGGTCATCTTGCAAACTGCTGGGTTGATCGATAAATCGATCACCTAGAACCCAAATCAGCGAATCAATTTTCTGATCACCCCAAGCAGACGTTATTTTGAGGCCTGATTATTCATATATAGTTTATGTGAAAAATTATTCTATATTGTGATAAAAAAACCGAACCACATAAGGAAGTAAACTGAACTCAAATGACAGGCTCTGGATAGTCCTTGAATTTGTTGAATGAAGAAGTACATGTACACTGAAAACTTACAATGGTTTTTTTTTTTTTCTTTTTTTTTTTTTCTGAACAGAGATAAGAAGCCAGTGAAATGCAAGGCGTGTCTGGCTGACGGTAGCCCAGATGAAGAATACATCACTCTCAAATCAGAACAGGTGAGTAAGGAGTCCCCCTCTACCAGCCAGATAGCTGTATCAGATGTGCCTCAGTACACCTGAGCTGAATGGTCATCTGGTCAGATGTGGCATATCATCCCAGCTAACCAACAAAACTTATAACACCTTTGTAGGATGAATTCTCAGAATCAGGCAAAATAAGTAACTCAGTAGTCTAAAAGTTACAATGTATAAGGTCAGATAAGACACTGTACCAAAGAAAGAACAGTTAATGAGTATGTAAGTAAGAAACTAGTTATTGTACTGTCAAAGCACCTGGTGGTTAGAATCAATTCTGGGTTGGATCATACCAAAGACTTTAAAAATGGCACTTATTGCTGCCTCACTTGACATTTAGCGCTGAAAGGTTAGAGCAAGGAAATAGAACTGCTCTGCCAGATGTCAGTATAATGTAACCCAAACATAACGGAATACATACATGCGTACATACTGTACACCCTTAAAAATAGATGGACGTAGCCTAACTGACCTTTCAAAAAAGGTCCCTATACAAAAGCTTTTATGGGTATTTTTATAAAACTTTCCTTTTTATTTTTCTGTCCATGTTAATTTCTTTGAAATTCCTATCTTCTTAAATGGCTAGAATAAAAAAAAAAATTAAAAATATTTCCTACGACTGACCCTATTTTTTCTTGTAGGGCTGGGTTTTGCCCAGCAAACTGTGTTTAAGGATGGTCCTGCCAGTAACAGTGCCACTTACTTTTCTTCATTTCATGTCTGCATGTGCCAGAATTCCACTCCACTGATTTAATATAAGTTTCCAGGGCCTGCCCATTTTTTTTGGTTCAGAGGTTGCATTGTTGAGGCTCAAGGGAGACAATATCCTGTTTATAGTGCCTGCTGGTTGCTCAGCATCTACACAGCTAAGGAGACACTCACCAAATTTGGCTTGAAACAGGCTGACATACTCATAAAACATTAAGAAGTGGTCAATTTTAGGAGAACCTCTGTCTGTGGGCGTCTACCGTTTGTCAGTATTTTGATGATGTAGCACACCGTAACTTTACCTGTACGATATCTCCAGCACTAAAAAGCTAGTCACCTCTCTGCAAGGGAAAGCAAATCTTGGTACCTCATGGAACAGTATCATCCTCTATGTACGTGAGTTTTTACAGTACCAGTGATTTGAATTTTCAACAGCAGTGAAAGTTAACATAAATGCATATGACCCAGCCTTAAAAGAGAAGACCGGAGAAGTATTGGACAGTTTGCGGTAAAAGAGTATGGTTTGAAGATTTAATTCCTACTTTCACATTATTTTTTGACATTTTTTTTAGTTCCGAGGCAACAAATTTTAAGGCAGGCCATAGCAGAGTCAATCGCGGCTAATAAATACCTCCATGTAGAAGGGGACATCACTGTGAAAATAATTTTGATCAATCAGAACGTAGGATTATGTAAAGCCCAATTAGCAGGTATGACATGAATCTCAAATTATTCCCATGGTATCTTTCGCATGCAAAAAACAGGGGTCATATTCATGTAGGCCCCATGGATGCGAATTCAGTTTGATTACAGATAATTGGCTGCTGCCCTGTGTTTTGTTAGTGCACAGACAACGACAAAGAGCTGGCAGGATGCCTCACTGTGCAGATTTTGGGGCGCTAGATTTTGTATCAAATACAGGGGCGCTAGATATCACTAGAGAGTGCATGGCCTGATTCACGTCAATCAGCCAGCATTGGCTTGGTAAAATGTCGGCATCTTTTGTCAGCCATGTGAGCTTATGGCGATGAAGCTTATGTGTCTTAGAGAAGGTCTCAAAATTATCGGATGGTGTTTTTTAAATCTTCAAACCTTACTCCTTTCACTACAATTTATGTTACACTTCCCCAGTCTTCTCCTTAAACATGGGCATTTAAAGGCGAACTGTCCTGGATATATGTTTCACTTTATTTGACTGAATGGTGATGATGATGACCTGTGATATAAAAAAGTTGTATTTTTACTTGTAGAAAATAAGAATATATTTAACACCAAAAGTTGCAAGAAAATCTCACCTTGCTTGTCTGTCCTTGAAAGGCGCTAGTGTGCCAAATATATGTGAGGTAATTGTGGCATTTCCAGTTTTGAGGCACAATCAAAACACGTCTCCTCAAAATGGCTTGAGCATAATTTATAATTCTTATTATGTTCAAAATGGTCGCTCGCATGGCAGTTATCCATATTTGTCATATGGAGGGGTCAGATAGGAGGGCATGGAAATGAATCCCATCTTAAATGGTTGTGTGATTAGCACAGTTGATTGCTGCACAACACGACCTACCGCCAAGATGACGTCATACACTAAGCAGACATTAAAGGCAGATAAGCGTGTAGAGAGCACCAAGGACCTCTAGGATATACGTTGTGAGAGAAAAAATTGATCAGCCTGAACAGTTCACCTCTAACTTTAATAAACAGTGGTTCTTTCTTTCGTATAACATTTTTTTTATAATCATACAGCTTCCTGTTTCACTGCTCTTTCCTAAATGCCTGAAAATTGGCGTAGAGCAATAAACAACGACAAAATCGTAGGTTCTGTCATGATCGACCTCAGAAAAGCTTTTGACCTCATTGACCATCAGATTCTTCTTAAAAAATTAAATAGATATGGATTCACCGACTTAACAATGAAATGGATAACTTCTTTACCTCGAATGTCGATCACAAAAAGTTAGCATCAATAACAAGTTGTCTTCATCTGTAAATGTCAAATCAGGAGTACCCCAGGGTTCTATTCTTGGCCCTTTACTATTCATGATATACTTGAATGACTTGTTTCCGGTTGTGGCATTGAGTTTTATGCTGATGACGCCACAATGTACAATGCTTCCAAATCTTTATCCAAAATTCAATCAGAACTAAACTCTAACATGGAACTTATTAACCAGTGGTGCTTTGAAAATAAAATGCTTCTTAATGTGTCCAAAACAAAGTCCATCCTTATTGGAAATGCCCAGAAATTAAAAAGTTGTCATCAGCATTCACTCAATGTCCCTTTCAGTGGCCAGACAATTGAAACTGTACAAAATTTGAAGCTCATTGACCTGCATATAGACCGTACACTTTCATGGCAGACTAAGTACTAAGCTTTTGTCAATAATGAGGAGGCAGAAGCATTTTCTTCCCTTTAAAACAAGACTATTATTTTATAACACTTATATCCTTCCTCATTTAATGTACGCTGTCCCTATTTGGGGCAGATGTTCCAAATGCCTACTTGATCAAGTATATAAACTTCAAAAGACTGCTGCAAAACTAATCCTAGACAAACGTAACAATAAATCATCAGCTGAAACTTTTGAAATGTCAAAGACCATACATGAAATTATTATACACCAGAAGAATCTCATTGTTTACAAATCCTTATATGACCACTATCCTGACTATATGAAAAAGTTGTTCCATTCAGAGAAGAGCCCCATCATGATCTAAGATCATGTACAAGCAATCAAGTAAAAATTCCCTTTCCCCACACGGAACAACTCAAGAAAAGCTTGTCATACTTTGCGGCTGTTCAGTGGAAGAGTCTGCCTGTCTTCGTGCAATCTGCCTTCTCAGTTAAATCGTTTAAAAATTTGCACCAAAAGTGGCAGAAAGTGCCAAAGACATAGTAAAGCCTTTTATCTTTGTATGTATATATATGCATATGTATACCTTTCAACTAATTAATGCTTCATGTATGTATATTTGTTTTATTTTTTTTAACCATGATTTACCCGTGTGACTGCCGAGTGATTGTGTGAGTGAATGGAGGACCTCAGTGAAGATCAATACTGTGATATTGACTGAGTTTGTTACCCTCTGAAAATAAAGATATTATTATTATTATTATTACAAATTATTCATCATTATTATACAAATCTTCAATCAAAGAAGTAAATGACTACATTTCCAGATGTTCCCTGACAACGCTGTGAAGAGAGAGATGGCCAATGTGAATGTTATTTGTGCCAATAAGCCATGTGAATGGAAGGGTCTCTTCAAGAATTACGCTGTGAGTATTTGTACAGATCGCTCACATATGTTTGTGTAAGATTGATATTCTGAATGTCCCATTCCCCAAACCAGTTTCTGACGTATTGAAGTGAGAATTTAAAGTATCATTTTAAAGGTTACTTCTCAGTTCAAGGAGTCACAAATTTGCCCACCTCGTGAATGTTATCCGAGGACAAATGTTTAAATATTTCACTAAACACAACTATGAGCATTTTTAATTTCGACTTAAACCTGAAATGGGTTTATGGAATTGACCTGGATCAGACCCTGTCGCTTGACCTGATTATACTTTTCACACATATTTATTTATTTATTTGAGTGATGTTTGACACCATGCTTAAGAATATTTGACTTACAAGACAGTGGCCAGCATTATGATGGAAGCAAACTGAGAGGAAGCCAGTCCGGGCTGGACTTAACCTTGCAGTGACTGCATTCATGAGAAGCATTGGAGTAATTACGCTGCACTTGCATGCTAAGCCCCCAGATATATACATGTACATGTAAGGTCGAATTCCATTGTGTTGAGTTTTATTTACTTAGTTGATTTGTGTTTTTTGCTGTACTCAAAAAATGTTTCACTTGTACAACGGAGGCCAGAATTATGGTGGAGGGAAACCCACTCCCTTCCGAACCACTGCTGGCAAGCCTTTTCATGTATGATTGGAGATATTTAAAGTATAATCCATTGAAAAGCAGTTGTTAAGTTTCCCCAGCTGTTGTGTGGACTTTGCCCAATTTGGTTTTAAGCCAAGTAACAAGGGTGTTTTGGGATGCTCATGTATGTATTTTTATGTCATCTCTTTTATTTCATTTTCTCGCACTAGCTCATGGTAGAGTGAGATACATCCTGATGTATCCAGAGAATATATACACTTTCATTGATTCTGTTACGTAGAAACACCATCTTGATTGTCCCCATGCCCCCGTCAGTTGTGAGTGTGGGAAGCTGATCCCAAAGTCAAGGATGCCGGAGCATTTGAACAGGGAATGCGCGGCACGGAAAATTGCCTGTAAACATTGCAACCAGCAGATTGTCTACGGACAGAGGGAGGTAAGCACTATTTTATATGTACCTTATTCTTCCACTTTTACTTGTTTTTGGACAGAAAGTACATCTTGTGTTTTCCTTCATATGATGACTGGAATTGTAACAGATGGTTAAGTCAAGCCTGCAAATAGGTGGGCAATATTTTTGAAAACACCCCTTTTGACAAAGTGGTATGACCATGGATTCGATGTTCTGCATTAATTGGACAGTGGGGTCTTGGGTTAAACCACTTTCTTCAAAGGGGTGTAACTTGTATATCTGCATCATGTTAAGTGTTCCCTAACCTGGACTGTTACAGGACCACAACGCAGTCTGCCCTAAACAGCCAGTCTGCTGCGGAAGCTGTGGTAAGAAGATGATTCCCAGGGAAAAGGTCAGTCTGACATTTATGGTGATTTTTCAAAAATTCAGGAACTTTATGTGTCACTCATGACGTCGGAATGTGCCCACATGTGCATTTTTTTTTTCAACCCTCCATCAAAATTGGCCTAAATGTGATATTGTCATAGTGGATGCATAGTGGATGAGTCCTTTACTCTCGCCATTGCTTTGAAACATCTGTACGTCTGAATGTTCGTCAGTAAGTTGCCAGTGGCTGATGGTTTTTCCACAGGCACTCTGGTTTCCTCCACTCGGAAAACTAATCGTCATTGTACCAGTGAAAACTTCTTGAGTATGGAGTCGACAATAAAATAAAAAAAATTGAACCCTTAGGGGTATCTGCCGTTGGCTGTTGTGAGTGTAGGCCTACCAGTAATCTATCCACCATTCAGTCATGAAACAGTATTTTGCACCTTTTTCTAGACTTCATGTCTATTTTCAACAAAAGTTTGTAGTTAAACACAGGAAGTTTGACAGCTTCCCAGGTTTCTTTTACAACAGGTATGAATTTGGCTTCCATGTTTAATAATGGATATCAGTGAATGATTTAAACATTTATTTGTTGGTTTTTTGTAGATGAAAGAACATTTACAAAAAGAATGCCCAAACCCTCAGCTGGACTGTCCACTAGGCTGTAATGAAAAGGTAGGTATAGTTGATGAACTTTTGGTTAAATTTATTAATCAGATGGTTACCATGGCAATTTAAATTTTTGATAATGTAGGCAAAATAAACTTTTTATATACCTGTCTTTGAGGGGATGAAATAAACATAAAACTTCAAAATCTTTTTTATTTGTGACTAATGTTATCTGCCCCAATATTTTTTTCTGTTGAAGACGACTATGTATTTACTTTTCTCACAAAAGCAGGAAAGTCATAAAAATCACTAGGACAGAATAAAAATAAGGGGTTTCATTTTTAGTTTTATTCCATTATTTCATTTTTTGTGTCTGCTCATCCATAAAATGCATAATAAAATTGGTGTTGTCAAATGAAGAAATAAATTGTATGTTGTCACAATGACCTCTCTAAGACCTGACGCCAACGTCTCTCATAAACATGATTAAAGTGATCGACTTTTTTGCGAGTTTCTCATGTATCATTAAAATTACTGTAAATGACTTTTAATTTCATCGAACGCTAAGGTACTTGGTTTGCAGGATTCTAAGATTTCTGTTACTTTTAAAAAAAGTGTTTTGGATTTGTATGAAATGTAGGATGATGACGCCCTACTCTAGGTTACAGCACCGAAAAAAAATATGTCGTGGTTTCTTTTGGCTCTGAAAATTCACTTTTTCATGAAAATCATTTATTCCTCAGAGATGAAAAATCTGGAAATGACAAAATTATGTGCTAAATTTATAAAAAAAAAATTTCTTGGATTTCCCGAGAAATTAGACCTAAAACACTGCATATTGTATTTCATCCGTGACTGAGTAACTCATTTTATCTGAGAGTTCTGTTGACCTTAGAAAAGTGTCTTAATGTTACTTTGCAAGGTAGCATGGTCTGCTTCTGGAAGAAGTGTAAGTTTTAATACCAGACTTTATTTTCAGTGTTTTTATTCGTTTTTAAAATTGCACTTTTGCAGCAGATTTTTAGGATGAGTTAAATAATTCTCAAATTCAACTTCCGTGTTCATCAGATTTTGCTTACATTGTTTGTTTTTTAATCAGGTGGAGAAGTCTAAAATGGATCAGCACTTAAAGACAAATACAGCACTTCACTTACAGTTGATTGGTCGAAAAATGGAGGCCATCGATCAAGAAGTTCAGAACAGTTTGGCGTCAGGAGGAGTTGTCAGAAATTTCGAGGCAGCTATCACGGAGCTAAGTCAGAAGGTCAGGGATATGGAAGACGATTTACGAAGAGTCCTAGGGGGAGGATCGTCGCTAGGAGCAACAGGAGGTGGGGATAGCGCAGCGACTAATGCCGAACTTGTTCAACGAATGAGGCACTACGAAGAACTAGTGACAGTTCTGCATTCAGAAAACCAGCGCTGTATCGCAGCTGTGCAGAATTCTGAACAGCAACGACTGGCTGACAAGCAGATCCTGGATACGTACGAGCAGAAAATACGTGCACTTGAGAGAGTCGTCGCTCTGAAAGATGTTATAATTTCAGAAATGGACTTGAGGCTTTTGTCTGTGGAACTGGCGAGCTATGACGGAACGCTCTGCTGGAAAATTTCCGATTTCAGCCGAAAACGGCAGGATGCAATCACTGGGAGAACGACCAGTATCTATTCACCCGCATTCTACACGGAGCGCATGGGCTACAAGATGTGTGCCCGGCTTTATCCGAATGGCGACGGGATGGGAAAGGGATCCCATCTGTCCCTGTTCTTCGTCCTGATGAGAGGACACTACGACTCTTTGCTGAAATTCCCGTTCAAGCAGAAAGTCACGTTGATGCTACTTGACCAATCGGGACGGGACAACCCTGAAAATGTGGTGGACGCCTTCCGCCCAGATCCGTCGAGCTCCTCCTTCAAACGGCCAAGCACAGAGATGAACATCGCCAGTGGCTGCCCGCTTTTCATGCCCCTCCAACAACTGGATGCTGCAGTCGGAAAGTATCTTAAAGACGATACCATCTTCATCAAAGTCATCGTAGACTGCCCCGGTGCTGCGAAATGACCAAACAAAATTATCTGAAGGCCATTAATGCTTGGGAATGCCCTGGTGCCTTCTCTGGCTCAGTATTCTGAGGTGCCCTCTCCAAAGATCACAACCCCATGTGATTGAATGCTAAGCCCGTCCTCACTGATCTCATACCAGCCCGGGTGTGAGACGGACAAGGTGTCTCCACATCTAAACCCCGGTCCACTTTCACATTTTGTGCTTGCAGTGTTTAGAGCAGAAATAAAGATAAAGGTGCTATGGCACAGTTTTTGAACCATATTGAGGCACAGTGACATCAAAGATTCTTTTTACCTGCAAAGCATCCTCTGATTGTTGTGTGTCTGTCTTCATACATACATAAATATATATGTGGTACAATATCTCTAACTGTATTTAAGGTGGAAACCTTACAGCATGTTCAGCGACAAAAAAGAATCTGACTTCAATGTGGTTCAAAAAATCCACTGTAGCACCTCAATCTTTATTTCCATTTTAATCACTGTAAAAAAAATGCCCCCTCCCAAAAAAAAGGATCATATTTGGAATCAGCATAAAACTGCCTTTCAGATGATGCATACCTTCTAAAATCGTGGTCTGAATGACACTGTATTATAAGGACTCAAAATGCTGTCTGATTTATGGTGAACAAGTTTTTCCCTATAAATTGGACAGTGCTTTGATCCTCATCAGTTATAGGAAATAATATGGATAATGGATAATAATAACAGAATTCCTGTTTGTGTTTAATAAAAGCAGGAATGTAATTACCCCAGTTATGAGATCAGTTATCCCAGCCCATGACCATGACATGGCACTAAAGACACTGATATGACGTTTCAGTAGAAACAGATACATTGTAGATGTTGTGCTGCAATCTGACCTAACAATGATTCACCATGATACTCCGTACTGTATCATCACCTCATATACGATTAAATGATGCAATTAAAAGTATCCATGTATGGCTTGGGATAAAGATTGTTCTTTTGTACACTACATAACCATTTGTGAATTATTATTGATCTTAAAATAATCCTTTGTTTTCAGTCATGACAATGTCAACAAGTCTGACAAAGTCAACATGTAGAATGTAAAGGTGTAAAAATTTTGTACAGGACTGAATTACATGTAAAGTGATTCCATGTAAAGAGACAATAAATATTCTGTTTTGAGTTTAAGTTGAATTTTGGGCATAAGCATAGATGTGAATAAAATATTTTCGAAAAAGTTACCATTTTGTAATGATTTATTTTTTCGGTTTTGTTTTGTTTTGTTTTGTTTTTTTGTGATTGTTGTGAAGCGCATGCTTGCGAGTTCAGAAGATTTCACCTGATACACGCAGTGCTCAGATTTTATGGGGAGGGAGGGCGGAGAGACAAGAGTCTCCAGAGTAAAAGTTGTGTCATGACTGACTACATATACATTAACAGTACGGCCCATATTCAGAGCACAAAATAGTCAAAACATTCTGACTATAGGTTAACAAAAGACAATATTACCTTTAAAATTAAAATCCACGCACTGCCGTCTCACTAGAATAAAATACAATATCAACGGAGTACAATGTTCATACGTGCAGTCCTGTCAGCGATTTTAAAGATTCGTGGTGAAATTTAGCTACACTGGTGCAAATTACAAACATTACGGACAACATTGAGTATGCAGAACATTAGAACCTCAGACCCTGCACTCTGGTCAGAGCTGTCAACCCATCCTCCAGTATACTGGTGCAAATTGCTTCAGGGAGTGTATTTGCTTCTGATTATATGGCTATGGAGTGTACTTGGAAATTGACATATTCTTGATACACACAGATATTTTCAAGGTGTTGAACCCCTAACAGCCCTGCTGAATTTATTTATTTGGAGTTTTACACAGTACTCCAGAGTATTTCACTTATACGACGCTTGCCAGCATAATGGTGGGGGGAAACCGGGCCGTGCAGAGGCCTGGTGAAACCCATGACCATCCGCAGGTTCCCCGAGACTGACAGACAATTATAACACATATGTACCTGTAGCTACAGAGGTATGGGTCAGCCGGCTGGAGATCGGCAAGTACAGCAACCCCATTGTTTTCGTGGGATTTAAACTTCTTCTTGTGGTTCTCAGAGGCCCTTCTCGTAATAAATTCTTCAAACATTATAAGGACCAGCAGTTAAATCTGGACACTACAGCAATTTCTCGTTTTGCCTTGTGCAGCCCAAAATCAAACATGGCCATATGTATATATATTCCGAAAGTTAAGCCACTGCTGATTTAAAACAAAACTTTTAACGTTTGCCTAACTTTAACATTAATTAAAATAAAGACAAAGTTTGAAAAAATCATAGCTGTTTTTCAAAATGCTATTTTTTTGTCAGTCTTCAACATTTTGAATTTTTTATTGCCCAAATGGATAATTCACTATTTAATCTAAAAAATGGTCAAACAAATTTTTAATAATCGTCTTATATTGTTCTGAGTGATCATTTAAAGTTTCAAATATTTTAAGAAGTTTTTGAAACTTTGATGTTATTTTACTAATATCTTTCTAAAAATCCATAACCGATATCAAAAATCTGTGGGACTGTTTTTTAGGCTAAGCATTTATTACATGTGTTCAAAATGTCATATCATGTTGAAAAATAAACCGGAGAAAAACCAAAATATCTGGAGGAGAATTATGTGTGGCAAATTCGTCATTAATTTGTTTGCCAGTTAATTCTAATCAATAATTGTCTGTCCCTCAGTTAAAATGTGAACATGTCTACCTACATGTCGAATTTTAAAACTTATCATGCTCTATGATAGTGTAAATTGGTGTTTTATCTTGACATTTCTAAGCAAAAGCTGCTAGAATGTACGTGTTTATAAACCCCTCTCCCAATGGCACCCCAGTGGGGTGATTAAAGCTGTTGTTTTAGTTAACAGCTCTGCTTGAGTACTCTGCACAAGCAGCTATGCACAGTTTATAGCAGTTCTCTGGCAACACATATTTACATGTACCATGGACCAGAGGCATGTCTATTCACAGCAGGTACCCCCCTTCAGTGAGATATCCCCCCCCCCAATCAGAGGGAACTAAGAAAACACAACTGCCTTGGTTCACAAGATGTTAAGTACTTTTTGTCAAATTTATTTACAATTCGAATTTGGTTTTCATCTTAAGTGAGAGGAAAGATAGGAGAATGGAAAATAAGAATGTGAAATAAATAGATGATAGAGAACAACAGTTTTGATATTCAACCATTACTGTGCACTATTCTATTTATTATTTATACTTTAACAATGTCATGATTTTGCGCATTGAAAGAAGTTTTGAGCAATGTAGTGTGACGTTGAAGCAGTATACATGAATCTAGTATGACATCATGTCTTCTTGCGTGACTCCGGAATAAAGCAATCGACTCGACTTGTATTATGAGGTCATCCCAGTGAGCTCTGATTGGAACATCATAAAAACACAGTGTTTCATTTTTGACGTCACAGTGTCTGGATCATGGGTCAAGGTCACCAGCAGTGTAATATCAACATGTAATAACAAAAGTGATATCTAACTAGTGAAGATATCACTTTTATCAGTGAAGGAAATACTGGGTTTTTACTGATGTATAAACAATTACAAAAAATGTGACCAAATTTCAACCCTGAGGGATTCTAATATCCTTATCCCTCACATATACATGATTGTGCACCCCATATATCTGAAATAATTGGGTCCATCAGAAATGACACTATAACCCCTCCTTGAACGGAAGTTTGCATGTTGCTGTGGAGGAGGAATCTATGGTGGGCTGTACTGTCGCTGATGTTATAGCAAGAATGCCTCGCTAACAAACAGCCTCATCCTCGGGATAAAAGCCTCGTGCCAGACAAAAGCCCCGACGGACAAATCCCCGCCAGACAAAATCCCCGACGGACAAAAGTCCTGTCAGACAATAGCCCCATCGGATAATAACTCTGAGCGTTTAGGCCCATACTAGTAATACTGACCGCGAGGATTCATTCGGCGAGGCTTTTGTGCGGCCAGGTTTTTGTTCCAGCTAGGGGCTTTTGTAACCTACTTGTAGCTAATATATAAACGTCAGCACCGACCTTCTTATACCAGCCGTCAACCAAAATGGGCTTTTCGTGTCAATAATCGCGAGAGCAGTTTTCCAACGACAAATAACACAACCACTAAAGAATTAAAAAAGGTATATGAAATAAAGTTAGGACGGATTCGTGCACAAAGAAGCCGTCAACTGTGTCCGATGATTAAAGAGCTACATGCAATGGGTTTTCAATAAAGCCATAGGCCTATGCCCAGTCAAGAGTATTTCACTTCCACCACGGCAGCCAGCATAATGGTGGGGATAACCAGGATGTACCCGGGGGAACCCCACGACCACTGCACCCGCACTGGTCACTGGCGGGACACCATTGAAGTCCTTCAAGTTTGAATTTGTCATGTTATTAGACATAAGGGGATTTGTAACGAACAGGGTGAGTTATTGTTCGTCGCTGACCCACTTTTTTTTTCTGTCCTTCAGAAAAGGACATTTTCCAATGAATCGGCGTCACCCTACCACATGACATCACCCTCATCCTTACTACTGCCGATATAAAATAGCTATTCTACAACAATATGCTGTTGTCGTTAATAAATATTGCTTTACTTCATATTTCATTTAAAGCCTAAAATAAAGAAAACCTCTTGCCCCCCTTCTTTCGATACCGGTATTCAACCGTCCCTAGGCCCTGCTTATCCTAGTAGTTTTTCATATTCGCTACGCTACTTCATATCCGGTTTGTAGCGACATCTGGTGGCTGCAAGTGAAAACATTGAATCTGTCATCAGAGTGAGAAGAAGACGGTGTTGATGTTATCGCAATGGCTGAAGCAAACCATCCACAGAGTGATGAGATAACAGTTACAGAAACAGTACAAGAGTCGTCCAGTGTGAGTTTGATAAGAGATTTCACGAATGACATCGTTAAAATTTCTTTGTAGCGTTACAACGAACAATACAACAACAACACCAGCAACAAAATCTTATGGTTTTAAGTTCAGACATCGCAGGCTTGGCTATTTTGACGAGGTATCTGTAAGGCAGTTGACAGTGTGCGCCCGTAAGGCAGAGCCCATTCGAGCAATAAAGGTGAAATTTGTCCATCTGGATAAACTGTCTTTTGCTGTTTAAGATTTATAATCCGGTATCCATCATTTCGGGGTTCGTGAAGTTGTGGTTGCTGGGCGGTCGTTTTCGAAGTTCTGTATGACGTCATTATTTTTCCCACAGTCATGTGCTTGTGCTGTGTTTTCATTGTTTAAGAAATGGAATTTTTGATTTTACGGGAAAAAACGGTGTAGGTAACATGTATAAGCTAACAGTATGTAAATGCTTTTTCGGGTTGCCAAGTGTCACCACCTCGCTCACATTAATAGTCTCTGACGTGGGTATTTGAGCGTTAGCGTCATTTCTAATGCAAATCCCAAGTCAGAGCTATCTCAAACTAGCCCTCTGCTAGTTCATGTCATAGCTCATTGTGTTGTAAAATTCTTACACTCATTGTAAAACTGAATTCATCTCCATCTCTCCAAAACATGCATCAGATTTTGAACTCCTACCTGCTTGTCACTGAGGACAATCATTCTCTATTTCTGTGTGAATTTCTGGTTGTATCTTGGATACTGTCTTCATAATTTACTATCCTCACACATCAGAGATCATTTCTCGTTTTCTTTGGGATTTTCTGGTTGAATGTTGAATAGGGTCATCTTAATTTCTTTGGGATTTTCTGGTTGAATGTTGAATAGGGTCATCTTAATTTCTTTGAGATTCTCTGGTTGAATGTTGAATAGGGTCATCTTAATTTCTTGGGGATTTTCTAGTTGAATGTTGAATAGTGTCATCTTAATTTCTTTGGAATTTTCTAGTTGAATGTTGAATAGGGTCATCTTAATTTCTTTGAGATTTTCTAGTTGAATGTTGAATAGTATCATCTTAATTTCTTTGGGATTTTCTAGTTGAATGTTGAATAGGGTCATCTTAATTTCTTTGGGATTTTCTAGTTGAATGTTGAATAGGGTCATCTTAATTTCGTTGAGATTTTCTAGTTGAATGTTGAATAGTGTCATCTTAATTTCTTTGGGATTTTCTGGTTGAATGTTGAATAGTGTCATCTTAATTTCTTTGGGATTTTCTGGTTGAATGTTGAATAGTGCCGTCTTAATTTCTTTGGGATTTTCTAGTTGAATGTTGAATAGGGTCATCTTAATTTCTTGGGGATTTTCTAGTTGAATGTTGAACAGTGTCATCTGAATTTCTTTGAGATTTTCTAGTTGAATGTTGAATAGTGTCATCTTAATTTCTTTGGGATTTTCTAGTTGAATGTTGAATAGTGTCATCTTAATTTCTTTGAGATTTTCTAGTTGAATGTTGAATAGTGTCATCTTAATTTCTTTGGAATTTTCTTGTTGAATGTTGAATAGTGTCATCTTAATTTCTTTGAGATTTTCTAGTTGAATGTTGAATAGTGTCATCTTAATTTCTTTGGGATTTTCTATTTGAATGTTGAATAGTGTCATCTTAATTTCTTTGGGATTTTCTAGTTGAATGTTGAATAGTGTCATCTTAATTTCTTTGGGATTTTCTAGTTGAATGTTGAACAGTGTCTTCTTAATTTCTTTGAGATTTTCTAGTTGAATGTTGAATAGTGTCATCTTAATTTCTTTGGGATTTTCTAGTTGAATGTTGAATAGGGTCATCTTAATTTCTTTGGGATTTTCTAGTTGAATGTTGAATAGTGTCATCTTAATTTCTTTGGGAGTTTCTAGTTGAATGTTGAATAGTGTCTTCTTAATTTCGTTGGGATTTTCTGGTTGAATGTTGAATAGGGTCATCTTAATTTCTTTGGGATTTTCTAGTTGAATGTTGAATAGTGTCATCTTAATTTCTTTGGGATTTTCTAGTTGAATGTTGAATAGGGTCATCTTAATTTCGTTGAGATTTTCTAGTTGAATGTTGAATAGTGTCATCTTAATTTCTTGGGGATTTTCTAGTTGAATGTTGAATAGTGTCTTCTTAATTTCGTTGGGATTTTCTAGTTGAATGTTGAATAGGGTCATCTTAATTTCTTTGGGATTTTCTAGTTGAATGTTGAATAGTGTCATCTTAATTTCTTTGGGATTTTCTAGTTGAATGTTGAATAGTGTCTTCTTAATTTCTTTGGGATTTTCTAGTTGAATGTTGAATAGGGTCATCTTAATTTCTTTGGGATTTTCTAGTTGAATGTTGAATAGAGCCATCCTAATTTCTTTGGGATTTTCTAGTTGAATGTTGAATAGTGTCATCTTAATTTCTTTGGGATTTTCTGGTTGAATGTTGAATAGGGTCATCTTAATTTCTTTGTGAGTTTCTGGTTGAATTTCTAACACTGCCTTTTTCATTTACTACCCTCACTAATCAACCTCAAACTGATTCACTGTCTTGTCGTCACATTGACTCCGAAAAATTTGAAGGTACTGAACAGCTTGCCAATAACCGCCATTTTGACATGCCTGTGGTAACTGCATAGATTTTTGAATGGTATGCTCTCTGATCATGGTGTGGGCCTTGATTGGTTGAACACAAAGTTTCCAAACCTTAGGCTCACGTGCTCTTTTCTATGGTTGCAGACAAGTCCCCGACTTGTGCTGAAGCTGAAGAAACCGAAAAATGACAAGAAGGTCCAGTGGTCAAACGATACAGTGGATAACGAACATATGAACAAGAAAAAGTCAAAATGTAGGTAGCAATAATTTAGAAATCAGACAGTTGTAATGATGACTGGGGCGTCCGTGGCTCAGTTAGTTTGTGTGCTAGTGCAGTGCAGTGACCTAGAACCCTACCACCAGTGGCGTTGCTGTGAGTTCAGCATATGCCTAGCTCATGCTGCCTTCCTCTCCGGTCGTACGTGGGTAGATCAGCCAGCAATCTGCCGAGGATCTGCCCGGTTTCCTGTCACCATAATGCTGGCCGCCATGCAGCACCAACCAAATAAATAATTAAATAAGTAATGATGACAGTACCTACCAAATTTAAAAGTAATACTGCAACAAATCAGGGCCATAGGTAGATGAAAACTAAAGGTTCTGATCCCAAACTTCATGACAGAGTGGCATCATGACAGAGCATATACAAAGAAATTGAAGAAATCAAAATACTTTCCATGAGAGTTTTTAAGGCTGAGTAAATGAAAGTTGCATGGAAAATAAACATTTTATTGGTAAACCCCCATGTTTCTGTTTAAGTTTACTTATCAGTGTGATTAGTTTTGATGTTCAAATGTTTTCCGGAACAAAAATGGCTCTACATATTGGCTTGCAAATGTTGAAGAGCAACTAAAAAACTGACGTGAGAAAAGATTCAATGAAATGTAAATCCGAAAACAAAGATTATGGTTTTGTGGGATGTAGCGAAAATTATGCACCAAGTTCTTGCCTTATTCTACATGCATGTCTCAAAGTTATCTCTATATTTTATATAGACTATATATCTTTTATGTCTTTTCCGTCAGTTTTCACCACTTTTCAGAAATGACATCAACAATGAACTACATGTAACTGTCATAGTGGGACTAGCTTAGCAGCCAATTTCAGACTCTACCTCCTCAGTGCAGATTTGTTTGTACACCTACGGTATTACTGTCGATGTCATGACATCAGGCTATGTGATGTCCAAAGTCTGACGACTGGAGCCTGAAAAGAACAGAACGGCCACGTTTAACCCCCAAGAGCAAGGCTGAGAACATTTTTTGGACTTTATTAGGTTAAGGCAATCCCTGAACTCTGTATTAAGAGACAAAACCATATGTTTTGTCAGCTTTAAATGTTTTTTTTAGCGATTCTTCAATGTTTTGTCTTTTTTGGCAGGGTTTATAATAATCTTTGTATTTCCCAGGCTGTTGTATTTATGAGAAGCCAAAGTTATTTGGAGAGTCCTCTTCTGAAGATGAGGATGGAGATGATCATGACTGTACCTCACACTGCCGCGGTCATCGCAAAAAGTGCTTCAGGGCGGACATACCAGAGGAGAGCTCGGACAGTTTGGGTAAGTGCATGCACCCTAGTTGACGAAGTGACACGTTTTGACTGATTGTGACAGTTCCATGGACCTTGGAAAGTTTTTTTGAAGTGTGTGTTAAAGGTTGGATGATATCGGAGTGGAAAATTAAGTTTCAGGAGCTCAGAGTAATATTTTATGATGTTTGTTGCCTTTTAGATTTTATTAAGTGTCCTTGTGTGAAAGGTCAGGTCGTCTGTGTGGAGTTTACGTTATATGAACAATCACCTCTCGCAACGACATAATCTGAGTTTTAAACCAGGTATGTACGGGTGCATTGGCAGATCATCATGTTGCAAAACATTCAAAACTCCACCAAGCAGAACAGTTCCCTGCGTTTAATGCAGCGAGTTTCGGTTGAGTGGGTTGTGAATACATGTCGATTATAGATGTCACAAAATGACACTAAACAGCTGTCTTAGATGCAACTGACATACAGCTGTAATTGGAGGGAGAAAGCAAAACAAAACGTGTGCAGTGTTAAGCTACAAAGTGCAACCTTGCAGGACAGGTAAACAAGCATGCAAACAAAACAAATTTGTTGTTGTTGTTTTCATGAGAAATAAATTTATATGGAGCATTGAAATAGGTTATGCCTGAACTGTTTTTTTTTTCTCAATACTGAAGGGTAGGGAGGGACAATTTTAAAAAGTGCTAATATAAATAACTTCCTGTTACCTTGCACTTGTGATGGTACCTGATTTTTGTTTTCTTTTCCTTTTGTTTCTATTTTCAGGGCCCTCTCAAAGTGCTGATCCCTAACAAACGAACTTTAATTTTGATCAGATATTTATGAAAACGACCAGGTAAATATTGGCATCAGGAATCAGATTGCTGTTTCTGCAGGGCAGTAGAAAGGAACTGAACAACAATGGTGTTTTAAGTTACATGTACAGCATTAGTGTCATGTGTTCTCTTTTCCTGATAGGAGAGTGGACTGCTCTGATTACGACCAGGATTTGTCAGTGTTCACTCTGGCTACCAGTTCCAGAAAGGAGAAAGGTCAGCCGTATGGTTAGTGCTGCCAAATCCACCCTGACAATCACCAGGGCAATACTGACGTTGTTGATGGATTCCACACCGGAAAGGTGAAATGTCACCAATACAGTTTGTAACCAGTGCTGCTAAATCTATACTGAAAATCGTCAGGGTAATACATGTATTGCTATTGGTGATAGATTTCACAGCTAAGAGGTGAAAGGTGATGTAGACAGTATACGGCCAGTGCTGACAAATCCATACTGAAGTACCCCAAGTTCAAATCTGGCATTGGCTTTGGATTTCGCTTTTGATAGGACAGAGGTGAAAGGTCACCTGTAAAATATGACTAGCGCTGCTAAAGCATCCAGAAAAACAGCAAGGCCATAATGCTACGTTGACTTTGAGTCCACTGAGAGTGAAGTGAAGTTGAGAGATACAGGAATGTGTACCAGCTCACACATGGTACAAAAACGGGTACACTTGTTACAAAGTGAAGCTAAGTTGATTGATAAGGGCATGTGTACCGGTGCTGTTGTGGTACAAAAACAGCTACACCTGTGACAAAGTGAAAAATGTGAAGTTTGAGAGATATGGTAATGTGCACCATTGCCAGTGAAGCTTTTTTTTTTCTTTCTTTTCCATTCAGTTCAGGTTTGAATTTACCCATGATATGGACACTACTTGGGGAATTAACAACCTGTATGCATATGTACAAGCAGTGTTAGATAGTGAGACCATTTTATAGGCTTTACAAGCTTAGGTGTGTAGATTTAATTCCTAAAATGTTTCGTGAAATTAAGATATGTAGATATGCAATTGGATATATGTACATGTGTATAGTCCTATAAAGACATAAATGGGTTTGGTTTTTTGCGTTAATTTATTTAGCCCCTCCTTGTATGTATGCTTGTCATTGTATCTATGTATACATGTGTGTACATCAAGCTATAAACACAAAACTTAATTTTTATTTTTTTATTTATTTTTGTTACAGAGAAGTAATAATGAAGGATATTGAATTTTATTTATTCTGGGGTGGACAGTGAAACAGGTCTGGCATGCCTGGGCCCACTTGTGCTCAGAACATTAAATAAAGAGCTTCGTACAACTTGGCTCAGACCCCGGTGTCGCTACTTAAGTGACTAATGGGCTAAAATTATGAGTAACCACCCACATATGTATTTTAACGCAAAAAGCTGGTCAAAACTCTTGTGATAAAGGTGAAAATCACTGCTAACAATCAATTATAAGATGAGGAATAAGGCCTCATGATAAGACAAAATTTATAGTGAGCATTAAAACAGTTTTATGTGCTCTTGAGGCTTGGAAAGTTAGGTTTATTTTAAACAGAACTGATATTGATGTATATGAATTTATATATATGTACATGTATACATTTTATGAAAGGTATGCAAAACTATGACTGTGAACTTGATATTTTGTATATAGTGTGGAAAACTGTGTAGAAAATGTGAGTTACAGTGTGTATCAGAAGCCTATAAATTAGATTTATATATTTGACTTGATTGGTGTTTTTCACCGTACTCTAGAATATTTCATTTATACGACGATGGCCAGCATTATGGTGGGAACCTCTATAAATTGGAAAGCCTAACTGAGATTTGCCTACTCACATTTACTACATGGAGGGTAAAGGACCGAAAATTTTACCCGTGACTAAGACGTACACTTTGCCTGATTTTGAGTGCTGTGAAAGGTGTTTTGAGATTTGTTTGGAAGGTATGATGATATTGGACAAGCAAAACGTTAGTTTCGACACCATTTCAGCATTAATTTACTTGCAAGAATGCAGGTTTTGGGGTGAAATGTTAGGTTATTTTCGAAGTTGCTGATCCTCTGACTGTATGCAGTCATAAGCTGTTTAGTGTATCATTTATTCCTGCATTTGAACCTGCAGTTGCCCTGTTTCATTCCACCATAACACTGGTTGCCCGTCACATAAGTGAAATATATTCTTGAGTACAGCATAAACCTCAATCAAATAAATCAATCAATCAATCAATATTACTGCATTTGCGATGACATTTAGTGGGCAAACTAGTAATGTGTTATTCATTCAGTGCAACCGAACAACGATCAATTTACGTTGATACCAAATGGCTGTTGTGTGAGAGAATGTGGGCCATGATGGTGGATACTGCTTTTTAGAGAACAGTGTGCATGGATGCTTGTGTTAGTTGCATTAATTAGACTTGTTAACTGATGATTCTGATAGTCAGATATGTGATTTGTATTAATATGCTACAGTGTGTATATGTTGTACATATAAATTAAATTTAATAAAGTGTTTGGAGTGATGGCATACATACATGTGGCCTACATGTATGCGATATTGTAGATAAATTATAGAAAACAAGTATTATGTTTGTTGGCATAACGTAATGTACACCTTTAGAAGAAGTTTATGAGTCTGCATCCAGAGTAACAGTTTATAAACGTACATTAAAGCCAATTTTAAAAATAGAGTTGAGACATGGCTGAACTTTTGTTGGACTGATCTCCTCAGGAAGGCTGAGGTGTTTAGTATTTCACAGTTGCTGTAGTGCCATGTTGTGCGAGTACGTACATACTTCTGTTTAAGCCAGTAGCAGTGTGTTACCAAATGCATGTTGAGCCATTTGTTTCTTGACCGAGTACGGGGTTTTCGAGTTTTGCCATGAGTACAACAAAGTCATAATGGGTCACAACATAAAGGGACATCACTGAGTTGTCAGGTATCTTTGGATATTTAAAAATTAAGTCATGGTCATATCGACAGGATTTTTTTTTTTTTCATTTTACTGAAGAATCTGAACTTGTTTTTTCTTTTTTGTGGTAATGTTTCCACATCCTCATGATTTTAACATTTTGGTATAATCCAGGTCTGCTGTTATTGCTGTAACACCTGGCTGATTTGATCGGGTCCTTGCATTTCATTGAAGTTTTTTAAATTCTCCTGGGTGAAAATCTTTCAGATTGCAAGTATATGCGAATACTTCTCTCTGATTTAATGAAAAGATAAATTTCAAAATGTCCTTGTCTTTGTGAGTATACCTGCAAACGGTTGTGGGTTCAGAGCCAGTTTCCACCCACCGTAATACTGGCTGCTGCTATAAAAGGGAAACTTTCCTGGGCACAGTGTTTAACACCAAACAAATAAGTAAGTAAATAATCTGTTGTAAACACATGCATCTAAGCAAGAATTCAGGTACCTGTATGTGTATTTTTCTTGTGTAAATATATTTCTGTACAGCGTTTTATTGAATGGAACGTTCATGTATTCAGATATGGATGAAATAAATGTTTTAACTCAAACTGCACATGGAGAGGACTGGTATGTTTCAGCCTGTGGTGGGTGGGGGCTATTGGGTTGCAGCCTAGTTGGACAAATAAGGTGTGTGTTCAGGCTTTCAGTAAGGCATGGTGTGACAGCGCAGACATTGTCCAGCCTTGTCCATGGTTTCCAGAGACATTTTCCAGCCTTGTCCATGGTTTCCAGAGACATTGTCCAGCCTTGTCCATGGTTTCCAGAGACATTGTTAAGCCTTGTCCATGGTTTCCAGAGACATTGTTAAGAATTGTCCGTGGTTTCCAGAGACATTGTTAAGCCTTGCCCATGGTTTCCAGAGACATTGTTAAGCCTTGTCCATGGTTTCCAGAGACATTGTTCAGCCTTGTCCATGTTTTCCAGAGACATTGTCCAGCCTTGCCCATGGTTCCCAGAGACATTGTCCAGCCTTGCCCATGGTTTCCAGAGACATTGTCCAACCTTGCCCATGATTTCCAGAGACATTGTCCAGCCTTGTCCATGGTTTCCAGAGACATTGTCCAGCCTTGTCCATGTTTTCCACAGACATTGTCCAGCCTTGCCCATAGTTTCCACAGACATTGTCCAGCCTTGTCCATGTTTTCCACAGACATTGTCCAGCCTTGCCCATGGTTTCCACACACATTGTCCAGCCTTGCCCATGGTTTCCACATTTATTGTCCAGGCTTGTCCATGGTTTCTACATTCTTCACGCTCGTCCATGGTTTCCACACACATTGTCCAGCCTTGCCCATGGTTTCCACATTTATTGTCCAGGCTTGTCCATGGTTTCTACATTCTTCACGCTCATCCATGGTTTCCACACACATTGTCCAGCCTTGCCCATGGTTTTCAGAGACATTGTCTAGCTTTGTCCATGATTTCCACAGACATTGGCCCGGCTTGGCCATGATTTCCACACACATTGTCCAGTCTTGTCTATGGTTTCCACAGACATTGTCCAGATGTGACTATGGTTTCCAAAGACATTGTATATTCTTGTTCCACAGTATCCATCGTTTCCACAGAAATTGCCTAGGCTTATCCATGGTTATCACAGACATTGTCCATGGTCCAGCCTTGTCGATGGTTTCCTCAGGCATTGTCTTATACGGTTACAATATTATACTTTTAGTTATTGCGTAGACTGAAATCTGTAAAAAACATGGAATAAATGTGCCAACTGTACCAGAAACCTGCGGGCCGTCAAGGTTCCCCTACCATGGTCTCCTCCCACCATAATGCTGGTCACTGTTTAATAAGTGAAATATCTGTGAGTTCAGCATGAAAAAAAAAACAACAGTAAATAAATGAATAAATATTGCCCAGCATAACCCTCTACACCATGGACTCAGTCCTTTCCTGATTGATTTATTTATTTGATTGGTGTTTTATGCTGTGCTCATGGATATTTGACATATACAACGGACAGCATTATGATGCAAAAAGCGATCAGAGGCACGGGGGAAACCCACGACCATCGAAATGTTGCTGGCAGACCCTCCCATGTGCGGCCGCAGAGGAAGCCAGTGTGAGCTGGACTTGAACTCACGGCGACCACATTGGTGAGAGGCTCCTGGTTCATTGCACTGCTCTAGCGTGCTAACCACCTCAGCCACAGTCGTTTCTTGTGCATAGTTTCCACTGAAACTTGGACCCATTTTCTGGAGGAGTTTAGGTTAGGTGTTTATTTCCCTTTCATGATTCTAACCAAACACTGCCCAAAGAGCACAACAAAATGAAATGTGAAAGGTGTAAAGATTTGACTTTATTCACAACCATTACACAGAATGTCACAGATAGGGTTACATCCAGAAGATAGAAGTAAATGAGTGTCACCCTTCAAATACAGCTCATAAATAAATAAATAAAAAATAAACAGCGAAAAGAAAAGAAGGTTACCTGGAAATATTGTGAATTGAGTAAAAAGCAAAAAAGACAGCTCATTACAGGTACTGACAGTTTGTTAAATTTGTGAGCTAGCAAAAGATCTTGCACGATCAAAATATGAACTGAAGCATTATAAAAATATATAATACTAATGAAAATAAAATAAAAACAACAAACCTTGCCCTCAAACTTCATAGCTATATTCACAAACCAAGGACAAGTTCTAAAAATGTTGAGCTAAATGCAAATGTATTTACTACTTTTTTTTATCCTTTTTTATTTCAATTACCTGTGCGTAAAGAATTTACATACATGTAAATTGTGAAAGACAAATGCACAAAGTATACATATTTATATAGTATCATATAACGATCTAAAGAGTGACAAGCCAGTGTATAAATCTAAAATGTGATAAAAAGAACACCCATGTACATTTATGGTAGAAATGGAATATACAAACAATAAATAAATCATCCATTGAGTTTGACTATAAAAGAGTGGAGGACCAAGGTGCATACGAAGATAGATAGAGTTCCATCTCCGGGAGATAGGCAAATTAGATATGACACTTCATTCCTTGTTTACCTTCAGGGATGACAAAGCCTTTGATGTCAAAACTAAAAAGTATCACCCCCTTTTGACGGGAACCCAATTCTGGTCAAAGCTCCAAATGTACAGGAATCTGATTTGATTCCCATAAAAACTCAAACTTAAAGTCATACATACATGTATTTTTACAATAGTAGATAACTTGTTTTAACCAGTTAATATTATGAATATGAACATTCACTGAATGTCTTTAGTTTAATATGTAATTCAGACCTGGAGCATCTGCTTTATGGTACTTTGTTACCGCAATTGAAACCAATGGGAACTCGTTCACATTCCAGTAAAAACTGATGAAAATACTTTTTCAGGCCTGAATATAAATATGTGATTTGAGTAAGTTTACTGAATATTAGATAGTTACGGAATGTAATTTTTTCCCTTCTTATTCCATCAGAGTGGAAATGATAAATAACAATTAATCAAGAGAAATCCACTGCTCCAGTGATTTTCCTATAAAATGGCTGACGTGAAAGAAGACAAGGAATAATGTGCCTTTTGTAACCATAAGAATACTGGGGTGAAATCTATAAATGATATTCACACAAGGTAGTCAGATCAAATGTGTATCATTTAGTCCCATTCACACATCCACAGAATTGATGATACATAAGCATAACAAGTAAATAAATAAATAAATGAATGAATTTGGTAGCAGAAACCAGCTCCTTGGTACAGAGAAAATATCAATACCCCACAACTTAGCATAAGCTGTTCTGGAATGGTTTGTTATCCAACACTAATGCCCATGTAACGAAAGGTTAAATGGTTGGTAAAGGTAATTTCGACCATCACTCACAACTGTGTCAATGGGTCTGAAATAAACTTTAGTATGATAAAAGTAAAATCTTTTTTTTAAAAAATCCCAACAAAAACAAAATCAAATCACAATTTATATGTTCTCATGAATACTCTCAAAAATAAAAAAACTGGTATTTGCTTTCAAAGAATGTTTTACTTGATGTATTAAATGCTCTAGGCAATAAAACACATGTCTGAGAAAATAAAACAGTATAATGAATACACTAAATGTTTTAATTAATACAACAAATATGTTCATTAATACAACACCAGTTGTAATCAATATAACAAATAATTCCTGTAAGATATGTTCTGTGCAATGCAACAAATGTGATCAATCATACAACAAATGTTCTCATTAAGACAAAAGTTCCACTGTGTGCATGGGGCTTACAGTGTATCAGTCAGTCAAGATGTAACAAATAACAAATTACAAGTAACTATGTTGACTGCTGTAAACATTTTCATACAACTAATACAATTATAGTAAACATTTTCAGGCAGGTCTGCACCATTAACAATAAGCCATATAGCGTGTTCCAGTTGAACATAATTGCGCATGAGCAGAACGCGTCAGACGGTAGACAAACAAAAGCACATGGCAAGTCATGCCTATCTCTTAATATTACAGACTTCAGCAACAGTCCAGTGTAGAGCTCAGTTCTAATTTTTTTTGTGAGTTTTCCACTTGAAACAGCCCTAGAGCCAACGCATGGTCTCTAATGTCCTACAGACACATAAAACGTACGGAATGGGCTGGATTGTGTGTGACTGCCTACGGTTACAATGCCTTCAACACAGCCACAAGGGGCCTATTTATCTACCAATGAAGGGAGTCTGGTCATGCGCAGTCGAAACAGCTATCTGACTTATTTCAATGCGTACATCTCCAAACCAATGGTTGTTGTGTCATACAGGGATCAAAGGTGTCATTGCAGAATCCCTAACCTGTCTGCAGAGTTAAAATGTTCAGCACATGGGTATTGAGCAAAAGTTCGGAATGTTGTTCTCAAGTTTCAGCAACTGTTATATGTAAGTATCAAGATTTACCTGGGCAAGCCAAAACTACACCTATGCATCGTCATTCTGTATTACACAAAATTTCTATACACAGAAACATATGGTAAACGTTACAGCATTGAGAATTTCTGATTAGTTAAAAACAAGGTACTGCATACGTCTAATACATCTTCGTTGAAGTATCTTATTTAACAGCAGAGTTATTTCCCTTTACAACTGGGTTCCCTTGAACAAGTTGAATACTATCAGGGGCACTTGGGCTTTTAAAACAAAAAATAATTCACCTGGCTGACTAAGTTCAAGGTTAAGCTCTTTCAGACACACGGGCATGTTAATGCCATCATGCAAATACAAGACTGTTCACTGTAAAACAAATAACACAGTCAATGTCACTTGTAAATACCAGTTCATGCATTCCTAATATATTACAGATATTTTATACGTATATTCTTCCAGTCTTTCCTGGAAGTGAAATCAGTAATCTAATGACTTCTGATCTGAAATTGTGAATTATTATTACTATTTCCATTCTAAAAACATCATGACTATGTGTATTTAAACAGATTTTAAACAATGTTTTTAGGCCTTGAAAGACATGCCTAAAGCATGACGCCATATACATAAGATGTAATAAACAGGGATATTTTAATAACTTCTGATTTCACTGTTTAATACAACAGCATTGTTACAGCACAAAGCATAAAACCAGGGCAGCGACGACAATGTGATAGTTGGCAATGTTACCGGTGAAATCGAGGCTCTTGCCAGTTTAACTCTGATGAGGTTTTATTCTAACTGTTCATATACATTTTGTAAATGTTCTTGTAGCACCTTACAAGCAAACTTACAACTCAGCCCCTAGCACCATGGCTTAAGAAAAAGTAGGTAAATCAATGATATGCCGTGACTTTTAATGTAGCATGCATTATTTGCAGAAACAACGGAGTGTGTCCCATTTTTTAATGCATCGGGCAAGGACATGTTGCTGAGGTGGAATGACGAGGTCTTTGGATCACAAGGACAAATGCACTTGTAGAATCATACAGGTAAATGCGCTTGTAGAAACATTTAGGTAAATGCACATCTTTGATGTCCATGGAAACATGGCTTTTCCAAACACATACATCAGGCTTAATAATGTTGTGAAAAATCAACGTCTCACTATTATTTGGTGGAAGCAACCATATTAAACAATGATGTGGTACAAGTGTTAAATTATAAACTACTACTTTGGGCAAACTGCAAACTTACAATAAAGTTGTACAAAAACTGCACCAGCTATGTACCAGTATCATAATGTACTACCTAAAAATGTATCATTATTATAGATTCTTGACAGTGTTCCCAAGAAAGTATAAGGTGGTGCAAAATACCGCAGATACACTGTTTTGGGGTACAAAATACCAAGCATACAAAAATACCAAGCACACATAATCATGCAGTACAATACACCACACACACAATAATGTGCAAAAAATGTCAACTATAAATAATAATGTGGTACAAATTGCCATCACATATTATAATCACAGGACTCAAGGCATAATACTTACACTGTAGAGGTTATAAAATATAGAGGCATACAAGCACCCTAGCAAAGTACCTCAAAAACACACAGGCAGTCCGTTAACACGCGAAATGGGCCCCAGGAGACACAATATAGGCCACATTTCCCTATTCACAGAGAGGTATAAATACTGAGAGAAAACAGTATTTGGAGGTTTACTTATTTATCTATTCATTTATTTCTCTTTTGTTTGTTTATTTATTTAACTGGTTTTTCACGCTGTACTCGTACTTAGAATATTTCACTTATACGATGGCGGTCAGTATTATGGTCGGAGGTAACAGGGCAATGCCACATATGACCGGAGAGGGAGCCAGTAGGAGCTGGGCATGAACTCACAACAATCACATTCGTGAGATATCTGTGTTTCACGTAGTACTCAAGAATATCTCACTTATACAACAGCAGTCAGCATTACAATAAGAGGAAACCATGCGCAGCCTGAGGGAAACCCATGACCATAATTTTATTTGTAAGGACACAGAAAAATAATAAAATAAAAAGGGCTGGGTAACGACATTGCATCAATGGGGATAACCTGAACAAAGGCATTGCATCAAGGGAGATAACCTACTTGGTCTTTAGTTATTAGCTGGAGCGTTTCAGCTCTCGAGGTTGCTACTACAATCACAGAATGTACCACTCTGAACGAGTATAAATATTTATATACAAATTTAAACAAAGGCAGTTTACAATACAAGGTTCAAGTCCAAGAAATCAAGCAGTCTTTCACATCTCAAACAAAACAATGCACATCACCCAAATCCATTACAAAATGTAATTTTTAGGTGTCAATGTCACCAGAAAATAGAAATACGTTTCTGTGCTGGTCTAAAACTGGATTTCTAATAAGGTATGGAAAACTCTTTCTAAGCAGATGTACCTATGCATATAGAAACAGACAATTGCAAAATTTTTAAAATTCTACAAAATGCAAAAGTCATTGATAAAAAGCACAACCCTTTGTTGTTGTTTTTTTTTTTTTGTTTTTTTTTACTCTCTTCTTCCTCTCCTTTTTGTCAGTATTTTTTTCACAATGACATCATTTACTTTTATGAGATGGATAACAGATATACTACTAATACAAAACAAACCTTGAAAGGTTTCCCATTATTGCACCACTCCAGTACATGCCTAAGAACAAAGTAAGCCAGGTATTTCATTCTTGTAAAAATAACCCCACCAAAAACTGCAGTCATAAGAAGTAACCCTAACATTGCATCTTGTAAAAAAATAAAACATTTAAACCATTTTGTGTGCAACAAAGAAAAGAAAAAAAACTCTTGCTAGAAAAAAATCAACAATAAATACACTAAATAGAAGATAAAAGTGAATACACCTTGGCCGAAACTCTCAACAAATATGAGCCCTTAGTTAGTTTGAAGAAATGAAATTAAAACTATACTTATAATAAGTTCCTCTGTGGACTTTCCAGATACCCAGTCAAAAAGGAGATTCATCATGTCATTATTTATTAAAAGAAAGGAGGCAAATTAATACAACTTTATAATTATTTCGGAAGAGGAGTAGATACAACCTGAAATGGCTCATGCCATTATTTTCTAATGTACGTGGCTGTTTACCAAATTTTTAATCCACAATTCTCATGACGTGATGGAATACGCTGGCATTTTAATCCACAATTCTCATGACGTGATGGAATACGCTGGCATTTTAATCCACAATTCTCATGACGTGATGGAATACGCTGGCATTTTAATCCACAATTCTCATGACGTGATGGAATACGCTGGCATTTTAGAGAAACTGGAAACATGGTGTTGCGTCACACGTAGCTCGTGAGCATGTCACTGGTTACGTGACAACGGTAAAAACAGCTGCATTTTCAGGTAATAGAAGTAAATTGTGCCGGATTGGTTGAATTTGGTAAGACTGTGGCGCATTCGATTTTCTCAGAGGGTAAAGATATGCTCTTCAAACTTTATGTAGGATACTTTATGGATGCATACGTATGTTTGATCTTGCATCGTCAAAGAGTTAATCTCAGTGGTACAGACTACATTCTCAATAATTCTGAAAGTAATTCCGAACTAGTTGTCATTAAAATCTCCCAAATGTTCCGCGAAACAAAAACAAAAACGAATACTTTTGCTTTAGATACATGATTCTGTTGTATCACTTTTATCCCATTCGAACATGGGTGTTTCAGACAAATATCTTCATGTTCAGAACAGTGAATTAAAATTCAACACAAAATTCAGACCATGGCACAGGTAATGTAACATCTGTCTGTGCCTTTCATTAAACATAACATGTACTTTACATTCAGTGACAGATTTCTGGTTTCAGCCTAGCATACAGGCCATATGGTTGTGAGAGGCGAGAGTGCCGATCCAAGGTTTTTTGACAGCACGGAGGGTTATTTTGAGGGAGCGTCCGTGCTGAGCGCCTGCACGATCCAGGGATCTCCTTTAGATCCTTCTCGGAACTCATCCTTTGTCAGCTTCCCGTCATGATTCTGCAAAATACACATCAGGGATTTAACAAAGACTTTCATGTGAACTATTTTTAGAACAAGCTCTAACAGTTTTGGTGATCTTCTTGTTTAAAACATTCCCAAGGTCGTGATGATTAGGCTGGTATAATGTTATAGCACCTCTGAGACACAGCTCCCAGGTGTGTAATGCGAGCTCCAAACCCTGTCATACCCGCTGGACTGGTACTAAAACAGTTTGTAAGCCCTACAATTTGAAACACTCAAATCACTGAACTTTTCAGAAATGTCCATTTCCAGGTCACATGAGAACCCGGCCTGTCATGCATGTAAAGTACAGTGTAATCTTAATGATCACCAGTTCCCTTGCAGGGTTTTTACACACTTCGCTCAACAAATTTTCAACAACTAAACATTTGTACCCCTATTTCTCTCATGCACTCACAATATCCATCTGGGAGAAGATTTTGTCCACCCGTTTCTCGGGTGTGTCTTCGTCTTTGGGCAGGTCAAGCAGATTTCCCACCATGCAGTAGATCGCGTCCACAATGGCCACCATTTCCTCCTTGGTGATGTAACCATCCCTGTCCAGATCATACAGTGCAAAGGCCCCTGGGATATCAAATCATACAGAAACTTACAAACCTGCTCCAATATCAACCATTTCTCACAACAATGAATTTCAATGCTTAAATTATCAGAAGTATTTTAATACTTAAGTTATACAAAAAATTCAAAAAGCTTGGCATTACATTAATGAATATTACTTTTACTAAGAATTGAGTAGCCAAAATACTTGAACTCTTTATCAAATTATACATCTGATCTGACTTTCAAGTTACTTAACTCCAGACTGCTATTTCCCATATCCACCTTTTTTACATTCAATATAAGCATAATACTTACACTCCAGTTTTCACACCCCACAATACTTACACTTCCAATTTCACTTTATGACACAGTACTTATACACTTCAGATTTCACACGCCAGTGCGACAAATGTTACTTAAAACACTTCAGGTCTGACATAATATGGTACAGAAAGTCAGTTTTCATGACACTCTACCTACACCCCAGTTTTAACACGACAGTACATGTAGTTGCACATCAGTTTTCAATGACATAGTACTTACACTTCAGATTTCACATGACACAGTACTTATGCTTCAGATTTCACATGACACAGTATTTACGCTTCAGATTTCACATGACACAGTACTTACGCTTCAGATTTCACGACACAGTACTTACGCTTCAGATTTCACATGACACAGTACTTATGCTTCAGATTTCACATGACACAGTACTTACGCAACAATTCTTACTCAATACACTCCAGTTTTGACATGATACATTATATACACTTCAGATTTCATGACACAGTGTTTACACTATAGATTTCACATGACACAGTACTTACACTCCAGTCTTCACATGACACAGTACTTACGCTTCACATTTCATATGACAAAGTTTACTTAATAATACATGCCAGTCTTCACACGACACATTACTTACACTCCAGTTTTTCATCCAAAGTCCCACGAGAGGTTATGGACAAGGCACGAATAAACTCTTTAAATGAAATATAACCATCCTGAAAGTGAACAAAATAAATACATGCATATTACACATGTGTAGTTCATATGTATACGTGCAAAGTTCCTTCTTCAGAGTCTGTGTAAATTGGAGGGCATTTCTATATACTGGACCATATAGACTGATTCCTAAGCCAACCAGAAATCTGACTCTACAAACAGACTTCAAGTGCAGAATTTCATCAGTACATGTATCAAGTGAGTTTTGAGAACTTCAGGATATACATGTATCGAGTGAGTTTTGAGAACTTCAGGATATACATGTATCGAGTGAGTTTTGAGAACTTCAGGATATACATGTATCAAGTGAGTTTTGACAACTTCAGGATATACATACATCTGACAACTTGTAGCCTATATGACTGTAAATGAATTTAGAAATTATATAGCTATTCATTAACTACAACTGACTGGTTTTCTCAATTTACATTATACTTTATGTATGTATTGGGTTTTACGTCATTTTCAACAATTTATTCAATTATATCACAATGAGGAGTCCTTAGAATAGAATACATGTATATATATATATACACACACACACACATACACACACACACACATACACATACATACTGTGTCTTCTTGTGGCAGGGTGAGTATATGCTGCCAAAGTGCTGCCACACTTAGGAACATCATGCCGGAGACACCAGACATGACACAGGTAATGGCTCATAATGAGAAATTTTAGGACTCCATATATGTGCAGCCTAATCTGTATATTTATGCACAGTAGTGACAACCAACAAAGTTTACAGATCGATGGACAGACGGACAACGCCATATCGTAATACGATCCATATCACAAGCATGGAAAAAGTGTGAATATCCTGACAAACTGCCTAGAAACCATAGCAATTTTGTAAGTCTTAATTGCCATGTGTCTGTTAGTATATACAGGCTGCCTATTAAACCGTACATGATAACAGATGGTTGGGGGTGAGGAGGGGGGAGGGAGCAGTTATTAAAAGCCTATTACTCTCATAAAGAGAACGATCAGCAAACTACCAATTTGAACTACAAAAGCTTTTCTTCAACACAATGTCAACAGAGCCCGCATGTATGCTCAACACTTCAGCAGGTCTCTACACGGAAACGACCAAGCATGATCAAAACAAGCTGGGAATGTATCATTCCTTATCATCTGGTACCGTGCTCAGCTGAAGTGTTATTGCACAATGTAACAGAACTATAGCATCGTTTTTCCTCATTAAGCTTTTGAGCATACAGTATTCCCTAAAGGGCAGCATTGGCAGCAATTTTCATACATAGATGACAGTCCTCACAGATAAGTGATTCAGGGCACAAGTACGTGTATAGTTAACGCCATTAAAAACGCCCGGGTAGAGTGAGGCAGTGTACTTGTAGCACAAAGGAGACATCCGATTAAACCGTTGCGATTTTTCTATTCAGATAATCAGTAAATGATGGATTTTTTGTTGAAATGCAACTCTAGGACATTACAAAAACAGATTAATACAGATTAATAAACACCTCATTTATTCATTACAGGACAAGAAAAACCAGAACATTTCATTTGGGTGTCTCTTTTGTGTTAAGTACACAGCACGCTCTACCCATGTGTTTTTAATGGCGCTGACCACATGCATATATATACAATATACGCGATAAACGGCACAAAGCTTTCTCTGCAAGGCCTTCTCTGGGTCAGTTGACTGCACAATTCGTGTTGACCGCTTGGGCAGTATTGAACCAACTTTGCACATTCTGCAGTGGTTTTACAGCATCTGCAATAATCTGGAAAACCCGAACTGTGACGTTTAAAATCTGGACAACTTTTACTGGAACAGCACGAATTTGAGGGGAAACTCTCGCATGACTGTATGACCAGTTCAGGCTGGAGACACCTGTCGTGTGCGTATGTGGATTCCCAAGTACCATTAATATAGCACTTAATTGCTTACGATAAGATACGAAAAAACTAGAGATTAAACCCAAGATATCCAGATTAAGATGCAGACACTCTAACAAATGGGCCATTATAATGTTATTATAGTGGAGCGGATTTCTTTCTTATGACTGTACCCATTGATGAGACGACATATTTACAGGTACATGTACACATTCCCTCAGGTGCATCTACCCTAAGGTTACCAAAGTTTTGATACTCAACATTCAATGGAGATTCCACAAACGCCAAGCAGCAGGGCTCTGATGCCATTTTACTGATGTGAAACATTGCTGTTCCTGCTTATCGGGATGACATTTCATGGAAGACAGAACATCGCTTTTTCTTTGTTGTTGGTGGGTTTTTTTTTTGTTTTTTTTTTTTACAATTTTTATAAGTATTGAACAAGGATTCCAGGCCCAAGGTCCACCTGCATGAAGCCCTCTGAACATTACGAGCACAGAGACACCGTGGTGAGGTAATGAGTACAGTGCGGGCTGGGTAGTTACATGGTTATAAGGTTCAGAGGGCTTCGCATTAGAAGGCCCAGAGTTAAGTCAGACTCTGTCTTAACTTAAAAGCAGTAGTGTCTTTCCTTAAGAATTTTTATACTGATATTTAGAGCTACCATAATCTTTCATGACAAACCTGAAAAATAGCATTTAAATGAAGGAATAATACTCCAGTTAAGTCTTGAATCAAGCTTCAGATGGGTTGGTGATCAAGGGGCCAGGTTCTACTCTCCACCGGCGCCATTATTCAAAATATTCTTGTTGCAGGTATCAAGATTGACCCTTGAAAAAAAGGGTCCTACTCTAAAGCCCTTATGAAGGGGGAGGGGGATTCAGATAGATTTCTTTTTTTAATTTTTCTTTCCATGTTTATTTATTTAAAATCCTTATCTATTTCATTAGCAGGTATAAAACAAATACATTTCCCTACCAAATGACCCTAATTATTGCAATGGTATTGTTTTACTAAGGATGGCCAGCTCCACCTCATGGGATGTATAACTGCATTTCCATTATAGTACTCACATTGTTGGCATCAAAGACATTGAACACAAAGGCAGCAAATTTGCTTGGGTCTCCATGTGGGAAGAACTGCTTGTAAATTTTCTGGAATTCCTGAAAAATAAAATTGGAACAGAAGAAAATGATTAGTAAAGACATGTACATGTAGCATTAATGCTTCATTTAGGAAAAAAATACCCATCCTACTATTGATTCTACTGGAGACATGACCGATGACAAACTGTCACTCAGAAATCGTGTAACAAATTTAACCTGCAGAGGACCCTCGAAACTAGACTGAAATGTCTTCTTTCGAAAAACAAAGCTACTATACTTCACCTAGAGTTTGACCAGCAAATAGGCACTTTCAGAAGAACAAAAAGGCCTTGAAATGATAATTCTTTGAAAAAGTTTTCCATTAGACATCAATTAAAAGTCACCCAAAAGTGGCCCAATACAGCTACAAGGCAGGTGTATCAATCAGTCAGAATTATGCTGTAATTGTCACTCCAAAAACGCTGAGCTTCAAGTGCAATACAGCACTCTGAGCACCTTATCGATTAATAGCAAAGACTACTGGCAAATGCAAAATACAGTTGAGAAGTTCTTTGCTTTGATCCAGTTATTTGCATGCACATGTAGATCCCTAGCTTGCACATGTGCTTCAATAGCTTGCGTCATGTACATCTCAGAGACCAAGCTTTTATAATGTTTCTTTCAAACTCCTCTCACGCTGACTTCTGTGCATACAAACGTAAGTCACGCATACCTCAGGCCAAGCTCTTATCAAGTTCCTTTCAAACTCCTCTCACGCTGACTTCTGTGCATACAAGTGTAAGTCACGCACACCTCAGGCCAAGCTTTTATCAAGTTCCTTTCAAACTCCTCTCACGCTGACTTCTGTGCATACAAGTGTAAGTCATGCACACCTCAGGCCAAGCTTTTATCAAGTTCCTTTCAAACTCCTCTCACGCTGACTTCTGTGCATACAAGTGTAAGTCACGCACACCTCAGGCCAAGCTTTTATCAAGTTCCTTTCAAACTCCTCTCACACTCACTTCTGTGCATACAAGTGTAAGTCATGCACACCTCAGGCCAAGCTTTTATCAAGTTCCTTTCAAACTCCTCTCACACTCACTTCTGTGCATACAAGTGTAAGTCACGCACACCTCAGGCCAAGCTTTTATTGATTTCCTTTCAAACTCCTCTCACACTGACTTCTGTGCATACAGACGTAAGTCACGCACACCTCAGGCCAAGCTTTTATCAAGTTCCTTTCAAACTCCTCTGACACTGACTTCTGTGCATACAAACGTAAGTCACGCACACCTCAGGCCAAGCTTTTATCAAGTTCCTTTCAAACTCCTCTCACGCTGACTTCTGTGCATACAAGTGTAAGTCATGCACACCTCAGGACAAGCTTTTATCAAGTCCCTTTCAAACTCCTCTGACACTGACTTCTGTGCATACAAGTGTAAGTCACGCACACCTCAGGCCAAGCTCTTATCAAGTTCCTTTCAAACTCCTCTCACGCTGTCTTCTGTGCATACAAGTGTAAGTCATGCACACCTCAGGCCAAGCTTTTATCAAGTTCCTTTCAAACTCCTCTCACGCTGACTTCTGTGCATACAAGTGTAAGTCACGCACACCTCAGGCCAAGCTTTTATCAAGTTCCTTTCAAACTCCTCTGACACTGACTTCTGTGCATACAAGTGTAAGTCATGCACACCTCAGGCCAAGCTTTTATCAAGTTCCTTTCAAACTCCTCTCACACTGACTTCTGTGCATACAAGTGTAAGTCATGCACACCTCAGGCCAAGCTTTTATCAAGTCCCTTTTAAACTTCTCTGATGCTGACTTCTGTGCATACAAACGTAAGTCATGCACACCTCAGGCCAAGCTTTTATCAAGTTCCTTTCAAACTCCTCTCACGCTGACTTCTGTGCATACAAGCGTAAGTCATGCACACCTCAGGCCAAGCTTTTATTGATTTCCTTTCAAACTCCTCTCACGCTGACTTCTGTGCATACAAACGTAAGTCACGCACACCTCAGGCCAAGCTTTTATCAAGTTCCTTTCAAACTCCTTTTACGCTGACTTCTGTGCATACAAGCGTAAGTCACGCACACCTCAGGCCAAGCTCTTATCAAGTTCCTTTCAAACTCCTCTCACACTGACTTCTGTGCATACAAACATAAGTCATGCACACCTCAGGCCAAGCTTTTATTGATTTCCTTTCAAACTCCTCTCACGCTGACTTCTGTGCATACAAACGTAAGTCACGCACACCTCAGGCCAAGCTCTTATCAAGTTCCTTTCAAACTCCTCTCACGCTGACTTCTGTGCATACAAACGTAAGTCACGCACACCTCAGGCCAAGCTTTTATCAAGTTCCTTTCAAACTCCTCTCACGCTGACTTCTGTGCATACAAGCGTAAGTCACGCACACCTCAGGCCAAGCTTTTATCAAGTTCCTTTCAAACTCCTCTCACACTGACTTCTGTGCATAGAAACATAAGTCATGCACACCTCAGGCCAAGCTCTTATCAAGTTCCTTTCAAACTCCTCTCACACTGACTTCTGTGCATACAAACGTAAGTCACGCACACCTCACGCCAAGCTTTTATCAAGTTCCTTTCAAACTCCTCTCACACTGACTTCTGTGCATACAAGTGTAAGTCATGCACACCTCAGGCCAAGCTTTTATCAAGTTCCTTTCAAACTCCTCTCACGCTGACTTCTGTGCATACAAACGTAAGTCACGCACACCTCAGGCCAAGCTCTTATCAAGTTCCTTTCAAACTCCTCTCACGCTGACTTCTGTGCATACAAGTGTAAGTCATGCACACCTCAGGCCAAGCTTTTATCAAGTTCCTTTCAAACTCCTCTGACACTGACTTCTGTGCATACAAGCGTAAGTCATGCACACCTCAGGCCAAGCTTTTATCAAGTTCCTTTCAAACTCCTCTCACACTGACTTCTGTGCATACAAGCGTAAGTCATGCACACCTCAGGCCAAGCTTTTATCAAGTTCCTTTCAAACTCCTCTCACGCTGACTTCTGTGCATACAAGCGTAAGTCATGCACACCTCAGGCCAAGCTTTTATTGATTTCCTTTCAAACTCCTCTCACGCTGACTTCTGTGCATACAAACGTAAGTCACGCACACCTCAGGCCAAGCTTTTATCAAGTTCCTTTCAAACTCCTTTTACGCTGACTTCTGTGCATACAAGCGTAAGTCACGCATACCTCAGGCCAAGCTTTTATCAAGTTCCTTTCAAACTCCTCTCACACTGACTTCTGTGCATACAAACATAAGTCATGCACACCTCAGGGCAAGCTTTTATTGATTTCCTTTCAAACTCCTCTCACGCTGACTTCTGTGCATACAAACGTAAGTCACGCACACCTCAGGCCAAGCTCTTATCAAGTTCCTTTCAAACTCCTCTCACGCTGACTTCTGTGCATACAAGTGTAAGTCATGCACACCTCAGGCCAAGCTTTTATTGATTTCCTTTCAAACTCCTCTCACGCTGACTTCTGTGCATACAAACGTAAGTCACGCACACCTCAGGCCAAGCTCTGACTTCTGTGCATACAAACGTAAGTCATGCACACCTCACGCCAAGCTTTTATCAAGTTCCTTTCAAACTCCTCTCACGCTGACTTCTGTGCATACAAGTGTAAGTCATGCACACCTCAGGCCAAGCTTTTATCAAGTTCCTTTCAAACTCCTCTCACACTGACTTCTGTGCATACAAGTGTAAGTCACGCACACCTCAGGCCAAGCTTTTATCAAGTTCCTTTCAAACTCCTCTCACGCTGACTTCTGTGCATACAAGTGTAAGTCATGCACACCTCAGGCCAAGCTTTTATTGATTTCCTTTCAAACTCCTCTCACGCTGACTTCTGTGCATACAACCGTAAGTCACGCACACCTCAGGCCAAGCTCTTATCAAGTTCCTTTCAAACTCCTCTCACGCTGACTTCTGTGCATACAAACGTATGTCACGCACACCTCAGGCCAAGCTTTTATCAAGTTCCTTTCAAACTCCTCTCACGCTGACTTCTGTGCATACAAACGTAAGTCACGCACACCTCAGGCCAAGCTTTTATCAAGTTCCTTTCAAACTCCTCTCACACTGACTTCTGTGCATACAAGTGTAAGTCATGCACACCTCAGGCCAAGCTTTTATCAAGTTCCTTTCAAACTCCTCTCACGCTGACTTCCGTGCATACAAGTGTAAGTCACGCACACCTCAGGCCAAGCTTTTATCAAGTTCCTTTCAAACTCCTCTCATGCTGACTTCTGTGCATACAAGCGTAAGTCATGCACACCTCAGGCCAAGCTTTTATCAAGTTCCTTTCAAACTCCTCTCACGCTGACTTCTGTGCATACAAACGTAAGTCACGCACACCTCAGGCCAAGCTTTTATCAAGTTCCTTTCAAACTCCTCTCACGCTGACTTCTGTGCATACAAGCGTAAGTCACGCACACCTCAGGCCAAGCTTTTATTGATTTCCTTTCAAACTCCTCTCACGCTGACTTCTGTGCATACAAGCGTAAGTCACGCACACCTCAGGCCAAGCTTTTATCAAGTTCCTTTCAAACTCCTCTGACACTGACTTCTGTGCATACAAACATAAGTCATGCACACCTCAGGCCAAGCTTTTATTGATTTCCTTTGAAACTCCTCTCACACTGACTTCTGTGCATACAAACGTAAGTCATGCACACCTCAGGCCAAGCTTTTATCAAGTTCCTTTCAAACTCCTCTCACGCTGACTTCTGTGCATACAAACGTAAGTCACGCACACCTCAGGCCAAGCTTTTATCAAGTTCCTTTCAAACTCCTCTCACACTGACTTCTGTGCATACAAGTGTAAGTCATGTACATCTCAGAGACCAAGCTTTTATAACGTTTCTTTCAAACTCCTCTGACGATGACTTCTGTGCATACACTTTTTTAACACTCTTTTGACCTGCTTTACAGACATGAGCACACTCTTTCTATGCTCTCTTCCAAGCTCCCATGAAGTGTCCAACACCTTTTTAAAGCTCCTTCTTCAGTGCTCACAAGCAGCACTTTTTCTACACCTTTTTTTTACCTAAGCATACTTCATACAGCGCTTTTTTGACAATTCTTCCACATAATGTATTTCCTAAACTATTCTCTTTTCATGCTCCTTTACCTTAGAACCTTCGCATATATCCCAAGAAACACTTTTCAGTGGCTGTTTTGAGGTTGTGGTGCTACTTTTGAACTTTTTGTACACTCTTTAAACTCTACCTTACCTTCTCCTAACACTCCTTTCAAACTTCCTGGACTTATCTCCTTTTTCACTGTGCAGTTGACTGTTGTTCCAAGTAATTGTAGCCACCAAGATAAGTTTTCATACTATACAAATATAACAATGTGTCAAGGTGTTGAAATGAAGTTTGTGGAACATCCAACTAATGTCCTGATTTGATTCCCTGAGAGTCATGTAAGAGAGTCATCTCAATTAATTATCAGAAATATTAACCAGATTATTAGAGTAGCTCGCCTCTATTTCTGACGGAGAGCAACACTAACCCAAACAGCTTCACATAAATGCATACACATTAGGTCAACAGTACAGTATGTGTGTATTTCCCCGACAAAAATTAATTAACAGTTCGCACTTGCTAGATACAAGTATCTATCATCAACTAAGAAGTAGGAATTCCAGTAAGATGGCCACATTAAAAGAGTTACACGTGGAAATCATAAATGTCGGATCTTACAGTTTATATCTAACTAACGAAGGGAATTTTAATTATTTTAATTAATTATTGATCCCATATACGATTCAAAAAGATTGATTAAACATATCAATGTAGTCAGCGCCGTATTATTAAAGCTGAAAAACTGAACTTCGAGCTTCCATAAGATTCCAGTTTTGATCTATCCACATGAGCTGAGGAAATGGGAAAGGGTGCTCAGATATTTAATTTACTGCCCATCACCCTTACGTCCATGGCTGTACATGGCAATTACATGGAACCAGGAGACCTACAGGTCACAGCCCTCAGTTACACCCAGTGAGCCCTTGGAGGAACATCTGGTTTCTATATGGCTGAACTTGAACATTCCACTCCATGTATAGCCTCAGTTGAACTGATTTGTGTTAATACTGAACCAGTAATCCATGCAAGGATGAGGAGTCTATGGTGAGTACTTGTTCACTTCATGATAGGAATATCTAACTTGACAAAGAGTGTATTTTCTATATTTTACAAAAGAACGGAAACATGCTTGTTTCCATTTCATATTAAATGGCTTGTACACTGTACAGTACTTCAGATATCCTGAATGAATTCCTGTAATTTACTCTTAGATGGGTTACAGCTTCGATACCCTACTACGTGTATACATATATGCTATTCGCATGGAGATAACTATCCAGCACAAAATCGGATTCTCATCATGACTCCCTTAAACAAAATCTGTGGGAATCTAAGTCAAATTCAAATTCACTATTTTCATTTATTTATTTGATTGGTGTTTCACGCCATACTCAAGAATATTTCACTTATACGACGGCGGCCAGCATTATGGTGGGAGGAAACCGAGCAGAGCCCGGCCCTAACCCATGACCATCCGCAGGTTGCTGACAGACCTTTCCACTTATGGCCGGAGAGGAAGCAAGCATGAGCTGGTCTTGAGCCGCATTGGTGGGAGGCTTCGGGTCATTGTGCTGCGATAGCACGCTAACCGACTGAGCCACGGAGGCCCCCACTAATAAACTAATTCACTAATAAAAAAAATGTATTTCATCTGATCATTAAAGTTATGAGCATGGAATCCCTGAAATTGTTTTTTTTTTATATGCTTTCAAATCTTTACTTGGATCAAATGTTGTGATACTACATTTGGACAAGATTCCAGTGGATTCCGACAAAGGTAATCTACGAAAATCCATTCAGATCTTGGTTAAAAAAGTGATTAAAATAAAGTCCTGACACGCATTGGCATAAAACGTGATGAATTCATTACAAAGCAGGCCATAATCACTGCCAGGTCAATGTTTCAACAATGTATATCCACAGAGTGACATTTCAATAAATTATCCAGATCACAGACAAAAGCTAACCTAATCTATATGTAATGCTAGCTAATACAGCTCTGATAGGTAAACCATCATTTGGTATCAGGTACAATAAACAGCAGATATATAACGCTATTATTAATGCAAACAAAAAGAGTCGACCTTCAATATTTGTCAGAGGAAAGATTGGCACCCCATGATTAAATGATACGTTTCTTAAATGACTCAAAGTTCAAAACTGAACACAAGCCAATGAAATGGATATAGGCACTGTGATCATGGGTTTTAACATACAGATCTACACACAGATGAAATACGAGCCACAAAGAGAAAATAAACCAGAGAGAGACCCCAATGTCTGTAAACGCTTCTCTAAATGCAGAATTTATGGTGATTTAATACAAAAGATACAATGTATATCACATGAGTTTCACCGACAACGGAAATCATTGAACGTATACATCTGATCTAAAGCTTTACGCAAAGTCCAATTCAACTACATTCTACACAAATGCATGTTATATTGATGCCTTCACTTTTAATACTCAGGAACACTAAATGAATTCCACCATAACAATAGTCAGTGGCCTGGGAGGTTTAAACCCCTGATCTTTGGCTAGTTACTATCCTACTTTCCCAAGCCAGATACACTTGCAAGTCATACTGGCGGAAGACAGGTAGAATTAGGTAAGGCTGCCCAAAAGACCTTGGGAATGCCATTGTCAGCGTGACCCTGAATATAGTGAGGACAAGGCAGGGATCAAAACAAAGACACTTGAATATATAAATGCATGTAATAAATTCAAAATAGAAATGGTCTGGCGTATTATACCACAGCAATCACAAAAGCACTCCTTTATTCAGATGTCTAAACTCTGATATTAGATCAGCCTAGATCAGTGTACATACATGTATGTAATAAATCCAAAATTAAAACGGTCTGGCCTATCATACCAGAACAATCACAAAAGCACTCCTTTATTCGGAAGTCTAAACTCAGATATTACAACAGCCTAAATCAGTGTACACACATGTATGTAATAAATCCAAAATTAAAATGGTCTGGCCTATCATACCACAGCAATCACAAGAGCACCCCTTCATTCAGAACTCACTGAATTCAGAAATAAGATCAGCCTTGATGATAACTAACACCGGAATATGTAAGGCAGCCAGGCCTATGAGATCAGGCAGAATTTCAGAATGGCCACTGAATTTAATTCTAACACCAATTTACCTGTAATGAACACCACACTGTCAACTGACACTGCAGATGCATCGTGCTAGTCAGAATGCCTTTTGTGTAATTATATGTACTTATTTCCCTGGTTCCCTTGTGTACATGTCTTGGATACCCAAACATTCTCCTTCTCAATTGGTGTGCCCATATTGGACATACACCCACATATTTCTCTGTTCCTCTTCTCTAAACACAGATCTAATCTGTCCTATTCACCTCCTCCATTTTGGACACCCCCAAATCTCCATGCTCCATTACATCGTTTCACTGGTTTACCAACTTGGGAAACCCAGGGATCTACTCATTGTGGACACCCAGAAATCTACCTGCTCTATTTGCCTGACAACCCCCCCCCCCCCCCCCCCCCCCACAAATCTCCCTGTTCCATTCTAGAGACTCAGATGTCATTCTGCTTCATTTTGGACACCTACATGTCTCCTATCTCCATTGAGACCCTAGAAATCTCCCTTCTCTATTTTGGACACCCAGAATTCCTTCTGCTCCATTCTGGAATCCTAAAAACACCCATGCTCTATTTTGGACACCAGGAAATTTCCCAGCCTGCTCCATTTCAGACACCTAGAAACCTCCTAGCTCCATTTTAGAACCCTAGAAATCTGCCTGGTCTATTTTGGACACCAAGAAATCTCCCAGGCAGCTCCATTTCAGATACCCAAAAGTCTTTCTGCTCTAGATTAGACACCAAGAAATCTGTTCCATTTTGGGCACCCAGAAATCTCCCTGCTCTATTCTGGATATCAAGAAATTTCACAGTCACCTCAATTTCAGACACCTAGTCCAGAGTGTCCAAAACACTTTAGTTTGAACACCGAGAAATCTCCCACCCCTACTTGGACACTTGGAAATCTCCCTGGCACCAATTTCTTAAAACTCCATAAGGTTGCTGGTCTCCATAACCATATACTGTCTGTGTTGTAGCTCAATAAGATGGCATCATTTACCGGAAGCTTTATGAAATTGGCCCTTGCTACGTTATCGAAAACACGAGATTTCCATGATTATTCACCACTGATTATTTGTTGCATTTTATCAACTAGATTCCATGATGTTCTACAATGTCTGTATAATGGCATCTATTATTATTTTCACACCTTTACCTCACACTGGATGACCTACACTTCAGCCAAGGTCATATCACTCTGATATCAAGAGTCATATCAACAATTCAAAATATCAAACATTTTGGCCTGGTCGAAGAATTTTCCCAAGAAACATCAAACTAAACAGTATGTGGTGAAGAAATGTTGATAAACTGGGGACTACTATCGTATAACCTGAGAGTGAGGTTCAACTTAAAGGGAGGCAGTAAATCATCCATTAATAATTAAGAAGAAAAAACAACAGTGCATGTTGGCACCCCACGCAGGAAAAAAGACAGACTCCTATAAATAGATCACTAAAACCCCTTCCCCTAGTTCCCAAGCTCTCCAAGTACCCACCCACACCTGCACCCTTGCACAGTCACTGACAACTGTCCTCTACAACATGGGTAACTGCTGGCCCTGTTACACATCAATAATGCTACCTACAAATCAGCGATCTGCCAATAACAATTTTCACTTGAACCCAAGAGGAGACTGGTGTTTCCACCTGGCATGTATGATTTCTACTGGACTGCTAATTAGAAATACGTCACAATTTACCTATACACGCATTGGATTGGTCCTTAACAGTGTACTCAAGAATTTTTCATTTGTAGAATGTAATGCAGGCCTACTTCTGGTAGCCATACTGGTGTAATGCAGCCGATGTTAAATTTACTCCACTATGGCTGACAGCTTTAACTATGGTACATCTACCATTTCATACCCTTTTTGACAATGCCTGAAAAAAATAGGGTGGGTCATTAGGGAATACTTTTTGTTATTCTGGCTAATGATAAAGATATTGATCTTAAAAGATCCACACTTACATGTAGAGAGGAACAAAAGAAAAAAACAAATTCAATCAATATCCCAGTAAAATCTATAGATTAGGGCCATTTACTGAAGAGCTGATCAGCTTTCACCCAATGAACATATGTTTAATGATGGCCTAGGCTGATGGTGTCATGTGCAACACCTCTGTCAGACGGCAGTCATGTTTGTGGTGGAGAAAACCTGATGTACCCACCAAATCTCCTGGCTTAATGCTACAGTCTAACTAGCAAGAGCTGGACTTGAACCTGTACTATGGAGCGGCCTCTCCGATATGATTTGTAAGGGTCCAAGACAGAAATTCCAGGACAATGCTTGAGTAAAATGAGCCTGACCAAGGAACTCCATTGTGTTTCAGCGCTACTGCAACTGCTGACAACAGCGACTCCATTCTTCATTAAGACACAAAAAAATTCTGTAATGCTATACTCTCTCCAGCCATAAAAGAAAGGGTTTGCCAGCAGACTATCAATGGCCATGGGTTCTCACTGGGTTTCCCCAGGGGGTTTTCTCTCACCATGTTGTATAAGTGAGAAGTTCTTGTGTATGGCGCAAAACACCAATCAAGTAAATAAAGAACGCCATAAAAAAAAAATTTTTTTTACTCGTATATTGGTGGTAAGCTTTATGGTTGGAGAACGTGCCCGCCATAAACCACCAAATTTAGGCGAAGTTTTAATTCACAAGGTGGTCAATCAATCGGAGTGTCACAGTAACCCAGAGCTTTAACTCAGACTGCGAGGGACTCTAGACAATGATTTCTCAAGACATTTTTGAGTTCATTTTTCTCCCACAAAGCTTCCAACAAACTATTTCATCCAAGGCAAAGCAGAACATTTTTATTTATACATCTGATTGGTCTTTTACATCTTACTCAAGAATATTTCACTTATACGATAGCGGCTAAACATTTTTAAACCATCCATAATACACGTATTTCACTGGGTGTGAACAGGCCTGTCATGGTAACCATCACAGTCACCCTCTACATGTCTGTCTTCATCAAGTTGAAACCATGCGGCTCTAACCTCGACCAACGTAACTTATTTTGACGACAGATAAAGTTCCTAAGTTAAAAAAAAAAACCAAAAAAAAAAAAAAACACCACAGTGAAGGTTACATGTCACAAATGATAATTTACCATTATATTTGTATAACACACATTACATAATGATGATGTATAAAATTTCACACCGTTCACAATTATCAATACAAGTCGTGCACTGTGTGTACCTGCCTGATCATAGCACAGAACTGATGGATATAATTACCTAATCTTGCGTTGACGTCAGTGGGGTCACCCAGAAAATGCTCTGCATCGGGAGTTTTATAGGAGTCAAATGCTCATTTCACAGCACATCATAACAATGTCATATTTAAGACAGTATGATGTTACAGTAGAAAATGATACCTTTGTAACATTGCAGACATTATGGAACAATCACCGGTAATGGCTTAAAATTAAAAAGCTCCGCCACATTCTCATTACTTAATTTCCATTAGTAATATCACATGCATGTGCTTATTATCCGTTCGTTTCACTGGAGTTTAACGCTGACTTTTTCATTTCCATGACATTACTCAGGTTTACACGCTGACCAGAGTATAATACCACTAGCCTTCAGCAGGTGACCAACAGACCTTTTGACTTAAAGAAGTTGCCAACAACAGGGTATCACCCTATAACCTCACTGGTCAGTGACCATTCGTGTAGAGCGAGAATTTTTTCTGGTCTAACTCCATCTCACAGAAGGTGAATGTGTTACTTTCAACAATACTTTGTTTTTAGCAATTTTCTACACAAATAACACTAATAATAACCACATGTACATTTTTTCCCCACACTTGGGGTACTTGTATCACTTTACCTTCCAAACAAACCTCTTAAACACCCTACGCATAACATCAATGGAATTCTCGTAGTCCGGAAAAATGAGTAACTCTCGAATGGATGATATTATAGGTTAGATATAAAATCTGCCTTTTTGCACATACACACACACATGTACTATAACAAAGGAGCTGGCCAGATGTTTTCAGCACATTGCTGTAAGACTGCTTCCGTCCACAATCCATTCCTATTAATGGCTATGCCCATGTGGTTAACAGTAGCTTATCCACGAACGGAATGTTAATGACAATGTCACCTCCGCAAGCCCATGGCAGTTTGGGCGCGATGCCGCTCCGCCCATGGAGAGTCGTCATACCAGGAATGTGGGTCCATGGCAAAGCGGGCGTTGGTAGCTTGCGTTCTACGGGAAAGCCTCTCCACGATGGCGCTGAGCTGCTCACGGTTGACCTTCCTGCCGAGGAACCGTGTCTCCAGCTCAGGGATGATGATGAAGGTTTTACATTTCGGAGGTGGGATGTAGATGAATTTCTTGTCTGCCAGATCCACGCCTCCGCGGCTCGCGATCGTCGGCGTTGTGAGCCTCTGGACCACGTCACTGAGGTGCTCCGGATGGATCCCTTGGCTCCCGTAGACCTTGTGCGGATCCCGGTGCCAAACGCAGCTGTGGGCGGAGCGGGATCTTGTGGCACCTCGACGGTTGTCTCCCTTTGAGCTACGAGTGTTCCTCGCATCGTGAGCCCTCTGCACTGTGCTGAAGAGTTTCTCCTCTGTTACTGTGTTCGCACGTCCTGTCTGTTTGCCCGACTTCTCGTTTCCACCCGCACCGTTCTGGCCGGCGACGCGATACGTGTAGGGTTTAGGCACCATGCTCCATGGACCAGCTCTTGAGCACACTTCCACATCACGTTCTATAGAAATCTGATCCGGGCTGATCTGAAGGTGACGAGACTTCCTGAACCGTCCATCATATTGGGTGTAGTTTGACGAATGACCCGGCATGATAACGCTGTAAAAACTTACTCGACCAAAATCACCAGTTCAACAACAGCAATAAATTACTCCACTGCACAAAATAACCTTTCAGCTTGAAAAAAAAGGTCGTCACTGTTGTCCACCCGGACAGATCAGAGCAAATCTGATATGATCTCTAGTGTCAATACCCAGTTATACTCCAATAACTGTGATGACCAGTCAACCCTTTACTTTATAGCTTCGCACTGTGTCAAGGTCCGGCAACCAATGGTGAAACAACAGACGGAAAATTTTTCGGGTGAGGTATATCACAGCCGAGGTGATATGACAGGCAGGTGACACCTGAGTTATGACGGCTCAGTTAATGAACCTTTCGAAGACTGGCAGCTGACAGGTGAGACAAATACAGAATCTTAACTCTTAATCTCCAGGTGTGTTGACACCACTCGGTTAGGTGCCTTGAACAGACTTTTATGAAAATTATAGCCCTCGGTCAGGAAAAATGACCTCTTCTTTCCTTAGTCTACGTACAAAAACATGTAGGTATTATTCACAGCTTAGCACTAAAGTTTCCTCCAAGACAGCACTTAAAAACCTTGTAGAGCAGGATACTAATATATACTACATTTACAACAAAGATACCATTTAAAAACAACTGTAACGTTCCACACCCAAAACATGAAGTTAAAAAGTCAATATTTCGAACGAACCCTTATCAGACTGTTGACTTGTTAACGCACCAGGATATCCTGAAACTTCAGTCTGTAAATTAATGATGGTACTGTTAGTAGAAGTTAGTCCAAGTACTGGTAACTCCAACGTTCGAAACAGCTAGGTTCATGTTGTTGGAAGAGACAGAACTTTCCAGAAAGCTTCAACCCTGCAACGTCCTCACAAAGCCTTTCTTTTTTTTTAAACAACACCTCCTGCGTCTCTCCAGTCCTTAAAGTTCTTGTACCACCAAGCAGCACTTAAAAAATATCACTCATCCAGAGAATACATCAACAAAACAGATACTCCCTCTCTTAAATGAATAAGCCAGAACTTTTAGAAAGCCTGCTCAGGTAAACATGAAGGTAGATATTAAAATGTAAACTCTCTGGTACATGACCTTGCCAGTCATGTAATGAACTTTGGTCTTTAAATATGTTCAGGTATGATCAGTAGTACTATAAAAAGCAATCAGCACACTTTGACTGAAGTGCAGTAAGTCACTGGTAAACAAATATACTGCTCACAGATCCCTCTGACGAGTGTCCTGACCCATTTCAAAGTGGTAAGACTTGTGTTTGTTTGTTAATAAAAGTTTCCAACCACTTCCATGTAGAATCTACCTTCTGAACACCACGTATATATACATGCTTACATAGGTGTCTAAACTATTAATTGAAGCCTTCTACTTTGATATTAGTTACATATACATGTAGCTACTACACAATTAAGTCCTTCTCTAGAATTGGTGCCAAAATTCGGAGCCATCTGGGTAATAGCTAGTAACCGAAAACTCCAGCTAAAGACCACTCCTTCTGTGTACATGTAGGTATCACATATAAACTATTGAAAAAATAAAAACAAAAATACACTACCATAAACTGCACTCTTGATTCAAGTTCTCACGACAGTTAGTCAACTTGTGTATAAATATTCCTGCAATTAACAATGTCAAACCATTAATCAAAATTTCTGGATGATCAGTGTGGGCTTACAGGTGACCTAAGTAAGTACTATATAATTACTATAAAGCCGACCCCCCCCCCCCTCCACCCCACCCCTGTCTTTCTTTTTATTAGGATAATCAGGCCACAGGCAGGTATTTAAGCCAACATGATACCTGATAAAGTCAAAGATCAGCATTTGGTTAAGTCAAGCAAGGCTATACAAGCCCATATTGAAAACACAGAGCTAATACAATCAAGCTCAATAAATAAGGCCAGGCCAGGCCAGGCCAGTTCTATGTTATGTTTTACTACAATCTTCTTCAGTTCTTTAATAATAAGCAGGTTTTTGCAAATTTGGAAAAGTATATATTGTTAAAAATCACGTTCATTTTTTGAGCAATATGGTATATGAACACATTTCTTTAACCCTTTTTCAACAAATAACACAGGCTAATCACAAAAAGAACTTCAGTTCAAATGTACAGTAATCATTATTAGTAATCATTATTGCAGAATTTTCATAAATTATAACACACAAAAAAACGTGTATCAAATCTTTGGGATATAATCTAGATGTATTTAAGTAGAAAAATTTCAAGAATGAAATGTGGGGCATTATGCAGGAAGAAGATATACTCAAATTTTTCTTTTCTGTCTCGAGAAGCTCATATTTCAACAGAGGTGCATCTAAGCTCAACAACTGTCAGATACAGCATGTATCAAGATGACAATGTGTGTGCTTTTATTATACATCATTTCTGACTTTTACTTTTAGATACATGTTACACAAAAACTAAAACTATTTTGGCCTAAGTACATGTTATCGGTGTAGGACTCGAGGATTAGCCTCATAGGCTTATGTGTTTAGAGGGGAGCTAACCCTTTATAATGACAGAGATGGATTTCTGGGTGAATAGCATTTTGTAACAAACTGTGTCAATGCTGGATAAGGGCATCAAATCTTACATCAGCCAGTTTGTGTGGAATAATTGACTTGTTTGACCTTTAAATGCAGCCATAAGGATCAATAAAGCACTAAAGATTATTACTATAAATGACCTAAAATTTCATCCAAAAAAGTTCATGTTTAGAGGTAAATAAATGTCATAATATATGACATTGATGCTGAAACTTACATTTTTCCAACAGATTATCATCCTACCATCAAAACAAACTTTAAAATACCTTCCTACAACCAATAGAACTCACAGAATCAAGACAAATGAGCGACTCATTTCAGGTTATATAGGGTATACAGCCACACTTAATTCAAGAGTTGATAGCTGCCACATGCACACATTTCCAGGTAAAACCCTTAGCCCTATGAAGTGCATGATTCTGCAGCAAACCAATCACACTGGTCAGGTAATACATGGGGTATAAAATATGCAGTAGCTAAAGCGGACGCTAAGTTTAATGTGACCAAAGTGTTTGTTACATGGTAGCTCAATGACAACTATGATTTATGGACATTTTACATGGACGTGTGCATTTGAATACATAACATATGATGTGAATTTATACACCAATCACTGGTCAAACAGTTCACTTTTTTTACACCAAACAAAAATTTTAATGCCGTGCTCATGCCTGCTCCATAATTTAGTGCAATCAGACAGAGAAATTTCCATTCTGCTATCCTTGATTCATACATGACATCCAAAAGTTACCCCACTGTTTGAATGAGGAAGCTTTCCTAGCCTAAAGTGACTCTGGTCCAAGCTGTGTAGTCTGTTGCTCATTCCTTCTTTTGTGGTGACAATTTGTGGACAAACTGTTAACAGAGTATTCATGTATTACACGAGAACAATAGTCAGTTTGGTTTAAGCCAAGAAGAGAAACCTCACTGTAATGTGGTTTTTTTTTTGCTGTTGTTGTTGTTTTTTTTTGTTTTGGTTTGGGGGATTTTGTTTTTGTTTTGTGCATGACAAATTCAGTTTCCCCACTGAGAACATGATTTTTTTACAATCAGCTGAAAATGCAAATGAAAAAGTTTCTGGCCAACGATGAAAAAAAAAATGAAAAAAAGAAACTCTTGCTACTCTTGCACATTTATTTAATGACAGCAGGTAAAACCTCAGTCAGGTGATCAAAGTGACAAGAATGAATGAATGAGTGTCAAGGCAGATCAGGAAATGTGCCAAATTAGAGTTCCTCAGCTAACTATTTATAACTCTCTGATATCTGCTTATTACTACATCAATATGGATTAATCAGACTTAGTGTATAAACTGCCTTGGGTTTGATCACAACATTAGAATCAATTATGGGATAAGGGTTCAGAAACAATAAACAATAGGTGCTCCACTTTGTTGTATTTTAGTGTAGGCCTACATGCGATGTGTTGGTTACAAATATGTATTTATTCATTTAACTGGTTCACTTATTATTCACTCATTTCATACAATGGCAGTCAGTTTTGTAGGCGAAGGAAACTGCTGCGCAGAATAATCCACTGACCTCTGCCAAGTTACTGGCTGACTTTCCCATGTGTAACCTACAGATGTGTTCTTCAACCAACCTTGGGGTGCATACAGCCACACAAGTGTTGTCGGCCGCTTACATGTAGTGTCACCAAGGCAGCATGAGCAATGACACCAGGGGGTTATGAGTGATTACAAGAAAGGGAATGCAATGAAAGGATTTTGATTATCAGGCATGCAGGTTTCTCATCAAGGTTGTCGTACATGTACATGATTGACCGACAGGTAACATCTGTAGTCCATGGCGACAAATATTTGATTTTCACTTATTGCTTGATATATATGTATGTGTACAAATTTAATAACCCTTCTCCTGCCAGGGCAGGCAAATACTATAACAGTTACCTTTAATACATGTATACGTTAGCGGACCCAGAACCCATCTCACTAAAGCCAGATTAAGTAAACGCAATCATGGTCCTTCATACACAATGATGTTGTTGATTTACTAGATGTCAAGTAAAATCTACTTGAGAAACCGGAGAATTAGGTCAAGCCAGATGTTAATTTCATTTCACTTATTTTAACTTTTTTACTGGCACCAAGGCACAGATTTTCTATCAACTGGAAAAGAAAATATGCACATGTATGCCATATTGGGGAGATAAAGGCCTGTGATCTTCATGTAAGAACAAATTAAAAGTACTGCAATGAACCACAAGCCAATGGTGCTGAACCTCAGTCTCAATTATAAACTCTTACACACATACTGTACTAAATTGGACAATTAAGACCAGATAAAAAGTATTTATTTCTCATCAGGTATGATCAGTGAAATTGTAAACTCGTATACAGTACCAATCTTGTCAACTGTGCACTGCCATTACCATGACCATCTGGTTATAAACACAGATGGACAGGGGAAATTCAACGCTGACCACTAGCGTTCAACCACTGAACCAACCAGCCAGAGTGACAGAAAGACAAGCATCTTAATCCATCACCACCAAAACAAAGAATTAAACTTCTTAAATGACTAAATGAGTTCCACACATGATCTAAAATTTCGCTCCACTAAAATGCATATTTTACAGACAATACTGCTCAAACTTAACTTTTTCCAACATATCATCCTGCCTTCCAAACGAACCTGAAAACACCTTTCTAAAATCAATAAAACCATACATATAGTACAGATAGTATAGATCAAACTTCAGTCAGATGATGGAAGAAATTTTGTCAGGTCAGTATTCCTAAATTGACTGACTATTTACAACCCGCTGATATCTGCGTCAACATGGATCACTTAGACTTGGTGAATAAATTCTCTTAGTTTCATCCCCAACATATGAACCGATCATAAGATAAGGTTTTAGAAACAAAACAGGCGTTTCATTTTGATGTATTTGTTCGTAGGCCTACATGCACATGTCATGTGTGGCTACAACTATGTATTTATTTATCTCCTTGTTAATTAACAACATAATCACCGGAGTCATTGAAAGACAACCATCTTCATCCATCACCAACAAAATAATGAATTAAATTTCTTACAAGACTAAATGAGTTCCACACATGATCTAAAATTCCGCCTCACTAAAAACGCATTTTCACAGACAAAACTGCTGACACTTAACTTTTTATAACATGATATCTTCCTATTTCCAAACACCTTTCTAAAATCACTAAAACTAATAGAATCTGGCAAAATGTCCAACTTTGTCTGGGGTCAAATTTTATGCCATTTACCTGATGTGTGTGTCTATCGGTAATAATAATGACATCTGACCTACCTCTCTTCTCAGAGACCCACTAGGGCAGTCCTGCATGAAATCTTTGTACCTGAAAATTAAATATAAAATGATTAATGATATAATAATTACGATCAACATCCATGAACATTTATCCACAGTTAATGGTTATTTTAGTAGACTATAAAGACAAGCCAATCTGTGGATTTACATGTGGTATTAATACACACTACATGAAACTGTTATCAACTTGAACATGTGTATCTTGGTAGCAACCAACGTATATTAGTTAGCTTGCTGAAGTTCAAGAACTTACATGCAAGTTATTGCTTGCAAGTTAAGCCTAGCTCCATGCAACCAAGCTTAGGATTTAATAACTTTAAGTTGTTTTATGAATATGAATTGCGTCATTGGTCATCATCGGTCGAAGATGGTCACAGAATAGCGTAAGTCAAATTTTCCAGGTTTCCAGAAAACTTCATTTTACTGTAGAGTTTAGCTTAGACAAGGCACTAGACAATATCACGTTCCACAATTTGAGATTATGCACATCCTTGCATTTCAGCAGCTGGCAGCTGTGCAAAAAAAGACAACTTACGAAGATAAGAGGGAAATGAACAGCAATAGAAAATATTCTCAGAACAATGATAACAACTGTAAATTAGAGTACATGTAACATGTCAGACAACAAAGCAATCTGCAATGCATACGTGAATTGGGAAGCAGAGTTTTATATTACCTGTAACTTCCATTTCATATAGGCTTGCTACTAAAGACTCTCTGCACAAGTTAAATGGCAAGCCACTCCCGAAACAGATGTACACGAATAATTCAACATCATAAAGGACATATTTGTTTATCCACTTGACAAAATGAACGATTACTGTTTACAACAGGCATACAAATGTATGTGGAATATATGGCGCACAGTAATATTTAAACGGATATTCCATATTTGGTCAGTGTGGCAAACTCACATATAGAAAAATGTGTATAATGTGTATGACTATAAGTATGTTGTATATGCTACCTGTTCTATGTTAAGTCGAGCCTGCAATTAAGCATCTTGACAGGGATATTGTCAGGCATGAAATCCCATCTTGTAAGCTACAAACTAAGTGGTACCTGACACATTTCACATGTATATTACATGAGAAATATTCAAAATATTACTTGGACTGAACAGGTTTTGAAATTTGTAAGCAACCCCTCAAAAAGTTATATGCAGGCCTGTTAAACAAGGACTCTAGATTTGTAGAAATGGGGGAGCGAGTGGGAGCAAGAGAGAAGGGGTTAAAATCTCACAGTTCATAATTATGGCTAACATTCACAGACACTTGGCACAGACATATGCATGGCCCTGCACATGTAAGCCATGGTTTATTTAAGCAACTGTCACAGGACCGGACAGACCCATGGGGACAGAACTGAATAAAACATGTCGCTGAACCTGCCTGCCAAACAGCCAATTAGCTTCTTGAAGAACGGACAATGTGGGAGACTGGCACTGCTGTGTGTTTGACGTGACAAACCTATAAAACATTCATTGTCTAATTTCTGCTCCTTAGCCAAACATCGTACCTACTCCTCACTTGAGGGTAAAACCAACAGCAACCGGCTAAATTCTGATCTGCTGCTGAGCTACAAGGCAACCCCACTTGACATGCCCCACAGAAAAACTTGGCAGGTATGGCCTTTGTGGCAACCATCGATACTGAACCTAAATTATATCATACAAGACTTCCAATTACATGAAATCACATGTATAAAAGTGTCTGCAAAGCCCAGCTTGTGGAAATGAATGAAGATTTTGGCTTCACACAGCTTCAGCAATACTGCAAACATGTCATCGCAACATTATGTTTAAACCAGGGGATTGCACATGGTTTTCAATGTTATAAGGAGAACTTCTAAAATCACTTTTTTTCTTAAACAGGGAGAAAATCTCAAGCTTAGTCAAAACTCAACAACTACAAGAGTTCTTACTCATAAAATCTGAAGACATGTACTGTACAGAAATGTGGATGAACTATTTTTTGTAATACAGACCAAAAGCCATCCAATAATTAATTACAGCTGATCAATGCTGTGAGATGCTTCCAAAACGGAACTGACTATGCAGAACCTTTGCCAAATGTGAGCAGAAAATGTTTGATGCCACTGGGCTCTAACGTTACAAAGAGTAAAATTCTTACAGCAATATCACTGTTTTGACCACATTTCATGGATAGAAGGTACAGTAAATATTGGGTTATAAACTTTACATGGTGTTTTTAGAGAAATTCTTAGACTACTCTGGTAGAGGGCATGTCTTCTGACATATTTCTTCATCTGTCTTCGAACATGTATTATTTGGGTTTCTTCTTTGTAGATCATTATTCTAGGTGTTTTTATCGGGAGTTTGGCTGCCGCTATAGTGGGTATGACATGAGGAGTGTATGTGTCCCTTCCCTACACCAGCTACCAGCCAGTTGGAGTTAATCTTCCATCTCAGGAGCAACTCACAAAGCAGTTCAGCTACGTGTAATTCAGTAAGATGGATTGGATTCAGTTTAATCAACTTGCTTAAAAGGAACTCGAACATATACAAAGCAATTTAGTCATTGAATTCACGCCTTGGTGTACTCGTAGATTAAGTTTCCAATTTTGTGGTACGGAGCAGTGAGATTAATTCGAGGAATTCACACCTGAGTTTAAATTACGTTTTACACCATGTTGGAGTTTCAGGAACAACTGCATGTACTGGTGTGGGGGACAAGTACAGGAAGGGCGGACATGAATCATGAACTGCGACATCAACATGCAGAACTAAAATATTAATGTACAAAAATGGATACCTTTAATTACATATTAAAGTGAGGAGAAATGACAAAAAAGAGATACAGAAAGAACACGATTAGAAATAAGGAAAAAAAAGAGACAAAAGAAAAAACTGTTCCCTTATAATGGATGTATCCATAGATCACATTTTGTCTCTCCAAAATGCTCAAACGAAAACATTTCAGTCAATCCAAAGCAAAGAATAAATTGTATTCGAACGTTTTTTTTTCTCATTTTCTGAAAACGGTATGCCAAGAGTAATATGTATAATTTATTACCATTTGAAAGATCTACAGATAAATGCATGAACAAAATTATCATTTCCAGCCGTTTAGACTAACATAGCTGAATTTCAACAGATCTCTCAGAATCCAAAAAAATGTGTCATGGGTAAAGTTTCAGATTAATTACTGAAAGTACATGCTTACCATTGTTTCAATTCCTTTCGTGTAACTGTAAGAATGAAAAAAAAAACAAAAAAAAAAACAGATTTATTGTTATACAGGGTATAACATATAACATACTTACCCATTAACTGAAAATAAATATATCATAATTTTATATCAATCTTTTCAGCCACCACTGGAAGCAATATTTCATTATCTTCTAGGAAAACTCTAGGATCAAAAGAAATAATTCTCATAGTTTTATGAAGCATATAGCTTATGTGGTGACACAAACAATTTTTGGCTTCAATTTTATAATAAGTGTATTCATAAACTATATCCATAATAAACTGCCTTAGCAATTGAAACAGCTGAAGATTCATGGTAATAGATATTACATATATCACATGTAGAGTCGTTACAACAGTTTCAATTTATTTACTTATATGACTTTCATCCCATACTCAAGAATATTCCACCTGCAGAAGGAGACAAGTTTACGCAGGAACACCTGTCTACCCGTGAAGAAATCCCCGATAGCTTAGAAGGCATAAAACACTTCTTGACGTAAAAGCTGCTGTGATGCGGCTGATGTGGCTGATGTACTGCTGATGTGACATTATATATGATGTTTGCATTAGAGACGGCGGCCATATTTTTCATAGTTCAAATCATCAGTGGTAGATCAACTGAATGTATATTCGGTATAAATTGTGTTCGAATGATTCTGCTATATACTATATGGTTTACATGTCATGAAATCTCGAAGTACACAGTAGCTGGGTGTTAATTTTCACATGATGACCTATGCGTTAACCTGGTGGAAGCATGCTTACCACATTAAAATTTCTTTCACTGAAAGTCGATAATTAATGCAAACATATCCCCATTCACAGTAACTTGTAGCAACAGCAATTGTAATCGAAACTGAAAATGCCAAGTACAAAGCGTTACTTCAAAATCTTGCTGCTTTCTAAGCCTCAGAATGCACCTTCAGCCTGAAACTTCAAAAGCTGCTGATGGTCCCTGGTCCGTGACTGGGGCTTAACTCGAACACGAGTGTTCTGTTGTGGCAAGCGTATCAGCATGCATGTGGTTTATTATAATCATAAGCTGGATTTGAACCTGCAGCTCCTGGTTCGGATGTGCAACGTCACTCTCCTGTCTCCTCTCAGGAGAGTGAAATTCTGCTTTCCTCATCACTCTGCTTAGGTATATATATGTAATATGGTGCACCAGCACAGTGTAATGACCCAGGAGCCTCTCACCAATGCGGTCGATGTGAGCTCAAGTGCAGATCATGAAAAGCTTCCCTTGCGGATGTTTGTCGGTTTCCCCCGGGCTCTGCCCAGTTTCTTCCCACCATAATGATGGCTGCCGTCATATAAGTGAAATATTCTTGAGTACAGTGTAAAACATCAATCAAATAAATAAATAAAATCACCTGTAATATGGGCATGGAGCCGGCCATGATACGTGCAGCTTACCTTGTTCCTTTCTGAAGTACATTTTAGGTGAGTGAGGTGTTACTCGCCATAAAATAGATAACTTGGATTCTAACATACATTGTAATAAAACCCTGGATTTACTTGCTTACTTCTCACCTAAAATGGCAAAACAAAGTGTGGAAAACCTCTGGTCAGCTATTTGCTCACACCCAGACTTGTGACATAAATACTGCTAGTAAGTATTGATTTGAAATGTAACTAAATATATATCTTCAATACCGGCCCATATTCTGATTCCAAGCAGTTCTCTGAGTGCCAGTAAGGATTTTTCTCCACAAGGTGTAGACTGTTTACCAAGCAAGTTTACTTAATTACCCAGGAAAATGGATCTGTTTGCTTTTCCCTGACCAACAGGCTACTGTGACCTCCCCCGCCCTCACCCGTACCCACCCATCTTAACTCTTCTCCCCAACAAACCAAGTCAAACGTCGATAATTGCGTTGGCCAAATATGATAGCTGAAACGATTGGGTGTAATAAGTTTGAATTGCATTTCTCAACCGCGTAATATGAGAGGTGAGCACACGACTTCTGGGCACGATCCCTAACGATTACTGTATACGTCCACGGTCATAATTGATGCCTGGATCATGCCACTTGGTCTCCAACCATCAATGTCGGGCTACAAACTCCCTCCAGGGAGCAGAGGTCACTTTTGTCTCTCGTTAATAAATAATAAACCTGACAAAGAGAGGCGCCAGTACGTCATTTCAGGACGCAATTCTGAATTGCTGTACCCGTTCATCCCACTGTCTGACAACACTACGTGCAGAGTACACAATATATATTTGCATGTGCACTGGATTGGGAAATACACTGTAAATTGACCATGATCTGTGTACGATAATTCACATGTACAAACAAACCACGGTAATCTTCATAAAAGCAATCGATGTGGTGCACACTGTTTTCTTTCTTTTTCTACCGATTTTTGTGAAGAGGCTCATTTGATCTTTTGTAAAGAGCACCCATAACCATAATATCACATACATGTAAATGTTTACAGTACCAGTTGCCATCGTAACTATGCATATGTAATGCATTTTGTTTGCATAATGTCTGGAAAGGAAGATTACAATATTTGCATACCTTTCACCTGCATCTTTCTGACAGGCTCCCCACATCTCACTGTTTGGGAGGCCTTGCCAGGGTTTTCTAGCCACTTTCTTGGATTGGTAACCACAATGAGCAACATTGGAAAACTGAGTTTTAGACAAATTTTGTATTGAGGTTTCATGAAATGAATTGGTGATATATATTGGGTTTTCTGATTTTCTGATTTGTTCAGAGTTTCCAAAAAGACATTGGCTAGAAAATCCTTGTCCTGAAGACAATAATAAACCACTGACAATGATCATGTGGCCATTCGTAAAATGTAACATTAAGTGTTACAGAGTTCACTCGTCAGCACATGTGATGTGCATGTCTGTATATCCACACTTAGAAACTAGAGTCTGTGAGTAATCTGCCAAAGCCAGGTGGTTCACAGCACTGTTCTGTCTGTTGCCATTAATGTTGATATCATATCGCCTCATACAATAAAGATCTGGGTTCAAGTACGCGCTCAAGAAGATAAATAGAGGACATTACTAAGTGAAGGCTGAATACCATAAATACTGTTCCAGTGAGAGGTGGAAATGATAACATCATTATCCACCTCTCACGAGGTATTTATGGTATTCAGCTTTCATTGTGCAATATTCTATTTATTATTTAGACCCTAACAGTATTATGATTTTGTGTACCTAAATGAGTTTTCGGCATTTTTTCCAGCCGTAGGCTGTCACAGACATGCCTAGAGAGTGACATCATGTACATGTCGTGTTATATGTCTTCTTGGGTGATATGAGAATGCAACAGTTAACTAAACTTGCATTATGATGTCATTCCACTGAGATCAGATTTGAACTTTATAAAATAAAATGTTTCTTTTTTTGACTGTCATATTGATATACTGACATTTCTGGGTGTGAAATATCAAAGTGTGATATTTCAATGGAGTGAAAATAACACTTTTATCAGTGAAGGAAATCCTGGGATTTCAATGCTGTGTAAATAATAAAAACTAGACTGTAACTAGGGGCTGTAATGTCTGGTATCTTCAGCATGGCATTCAAGTGAGGCAACATCATAAATATGTCTACCTTGGAGAAGTCTGCTACAGGGAAACACCGATCGCTGTAAAACGAAAGCCTAGTGGGAGTCACAAAATGCTGTTTGATGATGTCTGACTAAAATGAGAAAATCTACTTATTATAAATTTATTCAAGGATAAATGCAATGAAGAATATGCATAACGAGAGAGGTCAGTGAGCGATATAAAACATACCTCAAAAATAATTTTTAAGTCTAACATGAAATAAACGTCATAAAATATTACATGTGCTTTTGGTGCTGACACATTTTTTCCAGTGGTACGTGCACATCATCCTGCTCTTCAAACAAACCTCAAAGGACTGCAGCAGAGAGAGTAAAACCAGGGCAGCAACAATAGTGTGAAAAATGGCAAAGGATAACACGCTATTGGTGAAATTTGGTCTCTTGTCAGTTTACCTCAGTTAGGGTTTTATTCTAACTGTTGAGGTGTGCATGAAGTAACAACACACACGACCCAATCACCATGGCCAAGATGAATATAACTCTACGTCCTGGAATCATGCAAAGTGAGAAACTCAGTTACATCCAAAACTGATTTCTCCATTACAAATTTTGCAGTGACCTTGGCTTAACAAGATACCAAAAACCATCTGCTGTCTACATCCAAAGACAGGTTTACTGTTTATGCCGTAAATGCCTGTGAATTTCAGCAGTGAAGTGCAATTTTTGTTCAGCTAAATGAATGCAATTTTTTTTTTATATTTTGATTTCAAACTGAATTTTACTGAGAACTGAGTTCAATATCCAAGACATTTAATTTTTGCAACAGTGAAATTCAAGAAAATTCCTATAAAAGATCAGACGTCAAGCAGATCAACAAAGTTCGGGAAGGCTTGCTGTCTCAAACAGAACTTGGTGTTTCATCAAATACACTGGAGAGGCAAATACATTGGCAAAAATAACAAAACTGTGAACAAAAATAAGAGTTATCGAAACATTAACACGATAATCTCCACACAGAACCATGGAGGTAGTCAACGCTTTGAACCACAATTCACCGTGGCAGAAAACCCGAACGCTGTATTCGGCGATTTCACTTCTGGTTAACACAAATATCAGACCTGACTTCAAGGTTAAAAAACAAATAACACAAAGTAACTATATCTTAAGTAAAAATGATTGTTCATGTTCATTACGTTAATTATGTTTCTACATGGTCGATGTTAAATGTGAGTCATACTTCTTGGCAAGAAAAACTGCTAAGGACATGTCCGGGTCAAGTCCAAATTGTTTTCTTTTTCTAAACCCCAGGCATTTAACGTTCAGGTAATGGTTTTTGATTGGTTTCAGTTTTAAATTGCACGGTGTTGTGGTTGTGAAAATTAATGGTCAATTAATTTCTTTTATCAGGGTAAAATGTATGCTTCAAACTGAAGCCAGATAATGTTCTTTTTAGACACAACGACAGATATTGACTTAGCCATTTTCATTTTATCAATGTCATGAAACTGCCACATGGAACTTGAGGTTGAGTCATCAAAGGTTATACTGCTGACCTACATGGCCGAAGAATAGCAGTGGAATGTTTGACCTGTTGGAGTATGAAGAAAAATAAAATAGCATTCATATACTTCAACATGAAGTCTTTTCCCAAAGGCCATCAAAAGAGAAAATCCACCAAAAATTCTTTGCGATTTATACCTTTAAGTGCCCATGTAAATTCTATTTCAGCAACCATGAATTCCACAGCAAAATTTTGCAGTTATAGGTATAACAGAATTAACACCTCTCTATCCTTTGAGAGATTAATGCTTCTATGTGTTTAACCAAGGACAACTGAAGGTATACCAGCTGGCTTTTACACAAAATGCTTGTAACAGCTGCAGAACCATAATATGACGCTGTGACCATACTGCAGGGCATCGAGTGCTCGGTTAATGATGAAGGAAATTCGACATTAAATCCTCTTCTCGGCCGATTCGTGTAATTTACACCTGCATGGATGAAAGCGGGGGACTCGATCGCACCTGAATTAGATTTAAGGTCGGCTAACATAAAAGACATTAAGACTGCACTTCGGAATCCATCACATATTAATTATACTGGTGAGTTCTAGACACACCCACTTCGCGGGTTCTGTCACTGTCCGTGTCACTGGGGCATGTCAACAACAACACGCTCGGCTGGCATCGCGCGCTCCTTTACTTACAGTACGTGCTCGACAGTAAATCCTTCAAATCGTTCGAGGAGAGCCGGCTATGTCGCTGTCCCATCTCGCGCAGAATCGGTGAGAAATCTCCTCAGGACAGCCTTGGTTTGCCATCTAGTCGCAGAGACGAGTGATATCAGATTTGATTTAGGCCGCCATCTTCCATGGATTGCTGAGGTCACGTGACGGGTCGTCAGCGACACCTTTGGCTTCAAGGAAACAGCGAGGATTTCATGAATAATGGCAGCGTTAATGAGCTTGATACCAATAGTTCTATATATCGCCCACCTACGCTCCTGCAGCGCTGCTGTTGCTGTTGGAACGTATTAATATGTGTGACTTTACAGCACTCAGCTCTACTGCTTCACATGTGCATCCAGGTGGACGGAGCATTGATTTAGGAATGGTAAAAACTAGGCACATACATGTCTGGTTTTGGTAGTGATCGTCATAGGTTATGATCTCTTGCGGTCAGAGCGAATCCTTGTATATAGGACCTCTTTGGCCTATGTTGGCATTGATGACAATTATATTTCATGGTGGCTGTTTTAGGCCCATATATATAGCCATATGTTGCCATGTCGTGTCCAATAATTTGCTCTCACGGACTGCATTTAGACCAAATGCCAGATCGAACTTTACCGCGCTTGACTTTTACACGATGCTAAAACAGTAGGCCTGCGATCAACAAATTATGTCCAACATGAATCGTCATGATATGAATAAAATAGGCTTAATTACTGCGCCTTGGTGGCGTCAAATCCATTCATTCATTCATTCCGTGATATTGATGTCGATATTGGTATAGATTTAGCTCAGATTAATCCATGTACACATGTAGGCATATAGGCCATATATCTTCCTTCGCGGTACCGGAACAAAATTCCCGTGTCAAGTAGGATCTAATTCATTTGAGAGAAAACTAGGCCTAGCATGCACTTAATACATGTAGAAACATAATCGAAAGCATATTTTCACCACATATTCAAAATTGAAAAGAAAATCAAGCGCAGTTGCTAAAAACTGTCATATGGAAAATAGGCTTCTGAATGCAGATAGCCTATACGCTCTCAAGATTATGAATTATTGGATTGTTATTTAAATAAAGCCATGCATATATATACTCAAAGAAGGTAATTCTTAGCAGCTCTTGCTCCGATTTATGCGGTACGGCCACCACTTCACAAGTTACTAACGAACTTTTACGTGTGATGTACAGAATTTGACATGATATACGTCGATTATTGGAAATGGATTGGAGAAGGGAGGAATGGCCTACTGAAATTCTCGTACCACCCGATGCATGCAATGCCGGGAATGTGGCCTACCCACACAACATGTCAGTGGTTGAGATATCTCTCTAGGATCTGGAATGATACGCAAAGGCCTAAGTATGCATGAATATCCGAGTTGAACTAATATACAAGTATATAGGCCGGGGAAAGACATGGAAGGAACTATACTAATGGGTTATAGAGATTAAAGAAGTAGATGCTTGTTATAGGCAGGGTAGAGATATTAAAGAAATTATACTCGTGAATAATACACTTTCAACAAATACATGTCTGTTATTATATACGGGATAAAGACAAAATGTGGCTGTATGAAAGCTGTATTTTCATAACGCCCCCTTTTTTTTAAATTTTAAATTTTTAAATTTTTTTATTTGTTTTTAATAAGAAATGGTGGGCCGAAATGAATTTCATATGTGAGACATGCCTAAACTTATATCGATGGAAAAAGTCCGAACCTTTTTGAACAAAGGTTTGGTAGACAGTTGGAAACACTTCATCTCTGTCAAGAATGTTTGTACACAGGTACATTTGTCGCAACGTAACAGTTCTCTGTGAAAATACCTTTACATACATATACACTGTGGTGGATTAATATTCAGTTTGTTGGTAGTCTTATAGTAGGTACAAATCCGGAATTAATTGGACGCATTGTATATGTTTCGCTTCAGTACGTATCATACGCACGTATTTTTTTTTTACACCTATACGCCCTTTTTGGTTCAGAAGGTTTATATGGCCGTCATATGACTTACTCATGAGCACTTTGTATAAAGAAGAAAAAAAGATCTTCACATGAGCGTATTTTGAATGGCTAAAGTAATAGCCAATGCCTATATTTTAGAGGAATTTGCCAAAAGATAGTAAAATGACGTGAAGCTATTAAACACAGTGTTCTGACACAAAGTCTGGTATCATGTATACATATACACATCATGTACACATAATGCAAATGGGTTACATCCAGGGGTACAGTACAACATACCTGTAAGCTACACGTCCCCATACATCTAACATAAACTGTTCTAATTCTCTTTGAGAAATCTGTCATAGCCTATTCAAACCCCGGAAGAGGACTGGGGCCGAGTAGTTAAGGTGGATAATGAATATGTTGTATTTATTTATTAATTTGTTTACTTATTTATGTCCATAATGCCACAGTCAAAATTTCTTTGGCAGTATGAGGCGGTGTTGCTTTGTAGCAGAAGAAGCGCCCCAATGTCTATATAGATTTATATATAATAAATGCTGCCTCACTGAAACGCCATCCGAAAGACACCAGACATGATGCCGATTGTGACGAATTTCTATTTCACCTGTGCTTTCCCTGTAGACATATATTGCTCCGTCCCTTACAAGTATGCGTTCTGCTGGACCGGGTCCACCATTGTACATTTATTTATTTGATTGGTGTTTTACACCGTGCTCAAGAATATTTTACTTATACGACGGCAGTCAGTATTATTGTGGAAGGAAATCGGGCAAAAGACGGGAGATCCCACGACTATCCACAGGTTGCTGACAGACCTTCCCACTGGAACTCACGGCGACCGCATTGGTGGGAGGCTTCTGGTTCATTACTCTGCGCTAGCGCTGAGCCATAATAATAATAATGACCTTGCAGACACCATCGATGTTTCTCCGTGTATGACCAATCGCTTGTATGAATCGATAGTGCTTATGTTTCCCAATGATGAAATTTGCCGAAGTAGTAGAATGGATCGTGTGTTCGCGATTCGGGACAATATATAAACAGGTAATAGTTGAGTGGAGTTGTTAGGGTTGGAGGGAGTTGCAAAAACCCAGAGAATGATGGAGACAGGAAGCGGTGGGAGTAAACGGGGTGGGGGGTAATGGGTTTTGGTGCCTTGGGGTTGTTGAGTGTGTACTGCCCTGTCCAGTTATATCACAGTGGTCAGTGTTTGCCGGTGTGAAAAAATGGTATCACCTTTTGCTCCATGGTCTACTTGCAGCCCATAAACCTTTCGATTTAAACCCAAGGTCGAACCATCCAGAATCAACAATAGGTCTAAAGATCATTGCTAAAGGACTGAGTGGATTGCCTGCATAATAACTATCATCGTAACAGTTTGGGTTAATTCATGTTCACCCATTTTGCACCAGAAAAATAATTTGGGCACTGTGATCAAACTGTGATTTCCTGATGGACAACGACGTGTGTTTTTCCCCGAGAATACCTTGAGCAATGGTCCGAATTGAAAGTGGTCCAAAATAAAACAAATAAATGTGACCAAAGATTTCATGTTGTGTTACCTATATAGATGCATGTGAATCTTGTGAACGAACACCGCATAAATAGTGGGCAAAATATCAAGGAAATGCTTAGCCTAATGACTCGAAAAAAACTCATACCTCCAAAACTGTCAACCCATGTAAAGGACAATAGCGCGGCCGGGACAAAACCGACCCAAAGATATGGTAACCAAAACGTCATTGTGAAAACCATTTGTGATCCCAGAGGCAGATGCCTAAATGAAAGGAGGCCAAAAGGCTGCTGCCCCACACGAAATGGGAACCAGAGGACCGTGTATCAACGAATTGCAAATGAAGACAAATAGGGCCAATTAACAGCCTACTGTCCACAGTCCAGCACACGCTGGCTTCCCCTCCTGCCGTACGTGGGAAGGTCCGCCAGCAACCTAAAGATGGATTTCCGCCGGACCCTGCCTATTTTCCTCCCAAAATAATGCTGGCCACAGTGGTATAAGAGAAATATTCTTGAGTAAGGCGTAAAACACCAATCAAAGTATATGAAATAAAGCAAAACCAAGAGACCATTGGGCCAAAAATTGCTATCGAATAGACCGTTGCACCACCGAACTGTTAATCAAAAGATCAGCATGAACAACTGTTGATCACGAGATTTCTGAACGAATTATGAACCAAGAAGCTGATGGCTAAATGATACGAGGCCAAGAAGCCACTGGCCTAAAGAAACGGTAACCATTGCACCCATGAATTGTGAGTAAATTGAGGCCGATTATGAGCTTACTGTCAACAGAAATTTGACCAAGAAGACATTTCTACCAATGAGTTATTAACCAAAATGTCAAACTCCAAGGAGTCCAAGAGACCACTGGTCCAAAAATTGCTATCAAATAGACCATTGCACCAACGAATTGCGAGTCAATAGATCGATGGGAAGAAATGCTGATCACGAGACTTTTGGAAATTATGAACTAAGAAGATAATGGCTAAAAGGAACAAGGGCAAGCGGTCATCGGTTCAAAGAAACAGTAACCATGAAACCATTGCACCGAGGTATTGGGAACCAAAGAGGTCAACAGCTGAAAGGAACGTTGTCAAGAGACTACTGACCTGAAGAAATGGAGACTAGTGAAACTGGTGTACCAAAGAACTGTGATTCAAGAGATCAATAGCTAATAAGAAACCATGCCAAGAGGCCACCAACAATAGAAATGTGATCAAAGAGAACGATATCCAGTGAAATGAAAATCAAGAGGTTAGTTACACAAAAGAGGTAATAACCTATTCTGATGTGAATCCATTGACAGTTTCTAGCACATAAAAATTCTAACCTACAGGATATAGCGACTCTTATAGAAATGCGAATCTAGCAGCTAATGACTCGGCTTCAGTAGGCTATCACGACACCAATTGCCTGGGGCAGCATTGAGCCCTTCGTCGATAGCGTGCTGTGTGACATGCAGTAGTGTAATTGCACCAGCTGGCTTTTCTACAGCTATAAGCCGAATCCATTGATCTGCCTACACGTCCAACCAAGATTCTCTTGGGCGGATTACCTTCATTTATCGCTAATAATAGTACAAAAATTTTCCTCTTGGGTAAAATTCTGCCGCTGCATGCGGTGTGTGAAATGACATGCGCGCATCTATACTCCATTCTCTTCTGGTATTTAAAGGTGAACTGTCCCGGTTGATATTTGTTTCGCGCAAAATTGGCACGGTAGATATTAAAAGTGTCTGCATCATGGAGCAGAAGTGATCGCTACATTTTAAAAAGATATTTTTTTCAAGACTGATAGGCTGAGTTTCCCGAAGCTTGGTATTCTCTACACGCTTATCTGCCCTTGATGTCCGCTTGTGTATGCCGTCACAGTGACGGTTTGTCGTTTTTGTGTATCAATCAACTGTGCTAATCACACAATGAATTACGATGTGTTTTCCTGCCTTCCCATCATGCGACGTGACCACTTCGAACCGAATAGGTACTCTTAATTATGCTCTAGCGATTTTGGGGAGACGTGTTTTGATGCGGCATATGAACTAGTAAACATTGGGCCTCAAAACTTGAAATGCAACACTAACGCCATTCAAGGGCAGACAAGTAATTTTCTTCTCGGAATTTTTGGTGCTAAATATTTTTTTTTATTTTCTGCAATTAAAAATACTCACAGATGCATTTTTTTTTTGTTTCCATTATTTTTTTATATATATATATCACTGGTAAGCCAAGTATTTGTCATTCTGGCATCATAACATTGGAGCACTGCAAGGTTTTGGTGTCATATCTGGTGTCATTGACATGGTGTTTCAGTGAAGCAGCACTAGAAATATGTCGACATTGGCGTCAAGAGTTTAACATGTTGGTCGAAATAATCTTAATAATGTTGACAAAAAATTCCGGCCGTAAAAAAACACTGGCATTTAAATACACCTATGTCCAGATATCACATAATATGTATGGAATAGGTAAAGGCACATGCCTACCAATCAGTGGGCTAGAAATAGGCTTTGGACAGGGAATTTGTAGGTAGGCTATCTCACTCTGTTAGACCTTGATGTGAACAAATGACGGACGACCCTCGTAGAGCCGGTAGCAGGATTCGGTTAACTTACACGTCATTTAATTGCAGCTGTATATATATATATTTGACAATCTACTAGATCACAGTCACATCATCGATTATGAAATGAAAAAAACTTTCTGAAGAATTTGCAGCGGATGGAATGTAAAACAGAAAAAAACTGAAGAAACTCGGCTCAAAATCACATCTCCACCGGCTGCCCATGGGGACTCCTAACCATTCTCTGATAAATTTGTGTCTCATGGGACTCGATTTTATCTCGCATAGGCTAATCCAAACCACTGGTTTATTGAGGGAAAAGAGAGTGAGGGGTTTCTCCATCTCTTGTTTGTGCCATGCATGTTTCCCGCCAAATACTCGTGAGCCAAAATGGAATATCCGTTATGAGATAGGCCAGGAAGACATGTTTACTTTGAAGTGTTGATAGCGTACTTCGTAAGAGAACAAGAGAATAATTTGAACGGACCATTTCCATGCAGGTTGCAAAATGTCTGCTTGTTGTCTTCTCAGCTGCAAATTGTTCTTGCTGTGTGGTGACACGTCTCCTTGATCTATGAGCTGATCCGGATTTTGGGTGCACTTGTACACCTGGCAACAGATATGGCGCAAATATGCCTCCCGCCACCTATTCCCTCCATACAGGCCTACATCGGGCAGATGAGACAATGCGAGAAGAAATAGGTGTAAACAAGAGCAGAGGTACAAACTCATTAGATGAGAACCAATATGGCGTGTATGTTCGTCTCATGCAAGAAAGTTCGTTAGAAACTTGCCAAATGTGTGTGGTTTTCCAGGGGCACTCCGGCTTTCTTCAGGTGCATATATGCTTGATTATGGGGTTCAACATCAATCAAATAAATAAATAAGTTACAAGTATAAATAAATAAAGGTACCTCATACGGGTCTAAATATATATACGGGTCTATATATATACATTTACATATATATATATATATCACAAAAATAAAAATGGACATTTCTTAAACTGTGAATAGGATTCTTTATATATATATAAGAATCCTATTCACAGTTTAAGAAATGTCCATTTTTATTTTTGTGATGATTGATAACAGAAATATTGCAGTTCAAAGTAATGAAAAACGCCCACGCGGTGAAAATCCAAGGGGCCGCCATGATCTCAATATTAATCAATCAAAGGAGAGATATTTCTATCACCCGAGAAGGCATCTCTTCCGCTGTGACGTCACCAGTACCTAGTTCATCACTGCCATATAAAAGTAGTGTTAAATCAGCTATTTTCCTCGTTATTACGAGACAATTCTGATATACTTTAAAGACATTTTCAGCGCGAAAGTGGTAGTGGAATACGTTTAGGGTTATTCCCCAAGGTCTCAACCTGGCGGCCAAAGTGCGTGGCCTTCGATTGTAATAATAAAAGCAACTGTACTTCAGGCATAAATGAGTGTCTGGCCCCTAATACTGAAGAATGTAGGGTACGGATGACACGACACGTCTCTAAAATGGCGTATGTTATGGCCTCGTAAGAATTCCAGATTAAAAGATTATTTTTAGAATTACCAAACATCTCATAAAAATGCCTTTGCCCATTTAGGTCTGTGTGGACCCCTCTTCTGAAATAACTTCGGTTATACTTTTTGTTGTTTTTTCTTTTAAATCTTTCTTTTACCAGGCAGTAGTCCACATAACAACCATAAGTTAATTTGAATGGACCACAGATCTTAAACATGAAAGCGTTTCCATGGAAATCTAGCCAACTTGGCATATGAATGCTTTGTGAAATACACGCCTGTCATACACCACGCTGTGACGGAAAACAAATTGCACTAATTCAGAGTGAGTCTATTGCCAACATATTTGTATGTTAGTAGTGCTCTGGTACAGAGATATTAAGAAATAAAGCCTGTTAGCATTGTATGTAAGATCAACAACTTCTAGATACAATTTACAATTTGTAATCCTTAATACCGTTACAGGATTATATGGTTCTATGAATATTACTATTACGTAACGTAGTTCTCAAGAGCCTCTTATACAAGCAATTGTGTTTTATTATGCAATTCGAAACAGGGGGAGGCTTATCTGGCAAAACTGTAGTGTCAACATGCCATATATTTCTCATGTTTTATGGTTTGTAGCGCTTTGACTCGGCCATGTATCGACCTTAATTGCACGGAATATCAAACCATGGTAGAAATATACACGCGTGCCAGCGAGCGGTATGTCAGCTGCCAAGGGCGCCAAACGGGACAGCCGAGAGTAATCTGTCACGCTTGGTTACCCCCCGTGTAATTGGATACTTTAATGTGTACGGATTACAGTTAGGTATACCACATAAGGTTCGTCCATTATAGAATTATGAAGATATTTATTTAACCTTGAGTTATTCATAATTATTCGACCGGTCAGATCGACTACCGCTATAGGTACATTGCCGTCTAGGTTGTAGGACCGCACACACACGCACCGGTCAGTATTAAAGTAGGGGACTCGGACTTGTAGGTAAGTCTATATATGTGTACATTAAAATGTATATACATTTGTTTACGTATGTTAGGACTGAAATTATACATTTCCTCTTTTCCTCTATGGAAAACAATGTTATGTCCAGTGGCATTGCTTCATTGGTTACCAAGCGGTCAGACAGCACCTATATTCATCATATGATCTTTGCTCAGTCGGTTAGCGCTCATTCGCAGCGCACCGATCCAGAAGTCAATGCGGTCGCTGTGAGTTCAAGTCCAGCTCATGCTGGCATCCTCTACGGCCGTATGGAAGGTCTGCCAGTAACCTGCGGATGATTGTGGGTTTACTCCGGGCTCTGCTCGGTTTCCTTCCACCATAATACTGGCCGCAATCGTAAAAGTGAAATACTCTTGGGTACGGGGCAAAACACAAACCAAATAAATAAAGAGATAAATAAATAAATATCGTCTTTGTTGCTTTTGTTTCGGGTGGTTTGCTATGTTACATATTATCCTGTATAAATGTCCTTCGTTACGCAGTCTTAATGCTTGGAACTATCCCATATAGATGAAACACTGTATATACAACTGTGTTAAACATGCGCAGTGCTTGAATGATCAGTTGGTAAAGATAAGTAGGCGGTTTGTGTGTCCATGGAAGTAAAACAGTTTTCATCTCCATGCTGTGTTTAACACACATAAGGTGTATCGGACTATGCAGTTCTCCTGCACATTCGATCTTTAAAATAATATTTTCATCCCGTCAAATTGCAAATCGTTACGCACATGACAAATGCCCAAGTTGCAGAAAGTGTTAGTGACGTCATTAGCAAAATCATACACGATGCCTATTTTTATGCATATGTTATCAGCACAGACACAAATAAGTGACCATTTCAAAGTATGTCAACAGTTCTGTGGCATACATGTATTAGGAGCTGAACATCAAAAGTCTATTTGGAAAACCCTTAATGGAATCACACTTACCCTGTAGTAATCCGGATTTGGATTAACGACCATATTAACCAGTGTGAACAGGGTATACCATTTCCAGCCAGGGCGAAAGTCCTTTCGGCACAAGCGGGATGTTAACTTATGTATTTAAATCGAAGCTGACTGCCTGACGCTGAAGATGGAATTTCGTGACTTAAATCCTCGAGCCTTGGTGACGATTCCAAAAAATCTGCCATAGCATGAACTTGCGTGTCTCTCACAATAGCCAATCAAGGAAGATTTTGCACCCCTTTAGTTAGGAATAAACCAGAGAATACACTGTCCTGATCGGGATTACCGTGTTTATGCTAAGTATTCGCCCCCCCCCCCCCCCCCCCCCGCCAAAAGTGCTATTAAACGGTATAAATATAAGATATCACCTTACTTTCCAAGCAAACCTAAAGAATACACGTCGCAGGCTTACTGTGTAAGGTCGAAATGTGCTGGTTCAATCCCACTGGCAGCTTTGGACAGAAACTCCTCAAATTCCCTCCACCCACTTGCCCATGAGAATACCCACGTCCATCCGCAGGTTGCTGGCACACAGAGGAAGCCATTATAAGCTAGACTTGAACTTACAGCAACCTCCTTGGTGGGAGTTTCCTTTGTTCATCGAGTTGCTGTAGCGTATTAACTCCTCAGCCGAGATCGCTGTGAGTTCGTCCAGCCAACGCTGGCTTCCTTTCAGGCCGTACGTGGGAAGGTCTGCCAGCAACTTGCGGATGGTCGTGAGTTTCCCCTGAGCCCTGCCCGTTTTCCTCACACCATAATGCTTTACTGCCGCCGACGCATAAATGAAACATTCTTGAGTTCGGCGTGAAAAACCAATCAAATAAATAAACAAATAAATAAATATTTGAATAAATAAATCATTCGATGGCTCAAATTCTGATTAGAATGGGTGAATTCCTTGATCAAGTTTACACATGTATTCTAGCCAGCTTTCGTCCAATATTAACTAGACATGGCTGTAAAGGAATATGAATTCGTGTGACTATTTTCTTTCTTTTTTCTCCACATGCATTCTAGCTATATAGCTCTCACTCAATATGCACTAAACATGACTACAGGTATGCGAATTGGTTTGCCTTTTTTTTTTCTATATTTTATAAACTTGTCGCAGACAAGCCGGTATTGTCATCAGTTTAAGGAGATCATTTCACTACATATTTTTCAAATCTTTAAAATTAACTATCTTACATTTGATTCAAGGTAGCATGTTGATTACGCCCACCCCTCTATTGTCAAGAAAAACAAATCCAAAGCACTTTGTTTTTGAATTCCCGTTCTCAAAGCCTATTAGTAATGCATATTAACATGTTATTTTATGTGTAGTCAACGCATAGTTCATCGTTCTGTTGTTCTCTGCTGGGAGGAAACTGTGTCTGCAAGATGGTGACAGGAGAATGTAATTTAAATTTCTCGCGGATTCCGGTCTTAGTGGGGTAAACTAAAGTGTTCGAAGTAAACCACCAAACTTTAGTAAGTTACTGGCGAACTTTCCTACGTGTCCCATGCGTAACTCATAAACTGGGTCTATGATAGAAGGCAAGCCGTCTTCCTACACGCAAGGCGGTACAAGAGAGCACCGACGACCGCTTCTATTCACTAGGACCATGAGAGCAATCTGGGAAATTCGGCCTCTGAGAATGCTCTGTAAAAGAAACAAAGAACTTTGGTATTTGAAAATTTCTTAAATATTCCATAAAAAGCGAACTGTTACCTAAATTAACGTAGTCTTCTCTTATAAGGGTCAAGAAATCATGCATATATATGGACATTGCGGGAGGTTTCGCCTTCAGACAGCCTAGCCTGTACGGTCTTACGAATGCACTTTTACTGGGGTTGTTTTATAAAATATGCAGATCTTGATTAGAGGAACTCGCCTAAATGTAACTACAGTATAGGATCTCCCAGGTATAGTTCTATTAATGTCCTATAATTGAACATTGACCCTTTGACCGCACCCCAAGTCTGCGCCATGCACAGCGGCCACTCTCATATACATGTACTATCTGTATATATACGCATCCACTATTTTGGCGGGTCATGTGGAACGGAAAAAGAGCAAGAATATAGGATATACAGACAGAGAGCAAAAAAGCGATGTTTTAAGTAACTGGACGGTCGGTTGGTCGATCAGTCAGTGTATGAGAGTCTGTAAATCACTCAGTGTGCAAAGAGCCTAATCATCATCGTCAGCCAGCGGGTCAATCAGTCAGGAAATCAACTTTGTCGTCAGCCAACCAGTAAGTACATCTGACATTCAGTCAGTCAGTCATATACATAGCAATATAATCAGTCAATCGGCCAGTCAGTCCATCGATCGATCAAACAATGAATCAACCAACCAGTCAATGAATCAGACCCATGTAAGTATCAGATCGAGTCAGTGCGTTGATCACTTTGGCAATCAGTCCTCCCATCGATCAACCAATCAGTCAATCAGTCAGACCAATGTCAGTCCATCAGTCAATGCATCGATCAGTTCGGATATCAGTTTGGACATCAGCCAATCAACCCATGATTTAGTCACTCAGTACTTCCGACATCATGTCAATCATGGAACATACACTCGCTCAGACTCCCGTTTGGCCAATGAATTCTTTGCCTTCTCGTAATAGACTATATTATCTCCGAAACGCATAGTCGTGAAGATATGATGGGCTGGAGCCCTCTTCACAGCTTTTAGGCTGGCCAATTTGGTTTCAGTAGATGTCTCAAGAGCCTTCCGCGGCATCAGCATCGTCGCCGAAAGAAATATTTAATGAAGACACCACAATTGCTAAACTGAAGGTTGAATTTAAAAGTACCGCTGTTGATATCTCGTTATCACATTGTTCTGTCGGTAGTAGCATAGTATGAACTCTTGCTTAAACATTTGGATTTTGTCGACTTTTAGTACTGTTCAACTATGTGAAGTCTATGGTGAGATTTGTAATCCCGAGCATGCGCTCGAAGCAATAGGCTATCCTGGTTCTAGGGCTTCACAATCTTTTCGTTTGAGTTCACGAAGGTCTGGAACCTGGATGGCAATGTGTGCAGCTGGTCGGTGAACCCCAAGGGAAGTTTAAATATGAAATCACCCGCCAATGGAGAATGCAACTCGTTGTTATAAACGTTATTATGACAACATGGTGGAACCATGCATGCGAAGTTGTGCAAGTTGGTAAGGAGAAAAACAGCACGACTCGCCAGGGCTTTAGGGCTAGTACTATAGATAGTCCTAATCTAATCAATATTCTACCATCACCAGTGAATTGGGACCTCTCTTAATAGAGGCTAAGCGTTCTACTGAAGTGGACCAGACATAATACCGTACATTACAATGACATTTAATTATTGTTGTCTCGGAGTACCATGAGTTCTGCATGTGTCGCTCAGCGAGTTTGTAGGCTAGCGTCTAGACATGGAATCACTCAGTGTCGGTTGTTCCATTTGTATGCACAAATGACAGTAACGGTCGACGTACTAAGCATAGTCTGAGGGACAGCCATTTGTTCCCAGTCTGTGTTTGGTCGTACTCTCCAAAAACGACTGTGTAGGCCTACCACGTGTGCATAAACTGTAACAATCTGAATCAAAACTGAACATGTACAGCTTTAGTGTTCTATGGAGGTAGAGGTACTGGTATACAAATTGTGTACTTGAGGGAACAATGATATGCTATATTGATAGTACAGGCTATTGTGTATCTTTAGTACACAAAAGCGTGGATGCCCAGTTTTGTTACAGTTAATTGTGTTTCCGTGATACAGTTTGTGTACTCGTGATACAGTTTGTGTACAAGTGGCACACAGTCGTGTTAGTAGAGAGTAGGCCCTGACAGGAAAGGGTCGCGTGAGCCTGTATTTTGGTGCAAAACATTTAACACGAAAATGAAAATCGCTTTTTTAATGACGCCGGTTATCAGCCAATCAAAATGTGTGCATGGCTGTGACAGTTTGAAATGATTTAGTCAAAACAAGTTGGTGATGAGTGACAAGATTACCAAGGATATGCAAAGGTCATGTGCGTAAACTCCCCCCACTGTTTCCAGAAATCTCGAGCTGGCGGTATGGAGCTTACAATTGCTTTCAAATCTTTAATCTCGCAGTTCTATGGCTTGAAGAATTTCATAGAGACCACGGAGTAATGTGTTAAAATTATATCAACCACGGCAATGTAGATGTCTAAAACTACACTACATGTAATTATATATGTTCCCCCGCTGATGGTCGCCTATTAAAACAAATGTTAGAAATACGAGAAGTTACTTCGTTAATCCCTTGTTTTATTAAATGACAGAAAGGACAATTATTCTAACTGACCAAGGGTTGTGTAGCCAGATATTCGCCTCATTTATATAACAATAAAGTCTCAGTCCCAGGCTTCAAGACTCCTGACCTCAACATGTCTCCTCATTGGTCAACAGTCTGGTTGACGCAAAGGGGACTGTTCTCAAACAAACCCTCACTCCCCCCTACCCCACCCACAAATCTTGACACTGAACGTAGGTGCTTACATCATGTTTCTTTTAAATAAGCAATTTTCATTTTACTCCGCAGGCTTCAGATCATTACTGAAATCTTGGAAAATGGCACAGAGGCGCCCTTCTCGATCCCTGAAGAAGAAACTGTTAACTTCAGACGACATCGAGAGTCTGGTTTCACGGGTGAGTCAACCTACGGTGTCGTTTTGTCGGCGGTCCGTGCTCTGGTCCAAGGAGCGACGGATGTTCAATCGGCATTTCGCAACGGAAAACGAGGAGTTTCGGGAGCGTCCATACAACTATAAGGAATACCCTACACTGCCGCGCCACTACCCAGGTACGTGGAGAGTGGCGAATCAGGCAGAGATAGCTGCGATTGTAAACCGATTGACCAGACCCACGAGGACGAGTTGTGCTAGGAGAACGCCGTTTTTGCCGCCTACACACACTGTCCCACTAATAGCCTGCAGAGCTTGATGTATGGACCCCAACGTTTGCTTGAAAGTTAAAGCCAATTTTTGCTTGACATTTGACGTCATTTTGGCTTGGAATTTGACATTATTTTAGGAGACATTTAAGAGCCCCTACATTTAAAATCAAGTTAGATGGAGTAGCCTGGGTTCGGTTTATCGTTGGGAAGGACGTGTCATTTTATGTTCATGCTTAACGATATTTTGGAAAACAACTTGTTGCATTGCTCTGAAAACCTTAATTGGGTTCATGGGGCGCGAACTAATCGGATGGTCAAATTGGCCTTTGTCGAGCCAACCAACCGGACAGTTAAACTGGGTTTTCAGCAATCCAACCAAATGGGCAGTCTTGTTAGGACTATGGGGAGCCAAACAACCGGACAGTCAAGCAGTGTTTACGGCAAGCCATCCAATTGGACACTCATATTGAAACTATGGGGAACCAAACAATTGGGCGGTCAAACTGGGTGTATTGCAAGCCAGTCAACCGGGCGGTCATATTGGGACTATGGGGATCCAAACAACCGTGCAGTCAAACTGGGTCTACGGCTAGTCGGACGGTCAAACTGAGACTATGGGTTCCAACCAATCGCGCAGAACTACTGCAAGCCAATCAATGACGCAACCAAACTGGGGTAATGACTACTCAAGCAGTATTGCAGTCATACTGGGGCTGTCGGGAATCAAGGAACCTAGTAGTCAAATTGAGACAATGGAAAGCCAACCAATGGGACAGTCAGTTTGGGCCTATGGCGAATCAACTAATCGGTGCGATTCATCCCGTGACATGACATATCCCATGATGCGATTTATTAGACCATGAGATGGTGACATTTATGTGATTTATCCCATCATGCTGTTTATCCTATCAAGTGAATTACTTGAGTGTGCGATTGTTTTCATCATACGAACTGCATGTACCTCATCACATAATTGTTCTCATGATGCAATTTATCTCATGATGTGGTTATCTGACCGTGTCATGTGACTAATCATACATGCGATGTATCACATTACACGCGATTTAATCATTTAGATAATTGGAGCATTGGAGCTACTTATTCCATGTATCTCATTTCATGCGCGTTATCTCATGTGTGTCGTGACACAGGGGGTGGAGGGCGCGAGGGTAGTCCTGTTATGAATCAATTTCATTCCACGACGAACTATTTTTCGTTAAAGTTTAGTTTTCGCAGTTTCAGAAATTTCGTTTTCGATTTTCGTTTTTGGCTGCCGTGTCATTAATATACAGCTACTCGTCCATAGATGTCACAGATCGGTAACTTGTGCCCTGCTATTGTCTTCGTGAATATAACGTATTTCGAACTTTTCAGTCCTGTTATTTTCGAAGAATAGTGTGCGATTATCATGTGCCCAAAACTGTGGCATTGCTATTTTTCCAACTTCCAGTATTATGTAAATGCTTATTGTGGTAGGGATAAAAATGGCAATGTAGCATACACGTGTACATTTGGCAGGGGTCGATTCCGGAAAGGCATTTCTGACTGAGGTTAAAATCTGAAATGTAATTTTAGGGCTTATTTTTAGGCCTTAAAAATTAAAATATTGAATACCTCATGAATGTTACCCCAAAGCAAATGTTTCAAAAGTACAATCTCCGGTACCAAAAACTAAGCTCTGTGACGACATTTTTGACCGAAACAGCTTTGGGGAATCGGCCCTTGATGCATGCGTCCTTAGGCATCTGGACTCCAAACCACACGGCCGGAGACCTAGGCCTAAAGCTTGGGCATTGGGACTCCAAACCACACGGCCGGAGACCTAGGCCTTAAGCTTGGGCGCCGGGACTCCAAACCACACGGCCGGAGACCAAGACCTTAAGCTTGGGCATTGGGACTCCACACGGCCGGAGAGCTAGGTCTGAAGAATATGATTCTGTTTGATGACATCACGGATTGGTCCATCTCACATTTTCGTAAAATTCCTTGGATAGAAAGAAATACCATGTTAGTACAAATGTGTTTCCCACGACAAGACTATGCACTCTTTCCTTTGGTTCAAGCCAGTGACTGATGACGCCTTGACGCCATGACGCCACTAAATCTCGACGCCACGACGCCATCAAATGTTTAGTCACTGTACACCTGTATTATCCGGCTAAATTTTTTGTTGAGATGTTGTCTGTGTTGTCTTTGGCTTAGAATTACCAAACCCTCTCAGACCGAGAGTATTTTATAGAATCTTTGTTATCCATTGACTTCATGAAGTCTGAAATAATAGAAAGGAGGACGGATAGGAACGTTTGCCTGTCATACATAATCCCCAGAATATGTATATAATATACGCATGCCATTTGTTTTTTTTGATGGCATAGAATGAAATGTTTTGTCAAACCTCGTTATGTGTTTAAACAAATATAGGGAAATAATTTGTTTATCATTTCAAATCATTTTACAAATACATGTTTGTAGATAGGATGATACTCGGTATGCCGTGTGCTTTGATATTGTAATAAATATGTGCCACTGAACAATGTCTACACTGATATGTATACAGCGAAACAACATTATATTGTTGTATACTCTAAATGACCTAAAATGTCGTCCATGAGTGAGGTGCTTATTTTTGCTAATGCTGAGAGTTTTATGCATTTAACAAAGTTGTTTCAAGGTTTGCTTGGAAGCTAGTATGATGTCCTACTGGAACAATGTAAATTTTAGCACCAGAAATAATATTTTTTGACATTAATTTGCCCCTAAAAATGCACTTTTTGGGTTTTAGGTCATTTAGGGTAATTTTCTTTAATTATCATCTACGCATCATCCACTTCGTACATTTATTTATGTTTATGGCCGAACAGTATTCTTGTATAAATGTTTTTGAATTATATTATTGTTGAATGTATAAACAATGCTGTGACACAAGAATGACTTTATGTAAGGAAATATTATTGAGCATATTGCGCTACACGTGAAGTTGCTACATATATGAACAAGAGCCCTTGCGCATATCACGTTGTGTGAAGAGTAAATGTGAAGGCGGCATAATACTTAATCCCGTGAAGTGGCGCTGTTGTGAAGCAAAACCTTGAGCCATTGATTTTTACGTCAAACATTGATTGTATTGCAACGTCTACAGTGTTGCCATGTACCCGTTTCTGTTGTAACGTCGTGCTGCCGTCAATGTGACGTCACTATGATGAACCATGAGAGGACCATTTCGACCTGTATAGCCCTGCTGCCTGGCGTTTGATGGGTCCCCACTGGGCTAATGCATCCCCGTGTTCACATCTGCATATAGGCCTAGTTATGTTATTCGTAGGCGCTATGTGTATATACTATAACGTCACTATAACGTCACCATACAACACATCCGAACGTATACACTGAAAATGTTTTTGCATGTATTAAATGCTACACCGTGTAAACAGCATTGTAAATAACACGATATTATGTTGATAATCTCATTGATATTAATATCTTTGATTTCTTAGTAAACAGGTATATGTAATGGATATGTAATGGAAACTTTGCATAAATACAATGTACAAATATGCCTTGGTTTTTCATTATTATTGTGCACATGTGTTTGGTTGATTGGCGTAGTAAAGAACGTTTCACTTACACGGCGATTGCCAGGTTTACTGGTGCAGAAAGCCGCTTGTCTTTCTTCGGCAAAATCTGAATAAAACCCATTGACTTAAACAGCTGCAGCTGAGATCCGACGAAAGCTGGTTTCGAACCCTCGACCTCTGTGTTATTGTGTCGAAGAGCTTCGCGGAGATACATGTACCCGTTAGACAACTGAGCATTATATGCATGTCCCAGCCAGGTCCACACGTGCGTATAACCACACATACTGAACGGTAAATGGTATAATAAAGAATATACTTTACTTATATACACAGCAATGTCACATATGATTTATTGCAATATAATAAAAACCATAAAATCCCTAATTAAAAGTGAAAAGAAGTAACTTTTCTTTGAAGCTGAGTTATGACACCTGATGTTTGTGGAACTGGTGTGTAATTAGTCTGACCAAACTGATAACCTTTTCACACTTGTACTGTGATTGGTCTTTAACGCCTCTCTTGATTAGAAGGATTGAAATATTTTTCAGTCCTTTTTTTATTTTTTTTTTCTCAGTTTAAGACTTCTGACAATTGCATTAAAAAAAGTGATGAAATATTTAGTGCAAATTAGTTTTATTTTCCGAATAACATTCCTGTCTTTTTAATTTTTCTTTTCAACCTTATTTCCGATTGTGGCGCCCATACGTCCGATGTTACTAATCAATGGAAATTCGGCATATTTTTTAACCCCGTAAGGTGGCATATATGTGATGGAATATATGATTTCATTGGCGTCATGATGAGCCTGGAAACCTTCACAGCGTCAAGGATTCCTATTCGCTTCCCCATCGGATAACCTCTGGTGTATCGAGAATGTTGTTCCCCTGGCGTGGCAAACGCTAAAAAGCCTGTCTGAACCATTTCTCAACCTGGTAAATGTGCAATCTTGACCCTGTAAACAGTGATTTCAGATATGTATAAGGCATTAAATATAGCTTTAACATACAGACTCATATTTCGTCTAAATGCAAGAAAAGTAGACAAACGACTCTACACAATGTGGTCTATAGTACAAATGCACTGGAGCCGCCATGAACGTCACGACATCAGACAGCCACACGCGACGTTGTTTTGCGAGACTACCAGCTCCATTATGACGTCACAATACGTCACCTTCCGAGTGACCGCTTATGAAGTGAAGACATCTTGACTGAGAGAGGAGAGAAAGGGGCTGTACATTTATAGCTATCTCTGCTCAGTTCAGATTTTAATCGAACAGGCGGCAGCTATACCGGTACTTGTAAGATCCCGTCCCAGGAAAGCTTTCTGATATCATGTCAACACTTATTCCCTTCAGGGAGCGGATAGAGCTCCTGCCGAAAAATCCGTACCACACACCTGGGTAAGTTGAAGATGCTGATGATGCCATTACAGAAACTAGTCTATTATTTGATACTTTGTAATTTATGACAGAAGACTTGGCATATAGGCTGCATAGTATAATAATGAATACAATGTACGGCAATGTTTTTCTGATCGGGCATAGATTTAAAATCAAGTCAGCTTATTTCCTTAACAACACTGAAAATGTTGACGTCAATAAACCTGTATAATAAATTACATTTTTCAGTTAACACTGTGAGAACTGTTGATACAGTGCTTACCATACCTCCATGTATATTAAGGACATGATGGACGCGAATGGATGATTCAAGCTCTGCACTACGTGTATACATGTACATGTGTTTATAGTCATTGATTTGAGACAATAGAGTAGGCCTGTATTTATTGAATACATGTACGTCAAATTGCCCTGTTGACTGCTTCCTACATACTCACATGTATAGCTAGCTGTCTTTCATTTTCATCACGCATGCATTTTTTAAAGCGATTGAAAAGCTATTTCTGAAAATGAAGCCGAGTTTTGCGAATTTGACTTTGGACATAGCTGGCTGACCTAAATAGTGATTTGGAAATTTCTCCTACATGATTGCATTTGTGTGTGGGAAATGTAAATGTCACATTTACTTAAATTTACTGTCGTTGACTATAAGGTATGTATACAGACCGTGAAGTTGTCGGATCCATAGGCTCACTGGGTATTTATCTACAGTCATGTGTAAATATGTCTTTCCAGAATCTTAGAAGAGCAAACTCACCATGAAAAGACATTCCTAGTTTAATTAAATACCAGGCGTTATTTAACGTGTCAGCATAAAGCCTGCTGATTGGGATGAAGATTTATGGAATCTGAAGAATATTAAGAGAATTAAAACCTGGATGCGAACATACCTTCACTTGCCTCTTTTGCCTTTTTTGTAGATTTTTTTTTTCACCCAATTAAATGCAGCCCGATGTTTTTATAGCATGTATGGCGGGCTTTATGGACCATAGCGACAATGTGTTTTGCCAGTGATGTCACAAAACATTTTTGTACACCTTTATGTTCAGCACTGAATAAGGCTCCTGTGAACCGTACTCCTGCAACGTGTGCCTGTGTGTGTAAAACTTAATATGAGATTCCCAAACCCCAGCTGTACTTGGGCGAAGAATCATACCACGTAAAACGTTTCTTTTTTAGCCAAAATAATGATCAGACTAGACTAAGGCTTTTTGTGACAAATTTCGTTTTGCACCGATCTGCTGCCCCGTAATAAATTAATTACTCAGTAAATCCCTTACCACTTACATGAATTTCACGACTCCCCAGAGTAAGTTTCCGGGGTGCAGTTATACAAACACACACACACACACACACACACATATATATACAAGGCATACATGTAATAAACATGATAATGTGCAAGCAAAATAATTTACAACACCATTACGATGACACATAATTACATAATGGAGGCAATTATACCCCCAGTGTACGTTGTAAAGCTATAAATATCACTCCGTGTCCTATATATCCAGTGATGGAAGGCTTTCATCGACCTGTCGTTCCTAATTTATGGTGATGTGCTTGCTTTAGAACTTCATGGACGTTTTTGACAAGGAACGTGGTAATAGACAGATATTTCTCCCCGGGCAAATGAACTTTGGTCTCGTCGCAACCGAACGGCCCCTTACCAGTATGGCCGCTGGTTAAGTCCGCCTTTCGCTAGTTTAGCTCACGCTTTAAGTCGGGCGGAGTGTCAGGTGCCTGAAGAAAGGCGGTGTTTTCCTCTGGTTTTCTGCTCTCGTCCATGTACCTGACAGCCTGTAGTAAGCGAGCAAGAGTTAAACGCCAATCAAAGTAAAAATAATCAAATATTAAATATTATTAAATAATAAAAAAAAGATAACTAAATATTAAACCACATGTAGTTTTCTGTTCGGACACTTTACCCATTTACATTGCTTCATACATTACTTTACGGTTCACCTCAGAGCGAGACAACAAGCAGGCTTTCGACCTTTCCAGAAACTAGGTTACCTCCCCCTTGTTTGTCACAATATGGCGCATTTTATGCATGCCCACAGATCGATCTGTAAAGCTTGGTGAAACTAAGTTGTAATGAATCCAGTGTTCTTTGGGTGTTTCTCTATCACTGTGTGTCCTATATTCAGTGGTGCCTAGGTTTTACAAAGTTTCGGCCGTCGCCTATCTAATAGCGAACAGAATACACCATATTGATTTGAGTGAGCACGACACACCCGGGCCTTACGGTACCTAAAGAGCAGCTCATCACCCACAATTCAGAAAATGTGATCACATTATGTGAAGGTTTTTGACACCGGAAACTTAAGAGCTGGAATATCCACTGTCAATTATAACAGTTTACGTTGCTAAACTTCTATGACGTCATGCGAATAGTTCATTATAAGTGTTAGGGGTTATGCGTTGACTGTTCTAATTCATTCCCAAAGTGACATCCCCCACACCTTTTCTTCCAGATATGGCGGTTATTGCCCTCAGTTCAAGTATAAGATTGGCGAAACCTTCGGTCGAACTACCCACTGTCTCATTCAGGACAAGTCCGTGGCCTGCTCAGAGGCCACCCTGCTATCCTCCATAAAGCCCGTGAACGAGGCCGTTGCCCAGTCCAGGAAGTCGCGCGATGAGCTGCTGAGCAGACGATCGGAAAACTGGGGCGGGCAGATGTTCGGCAAACCTCTCGTGCCCGGATATACGGGTGAGAAAAGCGGATATGGCGCATTTTAGTACGAGACGTAGTTTTCTGGAGCTCGTACTCGGCCTGGAAAAAGCCCCGAACATTGAAAGCACCTTCTAGGTCTTGAAAAGCCTGGATTTTTTTCTTGCCTATGGTTTTACATATTTCAGTTATAAGACAGTGAGAATTATAAGAACACATGAGAATGCGTGTAAAGCAGTACATGAAAAAAAGGACAAGGAAAGGAAGGAGTAATTGCTGTACACAATATACATATATCACAGTTAATTAAACTTACCTCAAAAACAAACCGTCTTTATCCGATGTAGACCTAGTATATGTTTTCATACCTAACTTGTTATCGCCAGGGTTCGTGCCCCGCCTGCGGCAATTTTACGGAGAGAGATACACAGAGAAATGTAAGAACGCCGTGGCAGCTTTCGAAACGGACCACTTGTCCCACCAGCGGAAAATGTCTGAGTTACCCGAAACCACCAATCGGGTGGACCTACCAATGCCGGTAAGGAGTTTCGCTGATCTGTATAATGTTCAACGTCGGGGTTTGGTTATGGCAATGGGATTTCACATTTTGTTCATTATAAAGCAAGATCAAGGCTATAGGAAGATCAATACTTTCAACTTATTAAGCAAATCAGATCGTTGCGCGCAAAACACTTCCTCTACAATAAAAAAAAATGCGATGATAACGTTAGAATATATTGTTTGCCCCCCCCCCCCAAAAAAAAGAAACGCATAATTATAACATGTTGGTGACACCAGTTGTCATTTTCCTCCATTGGTCGGTCTGTTGTAGGCCCATGAGCTCCCTAAGAGCGGGACAACAAGCAGGCTATAGACCTTTCCAGAAACTAGGTTCTCCCCCCAGACTTCATGTTATTTCCTACCTGTTTGTTGCTCTTAACTTCACTTTATTTCCAACTTGTTTGTTTCTCTTCACTTCATTTCATTTCCTCTGTCTGACTTCTACTGCAGAATATTCCGAACACGGAGGCGGCTGACCAGGTAGGCCCAAACACTCCTGTCATTTGAGCTTCTAGTTATTGGCACATTTTTGATTGAGTAGGCGACTGATTGGTGTTTAACGCCACCTTCCAGAACTTACACACTCTTTTGAGTACAGATAAGCATCCTTCGCCGGATGCAAAGTTCCGTATTAAATATTAAAGTTCCAGTCTGTGTACATAATAGTTCTCCAATTGCTATACTGACATGTTTAATGTCTATGTATACTGTATGATGGAAAGTTCAGGGAGAGATCTGCATGCAATATGAGTACTCTTGCCGGCATCAGGGCAATTCATTACAGTGGCTGCCACGAGGCAGGATCGCCAATTCGAAGTTGCAAAATAAAGAAATGCCTCTAAAAATATGTTATAAAAATGCCTGTTATAATATGTTAACTTCTGAAGAATTTTTTGCATGCATCATGAAAAACCCAGAAGAGGTGCACTGATTTTCAAAACTATTACATATCACTGTCTATTTGTAATATAACAGACAAAACATCTGCTTTTAATGCTCTATGAGGCACTGAGCAAAGTGAAGAAAGCTAATTCCTCCAAGTTGTACCCAAGTTTTCCTCCGATGTGTGATTCAAAGGAGAAACTTTAAATAAGAGTGAAAACTAATAATGATTATAATTGAATAAACACTTGGGACAGCTCAGCTCGGCAGTACACATGAAACAACCAAGACAGCATGCCATGTCTTTCCCTGCTTTCTTTCCATATTTTGCATGCATTCATGAGAAATATGTGATTGTTTCAGATGGCCTTACGCCGTCACTGCCCGCGACTGGTACCCATTCAGCGCGAGGCGGATTCGTACATTTCACGTAACGCCATCCACCCGGCTATGAACAACTCCCCCTTTATCTTGTCGAACGACAACCCCAACAAACGGTTTATGTCCAGTAAGTCGTGCATAGTCTCATAGAGTAGGTGTAAATTATGGATATCACTGAATTCCAAATTACTATCTCTTCCTGAATTTTATGTACCTGATATATTTATTTACTTATTATTACGCTTATTATGAGGCCGTTTTCAGTGTCGTTCTCTGAAGATCGCTCGTCTTCAACCATGTCGTATGGTGCATGTGTGCCTACCTGTGCGTGGGAGAGTTAGGCAGTAACTTGCCGAAGGCACTGTTGGATATGCAAGAGGGAAAAAGGTCAATTGCTCCAAGGCCCCTGAGGCCCCTGTCTTTAAGGGAACGTCTATGCAATGGGCATTGTTCGGGTGCTTCTGGCTCGCAACTGGTTCTGCCGGAAAATGTTGTGATCAGGAAACGTTTTGTCAAGAAATGCCTTTTAGTGTAAACAATGCATGCAGTGCGTTTATAAGAGCCTCCAGTTTATGTAACGTAAACCTTGTTAATAACATTACGCTAATTATGGCTTTCCCATTGTATTTTCGGTTTAGAAGTAGTCTTTTATCATACAGAACCTTTCCTTAAAATATCTTCCGTTAAATCTGTTACCGGGGAGGATGGATTCCATTTTCCTCGATTTAAACGATTAATCCGTTCCTGTTTGCGGATTATTTTGTTATCAGGAACAAATTAATCCGATAGATCCACGAAATGCAATCCGTCATCCCTCTGATAACGAACTCAGAATTTTTTTTTTTTTTTTGAGGGTTTGAAACATTTGTGACCATGCACATGTGTAGTTTTCGGTGACACACTGCATGTTGCAGCACCAGTCTTACTAAATTCAGGTGTAGTATGTAGCTGTTCGCGATGCTGACTTGTTACTAACCAGATATGAAGTAAAACCTGAGGGTGTGAGTGTCAATCCCACCCTTTCCTCCATCTCACTGCTCCTGGGGTGTCCGCGGTCTATATCCGACCGTGGTCAAAAGTTGGTGGTTACAGCCGAGCAGTCCGTCAGGTTCCTCCATCCTTATACAATTTGTCACAATTATATAAGCGAAAAACTCTTCACTTTGGCGTTAAACACAACAATCAAATAAATATTTATTTTATTGGTGTTCATATATTTGGCTGTTTACTCTATGGGTGAGAGTCTATGCCTCCACAGGCATAAAAACTTCGTGGTAACTCCATGAAACATGCATGGTTTTCCCCACCTGCCGTAGAAATATTCTTGACTACAACTTTAAACGACATTCCACTTCTGTATTTTTGTCCACTGGTACTATTTCCGCAGTTTTACCGCTTTTCCGATTCCCCGAATCAGATTTCTCCACTTAAGGAGCTAGTAGTGTCCACTTCACCTGGAGCAGTCCCTTCTGACATGTGTTATAGTGGGCCAGCATTACAGTAGAAGGAAACTGGACGGAGCCCGGGGGAAATCCAAGACCATAATAATAGAGTAAATAATGCATCATCAATTTGCTGGCAAAACATCATGGAAAACGTAAAAAGGAGCACATGCACTTTAGACCAGGAGCTACTGTAGGCGGGAAAGGTCCTTAACTCTGTCGTTGAACGCGTCACTTAACCAACTGCAAAAACTGTAACTTTGTAAATATGTATTTAAGAAGGGTGATTGTTAGTAAATATTTAAGATGTACTGTTGATGGCAGCAAATTATAGAGAATTCAAATATCCGAATGATCGCAGCCTATTCGTGCGCGAAGCGAGAATCTGCTCGGACGTATGAAAAACGATGACGCTATATTTCACGTGATCTCACGTGACCCGGTCTAAGCACAGTATACGGCGAGTCAGAATCACCAAGGCTAACAAATAACATTCTGTCCTCAGGTTATATGGGTAACGTCCCAAAAGTGAAGTTCCACATCGGCCAGGGTTTCCCTGCCTTGACGCATGTAGCTCTGAACGAGTTTACGGACGCTGTAGCCCTAACCAAAGCCGCTGCAACGGCACCCGTGAAACTGGAGCGGGTCCAAGATGAACGCAGGGACCCTGTCAGTGTCTACCCCGATGCTTCCGGCCTGATACCGCGGTATACTGGCCATATACCAGGTACGTTGCGTTGCTCAGTAGTCGGCCTATATAGGGGACATTGGATACATAGAAATGTTGTTCGCGTTTTCTTCCAGTAAAATGTCCCTTTTTAACCCGTAGTTAGATCAGTGCACGATGGTATCTCGTTCCGCAAGGACAGTTCCAGTGCAGTGCTGAATCACTAAAACATCATGACACCAAAAATTTAACGGGTTGATAGATTCTTATCTGCAACATTTCCGAAATATGTTGCTTACAGACCAATAAACGCCGTCAAAAACAGAACTTCCTTAATGGCGTACTGGCATATATTCCTCCGCGATGGCGATTCGGGTCGATCCAAGCTGGATTGACGACTGTCCTATGTAGTAATACATGGACACCAGGTTTTCAATTTACGCACAAATCCTCTCTGCAAAAACAGGAGTGAGGTGTAGACTATACACAGCTTTGGTCTGAGGCTGGTATTGATATTAGATTGGAGGTCATGGGTATTTTTTGTTAGAAATAGACATATGTTTCATATTTAAGTCTCCCTTGACCTTTACTAGCCTACTCAGTTGAACACCTGACCTCTACCTCCGCACGTGCTTATGGAATATTATTCCGAATGCTATGGATCACCTGAAATATTATCCTGAAGACTAAAGCCATCATATCAGACCCTTCGTAAAATGGTTGTATACCCATGCACGTTTGTTGTTTAAACATAATAAACCGTCTCCATCGTTTTTTTTCTGTTCACAGGTCAGAAATTTCGTCATGGGCGCACATTCGGCCACAGTACCTATGACGCTTTGGACCAGCCACGAAATACGTAAACTTGCCATATGCAGAGGCAGGGGAATGGAGGGCTGAAGGGAGGATACCGACGGGAAGGGATACCAATTTAACTACAACTGCAATGTAACTCATACATTTTCAATTTTGTCTTTTTTAACACTTGTGAAAGAGCTTTTAAGTCCCGTAAGGAATTTGTATTATTGACCATTTTGATGTGATCCTCTGTTTTTATGTAACCACTAAATAACACCAATGGGAATGAATAAAACAGCCACAGTGTGTTGCAGCTCCAAATGTCCAACCTGTTGATGCTTTGTGGAAATTGTGCACGTATATTGATTAAAAGTTGTACCTTCTAGCGGACATTATACGTAATTCACGTTTCGTAATGGAGTCAAGTCTTTACCCTTCACATAAATGGGCACTCTCTCTCTTTATATGGTTATTTACTTTTTTATTGCATTATCGAGTTTTGCATGGTACACTGAAGAATTTTTCACATACATGACGGCGTTTGGATCGATGGGAGCAGCAATCTCACTGAAATCAGATCTAGTGGCCACTCCCTATACACTAACTGCATAGATCTACAAAGAAAAAGCACAAACTCTCCGTTCATATATGTCGTTTTCCAACCAGAATTCTTGCTTCTCCAATTTTGATGTGAAGTCGGCCAGTTCACCTATGTGTATATGGACACAAAGAAGTGTCTTCAATGTATCTGGTAAAACCGGCCAGGAATCGCTGGAAATCGTCGTCTTTCATGAATTCCTTGACACACCCTCTACGTGACCTATGGTCATCTCCAAGCATGGAGCACATACTATCACATGACAATGTATATCCGTAGGTCTGTATACATATACATATATGTGCTGACACCGTTTTCAACCTTCAGTGCTATGCAGAGAAAAATATTTCGCGCCTGACTTATCTTCTTATATATAGATCCGTTAAGTGATAACGCAAGAACGATTGGACAATGTATAGATAAACTATTAGTCATACAATTAACGGCATTATATATGGGAAATGGCCTTGCACATGAAACACTAGTTCTCTGTGCCATGGTTTTACAAATATATTTCTTAAATCTGATCTGGTTTGTTAGTAACCTGTGGATGGTTTCCCTCCGGGCCCTGTTCGGGTTTTTCCCACCACAATGCTGGCTGCCGTCGTATAACGGAAATATTCTGGAGTACGGCGTAGACCACCAATCAAATGAATAAATACTAGTAAATGAATAAATCTGTTGATCTGGCGATGGATGTTAGCCACGAATGACCGATTGATTCACTGCTGTTGTTGTTTAACACAATAGTCTAAATATTTCAATCTAAGGTGACATAGATTCGTGGATCAATGGAATCGGGATGGTCCGTGTAAACAAAAGATCCGCGGGTCAAGCTGCAAAAGAATATCAAGAATGAGCAAGTGATATTCCAACGCAAATTCATACAAGATCAAAACTACGTACTCGAGACCGAGGAAATTTGATTTTTCACTGGCGCTTTATACAGGCTTTATTCGCACAGACATGCTTGGGGGTGAAAATAGTGTGTAAATGTAAACATGCACCATAAGTATCGCCAGGAATTTTCCACAGTGGATCGATCATCCCAGAGCAACAGGCGAACGTCCAAGGGCTACGCTGGTCCTGGAAACCTCAAGATCCAAGATGGTTCGAGGCACAACCTGAGAGCTTTTCAGCAAGAAAACCGCCCGATATTTCAGTCTCAAGCACCAACCCACCAAACAAGGCTGGCCAGATAATCAAATGATCAAAGGCAGCGCAATGTTGGATGACTTCTTGTGTTGACTGCAGCAGCGCAACCAGTACGCTTACATATTTTCCCAACCTAGCGAACAAGGATCATCTTAGACCCCGGAAACACTATTTCAGATAACCACAGACGCATTTTAAGCAGTATTCGGGCTCTCAGAAACCCTCTTCAAAAATATAGGAATTTCTGTACTAAATTACAGGAACATATAGTGTATCTGAACTGTTTAAAGATGTTCTTACCTGAACAACAAAACCCATGTGACCTTACATAACCAACATGAAAATCGGACTGGCAGACAGTTCACATCTTAATTGCCCCCTCTAACTGATACTCTCGTGAGCCATCAACGTTGTATGGAAGGATGAACTGCCAGTCAGTACCATCTCAAGACATGATCCATCAACGTTGTATGGAAGGATGAACTGCCAGTCAGTAACATCTCAAGACATGAGCCATCAACGTTGTATGGAAGGGTGAACTGCCAGTCAGTACCATCTCAAGACAAAAGGCCACTTGGGGGGTGAGGTTCAGACAGGACACAACAAATTATGAGCCTACACCAGTCGCAGCAGTAACACCAGAAATTACATTTTTTTTATGTTTGTGTGTTGAGTGAGAATACAGGAATTATAGGATATGTTTTTTCACAAAATATAGGAAAATAAAGAAAGTTGCCAAAAAGATAGGAACACCGAAAGCCCTGTCCTGTAGTACTTGACCTGTCCTCCTTGCGCTGAGCGCCAAGTGAGTCTACACTAAGATTACCGATGTTCAAGTCTTTGGTATGAATCGATTCTGGAGTAAACCCCAGATTTAGCATTTACGAGCCAGATATTCTATAAAGACATGCCACGCGACACAGTTCCCTGCAGTTGCAGTATGTCAACCCTTGGCCGATTTGGAAAATGTTTACGCCAAATAACCTAAGCCAATAAGGCCCTGTACAAAAATGCCAATCAAGAACCGGAAATGAGATGTAAAATGCACACGTAACTGAAATAATTTTTTATTTTATTTTTAATACATTTTCGCACATATATAATTACAATAATGATGACCTATTGTAATAACTTCTTTACAAAAGTATGACACACATCATGATAATTCGTGAAGTCATGGAAATTATGAACACCAATTCCACCACCCTGCTCAGACAATGCAGACAATGATTTACCTCACCAAGAAAATGACTGATACTGAATAAAACTAACCCTCAAAAGTTACTTCCTCGCTACCTGATGGGTGAAGTGTAAAAAAAATGGTGAAATGTGGCAAGTACCATTTGAACAAGACAGCACCCATTGCTCCTCCTAACATCTGGAAAAGGGACAGAACTCTGTAACTCAAAGCTTGAAGACATGGCAATCTGATGTGCTGCCCACTAACTCCCATCATACATATTAAATGTATATCCATAACTGCATGTCTTAATTAGTTAGTGACGTATCAGGAAAACCACTGAATCAATTTCAATCCCAACAGATTTCTTTTTTTTCCATTTATGGAATCTGTAATTAATCAGTCTGAGGTATAGGGAAATACACAGAAAAGGGACATAATCTTGTCAATTTCACTCCAACCATGTTGCTTTTCCCATTTGTAATATGATTTTCTTTCATTTAGATGTAAATATATCTCAACCTTATGACTTAATGACAACTCGTTAATAAGATATCACCATAATGGGCTAACAGATCATTGATCTAGGGCTAAGGATCTGTCCATTAAAAGGAAAGACCTCATAAAAATGAACTTATGGTGAGTGAAAAGACCATTAAAAACTGTATCTGAAAATACTTTCGCTGAATTTTTTAGATTTTTTTTCACAAAAATAAATGCAGTGAAATGTTATGATTGCATGGTGGACTTTATGGACCATACTGAATAATGGTGGTTGACCAGTGACCTCCCACAACTTTGTGTACACCTTTATATTCACCTCTGAATAAAGGTCTTGAGAAGAGTACTCCTGTAATGTTTGCCTGTGTATGAAAATGCTGATATGACATTAAATTTCTGCTTAAGGGCCATAAAAAAGTGACGTGACGTCACGGGTGAACAGCATTATCAATATGGCCTATAAAACCCACCATACAATCAAAACATTTGACTGCGTTTGTTTTGGTGTAAAAAAAAATTTCCACCAGAAATTGTGGGGCTACTGAGAGATAAGAAAGGCTTTCATAGTATTGTCCCTTTGTCTGGACTGATGGGAGGGAATCTGTAAATTTTACTGTGTCAGGTGTATACACTCTCTGAGTGACTTCTAGTTCTCTTTAACAACAACCTAACAGAATGGCGTGAATGTTTACACTAGTACAGTAGTCCATGTTTGAGCACCTCTCAGTGGTCAGTAATGCTCTCGCCCAGCCAATGCGTTTGCGTGAATGTCTACAGACCATATTTTGTAATTCCATCAGACATATGCCATGCTCACTCCAGGTCAATAGGTTTGCGTGAATCTTTACTGACCTAATTTTGCAGTTCCATCAGACATCTATAATGTTCTCTCCTGCCAACAGGTTTGCGTGAATCTTTACTGACCTAATTTTGCACTTCCATCAGACATCTATAATGTTCTCTCCTGCCAACAGGTTTGCGTGAATCTTTACTGACCTAATTTTGCACTTCCATCAGAGATCTATAATGTTCTCTCCTGCCAACAGGTTTGCGTGAATCTTTACAGATCATATTTTGCTGTTCCATTTCAGATCTGTAAATCTATCAGCCAGTCCACATGGCTAAAGTGATCAAATGAACCTTAACAGAGCATATTTGCAGTCTCCATAAAGGTCTGTAGCTTTTTCACACAGCTAACAAATTCATTTGAACAACCTATCAGTTCTGAAAATCTCTCAGCCGTCCAACAGGTTGGTGTGAATTTTTACCGCCTCTCAGTCCGCTAACCGGTTTGCTAGACTTGTTACAGTCTCTCAGCTAGTTGATGGTTTTGTGTGAATTTTTACACTCTCCCAGCCAGTTAACGGGTTTGCATGAATTTTTAGTCTCTCAGCCAGCTAATGGGTTGGCGTGAATTGTTACAGTCTGTATTCTCAGCTCTGTCAGAGGTCTGTAATTTTTCTCGTTCACTTGAACCTTCTCCATTTCCTCCAGTGCGTCGAAACCATCAATTACTCTGCAATGCAAAGCAATGCCAATCTTGAAATCAAATTTTCATTATTCAATATTCTGTGTTTCTTTTTCATACAAAAGAAAAGAATTGTCTCCCCTTACACTGGCCTGTAAATGTTAACCTGTTTCTGTCTGTATGATGCACACTTTGTCAGCATTGTTAGGTCTTAAACATTGAAACATTCATAATGGGGTGGGATGTGGCTCAGTGATTATAGCTCAGCATACACAAGAACTTAAAAAGACAGAGTCAGCAAACATGAAATTATGGTGAACAAAATGGCAATTAAAAACTGTATCTGAAAATACCTTCACTGATTTTTTCAAGATGTTTTTTTCACCAAATGAAATGAAGTCAACTGTTTTGATTATATGGTGGGTTTTATGAACCATATTGACAATATTTGTCAACAGTGACATCACAACACAACAAGTGCATCTTTATGTTAAGCTCTGAATAAAGTTCTTGTGAACCATACTCCAGTAATAAGCCTGTGTATTGAAAAGATAATATAACATTATATAACAATTTCTTCTTTAGGACCACAGAAAAGTCGGTGTGACGTCACTGTTGACAAAATTATCAACATGGTCCATAAAACCCACCAAAAAACTGACACAGTTACATTGAACTGCATTTAATTTGGTGCTAAAAAATCTGAAAAATGTACTGAAGGTATTTTTGGATACAGTTCTTAATGGCCTGTTTTTTTGTGAGGCCTTTGCTTTTAAGATCCCACTCCAACTCAACCCATGAGAGTTGCGCTGGGTCCTTAGAGGTCATGTATGGACAACAATGACGTGACTCTGGAGTTGTACAGTTGTGGTTACATGCATGCCAGTTCAATCTGAAGTCACGTGTTCCTCTGTGACTTGGACAAACTTTGTACCAGTTGAGTTGAGTGTAGTGGTGTAGTTATTTCCCATACATGAGGACTCATGACCTCAACAGTCGGGCTGGATCTCAAGCTCTTGTGTATGCCGAGCTGTAGACTTCATTTGATTGACGTTTTACGCAGTACTCAAGAATATTTCACTTATACGACAGCGGCCAGCATTAGGAAACTGAGCAGAGCCTGGGGGAAACCCTGCAGGTTGCTGGCAGACCTTTCCACGTAAGGCCGGAGAGGAAACCAGCATGAGCTGGTCTTGAACTCACAGCGACTGCATTGGTGGGAGGCTTCGGGTCATTGTGCTGCAATAGCGCGCTAACCGACCGAGCCATGGAGCCCCCCCCCCTCCCTCAGAGGAGCAACTCCTACACCCATGATAACGATGACGAGGGTTCAATTCAGGCCTTGGGAACATGCAATTTTACCTGCTCTCATTGTTGGTGACAGACAACAACCAAAGCTGCTAAGTATACAGAGGAATATTGTTCGTGTGAGAGGCAGATAGGATAACCACTGAGGTCGTCTTGAAACGTGACAAAACAACGTTTCTTTTCCAGCATCAAGGCATCTTGATGTGGAACATGAAAATGTAAAATTTTATAAAATAGATATCTGACTCGGTGAAACGCCACCTTTACTGACGTGACAGAGAAACCCTGATAATTCACCTTTGTGCACATCGTAAAACGTTACATCGTAAAACGTTACATCGTAAAACGTTACATCGTAAAACGTTACATCTGTTTGGAACACATTGTCATGTTCTGTACATATATAAACATTCATCAGAAATCCCCTTACTTGCCAAACACTGTATACTTCATATCAAGGTGCTGTTGTTTCGAAAGAGTGATGAAAAACTGGGAGCCGTTGGTGTCCGGGCCATTGTTCGCCATGGAAACCACGCCTCTGACGTTGTGCTGCAACCGAAGACATGGGTTATTACTATTACTCTGAAATGGCAAGAACAATCAAGTTTGAAACTTTACCAATAGTTACACATAATCTTAATCTAATTTGCATATGCATTAAGTTAGATACTGTACTACAGCACTCTGGAAGGACTACGACAGGACATAACAGAACACTGAGTCACAGTGCATTACAGAACGTTAAAATACATCTGAAGTACTGCAGTACACTAAATACAGAGGGGAAGTTCTTAGAACTGAGTAGTGCAGCACTTCAAATAGTGTCCTGCAGCACTTTAAAATTATTTCATTGGTGTTTTATGCTGTACTTAAGAATATTTCACTTATGCGACAGCGACCAGCATATGGTGGGAGGAAACCAAGCAGAGCTTGAGGGAAACCCTAGAACATCAGCAGGTAGATGACAGACCTTCCCTCTTATGGCCAGATGGGCACTTTAAATACGGTGCAGATCACTTTGTTTTACAGTACTGAAGCCCTTTAAATACATGACTAGCAAAGTTTATTTATTAAACAGAGAAATTCAGCACTATATTACATAGAGTACTTCAGCACTTCAATCCAAGCACAACAAGCCAAGGCTTTATTTTACAGCACTGAGGAACTTTAAATACAGCACTGGGGCTACTGGTAACACACCTTTAATCCATCTCGGAATTCATCCTCAAATTTGTCTCCCCATATACTCGCTCCTCCTTTCCCTGTCCCTATGGAAAGGGAGGAGATAAACAATTAACACTCGGAATATCATTCTATTAAAAGCCATCATTCATCCGTCTATTTAGGTTAGGCTTCATTTTAAAATTTTGTGAAAAAGCGGGGAAGAGATTTGTTGACAAAAGATTATTAATGGTCACTACAATAGGAAAATCATGAAGAATTAGACAAGACAAATTTCTTTAAAAAGTATCTCAAGCAAAAATAATAATATTTAAAAAAAAGAATTCACAACTGTTCTACCATATTTTTTTCTGACAGGGTCAGAATATGTCCAACAGACAATTTTTGAAAGATGGCCTCGCCAAGGAAATGTAAGACTAAAATTTACATGATATAAGAGCCACTTTCCGAATAGCACTTCTCGAGCAATAGGGTCTAAGTACAGTGGACTCACCCGTGGGATCTCCAGTCTGTATCATAAAGCCTTTGATGACACGATGGAAGATGCAGTCATTATAGTAGTCACTGGCACACAATGCCAGGAAATTCTGGTGGGGAAAAAAAGTAACTGTCAGTCTTACATTTAGTCACCAGAGTGCACTGTGACACATATATATCTAGTGTCAAATTTATTCATGTGAGTGAAGTTCACAGTCATTCAAAATTCCCTGAAAAATTCCCTCGTGCTTCAGTAAAGAAACTTCCAGTCTCCTAGTTCAGGAGCTGGTTCACAAATTGTCAAGTGGGCAAGTGAATTGATTAATTATTATCCAAATATCCTTCACTTATCAGCAAGTTTATATAAGTCAAACATCAACAAGTCAATAATATTCTCATGCAAGTTCAATTCAATAATATTACATTATTAAAACAAACACCTTAAATACTTCATGACATATCAATATAAAGTACTATGGAGATATCCTTTTATATATATATATATGATTTCTTATAACGGAATTTTACACACAGTCATGTTTTGTCATGGACTCATACCAGTTATACATGTATGTATATCATAAAACAGAAAATAATGGAATGTTTACCTCACATGTTTTTGGCACTTGTTCGCAGAATAACTCAATTTTAATGTCTCCCACATCTGTATGAAAAGTGACTGACTGTTCAACAAATAAACATAAACATGAACATAATATTTTGATTACAATACACAATTCACCTGATTTAATTTTGAAAAATACTTTACCTGAAGAGACAGAATAACGATATGAATTGAAATACACAGGTATACGCCACACATACATGTATTAGAATTAAAAGATCATTTGATTCTTGGTGAATCATATAGGTCAGATATTCTCGGACATTCTTGTCTTCATGAAGCTGGAACAAATATGTGCCCAAAACACTTTGGAATGAATTTAAGTAAGTTGTTACAGAGGTGAAATATTAACTGCATGAATATCTTAAATGTTCAGAGCTCAGCGTTTAATTTAATTCAACTAACAAATAAGCATTAGGGTTTTCACAACTTAGTGATTTTACACTGAACTTAGTGAGGCTAGGCCAAAGGCTGAGCTGAGCGAAGAGAGGTCTAAGGTATCATGTAAGTTCATTTACCTGTTGTCTTCATCTAACTCAGTACAAATGGACGCTGATACTTCCGGCGTCTGCTATTTGCTATGTGAAATGCATTATGGGAAATACAACAAAAAGTGTCAAACACTGCAGAATCTAAAATGTATCAGTACTAAATGCTTTTGATTTTCACTGCCTTCTGACACAAAATCATCATTACTCTTTTAAGTAGCGCTTTCGTTTTTTGAGGTCTGTAGTCTACGTGGAACCTGAAAGGGCACCCGTAACATGACCAACAGCAGGATCTCGTGACGTCATTTTTTATTTTCCCGCCTCATCATAATGACAGACACACTAAAGACAGTGTGAGGACAATAAAATTCCATACGCTGTAACATTTTAGACACTGCAGGACAATCAGTTTTTAGTTCATTCAGATTACAAGTAGAAAGGTAGTAGAAATGCACAACATGCACCCACACAATTATATATTTAAAAAATTCTTTGCTTCAGTGCTATTTCAGGGCCTAAACATAGATCAGTATTTACTGTGCTTATAATGTAGGCCTAGACTAAGCTCGGTTTTACACTTTGCCTATTTCATATTGCGTTAATGTTGACAAACTTTTGAAATAAAGTTTATGGTTTAGTCTGAAATGAACTGGATAGCCTTACAATAATTACATAATGGATGTGCGAATGACTTGAATAGTTCGAATGTACTTAAATGGATTTTTGCCAGCAGTTTGCCACTGACATCATCTCATTCTCCGTTTTATACAATATCTGTTTAATTATGCAGCTTAAAATTCAGATGTATCTTCTATCTTTAATTCAGTTACAACTGAAATATAGGCCTTAAAGTTTAGTTGAGATAAATTTTATGTTGTTGTTGTTAGCAATAAAATACCTGTATGCTTTTACTTCCCGTCAACGAACGACATACTTTCAACCATTTACACAAAGACACCGCCTCGCGTCAAATTGCAGAGGACAGTTTGCAATAGCTGTGATAAATTTAAAACGCTAGAATTTCCCGATTTAAAATCCTCACCATATTAAATGCGGACCGCCACCACCAAAACAAGTCCACGTGCGTTGTAGGTACGATCAGCCCTCTTCACGAGCCGTCAACCCTGGGTCCCGTCCTACTGAAAGGACATGCGTATACCATCACTTCATGTTTCTTCAAACCCAGCTGTACTTCCGGTCTCTTGGCGACTGCAGCTCTTCAGGGTAGTAGGACACAGAAGTGACGGCTAAAGCATGGCGTAAAACACATCAAATCTTACTTGCTTTGATTTTCTGCGGTTCCACTCGTAACTGTTTTAACTTCTGGGTTCAAAAGGAGTATTTGCCAAGACGTGTAAAGGTGACATACTTGTGTAACTTGAAACCGCTTGGCACAGGGCTATGGACAGTGCCTTTGATTCATGACTCGGAAAGTCTCTTGTGACAAGACCTTGAAGTCACATACTAGCAGTTATAGGTGATGTTGGTATGAAAACTTTACCCATCAGTTTTCGTCAGTCTGTAACCCACATTGTTCGGGTTCAAATCCTGGCTTGGTCGAGGAATTGGTGTTTTGTAGACTTCCCCGGTCCCACAGTGTATGTGTACGGCTTGGTAATAATGACAGGTGGTAGTTAAATGACGCTCGTGAGGCGTCTTCACATGTCTTCCACCAATATGGTATGCATATCTGTACATTTATGTGGTAAAGTTGGTTTGTAATTTGCCAAAGGCTGGTGGTTTATGCCAAGCACAGCAGTTTTCTCCATACATAAAACCGATGACCATTTTATAAATGAAAAATCCTTGAGTTATGGGCTGAACAACAAACTATTAAAATAAATAACATAAACATTGATGTAAATTGATTTTATCACCAACTTTAGTATAGCAGGCTGCAGGATTTACTGTGTTTTCATTGCATTTTACAGGTAGCAGGATTGATGAGGTAGACACGTGTAGAGAGGCCCACCAGGATGAAGTTTGATTGGGCACCCCAGGCATACCGAGCCCTGAACGGGGTTTTCTGTGTTCAGAAGCCTGTAGGCATGCATATTACACAGGCAATGGAAATATTAAAGTTGAAATTGTCTCAGGACTTGAATAAACTGCCGTGCTATAAGTATGAGAGAAAGGCTGCCCAGTCAAATGGCGTGTTGCGTGACAGTGACACCTCCCTACCTGTGCCAACAGATGTACCTTCAGGAATGGATGACTTGTCAGATCATCGGCTGGTGTTGGGCCCACGTTACATCCCTTCGGATATTCGACTGTTCGCCGTTCCCGGACGTCTATCCAAGCATTCATCTGGAGTTCAGATTTTAGGCCTTGGCAAGGGAATTCGGGACGCCAACATGATTAGGGACTGTCGATATATTCGCGTGTATCACATGACTGGGCAGTTTGGAATGGCAACGGGAAATTTCACACCCTGTGGGAAAATCATCGAGCGAACATCGTACCACCACGTCAAAAAGATAATGGTGGATAAGATGTGTGCGTCAACTCAAGCCAACCACTCTCGGCTGGCATTTGACTTCGCAAGGGTCGATCCTCAAAGCCAGGATGCTTACGAGATTGCATCAAGAGGGATAATTCGTCCCACCACAAGTCAGACTCCACCATTGCTTTATGGTGTGAAATGCATCGAGTTCAACTTGCCATATTTCACTCTTGAAATTCATGCCATCAATGAGAACGCTACGTACTTCAAGAACCTCATCCACGAGATCGGACTGGGCGTTCGATCGACAGCAGTATGTTCGAAAATTTTAAGAATTCGTTACGGACATTTTACTCTGAAACATGCATTGTTAAGGAAACACTGGACTCTGGAGCATATATTAGAAAACATTCAGTTTTGTTGTAGTAATATAGAATTCGACAAATTGCTGCCTGGCCAGTTTATCACCAATGACGGGAAGTACTTGCCTGATGAAATGCAGCCCTCAAATTTGCGTCTGGAGGAAGGTGAAATGTCATCGGGTTCTTGATGTTCTAAGTTTTAATGTTAATGCACATTAACATAAAGCTAACCTCAGTCTTATCGTTCCAGTATTGATTTACTTTGATGTGGATTCAAACTTGGTTGGACTGTGCCTTTAAGTCAGCAGATTTATCACATACTGAACCAGTAGTGGCAGTTTTCTCCAGGCTCCATCCGCTTTGGTTAGTCATGACACAAGTCAGTGAAGACATTCGTTGAAACTATGCTTCAAGTGTGTTTTTGGCACTCCTGGTTCCAACCTTGATCGGGTTATTACGCATGCTGCATTAAATTCTTGACCTTTTCACATATGGAGCGGCTTTCAGTGCAATTTATGCACTTTTTCAATTGGATTCTGAAGACAAACCTACATGTGCACTGATTGGCTGGTCAATTTCCAGAATTCACAGGAAGAATGATTTTATCAGTCTCAAGAATAATGCCCTCGTAACATGCTTGGATGAACATTTTGTAATTTACATATGAAAAAGCTGAAGAATTACAGTATAATAAAACTGCTTTCCATAAGTTTAGTGGCTTTTTGCAGTTGTCCTGAAATGTGATCACAGGCCTTCGTAGCTGAAGTGGCAAGCGCACCAGCACAGCACAATGAAGAGGGGAGCCTCTCACCCATGTGGTCGCTGCAAGTTCAAGTCCAGCCCATGCGGGCGTTCTCTCCGCCCGTATGAGGGAAAGTCCACCAGCAACCTGTGGATGGTTGTAGAGACCCCTGGTTTCCTTCCACCATAATTCTGGCCACCATCGTATAAGTGAACTATTCTTGCGTACGGCGTAAAACAATGAAATAAATAAATGACAACTCTTAGTACAACGGTTCCTACAGTTTTCATATTTCCCCAAATAAGGCATCCTCCTCAACGGTAGCAGACCCAGGTTCTCCCAGATTCGGACTCCACAGGGCCTTCGTTATGTCAGGTGCTAGATTTTGTCTTTGGAGGGGGCTAGGTGTGAGAGGCCTGAAGTTGTTAAGCTCAATTTGTCTTGAAATGTCACAGGATACTCGACCTGTTCATTTTATTACTTTCTCTTAGGACATATGTGTTTATTTATTTATATGATTGGTGTTTTACGGCGTATTCAATAATCCACTTATGGGATGGCCGCCAGCATCATGGTGGGAGGAAACTGGGCAGCGTCAGGGGGAACCCATGGCCATCCACAGGATGCTGGCGGACCTTCTCACATTCGGCCCCAAAGGACACATGTAAAAGTAAAACAAAGCCAAGTCAACAGTTGTGTATGTACAGATTTATTTTCAGTATTATTTCATGGCCCTGGCTGTTCATTTTGCGAGTCTGTAAATTCCATTAGATGAGAAGAGTTGTTGAGCTTTGACCTTCTTGTCGAGAAAGGCTTTGAGTTCGGCCAGTGTGAACTCCGTGGCTGTCGGCCCTTGCATGGCGAACATGTTCAGAACGCTGTGGATCCTTTCCAAGGTCAAACTGTCCAAGGACGTCAACATGCCGATGATGTATGACCAGAAGACCTGCAGTTAAAACAAACATTTGGCTCAGTAATATTTACCTGTTTCATTATTCAGTTGATGACAGACACCAGGTGATATGTGCGGCTTGGCCTTTTGCCAAATAGCATATAGATAGTGCATGCTGTGGGATGGGATATCAGGAATAGTGACCTCTCGACAGCATCACTTGTCAAGAGCTGACAATTCCTGACGTCGAATCCCACTGCATGCACCATATGTTTCGTTACACTCAGGAAAGGTGGAAGACAAAGGAAAGGACGTAACCTGCTCCGTTGAAGCTTTTAATTGCTGAACAGGTATGTGGTCACCAGCTGAGCAAGCATCGTTCCACTGCTTATAATCAAGTGGACGTTACAAAGTGGACAATGGAAGATGAACGTTTAGAATAAACACACAAGATTGTTCCATATTAGTGTGTGATTTATTTATTTATTTGATTAGTGTTTTATGCCGTACTCAAGAATATTTCACTTATACGACGGTGGCCAGCATTATGGTGAGAGGAGAGCCCGGACAGAGCCTGGGGGAAACCCACGAACATCCACAGGTTGCTGGCAAACCTTCCCACGTACGGCCGGAGAGGAAGCCAGCATGAGCTGGACTTGAACTCACAGCGACCACATTGGTGGGAGGTGTTGGGTCATTGTGCAGTGATAGCGTGCTAACCGACTGAGCCACGGAGGCCCCGACAATGGAAGATGAACATTTAGAATAAACACACAAGATTGTTGCATACTAGTATGTGATCTTTGGATATTGTGTCCAATATTACTTTGTGAGCACTGTATATCAAGCAGGTCCAGAGTCAGCTTTTCACGCATTATCCCGCATGATGAGTGATGCTCCAAGATACACTGTGAAAAAGAATTCCTTAGTCTCATGGTCTGTCTGGTTGATGAATGGCAATAGTGCAATGCAAGAATGAAATGTACAGATCAATTTAACCTCCAGGGTACACTTCTTTGAGAAATCGGACCAATTGTCCAAAATATTTGCATTCTTTTTACAAATTTCACGCCATGCAACTGCTATTCCCAACATACCTGGAACTGCTCTTCTCGCTGAACATGTGCAGATGCCATAGCTGACTCCGCCTCTTCCTCGTCTGCCAGGATAACCTCCTGCTGAGGACCCTTGTGCTCCTCTATCAGGACGAAGACATCTGGAGTTTCCTCCCTTAGTAATCCCTGACTTTGCCAGTATGTGATTTTACGCCGCAATGCTGACACTGGTGTCTCGAGAACCCCACTCAATGCCTCCACACTCCAACGCACTAATAAAAAAAATTTTTAAAAATTTCTTTTTTTTCAACCACAGCTTATATTTCACATTATTTTAAAGATAGAGCTTCAGTGTATAAGGTAAACCTTGTACGTACCTTGATTTTGGAACTGCATGATGATGGCAGCATGGAGAGGGGACACTGTGAAGTTGAGAGTTCTCTCCTTCAGCTCAATGTCTATATTCAGTAAACCTGGAATAATTTTAACAAGAAAATGAGGTGTGGAATTACACACATCAAGTTAACCTTGTAGGCCTTATGGTGAGATTCTGAACACCAAGATGACGAGAGTTCAAAATTATAAAGAAACTTTTGAGCATTTCCTTTCGTCTTATGAAGTCTGTGATAAAAGAGTATTGTAGGCGGCCAGTTCTTGGGTGAGGAATTGTAACTATGTTCTGGCTGACCTGGGGTCTGTATACTGTGGCATGAAGTCCCAGTCATTTGCTTATTTATTTGCTTGGTGTTTTATTTGTTTGTTTATTTATCTGATTGGTGTTTTACATCGCACTCAAGAATAATGCACTTGTATCTCAGTGAACTGTGGTGGGACAACATCCAGCAGAGCCCAAGGGAAAAACCAAGACCATCTGCAGGTTACTGGGCAGACCTTCCCACGTAAGTCTGGAGAGGAAACCAACAAACATCCAGTGAGGCAATACTATTAATATGCTTATGGACCTGCTCTGCCATACGGATACATTTACAAGGTATCCATGAAAGAAATCTGGTTTTCAAGGACTCTAAAGGGCTTAAAATAACCTATTTTCCGGTCCTTTCAAGGACCATTCTATTAAAGTTCAGTTCTTTAGGTGAATAATATTGTACGCTATTTTGATGTTTCAATGATTGGTCCATTTTGAAAATAATGAAATATAACAAAGAACATTGAAAAGTTTAAAGCATATGTACTTCTCGAGACTTTCAATAAACTGTTTTTCAAAGGCTTTCAAGAACTCTCAAGTCACTCAAACACTGATGGGAACCCAGATTTGCTGTATGGTAAACGTGGAAATTACTGTTAAATCACAACTTATCAGATCTCACCCAGGTGAGGTTTCCAGGAGAGAGTGCGATTCCCCTTGAGGGCCTCGTACTGCTTGGTGTACTCCTCCAGCCCCTGCTGTAACTCGGCCGGCAGAGTTATCTTTTCCTCACGGAAGGACGGCCAGAACTGAGCTGACAGGATCATGGCGTTCACACCGACCTGTTCAGGGACACACATACATTCATACAGGTGAACGTGTTCCAGCCAGTTGCAGACTGATGTAGATATTTATTTCATTCCTGTTTCTAGCTGTGCTCAAGAGCATTTCATTTCTACGATGGCATTCACTTTGACAAGTCTCAATGGTCATGGACTTAGCTGTTCAAACTACATAAGGCAGACTTATTCCTTGCGAATAAAAAAAACATAACATTTATTTATTTATTTGATTGGAGTACTTAAGAATATTTCACTTACACGATGTGGCCAACATTATGAGTGGGAGGAAACCGGGCATAGCAAGGGGGGAAACCCACGGCCATCGGAAGGTTGCTGGCAGACCTTCCCATATATATGACTGGCCTGTTACCCTCTAGGTCTAGGTTAAATGAAAAGGATTTTATTTTTGTTCACATGTAAAGTCAAGAATGCCTGCTTGGGTAGACCTCTGTAAAACTTTTCTATAAAAGTCAAAAAAAAAAAGTAATACAAATAATGCTCCTTCCACAGCTCCATATTGTCCTCGTCACGGTGTTGAATGTTTACGCCACATACCTCATCGGACTGTTTCAGTTTCTTCCTCTCTTCCGCAATGTGCCCATTGATCCGCCGGGAATCAGCCACGTCCTTCAGCATTACTTCACAGTAATGGAGCTGCGCGTCGCCAAACATCAGCTTGAGCAGTTCCAGGTAGCGGATTTCCCTCCCCGTCTCGTAGTTGAATTGCGAGAGTATGCGATCAGCCAGAAGCGTGCGGTACTCGTTCACGAAGAGCTCTTTACTGCCGTAGATATTGACGAGCATGCTGATGATGTCAGACGCTCGGTGACTTTTGGATGTGTCAGCTGGAACAAAAGGTAGCAGTGAATAATAAACTGAACAACTGTTACTGCAACTGTTCTATCGATGACGTATACTGAACTTCAGAACAGTTTTATTCATATTTATTTTGCTGCTGTTCACTTCATGAACACCAAACCCAAGAATCCATAGCAGTCTGAATTCTTACTATTCTACATGTACAAAAAATTTTCAGCCATAATGTTTCACTTATACTATAGAATTTATAACCACTTTTTTTTTTCAGACACATTCAATTTCAAATGTTTCTTTCGGTTCACAAATTTACCTGTTATTAACTCCTCATGAAATACCTGTATTAATTATGCAGCTTAAGCTGTGGTGAGCCAATCAAGAGTTGACTGATGACGTGTACTGTAATCGACTGTTCCAAAAAGGACCAGTCATACCATACCTACAACCTCTGCGATTTGGAGAAACCTTCCAATCGTGGTCAATCTTGGCTAATTTGCCTCAATTAAAACCTACGAGATTTTTCACGGTTGCCCCTAAAGTGAAACTTTGCCTCCTGAAAGGTTCCTATTTATCCGCGGAAGTCATGTGATTCCAGGAAAATGAAAATAAAGTCTTTCACAAAGAGGGTTTGCTATGTTCGCACGGGAGTAACTTTTCCCAACTTTTCATAGGTCTGCAAGATGTATATTCAAGTAGATTCTAAGGGAATTAATTTGTGTTGAAAAATTATACTTTTTGTGAAGCCCTGAAATTGGCCAACCCAACCAATGTAGTTTGGTCTCAAAATGAAATTAAAAAGGTGCATAATTTACACTGAAAGTCGTATTTTCATATGCGAAAAGGTTGAGAAATCAGGGTAAGGCCCAACTGATTATATAGACTAGTCAGAATTGATGCAGAATTTAAAACAATGATAACTTTTTGGTAGCAGTTGCTTTTTTCAGCATGTGCAAAAAATATATAAAAAAAAAAAACGCTTCTTGGTCACTGGTGATATTTGAAGTTTCATCAAGATTTGCACTGATTACCCACAAGTTTCCAGTAAGATATTGTTTTAAAATAAATAACCACCTTCAAATAAAGTACACAGTTTGTTAGGATAGCTCAGTACACTGGAGTTTAGAAATCTGATTCTACAGGTGAGTTCATGCCCAGGCCCCAGGATCACAAAGCTGTCTCAAGTTAACTTGTGGTAAAATTTCTACACTGGCATTTAAAGATAGATTCTAATATTCCATTTTGTCATGGAAGTTGAAGACTTTAAATATTAAGGCAAAAATCTGTAAGTGAAGGCAAAATTTTAGCATACAAAATGGATTTGAGATAAGACTAAGTCTAAGACAGTTACGTGATCCTGGGGCCCAGCACATACCACTGTCAGCATCCACGGGATCAGGCATCCAGCTCTCCCAGTCCTCTCCCTCATCATCACTGTTACTCGTGTCCTCTAGCACCAGCGGCTGGCCCTTAACAAGCTCGTCTGACAATTCGTTATTTCCTTCCTCAGTCAAACTGGACACCACGCATCTCACTGTGTCGGAGCGGGACCTAGCCACCAAACACATCACATGATTTTGGATTTATTTATTTATTTTATTGGTGCTTTATGCCGTACTCAAGAGAACCGGGGAGTCCAGAGGGGAATCCACGACCATATGCAGATTGCTGGCAGACCTTTCGACGCTCGACTGGACAGGAAGCCAGCATGAGCTGGGCTTGAACTCACCGCGATCGCATTGGTGAGAGACGCCTTGGTCATTACGCTGCACTAATGCACCCCCCCTCCGGACGTTCCCTTACATGAAAGAAGTCGCTGGTTTTTCCTGATGACAAAGGGTTGTTTCGATTGTAGAAAGATGTTTTGATTTTTTATTTTGATGGCATGATGATGTCCTACTGGACAGATGCAAGATGTAGTACCAAAACTAATATTTTATGACATTTATTTGCCTCCAAAAAGCACTTTTTTAAGCTCACCTCAAGTACTTTCTCACGGGTTCACAGACCAGCTCCAGGATGACACCTGCCGGGTCCAGAACTCTAAGGGCTCTAATTGCTGAGATGTAAGCCGTGAGGATATCTGCTGTATTCACACCTGAAACAACAGAAATGATACAGAGTACTCTACCTTTGAAAGATGGAGAGAAATCTTTTGCCCCATGCATGTAAACGTTTGCTCCAGAAACTCAAAAGTCCTTGTGTTCTGAATTCATCCCACACACATTTAAAGGGCAAGACCAGACAAATATGAGGTTAAGTTGAATGAAAAGAGCATTGAATTTTTTAGACTTTTTTTTCCAACCAATAAAATGCAGTGAAATGTTTTGATTTTATGGTTGTTTAGGCCATATTGAAAATGTGGTTCACCATTGACGTCACACCGACTTTTCTCAGACCCTAAAGCAGAAATTTAATGTCGTGTTGGCGTTTTCACACACAGGCAAACAGTGCAAGTGCACTATTCACAAGAACAATATTCAGAGAGGAACATAACTGTGTGCAGATAGTTTTGTGACGTCACTGGTGAACCACATCATCAATGTGGTGCATAAAACCCACCAGACAATCATATCATTTGAATGCATTTAATTTGGTGAAGAAAAAACAAATCTAAAAAAATAAGTGAAGGTATTTTTAAATAGTTTACAATGCTCTTTTCATTCACCATAACTTGAGTTTTGTGGCGTCTTTCCCATTAATGATACTCCCCTCTCCTTTTACCTTTGAGCTGCAGCCCTTGGGCTTTGGTATAGTGAACAATGGGAATTTTCTAAAACAAGTTCCTGCCTTTGACAAAGCTATGTGTCCCTTGGTTCATTCCTGTATTACGTCACATGTCTCGGTGCAAGTGTACTCATGAAACGTTCAACCTTTGGTAACACACAAGCACTGTTTTACAAACACGGCAGGAAATGGTGTGTTTTACTCAAATTCGCACCCTTTTGTGCAGCCCGTCAGAGTCTCCCGTTAAATTATGCTCCAAGTCAAGATTCAAGAATTCAACAACAACAACAACACATCCCAAGCCTTTATGCTATGCTGCCCAAAATCATATAAATCAGTCAACACCTTACATCCCGACATCCCTTCCATGTTTTAAAATTATCACACGAATGATTTCTACCTCCTTTTAGGTTATAAAAAGCATTGTTGAAAGCTTAACTACCACTGCAGTCCCAGACACAATGGAGACTGAAGAATCTTGAAAATTCCCTGGTGCAAGGTGTTAAACGGTGATGGGTTTGTTGTTGTTGTTGTTGTTGTTGCAAATAACGACTGTAGTCATCCACTTCCAGTTTATTGATGAACTTCTGGAGAATCGGGAAAAACTTGTAGTAGAGGAGGAAGTTGTGTGTACCGTGAGAAGTAGTTTTGTTATGAGTATGCAACTAAACCAGTGACCCTTCACTTTACGAAAGGACCATCTGAATTTTGTGATCACAGTCTGTCTGTACCTGGATGTAGAAGCCGAACCTCCAAAGCCGATCGTAACGACGAGGTGAGATGAGCACGGAGATCGGTCTTCTCCAAACAAGTCCGCAGGTCCTGAAGAGCGGGTTCCGAGTCGGGGTACTCTATGATGATGTTGAACAGCAGATCAATCCGGATCCTGGCGTACGTGTCATACACCAGGTGGAGTAGTCTCCCTTTAAACGCCTGGATGTGGTCATCTCCTGTGTCGCCATGGCTACCGCGCTTGCCTGTGTAGACTGTGTGCAGCCATTCCAGGACTGTGTCATCGAGCCACTGTGCAAAGACATGAAAGAGACAAAAGAAAACTTATATACTTGGGAATGCCAACATTGTACAGTCAGGTGGCTCAAATGGCACGTTACTTACTTTTCGGAACTTCTGAAGCAGCACAGTAATATCACTGTTAATTTCACACAGGAAAGCTTTATTTATTCATTTATTTATTTCATTGGTGTTTTACGCCGTACCCAAGACTATTTCACTTGTACGCCAGTTGCCAGCATTAAGGCCCATCCTCACTGCGGGCGACCAGTACAACTGCAACTACAACGTCAAGAAAACAGAGGCTTCTTTAATCTCTAGTGTTGTCCCCGCTGCTGATTTCAAGTCAGGACAACATCCATGTCGCCGAGCCAAAATGGAACAGGTTTGGTTTTCTCGGCGGCTGTGGTCAGTACGAGAAGCCATGTAGTTGCAACTGTAGTTGTGGTTGTCACCTGCAGTGGGGATGGGACTTTATGGTGTGAGGAAACCGGATAGACCACATGGAAACCCACGCCATCCACAGGTCGCTGGCCGACCTTCACAAGTACGGCTGAAGAGGAAGCCAGCATGAGCTGGACTTGAACTCACAGCAACTGTCTTAATGAGATTCTCTTGAGCCACTGCGCTGTGATATTGCGATAAACCCCTCGGCCATGCAGCCCCCAGGAAAGCTTAAAAGCCAAATATTTTCTTGGTGTGACTTGAACAGGCATCCAGAATAGAAATATATCCTGCCAGTCTTTTGGGGATTAGTCCTGTGATTTTGGGCTTGGAAGATCCCTTCACTGTTTAAATTACTGCATACATGAGAGCTCAAGACATAACTCATCTCAAATGGTCCTACAAAGTTGGTCACAGTTGCTGTTGGCAACAAAATTTAAAGATTGAATTGCACACACCTAATGACTCGTGTACAACTCCATTTGAGTCGCATCCTTATTTCATCTACACAAGCACTTAGAGGTTATGTAGGGCTTTAAGCCCCTGTGTAGGCAGAGCTTTACAGTGGTTACAAATATGAGACTTGAGGCCATCCTTAAAAATAAGTGCAACCCGACCAACCTTCCCAAAAAGGGCCCTACTCAAAAGTCTTTATTGGTATTTTGATAAAAGTCTTTTATTCACTTTTCTCTCCATGTTAATTTCTTTAAAATCCCTAACTCTTCCACACACCAGAATGAAAAAAAAAGAATTCCCTACCGACTGACTTTACTTTTTCTCATAGGGTCAGGTTTACGCCCAACAAACAGTTTTTGAAGGTTGGTCTGACGCATAGAATTTGGCTGACCTTAGTTTACTTTCGTGCAGGCAATTCTATCAATTCATTACATGTCTAACCATTATAACAAATAGGCATCATGAATATCCACAACTTAACGTGACTTGAGTCAGGTCATATCTCAGTCATTTTGTGGAGAGAACATGCTTAAAAGCAAGAAAAAAGTAAATGGTTTTTAATACGATAATAATAACATACAAATTCATGCAATAAATATGGATATTGGCAAAACCAGTTAAACTAACACCAACATTTGATGAAACAAAAAATGTTGTGTCACCTTTTCCAGAGTGGCGATGTAGGACGTCTCAAAGTTGCCCTGGCATGTCTCGCTGATATGGTCTTTGATCCTCTGATGGACCAGACTTGTGATAGCTGATCCGGACAGCTTCTCTAACAAACCCAGCTCTCCTCTGTAAACATCAAATTATACAATAAAATGTATCTTTGGACAACAACAGCTGTCTTCTTTGTAAATGAATTTACAACCCAATAGGGATCCCATTATCTTGCATTTCTCACTTCCTTTGTCCAATCTGGGTTGACAGCTCTTATCTTTACTACGCCCTCACTTGTAGACTTGCAGCACAAACCATTTAGCTGTTTAGCCAAGAGGCCTTTTGTCAGGTTAAGGGGTGGAGGAAACCAGAAGTACATGTACAGCCTGGAAGAAACCAGAAGTACAGCACAAAGGAAACCAGAAATGTAGCCTTCCATAAACCAGGAGCAGAGCTGGAGGAAACCAGCCATTGAGTCTTGAGGAAACCAGAAACACAGTCTGAAGGAAATCAAGAGTAGAGCTGGAGGAAACCAGCCACACAGTCTAAAGGGAATCGGATGTACAGCCTGAAGGAAACCGAAGATACAGGTTGAAGGAAACCAGAAATACAGCCTTGCGAAAACCACCTAACCTCAGAAAAACAAGACAACAAGATAGTAACACGAATGCAAAACTGTATTAATTGATTTAGGGCAAGTTAGGTTTTACTCGCACACGCTAAACGGTATTGAGCGCACAGCTCTTATGACTTTGCCGTCAAGGAATCAGGGATTAATACTCTCACTGATGGTTCCTGGATTGGCTGTTGTTGTTGATGGTTGTTGGTGTGCGGTACATTGTACTTACAGCTGACTGTTGACGGTGTGGAATTTGTTGATAATCTCCGTACAGCGACAACTTGCCACTGGCTCATCACATCCTGCGCAATCTGCTCGTTCCTCTTCAGATTCCTCTACAATCAACAGAATACAGGACGAATGACTGTGTGGCTGGCTGGTGTGATGCTCACACTATGATTGCTACATAGCCTGCCTTTATGTCCTCTTCAAAGATTGTAGGTAGAAAAGGTGGGAGAACAACGAAATAATTTACCAGTTGATTTGCCTCTAAACATCGAGAATTACCAAACACTGACTTTATGCATAAATCCTTATCAAATATTTAAATGAAAATTTGGGTGCTTATTAATAGTAAAGTATAGTAACTGTTTTAGTGGCCCTCTTAGATTTTCCACAGGTTTCTATCCAATAATCCTCTACAATACATGAAGAAGTGTCTTTTATTTGAATACCAGGAATTCACAAAAACTGTGTTTGAATATCATTATGAAGAACGAGAGAAATCCACATTAATAAATGAAGAAAAAGCCTATATTTCACTGGATATCGTGTCAAGGCCTGACGAATCAAATTCAGAATCATCACATTCAAATGTCAATTGGTTAAGCATACACTGTGAGTCTTCGCTGAGATTCAGTATATAAGGAAACAAGACAACCATGAAATATATTATGGTCACCACCTTGGTTTATTTTCCATAAGTGGATTGATGAACAGACACAATGCCTATTTCAAGACTTCTCCACAAAGGCACCATCTTAACAAAGGTAGTTTAGCCAATGCTATTTTAAGATGGAGTCTAGGGCAATCTTTACAGCAACAAGGCGCCATTTTTATACATGTTTGCTACACCCATCCAGGCTTAAATTTGGACAACTGGTTCCAATACATGCACTTGCTTACCTTCATTTTCTATCTGTGACAAATGAAACACCTTGAACGCTTTGGAATAAAAACTGTTGATGACAGTGTGGAAGTACTTGGGTATCGTGTGGAAAATCACAGCTTTATACAGCATGAACAGAAACTTCTTCAGCTGTCTTTGGTGCGGGGCAATGGGTTTCCCAACATGGGTGTGGCCAAAGGGCCGTTGCTCCAGGAGAGGGCGAATGGACTCCAATCTTTCTACACAAACCCTGTACTGTGACAGTTCATTATGCAAAGTGTCTACAGCGTTAGATAAACACAGGATGGGATCGGAGTCAGCCGTGGCCTCGATGGCCTTCCAAAACGCCGGAGCGACGTTCTGACGGAGATCTTGCTGGATTCTCTCTATGAACCACTCCTCTATGATGTGGCCTAGGTGACTCTGGCACAAGATGTCCACGGCACGGTCAAACTCCATCCCAGGGCCAGCTTGGTCACCCTCCCCCACCTGTGATTATCAGATAATAGCTTACATTTTGTGGAGAGGAAAGAAGGGGGTTGGGGGGGGGAGGACATGAGTACATTAACATGGACTGTATTTTAAGCTAACACAGCAAACAGTGTATTTCTTTATATCTTATTAATTAGATTTACTCATTTTATAGTTGTTGTTCTGCCTCTCTTGTGGGAACAATACAGTTGGCAGCTAACCTAGCATCGCTGAACATTGAATCACATAAACCTAACACTCGGCAGTTAGTTTGTGAACCGTTTATTCTGGGTTGGAAGCAGTGAAGGCTGGAAGGAACAAAAATACACAATAAGGACAAAGTTCACAGGAGAATTATAAACCAGGAGTCAAACAATGAGTATTACTTTACAATGGCATACACAAAACAGGGACAGTACTTTGCATGGAATACATCGTAGTTATGAAGAGTTAGCTCCTTTATATTGATTTATGTGTACTGTTCATATTATTAAAAACTAAGACTGAATATCTCAAATTACAACTTCAAAAACATCAGTAATTTTACCTTAGAAACATAATGTTAAGTGTGGCCGCACATAGCCATAATCATGGTCAACTTGGTTATGTGTCCTGTACTACAGGCTTAAGGTCAGGGATAGCCATAATCATGGTCAACTTGGTCATGTGTCCTGTACTACAGGCTTAAGGTCAGTGATAGCCATAATCATGGTCAACTTGGTCATGTGTCCTGTGCTACAGGCTTAAGGTCAGGGATAGCCATAATCATGGTCAACTTGCTTATGTGTCCTGTACTACAGGCTTAAGGTCAGGGATTTGCCGTGTATATTATTGGTGTAAAATTAGGATGTTTTTCCTCTCAGGATTTTGCTGACGTCAAACACACATTGTTCACAAACTTAGTTCGAAAACAAGACATTATCATGAAAGGTTCTGCATGCAAATGTCTCTCAGACTGTTGTGAGCTCCACACGAACAGAATGTGCCAGACTTCATCACGGTCTGTGTCAAAGCCTCATGGAGTTCTCACGGGGTTGACACAACTGCCCTCCGAGGGCGGGCACAGGCATGATATGACTATTTAACAGTTACGTCACTGACTGGCAGCACAGTTGCTAAACACCAGATCCCAGAATTAATTTTCATTTACGTGCGTGGAGGAAGACACAGTACTCTGCGGAAACCACCGACCTGAAGAGTATGTTAAAAATTTATACGTAATGTACGATATAGGATGACCATTTTGTGCTTTGATGATAATGCAGGGGAAGGATTTAGAACAAGTTCACCAGTCTGTGGGAATTTTTCTTCATCACATGAAAGGCATGCTTCAAGTATTCATTATGAAAGGCAGAATTTTCCATGAACTGCAGTCATACCCTCTTCCATGTGACTTCCTTCAATACAATGGCACCTTTGATGGGGCTGCTAAACTTCACTACATGTATTCCCCAAGGAATTCTTCAGGATTCTGTTATAAGTCAACGGCAAAGGGCCCATTTCGAAAGCTCACTTAGTGCTATGTGCTCGTAGCTACCATGATGTCCTGCCAACAGCACTGGTTGATACTGAAGTTATGTGCATGTAACGTTACATTTGTTTTGTTAAATGGGCCCCTGCATCATGAATGATGCCACCATAAATATTTAAGAGTGTGTTTGACTGCCTAGGCAAAAGACTGGATTGGAATGAAAGACAATGAATAGTAGATCACTACATCAGTGATGTGTCTATCAGTATCTTGTGTAGTTCTATGGTCTGTTTCACGAATTGGGTGTAACGTTTGGTCAAATGTAACTACCATGGCAACGCATCTCTAAGGTATGTATCGTCATGGCAATGAATGAGCTGAGTCGGCATTTCAGGAGTGTCACCAGTTCACGCAGTTTGAGGTGAGACAAGAGGGATGCTCAAGAAAATGAACATAGCTAAAAGCTTAATTTTACGATAATGGATAAGGCCACTTGTTCAGACCTCCACGGCCATTGAAATCTGAGGGCATGGAAACCCCCTACCAAGTTCCGCGTGCAGACCGACTACGTAACTATTGTAAAAATCCTGTAATCTGCCACGTTAGTTTGCAAGAGTAAGCCCCTTGTCTTGTCTCAATCAGCGTGAACTTATAAGGCTTTAGAAATGGCGACTCAGTTTGCTACATTTCATGTACTTGCACTGTGTTTGCAAAACAGAACCCTGGGTTTCTCACCCCAACACACTGCAGTAGGCCTACAGTTTATAACCCGTGAGGACATGGCAGAGAGTGAATGGTTACGTTGCAATAGGCAATCAATGTCAGAGGTTACTGTAGTTTCACAGCCCTGCCGTAAAAATTAAGTTAGCTCATTGAACATAAATCTGTTAATTTGTTTTAAAGACTGACTACCCGCAGCAAAGTCATGCACCACACCGCTAGCAGTGGCACAAGCTGACGTTAATTGGGTGAAGCCAGTTTCTGAAAACTGACAGTTGAGGCTTGGCGTGTCTAGAGAGTGGCCACGGAGAATGGAGATAAGCAACGTCCGAGAAATCCAACAGCTATGCTTAACGTTACAGGACGAAAGTGAAGCAAGCATTCTCTGTGTTTACAAACCGATAATCGGCCAGGTGTCAACATTCGTGACACCACTTCCCAAGCCATATTCAGAGTGTCTTCACTTGCCTCCATGGTGGGACTTTTCTGGTTGACCGCCAACGTGTTTTAACAAGACCCGTCTTACCAGTGGGGCCATGTTAAAAGAAGGTTGCTAAAAATTCTAAACCTAAAGCATTTTTATAATAATTGTTGAGAAAATCCCTCAAGAAGTTTACTTCTCTTTATTTGTCAAACTAATATTCTGCTTCGTGTTACAGAGTTCTATTACTGTAAAGTTAAATTTTTATTAGATTTTTATAAAGACACCATATGGTTCGATTTTATTTATAAACCTAGTTAAGAATTATAAGGATTAATTCCGTCCCAATAAATTTTATATTTTCGCAAAGTGTTATTCTCAAATAAACACCTTTTCAACCTGATATATACACACAAAATAACATAAACATGAAACGGTACTTCAAGCATCATGACGCAACTAAATATCATAGGATATTTACAAACGTTGATTCTTTCGTGTTTTAAGCCGATCAGTAGTTTAGTATCTACCGGGTCTCCGCTTTGAAGGCTCTGGTGCATTTCCACGCCGTTGTCTTGAGGTGAAGGAAACGTGCGTTATTTTTGACCGTGAGAAAAACAAAGCAGCCTAGAAAGATAAAGCGTAAAAACTGCGGATAATGGCAGAGGAAATTCCGACTGGCCCAGTGGTAGATCTTGGCCATGGTAATTTTGGCGCAGTGCCTGTGGCAACGCCAGTGGAACCGTCACCCACGAAGACCAGTGGCGCAACAACAACAACAACAGATGTCGTCAAGCCTCAGGATCTTACTGTGGATGATGACGATGATGACATTGACGAATCTGTCGCAGAAAGGCGAGTGCCTTTAATAAGTTCTGTCTTAAGAAACTCCAGCCTCTATTTATCTTCTCATGTTCAAGTTTACTTTTATCTGAATTTCCGGTATTATGTGTTGTTTTGATAACTGTAAGGCCAATGAACTTGATTGCTTGTTTCTCGTCATGAGAAGTTTTCTTGAGGATGCGTGTGGGGTCCCAGTTTTCAGTATTCATTATGGCTTATATGTACTGGAAATACGCACAACTACAGATGAAATTATCTTTCTTTGTGTACTAAATTACTTAGTGTTAGAGTTACCCGCCATTATATACATCCCAACAAGTTCTAGACTTCAGCAGTACAAAGCTACATCCTAAATGACAAGTTAAACAAAGAGCAAAGTTCCAGAATGGGATGGGGTGGGGGGAATCACATTCAGCAGAAATATTACTCTCTCTCATGAATAATAATGCAGTGAAAAGCAGCACAAAGGTTCTCTTCTTATACTAGGCTGGCAGCATATCATAGCCACAGAGCTAGGTAAACAAAGGTAACACATACACTGTTTCACGCCAAATCTGACAAGTTGTTTCTTAGCGATGTATAATGAAAGGACTTGTAAACACATGTTATACAGTATCTTTAGAAACTAAACAGATAATCAGACTTCGTTTTTCTTTTTTACCAGGATTGTGATTATGACACCCTTGCAGAAGACCAGAAGTGATATTTGCACACTTAGATTCACAGTCCCCATACTTACTTCAGACGTATGTTATTAACACACCTGGATTTTGACCTGCTGAGATAAGTGTTATACATGTATAATAAATAAGTGTCATACATGTATAATAAAATATCATGTAACTGTGTTATACAGGTTATGGGGCCTAACAGAGATGTTTCCAGAGGGACTTCGCCAAACCGTTAGCAAGCTGACATCACTTTCCATCTTCAGTGCAAAGACACTGTTTACTTTAGGAAAAGCCGCAACATGGATCGCCGCATCATCTGCCACCATCCTTGTTCTTCCCGTGATGTTCGAAGGGGAACGCGCACAGCTTCAGGAGCAGCAAATACAACAACAACGCCAGATATTGCTCGGCCCCAATGCAGCCGTGTCTGGCTCGGCGGGAGCGGGAGGTCTGTTGCCCGGGGCGATGCCAGGTGTCATGCAAGTACCCGTTCCACAGAGGTGATGATTGGCAGTACAGCATTGGATGAAATCAACAATCTAAGATTGAAAAACTGACCAAGAACACAGTTATCATTCAGAGTTTCTGTGGTAGAGTTCTGAGACATTGTGTTAAGAGAGAAGAGAAAAGTTTTTAATATCAGGTTTTTTCTTAATATTATATTCCTAGATTTTGTAGAAGAGCAGAATTTGAGTGTAAATGAGAGAGAGAAAGGTAAAAATGAAAAACCAGTTGTTGCGTGAGGGTGGAAAAGTGTCATATTTTCACACATGTACATGTGATATGTATTTATGATTGTAGTAAACCCTGGAACACCTGGAAAACTTTTTCAGATATTTTATATTCAAGGTATTCATACCTTACTCAGAAAGTTAGAGTAAACCTTACCATGGTAAATAGCGTGAAGTTCAGGCTGTTCTAAGGCTGTGCGAGCAGAGAAGCAGGGGAAGCAACCCCAAGCTGTGACCAGAAATAAGATAACAGAATTGGACTATCTCCCTTAGCTTGGCATGCTACCAAATTTCACTCAGGACACCATGAGGTCAAGCGGTAGAGTCACTCGATCACGTGCTAGCAGCGTCATTTAGAATCATGTAACGATTGGAAAGGATGTCATTGCGACACTGTTGGGCGCCGCCATGTTGGAACTACATCGTGTAAATAACATACACTTCCTTCGGTGATACATTCTTCACTTTTGTTCCATTTGCAAGTCTAATGCTACTTTGAAACCAGGATTGTGAATTTCTTACTGGCAGCTTTCAAAAAACGTTGCCGCATTTTTGTGGCGAATATCAATGCGCCAATGGCTCGTAAGTGCTATACCCCTCAGAATTTCAGGGTGTGCTGTAAGGCTGCGTATCAGTTACATGTAGGTAGTTCCACCGCTTTACTCAGCGCACTAGGTGTTTGCATTAAAGAGATAAAAACATGACTGTACTAGTTCAAGAAGTTACAGAATGCGTCGAATGGGTGAAAAATGTTGCAATGCAGTATTTTTAACAGCTGAAGTTTAGGCTGTGATGGGTGAAAAGAGTTCCGTGCATAGATATTGCGTCATTGATCAAACAGAGTGGCCTCCCCAAATCTTCATATTTTCATAATGGTTGGTATCTATGTGAAAGTCGCCGTCCAGTACGCTAGCCAGCTTAGTAGTGATAATAGTGAGAATGGCCAAACTTGCCTCATAATTCGAGACCGCGAACATCCGGACACTTCACCAGCTTGAAGCAACAGCAAGCAGATCACGAGGTGAAAGATAAATGGAAGGATATAGGAAAATTTACAACACTGGAAAAATTCTGAAAACTACGGCTGAAATAACCAGATATTACATTATGTTTTACAACAGAACAATTTGCATAGCATACGTAAATTGTGAACGTCAGCACAGCCAAGGTTTTGTGGGACCTTAAGTAGAATTCTGTATTGATTTCCGTGTTATTTGGACTATGTTGTCTGTGCGAGTATGGCGTGTTGGCGCGAGTAAAACTGCTAAGGCCCGGATGTCTGCATTCTTCACTGCTTTACTGGAATATTACCCTGGCCAGAATTAGCATGCAGACGTGTCGGTCTTCAAAGAAAACACTGGAAAGATGATTTAAGATTATTTCCTATGCTGTACAAGTGATACAAATATGTCTGTTTGAAAATCCTTGTATGATTTGGGTGCCAAGGTGTCCTCGGCGCCTTATGGCGGCAGCACGCGAGAAACAGTACCGAACTGCTTGTGTGATCTTGCATGAAATTCGCCGGACACCGCTTGTCACCCACCAATAATATTCCGTATTGCGTAATTTTGAAAGTTTGCATTGGGAAAACTGTACACTACTGTGCCACCGATGCAAGCTATGGCCAACTGTGAAGTTATGAACCACATATAGTACTGTGTGACAAAGCGCAAAGTAGTATTATACGACAGCTGCACATGACCGTTCTACAAAACTACAAAAGCAAAGACCACAAATAATATAATTTAGTACAATACAGTTATTTCGTAAGAGGGTTCAAAACAAACCCGAACACACACAGCCAGTTTCTTCTGACGTCCTTCATAACACTATTAATCTTACATTCTTGCAAGTCTATGGGAGACCCCATTTTTGAGAAGCCCTAAACACGGATGTCGCGTCACTCGTACCCTAGGCTCCTAGCTTAAAAAAATAAGCTTAAAATTTGGCACGATAGATATGACCATACTGAACGTTTGTCACAAGTTGACAAAGTCCCTACGCACCTGGTGACAATACTTGCAGGTGGCACTGGGCATTAGATTACTCTAATTTGGGCACATCCTCTGTTCTGCATTCTGGCTTGAATTTGTGTTCGTATGGAATCTGTACACACATATTTGGTGATTCCGGATTCCGAAAAACTGATCTTGTCATTATTTCAGCAAATAAAGGAAATGCAATAAATAATTTCCTGCGCATGCCTGTCTTGCTCTAAGTTAGTGTACAACTCTGCATAATTTTAACCTGGATAGCTTCTGTGGAGGCTTCACCTGCAGGTGACAGTGTAATTTTGCCCATACATATTCTTTGATTGGTGCTTTACGCCGTACTCAAAAATATTTCACTTTTTCGAAGGCGGTACACATATTCCGTTTATATTGTACCTACGTGCAGAGGACGAGTAACTGATTTCCTTGCAGAAAGAACGCTTGAAATATGTCACCAAATAAGTAACTTATATCGAAGAATCCAGGTAAATTAAAGAGTGCTCGTTGTTTAAGCTCACTGGTACAGATATAAACAGATCGAATGATAACTTTAGGTGTCGGAGAGATGCACCAGTAGCCTAGTGTACATTCAAGAAGGTGGATGGACAACATTTGGTTTCAAGTACCCAATCTTTATAAGAATGAAGATTTCTAGTCATCCAGATGAGCAATAAATATCATTAAATAATATATGAAACTGATCTACTGGAAAAATTTTTTTGTATATTTAAGCACTAACGTTACCGTGAAAACGTATTGCCTTCAACAGAGTAAATGTATTGAATTAATGCAAGCTGTAACGGGACCAGTAAGGTACTCCCGGTGTGTGTGTATAGTCCGTTCCTAAGGGGAAACATTTAATCTGTTGAATGGTGATAGGTTATCACCGCAACGTTAGTACTTAAATATACAATACGCTCTTGCAGTAGATCAGTCTCGAATTTTGTTTTACCCGCCCGGATAGCGCAGTTGGTTGGGCGTCCGCTTTCGGACGGGGAGATCTGGGTTCAAACCTGGGTCGGGTCATACCAAAGACTTTAAAAAATGGTACATTCTGCTTCCTCGCTAGGCGCTCAGCAATAAGAGGATAGAGGGTGGACTGGTCGGCCCGGTGTCAGTATAATGTGACTGGGTGAGGGGGCTTGTTGGGTGTCTTCGGCAAGTCGTCTCGGTGAGGCAGCACCAGATAAAAGATACGGTGGAAATCCGTCCTGCACCAAGGAGACACCGCCTTCGTATAAGTGAAATATTCTTGAGTAGGGCGTTAAACAATAAGCATTCATTTAAGCATTCGAATTTTGTTTTATGTTATGTACCCAATTGTAGCAAACTGAGTTATTCCCCCTTATCCAGGCTGACGATGTTTAAGACCACCGATGGCGGTAATAGAAGCTACTTACCTTTGAAAACACTGTGTTGCTTGCGTCATCAGTGTTTACTCTGTTAATGTTGTCTAGTACATGTAGATTATAGGACGACTATTCAGCATTTATGGCTCAATCGTGTGGTCAGATTTACTTCCAGCTTGAGAAATGACTTACATGTTTGATGACATATAGTGACTGGTCGTCACGTGACATACACTATATAAGCCAGATAATTCGAAGGTTTGGAGAGAAGACAGCGAGACCTTCAGGAGGCCAGATCGAGAGGCTAGGAGGTAGGAAGCTGGTACAGTTGTTCGACGCTATCCTTGGCACCTCGGGGCAAGAGTGCCGTTAGATCGGGAGGGATTTTTATGGACGATAGTAAACACCGTGGAACCCTTGCCTACAATACCCTTTCAGGGAAGCGCCGTAATTCGCCGCATCGTCTGCTCACGTTTGCCGTGGATACACTGTGGTTTACATGTAACCGGGTTCGGACGCTTTAGCACACAGAACCCAATCTCAGAACAAGCACGGCTATTCTGTGACCAGTCAACGGTTCAACACCGACCTGCAATAAGCTGCGTGAAACAGGGGTTATGCGTGGAAATAGTCTGTGTACGTTCTGACTAAACCACCCTGGTTTGTTATTTTTTCATAAGTATTGTGGTATAGTTTGTCCTTTCAGTGTTCTCCTGCAACGTCCTTGACTACACCAGGTCAGGTTGAATTAGAATTCCGTGGTGGCGAGGTCAGTGTCTAGTGCGACCAGTTGCTGAGAAGGTAACCCTCGTTCCACTGATTACGCTACCATATATAGAGCCACGCACTACAAAAGTGATGACATCGGCGGGATCGCAGTCATTAGGAACTTCAAGATAACACGGACCTTTGGAAATGACGACATCCATGCCGTTTATCGACGAGAAGTGCCCCGTGATAGCCAGCGGTAATGCCACACCTCTGGGTACAGGCAGATAAGCAGATCAGTCGTCACAGTCGGTGAACGAGATTCAAATCTGTAAATGACCTGACGTCGGTGATGGAAACCGAGGTCCGTCGTCTTGGACAAAATAGTCAGGGTACCCGCCCAAAGCAACAGACCCCGACGAGTTGCGCTGCAGATGTCTTCACACCAGTGCAGAGAGTGCTGAATTTTGTCACAGCTCCTGGAGCTCAGCCGTTAGTAACTTCTACGACAGTCGCCGGAGCCGGGCCTCTCAAGAAGGGTTCTGTTAAAGTTTGTACCTACAACGGAACAACGACGTAGTGTGATTATTGTGCCCATTTTGAACATTGCGCTGCTTTGAACGGATGGACATATGTAGAAAAGGGACAGCATTTGGCGGTCAGGTATTGGACAACCTGAACGCCAGACCGGGGAACGCATATTTCGAGAAGCTGACGGAGGCTTTGGAGGCAAGATACTCTCCACCGAATCAACTGGATTGGTATAAATCCCAGCTGAAAGCAAGGTATAGATGTAAAGACGAAACCCTACCGGAGTTAACACAAGCGCTGATACGTCTGGCTCGGCGAGCGTATGGAGATGCGGGAAATAATTTACAGGACACCTTCGCGGGGGGGGGGGGGATTCCTTGACGCTATTGGAGACGAGTTCCGGTTCCAGGTATGGCAGACGCAACCCAGGTATGGCAGACGCTTCTGAGAGTTTTCCCAACGGCGAAGGTGAAGGCTGCACATCAAGATGAAGTGGAAGATTATATTCCTCCGCAATTCAGTCAAAGTGATAAACTCTTCGAAGATCTGAAGAACATGGTTGAAAAGACCATGTCAGGGACTTGGTCTGCTCGGCAGTGTTCGGGACAGGGCCAGGGTCGTGGCCGGCCGTGTCCAGTGACGCGGATGCTGAGGATGCTGCCAGGAAACTATTTTAAACGAGACTGTCCTAGTGCAGGGAGACCACCTAGGACTGGACCTAAGAGCCCCTCCACAAAATCCATACCTCGAATACAGAAGGGGAACTGCACGGGGCTGTATTTATCGGCATGCATCTGGTCGGTGAAGCTGTTGCGTTGCCTTGACACTGGGGCTTCGGTACTAAAAGCATCTGTCTACTACAGGTTGACGACAAAGAGGAAACCGACACAACAAGAATCACATTTCAGAGTCTTCGAAAGCCTGACGGTAGAGGCATGGCCTTCAAGGGAGAAGCAGAATTCCGACTTACGATTGGCGGCACAATTGCAAAGCAAAAGACGATTGTCGGTGAATTGACAGTTGACGCCATTTTGGGATATGATTTTTTCAGCATCCACTGTTCACTAATAGACACACAGAATCGTCAGTTAAAGTTTAACGGTCGATACATCGCCAGCTAAGTTATCGGAAAACATGGATGTGACTGGGTGGCCGTGGCTGATAATGTGACCATAGCATCGGGTACGGAGGAGCCGATGAGAGGTCAAGCCTGTGGGGCCTGGCCCGGGGAGGTTGATATCGTCGAAACTGGGCCAAATTTTACTGATAAGACCGGTGTGAAGACCGGCAGGACGCTTAAGGAAGTTGACCGACATCAGGGGCTGACAATGCATATTCTCAACCCGACTACGGAGGCCGTGATGGTTTGGGCCGGATCTCTGTCTGGTAATTTGTCTACCGTGAAAGCGGTTGAGAGCGACCAAGAATTGGAACCTTCATGTGTGAAAGGTGAGCTGAGAAGCTGTCCTACTAACAAGTGCCGTGAACATCTGAGGTCCCTGGTAGAGAGAACTCCACCGGAGCTGTCTGTAGAACAGGTTTACAGAGTGGCGAAAGTATTGACCGAAACCAAGATCTCTTCGCCAAAGACGACAACGAAATTGATAGGACACCTCTCGTTCGACATCACATAAAGACAGGCATATATATCCTCCTGTTCGGATACCGCCTCCCCCCCCCCCCAACCTTTTTTTTTCACGCGAGAGAGATCATTGATCAGCAGTTTGACGCCATGTTAGAACGGGGAGTTCTGAAATCGACTAATGGACCAAGGTCTGCACTAGTTTTTCTTATCCGCAAGACAGACAGCAAGATGAGATTTTGTGTGGATTACCGTGCTCATAACAAAGTCACAGAGGATGACGCCTATCCGTTAACCGGAATAGATGCTTCTTTGGACAGCCAGTCTGGGGAATGCTGTAGTACCACTCAATTTAATGTCTGGCTATTGGCAGGTAGAGCTCCCTCCGAAGGATAAGTGCAAGACAGCATTTGCGACACGGAAAGGTTTATATCAGTTCCGAGTCATGCCGTCCGGGCTGTGCAATGCCTCCAGTATGTTTGAGAGATTTATGGAGGCCTTCTTTGTTGGATTGCACGACGAGACCTGTCTGGTATATATCGACGACATGATTTTCTTCGGGCGGAGATTTCACGAAATGATGAATCGACTAGAGGACTTTTTCCGGAGGCATCGGAGACACGGGTTTAAACTGAAGTCATCCAAATGAACCATTGGTGCTCAGTAGGTACTATATCTGGGGCACATGGTAAGCGAGAAAGGAATTGATACCGATCTGGAGAAAAGTAGAGATATACAACAATGGCCCACTGCCCTGTCACAGTCAAAAGTGAGGAGTTTTCTCGGGCAGTGCGGTTATTACCGTCGATTTGTGCAGGATTTCGCTATCATAGCCCCGCAACTGCACAGACTGACTGAGAGGAAAACGTCCGAATTCATTCGACACTTTAAAGACAAGACTGATAAAGGCTCCAGTATTAATCACGCCCGATTTTAAGAAGTCATTCATCTTTGAAACCGACGCAGGTAACACTGGGATCGGTGCCGTGCTGTCTCAAGCCGATGGCAGAGGTGAGCGAGTTGCTGCGTTTTCGAGCAGGTCGCTGAGCAAAACTGAACTTGCCTACCGTGTCACCGTGAAATGTTGGCTGTTCTTTATTTCATTAGACACTCCCGCCATTTATCTCTTAGGGGGAAAGTTCTTGTTGCGCACCGCATACGGGTGCCTGCGGTGGCTGATGCAGAGCCAGATGGATACAGAGTCTATCGGTATATGATTTCAGCATATAGTACAGACCCAGTAGAAAACATGTCAACGCGGATGCCTTGAATCATGTGCCTTGTCGGCAATGTGGTCGGTCCAGTGTTCAAGAAGGGGATGATGCGGCATGGGTTATAGAGGTCTATCCAGTGGCTAAAGAGTTCCAGAAAACTCAGGAAGAGAATCTGGAGATCAAGCCTGTCAATGAGTGGGTGCGGCAGGACCAGAGGTCGAACAGGAGCCAGATAGTTCCTTTGGGGTCAGTTACCAAGAGTTTGTGGGGGCCATGTGATTTCCTGGAAATAAATGACGGTCCTTTCGGCGAGGCGAAGGTTGAATCACCAGGTCAAGTTGCATCGACGATTACCGTGATTGATTCCCCAGATCTTTACGGCGGAAAGTAATGAGCGAGTGTCACGATAGTTCGACTAGTGGGTGCCTTAAGATCAGGCAAACCTACATTTGGCCTGGGTTTCAGTCAGACGTGCGACCGTGGTGTCGTAGTTACGATGTGTGTAATCGCAGTGAACAGTCTGGGAAGAAGCTTAGGGGGCGCCACCGTGGACAAATGACCGAAAGTCCTGGGGAGCGAATCACTGCGGACATTCTGGACCCGCTGATGTCCACAGCTCGAGGAAACAGCTATGTGTTGGTCATTTGCGACTACTTCACACGATGGGTGGAAGCTGTCGCAATGCGAAACCAGGCAGCTGTGACAGATGTCAGGGCCGTGGTGGATGGCTATTTGACTCGGTCTGGAGTTCCAGCCGCCATTCACTCAGACTAAGCAACGCAGTTCGAGAGTTGGCTTTTCAAAGGGATGTGCCGAATCTTGGGTATGAGGAAAACGCGAACTACCGCGCATCACCGGCAATCAAATGGTCTCGCTGAGAGATTCAATCGGACTTTAGAGCAATTTCTACAAGTAAGTATACATCGTAGGCCAGACAATTGGAACGTCCATAGCCTATAGTTTTGAAGGGGCACAGGGCATCCGTACATCACACAATGGTTTATTCACCGAACATGCTTATGTTCGGTAGAGAGGTGTCTTTGCCCATACTTCGTTTGAGAACGCTTCCTAATCAGACAGTGGAGCCCGTTACGCGGATTGATGAGCTCAGATGCAAGTTGTCGGCGGTACATGTACAAGCCAGGGAAGTCACTGGGAAGAGCCTGAGACACCAGAAACGGTTACAGTCTGCTAGTGTCCGCCGTGGCTGCCGTAACTGCCGTGCTGCCGTCAGCCGTGGCCAATGTGAACGTCGGGGACGAAGGAGCGTGCCCTAGTTCCCAAGGGGACGGAGTTGCCTCGTCAGCTAGACAACTACGGGGGACAGGAGTTAGTACGACTGCTGGGCGTAGTGGAAGGACTGAGGAAAGCGTGACTGCCGTGTGTCTGCGGGAGGGCAGCTGAATTCCGTAGGGGGTGGGGGACGGCTGCTGGTGGAAAGAAGCCAGAAGCGTACGCATAGAGTAGGGAAATATATAGTAAATTAAAGCATTTACCAGAACTTAGCGTTGGGGTTCTATTTCAGGGGTTATACGTGGAAATAGTCTGTGTACGTTCTGACTAAACCACCATGGTTTGTTGTTTGTACATAAGTATTGTGTTATAGTTTGTCCTTTCAGTGTTCTCCTGCAACGTCCTTGACTACACCAGGTCAGGTTGAATTAGAATTCCGTGTTGGCGAGGCCAGTGCCCTGTGTGATCAGCTGCCGAGAAGGTAACCCTGGTTCCACTGATTACGCTACCAAACATAGAGATACGCGCTGCACAATCTTTAGTCTTGCAATACTTCCTAAAACTGTGACCACAACCCATCGTCGACCACTTCTTTGACGAAATGAGCATTTCCACTTCTTCAACATTACATACCTGGAATATAGAGATAATGTTCTTCTTTCAGTCATCGAAGTCTGTGGATGACACAAGGAAGGCATGGTCACTGGTGGACAGTTTCATAAAGGTCCCACCAGGCGTTCAATTATAGCCTACCATGCATGGAGGTACCAGAAAGTGTATTGGTCGTCTTTGGTCAGTCGAGTCCATCTTTCCCCGAAAATTTCAGAAGAGGAAAGAATCTCTTGTGACGCAAAAGGCTCAGCATGCCTCGTCAGTCACAGTTTACAAACCCGTATTGACCTTGTGTCGTTTTCCTATGAGCATGCGCGCATGATCAATTCAAATACTAGTTCCTGTTTGCTTGATTCCTTTAAACGACAAAAAGGGAAAGTTTCAGTTTTGATAGTGTCAATTATTCTTGCTCGGCAATATACTGAAGAGGTCGCTCCTATGTCGTATATATATACATATCAGGTCATGCAGCATTTGTTAGATCTCTTCTGTTGTGTTCATTCAGTCAACATTACAAGTTCTTACTGTAAAACCAGTGTGCGTCAAGTATATTCCATCAAACGTATGTTCGTCGTGTTGAGTGAGATCGCCACGTTGGATATATGAACAACTCTAAACAAAGCGTAACTGAGATACGTATTTGATTACCGACAACATATAAACTAGTTGGGGACACCATTTGGATACTGATTTTATTTATCTGCGTGGAACATTCCTTGCGTCTTTCGGTAATCACTGAACACTTTTTTCTCTCTTTTCTCTTATTAATCCGAATGTCTGTTTCGAAGACTATAGATCGATATTTTTTTAAATGGCTGGATTCTCAGCATTAGGAACGTAGATGTAAGATAGTGGCTGGGTTCTGCTATAATCCGAATAAGTTGTTATTTTGTTGGCGCTTTCCTTTTGTCTCATTTGTACCCGAGATCTAAGTAACCAGCGGATTGTCTTGGGTTTCCCCTGGGCTGTGCCGGGTTTCCTCCTGCCATAATGCTGGCCGCCGTCGTATAAGTGAAATGTTCTTAAGTACGGTGAAAAACACCATTTAAATAAATAAATCAATAAATAACCGTTTAGCTGAAGATGTCAGCTTGGACCTTCGAGGAAATTCACGCGGCATTACTGAATGTGTCTTGACTTTAGACACCTCTACCGCAGTATTTATCAAATGTATCTACATTCTAAAAACTACACAGAAGCGTTGAATGTGTCAACACTCAACAGTATAAGATGGTATACTGAATAGGTCTACTCAAAACACTAACCTGTTGACAGCTGGCGATGTTTTGACAATAGCTAATGTTATTGCTTCATTCTATTTTGTTATATGCTGTATGGCAGATTTGTCCTGTTATAGTCTGTGACATAACGGAATAAATCATATTTTTGTTAATGTAACGGGGTGTCGAGTTGCCAATGGCATTGTTACGAGGCACATGTGGTGATTACATGTGTCCGGGTTAGGAACCGCGTAAGTTTAAGGCCCACACAAGGTGATTAAATTCACGGTCGGGTTTAAGTTCGTTTGGCGTGGCTGATTGTCCACATGGGACAATGCTACATCATGGACCAAGCTGAAATTCCCACAGATGTGTCAGAGATGGTTCTCGCCGTTGATCCCCATTAATGTTACCCAAAGGAGGAAAGAGATACTTAATGTATCGTCTGGAGGTGCTCTCTTTCCTCCTTTGGGTAACATTAATGGGGACCAACGGCGAGAACCATCTCTGACACATCTGTGGGAATTTCAGCTTGGTCCATGATGTAGCATTGTCCCATGTGGACAATCAGCCACGCCAAACGAACTTAAACCCGACCGTGAATTTAATCACCTTGTGTGGGCCTTAAACTTACGCGGTTCCTAACCCGGACACATGTAATCACCACATGTGCCTCGTAACAGCATATTATGTTGCAGTAACATAGTCACTCTACCATAAGTCAGAAAACAGTATTGTGTTAAGTTTAACAGGTTAACTTTTTGAGTGCAAACTAACTCGTTTATTTATTTGATTGGTATTTTACGCCATATATTTCACTTATACCAAGGCGGACACCATTTTGGGGGGAAAGAAACCGGCCCGAGGCCGGGGGAAACTCACGACCATCCACAGGCTGCTGACAGACCTGCCCACTGAGGACCAGAGAGGAAGCCAGCATAAAATGGAATTGAACTCAAAACCACCGCATTGCATGGTGAGAGACTTACGGGTCATTGCGCTGCCGAAGGTAGCACGCTAACCACCTCGGCTAAGAAGACCATTTGCATGCATAGCCTTTTATACGTGTTTTCAAATATATCACCACTAGGCAGTCATCGTATAGCCCTTCAAAGAGAATGTGTTGATTTCTAGGGACTTTGTGGTAAATTCCTCTTAAAGATATATTTTTGTGCCTAAAATAACATTATGACAGCTTTATTAATACGCCCATGCAGTTTCTTTTTCCTTTTCTGGGGAGGAGGGGAGGGGGGAATTAACAATTGGTGTAGATTTGCCCATTCGAGCATTATAAGCCCGTTCACATAATGAGTGTGTACCCGGCATGTACAAGTCAACGGGTATAACATGTTTTGTTCACACTTCTTTGCATATATATATATAGTCGAGACTCATGTGGCATCCTGTCGAACTCAGTTCACCCCAAGCTTTAGTGTCTATTTGTGAATCGAAGCGTGACTAAACGATGTCAAACAACCCTGTCTTCTTACAAGACGCCAGAGCGGACAAATTATGAGATCATCAGAGACAATCACAAAAAAAACTGGCGGCTACTATAGCTTGTGTGTTTGATTTATTTATTTATTTAATTGGTGTTTTACGCCGTACTCAAGAATATTTCACTTATACGACGGCGGTCAGCTTTATGGTGGGAGGAATTGTGTGTTGTTTGTATGTGATGGCCAGCAGTTCGTGTTGAGGTATACTCACTTATATTTATATGTGAACTGGCACACACGATGCTTATAGCTGTAGCTCGTAAGCGTATTACAGGTGTTCGATGCATCCGGTGGAGAAGAGAGGGAGCTCCTTAGTAATGTTTAGTATATAGGTGTGTTTCAAATGTTAGCCTTTATACATATGCTCATGTGTGTAAGTCCAACGAAATAGCAGTACGAATTATAATAAATATAACGTAGCCATGTTCTTCCTCCTCGCTAATGTAACAAACCCTAATACTATTAATGAAAAAAATTTAAAATAATTAGAGAAACACACACACACACACACACACACACACACATATATATATATATATATATATATATATAATACATGAAGCCCAAGGGGCCGTGGAGGTTAGCTCGCTTGCACAGTGCAATGGTCCATTGCAAGGGCCTCTGAAACAATGCCGTCGCTGTGAGTTCATGTCCAGCTTACGCCGCATGGCTTCGTCTCTAGTTGTACGTAGGAAGGTCTGCAAGCAACCTGCGGATGGTCTTGGGTTTCTCACCATGTATAGTGCTGGCGCCCATGGTATAAGTAAATATTCTTGAGTGCGGCTTGAAACATCAATCAGATAAGGAAATTAATTCATAAACCTCTGACAAGCAGGGTCACCACACTTTGCCAACAAGTAATACTTCCAAAAAAGAGGCTTTGCGTAGATGGTTCTTCTGAAAATTGGTCATTCGAAAATTGATTTTTTTTCTCAGAGAGCTGTTGGGTCGTTCGCACATTGTTCTTTAGGAAATGGGTCTTTCGTTATTTCTCCTCCCCCCCCCCCCAGTAAGTGTTTCGCCGATGGGATACTTCCGAAATTAGGTCTTTCACACATAGTTCTCCACAAAATGGGTCTTTCCCAGGTGGGATACTCCGAAATTAGGTCTGTCACAGGTCGTTCTCACCAAAATGGATCTTTTGCAGATGTTTCTTCCAAAAAGTGAGTCTTTTTACGTGGACGATTCTTCTTTGGAAAATGGGTCTGTCACAGATGTTTCTTCCTGAAATGGATCTTTCGCTGATGGATCTTTGGAAAATGAGCCTTTCGGAGATCAGTGGTGTGTTCCGAAAATATGTCAACGATCGGTAGGGAATTCTTGTACAAATGGCTCCTTGTAGTAGACGTCATACAAATGAAAGGTGTTGAGTATCGTGTTTGAATTACATTCACATGTACATCAATAAAGTGACAAAATACCTTCTCAATAAATTTCTCAATCTGCATTTTGTCATGTGTTGTGTAATTTCCAATCTGGTATAAAATATTGCTTCTTCCGCAGTCCATGTAAAACATATATTGCTTATATTTTCCAATCTGATATATGATATATTGCCTTCCCCCCGTGATGTGTTACTTTTTTCTCCATACACGTGTAATAATACTTGTCTTCCGATATGATATATGTCGCTATAATTCATGATACATGGCTTCTATCCTGATATGATGTATCTCTATTTTTTTATTTATTTACTTTTTACTGATATGATATATAGCTTGTTTCCTGATACTTCGCCTATTTCCTCACATAATACATCTCCATTTTTACTGATCAGATATATCGCTTGTTTCCTGGTGTACCGCTTATTTTCTGGTATATGGCTTATTCCTGATATGATATATGGATTTGTTTTCTGGTTTGCTTTTTCGCTTATTTCCAGATATATGGCTTACTCCTTGATATCTGGCTTATTTCTTGATGTGTCACTTATCACCCCATACGGTGTATTGCTTATTTCCCCATTTGCTGTAAACTGTCACTATTTTAATGTGGTTTGCTTAAAGCTTTATGTCACCATAGCTCACGTGAGCGCGTTTCCCAGACTGGTATATATAAGTTGTTGAATGTTTTTGTTGGCTGAGAAGAAGAAACAAAATGCAACTGAAAAAAAAAAGAAAAAAAAAATCAAAGCTGTTATCCAACAGAGTTGCCGGGGTCCACACTATCACCTATTTACGATATCTGCTAGTCCAATGATAACTTCATGATAATACAAACTAGAAAAAAACTGAAAGGACTGAAAAAGAACTAACTGGATTTGAACCCGTGACTGCCAATCATCGCACATACAATGGGCCTGCTACTAAACACCAACATGGAAGCAATGATCCTTTGCTAATAGCCTCTAACAAAAGACAAAGAATACAATGCAGCTAGAATGAACTCCATTCTCAAGCGATGTTCACCTTTACAGCTATAACGGTTTCCTATCTCGTTACCTCTAAATATTGGGGAATTTTCCTTTTCACACTTTGTATAGTACATATCTGGCCCTTTGCACTTACTGATTTTCAGCATTACAGTTGCAACATTTTTCTATCACGTAACCTCCAAATACGAAGAAAATTGCGCTTTTTCTAACTTTGATTGCAACTTGTGTCAAAAGTGTACATGGCAGGAAAGAAATAAGATCAGATTCGTGATCCGGACGGCAAACTACATCTGGTAGCATAGTCAAAATATTTAAATTCAAAAACTTGACAACTCCGGTAATCAGTGCACTTCCTCAATTTTCAAGATATAAAACTTATTTTTGTACAGTTAATTTGCCCCAAAGTGTTCTGTCTGTATTATAAATTTCAGCCCGATATCGTTAATCCCTCTAGAGAAAATGACATGTCAGCGCATTCTATTCATGGCAATATCTCGTCCAAAGTAGGTCAGGTTGGAAAATAAAAAATGTGGGAAAAATGGCCATATACAAATAATAAGAAACAGACTGGATTTGAACCTCAAAGTGCAAGGATTAGTCTGTGGTGCCTAATATTTTAAGTACTTGAAAAACAGAGAGTAAAAATACTAGCAGGCTTAAAGTGGGTTTGAACATGAGACTGTTAGGTACAATGTTCATTGGGGCTTTGGTGAAAGCCTGTGAAAGAAAAATAAATAATCTAGTCAGATCAAAGGGTCTGTCATATAGGGAGAGGCTGTGCCTTTCATCTACTTCTCCCGGCGCCAGACAGAATTAGAATATCCTGCTCATGCCAGCCACGCCACAGTAAATGCTTTGGTGAAGTCTTGCACAAAGCTCCCATGTTATTCCAATGGGAAGATTTTCACAATTTTTTCTTGGTTTTTTGCTCATAGCTTGAAAACTGTACAATGTACGAAAATAATTCTTGCAGATTTGCAATTCTGACGTCAATGAAAATCAGATACCAAGTTTGCTTTTACATTTAAAGTAGTATTTAGGGCTTATGTAATATTTGCGTAACTTTAAATTACAGCCTAAGTTGCATATCAAACTCAACGTGTAAGGGAAGCTGAGTAGGGACATCCACCTAGTGACAGCAAATGGAATTTCCTCCAAATTTAAGCTCAGCAATGAAATTCAAAATGGCCGCAAAATCACGTGACTGGACAGCAGCCACTGAACGTCAAAAGTTTCTTCATATGTTCATTACCAAGACTGCAAAGCTTGGATTCTCTACTTTCAATAGCTTATGAAATATTGCAATTTTACGAGAGGACTAAAAATAATAATAATTAAAGCTGTTGTCCAACAGCGTTGCCGGGGCCCACACTATTACCTATTTACCACACCTGGTAGTCCCCTGATAACTTCATCGAATAAAAAGAAAAAAAAAAGGGGGAAAAACCCTGAAAAACTGGAAAAGAACGAGCTGGATTTGAGCCCGTGACTACCAGGTATCATCTATAATGGACCTAGTACTAAAAACCAGCCTGGAAGCAGTTCAGCTTTGATCTTTTGCCCATAGAACAAAACGAAAGACATAGAGAATACAGTGTAGCAAGGATAATCTCCATTCTAATAGTAAACTGCTCTCAGCGATGTCCAGCTTTACAGCCATAACTGTTTCCTGTCACGTGACCTCTAAATGTTGTGAAATTTTGCTTTTCGCATTTTGTATTTACATATCTGGCCCTTTGCGTTCCATAATTTTCAGCATTACAGCTGTAACGATTTTCTGTAACGTGACCTCCAAATATGAGGTAAATTGCATCTTTTCCAACTCAGGCAAAAAATTAGATCAGATTCGTAATCAGGACGTCAAACTATATCAGGTAGCATAATTAAAATATTTAAGTTCAAAAACTTTTGGTCACATGAAAACTTCGGTAATCAGTGCATTTCCAAAGTTTTCAAGATATGCAAATGATTTTTGCACACGTGCCCAGACGTATTCTGTCTGCGTTTTAAATTTCAACTCGATCGGATATACCCTTCTTGAGAAAATGACATGCCAGCGTATTATATTCATGGCAATGTGGCGTCCAAAGTAGGCAGGTGGAAAAATGAAATTCGTGGGGAAACAATTTCCATGTAAAAATGATAAGGAATGGATTGTATTTGAGCCTCAAAGTGTTAGGACTGGTCCGCAGTGCCTAATAATTTCACGATACTTAATAGAAATAGTGAGAAAAAAGACTGGCAGGATCTATCTGGATTTGAACATGAGACTGCCACTTACAACCTCCCCTGAGGCTATGGTGAAAGTGAGTGAAAAGAAAATAAACCGTGCCCTCAGATTCCAGGATTCCAGCCACATGTACATATTATGTCTTTCATGCCAGCCAAACCAGAGTAAATGCTTTCGGTGAAGTCTTGCACCAAGCTCCCGTGTTATCTAAAGGGGAGGGGTTTGACAAATTTTTGTTGGTTTATTTGGCAAAAACTTAAAAAGTATACAATGTACAAAATTAATTCTTGCAGATTTGTGGCCCTGGCTACAAGGAGCACCTGGTAATCATTTTAAGCAGTATTTAGAGGCGACGTAATTTTTACGTAACTTCCGAGGTCAATTACAGCCTAATTTCCTTGTCAAACCAAACGTGTGAGGGAGACTGAGGGCTACCCACCTAGAAACGGCAAATGGAATTTACTTCCCACAGGTATAAACGTTTGTGAATGAATGAATGAATGCTTATTGTTTAACCCCCTACTCAAGAATATTTCACTTATACGAAGGCGGTGTCTCCTTGGTGCAGGACGGATTTCCACCGTACCTTTTATTCGACGACTTGCCGAGACACCCAACAAGCCCCCCTCACCCAGTCACATTATACTGACACCGGGCCGACCAGTCTACCTCTTATTACTGACCGCCTAGCGAGGAAGCAGGATGTACCATTTTTTTTAAAGTCTTTGGTATGACCCGACCCAGGTTTGAACCCAGATCTCCCCGTCGGAAAGCGGACGCTCTACCAACTGCTCTATTTGGGCAGGTCTAAACGTTTGTGAGAAGATTTTTTAAGCCTAACAATGAAATTCAAAATGGCCGCTAAATCAGGTGACTGAACACTAACCGTCAAAAGTTGCTTCATATGTTCATTATCAAGACTGCAAAGTTTGGATACTCTACCTTGAGTAGTTTGACAGATATTTCAATTTTACCCCATGAACTACAAATACTACTAGTAATGATACATGTAATAATAACAATAATAACCGGAACGATTTCAAGAGGTGTCCTACAGGGAACCTGTGTGGACCCCTAATACTAATAATCCGAACGATTTCAAGAGGAGTCCTACAGGGGTGTCCTGTGTGGACCCCTAATAATAACAGTCCGGAGGATTTCAAGAGGTGTCCCACAGGGAACCTGTGTGGACCCATAATAATCCGAAGGATTTCAAGAGGTGTCCCACAGAGAACCTGCAATATACCTGCAAGCTTGGACTATATGTCAGCATGCGTGAAACGCACATACACTTGTGTGCGTCTATTTTCCGGTACAATACACTTTCTCATTGTTAATTGTTAAACGGCCCTATCAATTTATTATAACGTTAATAACTCATTAACGTTCGGCTCGTATTTAAAACGAGTTTAATTAAAGTGTTGGAACTAATTGGCAAACTCGGTTTGCCAGTATTAAGACCAAATACCCAGTAGCTTGTCGATCTATATATAAGGCTTACCCTGTATAACCAGTAATATTAAAATATATAATGACATAAAGTTATTAAGTTGGTGTCGGTGTTAGGAGTTTTGTAATTAGTCCATGGGAAACAAGAGGTTATTTATCATATAGGCCAGTGATGATTAAGTAGATAAGGATGTATAGGAAGTTAATTAAGATAGCGGATTTCATACATTCTCGTGAAACTTAGTTTGTATGTGCAACAACAAACTGTGATACAAATAGGCGCCATATTTATTAAATATTGCTCAATGACGACGTACCAACAGAACACCTAGCTGGCTCGATAGATACATAAGTAAATAATGCTGTAGCATTTTTTCCCATACCCAGCCAATGACGCATACAAATGCATACATGTCGTACGCAATATAATACGACATAATACAATCTAACAAAATATAACACAGTTATCTGAACCGCTCACACCCCTCTCTTGCTTCTTGTTTTTGTGTTCGTTTGTTTTGTCATCTTAAAAATATGGCCGCTATTTGTTTCTGAGGGCGTTATATATAGCTCAGAGATGGCGTGCAAAGCCGTGGTTTCTTTGTAGGAAATGATTTGTACATTGCCTGATAACCATCTGTGTTACAATTTAATAAACCCGGCCACGGTTGACATCGGGGGACGGACATAGACCCATAGGGTATTTGATACCGAGATAAACCCATGTGTAATAATGGGTGAACACAAAACAGGTAATTATGGAAAGAAAAGCAATTAGCTCTGTTTGGGGATGATCTAATGATCCGTGAGTAATTACTAAATGTGTAGGGCCGCTAATGAGCTTCCGACGCCGTTATACAGGTAAGAATACAGGTAATATTAGAGGTAATAACATGTGGGTGCTCATTTGACGGAAAGGTTCTCGAGGTTATTGACGAGTTTTCTTGGTGCTATTTATAAGAGTATACATCCGAGCAAATTTGCAATATCTCTGACATCCCACAAGACGGCGATGGCGTTTCTGCGCCCAGAAACTGCAGTGGTCCGTCTTTATAGATAGTGGCGGAACGGACCATGGCCGAGACATTAAAGGCGTTTTTTTTCTCTTTAATTGTATATTGGGTTTCAGAACGTGGCCTTCGATCTTTGCTGAACACTTTGAAAAAAACATAGTCGCCTAAAATTTTGATTTTTAAACAAATTCTGATTGCGAGGTCTTAACGGAGTTTTGAAGTTCGTTCATAAACTGAATCAGTAACGTTGAAATGAAAAATATTCATTGAGTATGTAACTTGTACGAGCCAGGACAAGTTCTGTTGTTATTTGAATTCAACACGAAGAGGGCCAGCCATGTTCGATGCTATAACACTGCCACAACAACAACAACATTTGCAGCCATCTATCAAGCTGTGTACTTTTCCGACAACTGACCACCAATTACAACTCTAGAATTGCTTGTCAACTTGCCCAGCTCTCTTTCACACGTCTTTTTGGTCGATCCTGTTACAAGCGAGCCTTAAATCCTTACGCGTGTCATCAGCCACGTTTCTTTAGAAGTGAAGCTTACCGAGCGCTGTGCGCATGCTCAAGTTCCATTGAACTGACAGCCCCTCATTTAAATATTCTGGCAGACTTTTCAGTTTTCAGCTTTTTAAATTTTCTTTTGGTTACTTATAGGCATTCGCTTAACGTACAATGCTGGGGTTGGATTACTTCTTGAGAAAAATACTTACTACTCATGTCATTCTGTAATAATACTAAAATGCCTAATATTTGGTCGACCAAGTCCCTTTAACTTTTCTTTAGCCTTAAAAGAACGCGAATGAGACATGATACTCACGGCAGCGCGAGATTCGAAATGTATTGTGTGCAGGCAACGATAGATTTAGTAGCGAGGTTCAGTCTCGCCAGAATGCGCCATTCCCCTATATAAATCTCGCTCTAATCTCGTCAGACCGTCGCTCTGTTTCCGAAATCCAACCCTTAACTGACGTTGCTATGAACATGTGGCTCTTCCCGACTGATAAGTTCCAATATAAGCTTGAACAAGCAAATCAGTTATTTCAAGGGGTTGGCATGCAACAGTCTCTTCTGATTAATAATACAGGCGACATTCTGGAGAAATTAAGTCAAGAATCAAGGCACTGTGAGTGATTTGATCGAGCTTTGGCCGTGCATATGGTTCAAGCGATGTTTCACGGACAGATGAACGAGGAAGGGAGATTCAGACGAAAACGCGAGATTTGCGCGAGATTCTCGACTGACCGTTTCCTTACGTCGATATTCTAAGCTCACAGATGGTCATTTATGGAAAAGAAATTTATTTTTAAAATTGATTTTCGGTTGTGAACATAAATAATAAAAGTAATCAGTCAGAGTGATTCTCAGTCAAAAATCTAAATGTGTTATATTTATATATTATTTCATTGGTCTCTTACGCTGTATATTCTAGAACATTTCACTTATACGACGGCAATCAGCATTATGGTGGGAGCCAACCCTGGGGAAACCTACGACCATCCGCAGGTTGCCGGGGAGGAAGACAGCATGAGCTCACGGCGAACCGTGCCTCTCATAGCATTGCTGTGAGACACAGAGTCATAACGCCAAGCGGGCGCGCTAAGCCCCTCGGCCACGGAGACCCCCTAAATATGTTTTGTTTGACGCCACAATTTTGAAGATTTATGGTTTGTTTATGTATATGCCTTTTTACGTGATAATATATGATGGAGCAGTGGAGCCTGGTAAAACAATCAGTAGTTAACACGGATAACTTTTCTTATGAATCATCACTTCATTAAACCACAAAACAAGATAAATTAAAAGAAGGCTATTTATAACACACATAATAATGCCTTAATAGATCTAATGACAGATGTGTCACACGACTATTAAATAAAGGGGAATTTTTCATGAAGTAACCAAGCGAAAAATTATATTTGCCAATTTCCTGTTGAATAAATTAAAGCTTCAGACATTATTAAATATACGGGGTATCCGTAGCTCAGTCGGTTAGCGCGCTAGCGCAGCATTATGACCCAAAGCCTCCGACCAGTGCGATCGCTGTGAGTTCAAGTCCAGCTCATGCTGTCTTTCTCTCCTGCCGTACGCGGGAAGGTCTGCCAGCAACCTGCTTATGGTCGTGGGTTTCCCCCGGGCTCTGTTCGGTTTACTCCCACCATAATGCTGGCCGCCGTCGTATAAGTGAAATATTCTTGTGTACGGCGTAAAACACCAGTCAAATAAATAATTATTAAATATACTTATTAATACATACACACCTTACTTATATAGCCCCATGGCGCGACGGGTTGGCGTAAAACTTGCAGGGCAAGACATTCCTTTTTTTGTGAAACGTTTTTCTTTTCATGCGCTCGTCAAATTTCACTAGTGTTCCAAGAACGTGACTGGAACATATTAACATGCAACCGCAACGCGTTGTCAGCGTAATACAACGTCACGTCCATCCAGTGACGTCCCGTGGGGAAGTGAAAACTTTTATAGCAACGTGGTGCATGGTGTGACAAATCTCAGCGCGCCTAGTCCCGCAGAACATCGCACTGTCTCGCTTTGCCTGGCGTAAACTGAAGCAAGCTTTTTGTATTAACTTGCCATACTCCTCACAGCGCACCCGCCGCTCTCTACGTTCACTTTGCATCTTTGCCATCGCTAATTTTGTGCAGAAACATTGCACAACGTCACGCTATATGTATGTATGCTCGGGTTTAACGTCATACTCAACAATTTTCATTTATATGACAACCAGAAGTCCTGAGAGTGTATATTTACTGTGTCTTCTTGTGGGAGGGCGTCTCCGCCAAAGTGCCGCACCACCTGAAGATCATGCCGAAGACACCAGGCATGGCGCTCCACCCAGTCACATCATACTTTCACAAAACTTCGTAAATCAGTTTCTAGTAACTTTTCTCATAAATCATGTCGCCTTATGGCGCTATAACCTAGACGACGTTTTTTACGAGAAAAGTTGCGAAAAAAAATGACTTATGAAATGTTGTGAAAGTGAAATCTCTCAGAAACTTTTTTAAAGTCTCTAGTACCAGAGACTGATCCCGGATCTTCCGACCCCGAGGGGGAGGCTCTAACCTCTATAGTCAACGTTACTGGGATCATCCTGCTGAGGTAAGAATTAAGTGATGACATAAAACACCTTGAACGCTCTCTCAACCTTTGTTTCTTTCTCTCAACACACGTTCTCTTGGTATAAAGCCTGTACATCATAATTCAATTGGACACGTGTGACAGTTTTATTGACGAATGCTGCTGATTATAGGTCTGTGGAAGGACATGAGTGGTAAGGCTGAATGCTCGGATACAATTTGATCTCACATTGTACCCCAACTTAATCTAAAGAAGCCTGTGTGCCTCGCATCACACAGGAACTCTCAAGTATTCGTCGACGATGTGACCTTAGGCCTCTCAAAATATACGCGTATTATATGTCATTTTTGCCTGCAATATTTCGGTCCAACGGAACTCACACTACACGTATTGTATTTCTGATATACAACGCGTTTCATTTATCAAGTTGTGCTGCATTCTTGGAGCCGATGGTATGAGGGTACATTCGGATATTTGCAGTAGTAAGAAAAATACGGCATCCCCGGCGGGATTCGAACCCGCGACCTCTGGATTAGAAGTCCAGCGCGCTATCCACTGCGCTACGGGGACTTGTGTGTACATTATTTTTTACAATGGAGTGCATCACTGCATTTAGCACTCTTCATGCACCATGAAATTGCTTTTCTCTAGTATGTGTTAATGTAACTTTACTTCATGTAAGACAGCATAATGCCACAAAGACATTATTCTATTTTTTGGGATAGCTGGTCTGCCCTTTTTAAGTTAATGTACGCGTAATTGCAACAGGAAGACATATTTTCTTTTTTCTTCCTTCGTTGGTCCATCTAATTACCGACACATCTATATCTTTTCTATTTCAAAAAACTAGGATAGAAAAATAATATTTTCTTTCAGCAGTACTAATATCTGCCCAAGTTTATCAGAAGAATTAGGGTAATTCCCTCTAACTAGACAGGGATTTGTTTGCATGTTTCTTTTGCTGCAGAGTTTGACGTCATCATATTAATTGAACATAATTTCGATAATAACATCAGTTAGAGTGAGTGCATGCCGCCACACTGTAACGCCATGCCAAATACATCAGATGGAATGTTACACCTGGGTAACAGGGTATAGGCCTGCTGACCTGCACCTTGTAGCTTGACCATTACTTGAATGATCTACACTCATACTGGTATTACCTCGGGACAGAACCAGGGTATCCAGTGTACGAGTCGAACTCTCTAAGCACTCGGCCACCGTGTGAGTGGACCGTGACATCGGATTATCTGTTCCAGACTAGCTCATTTTACGTACAAATTGGGGTATATATATCTTCATGTATACATACTGTAGTTACGAGTGTAATTACGACTGTAATTAAAATAAGCTGTCAACACTTTGATTTGGCCAGGGATGCTACATGTAGGTGCATCGGGCAGACGAAATACATTATGCCTGTTCTAAACGTATAAAGTTTAGGTATTGTTTTACGTCATACTTAAGAATTTGTTCAATGAATAATACGACAGGGGTCTGTATAATGAATTGAGGAACTAACTTACAAAAGTGAACTACTCTGTGCGTTCGTATATGCTAAAAGGTCCGCCAGCAGCGTGATGATTTGTCGTTCAAGGGTTTCCCCCTATGCACTGGTTTCCCCATGCATTGGTTTCCCCCGTTCAGGACTCTCCTCGTGTTTCCTCCCTCCACAATGCTAGTGTCGCCCTCGTATTAGTATGATATTCTTGAGCACAGCGTAAAACACCAATGAAATAATTAAATAAATAAAATGTGTACGTGTAATGTATGACATCTATGTAGGCTGATTGAAACTCGACTCCATCTTTTATTATGGCGGCCGCCGACACAATTTTTGCCCGCAGGCATATATAGGCAGGGATGGAGAGCACGCTTCGTGATGAAAACTCTTTCTTGTCATTCGTTTTTGCTATAAATTTTACGACTAATTATTTTTTGTCCGCCCATCTCATATGGAGCAATCCATTTTGATCCATCAGCGGTTGATTGTTCCTGTGCATTATCTAGATTAGCACGAGCGATTCGAATTAGAGAGATGACAGCCTTGTTCTACACTGAACATCGTGTACCTACAATTTGCCTCGGGGACCCGTGCGGCAATGATGCCTGCTATAGATTGAATGGCAGGGTTAAGATGACAGATGGGGCCCCCAGGCTAAAGCATCTATGTACTAAAATAAGTGATAATTAAGCGTTTAATATAAGCGTTTCATTCTTCAATTTCGGCAACACTCTAGGTGCACGCAGGGTTTATAATTAGGCTAGGATCGAATATAATGTATACACAGACCTTTCTGACAGATAGGGCCTTTAGCATTCCCCCCCCCCCCCCCCATCCCCGGTTCTCCAAAATAATTTAGTCAGACAAAGGGTGGATTAATTAAGATGACGCCGAGTATTGCTAAAATTAATAAGAAGTGAGAAGTTAGCTTCATTAATATCCCCGCAGTGGAATTACGTGCCGTTCTCGTGTACACAAAGACAAACATTTTGAATAAAACTGATTAGATATTTTCAATTACAACGAAGCTTTGTGACTTACTTTTAAAATTAAATTAAATTCTTTGAAACTAAATTATATGAATTTGCTTATCATACGTCATATCCCCTCACTCCTGCCTAACATATATATAGGCCCTGTTTATAGCGATCGGGTTATAGCGTGCCTATAGGTTACACGAGCGCATTGATTTTCCTGACTATTTATGTAGTAAATTTGTCAACTTTAACCCCCAAAATATATATCCCCAAACTTTTGTGTAGTGGTATGCCATACCATCACTCACTGCTTGGACTTTTCTATACATCATATCAAAAGATCAACATAGCAAGACCACCATTTTTTGAGCTCCTGGAAGTGACATTTTGAGATTTTTGTAATAGCATTTTGTCACCTTGGTAACCTCCAGTGCGGTGGGGGAGGGGGTGTAGGCCCTTTGGAAAAAAGTTTTCAGTTGTATCCAAAACAGATAAAATTCAGGAATATTTTAACTGGATGTAGAATGACAATATAGAAATTAATAGTGTATCAACAACGTAGACTGTTTGTGTGGCAGTATTATCCAATCGGTTCTCCAGTTGTCATCTATTCGCAGCCAAATCTTGACCCAACTAGTCGCATTGCGAATGTGTAACCTGTATGATATAGGGTAATTTCCACTGGATCGCAACAGGTTTTATATCATGTAATTACGTGTATTTATACCCAGTAAATGTTACAGAAAGGAATCTTTGCCTCTTTGTTTGATCTTCGATTTTCTTCACAACTGTTCATCCGACCCAGTTTACGGTTGACTGCATGGTGTGCTTTGGATGACGCAAGGAGGAGGTGTGTAAAGTATAGAAATATTGCACGGAAGAATAAAGCAATCATGGATGACGTAATAACTCTTTTCAACGAGTGTTGCCATGGATATGTGAGCTTGTACACAAAAGCTATACATTCCTAACAAGATCGTACGGGACTTAGTGACTCGGAAACAAAAATTGATGTTTTGGTAGTGTCTTTTCCACTGGGGTATATACAGGTGACGGAGCTTCCCACAAAGTGTATACAGTGGAAATTAATTATAAATTATTTTTTTTAACTTTTCGTCTTTTCAAAAGCCTCATAAGAATTTATTTCGGTCATATTACCAAGGTGTAACCCGTAGAAGCATACATTCGGAAACCAATGCCCACATATTTATGATGCTGTCTCACTAACTCACCAGTTCGAGGACACCAGATATATAAAAATACTAGTATAAGAAAAGACAACAAATAATTATAACCTTGGACTTATTGTGGAAGGTAAATTTTGAAAACACGAAACAGACCTAAACGACCCCACCCTCTTTCTCTGACGTGCTTGGTCTTCAAATTAATTCTTAATCTGCATGTCGCGTCACTTGTATATGGTGACGCTAAAAAACATGGTTCATGTGACACCGGAGGAAACAGCTACGGTCTCCAGTTGTAGATTAAAATAACTCACACCTCTTTGGTTAAAATTTGAACGATAAAATGACCGCGCTTCAGATGTTGTCAATGTGTTCGATTTTGCTTACACTGAACTGCGATAGCTCGGTTAGGCAACATCACACAAATAAGAAAGGTATTCTTTTTAAAATCTATGTGGGACACTGTATCGGTGCACATATATACACGTCTTCTAGTGTTCTCGTTTCTTTTAAAGCCTTATAGGGGATGCTTCAACCCTCAACTTTAATTTCCTTGACGAACGTCACCTCTGTCCTTGCAGGCATGCGATGTGCTGATTCAAAGCATAGTCTACATGTAATATTAATTCTTCTGTTTATTTTTTATGTGTTTGAAAGCCGTACATGTTCAGAAATGTTTATACCCAGTGGCAGCCCATGCCTGGAAGAAATCTAAGTGTTTAGATCGATCGGCGACCTTTAATATGCACCTGAATTTATTTACTTATTTGATCGGTGCTTTACGCCGTACCCAAGAGTATTTCACTAATACGACGGCGGTCAGCATTATGGTGCGAGGGAAACCGGGCAGAGCCCGACGGGAAACCTAGGACCATCTGCAGGTGGCTGGCACACCTTCCCACGAGATGAAGCCGGCATGAGCTGGACTTGAGCTCACATCGACCGCAGTGGTGGAAGGCTTTATTGCGCTGCGTTAGCGGGCTAACCAACTGAGCCAGGGAGGCCGGCTAGGTACCTGAAAAGCCTTCTGACAAGTTGGAGCTGACGCATGCAGCAAGAGTTGGTTTAGAACACACAGCCTCATTTGTCATGCACCAGCACGATAATACTTATAAACAGTCTGAGTCTGTGAGGCTCTTGACCACATGTATATACAACGTAGAAGAAAACGGTGGTTTACAGCTTGGACCTGAATCACAGTAATGTGAGAGGTATACATATACACTGTAAATTTCGATGTTTAACCTAAAACACTTTTATGCATCAGATATTAAATACCAGTGAGATTATAGCATTATGGTAAATAAGACCACGTACATGTTGTAGACACTTATATTACTTCAGCTTATGTGTATATTTAATAAATACTAATAAACATTATATTTAATAAACACGCTTGTTTGATAAGTGGTTTAGTCACCCATTAAACGCGTTGGGCGTCGGTCATTTTACAGTGTAATATAAGCTGTACTGCTGGATAGTTTGCCCGGCGTCATAAAGAATCCATTCATGCATATACAGGCACGGGGAATAAAATCAATCAGCAAACGTTACTATATAATCAATCGTTCAACCAAACCACAAATTATTAAATTAATTAAAGAGTGAATCAATCCATTATTACGGATTAAGCCATCGATTACCGAATCAACGCAGCAATCGTTGTTCATGCACTGCAGGTTAGACCAATCAAACAGATTAAGTGTCAGGGGGTATATAGTCAGTAGAATAGGGCAATTATCATTTATCAGGGCAACTAACAAATCAGTCAGTCAATCTGTGTACCATATATACGGTCCATGTAATAAATGATTATCACGTACAATTGATTCAATCAACTATATTGACGTCATAGTGAGACAGAGACTCGGTGGAATTATGTAGGTGTATGTAAAAAGCGTAGATTTTTTATACAGACAGATATTACCGTTTTCCCAACAAATGCCAAAGTAAGGGAAACTTAAGACGATTAATGGTTAGGAAAATACCACTTGCTAGGTAATATTGATATCTGTGAAATATTATCGTCCATCCAGTCATCCTGAATGCCAGCCAATTCATCTTAAAAAATGTGATGATTTTGGACATTTTGAAGTGGGAAATTTTTGGTTCCTGAAAATACGTATCATTTTGGTATAATGGTGTGTCATCGGGCACAGTCTTAGAGGGAGTTCCTGGCGAAATCACTGCATAAACGGTAAGGCGATATTTAGTGTTTTATAACCTGTAGTGCCGATTAAACTATACAAGGAGGGGGAGCGGACCGTGTCCCAGTGGTCAGAAGCGCTTGCGCTTCAGTCGTTAAGACACAAAAGGTACAGGTTCAAAGACCTCGCTGTCTGTGTATCCTTGGTGACAATGAGCGGTGAACAACCATTTACTTAGCCTAAAGTTCATGGAATAGCACTGTTTTTTGCACCATTATATTATCCACATATAAAGTTCCTTGTGCGAAAGTTTGTCGGTAATTTGCCAGTGGTCAGTGGTTTACCCAATGGACTCCGAATTCCTCTGCCGATTAGACTACCCACTATGGCGTTAAGCATCAATGAAATAAATGCATGTCATTTGTTTGGACGAGAGTGCATCTGCGCTGGCAGACCAGCAACCTGTATGGAGTTTTTGTCCTGTTAGTATGATCTCTTTGGCCGTAAGTGGGAAGGTCATCCAGCGACATGCGGATTGTCGTGAGTTTCCCCCCTGGTTCTGCCCGGTTTCTGCCCACCAACGCCGTCTTATAAGTGAGATATTTATATAGAGTACGGCGTAAAACACCAATCAGATAAATAAATGAATCTTAGTATGATCCGATAATGATACAAGATCTATGCCGTGGCACGCTTCAGTGAACACAGACATTCTTGTGTGATAAACCGATTATATAGACCTAAAACGATCATATATACAGACAGCGTTTTTGTACTTAGCCGTTTGAATGCTTTCCTAGTATAGATTTTGTAATAATTGACACAAGCACGCGATAACCTGTCCGATACAGCAATTCTTAAGTGCGATTAAAGAACTAAATATGGAGATATTTCAACACAAAAATCCAAGCTATTCTCATAAAATGATGATGTCCAAATGTATACAAGCATTTGAGGTTTCGGCTGTATATGCATCCTAGCGACATTTCTAACTGAAGAGTTACTCCCGACATGCACTCCAGATTTCAACACGCATAAATATGAGCTGACGGACGTCGTGTGGAGAAGCGGTCATAGAAGGAGTCATAATTACTGCATTCAACAGCAGTGAAATAAATACCTGCAATGTAAAAGGGGACCATTTCCCATCTGGTGTCAGCACAACGAGACTGGATGAGGAGTCTTTTCTGATGTCTTGGGCACAATGTTCCAGTGGCTGTAAGGCTTTGGGCGAAGGACTCATCCTTCCACAAGAAGACGCAACATATATAGTGGGTGTAGGTTGGGGGGGGGGGGCGACTACATTCCAAGGGCTACCTGTCATCATATGACTGAAAATTGAGAAGCACAACGTAAAACCTAACATTTATACATACATTATGGGTTTTAACGCGTCATTTATTTACTTATTATATTGGTGTTTCATGTAAACCGTGCCCAAGAAGATTCACGGCATGCGGGAAAGCATTATAATGAGAGGAAATCGGAAAGAGTCCCGGAGGAAACCGACGACCATCCGCAGGTTGCTGGCAGACCTTCCGATATACGACGAGAGAGGAAGCCAGAATGAACTGGACCTGAACTCAAAGAGGCACCTGGGTCATTGCGCTGCATTAGCTCTCTAATTCCCTCTGCCAAGGATGCCCCCACCACCTCGTATACAGCATATACATCGTTTTCAACCTGTGCATAGGAATGCGGTAATTCATATTATGTTGTTTTTTTTCAAGGGGATGTAAAGAATTCAGACATGATCAAATTTTCTGACAACGTAGCCCACCCCCTCCCACTATAAGTGATAAATTAAAGATTACAACCTTAATCTCTAGTAACGATACGGTTTATAATGACATTGGTTCAACGGTACCGTCACACACATAGATGCCTACGCGACTACACTGGCATATGTTTTCCTCGAGCACAGCATAATATAACCCGGGCGGAATTACTTATAAATCATAAAGATATGGCTTCCAAGGAAACGTGCCAAGCTACATGTGTACGAGAAGTACATACACATATACGTTAAATCCAAAAAAGGATGGAGGAATGAGATGCCGAAATATGTGCGTTTTTTTTGTTTGTTTGGTTTTTTGGGGTTTTTTTTTTTCTTACGGCGACTAACGCAGATGTCACAGATAAGCCGTGGACTGACGGGGTCAGGTACGATGATAACTGATAAAAAACAGCGGATTTCACACAACGCCGAGTCGCCCGTGACAGACAACGAGCATGAATGAAAAATGGTATAACGGGCCGTGGAAAGGATAACTATGCCTTTTTTCCCATATGTATATCTTATAAAGGAAATGACAATTTTTAATAGGTAATGCATATAAGTATTGTATAATGTCGTGGGACATGGTCTTTAAAAAAGTGCATCGCGTAAAGTGGTTTCGAACTCAGACCAAGTGTTTAGAGTGCTGTAGCCCAGTAGGCTACAACAACCAAATATATTCTGACCAATGTGGCAATTGTGAGTTCATGTCGCGCTCTGGCTAGCTTGCTGTCTGTTCGTATGTGGGAAGGTCTGCCAGCAACCTGTGGATGGCCGAGGGTTTCCAATGGGCTCTGCCAGGTTTCCTCCCATCATAATGCTGGCCCCTATCGAATAACCTTTGATCGACTAAGGTATTTTAAAAGGTCTGAAAATTTATAGATAAAACATGCAAGATTGAGTGTACAGATTACATCAATAAAAACGGCACCGTGTTCTGTTTCTTCAGCTGAAACTTTGTTCTCACCACAGCTGATAGGCCCTAGCCCATGCTCCAGACCACGGGCTCGAATCCAGCTGTTGTTATTTCGACTGCGAGAGAATTTGCTCCTATTTCCATCACTCATAAAGCTGATTCCTATCGTGTTAAATTTGTTGGTTTGACATACATCGCCTTGCTGGGAAGGAAAACGCCATTATATTTATTTATTTATTTATTTGATTGGTGTTTTACGCCGTTCTCAAGAATATTTCACTTATACGACGGAGCATTATGGTGGGAGGAAACCGGGCATAGCCCAGGGGAAACCTACGACCAACCGCAGGTTGCTGGCAGACCTTCCCACGTACGGCTGGAGAGGAAGCTAGCATGAGCTGAAGTTGAGCTCAGCGTCCGCATTGCTGGGAGGCCTCTGTGTCATTGCTCTGCGCTAGCGCGCTAATCGTCTGAGCTACGGAGGTCCCAACCCCATTATACAACTCCCACACCCATCCAAGCAAATCTGCTTCAGGACGATATTAAAACAACGGCCAAATAAAAAGGAATAGGGAATAAAAAGGAATATAGTTTAAAGAAAAGTTGAACCAGCTGAGCAGCAAACATGCATGAAGACGTGTTAGATTGACGTAACTATTTACTTGCTTGCTTTTATTACGACATACTCGAGAATATTTCGCCCAATAAATAATGGCATAATCGGGGTTTATTGGTGAAGACAATCGGGACACCACAGTCCACCCCACATTCCGCGAAACCTGGATTCGAACTCTCAACTTAAATGATCACAGCGGGTGGTCACAAGTGTGTAACATTCAAAAGCACTCGGCGAACAATGTAAATCTGTCAGTGAAGTGCAATGCTGTATACCAGGTACATGTTCAATTTTCCGTGCTAGGACGAATAGAAACCAATTGTGTGCTCGAGCACACTTCCTTGTAATTATTTCATGTGCGTATGCTGTAATTTTCTTCCCCACCCCTCATACTTTGGTGCCCAGTACCATCCACCCAAATCCCCTGGGGTCGTCTCACTTATAGTCTTTGCTGGGCAGTCCCATACATCCGGCGCCTCTATAAGGCTATTTATACAACAGAGACGAAAACAACCTGAGTGATGTTAAATTTATGGCCAAGCGATCGAAACATTGCTTGCTTTTAGATGTTATCTGGTAAAAAGAGGTCTAGAAGATTGATGCATCTGGTAAGGGTCTCATTAAAAACTTTATTGGGTGGGATCAGTGATAAGCGCAAGGTACTGGAAAGAGAGAGACTGGGGGCGGGGGTACTAGGTATGGGGTAGGGTAGGGAGAGAAGAGGATAGGTCTTTATGGGCAGACAGGAACTCAAGCAATCAGTGGCGCGGAAATTTTTCAGAGCAAACAAAAGGCTCCCTTTAACCATAATGTGTTCTGCTGACAGATTCTATGAATGACCCCACGCGCCCCGGGGGGGGGGGGAGATGGACAATGCACGCGAGGTTTGCAGCATTCATTTCCTTGACCGATGTCTCCAAATGATTAAATGACCAGTCCACTTTGACTCTTGCCTTAAGAGTTCTCAAGAGCCATCACAACTTTCCGCGACCGTCCAATTTACTCCATAAACATTTTACCGCCTATAGCACCATACCGCAATGAGAGAGCTATGGTTGGAGGGGGGGGGGGGGTCATCAATCACGTGACCGAGGTCAAAGATTGGTCGCCGTTTCATATCATTTGCACCTGGTTTTGCCTAGACCTTTGTAGCAAATCACATAGACGGGATGTTGATATCAATCACAGTTTTATTATTTATCCTCACCAATCTGTACTGGAACATGCACTCCACGACCCGTGAAGACTCGATTTACTGTTATTATATGGCTTTTTTTATGATCTGTGCTCGGAACAAGCTCCCGGCGTTCCGGATCTGATGGGCTGTCTATAGCGTGTCTCGCTGAACACAGTGGGAGCTGTTTAGGTAACTCAAGTGCTCTCATTTATTCAATCAACCATATTCACATTTACAGAAGTGTCCTCCACAGAGGCTTTATTTTAGTTCTTCGCACACATGCCCACCATATAACATATTCCAGCAGAAGACACATTATATACACACACACACACACACACACACACATATATATATATATATATATATATATATATATAATCATGGGGCTACACGTAGAAAGAGGTATAAGAGAGCTGTAAGCAACACGTTTTAAATACAACACCAATAAAACTGTTTTCTTTTTATTGTGGGTGTTAGTATCATACTAAGGCTGATTGTGGCGATTTCCGGTCACGGTTATTCAGTGAGGCAGCACGACATTGGTGACGACACTGATGACCAGGATGACAATGATGACAACGCTGATGATGAGGAAGACAATGATGTCAACATTGATGATGCATGAGGACGCCAACGATGACGACACTGGTTACGGCATTGATGATGAGGACGATAATCATGACGATATCGAAGATAACGCCATTGTTGATCAAGAACGTTGATGACATTGATGACGACATAGATGATAAGGATTACAATGATGACGACACCGGTGACGACTTTGATGATAAGGACGAAAAGATGATGACAATGATGAGAACGACAATGGTGACGACATTGATGATATCAAGTAAAATGGCATTTCTGACGACGTTGATGACGACATTCATCCCGACATGTATGACGACACTGATTACAACATTGATGGTGTCACTGATGGCGTCGCTGGGATGGTCACTTGTCACTTGTACAAAGATACAAACAATATGTCATGCGGAAAGGACAAATAAAGATGAGTTGGGATAAAAAGTAAATCAGGATTATTTACTCATTTTAAAACTGCTTTTTCATTTAACTGATGGTTTTTTTTTTTTTTTTTTTTTTTTTTTTTTTCTTGTAAAAGAACCTTTCACTTGTATAACAGCTGTCAAGTGAATGGTTGGAGTGAACGGGAGTACCGCCCGTTGGAAAACACCGGGGTTGGTCGTTCATTGTTATACAGTATGTTGTAACGTTTATGTGACGTACTGCACGCTGATGATCTCTTTATAGGGCTACTCAGCTATTTTGCACCATCTGTATAAGAAGGCACCGTATTAGCGCCCATTGAAGGAAGAATAGTCTGTGTACAGGGGGGATGGGCGAGAATTCCTGTTGGAATGGCATGGCTGGACGGACCATTACCTCCCCCACAGCTGCCTGGATTGCCTTAGATTAACATCTGTTGACAGAATTGCCATTCCTTGACCACAAGCTGCTGATAGACATCTCTGGAAATTAACCATTTTCAGCTGGGACGGAGAATTTGGTTTTTCCTGTATGCTTTGTAAAGATTCCACAAAATCATTTTTACTTTGTAATCAAACTTTAAAACTCCAAACTTTATTTCATATATGCAATAACAGTTTAAATCCAAGCTGAGTTAAGTCTAAGCAGTGGAAGAATTTTTAAATGATAAATTTATATACGCCAAGGCATTACCGTTGAAGTATACACGTGTTATCCTTAGACCCATAAGAATCCAAGCAGACTTTGTTGGTACAGTTCCGGTTTTACGTCAGTTCGTTTGCCAATTAAATGCTGAGGGACTGTGGTTTGAACTACAGCACTTTGGTTTCAGCCACACATACATCTGGCCCCCATTGTATGTCTGTAATACTCTTGTTAAACACAACTGATGTAGATAAATAAATACAGGCTAATGCGAAATGACTGTTTCCTCCATCGTATGAAAATGGCCAACGTCGAAAAAGTGAAATGTTCTTATATAAGGCGATAATCTTAAATCAAGTAAATTCATGTGTGTGATGTTAAAATGTAAGCAATGCCTGTTCGCCCATCCCAAATACGTAGATGATATTGATTATATCATAAATAAATAAATGTACCCCAAAAGTCGAAGAGTTAAGGAATGAAAAACAACGAGGAAGTATTTGGTTTTTGTACTTTTAGATAGCAAATATGAACATTCTTTACAGATGAATAGGAAAAGACAATATTTGCACACAAGGAAGGCGCTTTGTTTGTCTGGTGACAAAGACACAGGAGTTAATGATGTGATTTTTCACTGAAGGTGAAGGAAGTGACTTATCACATCAGAAACCCGTGGGCTTCACGAAAAGTGACACCGAGCTTTAGAAAGCGACATGTAAGTGGCAGTAGGGGTGGGATTGGGGGGAAGAGTGGGGGTGGGGAGTCCGAGATTAAACTTGACCCCACTCATAGTGGCCCTAATGATCACCATGGGACGATAACCATCTCTTAACCCTCCGGGTCTGTCCATTTACAAAGGGAAGGGGGTGCATTGTGAGGCACTGCAACACAAAAAGCATACGCAGGTAGTTTGTTTAGAAGAAGTCAAGCATTTGGCAGGACGTCTTTAAATGGCTTCGAGCTGGTATGATTTACGTACTTAAATTTGAGACTTTTAAGCCTTGTGAGTTTATTTCTGGTGAAATACCGAGATCGATGCACCCATTGTTGTCCTCGGTGAATTATCAAATATACTGAGCTGAAACGTTTATAGACTGCCTGCCATTGTCATTGTGTAGCCAGCCCTTTCGGTTTGCTGAATTCTGTTTCATTAAATGTTACAAAAGAAACGCATTAACGGGAAAGATATGTGCATTTAACGTATATAGAGTTCATTATACAAAACTTAAAATGTTGAAGCTTTATTTGTGTTCAGTGTATCGATCCAAACACGCAGCCTCTCTCTTACAAATATCAAAGCGATCCGTGAAAAATGACGGGCATTTGCTGGTGTGCGACAGGGATCACTCTCCGCCTGCTTCTTTATAGACAAAATAAATTAACACGTGGCGATTTAATCATTATAGCGGGACCAGATAGTTAGTATATAATTATACTCGGTTAAATATTAGTAAAATTAATTGCATTTTATTACAAAGCGAACCCGGATGAGATACACGTCTGTGGTGAATGAATTAAAAAGCTTAATTGCTTACCTTTGCATAAGTATAAAGGCTCCAGTTTTGTGGACGGCAGGGATTGCCGCCACTGACCACAATTTATTAACAAAGAACGCCTTGATTTGTTTCCGTGTATATTAAATGTCAAGGTTGACTATATATGTGTTAACGAGTAAACATTAAATGCAAGCAACTAAATCGAGCTATGAAAGAAAATGGATGTGTTGCACGCTCAGTGGAAGACAACATAACTTCATCATACTGCGCGGTGTATATAAAACGACAAAAAAAAAATCATTCTTGGAAATAAATACTCGTTGTTTCATGCTGAAAATGTGTGTGACTTAATTAAGGCCAGATGTAATGTGGATAGAATTAAAGTTTACATCCGTTTAAAATTTGCTTTTTATAAATCAGTATAACCATTGGATGAGTTCGTTAAAGGGTCATTCAAACAGCCATTGGCGCAAACCAGCTGTCTTGCGCTTGTGGGAAACAGAGCCAGTTAGCCAGTCGGTCGGTATAGCATCGGAATGTTACTCATCTATCGTGTTTGTTTGTCAGTAATTAATTAAATTGACCTGTCACGTATAAGTGAAAAAGAATAATATAAAATGGAGCCAGTGTTTCAGCTCGTTAGCTAACAAAATATTTCACACAGGAAATAAGTCAGTCGGTTAATGTAAGTAGCTAGCGTCTTACAAAGCCATTGTGTCAAAGAATTCGGTGTCGAACCAGCCAGCAAACCATTCGTTGATTCACTTTGTCACTTGGTTATCAGAAAAGAGAGACAGTATAAATACACAAAATAAAAAAATAATAATAAAAAGGAAAACAGGGAGAAGGCAAGTGGAACGGATTAGACACAGACAGGTTCTTAGTTATATATTTCTTTACTTATTTATTTATATCTGCATTTTGAGGATACAGGTGGGGTGGGGGTGGGGGGTAACATATTGCACTTATAAACAATGTCGATCAGGTTGTTGGGTGTATGTAGCCTCTTCACCGATAAGCACGTGCGCAATAACAACAAAAGAAAAGAAGACTAAGCGTCAATCTGGGTTCGAACTCGCGACCTCAGTACTCAGAAATTAGTGGTCTGTATATGGAATATTTATATATAGACACATATAGACTATCAGGCCAGGCTATGATAGCTCTGAATACACCAGTGGTAAGGCTTTCGCTAAAGCACACACTCACGTAAGCCCAGGTGTAATTTAAACCAAACGTTTGTAAACAACGGGCAAATGTTATATTTCCCGCAGATGTTGCATACATGTATATAAGAGTATCGTCATTTAGCGGCTTGTGTTCATTACAACGAAAATAAACTGCGGGGGTAACTGAAACCCGTTCTTAATTGCATTTAAATCAACTCGCCAACTGTTCCCATTAATTTGGATGTGTAGATGTAAGCCTACGTGGCTCTGTCTAATTTATTATGATGTATTTATTTATTACCGCCATTCATTAAATCCATCCTGCTCTTCGCGGCATTTCCATATTGCAAAAACACGATAACGATCTGGACAAGTAAATTCAATTCGTTTAGAGGACTATACAGAATTAAAAACCGAAGCTTGGTGAAACTGAGTTCTTTTATTTTATTTATTCTTCAAATTTTCTGTTAGACATTCATTAGCCAGATAAAATCTGTGTTTGCTTTTTTTTTTTTGTCAGACGGGTGGTCATTAAGAAATACTTCTGTTCATGCCTTAGTTCATTTTTTGCAGATTTTCATCCAATTATAAAACTCTCTATCCGACAGGTTTTTACATAACGGCCAGCTATTATCGTGCGCCGAGTAGTAGTTCATGCCAATCGCCCCCACGAGTGGAAAATGGTTCAGCCGACTGCAAAGGTCAAGTTCTGTCCGAAGTTGTCGTCTCTTATTACGCTAACAGTGTTGTGGTGAGCGGTGGAGAAAACTGCGGGAGTCAATCGGTTTCAGCTAATCCCAAAGTCTTGGCTGGCTGTGACGGGACGGGACGGAAGATTTGAATCGTCAGTGGCGTGTAAAGAGACCCATTGACAAGAAACGGGCGTAGAATGGCATAAATTCGGTCGACCATCAAGTGAACTGCGGTGTACTCGGTTACCCTAGTTTACTCGGTTTACTGGGCTTACTGCAGGAAGCTTATACGCATCGGCTGCCGAGCTAGAGGCCGAACGGCTGTGTACAGCGCGGACCTGTGAGAAAGCTGCAGTCTCTGGTGACTGTTCGTGGCCAGAACGTGTGGTTGTGATCATCTTCAACGATCAGGTTTTTTGGTTTGTGCCGGCTCTCTGACACCGACACGTTTTACCCTGTGTGTTCACGGACTGCTACCGAAGAACGAGCTCCCGGGAAGCGAAGCAACGATGGAGACAGGCACGCTTAGCCGACAGCCCGTAGCCCGTAAGTACACGTCGACCTTGCTGGGGCTATACAGCGTATAAAACTCTCGCAGTTCAAGCCATCTAGGCTCAGACTGTTTTATGGCTGTATTCTTCGTTTGCTGGTTAAAGCATGTGGATTTAACACGCCTATAGTTACGTTATTACATCCTCAGTATCAGGTATATGTAAATTTCAACGGAGAGCTAGAGTAGGCTAGAGATGTCTCGCTGCTTGTTTAATAGCCAGTTCACATCCACATTAGGAACGTACAGTATCCAATATACCGAACACGCTATAGCAAATTCAGGATGGTACGTCAAAACATGAGTCCACGTTCTACTAGTAGACTGCAGTGGAAACAGTAGAGTGAAGAAAAGTTTATCACTTGTATATTAGAACGTTGACTTTCGTATTGCCTCTAAACGCATTGTATTTCTATCGTCGGCAGACTAAAAATGAAAAATCATTAGTTCTCTAATGCTCATTTAATCTCTTGTACTCGTTTATTCTCTTCAGTGTTGTGTTTTTTTGTTGTTTTTTTTGTTTTGTTTTTTTAGTGAGTTGAAGAAAGTATCAAGTATCCGCGTGTATATATATATATATATATATTTAATAAGCACATATCAATTTGAGATTGAAAGGGAGAAGGTGCTGATCTTAGTTTCATGAAAGATAATTTAATTTGTGAGAAAAAAAAAATCAAGTGGTGAAACACTCCTAACAATAGACCGTCCTTGTAGAGCATCATTAGTGACAGGCACGCTTGTCGTTACCTTACGCAGCCTTTTCCCTGTTACAAACGCTTACCATATCCCGTCCCGATTCAACCCTCACATGTCACACTGCCTCTGGCATGTGAAACGTTGCAACAGTCATCCTGGCACAATTGTATTACATCTCATTCCGCATTTGAAATAAACGCTGCACTTTTACTGTTATTAAAATAAATCACACAGGAGGAGGTGTAGCCGGAATTTAATGGCATGTCGTGTGTTTAGACAGTTCCTTTTCATAGCTTTTTCAGCCAAAAAAAACCCATAGCTTGCTTAAAGGTCGTGTGTAACTGCGTATACATTAAATGCATGGAAACAAATTGCCCAGACCCAAGTGAGGGAGAAATTTCAATCATATAGAGTCATCACAATGTGTTGCTATAATAACGTCATACTTAAAATACAAGCACACCAATAAATTATAGCAGTGGTGCCCAAAAAACAGAAAAAAAAAGAAAAAAAAAAAAAAAAAGAGGGGGAGAGAGACTTAGTCATCGTTTGCACGCTTTCGTACATGTGCATAAGAAACTATAAATTGACCTCATCCGAAGTCACGGCGTCATTGACGAAAGACTACGAAGGATTCACTTACCAGTTGATACTCATTTTCATAACCTGCGTATTCTACGCACTTGGGTTTGCCATCAACCCGCGGATGGTCTTGGGTTTCCCCTGGTCACTGCCCGGTTTCCTCCGACCATAATGCCGCCCGCTGTCGTATAAGTGAAATATTCTTGAGTACGGCGTTAAACACCAATCAAATAAATAAATAAATATTCTACGCATTGGGTGCATTGCTTAGGGCAAATGCTTTAGGAATTATTTTGTACATATACGTAGGCCTAAGTCATTGAAATTTATTATCATAGGCCGGAAGTCTGTATGATAAACTGTGTCCGAGTTAAAGGTGGCACAATTCGACTCTCCTATGTTCCATGACAAACAACTACCTGTATGTTTACTGTGGACAACAGACAACGTAATTAACACCGCTAGTACTTGCACAGTCATATACCGGCACACTTTAAATGTTTAAACACATGTTTAGGGTTGACATTACAAATTAACAGAGTACATAAACTACCATTATTTATTCAAGAATCGAGTTGTTGTTACTTTTAGGCCCACGTATACGAACACGTTATAGACCCTAGCTCGTGTAAGAATGGCTTCCATGATAGAGGGCAGAGCTTCAATCAAACGTTTGATGAACAAGTTATGCCCCGCTTAAACTGTAATCATATCTCGATCTATCACGGGTCCATACCGTCATCGATTAGTGATATCGATGTTCCTGACCCCAGGGTTATCTCATGATAGAACTTCCTTAGCTCGCGAACATTTCCGTGATTTACTATATGTCATGGCTTGGGAACCAGCTATAGCCCAGGATACGCGAGATTTATACGATTGTATGGCCTGTTGCGTAACGCTCCTGACAGACAGACTATGTTATAGCAGAAACTCCGCTGTGTAAATAACCAGCCATTTTGGATAGTAGGTCTGCGGTTTTCAGAAACGTGTTGCCGAGCATTGTCTGTTCAGTGATATAGGCTAATATTGCATTGGCGTTACTGGACTAAAATGTAATGTTTACTTCCACGAGCAAAGAAGGTAGTATAAGTCATGTGATCTGTTGCTACACTTTCAGTTTCTATTTTGTTTTCACATGTAACCAGTTTTCCGATGCGTTGACGGTTGGTGTCTTCCCATAAATCTATACTGTGTAGGCCAACAAACAAACACGTTGCTCGTCTCGCAAAATGGACAGTAATTATACTCGAGAGTTGTCTGGGTCACTCATAACTGTGCTTCATTCCCACGAGACTACGATTGATTGTGGCGGTCAGTGTAGCACACGCCGGTTGATAGGGGGTAAATTGCAGAACATACCTCGTCATGATTACAGTATCGCTAATGGACTGGCACTCTAGCTTCTCCAATTGTTTATGATATATCTCTGTGCCGTTTATCATTCTTCATTTCCTGTTTTAGCGCTTGCTTTCTGTCGGGTCAAATTTTATGTCACGGACTGCTCTTAATGATACTTGTACATAAACCTACATGTAGATATACACTCACATACCTATTTGATGAAGGAATTTGTTTCTGCTATAACAACTCACTGAAATGGACAATTGTGTATTGAAATTGTCGCGTTGTCCGGCCGGCCTTCCGTTGGCCCGTTTTACCGCTCTTCTGTCGCTCCTTCCGTCCGTTTACATTTCCATGTGTGTGTCTAGACACATGTGTCGGTCTTTCCATATGTCTGTTGTTACTTCCTACATATAAGCTGGTTTCTACTAATTCAACTACAACTCCATATTTGTCTGAAGTTTAGAAACGGTGACCACAGGTAGTTTAGTGCTTAAATGACTGATTATGGCTTAACGCCACGTGGGCAATGTCTCAGCCATATCGTGGCGAAGGGCAGTGTTTAATTTACTCTTATAGCACTTGGTATAGGTGTCGACGAGGGGTCTCTAAGTATGCCCGGCATCACGCATGGTTCCCATGTAGACCAGATTAGGTCTTCTTTTGCCAAACATGGCGATAAGCAGCAATCAACCTGTATTTTCCTAAACTGTCCTAGAAGACTGATAGACGTTACAAGTAAATCGACAACATTAAATATTGCCTCTGGAACCAACTGCATGGATATCATACAAACTCCTCGCCAAATCTCGCGATACCTTACGATACCTATTGCAGAGTTTTCGCAGTGGGCTTAGTGAATTACCAGCAGTTTGGGTATTTGAAGCGTCCAATCGTACTACATATATTCTTTCGGTCGTTCGGGTGTGATGAAATCATCGCTCCGTGAATAACCTCTGACACAAAACCATTATGAACCTATTAGGCGAAGGAAATTAATTAATCTGTTTTCGTATTACGGTCTATTTCCGTTCTTTCAGCGACACTCATGTACGTACAATGTTGGCCTTATGCTCCGTAAATACAAAATCAGCTGTTAGCCGTTGTTGGTATTATTACCTGACATCAGCCCCCCCCCCGCCCCCCTTCCTCTCGTCAACGTGCTAACAGGACCTGGGGTCCGGCGTCTAATTAGCGTCTTCACTATGGTTATTGTACCGTATAGCAAGTGTCATCGAGTGCGGGTTTTTGTACATGGGTGCCTTCGCTGTAGCTTTGCTTGTATAAGTATATATATTGTGTAGAGCACGTTTATGGTTAGGCCTTCACCCTTGTTTCTATGGCTGTCTTAGACTTAACTTATAAGTCACACTTCGTCTTAACTTCAGGCCGTTTATTCCGCCCCAAAATTGTGACTCACCTGAAGAATGCAAAGAATTGTCTTAACTTAGACCTTCATGACAAAAGTGTACATTAGTTTCATAAAGTTGAAATCTAACGTTCAGAAATAGCTGTGATCAGCTTCATTATTCTGGAACCAGATCGCAACGTCAAATGGTATATACTGTTTGTTATCAAGTATAGAACATGGAGAATGGTATATAACATATATATCTGAGCTTTGAATGTCCCTCCTGTTGACACACACAAAAAGCGGAATTCATTTTCCTCGATGTTAAACAGTTTCTTCCTTGTCGTCTTATCTTCCGGGGGGGGTGGGTCCGCTTATAAATGCTCCGTGTTACTAATGCCTTAATTCTGACAAGAGAACAAGTCATAATTGCATGTCGGCTGTTTGTAAAATGATCACTTGAGCCACATGCGGAATGAATCACCATATTTCCTCCCACCCGCGCCAGAAATCTCCCCGTCTCATAGCATTAGGCTTATCAGCCCTGACTGGCGAGCCAGCCGCTGGTGGCTGAATTAAGTCAGGCGCCGCACCCCACTATCCCCTCTATCCTTCCCATATCCTCGCCGTGAATTGGCTGCGCTGTTTAATGCGTTTGATGGAATTACTTTTGACATTATTGCTTAATGGTGTTGGCCGATAAGCCGAGAAAAGACGACTTCCAGTATTAATCCGCTTTTTCTGGTCTCTTATACAAGCCCGAGCGTCTGGTCCTCATTTTAATCATAACCGCATTCTTGACACCAGAATTCAGCGCCAAACAAATACCATTTATTTTTGCTATACCACCTGACAAGGCTGCACCCCCCCCCCCCCCACCAATTCCACCCGACCGTTTGCAACAGCATTATTCCGGGTGGCGGTATAAACGCCTGACATTTCGTATGAGAGCTAGCCTTGTAACTTACACTTTGCGAAAGTCAGTTACCGTGAAGTCGGTCTAAACCAGGAAGTTATAAAAAATAGACGAATGATGTGTCACAGTCAAAGGATTGGATAGTAGTATAAATGTTCACCAGGATGTTTTCTCAGATGTGCGGAGTCTAATGTTTCGATGTGATTAATATAATCACGAGCACGATGATTGATAATCATCATTGCAATGATTAATAATCAGCATAGGCATGCTTGATAATCAACATTGCCATGATTGGTAATCAACATTGCAGTGATTGGTAATCAACATTTCCATGATTGGTAATCAACATTCCCATGAATGGTAATCAACATTGGTATGGTTGATAATAAATATTTCCATGATTGATAATCAACATCGCCATGATTCATAATCAGCATTGGCGTGATTGTTAATTAAAGTCGCCATCATTAAAAGAAAAGACAACAAAAAGTATACCCAAAGTTATTTCAGAAGAGGGGTCAGTATAGACCTAAACCGGCGTAGACATATCTTTATGAGGTGCTCGGTAACTCTATATACCACCTTTTAACCTGGATTTCTTACATGGCCATGCGATACGCCATTTTAGACAAACCGGAAACACTATGTCGCGTCATCCGTACCCTATTTTCTTCAGCATGAGAGGCGAAACATGCTTTTGTGTGTCTCCTGGTTGAGACCTTTGGGAATAATCCTAGACGTATTCCACTACCACTGTCTCGTTGAAGATAACTTTAAAGTATGTCAGAATTGTGTCGTAATCACAAGGAAAACAGTTGATTTGACACCTGTTCTATATGGGAAAATAGGGAACAAGGAACTGGTGACGCCAAAGTGAAAACACATGCCTTCTCTTGTGTTAGAAAATCCCTTTTAAAATTCTGGCCGGCCGTTGGATTTTCCTTACATGGGCGTTTTTGCCTGCTTTAATCTGCGATATCTCGGTTATCCTACACCACAAAAATAAAAAAAGTGCCGTTTTTTGAACTATGAACGGGATTCTTTATCGATACATACATTTGGTCTAGCGTTATCTTTTCTTTCAATAGCGCTGTCTTTCCATTGACTTTAAGTCATGGTGACAACAAACAGTCGCTGTAGCGATCTGTTGTGCTCCGTCATGAAGTTTATTGGACGTTGTGTGGTCCGCCAGGAACCTTCGAATGGTCGTGTGTTTCCCCAGGCTCTGTCGGGTTTCCTCCCAGCATGATGTTGTCCGCCACCATGTAAGTGAAGTTTATCATAAAACACTCAATGTTTCTTTGTTTCAGAAAATCCTCAAGACACGATGGCCGGGCTTCTGTCGTCCACTAGCAGTTCCACGCGGGCCACGCCCCCTTCCAGTGCACAGATGATGATTGGTCAGAATATGAACATGAATATGAACGGTATGCCCTTGTCGTCCAACAACAACAACAAAGCGACCACGGCTAACAATAATAACAACTCAATGGCGGTGAACAACATGAGTTCAGTCTCCAACCATTCCATCACGACCACACCCACGTCCTCTGCCCCCGGGGGCGGCATTAGAACGTGCTCAGGGTGTGGGGAGAAGATTTTAGATCGGTTTCTCTTGCACGCTATGGACCGTTTTTGGCACACGGCGTGCCTTAAGTGTTCTTATTGTCATGCTGAACTCGGCAACATTGGGACATCGTGCTTTACCAAAAAGGAAATGCTCTACTGCAAAAACGACTACTTAAGGTGAGCGAACATTTCTATCTTTGAATGTTCAGGAATGTTTCAGGGAATTTCCGTCTTGGAACTATCTATCATCCAGTACATATCTTCAGTAGTATACTGGTATTCATTCTTACATTACAGCTTGCCACAGATGACTTGCGATCGCAGCCATGTTGGAACTGTAACAAAAGAATTTCATGGTGTTCTAATGTTCTTTTCGCTATGTGCGGTGGGCCGCGAAATACTGTGGTTACAGAACCAACATAGCTGTGAGAGCAGGTAATCTTTAACGCCACGATGTCCTAATGTGAGACTTCCGGTTACCAGGAAACCCTTTAGTGTTTTCCGATTTGGTCAGCTAGTCACAGAGCGAGCGTGATGAGAATCTGCGTGATTGGTTGGATTAGACTGATGACGTCTTTCACAGACGATTCAAAGAAATGTTTTACACTGCATATGTTGTCGTGTGTGAACATTGAAGGGGCGTCGAATTCAGGTAGTCTTTTGTACTAATGATGAAGTCATTGATTTCCCAAGAAACTGATGATAAAAACACAAGCATTCACGACATACATAATTTAAGGAAGCTCTATCGGCTCTGATGGTCTTTCAGTCATGTTCAAAACCAACCCAAAACACTTTTCAAGAAGATGACTGATTTGTGTATACATATGTAAAGCGCTTTATAGCACACCTTCGCGATTCCAACCACATTATGGCTATCCAGGCGAAACAAGACATGACAGGAGCTCTCCTCGTGCAGTGAGGTATATTCACGAACGATTCGTATTAATTGCTTCAGTCTCCGAAGACTCCGTATGTATCCTTACACTTAACGATGAACCTGAGTCCATCTCTTGACGAAACTTTCTGCCTGCACTAATTAAAACTTCACGGTGACTAACTTTTGCTGTTCGATTTTTTTCAACTGGCGAATAGGTTGTTCATATTTCTGTGTCACATTGATTCTGTGCCACAATGGTTCTATAGAACTCTCTGTTTTGGCTATCGCCACCGTCTGTCGCACATACACAGCAGGGGGGCGTAATCCTTGAAGCCCATCTACTGAAGTGGCTATGAGTGTATATTTTAATGTACTTCCACATACTGTGCATCCAACACATTTGTCAACCTACCACCACATTCAAGCCGTACAGCAGAAGAGCTCTGCTTAGAAAAGAAGTGTCCAGAATTATTTTTGGCATTCAGCTTCTTTTGTTGTTGCTTATGTCTTTAACTTGTCGATGATAATTTTAGAACTAATACATTCGTTTTGTTCTTCATTGGAAGAAGCTCCCTCTGATTTGGATGTGGCAGTCAGTAGGGCGCTGGTTTGTTCTACCACCGTATAGTTTGAATTTTTCAAGAATTCTTGATGTCGGCGTTAAGCACCAAATAAATAACTAAATAAAAATATATTTATATTATGCACATCTATCTCTATCAAAGGATTCAGACTCCCTGATGTTCTCAGGTATACAAATGAGGCCAACAGCACTTTATTTAAAACCAGGAATCGGATAAGATGCGGTTTTGGATTTGGTGCTGAAAATTTTAGGAAGATGTTTATGTATCCGAACAGATATTTCCTAAAGACGATGGAATGATGGACCTTGTGTCCAACTGAACCGTTTCTTTGCAGTTAATTTCCGAATGAGTTGGTAAATATGTAAGTATTCCAAGATATCTTTCGTTATATAACGGTGCGAATGGTCCGCCTTATTTCTAACTGCGCTCGTTTTTTTTTGTTTTTTTTTTGTTTTTTTTTTTCGTTTTCTATCTAAAACTCACTAAAACTCACTGTCATAAAGCGTCGGAAACTGCAAACCCGAAAGTTGCGCAGTAAACTTGGTGTCCAGAGCCGTAAGAAAAGTGGGCTCTGTACAGCCTATAGATATGCACTCAAGCTAAACATATTCCACAATGGTTTGGTTTTGTTTGCCGCGCGTTAGAAACTAGGCCAGTGATAATGTCATTAAATGAGATTGGAGTCTTTTTAAGTTACTGTATATTTGCTAAGATTTATGGTTTAATGCGACGATATTATTGTCTGAGAAGAGAGTATAGCTTGTTGACACTGGATGACACCGCGTATACAACTCCGGCTGAAGAGTCTCTGCAAGACCCAGCCTTCATTCAGGGCGGATAATGGACAATTACTGGGGCAAATAGAGGCAAGGGTTCCGCATTATGAGTTAATAAATGACATTTGGAGTGGTGTATGTAGTGCCATTGTGGACCCCACCCCCTGGGTTTCTCCCCTTAGCCCCCTTACCTCCGCAACTCCTCGTATCCTGGTCCGTGCACCATGATGCCATTGACTAATTGGACTCGCTTTCGGGGCGCCTGTCAGCCGCACACTTTATCAAATATATTAACTTGTTGAACGTTTATTAAGAAATTCTAACCGCCGTATTCTCCCCGTGCGTTGTGGAACGGGCGTATAATGAGGGTAGGAGTGTAGGTTAACAAAGACGGCTTTTCCCAGGTAGAATACAATGGGAGATTTATACTTGTAAACCTGGCAGTGGTCGCGGGCGGACACTCTTCGGCTTGCCGACCTGTGCGAGGTTTTGGCACCGCCATTGTTGTTTCGGGTGGTGTGAAAACCGTAACGTCATTACGGCAATTTGACACAAATGTATGAAAAAAAAAAACAGCACGGCGCTTGGAGCTAGATATCGCCCACATGATTATGTGATTTTGTGCACGTTATCTTCAAAAGACCTGTCAGAATTTAGTTTGCTAGGCATCTGTTCCCGAAACGGCCACGAATACGGTCGTAAGCCGTATTGATGGGAAAAGACATCTAAGCCTATTCTGGTCATAATACAAGTTTCACAAGCATATGTTGATGTTTCAGAGCGACACCAACGAGTGTTAAGTGCGTGTGTATATATGTGAACCGTATTTCACAAAATTCAAATAAACTCAAGTTTTGCATCCACTTCTCTATAAGCATGGTCCACAAAACGAGGTTCTCAAAGGTGTATGCCTTTCTAAACATTGTAGATGGCGACCCCGGTCTTGTTACTTATACAGTAGAAAGAAAGACAAGTGGTATTGTGTAAACGACTGCATGACTGAATTGATGAGAGATTGCATCGGTTTTAAGGCCACACTGACGATATTATACAATCATATCGAAACGAGAACCCAGGAACAGATGTATAACTTTCGATATCGAGATGATAACACTTAACACCGTGCAGATGTATATATCCGCGCTATAACTATATACGTTGTGAAGGGTTGCCCGCTTTAAATTAACATTGCATTATAACATCGGGAAATTACATATACATGTAAGATCCTGTCGGGTCACAAGTCAAGTGCATTGTGGGTAATTTTTCTGGCCGGAGGGGGAACAGGAAACGGTAGGCGATAATTATGACACTATAGTTCTCAGCTGATTAGAGAGAGAAATGATTTTAGTGAGGATAAATGATTATGAGAATATAGTTATGCTGGTATACGACCTTCCGTGGTTTTCCCAAAGCTAAATATAAATACCTTACCTGTATAACCGGTCTCTTTTTGATCTTTTCAAATGCACCTGCTATGCTTCATTAATCGATCGTGTTTTATTTTCTGGTGGGTTTCATTTTTACTGTTTTCGTCATGTGAATTTTTTTATTTGTGTATCTCTATTTAGTGTCTGTTTATCCCCATTCTGCATAGAGATTAATCAATTCGGCCCAAGGAAGAACAGGAAAAGCACCTTAAACTTAAAAGCTGTGCTTTTTGTGACAGAATCCCCCGTTGTGTAAATAGTGTTTCGTAATTCATTTAAGTCAGACGTGTGGATAATCTGCCATCCTAAGATCGATTTAAAGCCTTCTTCCATTTAGAATTCGGTAAACACTGATTTTGTACAGAAAGGTTAAATCATCTGTTTTGTGATTAGATTTTCATACGGTTTCGTTCACTTACCTTTTGTTGGTGGATCAAGTCTGCTCGTATTATAAACAGCTAAAATCCCGTATTGCACTTGATTTCGTACTTAGTTATCTTTCAGTTGTCCAAAAATCACCCCACCATAATGCCATCGTGCAACTAAAATCGCAAACTAATAAATAAATCAAAATCTTCAAAACTGAAATCCGCAAAACTGAAATCCGCTTTACTTATAGGACGTTTTGAATGCGCGTATTCAAGGCCCTCCTCCCCCCCCCCCCCGAAATTCACACATTATATCGTGCATGTTTTGAATGATTGAAGTTTAACATCACCCTGGGAATATGTCAGACATATCGTGGTAATCCCATATATATCACCCCATATACGTACGAGCAAAGGTAACGTGCATACGGCATATCGCGGTATCATTTTCAGACATGCTGTTGCTACCTATATCATTGTCATAAATTTGTTGGCAACTCCCGAAAGTGGTTTTAACTTCACATGGATAAAATCGCCCCAAAATAACTTAAGAACCATAAGAACCAAAAACTCGACCTTTGCTCTGATGTATCCAGATGTTTACAAATGTGTCCTCTGTTCCCGTCTAACGGTTTTTTTTATCTCGATGATAAAAGGAGGCTCCCATTTGCCATATTGACCACCTAAACCGGAATTTACTATTACAGCCATTAGGACTATGCTCGATTAATACACGTACTTAGTTGACCTCCTTCCGAGAACCCACTCTCCTGTGTGGGAGCTAGAAAATAGGGGACTATATAAAATCCTAATGAAAGCACAGTTCGTGTTGCCATAGCAATCAGCAAGTCAATTATCTAGTTAATTGCTTCTGAAATTAACATTGATCAAGCGCGCAAATTGGATTTTATTTATTTCCCATAATTAAAAATTCAATGTGTAGCCCATTTGTGTGAGATCTCGGTCCGTGATGGCGGTGCTAGCGAACATTCGCTGTGAAAATAAACCTAGGCCTGTATATCCGCACAGCTGTTGCTCCCGTTCACTTTTTATCGTGTCTAACCTGGCGAAATCAACGTTCTTTATCGGCCTTTTGATAAAAAAAACTTTGTTATCTTTGCCATTGACTGTTAGGAGTTATGTTAATAACGACAACCCCCATAATTTCAGTTAATTTTGTGATATTTACAAGCAGGCCTACTTAATGGACGTGTGCACTCAGTGCTCTAAGGTATCTGGGTGGTAACTCACGGGCCTTAAGTGAAGTCACCAGTTCGAGTCCAGCCGTCGCCGCGTGGCTCGATTGTGGCTTTTGACATCAGAAGAATTGGCAAGCACCTTAAGTCGGGTGGTTGGATGTTTTCCTGGATTCATAGCTCAGATGAGGTAGTGGTTTGCAATAATCGTTATCCCCAGAATACAATTATAGGATCTTTAGGGATATTATAACCATTATAATACATGAATGTCACGATAGAAAGGCGATTCAGCCTCCCGTTTCCCGACTAACGCAAAACGAGCGAAAACCTGAACCGCTTTAAGGGATCGGGCGCTTATTGCTGCCAACTGTTTGTTGCCACCTACGGTTTGTTGCCACCTACAGTTTGTTGCCACCAGTAAAGAGAGTATTCAAGTTTCATAGATGAGTGTTTCTCAGGCTCAAGCTTAAATCGACAGGGTCGGCTTTCTGCGAAGATGCGTCTGTGGCATGAGCCTTTATCAGCGAGGAAAATACGGCGGTGGTGTGGTCTGTGAGAATGAGGGGTAAGGGATAGGAAGTGTGGAGGAGGGGGGTATTAGGGAGAACCCAAGTAACACGATATCCGTTTGCTATCGGGCAGACCCATTTAGCTAACGATGTCTCTCCCAAATTAAACCCAACTCCCTTCTACTAATTGAAACGCTATGAATTTAATTTGGCTGCGATAAGCAGATAGCGGGCTACTGTAGACTTGAAAGTGAGACGTCGCGATAAGGCCTGTTTGGTCTCGATGGGCTATCGGTGCAGTTATAATGAGGCGGAGAGCCGACATCGAACGCCGGCAGTCCGCTTTTTTCCCAGGTCCGGTAATTGAAGTCCACCTTGCTCATAACGAGGCTAAGTAGTGATATTCCAACACTAACAAGCCCGCTCAAAAAACCTGACACTGACATGTCCACGTTGCAGGTTTCGGGAGAGAGAGAGGGAGAGAGGAAGGCTGACTGAGGTTTTAATTATGTGAGAGCGATCTTGAGAGGTCGGCATTTGATGTATCTAAATAATGAGGCGCCCACCCCACCCTTACTAAATCTCGCATAATGCGCCCCGCCTTTGTGCAGGTCTAATAAAATGCGACAGAAGAAAGATAGTATGAGTATGTGTTTGACTGGGAGATAGGGTGGTTGGAGGGTACAGGTATATGTGGATTTATGAGTCACGCGACATCATGTATTGATATGTCGATGAAGTGCAATATTAATAAGAACGGCCGTTATATACCAGGCAAGGCAGTCATGATTGTCCTCGATATCCGCACGTTAATTTGGGCAATTCACCTGTGATGTCCCACATGAAAGAAGCCGTGACAGTTATCTTGGGAGTCCCGCTCTCTATGAATGTGTCGTGCATTAACGATATCATTTGCAGTCCCACCATAGGGCCATTGCGATCAGATTCTTAAACCGATGCGGAGAAACGTTGGAGTTCCTCGAGTTCGAGTCCGCCATATCGTGAAACTGAGCGCTCTTCAGGGTGGGGAGGCTAGTAAGGTAATGGGTCTAATGGCGGCATGGCGCGCTGTCCGGAAGCCGTCACCATATCAGGGGCAATCACGGCCGGTTGGGCTTTAATGATGTATCCGAGGTCCTAATTACGTATCGAGCTGACGCCATGGTCAACTTTCCTGCCATCTTGTGAAATAGTTCCCACTCTAATTGAACCCAAGTCCGCCAATAAGTTTAATTAAAGCCGTTCGCCATCTAATTACGGGACAGAATAACCAAGGCTGTATTGTAAACACATGTGCTACGTTTCATTCAAGCCAATTAAAACCGAAAGTGGCTTACAACCGGGTATAATCAAGTTTGATTATCCAGCCTGGTGCAGAAACGACATAATTGGCTGTATGTCAATATCGCTTCTCGAGTCCGTGCCACATTTGGCCGGCCGCGGATTCTTGGGAAGAAGCAGCTAGTCCCTTCTCAGCTGATACGAGGCTGTGAGAGCACCGCAGACGCCATTTTGTCTCCTTGCACGTGCATCTCGCGTGAATTCATGATAAGCTCTGGCATCCTTGTGGGTACACAAAGGCGGCTGCTGATAGAATTGTCCATTTTAACTGACAGTTACATGTAGTTAGGAATTTCAGATATAATGTGTAGTGTCTGGGTGAAAGACCTTTTACCTGAAATCCCCGAGCTGAGTGATAGGCCTGCATGAGATCTTAAAACCAGTAATCTTTGCACGTCCTTGCAAATTTTAGCAGGGAGCAACACTAAACACGCCGAGTACTGGGCGACAAGATGTTAACTACTGTGACTGGGTGGGGCATCGTGTCTGGTGTTTTCGACATGGTGTTCCGGTGAGGCACAACTATACCTGAAATCGGTCTGCCTTATACAGGGTCAGTCATTTCCATAAACATACCGTCGATAAATGGCCAAATATTCTTGAACGCGTGGCAAAGCCAGAAGTAAAACAATTATAATTTTCAGAAATGAACTAATTGGACGTGGCGAATGCAATTTAGCCATTTCTTTATTGTCGAGATAAAAGTTTTCCTGGTTTATGTCGGTTTAGAAAAACAAATATTAAAAAAAAATAACATCCTAGTCGAGCAAACTGTATCCAGCTTGTCAGTAAATGGATCTTACATATTTGCCAGATTTGCTTCGATTAGTCGAAGTTGAGAAAACATGTATTCAGCTCGCATGCGCGCGGGCTAAAAAGCCGATATTAAATCGGACCACAAGGCCAAGTGTATAAATTAAGAAGAAAATCTTCTGTAAAGGGGAATGACATTTTCTGTGCGTAAATTTTATTATCTGTCCAACTATTTAGGACTAAGAAAAGTACCACACGATCTGCGTAGGTTTTTACTCTGCCTACACGTATTTTACATTAGGACGTTTCTAATAGCATTAGCGATGACATATCCACGTGCTTATATTCAGCCCATGTGAACAACAGTATTATAGACCCTCATTATTGTATATAGTTTATATACTTAAAAGCTTATAGATTACTCACTATATAGTGGGGTCTGTGGGCGTCTTGTCTTCTGAAAGACTATATGTGTATGCGCTTGGTTGGCTCCTGCTCGTGATTTTAAATACACGCAGTAAAGAAGTGTTCATTGTGTATTTGGCCTTTTCCATTAACGAAAGTATTGAATACACATGTATAAACATTCAACGGGAAACTTGAATGAAACGAGGATGAAAATATTTGTTTTTGTGTATCGAATAATGGTACTAAATTTTAGTACCCACATCGCCTGTTTCTGGAATACATCATTCTGTATTTAATCTGGTGTAATCTTCCTACCAGATTGAGTGGTATCGAAATTTTTTTTTTTTGCGGTTCATTGATTTATTTTCTCAGTTGTTGTGTTTTCAATTGATTTCCTAACAGGGATCATAACGCTTGTCTTAATAAACTTTGAAACCTCCAAGAAATACTTTTTGGCTGTAGAAAGTCAATATGGCATTGAAAATATGTATCAGCCTTAGAGTTTACTTAAGTTAAAAAACAACTACGTATGTTTTGTTTCGTTTCATTCGACTGGCAAACAGTCAAGGACATTTACAAGACTAAAACAACAATTCTCTCCTAGGCGTGTATATATATATATATGTGTGTGTGTGTTAGGAGCTTTTCTGCGTGGAGGCCAACAAAGCCATTGGTGAAACTCTCTGGACTTGCCCAGATTCATCTCTCCAATTATTTTTCTCTTTCCCATCGTCAATAAGACCTTAGTCTGCCGAGAGAAGAGATTCAATTAAGTCCAAATTAAAAAGCCGTGCACCCATTAAGGCACACTCTATTCGTGTACACAAGAACGTCTGTCCCCAGTCCAATCGGCTGGGATGAAGGGACAGATTAACAAAGACTTTAGTACCGACCAATTTTTCTCTTCTCTCCTCAAATTAAATCCAAATTGACTCGGCCATTACAATTGCCTTCCGCCCTCGGCAGATGGCACGATGGATTTTTAGCCGTATTTACTGATGGCGCACATTACGTCTTGCGCCGTTCCCCCCACTTGTGCGCCTCACACTATGAACACAGACCAACCATTAAAGCCAATTAGGGGGCGAGCAGGCCACTTTATGGCACTAAAATCGGATCGAAAATAGGTGCCCGATTGAGATTTAATGGGATAATTTACAACAGGAAGTTTAAGTAAACGAGAAATTGAATTTTATGAAGAGCTAATGTTTTGAGGTAATTTATTATTTCTTTAATATACTGTCTGTAATTTTATTTTACCCTGCACGCGATTGGCCATGCAATCCTCTCCAAATCCAGCGTCGCACGGGGGAAATACTGTTTTGAGTGGTCATAGTGAATGCCATGGGAAATATTTACACACAATGGCCAAGGCTATGTTACAGTACCACATTAACTGAGCTCTCCGCACCATTAGAGATTTACAAAAGTCGCCTAAAGGCACATTATCTCAGCTGTTATAACAGATTGAGGAGAACTGTGCGTGCCCCACACATGCCAATATGGCGGGGGTAAGATAAACGACACTGGACCGGAGGAACGCTGGTAATTGTTCTAAAGCCAGCACTATATGGCGATTGTTACTCAAGCGAACACGTACCAGGGTAATTTTAGCTTGGTAGCGGCCGTCGTCCCAGAAGTGTTTTGTCCCCTAATAATGCGGAAGCGTTGGATGCCTCCGTTGATTACACTACAATTAACTTATTACGATTTGAATTTACCCCCGTGTTTAAATTTGTTGCGGGGGGGGGGGACTCAATGGCTCAGTGGGTTAGCGCGCTAGTTCAGTAAAATCGCCCAGAAGCCTCCCAGCAATGCGGTCGCTGTGTTCAAGTCCAGCTCATGCTGGCTTCCTCTCCGACCGTACGTGGGAAGGTGTTCGTGGGTTTCCTCCGGGCTCTGCTCGGTTTCTTCCCACTATAATGCTCGCCACCGTCGTATAAGTGAAATATTCTTGAGTACGGCGTAAAACACCAATCAAATAAATAAACAAATTTGTTGTCCTTCCCTCCCTCTTCCAGTCCTCTACCCCCACTCCCACGAACTATTTTCTCTCCCTCCCCACCCACGTACCCTGTGGCCCGTTACGCAAACGTTGTCATGTGGGAGACAACAAATGCCTGGTTGACCACCAAATCCGTGCTGAGGGCTGTATGTCTTAATCCGGAGTATTTATTGCGGAAGACCAAATACACTCTCACACATTAAAAGCGTGCTTTGCAGCTGAACTACAATTAGAGACACGGGCGTAGGAAAACATTGTGACACGCTCTTTGACTTTGTTCAAACAACAATCCATTTGTTAACGGAACTTCTGGAAAAAAAACAACACACCTCCAGCTCTCCAAGAATGGAGGTATGAAAGGCTGTTTTTACCCACAACGTTTTGAACCTTTTGTAAGCTTTTGAGAACCATGGGAATAAAACGGAAATGTTGTGATCTAAACAAAGAAGAGAAAAACGGAATGCTGGTATACTTTGGATTGAGGCTAATGATATATGTATAATTTTCCAAAGTAACCATTCTCTGTTGTATAATTGTGATTTAAAGAGCTATTTTTCATGCAATGTGTACACTGGTGTGCATCGCTTTATTTTATGCCACTAACTAATTAATCAGTCGTTCATTCATTAAATGACCCCGATCGTCATGTTAATCGGGGATCATTCAGTCATCTTCAAGTCGATGATGTCATGCAGGTCGTTTCTTATTATTATAGTATTACCACAATCAAATCAGTGAACCCATGACTTAAACACCTCTCTCCCTTCCACAGGTTGTTCGGGTCCGGCGGAACCTGTAGTTCGTGTGGTCAGACGATTCCAGCCAGTGAGTTTGTGATGAAGGCTCAAGGGAACGTTTACCACCAGAAATGTTTCACCTGTGTGGTGTGTCAGTGTCAGCTTGTGCCCGGTGACCGCTACAGCATCCTTAACGGCAGTCTCGTGTGTGAGCAGGACTACCCCAAAGTCTTGAAAGGTCACGTGCCTTTACCCAACAGACCTGCGCACAAGGTGAGTAAAGTATGCTGATGAACAGTGTGGAAGTTTTTCAAAAGCATTCAAACGGCCCGATTTGAAGGTCGCTTTAAGTTATGACTTAACTTTAAAAACACCATGGAAGTATTTATCACAGTATATTATTGTAAAAAAGGGCACATTCAACACAGGCCCGCTAGCAGACTGCGGATGGTCGTGGGTTTTCTCGGGGGACTGCCCGGTTTCCTACCACATGGTGGTGGCCGCCGTCGCATAAATCAAATTTCCTTACGGCGTGAAACAGCAATCCAGAAATATACATAAATACTCCCAAATCACCCTCCCCCCCCCAAAAAAAAAATTAACGATGTGCATGTGTATTATTTTAAAGAACAAAGGTGAGCCGAATTTGAACCCTATTTGACCGGTTTCTTGAGGATAAATTTTTAATAAATTAAAATTTCGCTTTACTTAATAATAGCGCTTAGTTTACGTCTGAAATTGTGTTTAATTTTCTTTAGGTGAGGTTCTCATACCATGTGCTCATTGTATTTCTAAAACAAGTGTTCAAATTACCTTTGAAACTTTGAAATATGTGAAAAATAGCTCAGATTTTATGGAGGTGCCCTCCGATGTCTGTTTACCTAGTTCAGTTTGATTCGTTTTTTTTCCCTACCTAAATACAAGTGTATAAATCACCTTTGAAACTTTAAATCAAAAATGCCTTTGCGAAGTCGGCTTCGGATTTCTTTTGTTTAATTAGCTGACCTAGACCCCCCGTTGTTGGAGACTCTTTTGTTGAAATCTCTCTGGCACAGGTGGGCCACTCAAGTAGGGGAATGGGGTGTAACAAAACACTCCCAACAAGGAGCATTTATCATGCTGTCATTTATTCATTAAGGTAAAGTTCTCAATCTAATCATTCTCCTACACAGGTGTGTTGACCTAAAAAGACGAGCCTTTCGCTTACCTGACCCGCGCGTGGATGACATCTTCTGTTAAGAATCTTGACGAACAGAGCACCAACACTTGAGGAGGGCCGGACAATGGTCATGAGCATGCAAAGTGGAAGGCAATGACCACTGAACGAAGAAGAGGATTTGTGTGCACTCCAGCCGGGCCAGTCCAAGCCATCAAAGAGAGTCTTCATCTAAGCCCCCGATGTCAACATAAATGTTGCGGTGAATTAAGAGGAATGCCTCTTGCGCATTATTTATCAAACAATTCAGGGATTTGGCCACTAGCTCAATCCCATAAGAGAGGTTAATCCCCAGTTAGGATTAATCCCTGAACAGCTGCAGACTCGTGCCTTGCTTGTCATTATCACGTCATGATGACGTTGGTTAACTTAGCGCTCTTGTATGAAGAAGGTAGCATTGGTGTTTGGTTTGGATTGTTATCAATCATGGAACACTATGTGTTAATGTTCCCATCGAGTCGCCGACCACTGAACACCCTTCCCCCAATCCTACCATTCTCCACCTGACCGCCACTCCCACCCTACCTCTCGTTTTTCCTAACCCCTCTCACCCCACTGAAAGACTGGACTCTTCTTGTGTCCCCGGTTCCAGTATAAGAAAAACTATGCTGTTCTGATGCGCTGATATTAAGGGACAGGATGTTCATATGGTGCTTTAATCAGAAGGACAGCGTGGATTCCGTAACTCCTCATGTGGACGATTTGCTACTGGAGATTTTGTGCGTGGATCAAAGATTTTGGTCGATGATTTCGCTAATATGTTCACCGAAGGATAGATATCGTCCATGATTATGTGGCGAACTAAGGGACAAACACTCTTATTAGAAAGCTGATAGATCGCAAAATTCACCGAAGTGAGATTCGAACCTTTAATGTCAGACTCAGGCGTATTCCGAGAAGATAGATAAGAACAGAGCAAATCCTGCGACAGTTTGCCTTGACAGCCAAAATGGCTGCCCTTCCGATAGAATTCAGATGGCACTGGCATTCGGTCAAGATGTTTCCAGAGAAAGCTGCGCCTTGAAGCTTGACGGCAATATGTACGAAGTGGCCTTACAGAGAAGAAGAGCCTTATTTCCGTTCACTTTAATCTTTTCACATTTAAAATTAATCAAACCATTTGATATTTTCCCTTGCTTTTAAGACTTTCTGACAGTTAATTTTATTAAAAAAAATGATACTAATACTATTCATAGTGCATGCGCGCTGGGATATGATGCAACACGGAACAAAGTTCAAAGGGCAGAGGTCACAGTAAAAAAAAGATGTTCGAACGTTTTTTATGTAAACATAATCAGCCAATGTGGAAAGTCCACAGGGCCAAGACGTTTACGGAAAATATTTCCGTTCGCAGATTCGTGAATGTGGCGCCAAAGTGACCCGGACTCATGACAATGTTGCTAGGATGCAGTTTTTGGACTCAGCACGTCTTAGTATATAAACGCCTGCCCAGTTACCCCATGTTTGACGTCCGCACACGTGACAGCATTTGTCCATATGTAAATATTTTCCTCATACCATATTCCAGTTACAATGCTCTATTTTTGTCATCTATTTTGATCGTTTGTTAATTGCAACTTAACATGGAATATATGTTTTCTGGCGTTTTCTTCACAATGACGTCGTTTTTTTGTCGTCTCTAGGGCCAAGAAATGTCTTGCTTTCATGTCTTTTAAGATCAGTGGTTTATTATGAAAAAATATGAAAGTATTTAGGGGTTTCCTCACTGTGCGTTCTGGTCTCTTCGTTGCGCCTACTGGTTTCCTCATGTCACTATCTTGTTATAGCACTTTCGGATTTCGTCGTGGCGCTTTATGGTCTCCTTGGGTTTTTTTTTTCCCTGGCGCTTTGTGGTTTCCTATGCAAGGCATATCCAGCCTGCTTTCCTACAAACAATGTAAAAATACATGTATTAAAGCAAAAATGTAGAGCTACGTTGCCACGGTGGTTACGTTTGGCGAACGTTACATTCTCTTGGTAGAACAGGCCCCGGACCTGCAAGTGATATCTGAAGTATTGTGATCAGCAAGATGACAACATCAAGACTGTAGACCGATTTATTACTTCCTAGGGCAGTCAAGAACATGAGTAGAGAGGTTAAGCAACTCGCCAACGAGCTTCGAGCACGACCTGTGCGCGTGAAGCAGGCGAACTCGAGTCAATGGGACGCATAGCTGTTAAGGTAGGCGATTAACACTAGAACCCATGAAGTAAATAAGACTAATGTAATATTTTTATAAAGTCATCAGGGCTATAAATCATGAATGATGCACAGCAATACACTGTATGTTTACAGCACTGGAATAAAGTTGCATAGGTCTATATAAAGGACAGCCTCGCACAGCAGGCTTACGACGCTAATCGTATCCATGAAACACATGCAGCTGACTAATAACGTTTTCTTGGCTTGATTTCTACTTTTTGGAAACAAAAATCTGTACGTACGACAGAGTTATACTTCAGGAGTAGATTCTTCTCGTATTTATTTCACATTTAAACAGATAAAACGCCAAATATCGACTCGGAAATTCATAAAGGGTAAATACCGAATCAGCTCATAAGAAACGACCACAAGGCACGACCTAGATTTTCCAAGCGTGACGTCACACACAAAAACGATGACATCACTCGTTACTCTAGGTGTTTTCTGAGTTGCTTAACCTGTCTATTGGCGACGAGATGTGCTTAGTGTCCGCATTTCAAATGGTGTTTGAATTTCAATGACGCCCGCTGTGGCAGATTCTGATCTGGTTTTCTCCCGGAAATTGTAAATTAACCTCCAAATTCTGATCTTTTTCTACATCTCGTTATATTGTGCCGACCGCCCTGCTGAATATCCCTGAGATGAGCGTAAAATACCAACCATATGAATAAATTTCCAAGCCCTCTGTGAAGAGGTATTTAAAAGAAGAACCTTGTTCAACAGATATATATATATATATATATATATAGTGACACACGAAGTCATGGTAGCGTTTTCAGCAAACACCAGTTGAAAAAAAAAGTCACGGGATCAAGTGTGAAATTCAACTGACGGGATTCTTTCCGATCGAGTCATGTTGTTTTTGATGGCCACTGTGCTAGGTTCGAGACTCTTAACCATTATGGGCACACTATAGGTGTGGGTTTAATCACGGTCTTAGGGGAGTTTTAGATCTACCCCGCTTTCTCACTATTTGCGGAGGCATACATTGTGAACAGTTCTCAACAAAAGGCACCCCATCAATTGCATTTAACCCCAATGCATTATATTTATCTAAGTTTGCTTAAACCACGGTGCTAAGGGAGATTGAAGTTCTTAACCACTTACATGAACAGTTAGAGAAAAAAGACCCCTAACTCAGGTAAACTGATAGGAGGCCAGATTTCAAAAGTTACGTGTGAACATTTGCCCAATATCACACTATTGCCTTAGCTCTGGTTTTACTCCCTGTGCTGTAGTTTTACATTCTGGTGACTGCGGCCCGACGGCGCTCGTGGTACCATGGTGACAAGTCGAAGACGGCGCTCGTGAGGCCATGGCAACAAATAGCCGAAGACGGCGTTCATGTTGCCATGGTGACAATAAGTCTAAAACGGCGCTTTTGTTGTCCTTTGCGCTGTCTGACGTTCGCATGGAAGACCACTCGACTTCCACCAATATGTCGCGCACTTTAATGTCACACGTGGAATGTCCTTCTGTAACTTGCCAGAGGTCGGTAGTTTTCTCCAAGCATTCGGGTTTTCTTCACCTGGCTGCCATCGTGCAAGATAGAAATTCTTGATGACGAAGTTACACAATAACCAAAACATATTATTTTCCTGAAGCGAACACCTCCGATAGAATGTCATGCCAGCCAGCAGGCTGACAGATTTATCAGATTTGTTCACCAGAACCATTCAAGGGTACGTTCCATTGGTTCTCCGGTGGCCACTGGAGGAGGTATTGGCCACTGACGTGTCGTTCCATTGGCCACTGGAGGAGACCAGTGGCACCACTGCCGTCTCAGTGGAGACAGTGATGTGTATTGTAACGTCTTAGTTCACTCGTCTTTCCCCGGCTTCCGGACCATCGCGACGTCACACTACGTCCTCCGGTGGCCACTGAATCTGACATCAGTGACGTTCAGATCGACGAGTGGAACGCACCCAAAGAGCAGTAGTAAACGCGGCATACATGTCCTTGTATGTATGGTTTCTGATATGGCTGCTCGGGATGTCGGAGTATGTTCGTGAACACGGAAACACCCAAAGTTACACGAAAGGGCAACCTATAAGTCGTTAACCTGCCTACACACAAAAAGAAAAGAAAAGAAAAGCAGGGAGATCGTTGGATTGCCATTGTTAGTCTGTGGGACATTGGGACGCATCTACTGTGTGCTCAGTCAATACACTTTCAATAATCCCAGCCGCTGAGAATCCGCCGATGGGCCTTAAGAGACGGCCATTAGAGACCTGCCATGTTTGCCGAGACGATCTCGTGGCGGCTTATGTGTTAGCAGACCCAACTACGGGATTCCGAAAATGTCAGTAAAGGCATGCACTTTTTTCACCCCGTCGAGAAGATTCTGTCAACGGTTTGTTGACATTCCGTAGACAATGCGATGCTCTCTGTGTTGAATCCTAAAATGAAAACAAAGAGAAGAGAATGCCTGCATTGTTCAGCCCGACTTCTCTTTACACTCGGTTCATTGGATTCAGCTCGAGGCTAGACGCATTATATGTCGTCTGTATATCCTATTTGGATCATTTTCCGAAAAAAAAAAGAACAACTCCAAAAACAAATGTCTGAAATTTTTCTCGAACTTCTTCCTTCTTTCTGCTAATTTCCGTCGAAAGTGATGCATTCTATGATACATTGTCTTTACCTCCAGTGTTGTGATGGGGATGTTCTCTTTTGTACGGACAACACCTATATATTTTGTTTCGCATTCATGATTGTGTACGTGGGGAATTTTTTTGGGGGGGTGGTGGTGGGAGATTTCTTTTAAAATCCATTGTTTTCTTTTAGTTGTTTGGCCCGCAGGAAAGATTATTTGGCCACAGGTGTATCTCTATTTTATTTGCACTATAACTTCATATCATAATGTGTTCTCTGTCTGAATTTCATTCATTAACTGTACCATACAGAATATTCTTGTGGAGATGTTCGTAAATTACGTCGCCCCATAAGGCGTTATATAGCCCTAACGTTGTTGTTTCTGAACAAACTTGAGAGGAATGGATTTACGACTATTACGTCGCATGAAGTTGAACTCTTTAGTCTACTTGTTCGGAACTGCGCGTCTAGGATCTCTAGCGATCTGTGCCATGGTGTTCGAATGCTTAACTCGAGGTTAGTATAAGTGTAAGTATTTATGTGTATTGCATTGGCATGGTGTTAGACAGTGACTCAGATATGCATATTAGTATTCCTCCAGGGAATTATTCACAGGCTACGAGTTGCAACTTTGATAACTGGTTGACAAGACACCAGATATGACACTCTAACCACTCGCAGCATACTGGCAATTGGCCCACCAGACCCGAGATGTGACACCTGACAAACCGGACACCAGACATAACACTATAACTAGTCATAGCATACTGACAGCTTGTCTCCTAGACACATGACACGACTTCCTACTCAGACACAACATACTCAGCACCGGCCAACCTGAAACCAGATGTGGTATCTCCGCCAGTGACAGCATGTTGACATCTGGCAGACCAGACATCAGACATGACATTCTACCCAGTCACCGCATACTGGCAACTGGCCGACCAGACACAAGACATGACATTCTAGCTAGACTCCAGATGGGATACTCACTCCAGTCACCGCATACTGACAACTGGCAACCAGACACCAGATATGGTACCCAGCCAGTCATAGTGTATCAACACGTGACAGACCAGATATGGTACCCCAATCAGCCACATACTGGCCAGACACCAGACACCAGACACCAAACGTGACTCGCATTCAGTCACAGCATATTAACGCCCAACGAACCAGACACTTCACTCACTTGTAGCATACTAGCAACTGGCAACCGGCTGACCAGACACTAGTCATGGCAAAGTAGCCAGTCACGACATTCTGGTACCTGAGAAACCAGACACCAGATATGACACCGTTCCCAGTCACGGCGTATTGACGTCTGACAAGCTAAACACCGGATATGACACCCCACTCAGTTATTGCACTAGACACCTCAGCTACTTTTCACAAGGTATGTTCTTGACGAGTGAATTAGAGTATTCAAATCGTGTAGCGTTCGAGTTCTTATGCCGTCGGTCAGATACCATTGGGAGGGAGCTACACTCATAGATTGAGTCGTACATTACATTACTCAAGTGGACACACTCTGGACAATCTACGGCATGTGTCACCGTCGCATGTGTTCAGTTACACAAGAGATTTATGGCAAGGAAACAAGCACAATGTTAAGGAAGCAATACACTCCACGAATTCGAGGGTGCTACGTGGCCGAGCGCAGCGCAGCGCAATGACTCAGGGGACTCTCACCAATGCGGTCGCTGTGAGCTCTTGTCCAAAGCTCACCCCGGCTTCCTCTCCGACGTCAATTGGGAAGGCCTGCCAGCGGCCTGCGGATGGTCGTGGGTTTTACACGGGCTTTGTCCGGTTTCCTCTTACCATAATGCTAGCCGCCGTGATATATATGAGGTGTTCTTTAGTACGGCGTAAAACACCGGTGACATAAGTAAATAAATGAATCAACGAATTCGAACCGTTCGGTATATAGGCCAGCACAGTTAATTAAAAAGCTGGGTAACTTTTCTACAAGTTTAAAGGGTAGCCTCGTTCAACAAGGTGACTGAATCTGATAACATGGCGAGGAATGCAGTAATGAGAAAAATGAGAAATTACAAGGTGTGAAATTCTACAGTCACCATAAAATAATACCCCAATGTATACGGGTGATGCACGTGGGAAAAAACTATAGCTGGTGAAAAAGTAGAAGAGGGCGTGTTATCTCAAGCTTTCAGCAACGATGATATCAATAACGTGAGGCGTGTGCGTGTCCTGTCAGTTTAATTTGTTGGAAAAAAAATATATTGTATATCAAAAATGGTGGGCATTTTTTTATCCTTGGAGATCGTAATGATGAGATAAACTGAAACAAAAACTCCTGCCTGTTGTCAATTTACCACAGTTAGGGGTAACTGTTCATGTAAGTGCACGTAGAGTTACGACTTACACGCCCTCTATATCATCACGATAACGTGATCGACAACGAGGCTCCAGGAACACGAGCCAGTGAGACAGATCTTCTACCCAAAATTCCCCCAAGAGAGTGTGACGAAGGAAAATTAAAGAGAAAACAATCAGGGAATCGCCAAAAAATACTTATAAACCTCGAAGGGGAAAGTTGTTTCGCTTCTTTCACTGGTGTATAGCTTCATGTGGAGTTTCCCATATAAAATAGTTATCCCACTTCTTCGGAATTATTATTTACAAGGTATCAACCATACAAGTATACATCCCTTACTTCTTTCACAGGCAGTCTTCTTTGCGAAACACCGTCTATAAAATGTTAATCCACTTCTTTAACGAACTTTTTGGTTGCGAAGTTTCTCCATGCATGTGTAACTTATCCCACCTCTTTGATTAACATTTTGCTTTGCGAAGTCCCGCCTATAATAAAAAAGAGTTATCCCTCTTCTTCCCATGCAAGCAGTTACCCTCATTCTTTGAATAACACTTTGCTAAGAGGTTTCTGCATATAAAAGTTACCTCATTCACTGAGGGAACTTTGCTTCTAAAGTGCCCTCTACAAAAAAAGTATTACAACTATCCTCTGTGTAAAGTTACCCCGATTATTTATCATCGTGCCATGACAGCCGAGGGTGTCTTCTAGGTAAATGGCGTTATCCCCACCCACTTTAATCGCCCCTGATGGCCCATTGTGCGTTCAATGTGGGAAGACTATCAGTTTTCCAGCCGAACCAACTGTCTTCTCTCAGGAACTGTTGAAATATGCATGAATGAAATCAGTTTCCTGAAGCTCCCGTCGACAAATTACACATCTTTTTGTCACGTCTCGACAACGATTTTTCCTGCCGTATCTCTTGGCAGGTAAAAACTGTTGTGTTGGATTCATTAAGTTTATACAGGTGTAAAATAGAATATTTATCGAAGCTAAAAATACAAGTGCATTAATTCTGGGTCTGGCCGAGATGCCCACGGACCACTTTAGAAGAGATGTTTGCTTAAGACATCGAATCCCTGAGATCTCTCTACGCGGATGCGAGGCTGATAGCGGCCGCCATTATAATGCTGTTAATGCCTGTTTTCAAGAACAACACGTTTTTATGAACATGTTATGTTTATTCATCGTCGTCCTGGCAGGTTTCGCTCTCACGACAAATCGAGCAGCTTGCCGGCATGATGCCTATTTGACAGAGATACCAATATACCTAGCCGTTGTGTATAGATGCTGATGATTTTAGGAATCAAAGCCGCCGATTAGCAGTTCCAAGTCCTGTTTGGTCAAGTGGCTGAGTTCTCACGGTTAGAGGTGAAGCAGTCCACGCGGATTCCGTCGGATGTCACGGAAATACATTCCTCAAAACTAAATCAATCTGTTAATCAATCAATGAACACATTTATAGATGTCAGACAACCAACCTGGTTATTTGTTCAGAATAACAGAATACCCCACCAGGGTATAAGGAAGACGGGATCTAATTATTTGATTACCCGTGAATGGCGCGCTTACTGATTTTTCGTTTCTCTTATATAACGGCATTGAGATTTATGGGTGAAAGAAATCAGGAATTAAACATCCGGAGAAAAGCACGGTCATTCGCCACGTATACCCGAAAAATCAGCCGACTTAAATGCAGTATCCCAATCATCCAGGGCTAAATTCGATGATATAAATTACATTCATTTATTTATTCATTTGATTGGTGTTTTACGCCGTACTCAGGAATATTTCACTTATACGTCCGCATCCAGCATTATGGAGGGGAGAAACCGGGCAGAGCCCGCTGAAGACCCACGAACATCCAGAATTTACTGGCAGACCTTCCCACGCACGACCGGAGAGGAAGCCAACCTGAGCTGGGCTTGAACTTACAGCGATCGCATTGATGATAGGCTCCTGTGTCATTTCCATGCACTAGCACACTATAACCCCTCGGTCACGGAGACAGCACGTGAATTATAGCTAGGCGAGGACTACTTGACCTAGGCCATGCAGCAAACACCCCCGCGACTGGAATCAGATCGCCGATTCCACCGTACAACACCAATCAAATAAAGAAATTCAATAAATAATTGATTAATTATGATAATGGTAACACCGAATTGAGATGAAACAAATACTGCTTCGTCAGCTGAGGGTGTCCCTAAAAGTAAGGTTGTCATGGAAATTCCCCTGATTAGGGCTGTGGAGAGTTAACAATCAACTAATCAATGAACAAATCAATAAATCGATCGATCAGTCAGTCGATTAAAATAATAAAACCTTGCCATACGCACATGAATTGTTGAATCATTCAGTAACTAAATCATTGAACCAGGTATCTAACCAATGATTGGATTAATCAGTGATCTATTCATATAATAAATTAAGTAAATACATGTGGTATAGTTAAATGCATGAATTTGTCGATCACTCAATAATGTCACTCTTCAAGTTATTCCTACAAGCTCAGCAAATAGTTCGGTCTATAAAACTGATAAGGGAAGACCAAATGCCCTGATAAATTAGTTTGTCAATTAATGAATAATAAAATGACTCAAATGATCAATGTGCAAACTATTTAAGAAAATTAATGGAGAGGGAAAGGCACAGTTGTGTATTACAGATGGATATCAACCGAGGAGGAAATAGCCCGAAAAAATAATGATTTCGGCGTATGTGTTTATAGACATATCATCGCAGCCTAAAACTACGTTCTTAATTTGTGGAGGGCTCGCATTAGATAACATTATATACATTAAAACATGTGTTTCAGGCCTCGAGCGTAACGTTTTCAACCACTCGGCTAGTAGCTACAATGTCATTGTGAAGCAATTCAATGTTGTGTCTTTAATCCAGATTCCGCGTTGATGGGTCGAAAGCGATTTTACAAAACTCCATGAAAAGCAGTATATTTGGGCTGAGATGTATGCCTCAATTAAGTTACAACTGATCTCAAACCCGGTCTAATTAATGGCACTATTTGCCGAGATGCTCTGGTGGTATTGTTTCAATCGTGACCTAAGCGATTCCGTAGTGAACAGCGGACATGGCCTCGGATGACCGGAGGGATTTCTCCCCGCTAAGCCGGCAGATCAAACGAGTGGAGACAGCTCCGATCAAACGCAATTAATCTGAACGAAATGGAAAACATTGATTCCGACTAATCTACAGCAAATAATTTCATCGGTGGCCGGTACGGCATTCATCGACCTGCGCAAGCATATATACAGCCATGCTGACAGTAACGGGCAGATTGGCGGAGACTGATGGACTTCTATATTTTGCGCGATGATGTTGCTTTTTTCCCCTTTCTTTTTAAAGGAAATATGTAAGACACTTTCAGTTATGCCATATTACCTAAGAGCTGAAAATGCTGAAAATGTAGACATCATAACAGATTTGGCTTTCGTATACCAAATATCAACCATACTTTACGACTCAAGACAACAATCGCAAAACTCAAGTTTCAAAACAACGATCAACTAAAGCACAAACCACCGAAGTTCAAAGGCAGTAAATAAAGGAAGAAATCAGGAGGGAATGTAAAAGAGAAGTAGTCAGCCATTTTCAACAACAGCGCGGAAAGCTGACCAAAGTCACTTTTAATGGTGCCATATTAAGAGAATGCACGATAGGGGCAGTTACAAAGGTACGTACGTAAAGAAAGACAGAGAGGGTTTCACTCGCGCTGTTCCATGAACTAGAGAGTTATGTAATCATACTAGTTTTCCATGGTAACCATTACCCTTAATCTGTGTTTGTTTAAAGTAATAAATTTGTAAATTATTTGATTATACACCTTATGCTGGATATAAGCCTTTGATCCTCCAGGACACTGGACGTTGGGGAAATTTGACTCTTCCACTTCTGTCATTGTTCGTGAATAATATGAGCTCGACGACGATCGTGCCGCCGTTTATGCAGTCTACTGTCGAGGCAGATCTCTTCTCTTCCAGTCATACGGTGTGCATATCGCCAGGCGTTCAACAACAGTCGAAATCAAATCATTTCAAGCTTGTGAGTTTACAAGTAATTTCATTGGCTTTAAATCGGTTTTGACGATGATTTAAAAAATTACATGACTGTATACATTCAGTTTGGGAAAATTCAGCAACAAAATGGCAGCCACATTATTGATGATATGGAGAAAAACGGACAAGCTTGAAAGAAACAACTGCGCAAATGCAGATTCCTGATCACTAGGCGGTCAAATCATGCCGCAGACAAGACCGGATAAAAGAGCTGGATTTGAACAGGAGAATTCAACTATTATTGTGTGAAGTTAAAATTATGTCAGTCTACAATCACAGATAAACGGACAGAAGTGCAGTCACTACTTAGTATGAAAATTAGTTAAATGTGTGTTTTCTCAAGAAATATAGGAGTATTATTTTCTCGAGAAAAACAGCTCCTGTCAAATATATAAACCGGTCCGTATGTCATCACAAACCAATATTAAGTCTATGTCAAGCTCAATACTTACGAAAAAACAATTTAAACTATATTCTAAAAAGTTTTTTTTAAATCAAATTTCCCCACATGATAAAAAGACAGTTGAGGCTTTGCTACATTTTTGTATAGAGGACAAAAACACAGCTCTAGCTTGTCAAGTTAAAAGCATTTCCAAAAGTTCAGTGAAGAAAAACAAAGAACAGTTACTGTTCTACCACGGTCTGCCGTGGGAGCGCGTGAGCTTGAATTATGACGAGGGCACGAACACCGGAAGTCAGCCTCATTTTCAACTCCGTTCTGCTTCTCAGAACTTTGGGAAGTGAAAAGAAAACGCCTTTAGAAAGACTATCAAGTTTAAAATTATACTTTGCAGATATGGCTTCGCACAAATATCAAACACGACCTTCTGGGGCGAACAATTTTTGGGGGTTCGAAAAATATAATCAACATTTACATAAGCTTATGAGATTCTACTGACTGAAGCTTTCAGGTTTTCTTTTGAAGCCAGTTAGACATATAGACAGAAAAACAGATTTAATGCACTATCCCGCGCACTTGTAAAACAGGTGTTGGAACTTTTGTGAACCAGCTGCATCTCTTCTTTGGCTCCCATCCTCAGCCCCCTCCAGCATCCTCCCCACTTAATCTCCACAACCTTTCTCTCCAACCATCTCCCCCATCCTCACCCCTCTGGTTTCCCCCTGCCCACATGTAACGACTGGGCTCAAGATGTGTAACATTTATTCAAACATCGTCCTAATTAAGTTGGAATTAGTTGGATTCGGAAAGGATGGCCCCAATCGAATGCCAATTATCAACCTACGTGTGGGTTTTGAGTGAGGAGCCTCTGATCGATTGCGCATGCGTGATGAGCCTGGCGGGGTAACACATGGCGCACTTCGCAGGCGCCTGGTTTTTGTTCCGTGGGTCGGTCATAAATTGGCCAGTGAACACAGATTGAGGCGCAGTTTACATGAAATTGGCGCTAATTCGCCGCTCGTCTGCCGACAAACCCTTTCATAAAATGGATGTTTCGTGAAATAGCTAAAGCTAATATTGAAATTGTGGATAACGACGCCTTGTCGCTCATCAAACTCGCTTCTATCACCAATATGGCCCACCAACTGCAGCCACTTGTTTAAGACTGGACTCTAGAAGGATGTAGTTAAAAGAAGGTTATCGTTAGGGGGTTGGGATTCGGAGGGTAGGGGGGGGGTGTTCTGGTGGCACAGAAAAAAAAAACTTGATGTTATTATAACATATGTCGATTGACTCATCCTGTATTGTGTTCTTACGCCAAGTTGATATTTCGTTCAAGGCTTTGTATTCCGTACAGGACATTTTCGAGTTGCTATAGGGATTTATAACACCTCAAGTATTCAATTAGAGATGGATCAGTGTTTCACTTTCTTTTTCAAGGAACATCACGGAAAGTCGAAAAGGAGACGACTGCAAACACGACTAATCTTATCTTTCTGGACTAAACAACCAGGAAGTATCTGGAAATGATCGGGAAAATGATGTAACAAACGTTATTGTAATAAGAAAAAGCATAGATCAAAGAAAAAATAATTTTCATGTTTCCGTATGGAAGAGGGTTTCTTCTTGAAACTTTTTGTTGGAATTTGATTCATAACCAAAATGAATTGTTGAAGGGAAAATGTGTGCTGTGTTTGTATTATGGTAGGCAGTTTGAATGATTTTTACTTTCCTTTTTTTCATCATTCTGTTTAATGCCACATTCAAGAACTTTTCATTCATACGATTTTTGTACTACGATGATTTGTACGTCACTGTTATATGAGTGGAAGAAGCCGGATTACCGATCAAGGAACTACTGGACTTTCCCTTGTCTGACGTGTATCGGAGGAAGATAACTGGTTTTCACTGGACGAACTGTTCCAAACGCTCCGTTGACCGCTTATTGTCATCAACATCCTAAGGAAAGTGACTGCTGGGAAAACTACAACACTTAACTCGTACCTTGTTCTGAATCAGTGTTTTGTATCCTGTGACTTCTTAATTTTTTATATTGTACCCCACTGCCGGGCCGAGCCGTTCATCCACCGATCTGTTATGACCAAATTTAGGGATAGGTCCCAAATCGTGGCCGTCCTAATTCAACTGGTCATTTCAGTTCATGATGGCTAATCGCTAGATAATCCCCATAAGAGGACATGGCACCTGTGTCAGCATCCTGTAGACAGGTGTCTTATTTGGTGTCCTAAGTGGAGGGGTCTTGAGAGGTACCACTACAAAAAACCGGATAAAAAAGGAGTCTAGACGTCGAAACCGACATACCAGCTGTCAACCAAAATGGGCGTTTTGGGTCAATAATCGCGAGACCAGAAGAAGATCTGGTAATTGCACGTACGTATATATCTATGCTTAGGTTTTACGTCGTACTTAACAATCGTTCAGTCATATGACGAGAAGGAGTCCTTAGTACGTAATACTCTACATGTGTTTTCTCATTGCAGGGAATCCCTGCCGCCACTGGAACATCATGCCGAAGACACCAGATATGACACCCCACTCAGTCACATTATACTGACACCAGTTTTCTTTCCTTGCTCTGACCTCTCAGTGCCAAGCGAGGTAGAAACAAGTACCATTTTTAAGGGAAGGCTTATTGCAGACTGTGACGTGTGATCGGAAACATGTTTATTAAACTCCAAATAAGCGAACAAACTAACTAAGAATCTATGCCATATGAGAATACTACTCACAACGAAATTGTTTAAACATTATAAGGTAAGAGCAACAGAACAGATATCATCGTTCTCGATATTTAAGAAACACATAAAATTTAGGGCCCTCATAATCGGAAATAGGACAATTTTTAGATCATTAGACAAGAGCGTGTTTCTCACTTCAGCCAGTTGTCCCTCAACCAATTAGGACGCGCTTCGGGATTCCAGATCCAGCTCGCTCAACTGCGGCTTTAAGTCAGTAGGCTTGTCATGTATACCAGGTGAAATCAGCCAGTTTCCTCTATCCGTCATATCAATGAAATATTCAAGTTTGCCTGTTGTGTGTGACCATTTACCAAGCAGGTTATATATCACACTGTCGTCGCTACTCTGGTTTTAGGTTCTATACTGCACTCTTTTATACATTGCATCCCTCCATAAACCAGGATTCTACTTGTGCACTAAGAATCCCCGAGGCCTGCGGTCAGTTCCACCCAGCAGTTTTGTACATAAGTAAAACTTTTAAAATTTGACTGGAAGTAAACATTCTTGACATTTTAAAATGGATGTATGCATGTACATCATGCCGAAGACCAATTGACCCAAATTTCAAAAACAGTATCAAATAAGCTGTAAAACCGAATATAAAAGTTTTGACTTAAGTCAAACATTGCTTTGTGGAATCAGCCCATGGTTCCTTTGTGTTGTTTTCATGTTCTTGTATATTACAGGTGGGGACAACACATCATTTTGAGTAATTCTAGACCAATGACCTTCGATAAATTGCTATTAACATCACTGCATTTATTTTACCTAATTGAGCGGGGAGGGGGGAGGGAATTGTTACTTTTCAAACATTTAAAAAGAATAAAATCCGAAGTGAGATAACCTGACGGCAGGCCGGATTTCACGGATAATGTGTAACATTTGCGGAGTATTTCACAGTCTGCGCAGTGATCTATTACGTTTTAAATAGACAATCAAATGAAAAACTCAACAAAGTTGAAGAAACCATATCTAAAAGACAACCGATAAGACAGAGTTTAGAATGAAATACGCTCTCACTGATATCGAAGAATAAAGGACCTGTAACATATACGAGAAGATGGAACCGAAAATTCCTTAAAACTGGCTGTGACATTTGTCACAACAGATATTCGTGTACCAGCAATCAACCGAAATCTGCGTTCTGGGGCAATAATTGCAAGACTAATCATTCCAAAACAACACGTTTATATCACAAACCACTTAAGAATAAAGAAAGTATATAAAGCATAACGAATCAAACGAGAAATTAGCTGGAAATATTATAAAAAATTTTAAATTCAAAATAATTTAGTGTATGAAGGGGGAACCGTCTTCGCTCAGGCACATATGGGGAAACGCTTGATGATAAAGTTCACTTTCCTTGAGGTTTGTCTGTTAATATACGCCACATTCTGCGTAAAAAAAAACTAGCTGAGTAAAATTCTCTAATTGACTGTCTTGTTCTCAACAAGAAACAGGCTATTAAAAGGCGAAATTAGACAAAAAAGATGTGCGCCATTAAAGACTGTACCGCTCTCTTTGACCGACATGCGCAAATTGGCCATGTTAATTCCTATCGAATTTCCCTTCAGATGTTTGAGTGGTTTATTTGGAAGCTGCTCTCCATGTTTTTTAGACGAACTTGTTTATGATACAATGCTTGCAATTAACCTCTTTGATTGACCAGACGTCAGTCGCTCGTCAACCTTTCATTGGCTATTCAATGGCCGCTGACGGTCGCCGTTGTGTCACGCGCTCAAAACACTTTCGCTTGGGAGTCCCAAATCTGCTGACTCATTCCTGCCCTCTGTTATTGTATTCATACTCGCTGGTGCAAATCGGCCTCCGCTTGAGAAATCAATTTCTGATTAGTTTCGCTTCATATGGCTAAAAGGGCAGAGATCTCTTGAAACGGCGCAATTAATTATTTTTTGCGTTCTGCTTTGTAATTAAATTCTTACTGCGAAATTCGTCGGTTTTTTGTGTTTTGTATGAAATACAGGCCACACGGTAATGTTCATACACGCTTTCTTTACCCAAATTGGTGCTACAAACAGTCTAATTGTGGATTTCTTTCAAAGAAAACCAAGAAAACATTTTGTCATATTTTTGAGGTAACATTCATTTGGACATCTATTATGAGACTTAAAATTTTAATTAAATTGAACACCTGAATTCCATATCTACAATTACAATTCCTCGTGTCCAAATCGATCACTTCATTATTTAAATTTACGAGCAATAATTAGCCACACTCATCAAAGTCAAAGTTGTCTGATATGTACCTTGAACCAAGGCGTCGAAATCGACAATCGTATATCAGCTATCAACAAATGTGGGCGTCCCGGGTCAATAATCACAAGACCAACTCCCAAAAGCGACAAACAACACAAACCACCAAAGAATTTAAGAAAGTGCAGGTAATTTAAAAAATTAAGACGGATTCATGCAAAGATCATCTTCATTTTATCAAGTCGGACACTTCGCTTACAGTTACGATTCCTGCACTGATCCATCAGGCAGAAATAACTGATCCACCCGACTCGATAGCTGATGAATATTAATGTCAATATATTATCCAATCAAATAGCACTTCCCCTAATTGATGGACAGCAACCAGTGTCCGCGCTCACAGCGGATGGCAGTTAAAATCTTAGAAACACAAGAGCTTTCAATGCCTCTAAGGATGGGAACAAAACCGACATAAACGGATACAAACAGATGCTGGGCTGCTGTCATATTAAGACGTGGTGTCAACATACTTCTTGAAGCATTTGATCATGGAGATAATAAGTCATCCTGTGATCCAAGAGGTAAGACCAGAGCAAGTCGGGCCAGACTTAGTTACCCGCTCTGCCTTTGTACTCTTTGAATTAAAGTGCCACCCTCATCAGAGTACAAATTGTGTTGAAATATTACATTGATATGAAAGGAATTCTACGTAGTAAGCCTAACACCATGTTTCAGAAAGATTTTGATGAATAACGCTATTTAACTCATATAACTGAAGATTCCTTGAAAAACAAAATCTTCGGCTGTGTCCGTAAAATTTTCCTGATGTGACGTGATGATATTCCTTGTATGACGTCGAATTAGGCAGATGTGACGTTGGGTAAGGCATTTATCCGGGGATGACGTCAAGAGCGTTTGAAAGGGCAGCGTCATTTGTGGAACACGTCAGCGATTGATAACGTCATGTGTTCATGTTTGACGTCGCACCAGGCAAAGTGGAAGGGACAGAAATATTTTGTTTCCGTTTACTCTGACGAAACATACAATATCGGTTTTAATGCGCTAAAATATTTTCACGATTTAGGAAAGCAATGCGGAATCTCCCAGTTTTTATCAATTCGCCTTTCTTTTAAGGCACAGATGTTTTGACACCAAAGTAGCTCTTTAAATGTTTAAACGATGGAGATTAGTTACGTGTCTCGGTCAATTTGTCATGTTCGCCCGCCATGTATTTAAGAGATTTCAGTGTATTTGACTGACAGGTTTGAAATTTACCAGGAGCATAAATTCTTTGCCAGCCTGAGCAGGCTAGTATCTGATTAGATAACGAGGACCTCTTTTCAGTTTCCGGTTGGAGCGGATTCCCCTAGTCGATTGGTCAAGGCAGAAAACGGAGTCATAAACACGTAGCGATACACGGAGTGTCATCAGTTTTTAATGATTGTAGGCGGATGAATAAAATCAGTATCCAAATCGTGTACCATTATAGTACATGTGGTGTCGTTAATCAAATATGTATCTCAGTAGATCCTTGGTTGCAACTGTTCATATATCCAGCGTGGCCTCCAAATTCCAAAGTTATACAAATGTTATACAAATAATCTGAATTCACAAAAGCAACGAGAAACAAAGTTCTTTCATGTGCTTTCTTGGTCTGAAACTGTACCAGTTTTTCGACTTTATTGTGGATGCTAAAAGTAATTGTGAAGAAGAGTAGGAGTTTTCAGAAGATAATGCGATTTTGCCTTCACTCTGTCTACAGTCAACACAACAAACTTTGTGAGTAATTCTAAACCAGTGACGTCTAACAAATTTACATTGACATCGTTTCATTGTTTTACTTAATTCTGCTTAAAAGAATAGAGCACACGTTTACAAAATGCGTATCATATGAAAGGCAACTTCGTGCTGATTCCAAATAACGTCTTCATTAAATTTTTGGGCATTTTTTTTTTTTTTACAGTGTTTAAAACGGATATATGTTGAGTTGCTACGGTAGACTTTTTGGACCATATTGAAACAGAGTGACGTCACAGATTCTTTCTTGTCGCTAAACATGCTGTAACTGTTATGTCACCAAATTAACTACAGATAGAGGTGTTCTGCTACATATATATTCACGCAGAACGAAGACTCTAGAAATCAGAGAATGTCGCAACTGCTGTTGGTTTGCTCCTGATTTTAAATTGGACTGTTGATTTGTGCTCGTGGGGCCTTGGCGATAGAAGGAAGTGGAAGCTGCTTGTGGGATTTTCCTAGCAGTCTAACATTCGTCTGCCATCAGTATGGCAGGTGAATCTGCGTCATACGTGGAAAAAATAATTACTTATTACTTTATTAGTTCTTTTTAGTTCGACTAAGGTCACAAACATTTTTTCCTCGCCTGAGCCGGAAAGACTTTGTCCGAAATAATCGATCTCTGTATAAATATGGTCACAAACATCACGAATATAACAGCAGACGAATGTGTCTATATATGTGATGGAAATAAATAAACCAAAATGTTACTGTGACGTCATCGGAACTTACGTAAGTTCCAAGCGATCCACAATCATTATTTATTTATTTGATTGGTGTTTTACGCCATACTCAAGAATATTTCACTTATACAACGGCGGCCTTATGGTGAGAGGAAACCGGACCGAGCCCGGGGGAAACCTACGACCATCCGCAGGTTGCTGGCACACCTCCACTAATACTGCCGGCGAGGAAGACAGCACGAGCTGGTCTTGAACTCACAACCACCGCATTGGTGGTAGGCTTCGGGTCATTTCGCTTCGATAGCGCGCTAACCGACTGAGCCACGTAGGCCCCGTATTTAAATATCTGAGCACAGTAATTATGCTGTATTTCCACATACCAGATGTTCAGTTATCCAACAGGTATTCATGACTGTCAAGCTGAAACTTCTTTACTTTTAAAGTGAGTTTTGAAGTGCAGAATGTTTGAGTCCAGAGATTGTTAATCTCCTGTTATCATAATTAACTTGCCAAATGTTTTCCGGGGCATCTGATTAGCATTCATTTGTAGTTTCCAATAAAATGTGAGCTTTCCCGTAAAATTAGCATGGAAAATACAAAATTAGCACGTAGCTGGAATATTTGCGCTGAAAAAGAAAGGAAAAAAACAAGCAAAATTTATAAAAGAAAGGTATGAAGTGATAACATGTTTAACAAAAGAAAAAAAAATAGAAAAGAAAAACATTAAGGGGACATCCGGGATCGAACCGGAGACCTCTCGATCTGCAGTCGAATGCTCTACCACTGAGCTATATCCCCTCTGATTGCAAGACATTAATGATAACAACGAATGTAATATAAGCCAACAATTGCATCAGAAAAATCAATATGTAACAGGTTTAACAAAGGAATTAAAATTAAACATCAGTCAAAAGTGCGTTCACACTCGTAGATACGGGTAAGGGAATTAAGAATATAAATGAATGAAATACTCCAGGTGAGGAATTGAGTGATTTTAAACTCAAGAATTCCTTATAATGATCTAATCAAATGTTTTCGCGGCAAATGAGAAATAAGACGATTACGGATTAAAAAGACCGTTCTGCGTTGGAAATGTACTTTTACGCCTAAAACACTATTAGGAATTATTATATGACAGGTCAACGTCGCCATTTCTCGTTTTTTAAAAAATGAATAAGTGATCTTGAAATGACAATCTTCATAATTATATATATTAGTGGACTCCCGGGGTTGAACCGGAGATTTTTATGGATACAGTTTCGTATTGACTATACTGATGAAGGCGTGGGTTACCTATTGGCTGACCTGTTTTAATCTTATCACCCGCTTCTATCCTCATTGGTTCTTTCCTCTATAAAAGTGGTCATTGCAGAGGAAAAAATTCCATGAACTAATGATATTCAGTTTCTGAGAAGGCTAAAGACAACATGGAGTTGTCTAAGTCATATGAAATAAGAAAAAAAAACTGTAAACGAACACAGTTGAGAGATCTGGTGAAAGTGTAGGGGTAAAACTGCATGGGTTGAGAGATACACAAATGACATTCTAATTAACACATTAATGTCCAAAGTCAAAACATGGGCCAATACAAAAGCATAAAAATCAGGGGACATCCGGGATCGAACCGGAGACCTCTCGATCTGCAGTCGAATGCTCTACCACTGAGCTATATCCCCGTTAAGTCCAGAATACTTGTAATGCTAACAATGAAAGCAATACAGCTGTATAATTGCATCAGAAAAATGAAAATGTAACAGGTCTAAGAAAGCAATTTAAATATTTACACCTGTAGATAAGAGCTGAGAAGTAATCAATGAAATCCTACCGTTGATAAATAGATGTACCATGCAACATATAGTGATATATTTGCAAGATTAGCTCATAGCCTCAGTATTATCAATTCGTATGAAAATGATTTTAAACTATCTCTGTTATTTGAAACTATATTACTTTTTCACAGACTAACATTAATTATTAAAATTCTGAAGTAAAGGTTTTCAACTACTTTTGTTAACTACATGTGTTTGGGGCATAATCAACAGAATAAATTTCCGTGATACAAATCATTGCAACACTTCAATATGTAAACAGACTCATTTGCATCATTGATACATTCTACATTACTAACAAAGTTTTGCAAGAGGCTATTTAAATTAGTTGAAAGCAATAAATATTCTTAAAACATATAAGCCTGTGTCCTTTAAACATATCCCCAAATATAAAAGCCTTAATGTTTTAATGCCTAAAAGCTTTAAAACGTAAAAAGACTTGTCTGAGAAGAAGATTGAAAAATAAACATGAGTGAAAAAAAAAAAAACAGGGGACATCCGGGATCGAACCGGAGACCTCTCGATCTGCAGTCGAATGCTCTACCACTGAGCTATATCCCCCCGCTTGAAAACCAGTCGTTAAACACTCCATATAAACTATTACTTCCAGTCATTGTAAAACTAACTTGATGCGGCTTGTGTGTAAGCCTCTATTCAGTGTATGCTACACGTAGGTGACAGTTTGAAAGGCCGTCAGGGTCTAAACTGTATACAACCATGTCACAGCTGCTCGCTGACTCGACATAAAAGTAAACACATCGAAGTTCGCTTCAAGAGCGTTAAAACTATCGATTTTCGAAAAATCTTGCGTAGTGAAACTGTTTGCGGGCAAATATGTGAAATGAATGTGACAGTTGTGTTGTCTATGCACACACGTCACACATTTGGCCCTGCCTGTCAGCCAACCGTATCGCAGATCGAATTCGACAACACATGTTGCTGTCGGCTACCTATTTTATACGCAGATAAGGTCTGTGTGACTGTTTTTTTTTTTTTTGTTTGTTTTTTTTTTATTCAAATGTTTGCTTCATTTGTGGGCTACGAACTTATAAGAATTCAAAGATGCAAGTATTTTACTGATTAACTGACCGACTGCTGCATGGCGTGTTGGCTTACTGATACATGTACTTTAGTGGACTGATTGACAGGCCATTTATTACCCATATTTTACATCATACTGGCAACTTTCTATGCAGATAGCAGGACTAAAGTCCAGGGGGGGGGGGGGGCTTTGTTCTATCCCATACAAACTTATGTATTGTTGTAAAGTAGTTTAGTAGCTATTTTCCAACACACGATACACGCAGAACAAAAAACAACATAACTGAAACAGTGATCGAGTGATTAAAACCATGCAAATTTTGTTGGCTCACATTACTGATATAATCAATGGGGTACCTGTAGAGCTACTATCCTCCATCCAATAGCGATTTACAAATCAAACGAAAGCCAATTCCGTGTCGTAACAATATAGCTGTATCGTTTCCCGCCTGTCGGAGAGTGGTGGTTTCCAGAAAGCTCTAACTGGTTTCCTCCACTCGTAAAACTAACTACCCTCTTGTAAGGGACGTATTTCTTGGAAGAGTGTTAAACCCTAATCAAATAAGCAACTGTGTCTATTTATTTATTTATTTATTTATTTATTTATTCATTCATTTATTTCATTGCTGCTGAACGCTATGTCCAGAAGTTCTTAGCTTTCAAAGTTGTAGCGAGTTATATATGGGCCAAGGAAGCCAGGGCAAAACGCCTTTGTTATGAATAAGGTCTCGATGAATTTATGAGCGAAATTTTAGTCCCAGGCTAGAATACATTCATTTTCCCTAGTAGTATTAGTAGTATTGTAGTAAACATTTGGCGATATACATACATATAGTGCTACTTTCCATAACTGGCAGGGTTGAAACCACAAATTCACGACAAGAAAAAGGGTGTGTGTGTTTTTTTTTTGTTTGTTTCCTTTCTGGTTTTTATTTTATCCACAAAACCATCCACCTCTCACACTGTAATGTATAATGCTTTAGATTTGTTAATGTTTAATCAGCCGGTGCGTCTTAGCCACACGCAGCACTACGTGGCTATCACGTGTTTTTGCAAATCGCTCTTTGAGGCATTGTTATTGTCTGTGCCTCCAACACATGTTTTATTAAACAAATGAAGGCGTGTTGTTACCTGATCGATACTTACCGCCACAGTTGAATCCCATCGCTACAAGATATCTTAAATTGCTGAGACAAAGTGGATAAATGTCCAATATTTGGGGGTCATGAACACCTTGTTCAAAGGAGGCCAAGAGTTCGAATCCAAGTGTGGCTTGCTCCGCTCCATTTTGCCGTCGGTGCTTCATATATAAGGAGCTTCGGGCAGATGAAAGGCAAAGAAATAAATAACGTAAAATATGTCGGGTGAAAAAAATCACGATACACCGGTCAAAACATAATTTTCTTTCTATAAAAAAAAAAAAAAATCTTGGACAGTGCTTAAGGATCTTTCATACGATATAACCTTCATGTTATCCCAGAACGTATGATGTGTTTCACATATTGCAGGAAACCGCAACTAATGTTAATCTATAATTGCCGTTATTTATTTGATTGATTTTTGTTCAACTCCCTGTACCTGTTAATGTATTTGTAATACAACACAAAATAGACTTATTGGCGGTGTTGTTGGAGAGGATCTTGATCCATGCGCCCAAGTATTGAGAAATGTGTCCAAGTATGTTGCAAATGCTAAGACGAGGCCTTCGTGGTGTTTAGATCGCCATGACATGGATAAAATTTTGCCGAAGTGGGGTGAAGCCAAAATTATTCCTTCATTTATATTGTCAAGAGAGCCCACAAAGCCATGTTTCAATCGAATGGAAAGTCAATACTTATTTTATTGTATAATCCAATGATATAAATGAAGCTGACATTCTGTGACCTCTTTGAGCTCTATGGCCACTTGCGAGATGTACATTTATATCTGTTTATGCCCAGACGGTGACGCCCCTTTTCATCAGTAGAATCACACCATTACACGTCATTTACATTTATTTCTTTGATTGGTGTTTTACGTCGTACTCCAATATTTCACTTATACAGAGCCCGAGTGAAACCCACGACCGTCCGCTGGCGAACCTTCCCACATACGACTGGACGGACAGCCTGGGCTTGAACTCGAGCAATCGCAGTGGGTCATTACTAGCGCGCTAACCCCTTGGCCACGGCCCCGTTCCCCCACTCATTTAGGGTATGTAATAATAGATGTATTTATCAGCTGAAATATTGCAATTACCCTTATTTTCATTTGTTCGATATCAGACATCCTTACAATTGTTTCACAGTGTAAGCTGACTTCTAAATGAACGTCTGTTGATCTTTCTGACATGTATACAGTTTCACCTTGTGGAGGAGTTTAATTTGAAGGGACCTATGACCAAAGCACATTTTCACAATGAAGGACGCCTACAGTAGAAATGTTCCTCTTGTTCTAACATATGGGATATAGTTCATTGCTAGAGCATAAGACTGCTGAGAGAGAGGTCTCCGGTTTGGTCCCGTATGGAGAGAGTTTATACACAGAGTGGCATGTTGATTCTTCACAACAAGTACATTTTTTAATGAAAGCTGTGCGGTTGCCCCGTCTTGTTACAAAATCCTCACATTTGTGCTTTGCTGTCAGATGGTAAGAATGTATTTCAATAAACTGTGTTTGAAATTGATTCGTTAACTTTTATTTGTAAAGCTGCCAGGGCCCAATATTACCACAAACGACTCGTCTGTATTTGCCTAACTTTGGACACATAGCGCCAGTTGTTTGTCGAATGTCGTATTGTTCAAGAAGCACTGAACGAATTTCTTTTGTTCACCAACTTTTCGCAATCCATAAAAGATATCAAAGGTTTTTGGAGCCGATTATTTCAGCTAAAGTATGTATCTAGTGATGTGTGCCAAATTTCAAAGCCGAACATTTAAAGGTAAGCGAGTAATGAAAGCACTCTACCACTCTGCTGTCTCCAAAAAAAAAAACAAAAAAAAAAAAAAAAAAAAAAAAAAACAGAAAAGGAGAAAATGTCCAAAATATCTTGAGGAGAATCTTGTGTCATAAAATTCGGCATTAAGTCGTTTGCATGTAAATTTTAACCAAGAATTGTGAATGTGAATATGTGAATATATATGTGAATATATATGTGAATATATAAACCTATTTAAGTAAAATTTTAAGAATTAAAATGCTCCATTAAGGGTTTGCTTAATTGGGTGTTTTATCTCGACAGTTCTTCTGCTGGAATGTGTTTATAAACCCTTCCCCTGTGACACCCCGGTCTGGTGATTAAAAAAGCCGTTGTTTTCCTAATCATGTCAACAGTGTCCGCATGAGCAGACGTTTGCACAAGCAGTGGGGCAGAGTTTGTAGACAAATGTTAATAGCAGGCAATGTATACATACCACAGGCATGTCTATTAACATTAGGTAATCCCCTTCCGTGAGTTAATCTCCTCAATCAGGAGGATTTAAGGAAACACAAACACCCTTGGTTCACAATAAGTTACATTTTTTGTCAAATTTAAGGTCTTTGCACATTCCAATTGGGTTTTCGTCTTTAAGCGAGAAGAAAATGCAGAATTATAAGGTGAAATTAAAAAAAAATGTGGCCAGATTTCGCCCTGGAGGTGATCTAATATCCTTTAAGTGCATGACCGTGTACCAGAGTTATCACACTTACGCACATTGCTTTTAATTATCGCTGTTTGTCTTATATCGCGCTTTGATTTCTTCTAATCCATGCATTACGCCAACGTTTTTAAGCATTGTAATGTGTATCCAGCCTATCTGTAATTACGTGACAGGGGAAGTGTGTTTGTTATTGTTATGTTTTCTCAGTCTATCCGTAGTTCTACCACATGCGAAGTGTGATTTAGGCATCGCAATGTTTATTCACTTTATCAGTAGTTGGATGACATGCAAAGCGTGTTACCGTCAGTGCACCGAAGGCCAGTATATTTGCAATTTACATCATTTTAGCAGAAATGCAGTCAATGAGCGTGTCATTACCACGTGTGCATGTTTTAGCAAAGAACGAGACGGCCATCCGTAACACCGATCGATCAACTGTCGTTGACGCTGAATTCAGAAATGTTCTCAAGCATGTTCGAAAATGCGAATGTTTTAATACGTGGTATCAGATGGAAGGTACATTAGTGAATTTTGATGAAGTCGTTTCGATTTTTTTCAATGTTATATCAAGTTGTTTCAAAGTATTATATACAGAAGCAGTTCACGGCCGACCCAATGAGACTCAGTAGGTAGCCTGGGGCGGCACAGGTAATTCCCGGTGTCAGCAGTATGGCGCTCCAGTGAGGCAGCGCCATAAAATATTTGGTTTGTTTATTTGATTGATGTTTTACGGCGTACTCAAGAATATCTCACTAATACGACGGCAGACCTTCCCACGTACGGCCGGAGAGGGAGCCAGCATGAGTTGGTCTTGAACTCACAGCGACCACATTGGTGGGAGGCTTCAAGGTCATTGTGCTGCCACTATAAATATGCCAGCACTAGGTCATGCTCATTATACACAGTTGTCACGCTTAAATTGGAGTTGATTTTTAACTTGTAAGCATCCATTCCCTTTCTGTGCTCAATAAGCCTGTCATTGTTTTCTTGTCGACATCAACAGACCTAACAGTTTCCTGTTTCTAACGTGTTCCAAACACGATACGTCTGGCACACTGCCAGTGTGACGTGAAACCAAAAATGATTCATTTATGTATTCAAATAGCCTCATCAAGTTTGGATTTCTTTTGTCCGTTTCCACGCCAATCCCCCCCCCCCCCAGGTATTTGTTTAGTTTTTATGTCTTGTCTTTCGTTATGAGGTTGTGTTCAGCGCGCATGTCACATGCAATTCAGGAAGCGGACGCTCTTTATTTTTAAAAAGGCATTTCCAGGAGGACAGTTTAGGCTCAAGCATGGCAAAGTTCCTCTCTACAACATCCAGAATACAGCATAGAGAGCAAAACCAAATCTGTGTGATAGGTAACAAATTGTCACACGTTATTACTGAATCTATCCTCTTATGAATTTTGCAATTATGATTTAATTCTACTTGTTCATGTAAATGCTTAAAAAGTGAGAACTTACAGGTCCTCTAGAAACATGGCTTTAATTAGGTAAAAAGACATTTAAACATAACATCTTCTAAGGACGAAATTCAGAAGAGGGGCCCATACAGATCTAAACGGACATGGGCATTTTTTTATGACGTGCTTGATAACTGTATAAATCATCTTTTAATCTGGGATTCTTACGCCATAGGATACGCCATTTTGGAGAAACCGGAAACACGATTTCGCGGCATCCGTACCCAATGTTCTTCAATATTGGGGTCATACACTCATTTGTGTGCGAAGTACGATCCCCTTTATTAATACAATCGAAAGCTACGCACTTTGTTGACACCTTGGGAACTCTCTCCAGACGTATTCCACTACCACTTTCTCGTTCAAAACTGGCTTTAAAGTATATCAGAATTGTCTCGTAATCACAGTGAAAATAGCTCGTATAACACTTCGAACTAGGTACGGGTGACGTCACAGCGGAAACAGATGGTCTTCTCGGGTGGTTGAAATATCTCGCCCTTTATTTGTTAAAATTGAGAGCGTGGCGCCCATTCGATTTTCCAAACGTGGGCGTTTTTCCTTACTTTGAACTGCCATGTTTGGGTTATCATACATCACAAAAATAAGGAAAGATTTTTTTTTAAACTATAATTAGGATTATACATTTGGCCTAGTGTTGTCTTTATTTTGTTTGTGGTAAAACCCAAGCTGTAAATCGGCAAGAGCCTGTACTCTGTCGGTTGCGTGTGTCTGGATCTAAGCTCCAATTCGATGAAGTGTATGCATAGCGCGCTATGCCGTTTTAATTTTTAGCGATGGATATAATTTCTTGAAATGTATCTATATCACATGTAATCAAAATGTAAGTATTGAAGTGTCAGGTAGGGGAAATGACACATATCTTATTTCGGCATACCTTTATCTTTATTACAGTACCATTTGTTTTTAAATCCTCAATGAGCTCTGGGGAAAATGAAAAGTAGAAATTTCCAAAATACATTCCACTCTCAAAAATATGAGGAACACCACCACATGCAAAGAAGAGGATTAACCGAAGGCCGTCCTACAACAGAGCTACATGCCTCAAGATAAAGAAAAACATGAAGGGGACATCCGGGATCGAACCGGAGACCTCTCGATCTGCAGTCGAATGCTCTACCACTGAGCTATATCCCCCATCTGATTTCAAATTGTGTATTCCTCTAACTCGTCCTGCTCCAACTCGGCAAGGTATACCCCCGCTAGGTGGTGAAGTATCACGCTAGGCAATCAACGCTTGGGCTAGATATTGTTGGATATGACACGAAACTGCCACCTTTGCAACAGGTGAGTGAGCTGGGCCGCTGCCGTGCACATGTTATATAATACAGAAATCTACAGCATAGAGAGTAAAACCAAAACAGCGGCCACGGTGTGACAGTTGGCAATTGGTCACACGTATCCTATGAAACGCAGTTGCTTGTCAGTTTACCTCAGTTTTTTCTTCTAACGTTTCATGTAAATGCATAAGGTACGGCGAAAATCACCTGTCAAAGAAAATAAATGAATAAATACAAAGGCATAAATAATAGCAACTTAGCATTATGGCTTGGGCAGAAGTAGGTTACAAAATATGCTGTGAAGCCAGTAGTCTAGACTGATTCAAAATGCTGTGAAGTCAGTAGTCTAGAATGATTCAAAATGCTGTGAAGCCAGTAGTCTAGAATGATTCAAAATGCTGTGTTGTCAACAACAACACGCAAACAAGGCATATTAAGACAGGTCACTGTTTAAAATACGGATCAGGTTTGTTCTATTTCCGTGTATTCAGCATCTGATATACATGTGTATGACTTAATGATTGATGTATTTCATTGGTGTTTAAGACTCAACAGTATACTATTAGGGCGTTAAACATTAATGAAATAAATGAATGAGTACACCACGGTGATCAGATTTATGGGTTGTGTTAGCTGAAGTTCTCGTGCTACATCGACGCCCTTCACCGCCTATCACCCTCACAAACTTCCCGACTTAAAGTTGCAAACCGATCTAGGAATAGCTGAATTCGCCCCTTAAAAATAAGCTGATTAAACCAGCATAACCGTTATCTTTAACCCATTTCCGGCAATTAAGTATTTGACGAAACACGTGACTGCAAGCTTTCCATGACTGTAATAAAGTCTTTACTTGCCAACCACAGGCTTGTAAGCCATAATGACTGAACATAACCTAATAAAAAAAAATCTAAGGGGACATCCGGGATCGAACCGGAGACCTCTCGATCTGCAGTCGAATGCTCTACCACTGAGCTATATCCCCTCGTCGCACTTTACACTGCAAGATAAACAAAATTTTTGCTAACCACTAGCGTTTACGAATTCCCAAGTGGGCACAGTTTCGAAGTATCTCCGGTCTAGGGATAGTATAAACATGGCGCAGTTTTAATATCACCACTGTGTTTACATTTATTTATTTATTTATTTATTTATTTATTTATTTATTTATTCGTTTACTTATTGATGTGATTGGTGCTTTACGCTGTTCAAGAATATTTCTCTTATACGACGGCGGCCACCATTATGGCGGGAGGAAGCCGGAGAGAGCTCGGGGAAAACCCAGAATCATCCGCAAATTGCTAGAAGATCTTCCCACAATTGGCCAGAGATGAAGCCAGCAAGGACTAGATTTGAACTCCTCGTCAATTGCCATCAATGGAAACTCTTAACTACTTCTACTTTCAGATAACTATATTCCCAAACAACGGTATATACTTTTTCAGTGATGCTGATGCTTGCTTTATTAATGGAACTGGTCCTATAGAATTTGATATTTGATATTGTTTCAGCACCAGGCAGCCTGAGATATGATTTGGATGTTTCGCTAACTCTACGCTTAGTTTTATTCCGTAATAACACATGTAATACGTCTATCAGCTTGCATAGCTGTCAAATAAAAGCACACGTCGTAGATTCTTTCTTTTTTTCTTTTTTTTTACATTTTAGATGAGATACTTTAATTCCTTGCCTTGCTTTATATGGGCCTCTCAATATTACTGGATTCGACGCACAAGTTATTGCACAGGTATGTCTCTCAGACATCATTGGAAACTGCTGACTACGACTTCCAGGTAACTGCCTTTTGTTAAATTATATACAATTTTAAAGGTTGTGATACCATTTTTATTAATGAACCTGGTCTTTCGGAGTTTGTATTTTATTTTACTGATTGCTGGTCTGACCTGTGATCTGAATACTTCGAATAGAATTTGGAGACTTTTGTTGAGTAAAGTTTTGGAAGCTGGTCTTCTGATTATAGACCTGGCACGTCGATTATGAGTGATATATTTATTTATTTATTTGATTGGTGTTTTACGCCATACTCAAGAATATTGCACTTATACCACGGCGGCCAGCATTATGGTAGGAGGAAACCGGGCAGAGCCCGGGGGAAACCCACGACCATCCGCTGGTTGCTGGCATGCCTTAAAACATACGGCCGGAGAAGACGTCATGGACTTGAACTCACAGCGACCACATTGGTGGGAGGCTTCGGTCATTTCGCTGCGATACCCATTATGAATGACGACTGGTATACAAATGGGTGATTCGATGTCTAGATTAATACATACTTCGGTAGTTCTGTGGGGGTTTGTGTTGAATGTAGTTTTAGATATTGTGTCTTGTGATGATCAGCACAGACTATTTGTTATGTTTGAAGATTGGTATACGAATGTCAGATAAGAGTTCTAAATTTATGAGAGAAATTTAAGTGTGGTGAATATCTTTTAAAGAGATAACCGGTTTTATATTGTAGTGCAGATGTGTGTGGTTTGGTCACACCGGAGTGGCTAGCAACTTCTTTTTTTAAATTAAGAATTTTCTATTTTTTCTTCGATCCATCGAGCCATTGTCATGCAGTTTAAACTCTGAGAGCGTTCCATGGAATAGCCACGAAGCTGGCCTTTTTCCCTTTGCAGGGTTTTCATGTCATGGTTCTAGAGGGTGTGTACGTGGCTACTATATATCAATTTGTAGGATGACTTAGAATCATACCCTAACTGAGGTAACCTGACAATATAAAATGTAATAATACAAAGATTACAGCATATAGGAAGTGAAAACAGAGCAGCGACGGCAGTGTGATAGTTGGCAAAAGGTCACATGTAACCGATGAAATTAGACTTCTTGTCTTGCTTTAACTCTTCATGTTGGAAAACGCTCTGTTCTAACAAAAATCAGATTACACCTGGGATGCAAAGAAGTTTTACAAAAATATGATTATACCTGGGGTAGAACATAGCCTCTCAATCTGTATACAGATACTGGACGAGAAGTTCTGCCTTAGCCATGTAACATAACGGGAGAAACTCAGTGTTACAGAATTTTCTAAAATCTTCACAGTATCTGGTTGAATTTATATACCAAACTATATCTCATACGTTTTATGCTTATTCACCTTATTTCACCATGCTGTTCTACCATCATTTATATTCCGACCTATGCATGATACAAAAATGGCTGTTGTACGCGAGGATGTTTGATTTCCACCACAGTCAAGTCATTCAGAAAACAAAAACAAGAAGAAAAAGTTCAGGGGACATCCGGGATCGAACCGGAGACCTCTCGATCTGCAGTCGAATGCTCTACCACTGAGCTATATCCCCACCTATAGGCGACTGCCTGTATTTACACAGTAACCAATACACGATCCTCTCCATGCAGCTAAATACATGATGGCGAGATTCGGCTACTGGAAACTCCACAATCCATGAACTTGTCCTCTGTCATATAAGAATAACATCTCTCGGTTCACAAATATGTATAAAAATAAATAATGAGATTTTATGTCCTATTTTGCTGAATATGTGGGAAAATAATCTTTCTGTATTAAATGAGACAGCAACACAGCATTTTGAATAATTCTAGATCAGTGACGCCTAAGAGTTGCAGTTAACATCAATGTAATTTTTTACTGAATACTGCTCAAGCCCTGGTTCTAGGGGAGTGGAGTGTGAGTTGTTACTTATTAAATACTTACATGAACAGTTAGAATAAAACCCTAACTGAGGTAAATTGAAAAGGGGCTGGATTTTACCGGTAGCGTGTGGTCATTTGCCAGTTATCACCCTGCCGTCCCTGATCTGGTTATACTCTTTATGGCGTAGCCTTTTATGGCATGTTTGGTATACTTAGATTCATTAAAAAAAGACAAGGATATTGGTGTTTTGTGTGGAAAGCTAGTCATTTTTTAACTTTCATTATTTATTTATTTGATTGGTGTTTTACGCCATACTCAAGAATATTTCACTTGTACGATGGTGCCCAGCATTGTGGTGGGAGGGAAAAGTGCAGACCCCAGAAGAAACCCACGACCGTCCGTGTCAGACAAAAGCAATTCGCAATTCTCAGATTTAACTGGAAAGAAGGGTGCATTAAAGCAATAAAGAAATAAATATGGTAAGTGAAACACGAGTTTGTAATGAGATTAATGACGATTATGAAATGAACACTGGAGATTTTCACCACCATCAAATAAATAAAACTTTAAGTACCACAAGTGACATTTTGATAAAACACCGGGGTTTTAATTTGAATGTTCAATAAATAACAAATATTAAAGTTCAACTGTAAACATCTCAGTTACCCTTTAAATGCACCTCCTCACGTAAGCCTCATAGTCACATTGTACACGGTGGTCTATAAATACTAGGCGAGGTTCATTCAGCCCATACTGACTAATCTCTAAGTGTCACATCCTTATGTAAAATGCATGCATATACACTTTGCCAGTCGCAGATGGGTGTTCCACGTCGATATCCACGATAGTTACCCCGATACAGCGAATAACACGCTGTAATTTTCCGGCAAAAGAAACGTCTATATGCCTATACTAGTATTAGACCTCGCTTCCTGGAAAAGACGCAGTCTTCCCGTAACTTATCTCCGTGTCAAGAAAAGTTGCAAAGTGTATAAAGATTACCTGCAAGAAATATATACAAGATTCCAGACTCCAAGAGAAAAAAATATTGTCCAAACCTACAAAGAAATGGACACATTTCACTCCCCCCCTCACGACAACTGTTCATATCAGTGCCAATGAAGTGTGTAACCTTTGATGTTTTTACACCACCCCAGTGTCTCAGCATCACTGCGCTCATATCACCCTGTAGTATAAATATAGATGGTTAATACATCCATAGAATAAGTCTAATTTATGCTTAGAAAACCGCATGGCACAAACAATGGTGCTTAGACATCCTATGACATGAAAAGTGATTCTTAGTTAAACCCATGGTACAAACAATGATGCTTTGACGTCCTATGACGTAAGCAGTGATGCTGGGTTAACCCCATGACACAAGTAATGATTCTTAGACGTCTGTAAGACGTTCCTTGTAAAGAAGAGAAAACGCTTGAACGATACAAACTTTATGCGAAAGCCTATGATATGTCACATATTTGTAAGACCTTCAATATTTTTTTATTGACATTCTAAAATAATTTTTGCATACATGGTGGGTATATGTATAGTTGGCATCACCTCTTGGTATAATGGAAGTTCCACACATTTATGCATAAATACATGTACATTTTAAATTTGAATATGAAGCTTGGGTTTTCAACCACACAACGGGCTAAATGGCTGTGCTATTTATGCTAAATAATATACAAACACGAAGGCACGGTTTCGCGTTTGGAACGTAAAGAGAGTCACGTGCTGCCGGCTGACGACTCAATAAGCCGGGCCTGGGCGCCAACCTCAAATGATCTCTAACAAAATCCGCGTCAGGCAGCTAATCCGCTGGAGTTCTGTTGGGCATTCATTGACAATAAAGTCCTAGAACAGCAGAGACGGGAGAAGCTCGAAATACTGCCTATGCCACCGTGACTGGAATGGGACCGACACCTCGTGTGTACAGCGACTCGTTTCCAACGGCCTTGACGTGTGACAGAATGTATGTAGGCGTGCTTTGGGTTTTCGTCGTACTCAACAATTTTTTTAGTCATGACGACAAGGAGAGCTTAGAATGTTGAGAGCTTAGTATGTTGAGAGCTCAGAATAGTGTGCCTTCCTGTGGTAGAGCGAGTCCATGCCGCCAAAATGCTGCCACAACTGAAACATCGTACCCAAGACACCAGACATGATATCTCACCCAAACACATTATCCTGACACTGAGCCGACCAGTCATGTTTCCTCGCTCTAACCTCTCGGTGCTGATCCCCATGCAAGCCAACAAAAGGTACAATTTTAAAAATCTTTGGCATGACGCGACCAAGGATTGAACCCCGATCTGCAGAGCTTAGTCGAACTCTCTGAGTCCTTGGCCATCTTGATCGCCACGTGTCACTGCCAAGCGTCCCAAGTCGCAATCCCTTCTAGCTGAAAACTTTTAAATGATTTTTGTACATGATCTTGTTCTGATGTCTTACTTTATATACTTTCTTAGTTCTTTGGTGGTTTTTGTTGTTGTTTTTAGCTTTGACGTTGGTTTGGAAATATGCTTTCTGATAATTCACTTGGGATGGTCATTTTGGTTGGCAACTGGTGTAAGAATTTCTTTTACGGCACATAGTTGTTTTGAAACACTGCAGAGTAACCTCCCCTTTGTACACGTATTCGGCTAAAAGCTATGCTGTCAACGCTGGCTTCACATCTTTTCACTCTGCGTCCTTTTCATCGGAATCCCATGCATTTACCTGATGAAACTAATCGCTTACAATTTATCATAAGAACATCACTTAACGAGATAGGCATCACGTAATAACCGCAGCTTCTGTCGAAGCTATCAACTCGGTACCTAATGAGGACTCAGCTACGGGTGTGCGGCACGTCTGAACAGCGCTTTTTTCCCGGGCAGTGAGAGGAGGGAATCAGGGGGGAGAGTGCGGCATGAAAGCCTGTGGTACCGTGAAGGGCGCTCGCTGACGTACTTAGCCTGCACAATTAAAGTAATTGACTGTATAACACAGGGGGTTCCAGGGATTCACTTCATCATCTAAAATCCCACAATAATAAAACTAATTTATTGATGTCCACTTTATACATAGAAGTCGATAGAGGGTGTGTGGGTTTTTTTCAATAATAGCCTACCGGCCCAGGTTATTATTTTTCTCAATTGCACCAGTTCCCGATTCGACTCGTATCTTGTGAAATATCCGCAATATTCCTTTAAAGACGACTGATTGGAGGAGGTTTGATTTTTCTTGGAATTTACTGGCTTATTTTTGTTTTGTTTTTTTTTTTTTGCTCTACACCCGGCCATTAGTTGCTTCGATATTTAAAGGTCGGTAATTATTGGAAGAAAAAGTTCTAATTATAATTAGTTCACAGCTATAATCTGGTTCAGCAACCAGAATATATAAGAACAGTCCCAATCTGGTCATTAAAAGTGTTTTTCATCCGATACAAAGCGGTTGCCGTAAAACATTGCACAAGCGCCCTCCATCACTTAATTAAGTTCATAGTATGTGAGCTTTTACATGACTAGTTTAAAAAAAGCCCTAACTGAGGCAAATGGACAAGAGGCCGGGTTTTAGGTTGTTTTGTAAATGGGTGATGTGATTGCCAACTTGTCACAGGAATGTCGTACTTGGATTCACCGACTCCCTGTGACAATTTGCACGCTATATTACTGTCATCACTGGTCCTATTTCACTAGCTATGCTGCAGTCCTTTGTATGTTTTGTATAATATTTACCAGTAATTGTCCCTTGCATCCGCATATTTTGTCAGGGCTTTTGTCTTTTGCCATTTTCCTTCAATGGGTCGAATGTAAATTTAATTCTATACTGACCAGTAAATGGCGTTTTTGTTTCCGATATAGTGTAGGCGACGTCAGAAGTGACAATTTTGTGTTGTTGCAGGAAATAACCTTACTTAGTTTATATATAGCCTATAGACAGACTCCAACAATTAAGCTCTATCTCAATTATAGCAAAAACACTCAGTCAATGTATTCCGCCATGTTGAAGTGAGGATATTTGGCAAGTACCGAGAGATTATTTATTTATTTGATTGGTGTTTTACGCCGCCCTCAAGAATATTTCACTTACACGACGGCGGTGTAAGTTGTACCTTCCCTACGTACGGCCAGAGAGGAAGCCAGCATGAGCTGGACTTGAACTGACAGCGACCACATTTGTGGGAGGCTTGTGGATCATTGCGCTGCTCTAGCGCGCTAACCGACTGAGCCACGGAGGCCCCCAGCACTCAGAGAAAGGTGGGGATTTACACCTAGCATTCTGGTTTCTTCCATCTTTTGTGAACTCAAACGCTGTCGTGTAAGTGAAACATTCTCTTGAGCGGGGTCAAATTCCAGTCAAATGAATACATGTATCCTATTGTTACATTCACACTCTATAAATTAGTCTGTTAAATGTAACACAGTTTTGAGTTTTCTGAGTTTTCTTTAACATGATGATTAGAACAATAATATAATGCTTTCTACCATTCCTTAGAATAACTTTTCTGTCTGATGAGCAGAATATTTTTTAGTGTGTATAAAATTACATCATGAAAAGTACAATGTGTTATACCATCCCCCAGAATATTTTTAGAGTGCATAAAATTTTATCATGGTAAGTGTGAGATAATGTTGGTGCAGTTTCATCGTCGACTGGAAGTAGCCGTAGAGCATCCCTCACATCCTAAGATTTTGGCACGCAAGACGAGTTAGTCTTGGCTCACTTGTACCTCACGTGATGGTCAAGACAGTTCCATCAGGTCAGTTTCGGACACTGGGGGATAGCCAGTTTGATTACCCCGGCTGATGCAGTCTAGCACTCGTAACTTCCAACGGTTATAACTCCTCGCCAAACAGCGTCTCTGGCATAAATAAATGCCATCTTGAAACACAGGTGTATAGGAACCTTTCGCCTTTACCATACCCCCAAAACGGTTGCCAAATTTACTAAAATGGTCGACATATGTTTCAGAGTTTTTCACATTAGTAGTCTTTTCCCGGGGGATTAGAATGGTAGCGTTGGAAAAAGTCATTCATTAACTGCTGACCCAATCAAAGTACTTGTAATTGTTTCGGACAATCGTCCTCAATTATACGATTCCGGGTCGGAGATGAGAATGCTCCACCACTGGGGAAGAGTATAAGTGAAACTCTGCCAGGGATTAATATCCTTCCGCAGTGAGAAATGGCGCCGGAAGGAGGTGTAGATGGTGGAGACAGTCACCCGATAATCGAGAGAAATTTTGTGAGCATTTAAAGTCCACTTTTGATCGGAAAATGGACTAACACTCGGTGATTTCCTGTTAACTTGTCACTTAGCTCTCACTTCCCATGCAGAAACCGGCCCGGGCCACTTCGTGGACATTTGGTTCACGGACATAATAACAAGGATTTTGCAGCGCGTGTTATGCAGACGATAAAAGTTCTATTGAGGCGTCACAGTATAGTGTGTCACTGGCCTGCCACTGGTTTGATCGTGGTGAGAGCGTGGAATAACAGTCGACTGGGTGTAGAAAGTCACTCCTGACTGCATTTGTGACTCCTGACCTATATATATAGCATCTGCATGGGTTAAAACGAGATATCGCTTAGTTTGTGCTGTGTTGTTTGCCGTCATGGAGAGACTTTTTCACATGGTTTGTTCAGGTGGAAGAAATTGTAAAACACTTTAAACCTATACATGCAGATATCCTTTGATTTGTGGCCATAAAAAACGTTTCGTGAAGAGAGGGAAATCTACGATAACGGAAATATAAAGCGTCAAGTTCATTGGATGAGCTGTCTATACTGTGCAGAACGGACCAATCAAACGCACGATCTTACCATTCAAAAGTCAAATCACGGAGCACATGATGTGACACTTCACCAAGATTCCTCATGTGGGGGGAATAGGATGGAGATGAACTAAAATGATAGTTTTAGTTTTAGAGACTGGTTTCAACGCGAGCAATGGGACCGATGGTGTGTTCCGTGTTGCTTTTAGTCACTACATCACCAGACAATTCCCTACGTATAGCCCGTCAAATGTATCCCACTTTCACAGCTTTCGCTACCGTATACGTCTAGCTTATTTCACTCTATTACCAGTCCTGCATCGAACTAGACGACTTCATTTCAAAATGTTTATATGTATTCGCCTCTCAAATTTAACATTCAAAACAGGCGACTAGTTTACCTTGCCTTCAATATTCAATCAACACTTTAATTCACTTTCCTTGCATCCATGATAACCCACTGTGTTCAAATCCCAATGGACGAAATATTCACCATTCGCAACTGATTGACCATTTTAAACAATCATAGAGAATTATGAAAAAGACGACCCAAATGGGACTTTTTCTGTGACTGCTGTCTTGACGTCATAATTGTACAAATTTCCTGACAAGAGAAGACGAATGGCACGTACAAATTTCAAGTTACTGGGTTACTGAATTAAAACCTGTTCACCTGCAAATCCGATGTGTGAACTGGTAAACCAATTTCCAACCTCAACTCCTGCCTCTATAGCTCCCTTTTTCATTCCTCACCATCTTATTTATTTATTTATTTATTTATTTGTTCAATGTTTTACGCCGTATTCAAGAATATCTCACTTATACGACGGCGGACAGCATTACGGTGTGAGGAAAACCGGACAGAGCCCGGGTGAAACCCACGACCATCCGCAGGTTGCTGGCAAACCTTCCCACGTACTACCGGAGAGGAAACCAGCAAGAGTTGGACTTCAACCCACCGCCATCACATTGGCGGTAGGCTTCAGGGGTCATTACGCTGCGATACCGAGCGATTACTGAGCCACGGAGATTCTCCCCGGCCCCCCTTACTACCCTCCATCTGTATATACCCCCATCTCGTGTATGTTCCTTACCCTTTAATGGCATCAGTAATATGTTAATGGGAATTTGTACATAAAGGTCCTCCCCCCCCCCCCTTCCTTCTCATTGCTAGGGGTCCGTCTTACAAAGCTGGAGTAAGACTGCGGCTGGATGTAAGCCTGTTGGACGTGTGTCGCAGGAAACACTGACCGTCTTACACAGCTGGAGTAGCTGCCACTTGATGTAAAGTTTGGTGCAAATTTACACCTACCCTCGAGCAGACGTAAATTCCGTAAGAATACTAAGTATGGCGGCGCTTGTGGTGTTTAAGCATTGCGATAACTTTAGTAAGGCGCTGCTAGGAGCTGACGGAAGCCGGTACTAAAGCGGACGTAAACGTCTACGTCTGACGTAAGCTACTCCAGCTTTGTAAGACGGGCCCCTGGTGAGCCCTGGCGACAATAAGCGATTCGGTTCACGACACCAGTCTTTCCATTAGCGCTGTTGAAGGTTGGTCGAAAAAAAACTTGTCTTCCACCACTATGGTACATATATAACTGGAGGGTCACTTGCGTAGCAAAGTAAAATTGTTTGCCAGTGGTTGCTGGTTTTCGCCTGATTCTCCGGTTTCTTCTATCCATTGCACCGACCGCATTCGTATACATACAAATGAAATACTTTTAAAGAAACCTTTGAAACATGAATCACATGAAATAAATAATTGAATAAATTAGTATCGTCCCGATTATCCCCCTACTTGTCTCTGTCCTTCACCCTAAGTATTAACCTCAGCTTGCCTCTTAACCTCTCTCTCTAGACCTCCGCCTATATTTTCCCCTCACATAATTCTTTATTCGTCCACCCAAGGGCAACAACACCGGCCTGTCTGCCTCACGTGTCATATGCGATATCAGAGAGGCCGATAAACAATTTGTGTCGTGGCGTGATGGCGGCTGGTATCCACAGCGCACGCAACCCTTGTCTTCTTTTCTCGACCCTCTCTCTTTCCCTATCATCTGTAGCCACAGTTGTTGGGAGGGCGAGATGATGGGGGGGAGGGGGAGGGAGAGATCGATTTTCACTCTGGCATTGTGTACTTTGGAAATAGCTCCGTCCCATTCCACAATAATTTCGGTCAATTATCCTTGCAATTAGTGACTCAGGATAATAGCTCCCAGTAGATGGCGCCACTGATGAGTCCGCGTACCGCGTTTCTCTGGGTTTTCCACACCGACACTGCTCGCCACTTATCGGACTTCTCCGTGAGGGATTCGGCAAGCCACAGAAACAAAAAATTATTGGTGCTGATATCACGATTTGATTTGATTAACCAAACACCAGAACATTGCGTGTGAGACTTTGTTTTACTTCATTCTGATTACCGCCAGTGATACTTTTCCACAGCATCAGCAGGTCAGCTGTCTACACTGTCCATGTGGCAACATTGCTGTTAATTACGCCATGCCCTGGACCTTGATGGGTCACAAATTATTACATTATGAAATCTTTAACCTTACTATTACGGAATCAAGAATATCGCGACTTCGTGTACCATATCCTCGTAACAAAAACAGCACCTTGACCATGTTTCCCACACACACACACTCAGCCAAGAAGACCACAGCACCTCCAGCAGACAAAACCTCCCACAGCACATCTCGCAGGCGGAATCACCACTCAGCCAGGGAAATCACACCAGCTCCCACGCACACCCCCTCCTCCCCACACCAGCCAGCTAGGGAAACCACAGCACCTCGTGCAGACGCAATCACCACTGATCTTAAGAATCCGCAGGCAAAACTCCCACTCTGATAGGAAACACAAAGCACCTCCCGCAGGCAAGACCCCTACTCAGCAGGGGGAACCACTGCACCCAGACCACGTGAAACTCCATTAGGGAAAACTTAGCACTTCCACCAGGCTAGAACCTCATAAGAGATAGCTCATCACATCGACCAAGGTAAGATCTCAGTAGAGAAACTGCTGCACCTCGGCAAATGCTGACAATGGCTTCTGTTTACGTGTCATGTTTTACAATGAACAAGGAGAGGGCAATATTTCTGAATCTATACTCTCCTGAACTATTGTCAACGCCCGGTACCAATGAACGGAGTAAAAAAATAAATAAAAAAATCCCATAGGCAAACACCGGCAGATATGTAACATGTCATCAGTGGTTTTGAAAGTAACATTTTCTTGACATGAAGCTACATGGGGGGCCTCCGTGGCTCAGTCGGTTAGAGTACTAGTGCAGCACAATGACCCAGCAGCCTCCACCCATGCGGTCGCTGTGAGTTCAAGTCCAGCTCATGCTGGTTTCCTCTCCGGCAGTACATGGGAAGGTCTGCCAGCAACCTGCGGATGGTCGTGGGTTCCCCCGGGCTCTGTTCGGTGTCCTCCCATCATAATGTTGGCCGCCGTCGTATAAGTGAAATATTCGTGAGTACGACGTGAAACACCAATCAAATAAATAAATAAATGAAGCTCGAATGGTCCAGGAAAAATACAGATGCCGAATGAAAATGCAGATGTGCTTTGCTTTCGGTGTTCATAAAGTATCAACGGGTAATTTCGAAATAACCACTGAGGTGAATTCTCAAGATATTGTATGTAACATGTTCCGAAGAGGTGTGCCGATAACTAGAGTGTAATATGTCATGTTAAACTGCCATTGATTGCGCACTGATTCGGATGCCTGAGTGTATGGCAAGAGTGCCAGAATGAAAAAAAAACTTCCTAGATCCGGACAACAGGCCAGTCCTAGTGATAGACAGATACGCGGGAAAAAAAACATAAATGTATTATAATAGTCCCACAAAACTGCTCATTAGCTGCCACGGTCGGCATTACACGCCGATAAAAAGCAATTAACAGAATATGTTGATAAACGCGGCGATTAGTTTCATCTTTGTCTCGTGATACCATCTTTCCCGATCGAAGCCGGATCAGTCAAGACGCTTTCTCAAACGTCACAGCTTTTTCAGTCGGGTAATTATATGGTCTAGTCCCGGCATAATAGCTCACCTATTCAATTCGCTTCGCATCTCGACGTGTAACAAGCAGTGATACTCTCTATTCCGGGGTAAACCAGTCATTTCAATAATTACATCGCCCATTAGCAGTCTCTGGCAATATTACCATGCCAATCATGTTGAAAACCATCTAATTGTGCACATTACAATAATGGCGTATTCCTCTTTATGCCCCAAAGCAAATTAATCCGCTGCAATGGGTATCCTCTCTGTCTAGCCTTTTAACGAGAAATTTTTTGATATCTAAAATGTTGACAAGAATTAATATTGTGTACCATCGCATAAATGGGCTACTCTGTCCTGCAATTGTCCAAGGCGAGCTTTGTTCGCAGGTGAAATAGAACATCGCTATCACATCATCTTCCTAATAACCGGAAGAAAGCCCCGTTGTCATGCGCAGTATTTATGCATGCATGTGGTGAAAATTTTCCTTGTTCTCGTTCGTTTAAAATCAATAAATCTTTGAGCTATTGTTATGGTGTACAAACATTTGTTTAATGTAGCTCATGAAGACAAAGTATACTTTTTATAAACTGCATTGAAATGACAGCCATAACCGCAACATGTGCTCGCGACGGAATAAAGGTCATATAGACTAATGGGCGCATGTGCAGTTCGGTTATATTTGAGAATGTGATATACAATGGTCTAACACTGACTGTCGTCAATGCACACCACTGCCCACACAAATGCACAGTTTTGTTCGCGTTATTTTTCAAAATCAGTAATGACAATATTTATTTATTTATTTGTATGTTTGTGTGGTGTATAAGCATCGTTTTGGTAACACCCGGTATGCACCGGCGTGTAAGCTGATACCATCGAAGCATTTACATGAACAGTTAGAATGAAACCCTGAGTTACATGAACAGTTAGAATAAAACCTGACTGAGGTAAAATTGACAAGAGACCGGATTTCATCGGTTACGTGACGGCCAACCATCACACCGTCGTCGCTGGTCTGGTTTTAATCTCAATGCTATGGTCTTTTATATTCCCGTGAGGAACCGAAACGTGATCACTACTGACCTTCATGGTTTTAGTGAGCAACTTTAAACGTGAAGTCCGACATTTGTATAGCCTTGGTAATTCATAAATGGTAGTTCCTAAATCATAATTCATAAATGGTAGTTCCTAAATCATAATTCATAAATCGTAGTTCTTCAATCATAATTCATAAATGGGAGTACCTAAATCATAATTCATAAATGGGAGTTCCTCAATCATAATTCCAATGGTCAAGATCCAATTTAGCAATAAAACAGGCACAAGCAACCGGAACAATTGTGAGATTCCTTAAATAAGAAGGCAACTGTGTGCGATGTTGTTAACTTATTAGTGTTATGCATCGTGATATGCTGGGTGGCAGGCATCCAGAGTTGTTGTTCAGGTATTAGTTTCACCGTCCCTTGACATAAGGAGGACTGTGTATCCAAAGTAATTGATGACATGTGAGTTTCACGCTTGATTAGCTAAGCAGGTTTCCTATTAACCACGTTTAAGTTTCAAGCTTGATTCTGTAAGGCGGTACAAGTACACAGAGCTATTGGTCACTTGTAAGTTCCACGCGTTATTATGTATGGAGGTACATGCATCCAAAAACTCTTGACTCTTTGAATGTCACACCTTTTTACGTGCGCAGGTAGTAATGACATACATGTCTCTCACCAATTCGGTGGCTGAGAGTTCAAATCCAGCTTAGGCTGGCTTCCTCTCCTGCAGCACGTGGGAAAGTCTGTCCAACCTGCAGATGGTCGTGGGTTTCTCCCGGGATCTGCCCGTTTTTGTCCCACCGTAATGCTGTCCCACACGCCGTATAAGTGAAATACATGTATTCTCGAGTAGTATTCACTACATGTGAATTTCACACGTCGTTATACTAGGAGGCATTTGCATCGAGAGGCACTGACCACATGTGAGTTCACGCTTGAATATAGTATATATGCTTGAATTGAGTATATTTATTTATTTGATGCCGTACTCAAGAATATTTCATTTATGTGACGGCGGCCAGCATTATGGTGGGAGGAAACCGGGCACAGGCCGGGGGAAACCCACGACCTTCCCACGTAGGGCCGGAGAGAAAGCCAGCATGAGCTAGTCTTGAACTCACAGTGACCGCCTTGATGGGAGGCTTCGGGTCATTGTGCTGCGATAGCGTGCTATCATTGGAAAGGTGGCAGTAGTATGTTAACAGTGACATTGAAACAGCTCATTACAACCGCCCAAACCAGATAACACACAAGAATGGCGTCTTCACATTCCTTTCCCCCCCCCCCCACCAAAACGCACCAGCGTAAATAAGGAGTGAGGACTATTACGTCACGAAAATCTGACAAGCTTAAAGCCACAGAAGTGATAGATACAGACGTATCAACCTATCTCAGTTATTTCCAAGCTCAGATCATGTTGGCTTCCTCTCGGGCCGTACCTCGGAAGGTCCACCAGCAACGTGCGGATGTTCGTGGGTTTTCCCCCGGGCTCTGGGATTTCCCCCTCCCACCATAATGCTGGACGCCGTCGTGTAAGTGAATTATTCTTCAGTAAAGGGTGAAACACCAATCAGATAAATAAATAAACTGTGTCACGAAATGGTAACAAGCCTACACCAACATAGTGATAGGTCCAGCTGAAGTTTTCTCATTTTCTTTTCTGTAAACGGAAATGAAATGGATATTTAATGTCGACAACTCAAAAGCTTTTCAGTTACAAGGCAATATGCGCACGCAACGCAGACAGCCTGTGTAAGCGTGGAAGACACCTTCGAAGCCGTAGAACTGTGGTTTGACCGTGGTACAAACTGAACACGCGTCTTCATCCAGGCCTATTTAACAAACCGACAAAACGTAAAAGCTCAACGTGCTTGTTTAAGAACTTTAACATTTATTGTAAAGAAAAACATTACAACAGTCATTGCACTTTCAAACAAACGTTTGAGAACACTGAGCGTGTTCACACTGATCGGGCATCGCACAATAAGCATTGATAGAAAATAAAGATTAAGACACCTCGAAAAGCGTGTTGATATTTATAGCACAACACATGAAAGAGAGTCGTCGGTTAAGTACATGGTTAAGTACGACGGTAGACCTCAAAAACTCATGTAAAAGAACCGCTGCATCGATCACGCCAAATAACCAATCGAAGAAATTCCCATTGTAGGGACAAACAAGCGTTCTCTTTGGTTCTCTGAATTTGTTCGCTTTGTAACTTCCTCTTCAGCTGGTCGCAGTACTAGCGTGAAATATATGATGTATGGGTGATATGTACATTGACAAAATAGATATGAGCGTGAATCCAATCTCATGATAAGACATACAGCCTCTGTTCTGAATTCCCTACAAAGTTTATGATTGTATGAAAATAACTTCTTTGCAACAAACACTTATAGCGTTATTGTATAAGTAACACGTTCTTCACAATTAAATTACCCTCAGTAATGATAAACGTCAGAAGAGCCACGGAAAAATTTAAATGACATCAAATGGAATAAAATTTATTTTAAACGGGTTAAATACTTAATTCGACTATATGATAGAATACATCTTGCCAAAGAAATTGGAAAATAAATACAATTAAGATATGTAAACACATAGAGTGGGCCATAGGCTCCTTTCAGCATGAAAATTCTTATCCATGAAGTAATAAAACATGATCAAAGCATAAATTAGTTCCCATGACAACCGCGACAGGCACCGAATTCCGCTGTTCGTGTCATAAATAGGCAAAAGTTTTGAGATGAAAAATCCACTGCTTCATTTCACTCAGAGAAGAGTCCGAGAGTTCGTCGAAATGTTTACAGTCCAGAGTCAGCACACCTGAAAATGCAAAGGAATGACATAAAACACTACCGCATAGAGAGTAAAAACCATAGCAACGACGACATATAATTGTCTATTTTTTTATTTATTTCTATTTACTTCATAGGTGTTTTACGCCGTTCTCAAGAATTTTTCACTTATACGAGGGTGGCCAGCATTATGGTTAGAGGAAACCGGACAGAGCCCGTGGGGAAACCCACGACCATCCACAGGTTGCTGGCAGACCTTCCATCGTACTGCCGGAGAGGAAGCCGACATGAGCTGGACTTGAACTCACAGCGACCGCATTGGTGGGAGTCTTCCGGGTCATTACGCTGCGCCGGCGCTCTAACCAACTGAGAAAACAGCGCTTTACGATTATAGCCAGTAAGTTACGATTCCGAGCAATATACATGTAGTATAATCATAAACCTTTTATTAGTTTAGTAAACTTTTTCAGGAGAAGCGTTATTAAAAATAAAAGAAGTGAATTAAAAAGGATGTGGCCTAACGTCAGGAAATTGGGTGCTTTCCTCTAGGTCTTCTCCCGTTTCATATAAACCTAATCGCCGTCATACAGTCAAATGTTCTAGGTTATAAACCTAATCGCCCATGTAGTCAAATGTTCTAGATTATAAACCTAATCACCATCATATAGTCATATGTTCTAGGTTATAAACCTAATCGCCATCATGTAGTCAAATGTTCTAGGTTATACGGCATGAAACACCAATAACATTCACAAATGCAGAAGTTAAAGGAGGCAGGTGTAGATGTATACACAGCAACACGAAAATCTAAACTGATCGATCAAAAGTCGATACAACATTCAAAAGTAATAGCCGCAAATGTTTACGGAATTTCACAAGACTTCGCTGTTGAAGACGGTCTTTCATTGGAAGTCACAAAAGAAGAGTTCGCCATTACTCCTTCACTCGCACAATCCATCATGGAAAATTGGCCCGGAGCGGATTTATAATTGCATTTGTAAACGGTGAAATTGTTCATCTGGGGATGATATAATTGAGCGGATGTAAGGAGTATTTATTGTCGAGGGCTTCAAAGTGGCCTGGAATCGCGAAGGGACCTGGACAGACAGCTCATTGAGCGAAAGTTGTCACTCGATCGACAGAACAAACCAGAGCTGTCGATAGTTCCAATTTGGCGCACTCCAGGAAAATGGCGGAAGATGGCGCGGTATTGGATTAGACGCTGCGGCGGATTGTTTGCAAATTAGGAGAAGTGGCGTGGATTGCCGGCAGCAGAGATATAATTTAATAAATCCCCTTTGAAATAGAAACGCGCTAAAAGGCGGACCACAGGCCGGCTCTAATAATTTCTGTTTAAAGAAGAAAATGAGTGAATTAGAGTTGGCTGAGCGCTGAAGCGACTCCAAGAGGGATTGGGGGATTGCTTTCAAGCTCGGTCAGAGACTGGGGAAATTGGTTGACGGGCCAGGACCGAGGTCCGTGACAATATGATTACTCCGCCCAGATAGGCTGCATTCTCCGGGCAAAATTGCCGCAAATATAAAGATATTTCCTGTAATAATTCCCCCCTCTCTTGACCCGATGCTTGCTCTAAGAGCCCTATCTCCGCCGGCACAGAAGACTCCGCCGAGGCGAGCTGGCTTTAATTTAATTCATTACACAAGCTAACAAGGTAACACTTCGTTGAACGACACTTCTCCAGGCGAGAGGCGGTTCTGTTGAAAAGGTACCGGTGCGCCAGGGCTCGTACATTGTCCTTGAAAAGCACTACATCATCGTTTACAAGTGACGGGACTGTCAATTGAAGATATCAATAAAATGATATCTTCTCGCACCCTTCCATTGGTAATACGTTCGCTTTGATTTCGAACACTCTACAAAATGCACTTTGCTACACGCAAGTTTGTCAATACATGTACTAAACATGTAAATTTGTTGGACGACTTGTACCAATTAACTGCACCTATACTGCATTGGAAAACCATGACACTGATTCTGACGAAGGCGAACATTACGTGTTTAGTTTTTCCTACTGTTATCCATATTGATTAGGTATAATTTCGGTAGAATAAATAAACGTTGGCACAGGATGGGCTGCCTCAAAAGAAAACCGGTATATGGATAAATATAGGGCAAAAACATCAAGGAAATGATCTTCACGTTGTCTCATTCTCCATACTGGGAGGTATCCGATGATGCGCCCTGGAGCGCGCATCAGGTATCACAATACAATTGCTCCTCCAAAGCTAGAGAATGCTTTTCATTTAGGTCCCGTGAGCACGCGTGATGCAGACTCTATAACGTCCTTTTTACACAATAACTTGAAATAAAAGTGAGCATTTAAACGCTGCATCCCTGAAGAGCTTGGTCTCATTTTACCTCCGATACAGAAGAGCTCTTTAGAAAAGGTTCTTGCATTAATGGCGGCGTTCGACCGGAACCTTTCTCAAGATTAAGGTATAAAATATTAAAAGGCTGTTAGCTATTAACTATCAAGGGGCAGGGGATGGGGAGGGGGGTCTATAGCTCATACGATAATGGTTGGGTACATATAGGAGACTCTGCGCGGATGGGAGCGGGCGGGAGATTTCGTGTGAGAGAGGAGGGAAGGAGGAGTTGTGTAAAGAAAACGATAATATGAGGCGGATAAGTAATGCACCATTATTGTGTTTAAGCATGTTGACACATCCTTTATCTCACAGACTGAATGATCGACCGGGTCGTACTCACAAGGCAACGCTTTCGCGACAGTTGGCCGACCAGACACTGCTCGCTCCACCCTATCACACACACAGGATGGCCGACAACAAAGTTAGCCTAAGAGGCCATGTTTACACGTCCAGTTGCCCTTTGTCAAACTGGGCATCGATCTGGTATTAATGGGCGGTGTCAGGGAAATGCAATATCTCTTAATGGGTCCACATCCAGAAGAGCCACGAGCATCCGGAGTGTTTAAGGAAGAAGAGCAACCACCGTTCTGCAAGACGCCAATACTATAAGATGGCACCAGAATACTAAAAGAGTGTCGCACGTATACTCAGCAAACACTAATTTGCCAATGTAACTGCATGACGCCGTTATAAAAAGCCCATAAAATGATCCTTATAACGAAAGTTAACTTATCATTTCTATCATTTTCATTATGAATATCCCGGAGCGTTGGAATAAAACAGGAATCAAATATATGTAAATAAATAAAACAACACTTTTTCAATATGTTATTTATTCAATGTTTTCTTGCCGAGCAGCTAGAATTCCATTAGCACGTTTTACTCCAGCTCCTGATGGTTCTTTTGCGGTATTAGGCCGGGACGGCTAGGTTCTTTGGCTTCCCTGGGTCTCTGCAGTCCGATTTCCTCCACCTATCACACACTGAATCACCTTTGTGAGCATGAATCTAAGCGATGTCCGTGATTCCTATACCACTCGCAGATCTTGCCTAAATGAGGTCTCCAAGACGGAATCAAAGACGGATAACAGAAGATCATGTTTTCCATTGTTTACTATTGAACGAAATCTTGATCGTAATAATGGGTTATGGTATTTTCGCTTAATTTAAAATTACAGAACTTTTTGAAGGCTTTTAATCGTACCACTAATTTAATTTAAAGCCATTCCACGGAGAAACATGAGGCAGTAAAGCCCTCTGTCTATTTGCGCTTGGCAGTATACTATAGGACAAAGACAATGATACAAACCTCGCTGCTTTAACTTTACTCATTGAAATTTACAAAATTTATTAGACAATTGTATCGCCATCACTGTCACGTGACCGTGAAATGTTAAAAATTATTTTACATCATGCACCATATGCATATAACCGAGAAAGAAGAGGTTGTTCATTTCATTTAACATATGTCACGAAATAAAAAGTGGTCTAGTAATGTTATTGTTCATGACATGGGGAAACCAAACATATCTCTAAAAGTTGCCACCAGTTCGAGTCGATGCACGAGCGGCCGGCTGGTCAAAATTTGTGCATGCAGAAAATCCATGTCCCAAAAGGTTAATATGATATGTCTTGTCGATAAACGAAACGTGTTTGAGTCGCTAAAGCAGCATTAATGATCTGCAGAATAAGAAGGACCGGGCTACAAATCAATCATCTTTTAAACTATATCTTCGAACAAAGCGAAAAGATTACAAAAGAAAACCCCATAAGAAGCTGCACTATGCGTGCATATGTAAGCATGACACACAATGTTCCATATTGACAATGCTTTTTGGAAAACGGGCATTCGTAACGATAGCTTGATCTGATAAGAACGGGGAAGGAGGCGGGAAAACGCGCACGTTCATCGAAGATAATCTATGAGTTGTTTTTATTCGCCTCAATTGCCCCTTAATGACAGTTTGATCTTCTCCAAGATCAACAAACTCATTAACCAGGCTCGGTCGATGGGACGTGGAAGCTCCACCGACAGCTTCGGAGAACCTCCTCAAACATTAAGCTTTTAAGGTCGCAGCAAACTGGATTATAATAGTTGGTATAGCTCCATTGAAAATGGAGTCTATAGAAATTAACGATTTAGAAACGGAAGACATTAGGCAGGCTTATTGATTTAAGGCAAAGTCCGTGGCAGAAATTCTCCTAGTCCTCCACTTATCGGACATCTCTGCAATCGGCATGGTTCGAATGCTTCCGGCTTCCAGTTGGATCCGCAAAAAAGTAGTGGACAGGAAACGTTTTGTCAAGAAATGCATTTTTGCGTGAACAAGGGAGCGTGTTTGTAACGGTGTTCGCTTTAGGTAAAATGAACCGTGGGAAGAGTAAGCTAATGACTATCCTAGTATATCCGGTTTGGAAATGTCTAAAACCTTTGACACATTTGTGATCCGTGTCCCTATACAGCTTCCTCGGACCACCGTTGTGGCGTCAAATCCCAGTGAAGTCAGATGTATGGCAACCTCTTAGTATGCTGATTTGACGCTAACTACCTCTGAAGTAAAACCTGAAAATGCCGAAGAAATTCCTGCTTGTTTATAAGGAAAATTTTGACTTCCCAATACAATAAATCGTCGATGGAAGACGCCAGTGCTGCCGTGTGTTCAGTTTTCCTTGATGACCTCTTGTCTACAACCAATATGGTGAACATATGTGTACGCCAGACGTCGAAAAGTTCGTCACAAACTTGCCAATGGTCGGTAGTTTACCCGAGGCACTTCGGTTTCCTTCTACTATAAAACTGACCTTTTTTGAGTAAAACGTTAGATAACAATTCAATGAGGAAATAAAATTCAATAGACCAAACTCAATCATGTTAGCTCACCTTGTGCGCAGGCCTGTTGGGTAATGGCACGTGACCTTTCAAGACTTTGGGGTAGTCCTGCTCACACACGAGACTGCCGTTAAGGATGCTGTAGCGGTCACCGGGCACAAGCTGACACTGACACACCACACAGGTGAAACATTTCTGGTGGTAAACGTTCCCTTGAGCCTTCATCACAAACTCACTGGCTGGAATCGTCTGACCACACGAACTACAGCTTCCACCAGACCCGAACAACCTAAGGAAGGGAGAGAAAATGATTGAATGAATGAATGATTGATCGAGGTGTTTCTGAAGAAGGTGAAGAGCTGGCAAGGTCATTGATTAACTCTGGCTGACTTAATTGATTCTTGATTAAACCCTTGTTTAAACTAATCTCTTGTTTTAAATAAAACCTTCATCTAAAATCCCTTAGGCTACAGTGGATTGTTTTATTTGTAGATTTACTGACTGATGTTACCTTTGTTTCTCATCATTAATAATAATTACTGGTGAGTCAAGCCCTTTGATGTGTTATGAACCGAAATAAGAATAGTTAACTTGTTTTTCAAGGTATCTTGCTATTATAATAAGTAATCTTGCTAGGTTTTCATGCTATTAAATAGTTTTGCTAAGGCCGGAAATGTTATTCCGAGGATCAAGAAGACAAAACCTTATTAGACAAAAGCTGTGTTAATCAACTTGTTCCTTAGACATAGTTCACAGAAACGACTTTATATATTCCAATCATATGAAAGATGAAGAGTTCAATTTCCAATATACTCGATAATATTTGGATTTAAAAAAAAACCTTTCCAAATTAAAGTAGACTCAAAAGATTACTGATAAAAGGTATCTGCTAGTGTTACAAATCCCGTCCCCTTATCCACTCAGCCATTCCAGCCCTCACACGAAAGTTTATTGCACTTCCGTTCAAAGTGGACTAACCTCCATCGCATGACAAAGAAACGCAAGTCAAACAAACTTAAACACACAAACTAACAAGCGCAAGCTTGTGACATTTGCGATTGAATTCAAAGGCTTGTTTTGCTATAAAGCCGTGGGGTTAGGCGACCCTGACGTTGACATAGCCATTAAATCGCTCTGGCAGCTCTATCTGTGCACAGGATCTACGTTGGTTATCGCTACAACTAATCTACCCGATTGATTAGGCAGATTACAACCTGTTGTTTGGATCGGAGGTATACTTAATAGGTCGTGAAGTTACAGCCGTGTCTGATAGACACGCTGGGCTGACACGGAGTACACGTATAAGTGGTTAGGCTCTGGTCTGTAGAGAACCGAAAATGTCGTGTCGTCCTTGAAAAAGACACATGCAACCTTTATAGTAAACGACATGAGCATATCGAACTTCGTGAATCATCTCCAAAATATCTTATGTTGTCTTTGCTTCCGCTTTTCTTCTCAGATTTTCCTTGTATAAATAAGACGATCGTTTTGTGGAACTTCGAAACAATGGGTTAGTTGCTACGTTTAATTTTATTTTAAATTGTGTAATCAATCACCACCGCACTGGATACGTTCTGAGTTGTCCGTTATCAAATATGTTCACAGCGATTTCCTATTAGATATTCTCAAAGCAATTTCTTAGAAAATACATTCACGAATTTTTCTTTCAGCTATTGTCACAGCTTTTTGCTACAATTAGTTTATAGCTTAGGGATAGCTTTTCCCCATCAGATATATCCATAACTGTTGTGTAGCTGTTACCCAGCTATTTCCTACTGATTCATTTAATTATTTATTTATTTGATTGGTATTTTAAGCCGTACTCAAGAATGTTTCACTTTTACCATGGCTGTCAGCATTATGGTGGGAGGAAGCCGGGCAGAGCCCGGTGGAAACCCACGACCATCCGCAGGTTGTTGGCAGGCCTTCTCACATACGGCCAGAGAGGGAGCCGGCATGAGCTGCATTTGAACTCACAGCGACCGCATTGGTGGGACGCTTCTGGGTCATTACGCTGCGATAGAGCGCTATAACCAACTGAGTCACGGAGGCCCCCGATTAATTTAGACTCATCGCTATTTTTCACAGAATAATTCTTAGTTGTTCCCTGTTAGATTTGCTCACAGCTTTTTCCTTTTGGATACATTCGTCACTGTTTCATGCTAAATCCATTCATAGCTGTTCTTTATCGGTACGGGATATAATAGCGTCTGTTTCCCGCTGAATATTTTCATGGATGTTTTTGACAAAATATATTCATCGCTGTTTCTTAAATTCACGCCGGTTTGGCAGCAACCTGTGGATGGTCGTGGGTTTTCCCTGGGCTTTGTCCGGTTTCAGCATAACATAACGCTTCTCGCCGTCGTATTAGTGAAATATTCTTGAGTATGGCGTAAAACATCCATCATATACAACAAAAAATAAATTCTTGCTGAATACATTCATAATTTTTTTATTACCGAATATATTCACAACTGCTGTTTCTTGCTGGAAATATTCATTGTGCGCTTGCGCTCTTCATGTACAACCAAATTGTATCAGATCTGTTTTATGCATATATACATATCTACATCACATAACTGAAACGAAACAGGCACATTTTGTGGAAGGAGCATATTAAAACCAAAAGGTTTTAATGCACCACCATGATACCAGTTCTCCTATATAAATTAGTTTTATTACACTCCTATCTCAACAAGTAATCTAAAACAACAACTACGCAAGCTGGTTTATACAGAAAGCTAACAATGATTTTTCAGCTGGTGTGTATTTATGTTAAATCTGTTGCATCAGCATTAAACTTTTAAAGTAAATATCTGTCCACACGAATGATAACAACACAGCATGGCCTTGCGTGCTTTGTTCCGAGTAAACATATGTAGAGGCTGAGAGCATCTGGTTCCAGTTGCTTCAGCCTAAAAAAAGGATCTCAGCAAAGAGAATAAAGGTATGGTTTATTTTGTATTTAGTGGCTGTGTCTAGAGCCAGGGGATCTTGCTTGGATCGATTTAGACCACTGAGTTCAAGTCCAGCTAAGGCTAGCTTCCTCTCCGGTTGTATGTGGGCAGGTCTGCCAGCAACGTACAGATGGTTGTGAGTATCCCCCAGGCTAAACCCGGCTTCCTCCCACCATAACGCCGGCTGCAGTCGTACATGTATGAGTGCAAAATATTCTTGCGTATAGTTTAAATAAATAAGTTGGTAAATTATAACAGAGAAAGAAACATTGATCAATTTGCAGCAGTATGTATGTATGTATATGTGTGTATGTATATATGTCTGTATGCATGCTTAGATTTTACGTTTTACTCAAATATTTTTCAGTGATATGACCACGAGGAGTCCTTAGAATGTGCACTGTGTCTTCTTGTGACAAGGTGAGTCCATGTTGCCGAAGTGCTGCCGCCACTGTAACACCATGCCGAAGAAACCAAACATGACACCCCACCCAGTCACGTTTTACCGATATCGGGCCGACCAGTCCTGTTCCCCTGTTCTAATCTCTCCATGCCAAGCGCCAAGTGGGACAGCCACAAGTACCATTTTCAAAATCTTCTGTGTGATCTTACCAGGAATTCATCCCAGATCTCCCGATCTCGTGGCTGTCATTTGCTGCCTTCAAGTGTGTGACTGCGCATACAACTCCACAGAAACATCAGACTTCTTTCTTGATGCCCCTTCATGTCTATACGCGAAACTGACGGTGCAAACGCGTAACTGAGATACTCTTTATAGTCTTTCTGGTTTTTAAAGTAGGACATTGTGTGTAGCACTGCGTGCAGCAAAGCATTCAATGCTTAAACATTAAGTATTGTGAGCTAGGCGGTGGGTTTGATTCACTTGAAATTATACACATATCTGCTTCGCAAATGATTTAACAAATTAGGGAATAATTCATAGTACAATAAATATAGTTCTATATAGATAAAAAGTAACACTTCAAGACAGGCAGAGCTGTCGTGTTTTTTTTTTTATAAGTTTTAGTTTTATGGGTGTTAAATGGATATCCCACTTGTATATGATTCATCTATATATCTGTTAAACAAAGCGATGAATGTCTGTTTTAAAATTTGATCGTGTCCAAACTACTCAGAGTGTGAAAACAATCCCAGTTGTGTAAGAAAAATTAAACAAAATGACCAAAGTGGAGAGATTAATTTTCAAGAGGTGTGGCGTAAGGGAACAGTGGCGTGCTAGGTTTCGTGTGGCAGCTAGCGTCGTGTCCCATACGCTAAATCTTCGGGACGAGTTTTACGTTACGTGTCGAGTTCGTTAGCTAACGGACTTCCCAATTATTCCTTAATTGCGAGCCAACAAAGGGAAATAAGTGGATTAAGAACGAAGGGTCGAAATTAGTTTTTAAATTGGCTGGCCAACGGGTGTGGCTAATTAGCGACTTATTTATTACACCGACAAGTTATTAGCCGGTTTACAGTGAGGGAACTTTGGCAAAAAGATCACGTGACGCAGCCTTTAGATCTCGCGAGGCATTACCGCACGTCGTGTCAAGACTTTTTCTCCCTCCGCTTGCTGAAGAGTTTACTTGACTGCATTTCGTTGAGGAGAAATTGAATGTCTGGTGCCTAACTAATTAATCAGTTTGACCCCGAATATTTACAAGGTCTCAATTTGAAGAAAATACCTCGGTATTCCCTCTGGGCCACGGAGCGTTTCTTTTTCTGTTTTCGTAATTTGATTCCGAGTCCCTGTCTCCTCGCTAATAGAATTTAAGGAGCGATGTTAACGCGGAGTGAGACTGCATAATTATAACAGTTATTCTCCTGTCAACACTCCAGACCGCTTCAACAATGGAATTTTTCACATTTGAAGCTGTAGGGAGTAGTGGGGTCACGAATTATGGGCCCTCTCTTTACCAATTAAAGCATCTGGGATCACGACGCCTTGAGTCTTTCCACACTTCTTTTTGCCTCCTCCGTTCTCTAAAAGAGTGTTGTCAAGCCTCGTTCGCCACCGTACACCAGGGGTATCAGCGTGATACCAAATTTCGACAGCCTACTTCGCCTGCTTCCAAATTCACAAATTCTGTCTAAACACAACATAACACTGCAAAGATAATCAATAGTGTTAAGTCACTTAGGCCACACTCTGGAAAAGCAAACTCGGTCTATCTCCACCATATCAAGATGAGTAGAATTGCTGTAGGGCCTACTAGAGATAAAATACATTTGCTTTGTTAGGCAATCTAACCTCGGGCTTAACTCTATCATCAAATTAATCAGGCTGAATTCTGAATACCCCTTTAGGCCAATCTGGCTTTTTATATTTCGTGACAGATGTCAGGTTCAAAAAGAGAACGATATCAGTAATTTTCCAGATTAAATGAAAGAGCTCGTTGAAATTTCGCTGCGAATAAAAGAGAGTTGGATTCAACAGGCGCAAAGTCCATCGTGAAGTATTTGACAAAGCTTAAACTAGCACTACAGTTTCTTGGGGGTGAATTACGGCATGAACGTTCTGGATCCAGTGTTGTGTTATTTTTTTTTTTTTATGCTGTCCATAAAGATGCCAACAAATTACAAATGTAATTTTTAATCGAAGAGCAATTATAAATGCGTTGTCCATTCTTTTCAGGCTGCTTATTCCAACACCGAAGGTATTCGTGGTTATTTTACTTATGCTAGGGCGGTGGTGTGTAAGTTTGAAGGGCATCGAAGTGGCTGAAGTAAATTGCCAAAGCCATCTGCCAGGGGTTTGACAAACCATCAAAATCACATTCGACCCAGTTATACAGGGTTTCGAACCAACGACCTTGCTGGTTGAATCGATCGACTGATTGGGAGGGTAGGGGTGATGTGAGTGTGTCTGTGGGGGGCAGACACATTATGAACATATACAGACACATACAAGGCTGTTTTCGTTCAGATATAATAGACGTAATGGATCGTGACCTGAATATATAGTTATTTATTTGATTGGTGTTTTACGCCGCATTCAAGAATATTTCACTTATACGATGCCGGTCAGCTTTATTATGCGAGGAAACCTGGCCGAATCTGGTGGAAACCCACGACCATCCGCAGGTTGCGGGCAGACTTTCCCACGTGCTGCCGGAGAGGAAGCCAGCATGAGCTGGTCTTGAACTATTCTCCATGCTGTGATTGTCTATATACATTAGCAGACCTGTCTCTTGAATTACGGTGTGCTGTGAAAGCCTATGTGGGAGATCGTCACCATACCAGACCGTCTGAAGTCATCAAACGATACTTATTAACCCGATGCCCTCATCAACATCAATATGTAATCTATATACCTGCCACAGCGACACTGAAAATAAATCGCGTTTAAAGACGCGCTCTGTCGGATCGAGAAAAAGTCCTACCTTCTTAAACAAACACTGTTGTTTAACAGCTGAAAGTATGGGGAAAAACTGGATCGTTTGAAAAGACGAACGTTGGTAAAGGGGAAAAAACACTTTTTTTTCTGGGAGCGTCTTTGAAATCAGCCTGGCACTCACACGCGTTCAGGTTTCACTCACAGCCCCAAATGTAACAGCATTGCAAGAAAAAAATACACAGAGAAAACGTATGAAAATATACCTTTTGTTTCCTAAGACAAACGGAAGTGAAATAAAGAATCCATTACGTCGAGAAGCTGTCACGTTAGCTTACATTCTGCGTGTTTCGCGAATCTTTTTTGATGTTTCGCGGGCGAAATCCTCTGAAGCCGCACAAAGCTGTGTGCATGCCCATTTATACGGCCATTGAATCGTGTATTCCGTGTCAGCACACAAACCCAAAGGTAGACGATAATGATATCAGAGTTATGAGCACATCTCTGAAAGTTGTATCTAAGTTACGTATGGGCTTTTTTAAAAAAAAAACTTGTCAAAATGAAATGCATTCAAACACTGGAAATCAGTTTTATATCTTGGACTTCAATCGAAACGTCAAGTCTGACATTCGAATACTACTCGTAGACTACGAAGGAGTGATCCCAGTCGTGATCCATTTCCAAAAACAAGCTATGAAAGACAATTGCATCTAAATGAAACTATAGGAAATAGTATATAAATATTAAGTCGTTAACATGTAAGAGAGAGCCAGTCAACAGTTTTCAGTGATTCAGGGGTCGAAGACAGTTGGTATTTTAGGCATCAGGTTTATAGCATGGATCCGAATTCTCGTGTTCATTTAACAATTTTGTCAACCCCTCAGTCGAAAGGGTACAAAAATATAGGCCTATACCTCATCGGAACAAACGTTATACGTATCCGCTTTTCGTTTTATATTCCTAAAATATCCTGTTCTTATAAAACAGATACTTTTACATGTGCCTAATATATTGTATTTCCTGTTATTAGCAAATTCATTATAATTCTCTATAATCGGCTTTGCCAACGAAAACTCACAGCTTTCTTTGTGAGCTTTGAGTCAATGAAATTGCGCACAGTTTTATTTCTTTTTTTTAATGAAAAATGGGTGTTCCTTATTTTTTCACTGTTTTCTTCACAACTTGCAATACAACTGAAAAATCTACATATTTTAGCTCCACAACAGCAATTCAGAAATGACTCAAACAGTCAAAGAAAAACTTGTTTACGAAAACAACGTCCATTTCATATCACCGTTTCATTTCTGAGAAACACATCTAAATTTGTATGACTTCGCTTAATATTGGTGGAGGAAGTAGGAAGAGACTAACAGAAAGCCGGACAGAAATACGAGAGTCCTGGACAAAGATAACAGGAAACTGAACAGAGACAGGGGAAACCGAGGAGACCAGAAAAAAATGATAAAGGCAAGGAGACCGGAAAAAAGGTAGGATAAAACCGAGGAGGCCGGAAAAAGATAGGACAAAACCGAGCAGAAATAATGCGAAACCGGGCAGAAATGAGAGGAAACCAAACAGAGAAGAGGAAGACTGACAGAGACAGGAAAAGAACGGGCAGCGACAAGACGAAACCAGGCAGAGATCTGAGGAAACCGCTCGTAGATAAAGACAATCCACAGATTTTGATCGCCTTGATTGATTGATTGAATTATCAATTAGTTGAGTCGTTTATCCGGCTTCAGCATTACAGTGCTCTCTTTCAAGGTACCATAGGTCATATCAAGTGTCAATCAAGAAAGATAGGCAGGAAATCATTCGATTTTAATTAACCTGTTGCCCACCTGAGTGACTTCCCTTGACAGGCCACCAGGTGGCGCAGCAGAGGTCACTAATGACTAATTAGCGCTAGGTGTAATCGTGATTGATTGAGGAGGTACAAAAACGCCAACTTTACTGCACAGCCGACGGGCCAAAGACCAACGGACTAAGCTTAACGAAGCTGTCTTAGCCGACAGAGAGAAAACTGCGCAACTCCTTTTCCTCCACATCCAGGCGAAAAAAGATTTAAAAAATAAAAGACAATTGTGGTTTAAAAAAAAAAAAGATAAATTTGCAGATATGATTCCGGTATTGTGTAAAACGGTTTTTGAAAAAAAAAAACACAACGTAGGTTAAAATCTGAGTGATTAAAATGATAATAAATAAAAATTCACAAGAAAACGGATTTTTTGCAAGTATAACGCTTAACATTTTAAAATACCTGCATATGTGTGCGTTTATAGATTGATGATCCTTAATCTGGCCCATAATCAACAGATGATGATCACATGATGCCCAAAGCTGAGAAATAAGAACGAAGTAAGAAAGGTGGTATGTACTGTGTAATATGATTGTGACCCACCGGTACACAAACTATAGCCAAGCTGTGCCACTAAACCTTATCTTTTTTTTTCTTTTTTTTTTTTTTATCAAGTACACAATTTGTATACCTTTAGTACACAAAAGTTGTAGACGTTCAGTTATGTTACAGTTTGTGTATCTCTGGTACACGGTCGTTTTTGGAGAGTATCTTACAACGGAGCAGAAACTGGTGGGGAGAGGTTCTTCAAAAGTGCATTCTGACTTAATGTGTATTTTGTTTGATTGAAGTTTAAAAGCCGTTATTCAAGAATTTTCACTTATTCGACGGCGGTCAGTAATATGCCTGAGTAAATCACTGCCCTTCGCCATGTAAATTTTCTCACTTAAAGCCATAGTCGAACAAGCGACTGCTGTAGCAGAACAAAAGACTTCTCTGATTAACTCAAGGTTTTAGTCCAACTGTTCACGTAAATGCTTGAAAGTAGAAACCTATAACGCCCCAACACAAAGCAGAATCAGATCAAACAAATGCAGGGATATTCATTGCAATTTATTACGGATCATAAAGACGGAAGATTGGTGGTATTAACTTAGGGAAATGAAATAAGTTCCTGCGTTTCCTCAAACTCAGACTGTCGTTTTTATTAGCATTGATACTAATATAAAGCCTAAGCCAATGCGGCTCATTACACAAGTTTTTTTAGTGATTCAAGAGACTCCAACATCCTTACAATACTAACGGGTATAAAGTGGGTACACTTACACTTTGATTCCAATCAGGTACAGATTTCGAATTTTCCAGACTGCACACGTACAGTGTACCCCCCCCCCTCCCAATGCTAAAATAACACAGAAAAGCACACGCTTGTCCTGTGGTCATTAGTGATGCGTCTAAAACGGTTAATGCATGAAAACAAGGAGATAACGGGCCGATTTCCGATGCAGTTGTATAGAGTTGGACAGGCGGAAGTTTCAAGCCTTAACTGACTCGAGTTAGTTGAATAAACGCACCTCTCTCACCCCGGAGTTGCGGAGAGTGGGTTGGTCATAAGGTACCTTTTTCCAGTCGCTAAAACACATGCGATGTGGGTTCAATCCCGTATTGGGGAGGGTATTAGCTGGGTCCCCCGACATTCCTGCTGGTAGGGGCATTTGGGACAATGTGCGGTCGACGACGTTCGTTTGGCCGTTTGCTCAGTGTAACCTTCAATTGAATACCATTTGTCTTCCACACTTGATTTGTGGTGTGCGTACCTGGACATCAGATGTGGGGAAGTTCGCCATTAACTTACTAAAGGTCCGGATTTTCTTTTTCAGCCATAATTATAAGTAAATAAATCTTGGGTGTGCATGGCGGTAAACAAACAAATAAGTAAATACCAAAGGTGCTTTAGTTGCCGTCGTCAACAATAAATTAACCGAGCCATCATGAAATATGTGATAATTCTCAAGCTCGTAAAAACGTTATCCAAAGAAAGAAATAAATACCCCTGTCCACAAATGGTGTGCGATTTCAATCAGGGATGGGGCCTCCATAGCTCAGTAGGTTATCGCGCGCTAACGCAGCGCAATGACCCGAAGCGTCCCACCAATGCGGCCGCTGTGAGTTCAAGCCCAGCTCACGCTGGCTTCCTCTCCGGCCGTATGTGGGAATGTCTGCCAGCAACCAGCGGATCGTCGTGGGTTTTCCCTGGGCTCTGCCCGGTTTCCTCCCACAGTAATGCTGGCCGCCGTCGTATAAGTGAAATATTCTTGAGTACGGCGTAAAACACCTATCAAATAAATATACAAATGAATAAATAAATAAATAAATAAACCAGAGATGGTCTTCAAACGTCGTTAAATAACAACAGAATTAATATGAAACTTGGATATTTTCCAAAGCGAAATCGTAGATTATATAACTAAAGACGACTGTACAATGGGATAAAAGTTGTATATTAAAGAGAGATGCATTTACAATCTATAAGCGTTAAATCCGACATTCGTATGTCATTCCTAAACCATAAATGGGGTTCCAAGTTGATTGCAGGTAAATCCGCTTAGCTTTTAAGACCGTTTAATGGCTTTGTGAAGCTGTGTCCAAATTTGAAGTAACTGCGGGTAACAAATTTCCAATCTACAATCGCTGCATAACTCTTTGTCTCCTCTGATAATGTATATCACAACATTCATGGACGGGGAAAAAAAATAAAGACACTGTTGCCTTGTGTTTGCTGAAATGCTCAACACATATCTAAATGGTACAAGATGACAAAAGTGAAAGCCTTGCATGCCGATCTTCGACGGTATAGGAAAGTGGATACCGCCTAGAAGGCCTTTCTTGATTGACATCCTTTAATTGACGAGTAATTCGGTAAAATTTAAGCCCGGGTATTGAATGACAATTATATTGTCTTAAGAAGCCGGTTATTAATCATGAGAAGGTCACAGTTATTCCTCGATTTCCAGAAGCCCTGATGCGCTATCGCATTTTGCTATTGCCACTCCGATTCTAATCGCGAAGACACGAGAAAACAGACACACGTCATTAGCGTGAGTATATACAGACACGGCTCGCCGTGTTAAAACCATGTGCCATTTCTTTCTAAGACAATCACCCGATGGCATCTGGCCGCTGACAAGACCAGTTAATTTATACGCCAGTCTTTCCGTTTATTCATTATGAAAGTTATTATTGAGGGGCCCTCGCCAGACGTGTGCTGGAACCCTATAGGTATCGCAGCTGCTTGCTACAAACGCGCGCTCCAAAAACGCCCTTTACGCGCCGCGCCAAATTTGCTTAAATCCAAACCAGGTTAGAGTTGCGACACTTCGATGATTGAGAACTAATGAGCTTTACCTCACGGTTGTCAATCAGGCTCGCTGGTACGATTTCAAGCCTGTGTCTTAAGCAATAAGTTTCGCGGCAATACATACACATCTTAAATTAGTGCAAATCAGTTTAAAACGTTATGTAGTAGAGTTATGGCATACAGTGACATATACGTGTGGCAAGACTTACATTCGCCCGCATGTATTAGGTCAAAATCGGCCGAAACAGGCCGATGTCAATGCTTTGAAAAATTACATTTTGCTCTCGTCTTACGGGCGAGGGGTCTCCGTGGCTCGGTCGGCTAGTGTGCTAGCGCAGCTAGTCGACCGTAATAGACGTTCCAGGTACAGTGTATGTAAGCAATCGCAATAATTGAAAAAAAAAGACAACAGCATTAAGACTAAAACCAGAGCAACAGCGACAGCGACATGTTGGCTTGCTATCACACCTAACCGGTGAAATATGGCCGGTATATAAATATAAAGGGGTTCATTCTAACTGTTCATGTCAATACTTAAATCAAGTCACAATTTACACTCCCCAGCACCTCGGCGCAAGACCAATTTCCAAAGCAGTGTTCAACACAAACCACAAACGAACTTAGACAGAATATATAGTAAGGAATTGACAACACGGAATCGTGTAAAGAGAAGCGGTTTTCCATGAGATCAGAAAAACACAAGGAATGTTCTGGGGCGTTAATTTAATCACTATCCAAATCGTGCAGCATGATGGTTTCTATAGGTGAAGGAAAAATGCGTCACAAAATAGTGCTTTAACTGGAGCTGTTCGGATATTCAACGTGTCGATTTTAACACACACATCCATTGATTCGGGGTTAGGTCAAATTAGACACAATTACAAAAAGACTACAGGGAGAACAGTAAAGCCGGTGACAGAGTCATAGTTGGCAAATGGTAACATTTAACGATGAAATCCGGCCTTTTGTCAGTTTATCTCACGTCATTCTTTACTCACTATGACGAGAGAAATATATTCATTGCAACATTTAAGGAAGTCAGCATGCTTATATTAAATCTATATGCGTCAAGGTAAACATCTGCATCCGTGAACCAAACTTGACCTTCCAGGTAAATAAGGCGTCGGATGGTTACAAAAGTCACACAAACTTCCAAGAGAATCGATTTCCTGTGTGCATGTCTGAGAAGTTTCTGAGATGATTGCAAGACATTGGGTGAGATACTAATTAATAAGTGTTAATTAGTTTTATCTGACAAAGTTTACATTATTATAGTGTTCAGAACGTCATCACCAATTAACGGCCTGCCAGCAATGTGATGTGTATTGCACCGTGCTCAGTTGTTTTTCCGTCTTAGCCTCAGTGGACTGGAGTCGGAATTTGAATGATAAAACCCAGGTGAAAACTATAAAACGGATAAATCCAACAGTCTTGAAAGAGACATGTAAGGCATTATAAACTCGTCAACTTCTTACCTTATGTAGTCGTTTTTACAAAGAATCAGTCCGTTTTTCGTAAAGCACGACGATCCTATTTCTCCTAAGTGGGCGTTACAGCAGGAGCACTTTAAGCAGTTAGTATGCCAGTATCTTTCGAGGGCGTGTAGCAAATAGCGATCAAGGATTTCGTCCCCGCATCCTGAACACGCCTTCACACCACGCGTAGAATTCGACACAGTCAGTTTAGGCGTAGGCATATTGTTGTTGTTGTTATGGTTTTTGTTGTTGTTGTAACCTAGATTGTTGTTGTTGTTATTCTTCAGCAGAGTCGAGGACGACGTAGGCATCCTGGAATAGGTTGTAGTAATGTGGGTATCCTCTCCAAATCCTGTAAATGAGAAAATTAAGGAACTGATGAATCAAGCAGCCAAGAAATCTCAGCGGGCCCTACGCCTCTCGTTAACCAAGCGAAGGTTTTAAGAGAATTAGTCCCATTTCCAACCCCCGCCCCACCCCTCACCGCCAAACCAAAAAAAAATATATAATCGCAAAATTAAATAATCCAATAACACTTAAAAGACTTCAATAATGCTTTCTGCAACTGTGAAAACGATGTATGCCTCTATGGGCTCTTTAGATCCAATCAGAAAACCGATGAAAGCAATGTGGACGGGAACTTGTGTCCACGGTAAGTTTCCTTGCCTCGAGGCCATGCAGGTGACCTTGGATTTTGAAACTTTAAACGTCCTTGGCGTCTTTCTGCCGCCAGTGACAACTGTCCATTGTTTCTCTTTACCTGAATCCGTCGTAATTCTTACTTTCTCAGTTCTTTGACTTGGAAAGACGTTGTATTGGAAATTGGTCTTGCTGTTACTGAACCGGAACGCCCATTTTGGGTGACGGTTGGTATATGAATGTCTGTTTTGACGCCTAGATTTCCAACTGCTGAGATTTGGAAGCTTGAATAGCACGGCTATCTATAGAAAAGAACCTACCAGAGGACAGACCTCAATTATAATACTGTAAAAGAGAAGGAACTCGGTCAGATATCTAAGACGTAGTGAAGATCACTGAAGACTTAATGGGCGGAAATACCGCTTCCAGGTCTAATCTTGTTTGGGTATTTTAGGCGTTGTTTTGTCCTTGACGGTTACTCATGAACACACTACTTGTGTATATTGTCCAGACGACTGCTAATAAGCTTAATGCTGAGAACTGGCATTTGTTGAAATTGGTGCTTGTTGAAACTTCAGGATTAGGAAACACACGTGTTCATGAGTGCAAGTCTTTCAGTTTGCTCTACATAATCTAATCGCCACTTGCACACATCTTAAAAAAAGCACTTACAGTTCTCCTGAGCATTTGACACCTGTTTCCTCCAAGGATACACGAAAGGTTTGGGTTTTTATTTCTTAATGCGTAGTGTTTGGTGTGTCCTGGCATGTTAAAGAATACACCGTGCACAAAAGCCTCTCGGCTCTCTTCCTGGGGCTTAAAAATACTTCAAACACCTGAATTTTAAAGCTAAAATATGTGAACAGTGACCAATTATGGTCACAGATCTAAACATACGGACAATAGGTGTTCTCTCTGGTCGTGCGGGGTAGAGTGATGCCAGGTAAGGGAAGTAGTCCACAAACAATCAAGATAAGGTCGCGCATTCGAAACCGCGCCCCGCTGTTTCGGTTGTCTCGAATCTGGCAAAGAGTATAACGGTTTCGTCCTGTTCATAACTTTATTTCCATTCATACACCTGGCCAATTGACATCTGTCGAACATTTGCTCCATTGCCCAAAAAGGGTATGGTATACAAATAAGTACCCTTCCCTAGGTAAATACATGATAAACTTACACCAAGCAAATGTCGACTCATACAAATCAAATAAAACAATAAAAAATTAACAGAGGTAAATAAATACAACAGACTAAAGCAATGCCGACTCTCGCAAAGCAGACTAAAATATAGACTATTGCATATCATATCTAATATAATCATAAAACCATTAGTAAACAGATAAATAAAAGGAATTTAAATAATTAAGTATATTCAGAATGCGCATGCTAGAGAGCTAATAAAGGGTGATATACATAATTGTATGAAATGTACGACAAAAAGGAAAACATTGTTAAACAGCCTACCTAGTGATATCACGACGGCGTAATGGCAAAAGAGAAAGCGAGGCTGTCGTGTGTGTTGATGTGACAAAAGCTAGTAGGGTGATATGATAAAAGACAAATGACAAATGGCGGGCGGATACATGACAAAAGACAGACCGGTATGACAAAAGGCAGGCAGGTATGATAGACCAATACGACTCCTACTTGACGTCTTTGACTGCTAACAATCATCAAAGACGGCCATTTAGATGGAGCTAATTGTAACCGAGTGACTCGATCTGCGATAAGGAGAAAAATCCATATCGTAGGAAAGAAAAGCCAAACGGAATCCATTAAGGGATTTCAAGTTAATGCCGCGACGTTGGAAAGGTTTAAGTAGCCATCCCAGCGTCGAGCAAGTCTCGACATTCATACTATGTATTGATCAACAGATGGCCGGCCAATGCAATCCAGCCTTATTTAATCAATTAACCCATGGGCCGACTCCTGCCTTTTACATCCTTGTCCCCTGTGTTCCTCACGCATGTACACATGGCCATTTAATATAAAAATCCACTCGGTAAATGAACAAGGGATTCTCTCCCCTGTGCGTTTTCCACGATCTCCACAGGAGGGAGCCACTTTGTGAATCTCAACCCATGCCGAGATCTCCAGTGGACAAATTCCTTGGCTAATTGAATGAAGACCTTTGTCCTTTTAGAAGAGTAACCCGATCTGATTCGGTGTCAATACACACTCTGGTAAAATCCCTATACAATAACAAAAAGCTAATAGAAAGACTTAAAAATAATGTGACTAGCACAAAGATCAAATGACTCGAGTATCGCTTTCAGATATTTCTAGATATTAAACGTTAGGGATATATATATATATATACACTAATTTTTTTTAATTTAGATCTTTCCTCTGTGTTATTCTATACAGTTAACTGAGACAGTTTTCAATCTATATACGCTGAAGAAACTTTTGCTGTGATACACGCCACGAGAGTTCTTGAAAACAGAACCGAAGCAACAGCTAGCCGGATTAACGGAATTATGCAACAGTTCCAAGCCAAAATAATAATTCATAAGTAAAAGTTAGTGGGATTTAAAGAGCTGGCAAATGATTTGTAGATGAAATGCTGAAATATGAGTGTAGACAGTTCAAATAAAACATACAATGTCATGTAGATCTGTTATTTAGAGAAAAGCTATAGATCAGCCCGAGTGTATCAATTTGAACGCTGTCCGTGTAATACAAATTTATCCAATCAAAAGCGGTATACTATGCTCGTCTTTGCCGTAATAAGTCTCTGTATTTGTATGTAGGTGCGTTCGTAAATCAATGAGATCTTTGGCAACATCTGTAGCGTAACAGCAGAGCCTGAGGCATTTCTACACAGCATGGGACCTATTGGTGGTTGGGTGGAAATTATACGGCCCTACATGCCTGTGATCATGCCCATTGAAACACACCTGTGTGCAAGTCGTCATTTTTGACCAGCCGAGGGGTTAGAGCGCTGGCGCAGAGCAATGACCCAGGAGCATCTCACCAATGCGGTCGCTGTGAGTTCAAGTCCAATTTATGCTTCATGGCTTCCTCTTCAGCCGTGCGTGGGAAGGCTGCCAGCAACCTGCGGATGGTCGCAGGCTTCCCCCGGGCTGTTCCCGGCTTCCACTCGCCATAGTGCTGACCGGCTTCGTATAAGTGAAATATTCTTGAGTACGACAAAAAAATCACCAATCAAATAAATAAATCATTTTTGAGCAACGAGGTCGCAGGCTTGACTCGCACTGGCTGGTGCAGCTGAGGCTTTTAGCCAGGGGGGTTGTCGGGTCCCTGGCGAAAGTCGGTTGTTTCTTCAAGGATGTGTATGTTTCTTCCGCACACAAACTTGACCAATATCCTTCGTGGGATGTTTAACGTCAATGAAATAAATATATTAAAAAAGAAATAAATTAATATTTCAGGCTGCGATCGTTTTCCTATACAATACTCAAACCGTCCCCCATGCATAACGCCTATATGATTTTTTGTTTTCCCGGTATAATTCCTTTGTTATGTGTGGTTTTGCGCTGAATGTTTTTTGGGGAATTCAGAATGACATTATTGACAAGAATTATCCCCCCTCCCCCCAACACAATATGCCTACACTGTCTACAGTGGAAAGATCCAACAACCCTTATGTATAAGTAAAATCTTCTTAAGTCGAATAAACAAATACAAAAGTATTCGGATACATGCAGTTTATGTACTCAGTAATTCAGAACGTGGATGTCGCATGTTATTTGAAATAAGCATCTATACATATACATGTACGGGTTTTACTCATTCAGTATGTATTTACATACATGCATTTTGTCCGTAACTATTGTTTGTGTAACTATGTTTACACCGATGCGGGAACAATTAAGAGAGCGCGTCGTCTATGTGGCCTCTGACTTCCTATATATCGTGAGTTCAAAACCAGGCGGCGCCACTTTGTTTTCGCCTCATCGATCTGTGTGAAATATTGTGTTCGGTTAAACGAACCGTCTGGAAACGCGCGGAAGAAAGCTTATTGTGAGATCAATCAATTCTAAGAGGCCTTTCCAGGCATTTCTTAAGTAACAGATTCATTAAGCTATGCATGAATACAATGGAAATGGATTAAGGGGTCTGCGGTTTTACAGTTAAACCATTTGCATGCCCCTTGAGCCATCGGTTGCGAAAAAGACAAAATCCATGCCAGGGGTTGAATCATTCATTGTGCATGCTGTAATACTTGTAAAACTGTAAGCCTACAATCCTCCACCAATTCATAAGCGAAGAAGTAATTATGTACACATGTATTTGACTCAGTTTGTGTGTATAGCACCATGCATATACCCAAGAAGTAACTGGTCGGCTTTACCGCGTGTGCTGTACACAGACTTAGCCGGTCATAATGCTGAAAGACGCGTGGTCCTCAGCAAACGGATAAGACACATCACAGGTTTTGACCGCTGTGTAGTCACATGTATAATGTCACGCGGCCCTCACATAGTGAGAACGGAGGAATTCCAGAAATTCCCGGTCGGTACAGCCCCACAACCTCATGTGCCTCTTGAAAAATTAAAAATAAATCAGATTTAACTTTTAAAAGGTGATGTTTGCATACAGAATATCGATATGTCTACCTTCGCATTATTAGGGCCTCTGTGGCCGAGGGGTTTAGCGCGCTAGCACAGAACAATGACCCATGTAGGAGCCTCTCACAAGTGCGGTCGCTATATGAGTTCAATTACGTCCAACTCATGCTGGCTCCCTGACGTACCTGGGAAGGCCTGCCAGCAACCTGCAGATGGCCGTGCGTATTCCCCGGGCTCTACCCGGTTTTCTCCCACAATAATGCTGGCCGCTGTCGTCTAAGTGAAATATTTTTAGTGTACGGCGTAAACATGCCAATGAAGTTAAAAAATAAATAAATAAATCCTACTTTACATAATTAAAAACAGAGGTAAAAAAACGTCTTGAACGTCGGGGTCGTTATACCCGCGGATAAGGTTTCAAGAATGCAGAGAACGCTGTGTGTATCTTAGTTTTGCACACCGCCTGTTTCTCTCTTATCTCACTAAAATGTTCTCTTATCTTGACTAATCAATTAACCCATCTCGATCAAGACAGTCATACAAGAAATTTGTCCATAAAAGCATACAGAATACTGCACCCTTCATCAAAGTATTTCCTTTTTTTTTTACTATTTACTTACCTTTGTTCAATATATTTTATTTTTCTATTCATTTATTTGTGTTTAATGCGGCACTTGAGAATGTTTGACTTCAACGACGCTACAGACCTTTAGCGAGGTTTATGGATGGAGGAACTTAGTTAACCAAAGTCCCATGCGCTAAGTACCTGCCAAACCTCCTGATTTAAAGTCGCAGCCTAAGAAACCAGAGCTGGATTGGATCCCACGATTGCGTGACACGATCTTATGACCATCCACCGCGGTGAAATGTCTTTTTTTTTATGGATAACTGCTTGTGTAACGGTTCATTTATAATTGACAAATAACATAAGAATATTGCGACGTATAAATCTATAAAACAAATCAATAATATATACACAAACATATGGCGCCTTCAGTTCGATATCCAATAATTGTTGCATGGGTACACCTCACCAGTGCATAAAGTTCAACAGATTTCGATTTGTAAGTTTGGATTTCACGAACTTAATTTCATATGTATGTGAGACTCCCATATATGACTTGAAGATTGATAATTAAATAGCCATTCTCAATTACCTTGATAACTTAGAAAGTTCAACAGCTTTGGTTTGTAATTTTGGACTTTATATTCCTTAGCACTTATCCTGGCAAATATACATGTGGTATTAGCTTAGGGCTTGGAGTGGGGTATTTAAAAAGTCATTGTCAATTATACCTTGATCAATTATTGCTTTATTATTGCTCATGAACGATGACAATTTTTCAGATAGTGTGAATTACATGATCTTGGAAGCCTAGAAGACTATTTTTTCGTCATTGGTATCGGGCTGTGACCGAGTGCTTAAGTCGCTTGTCACACCATGTGCATCATTTATCATTGATAAATGACGCACAGGGTGTGAGTTCAATCCTAGCTTCGGACAGGGAATTTGTGCACAGCCTCGTTCTGACTAGGTGACAATAAGCTTTCGACGCCGCTCGTGTATGTACGTGGTCGTTTGTGACATAGTAACGTTTGCAAGACCGCGTGTCGTCTTCATAACATGGTGCGCATACCTGTAGGCCACACGTAGGGAAATTGCCAAAGGTTGTAACAGGTTGAACCCGGTACTTCGATTTCACGCCCCCCCCCCCCCATAAATCCGACCACCATTAATTTGTGTAAGTTAAAAATTTCTGAGCATAAAAGACGTTAAACAATTAACAATCCAATAAAATCCTATCAAATTCTCGTCCAACCCTTTTCGTCTCGCTCTGTCTCATAACAAAACAACCTTTCACTACATAGCTGCGTAAAGACAAAATTGCACACATGTGGAACTGAACCTACTGCCGAGCTTTCGTCAGAGTGCTTATAACCAAAGTTTTTAATTAATTTATCACACCGAGACAGAAAAGTAAAAAAAAAGGGAAACAAAACAAAAACTCAGAAGAAAGCCTGGATGTTTGACCAAATAAGAAAGATGCAAAAACTTATATGATGTATATAACTTTTAATATGAAGCGGTTATATGGACGTGATGTAATTGGATGTGTTCGGAAATCTGGACGTCTTAAGAAGATTCGTACGCTAATACTCCTTCTTTAACACATTTTCCACATGACACTCGGATATGTTTTAGTTTGCTAATCAACCGAATGACAGGGACGACGTCTACATGCAAGGAACGTAGGATTTTGATAAAGTAAGAATTTGAAAGGATATCTCGAGAAAGGCAGTAGAAAAGCACATATTCCTGATGACAATCGGATATGTTTTAGTTTGTTAATCTATTGAATGACAGGGATGATGCCTACATGAAAGGAACGTGGGCTTTTGATAACGCAAGAATTTGAAAGGATATCGTGAGATAGGCAATAGAAAAGCAAGTTTCAAATAACGCAGGGATTTACGAACCCTGCCCTCATGTGCTGAACATTCGTATTCAGTTAACAATTCGTAGATTGTGCCTTAAATATTAGAGTTGACGTTTTAACAATTACTCGTAACTCGCTTATGATCCTGTAAGTCACTTTTCTTTCAACGGATTCACAAACTAAAGCATATCCGATTGTCGAATACACTGAGCTCTAAAAATTATAGTATGTTAAATTTCGAATTACATATTCCGTTTTCATGATACTGCGTTATGGACAACAGAATTCCCTGTTAACAAATAACAGAATACATACGTCGTATGTACCGGTAGCATAATATTTACTTATTTATTTATTTGATTGTCGTTTTACGCCGGCATTATGGTGGGAGGAAACCGGGAGTAGCATAATAGTTCTTAGCAATATCATATTAACCTATATTCTGTCATCACTCTATATAGGCTGTCAATTTAAATTAGTTTTTAAGTATACACACATGTACGACAAGGCATACTTGAGCTTAGCTTGTTGTCCCATCGCTTTGGGCTGTGAGTGAAAGAGAATGGATCCTGTCTAGAATGGGTGCAGCTGTATCGTAGTTTCTCCTGGATATCTTCTCCCAGTCTCCTCCATGCCCGACCCGCTGTTTTAGAGTCACATAATCTTAGACAAATAACTTAAGGCAGCAAAGGAGTAAATAAACTAATTAGAGTTAGAAACTAACTCGACGGTGTATATTTATATAACCATGTATACACATATCACTTAACGCACAAAATAAATAAATAAATTAAGACATAAATAAATAAATATGGAAAATAAATAAACAGAATGCATAGGCGACGTATGAGACATTTGCATGCCAATAATCTACCATATAATTAACCAGTGATTTCAAAGGTGAAATTTTTTACCTGTGGTGTTGAGGTCGCTTCTCAGCAGGGTATCTCCCATGTCTCCATCAGCCCGGGGGGTGGGGGACGATCTCGGGGAGGATGGGCCAGCCGGGAGTTCCAAAGTTATTGTGTCACATCCGTTCAAAGACGAGCTCAGTCAAAAATCCATATAAATATATAACCTCAAACGTCCCAATTAAATCCTTTTAAAATTATGTTCAGATATAACCTAGGTTTTTAGCTCGTGGCCGTTCCGGGTAGGCCTGCCAGTTCCGAAGTTACGGGGCCCGGCGTAACAAACAATCACCCGGTTTAACTCGGGACCTCGCGGTAAACGAGTCAACTGGAGTACAACCTCCGCCGTTGTCCGTCCCGCGTGCGCCTCTTTGGCAACCGATTCTCGGACTCCCCACCCTAAAAACTTCCGAGGGTCATGACACACGGGCCGATCACACTGCTTCTCTTTACGCCTCCCCGTGTGACCGAGAACTGGTAGGTACCACACGATGGGACCATTATAACCCGTGGGAAGGGTCCATCAACGACACACACACAGCCTGTGTACGATGTTGGCCTACACAGTGCTGTAATGATTTTAACCTAACCAATCTCCTCGTGGTGCCAACTCCAATAAATCGGACGAGTCCATCACTGTCCACGGGCTGAGGGGGGCAACGGGGCGGGGTTCGCCGAGATCGAGCTTCGGCGGCTCAAAGTATTATCAAACCTAAAGCCGTTCAGGTTTTCTCTCAGGAGACATAAATAATGTTCGTAACCTCGTATATTGCGCTGACATAGACAAATTCTACCTAAGCTTACCGACGTGTCATCTTTTGTCAAAACTGAAAATTAAAATCATAAAATTATTCACCGTTAAAACTTTGACAGCTGCACTTATTTGGGCCTACATAAGCTGTTTAAGATATTGTCAATTGTAAAAGAAATGAAATCGTCCTTAGGAATTTGATTATGTAATATGACGTGTAATTTGTTTTGTGTATAACGTCTTGGTCTCTTACGGTTGAGAACCACAAATGAAGCTTTGAGTTGGTATTTAATTACCGTTATAATATATACACTTGCACATGTAGACCTTAATACCTGAATACTTATTTCTGCCACATCAATAGTCTAAGATATGCCCCTAGTGTAATAGCTAAAACAGATGCAGGTGCTCATATACATTAAGATGCGCCTTATAAAATAACCAGTAAGCAAAATCGCGGCACGAGAACACGTGAATGCGAGGTTGTATATGTAGAGGTATAAAGTGGAGCCGGTTCTGCAAGTTTCTGACACATTGGGGGGGCGGACTAATTTTAGCGCCAATTTTCACAAGTATATAGAATTCTCGTAGTATGGATTTCCTCCTAATCGTCATTATAATGGCTACCAAGCGCTTAATTTCCATTTCCATTAATTCGTGTTTTACGCCGTTGTCAAGACTATTTGTTCTTTTGTACGATGCCCATGGAGGAACCCCTATACCGAAACAGATCTATCTGTTAACCATGCACCGCACTTCACCAGATACCAGGCATATTTCCTGCATGACATAAGGCCACGGCCAAACAAGCCGAGCTTGCATGATTCGAACTCGTGACCTTGTGCATTCACCATGCAAGATTCAGGTCCTCAGTCAGATACCGTTGTACAGGGTAAATAATATAATAGGGACCTTTCTAAAAAAAATGAACCATTTGAAATTTTTTTTCAACGGATCATGAAATAAATTGTCGAAAAATTGCTTTGTTAAGTAAACAGGCTACCTAACATCCAATGCGATTCGATCCTGGACTCTAGAACTACGTTAATCTACGTTAATGTAATTTTGGTTTTACGTCGTATATTGAAGAATATTTCACTTATACTAGAGCGACAAGAAATAGTTAGTTAGCTAGTTAGTTAGTTAGCCATACATTATAGTGGGAGGAAACCAGGGTCAGGCAGTATTGTGGAGGGAAATTGTTTGTGTAAGTCTTGTGTAAGTCTTCCAGGTTCCTCCTCAAGACGACTATCAGACTCTCCATATGAATGAGGTCGTGTGTTCAAATCCAGCTCCGGCCGATTCGGCTTCCGGGAAATTGCGTCAGAATGTTTGTCGGGTACATGGTTAACGGTGCCAGTTTCCTCTGGTTTCTTTCGGTTTCCTCCGCCCAGAAACCTTACCACTTTTCTATAGATATTATATCCTTGAGCAAAGGGCATATTAGTACAATCAAATAAATAAGTAATATTTTGTTTGTATATTTTACAATCTGCATGGAACCAGCAATAGCTGTATTTTTTTTTTCTTTTTTTGGATTTTTTTTTTATCATAAGGGCATTTTTATGATTTTATCATTAGGCTGTAACCCCGCTGTGGCAGAGGGGTTATGCTAGCCAAGTGTAACGACCAAGGAGCTTCTTACCAATGCAGTCGCTATGAGTTCAAGTCCTGCTCATACTGGTTTCCTCTCCGCCCTTACGTGAGAAGGTCTGCCAGCAACCTGCGGATGGTCGTGGGTTTTCCCCTCGGTTTCCTCCCAACATAATTTCTGGCCACTGTATTGTCGAGTACGGCGTGAAACACCAGTCAAATAAATAAATACATATGAGTGTAAATCAACTGTTGTATATTCACTCAACGATAAGCTTAGTAAGTCAATTCAAGAACAATTGAAGTCCTGATCCAAGTTAACATTTGCTTGAGCACATTTCCAAATGTAAGGCTTGTGCTCTTGTTCCTATCTCAGTGGGCGGTTTGACCCATATATATATACAGACCTTGTGTCTTTTCGGTGAAAGAGTTAAGGGCTAGGTGTGCACCTAACCGCAAGAGAGGCAAGTCCTAGATAAGGAAAATATACAGGGCAAAGGGGAAAAAAAGAGAAGAAGAAGGAGGAGGAAGGAAAAAAATACATCCAATACATTACTTCAACTAACGACGTGTTGTGATGGCAACCTGTCATCCAAGCGCGTGTCAAATAGCCCAGCCCTCGCAACCCCGCTGTGTTACTGACATTTTTCGCGGCACCAATTTTACTAATTAGATATGTCACTCAGCAGGAGCTAGTCTTCAAGATATACTAATTAGGTGTGTTAAACTCCAAGCGAATGTTTTCACAAGCCCGCTAAAAGGCTGCCTGTCAAAGAGGATGGCGAACTCCTCGCGGCGACGCCGAGAAAAAATTCCTATGCCGCTCTTGAGATTTACGGCTTAATTTCAGCCTCGGTGTATCATAAGGTAACCGCTATATTGCAACATTAAATACAGATACAGGTGTTGTACTACATCTACATTCACGTAGAACCTAGACACATAGATATCACAAGATGTTTGGCAGTTAAAACGAAGCACTCACGTCACTGTGCTTCAACCGGTTCAATATGGTCCAAAAAGTCCACGGTATAGCACCTTAATCTTTATAACCGTTTTCTTTTTGTGTTTTTTTTTTTTTTTTTTTTGATTGATTGATTGGTTGATTGATTGATTGGTTGGTTAGTTGATTGATTGATCATGATAACAGGTAGTGAAACATCACAGTCGTTTGGATTTTGTTGCTTACATAGTTAGTTGTGTCGAATATAACCCTTCACCCATTCCAAATTAACTAACACTCACCCAGTCCCTTATAATACGGAGTTAAGCCATAAACGGCCATTTTTTTTTTTTACTCAAGAGACAATTTTGGGAATTTGACTTTGAATTCGTCAAAGCTCTTAAAACTCTGGCATAATCATCTCTATATAAAACATTGTTATTTGTTTTCATTGTATGGGGGTGTTCGCCAGCGGGCACCAGTGTTATGGCACGATGAAACAAAGCAATGTCACGATATTACGATTGGATGGAACGCTGGAACCACCTCGCAGTATGGTGACCCAGCAATATTGTATAGCATCGCTTCTTTCCATTTTTCCATCAGCCGTCAAATGCCATTACTGGTGCTTTATGTTGTTGATTTGTTTTTGTTGTTGTTGTTGTTGTTTTTTTGCTTTTTTTATTTATTTTTTTTTATTTGTTTATTCATTAATTTGGTAGAATTTTTCTTTTTGGCTGCTAAATCTAATAATCTCAAAATTTGTTGAGAGGTCTTCCATTATTAGTTAACACTATTATATCCTCTTCACACTGGCCAATTTTAAATGTGGCAGAGGACACAAACAGCGACCGTTTGTAATGCTTTGTGGTAACAATGTGGCATATCACCAAATTTCCACTTACAGAAGTGTGCATTGGCAATGACTACAGGCAGCATTTCTCCTAAAACCTGAAGCCCTGGACAGCCAGGCACCTGTCGACTTTCTTACTTGAAGTACACGACAGTGAAAATAGTTCCGACATGACTCAGCTTCAAGGTGACGTAAATCCCAAACTCTCATCCACTCTCGTACCTGTGCCAGAAAAGTCTGCATTGAGAGAAAAGATTGGGTCAAGAGGCTGAAAATTCTGGGTCAACAGACTCAAAAATCTGGGTCAACAGGCTTAAAAATCTTGGCCAACAGACTAAAAAATGTGGGTCAACAAGCTCAAAACTCTGCGTTTTCCAGCAGGGCCAATTGAAATCAGAAAACTGAGTCACATGCTCAGATTGGGCGAGTCCCTGGAGATATTAAACGCAATGGCTGAAATATTGCTCGCGTGGTATTTACCAGCAGATACCCTCAGAAAAAAAGTTCCACCCCGTCCGTTCATTGCGGTATGACTGAGTGCATTTTCGAATCTGCAACTAACAATTTAATGCTTACCTCACCACGGATCGATCTGTTATCAGGAACGAATTAATCGTCATCAGGAACGAATTAACTCGTTATCACAAACGGATTAATCCGTTAGATCAACGGAAAAGTAATCCGCCATACCTCATATAACGGATTTAACGAATGATTTTCATTTTCAGGTTATAAGTATTCAAAGTGTACACTTTTGAGAATTTAACCTTTGACAAAGTTCTTATATCTCTGGTATAAGCATCTCAAGGCAAAGCATTGGCGTTTGCTTACCTGGTAGGATCGACATAAAGAGTATCAATCCTCAGGGGGGGATAACCCCCGTTATCAATATCAATTCCCGGGAAGCAGTATCCACTGTATGACCCCCTGGAGAGTGCGTGGGCCTACAGAAGATCACTAATGACCGACGTTCCACCAAATTACCCCTATAAACTTGCCAAGTGACAGTCTCTCTTTCTTCATTATCCCACTGGTCGTTGATAATTAGACGTCGGAGCATAGCATATTTTAATTGTGCACGATTCCGGGAATATGGCGTTATCGAATCGTCTCGTCGACGATCTCTTTGCTCTAACCTATGTATGGAGAGCCGTTTCTGCCATTTTACTTTGATTTTCAAACGGATTCCATGAAACAAATTTATAGAGATCATTCCATAAATTATGTATTTATTTATTTATTAGATTGGTGTTTTACGCCGTACTTGAGAATATTTCGTTTACACGACGGAGACCATAAATTTTATAACTGAGACTCGTGAGCTGTACTTTACTGGCATGGCAACCGCATTGTCCGTGCGCATTTTCTTTATTGTTCAGGGAAGGTGTTAAAGAGTCAAACTTTTGTTAATGTTAAAAATAATTTAATATGCCAAATGCTACCTTCTTAAAGCACTAAGATTTTTAACATTTATAGTGCGGAACACAACACCTAAACTGTTAATATGACATATGGTAGTTTTATGATACATCATTATTCCATTCACTTTTCAAAGTTTAAATTTCGAACACTTTAGAAACCATTGAATTAACAAACATTATAACTGCTGTCCTTCCTCCACAACTACCAAAATATTAGATTTGCCATCATTAAAATTACATCTAACATGCCGGTTTTAATGGGGATATGAAACAACACTTATTGTTTACTGTCTGCTGGGAACAGACACATTTAATTGTCCACACATTTTTCCAGTATATGTGTGTGTCGCCCTATGACCTAGTATCAACTGCTCAGTGCGCATAATGATATAGTAAAGCACAGATGTCGTAATAGTTTTACAACAATGCAGCTCGGGTGTAAAGATGAGTATAAAATATCGCATAAATGTCGGGGTATATTGCACTTTTTATATCAAATCGTGTACCGGTGATTCAGACAAGGAATTATTGTCTGAAAGTTCATGCGCATGCTCCACCGAATTGCCGTAACTATTTAGCGCGCGGAGCATTCGCTTCATAGTGGTGTAGCAATGTTTCGCAACTCTGCATTTTCCATATAACAATAGTGTCGCATGCACAGGCGCCGCCATATTACATTTATAGTATGATGTGTCGAAAGGCGTCATCATATTGCATTTTCTAAACAACAATGGTGTCGCAAGGTGTTATCACATTTCATTTTCTATATATCACTATTGTCGCTTGGGTGTTATCACATTGCATTTTCTACTTAACATTGGTGTCGCTTGAGTGTTATCACAGTGCATTTTCTATTTAACAGGTATAAAAAATAGCCTTACTATTTATGTAGTAATTTGACAAAAAACACCCAAATGACACATACTGTAGAATAACTAGATGCCTGGCCTACAACATATCCAAATATCATCGGGAGTTGACAACCATTGTCTCAAAATAAATCAGCTGAGATGCAAGTACTAGCGTCCTATCGCCATAGAAACAGGGTGGGTGTGTGGGGGGGGGGGAGGCACTTGCTCATTGGATGATACTTTTCTCTGCCTAATTGTAGCCACAAGTGATGGACTTTTCTTCAACCATTATTTGTCATAGTTTATATCCGCAAAATTACCTGGCAGTACTTCAACACACTTCAGAGATACAGCCAATCCCTACCCGTTCCCACCGTTTTCTGTGCGCCTGAATCTTGGATACAAAATCGAATTAGTGTTTTTATACCTAACAGTGGTGTCGCTTGGGTGTTATCACCTTGCATTTTCTATATATAATAATGGTATTGCATTTCCAATACACAAAAATGGTGTCGCACGGGTTCCGCCATATTGCATTTTCCATAGCAGTGGTGTCTCATTGTTATCAGCATTTTACATTTTGTAAGCAACATGCAATGGTGTCGCAATATTCACAGACCAAAACAGAGGAAATGAGTGGCTTCATTAGGCCCCCATGGCTCTTGGCTGAGCTTAAAAGTTTGTCAGTATTGCCTCTTCCCCTGATCAAAACTGCCAGAAGTGTGAGCCTTATCATAAAGCCACAGCATGACAAGAAGGCGACGGGTCAGTTTCTGTATCGAGTATCAGCAGCAAGGGATTGCTTACAGTCCTTCGCCAGTCAATGCAGCTATAACGACTCAGGGAAGAATATCAAATTATCTTCATTAGACTAATGATGGCCTCCGTGCCGCTCACAGGTCTCTGTTTGAAGTTATTATCGCTCGGAACCATAAAATATACGTGCATTGTTTACAGAACACTTTCAGTTTTTAATCTGAAACTGATTAAATTGTAACACACATATGTATACATACATACGGCACGGTGTGAGTAAATGTGGGCTGCTCAAAATTATCGTTAGACTGGAATGGATTCACGTCTGGTGTCTGCTCTCTTCGTTGCGGCATTCATTCGTTGATGCAGCATTCTAAACGTATCGACATTTGGACCTATGAATAAGCCAGGTAGCGGTTTCGAGTTGCCCATACTTGCGCATGAGCAGATCGTGTTATACGGTAGATAAATAAAAGCAAATGGTGATTCATATCCATCTATTAACATTACAGACATCGGCGACAGCCCAGTATAGAGGTCAGTTCTAATTTTTTTTCCGTGTTTTTGATTGAGTTTTCCTCTGGAAACCGCCTTAGAGCAAATGTCACACAGACACATAAAATGTTCTAATGGGCTGAATTGTGTGTGACTACTTACGGTTACAATACTTTTAACATAGCCACGGAGGATTGTTTGTCTACCAGAGAAGGAATTCCGGTCATGCGCAGTTGAAACAGCTGTCTGGCTTATTCATTCCGTTCCTCCCTACAATGAGCAGATTCATGGCAAGTTTTACCATGGTTCTGATCAGTGACTTCCAACATTCGTATTACGTTTGATTCAACTATTTCATTCTAAGCCTCGGTGATTTCTACATTTTACTTCAGGCACACTTTCAGTTGTCACTGAAAATATATCGGTGCAATTTGATTATCAAGATGTCTGCTCGATATCTTGATCGGATTATAGTGATAGGAGATCATCAAATGATTCGCCGGGTTAGTTCAATAAGTCGCCTAAAGGTGGGTGAAAGCTATACACGCGCCACCGGTGGATAATTCTATCCTTCAAAAATATGGAAATTGCGCTGGAGAGGGCCGAGTTTCAAAACTTATCCGAGCCACTGAGTTCTCGAACAAAAAGGCGCGCATGAGCGAGACTAACAGCCCTCTGTACAAGGGGCAAAGGAAACCTCATTACTATTAGTAAACTAGTACCCTTAATTCACCCAGGTATATACCTTGAAAAAGTTGCATTTTTTTTCATCGAGTACCCCAAATAAAGAATTCATTTAACTATAGTTTTAAGTAATGAAACTAAATTAAACATTATATTTTTGCATATCCTTAACTGTGCCACCCATGCATATAAATTGGCAAGGTATATGTGTCCATATACAAACATCCAGTTTTCTTACCTTTACCCTTTAAATGCACATAGCGCATTTTGTAATGCGTAACATATAGACATGTGTAGACAGCCATAACACAATATTGCCTTAGTTTGCTCCGTTTCATTTTCCAAGAAGTTTTGTTGAAAGGGACCGTCATGGCGCGAGCATCGTGTCCCGAAATCCGAGAGAGACCTTTGGTTTTTAGGATGTTGGTGTGGATCAATCATCAGAAAGAAAAAAAAAGGCTAATATGAAAATGCAGTATATACTGGCTTCATCAACATGGCTTATACCACAAGACAATACAAAATATAACAAAAAAACTAAACTAGGGCGGATTAATGCAAAGAGAGGCAGTCAGTAGTTTGAATGGGACCGTTAATAGGCTCTTGAGCTTCAGTCCAGTCGTTGTTCTAAACATTGGACAAGATTGAATAAGATTCAACACTTTGCTTTGACGGCACACCCCATGAAAGACACTGGAACCCGCTTTCCTTTCGCATGAAGACGCAGTGCAACATCAGCACAAAACATTGCATGCCAATGGAATTGCATGCCTGTTTCTGTGGTGTCTCTGGCATAATGGTTGATTAAATCATATACAGATATGGAAAAACATTGCATGAAACCCCCTGTCTCTGGATCTAGTGCCTTTAGCGCATTGATTCAGTGAAACATCTCCAGAAAAGCAGCAACAGACTCGAACCACTTCAAAAGCTTCCCATTGTCTCTGACAAGAGTCTGATCATCCCTAGCAAATTCCGTGTCATGGAGATTTACGGGAGCAGCCATCGGACGAGTGAATTGTCGTCAGCTTAATGTACGTGTACAACTTTCTTGATTTGGAGACTCTGGTGGGCTACACGAAAGGGTCCAAATGGCAGAGAAACACTTTTTTTCTGCTGTGACGCTACAGTGTGTGTGCATGTACTGCCTAAGTGCTTTCTTGACACATGTGCGCCTAGAAATGTGACGCAATCAAAGAAAGAATAAAGGAGCAGACGGCTTTAGACCCGTTTCTTAGAGGCGGGAAACAGCTTTACGAGTTTCCCATTGAATGCACTGACCCTGACGCACCCGTTATACAAGAAACAGGCGACATGGGCTGCCCTTTGCAAGACTCAAACTCGGGACAATGTGACTGGTGAAAGAACAATGAAGGTTAGTGTAAGCTTACATTACATCAACACAGTGCCTTTATGAACTGATTTTAAAAATGTTCGTCGATTTTATTTGATTTTGAGTGTTCTCATTACATCGAAAACCATTCATTTTCCGTGTCACGATACGGCTGAAACATTCCCTATGTGGCGACAAGCCATAATCATTCATTCATGAACTGTTGCAGTCATTCATGAAATGTTGCAGTCAGAGTGCCACTAAGATGCCTACTTGTTTCCAGAAGATAATTCCAGTTTCGCATGCTACAGCATGTTACAGAGTGGAATTAACATCGTGATTTGTCGGGCTAGTCGCAGTTAATTTAAACAACTGGCCACGGCTCTCTACGACATATCGTATGGAGGATACTTTGATTTCAACAGGCAGCAAGCAAAACGTTTTATTTGAATAAAAAGGAAAATCCGTTTCATATTATCTTAAAGGACCGTTCACTGCTGAAATTCAAAGAATGCGTCAGAAATACTGTTAATGTTCACACACCCATATTGTTTTAAAAATAGCAGTAATATGTTTCCAGATGTCAAATATAAATCAATATAAATGGGTTTTTCACATGTGGTGCATGCGACATACATCAAGTGTAATTCCTTCAAATCTATTTGTAGGTCTTCCGCCTACTTCAACTTCAAGCTCTTCATTTCGTTATTGTACAGTATTACGTCGATATTTTATGGTTTTTAATAAGAACTTTCATACAACTGTAGAGTGTGACAAGTGATGTTCCGATGGCAGGTTTTCCCCAAATGGAGGAGTCGGGTTTCTGATATGACTTGGTAATTGTGCAGAGTCACAAATGTCCAATATTGCCATCACAAACGCAGAACTGTATCACGGAAAGGTGCCTCATGCTGCATTTTGAGTCAGTGATGCGACTTAATTAAAACCTCGCATTACCTTTAGAAACACAGCCGACAGCCAAGCACAAATACCGACACGTAGTCTCTTTTCTGTATGGAGTCTACGCTAACGTGTCGATATCCGTATAGGGGTGCACGTGTAAGCCATTTCTGAAAGAAATGCATGCTAGTTTCGAAACCATTTTTGATATAAAACTTTTCCAGTTTTAAAAAAGGTTCCATGCACTTTTTGAAATAAATAATTACCACTTACGAAGTACTCCCAATAACTGAATGCTTTTGAAATAGAAGATTACCATTTTTTGAAATAAAAAAGATGCAGCTTTTTTTTATAACGTGTCAATTCTTTTTTTTTTTTTTTTTTTGAAAAGTGGAACTTATATCAAAACTGGCCAATTTTTGTTTCAAATGAGGTTTTATGTTTCAAAACAGACATTTTATTAGAAAAATGTTTGCTATATATGTAACTTCGAGTTATAAATTTATTATCTCATTAGTGCTTAACCTAGAACGTATATACCTAAGAATATTTCACTTACACGATGGTGGGAGGAAACTGTGCAGAGCTCCGGTAGAACCAACGACCATCTACAGGTTGCTGGCAGGCCTTCCTACGTACGTCAGAAAATGAAGCCAACATAAGCTGACCTTGACCTCGCAGCGACCGCTTTGACGAGAGGCTCTCGGGTGATTGTACAGCTCTAGGAGGTTAATCTCTAGGACAGAGGGAAGTCCCTGTATGTAACTCTCAGGTTGGCAATTAAGATTAAAAAAGTAAAATCAAGAATCGGGGCTTCTATGTGCTCAATAAATAAATCAAAAGCCTCTTTTTCTGTTTGTTTGCTTGATTGTTTTATAATTATTTTTAATTATATGATTATATATAATTTTTAAATGGTGATGGTATTTCCTCCTCGGGTTTCGCCTTTAATTCAACAGATGACGTGAAACAAACCTGAACGTGTCGATCCGGAAAGATCGCATAGTAGAGGCCCTAAGGTACGTCGTCAGTGACATTGGTGACGTGTGTAAAGCGGCATCCGCTGTTCGCAACAGATGATTTTCGCACGACTATGCATACACACAGAGATACGAATACGATAACGATAATCGTCCGCGCTCATACACGAATAAATTGCTGTTTCGCTGCTTCTGTCGTAATTCGAGGACGTATATGCGGAGGCTGACTCTGTATAGAATTTCGTACATGGGACCGGATTTCTGTCCGGTTTCTTCCGCACCATAATGCTAGCCGCCGTCATAGAAGTGAAATATTCTTGAGCACCGCGCAAAAAAAACCAATCAAATAAAAAATAAATAAATATATAGAATTTCACTTCCATAATCTATGTTTCTCGTTTTTCACAGAGAAAATTTGATTCGGTACATATATTTTGGGTCTAGCTTAACAGAACTCTCTAATCGGAGCTTATCTTTTCTAATCCAACAGTGATTCAGATCAAACTAGTAGCCTATGAACAACAAAGTTCTCTTTAACTGCTTAATTACTTTGAATATCAGTTACATTTTAAGTAATTCTAGACCACTGTGGGACAACGTCTGACCTGTAGGCTAAAACTTCCAAACATAAATTCATGGACAATGAATAAACCGATATAGGCCTATATATTAACCATACCTTACGTTACGTGAGCAAAGAGGGCTACAGGATAACCAGAGAAAGCAATTTGTGTACAGAGATTCGATACTTCATCATCCATATGTGTAATTATGAGGGGCAAATGACCCGTTATTGGAGTCAAAGCTTGACGGCAACACATGTTATTCTATGTTACCGAACAAATTGTCTTCATTATAGAATCCGGTTAACATTTTCTCCATTTGAGGCGACGTTTATTCAAATTGTCTGAATGATAAATTATGTCATTTAAGATATTCCGCGTTATTTCCTTCATAACAAAGCCAATGGATGTAAATTGATTCAGCAGGAAACCGAGTCGCCGCGGTAACGTCGAGACCTATGGCCGAGAAATTCACTGAGCAGACGACAACCTCTGAACCCCCTGGGGGAGGAAAATGGCGACGGATCAAATGCTGATGTTCGGTGTCTCCTTAGTTAGCATCTCCGGCACAGTTAATTATTTCTTTTTTTTTTTCTTAAAGAGATTTAAGCCTTCTCTACAGCTCTCATTCATCATTCTTCACGCTGAATCGACTACAGCTGCAACCGTCATGTTCTTATAGGAACGATCCCCATCGCGGCTGTTGCAATGTTTGCATTTCTGTGCCCAAGAGCTTTACATTTCTCCTCATCGATGGTTAGTTTAATCTTGATTAATTGGTATCCACATCAAACCGGGTCGGGTCCGTTAGCCAGTGTTTTACTTCCCTGTTAATTGCCCATTAAAGCAAATTGAATTTGATTATAATAATTGATCTGGAGATTTGATCAAGTGTATAATGCGTCTTTCTTTTAGTAAGTAGTCTTGCAAACATCTGACCTTCGATGAAAAAAAGCTCTTCTGTTAGTACAGCCATCGTTAGTACAGCTGCAAAGATTTTCGTTTTCGTCTTGCATGTTGGGATCCATTTTACGATCTTTAAACCACCGTTCCGGTTGACCAAATCTTCACACACACACAACTCCCGCTCCTCCCAGGTAGTTTATTACAAACACGATTCTGTGAATAAGCCTCAGCACAGTGATTCCGAAGCGATTCTTTTTGACGATCACAATATTTCAGCCTTAAATGCAGTCACCTCCAGTAGATTTGTACATGCCGAATGAGGTTCTACAGCTTTATCTATAGGGCCTATACACTGTTAGAAGTAGGAGACATATGTAATCGTGTGATATTCACATATTATTTCATACGATGATATTACGGCCATTCTGAACGTTGTGTTTACGATGAAAATACCTGTCAGGTTGTTGCTAGACCTTTTACCCGTAATTTTACGGAAATTTTATAACATTGCGTGTATACACAGTAAAAATGACCAACGCCCCTGCAACGCGTATTTTATTGAAGTGTATAGAATCATAAGATTTCAATATAATTCACTAAGTGTTTTTATTTCGTTATCTGGTTGCTGTTTAAACCAAATACTCAAAAGAGAATGGTTTACTTACACAATGGCACTCATAATGGTTGGTATAGGAGACCGGAGTTCCAGGGTTAAACCATCGACCTTTGGTAAGTCAGTCCCTTCCACATGTTTCGAACAGATTAATTGCTCACCATACAAAGACCACCATCATTGATGTCAACTACTCTTCCACCACCACGGTGAAAAAGTATACTGGTCTTCAGCGATATGGCTGAAATACTGCCGATATGGCGCTAACCCATAATCATTCATTCAACGAACGGTGGTAAACTGCACAAATGGCTCGCCGACTTATTGCCACCCGCCCCATCGGATTTATTTATTTATTTCATTTCTTTATTTATTTGATTGCTGTTTTACGCCGTATTCAAGAATATTTTACTGACACGACGGCGGTCAGCATTATGGTGGGAGAAAAAGGCATAGGGCCCCTAGCAGACCCACGGCAAAGGGCAGCTAGGTTGTTGGAAGGTCTTTCCACGTACTCATGAAGAGGGCAACCAGTATGTGCTGGGTTTGTCTGTGCAGTGAGAGCTGGGGAATCCAGAAATTTCACGTCCAATGCAAAACCTAACTCGCTCGGTATAAAGTTGTGTAGAGGATTAGCATGGGGTGCATATGCTACAATCCGCTCAATACAAATCGCTCATTTTTCCAACAAAGACATCACAACCGATACTTTGTATTTTGTATATGTACACTCTTAGTTTAATATGCCTGGTACTGGTCGACCCGATGTCATGTCTGGTGTCTTCGGCATGGCGTTTCAGTGAGGCAGCACTACAAGTACGGCCCTGTGCCCATCCTGCTACACTGTTGGTTTAAATGTTGCTTAAAGGATGTAAATTTACTAAATACACCCTGCTTATCCCTGAATACCACTTTTAAGGGTGTGTTCAGTGTGCTAAAAGGGTGTTACTATGATATATAGGCGAAATGAAGCAGGAACCCCTCAGGAATACACCTTTTAGGGTGTAAATTTTTGAAATTGATATTGAAAAGGTGTGAATCATTATGTGGTTGCTCTTGAACTATATCCCGAGTTGTCTTTGTCATAACTTTGGCCACATGGATATCTTTTAATTAGAATAAGTTTTGGTGGGTTTTCTTTCTTTCTCAAGCCGCTGTCATCATTTCTACATTCTTCGGGGATCACACCATTCATGTATTCATGTATGTATACGGTTTTCCTTACCCTATTACATGTATTCGTCCATATGAACACTGGTGTGATAAAATAACGCCTCATAACGTTGTACAGTGTTCGGCTTTATGCTAAAATTGCTTTAAATATTTGCTTACCTTGGTATCAAACGGGTGTTTATCTTGCATTAAAGGGACACTCTGTTGTGATGAACACCCATACCACACCTTACAAGAGACAACAGCATATTGTCGGAGTTAAAAAGATGCTTATCTGTTGCTAAAAGGGCAGTAACTGACACGAAACACCCTTTCGACACCCCAACAGACTCCTAGCAATGTCTTCAGTGCCACAAAGGGGTCAACCTAAAGTTGAAGGGGTGTTTATGTAAAAAAGCATCTTTTCGGCATCCTAGAAAAGGCTGAGGTTAGCTGTTGCATTACAATAGAGTGTATACCGAGGTGTTAAGCAATGAAACAAACTTGTAACCACATTGGTAATACTGGATAATTGTGGTGTTAGGGCCCGCGCTTTAGACCACCCAGCCACTGGGAATGCTAACACTATCAGAGTTGTTAATTAAATGTCGTTATTTATGATAATACATGATCAGAATTCGTTTTTCTGTTTAGCTTCTGTCTAATGACAATGTATATAACCTCACATGAAGGCTATATTTATCCGGTTTGACCATCATGGGTTTGATTATTGAAATGATAGGAAAAACTTGAGGACCTATATAGATCTATATTGACCAAAATGGAGCTAAACTCTGATAACTTTATATTCTTATAAATGTTGCCCTGATGTTTAGTAAATACACGCAGACATATTTATCTTTATAATATATAAGGCAACAGTTTTTTTAGTCAGCTTACTCTACAGCTAAACCGTATACATTATAACAACAAGTTAAATTAGCCAGCTTTTGAATAACCGAGGCATACAGCCGTGTGTTCTTACCTATGCTGTTCTTTGTGGCTCATTTCCGTGTAAACCGCCTGATGTGCCCTCATAAAGTCATTTAGCCCACACCCGGCTTAAGTTCCTGCTGTGACTGGAAGATGGCTACATGCAGTCAGCATGGGACCGATTCCCGTGTACATTTAGAGCTGTATGCAATGGGAATAATATCAGTTATGCAGCATATGCGGATTTCATACTTTATATATCCATGGTGATACTGGTAGTGGCCAAACATTGGTAAACATTGCCAACACACACTATTGTTGATTTGAGAGAATGGATAAAATTACGTCTTAGGATTCCCGCAGAAATAAGGCTCGTTTAATTTGATGGGAGAACGAGAGCTAGTCTCCCTTAATTAACATTCTACTTCGGGCTTTCAATTTAAGCATGCATATTAATTCACTTTAACGTCGAGCATGTAGTAAGAATTAGGCATGGATCCATTTGCCATAGATCTATCTAATAAATACGACGTCATGGTAAGTTACAACCAGATGTAAGCAAGATTATTTTTATTAAGCTACCTGACTCATGAATTTCCTAGGTAAGAAAAATAGTATTTAAAACAAAGACAAAAAAGCTGCATCTGTTAATTTACACCTTTTCTAAAAGTTTTTAATTCCCACCCTTTCCAAAGGGTGTTAATTCACACCTTTTGAGAAGATTGTTAATTCGCACCCTTTCTAAAGGAGTTAATTTACACTTTTTTCTAACACGTGTTAATTTACACCTTTTCTAAATGGTGTTAATTTACACCCTTTCTTAAGGTGTTAATTCATATCCTTTCCATGGGTGCAAACTTACACCTAATAGGGTGTGCGTCCTGAGACAAACAATTTACACCCGTTATGGGTGTATTCTGATACCATTTTAGCTAAGAGTGTATTAGGTCAATTCGTCCAATAGGCAATCCCTACAAGACCCGTCCAAAATCAAGTCAACTCGTATATGGCTAAAATCAAGCAGTAATGACAGTGACGGCCATCTAGATATGTAGATGTTTGATAATACTAGGTTTTCGTCGACATGTAACTTCCGTTGAATTAGCATCTTGACCATTGAATTCTGCTGTTTTAAAACTCACTCACTTATCACTAGGTGATTTAAACCTAGCCACAGGCGGGTGTGAGAATGGCTCCCCATTGTTTCCTTCCTTGGTTAAAAGTATTTGCGACTGACACTTTCAATAAAACATATTCTTAGGACTAATACCAATGAGAGTGTCTTAATTATTACCAGTGTGGTGTCCCTAAGATCACTAAATAATTATTTAATAAAAAAAAGATCATGTATTTATACAAATTTCAATAGGCTTATGCATGTCTTCAGTCAGTATATATGATAGGCTTATGCATGTCTTCAGTCAGTATATATAATAGGCTTATGCATGTCTTCAGTCAGTATATATAATAGGCTTATGCATGTCTCCAGTCAGTATATATAATAGGCTTATGCATGTCTTCAGTCAGTATATATAATAGGCTTATGCATGTCTTCAGTCAGTATATATTTCACTTCTGGCGGGGGAAAAGTTTTAGTTTCAGTCAGAGGTGTGTGTGAGAAAGGGTTCCCCATGTGACTTCCTCGGTTAAACGTACTCGCCGCTGACGGTATTAATAAAAGGGAGCTCTTAGGACCAATACTACTTTTTGGACCAGTTTTAAATGATTTTATAAGTTAAACACTGTGTTGTTTTCAGACCTTTCAGGCTGAAAATCCGCGGGGACCAGAGATCAGCCACACATGAATATTGCTCCAAGGGAGATCACTTTTGGTGGTTGCGCGGGCGCTTAAATTAGATTCAAGATTATGTTAAATAAAACATCCCTGTAAATATAGAGTAGACTCACATGGTAAACGAAGAAATAACAGAAAGTACCATACCATCAAGCCCCTAATAATTGTGTGCATACATTAAATATGAAATATGTACTTTTTTCATATTTCGCAACCTGCTAATGACAATTTTACAGTTTGTAGGGTTTGGGATTAATCCCATGCATGGCGGTTAAACCCATGCAATTCAGGCAATATATATGTGCATGTACTATGCGTCCGCCCTGCTTTTTAAGTTTGATTTCCAAGGAATGACGATATTAACAGCCACAACAACGGCGCCATACTCTTTTCTGCGCATGTGCTGCTCTACATACGCTTGCCTTACGTCACTGTCACAATAGGCAAGCTTGAACTTTACAGCCTCACCATTCATGTCCTTGCGCGGACCTATAATCAGCAATCATCCATAAAATTGTTTCAGGCGTGCGTTAGAATCATATGCTGAGCATTAATTTGATAAAAAGAATGCATTTGTAGGCTATCAAGTTATTTCTAGAAACCATGCCTCTAAATAGCTTTTGTGTTTTCCGATATCAGTGCATGTCTGTCCCATCACAGTTAAACCGGTGACCCTTGCCGAGTTCAAGATTTCCGCAGAAATTTGCTAGTGCCAGCAGTGATGGAAAGCGAACACAGCGGAGCGTGCGCTGTTTATAAGCGGAGCATGTGCATGGGATGATGCCAACGATGCCATTCGTTAGGCAGGACATAAGCAAGGCCCCACGAACAGTCAGAGCGGGCGATGCTTCCGATCGGATGTGGTGTTTTCACGGGGTCTGCTTTACGAAACTGTCTCAGCACTACTTGTTTCGCAGTTACCATGGTGACGTATCTCTTCACTGTATGTTGTCATGGAAGATACTTCAGGCGCAATTTGCGACTACTTTATAAAACATGCCCTTGCTGAACTGCCACATTTAAGACACCTGAGCAATGTTGTCTCAAAACGGCCAAAAAGTAACAATAACGTCAAAGTGGCAGTGATGCTTCATTGAACTGTCATATCTAAGACACTATAACTGACACTCGGCTCTATATAGTTGCAGTAGAGGCCTACCATGACACCGCGGCTTTTAAAAAGATAAATGTTATCTTAAAACGGCCCAAAGGCGACAATGACGTCAGAGTCGCACTGATGCTTCAATGATTTATTTAGTTAGTTAGTTGGTTAGTTAGTTATTTGACTGGTGTTTAGCGATGAACTTAAGAATATTTCACTTATACGACAGAGCCCGGGGACACCCACGACCATCCGCAGGTTACTGGCAGACGATACCTCAATGAACTTCCATATCTCAGACGCCATAACTGATACTATATAGTTACAGTAGAGGCCAACAATGACACCGAGGCGATTAAACAGAACATTTTTTGTCTTAAAACGGCCAAAAGCAACAATGATGTCAAACTTCCATATCAAAGACACAATTACTGACACTCGGCTATATAGTCACAGTAGAGGCCTACCATGACACCAAGGCGATTAAACAGAATAATATTGTCTCCAAACGGTCAAAGAGCAATAATGACCTAAAGGTGGCAGTGATGCTTCAGTGATTTATTTATTGCATTGGTGTTTTACGCCGTATTCAAGAATATTTCAGTTATAATTATGCTGGTAACCTGCTGGTGGACGTGGGCTTCCTCCGGGCTAGGTCTGATTTCCTCCCACCATAATGCTGGCATACGTTGTTGCATAAGTGAAATATTCTTCAATACGGCGTATGACACCAATAAATATATGAATAAGGAAAATGTGCTCTCCAGGCCTCTAAAGGCAAAGCGCCAAGCCGACGAGGATATTTCATGCAGATTGGGATAGGACTTGAGTTTAATTTGACTCATCACCATATAAATGACATACATTGAGACGTACTTGCATGTGACAGGTAGATAGCTCGGCTGATCATACCCAACGGTTAAGCAAATGAGCGATCGACAGCGGAGAGTTAACCGCACCCTCACAGCTATATAGGGAGGTAACATTCCTCAGATCCACTCACTCAATTTGCCAGATCTGAACCACATGACATATCTCGCTCGAGCGACAAGAAGGTCTATTTAAAATGGTTTTAAAGCGGTTTTACTTGACCAATTGACAAATACATACTTTTTCCCCTACCCAAATCTCAATGGCAAGTCTCTGTACTCTTGTCGGGAATAACTATCAAATTCCCTTCATTATTTGATATCTATAATTCCTGCCTTTCAGCCGCGAGAAATCACACAGAATAAGTCTATGTTTGCTTCCAGCGAGTCGGATTTTTGCAGACACCTTCCTTCTGTATAGAGCTGCACATCCTGTAAACAGAGAGAATTCGTGCTATATAAGAGTATTTACAGAAGAAATTATGTTCATGAACTATCTGGCTTCCTCTCCGGCCGTACGTGTGAATTAAGGCCTGCCAGCAACCTGCGTATGAATGATCTGTTTTATAGTTACGCGCTACAAACTGAAGTGCCGCCATAAACATGACGTCGTTTTTGTTTTAACATGGAGCAATGAGCTTCAAGGCCGGTCAGCTCCTAAATAATGAAGGTTTGACCGCCGAAATTGTACAGTGTCTGTACTTCGGCAGGAGACATAAAATAAGTGGCGAGACCTCAACTCCAAGAGAATTAAGTGGAAGGTTGTATGACTCCACTGGTATAGCGACATCCAAATGTAGGAGCGACAGTGGAGTTCAAGCACGAAACGATGCGTTTTACGGCAACTTGGACCCTTTTGTGTACTTCGTCAGAGTTTTCCATTCTATAGAGGAGCAAATAGGCCGAATCGGCACTGGAGACGTGTCGCGAGATTAACGGTGTTTGGGCGAGACATGGGTGGGTGCTTTTGCGCAAAATAACGCTTTAAAAACATGATTTCCGGTGGTCTCTATGGAATACACATCTGACAGACACTATTCAGTGACCCCTTTTCGCTTTGTGTGAACAAAGTCCAGAAAAACAACGAAGAAAAATTGACTGAAAAGGTGTCGCGGAATTCGACTATAGTAAATCACTTTAGCGATAGCCTATTTTGCGTTAGTTTGCGAGATCACCTATCCATGTTTCGCCCAAACAGTTAATCTCGCGAGACGGCTCCAATGCGGATTCTGCTTATTCTGTATCATGTGTGAAGAGCATTCTTCAAGATACGATTTAATGGCTGCTTTCCATATCGCCAGTAAAGCCTAGAGAGAGAGAGAGAGAGAGAGAGAGAGAGAGATAGAGAGCGAACGGGAGGAGAGAGAGAGAGAGACGTATCTTTTCAATGTCAAAGTTTCTTTCCCGCTTCGTTACAGAAGATCGCTTAACCTTTCCCAATACTACTATCTGTTCGATCTCGTCATAGGCTAATCTAAACAGGACCATCCAATGAAATCTCTCAAAAAAGTTCTACTGTCTTTTTTAAATCGATTCTGCGTCATCATCTGGCCTGAAGTCTGCCTTCCACACTGTAAGACGGACACTTGTTTTGGTCGCAGCTATTCCTTCGCTATGGCACCTGATTATGCGAAAGTAATTACATGGTCACGTGGTTTACTGGCCATTTTGATTTTTTTTTTTAAACAAAAGCCGCTACAAATATTCTTGTGCAAATCTTCTCAGCCTAAAGAAAACAGTGCCAGACTGGGCCAGTTCTAAAAACTGTCTAAATTGATCAAACGAAAACATTTTCTAGATCTACTTGACATCTGGGTAATACATTTGCAAACAATATTTTATGACGTGTGTTTATTACGTTATGGCGGTAAAACCTTTCACAAATGCTTAACATTTTCCCCTATGTTTAACTTGGGGGCTTTTGTTAAAACAGCATGAAACATCTCCGCAGTTTACTGTGGGAAAGGGAGCAAACTTTGCAACAATGTATGCTTTGTTTGTTTTGTTGTTGATTACGAACAAAGATCAATGCTGCATTGTCTCCAAGCTGGTCTTTAATACTAGGCCCATGGTATATACCTAGCAGTCTCAAACTCAAATCCAGCGAATTCCTTTTCACTTTTCTTTCTTTGTGTTCTCCTTTTTATTACCATGATGTCAATATTGAAAAATCAGAAATGGTAAAAATGTAATAGGGTATTAATTTTAGTTAGCTTCTGTATTTGTTTTTGCATATACTTTAAATCCTTTGTTGTTAATGACAAGTTTCCCTTAGTAAAACCTACCTGCAACCCTGTTTCAGATTTTTTTTTTAAATTTTTTTGGCGATTAGACTAACCTGTTACCATTTTATACGACCGAGGGGAGATAACTGGACTCTGTTATATGAAATCTGTACTACCAGAATTGTCTGTCCTTGTTTCTCATCCGTACACGTTAATTCATCCGCTAGATGGCGCGTTAATGACGGAAGAAGACGGAAGATGACGATTTTATCCAATGATCGTTCGCCATATTTGTTAGCTTGCCAGATTGTAAATATATTTTGAGAGGGTGTATCTGAGGGAAATATTCTCATCCTCATCGTTGGAATCTAGGCTAATAGGCGCTACAAAAGGTATTCTTTCGGTGGGTCTGAGTGTTTGTGCGTCCTTGGGTCAGATCTCGACGAATAGAAGCGAAAGTCACATGCGCAGTTGTCTGCACCTTGGCTTGTTGACACTCACATGATGGTGGCTGGCTTGTCATTTTCATGCCACCCCGATCTTATATATCTAAGAGGGGTGTGGCGTTTGTGTCCTAATAGCTCATTTGCCCCACTCTCTTCTTATTTACTTGTCTGTTTGATAAATGTTAACGTGTTTGTGGAAACGACTCGTATTTGAATGTCCACCATGTGAAATTATGTATGCATGTGTTGATATTTATAAATACCCATGATTAACAGAATTTTTTATTTCACCTATATTTTATATCTTACCTTATAAGTTATATTTGCTAGTGTTGTGAAGGACTCAAATGGTTCATGGTGCTGTTTCATTGGGGATGGATTTTATTATTTCAGTTTCTTGAGCTACGCAAAGTCTTTCAGAGCCCTCCATGTCACAGCTTGGTAATATAAACACATGTATATAGTTTAACGGTTATCTACAGCCCACAGTGCTGGTATATGTCAAGAAACACACGAGTTTACATTATAGGTTTAATTATTGTTCATTTGAATGTGAATTGGTTTTTGATATGTTAGATATCCTGTTTACAAATATTAGTACTCCATAAAGCAGGTACATAGCTTTTTGCAAGAATGTCTGCCTGCAAGTGTTATACATCTGTACATCACTGCAAAGTTTGCATTCATTTGGATTAGTATCTAGTATCTACTATAGTTTGATTGGTGGTATAGTGGCGGTGTTGTAATAAGCCGAATCCTCATTGCAGCTGTGTCCAGAGATCGGGCTGGTTTGAACGAGACAGGATGGGGGTTCTTATTTCATTGAGGTGAACAATGTTGTTGTTGTTCAACTCGTGTTTTAGCATTAGTGCGCAAGATCCCTCATCTTGTCTCGTCCAAAACCAGTGTGATCTCTCACTATGACTGCGATGCCAATTCGGCTTATTGATGTCCAGTGTACTAGCAAAGGGGTCATGATTGGTGTCTAGTACAGATTGATGATTAGGTGATTAGGGGCTCTTCTAGCCACTTTCTCATCATGGTGACCACTTTGTGAAATATCGGGAAATCGAGTTTTAGACAAATTTTGTATTGAGTTGTCAGAAAATCGAGTTTTAGACAAATTTTGTATTGAGTTTTCAATCGAGTTTTCAATAAATCTTCACGATAAATGAGTTCCTGATTTTTTTCAAATTGAGTTTCTAAAAAGAAATTGGCTAGAAAAACACCTTGGTGAAAGTGTCATAATTTATGTCTAGTGTAGATTGATGGTTCATTATCGAAGCCTAGTAGAAACTGATATTTAGTTGGGGTGTCAAGATCGGTGTTTACTATACTAATGTTTAAATGATGCACTGAGATATCACTAAGTTGACGACAGTGGCCATTATAATAATGATGATGAGGTTTAAAAAAAGGTTAAATGTTCCTTTGTTTTTTTCAGGAAGGGTGTCTTTGGCTGAAAAAAATATCCATCACTTTTATAGCCATCAGATTGTTTCCCATTTACATGCATGCCTCCCATGTGGCTGTCCATGTATGTGTTACAGTCACCCAACTTGCTAGGGATGTTTTATCCAAGTGTCATGAGTATAGTATAGTGCTTTTCTTTGACTTTTTAAAATCACTGTTTAGGTCTATGATAAAGACCAACAAAGTTGATGGTTTGATCTTGAAACTACCTTGTGAAATTGAGAATATCGTCTCTCTTTTCTCTTAAACAGTTCCACCATTGGTTGATTTCTTTGCGTTTGTCTTGTTACATTGCAGATTGTGGGTTAATTTGGAACACTACTGATCGCCATGGCAGCAGGGCCATATAATTACTCTTACATCTTCAAGTATATCATCATAGGTGATATGGGAGTTGGCAAGTCGTGTCTGCTTCATCAGTTTACAGAGAAAAAATGTAAGTACCATAGGAGTGTGATTGGTTTAAGGTTGTAACATTGTATTGTGTGTGGCTGTTGAGGGTAGATAACTCTCTTTGGCCAGCAGTTTTTTGGTCAATAAGCTACATTCGCATTTCAGACAGCCACCATTTTTTTTGGTGAGAATCTCGCAGAATCGAGTGAAATGTCGCAGGACAACGGGAGCTGGGTGCTAAATTTGGTCAAGGGAATATCACTTAACCTAGCGGCGGCATGCTTACCATGTTTAATATCCTTATTATTACAACTCTAAAATCGCCTTCTCATTCACAATAATTCATAGCAAAAACAATGGAAATACCAAGTAAAAAGTGTTACTTCAAAACCATGTTGCTTTATTAGCCACAGAAACGTCAAACTTCAGAGGCCTCAGACGGGCACTCGTCTTTGACTGGGTACTGATTTAACCACGGCTACTCTGTCGTGGCAAGTGTTGAAGCGCGCAGCACGAAATGCTGGGAGTCTGACTTACTCCCAGGAAGTTTGTCAGTACGTCCCAGTTTTCTCCACCAGTACAGCTGGCTGATGTGTTACAAGTGATATATTCTTGAGTAAAACTATATGTCATGAAACAATAAATAAAGACTCAAGAAAAAATGGATTGCATCATGGAACAGACCGTTTTCAGACGAAAAAAAATTAGTCAAATCTGTTTTGTCAAAGGTACTATGAATGATTTTTACTACATATGCCTTGTTCTTTTTTTTTCAGTTATGGCAGACTGCCCACACACAATTGGTGTAGAGTTTGGAACCAGGTAAAACTTAACTTCATTGGTAAAGTAACCTTGCTGACTAGACGTACTAAAGAGTTTAAATCCGAGCTCCTGAATAACCACATATTTTGTTGTTAAATTTACTTGTTACCAGTAGATGTGTCTTGTGTTAAAGAGCTAATTTGGTGTCAAAACACCTGTGTCTTAAGTGCATGGCAAATTGATATAAACTGGGATAGTCTGAATTGCTTTCCTAAATTGTGAAAAGATTTTAGCCTATTAAAATCAATATTGTACGTTTCGTCAGAGTATATGGAAACAAAGTATTTCTGTCCCTTCCACTTGGCGTGGTGTGACGTCAAACATGAACACGACATTATCAATCGCTGATGTATTCCACAAATGACGCTGCCCTTTCAAACGCTCTTGACATCATCCCAGCATAAATGCCTTACTCAATGTCACATCTGCCTGATTTGATGTCATACAGGGAATATTACCATGTCACATCGGGAAAATTTTACAGACACAGCCAAAGATTTTGTTTTTCAAGGAATCTTTAGTTATGTGGGTTAAACAGTGTTATTCATCAAAATCCATTTGAAACATGGTGTTAGGCTTACTCTGTGGGATTTCTTTCATATCATTGTAATATTTGGACGCAGTTTGTATTCTAGAGTGGCACTTTAAGATACGCCTACGCTATGAGTAACAGCCAGCAACCTGCGGATGGTGGTGGCTCGTAAATTTCCTCCAGCTGCTCGTCATAAGGCGAGCTGTTCATCGATTATCGCCATAGGAATTTCTAGATATTGCTTTCAATTTGCTTACAGATACATATATAAATTCCAATCATTTTCCCAGTGCAGGTCTCTGTTTCGGTAGGCAGCTTTACTGAACCCACTGAGAAATATTCCGAAAGCCAGCATGTAACCTCGTTGAACGATGACCTAGTTAAATAGTTCGCGAGGCACGCGCATGCAAGTCGTTGCCATAGCAGATGGCAACCATTGTAAATTCTGCATCCACCGATGAAACGAAAACAACTCAGACTAACTTTTTTTGCAAAAGTAGGTGGTGGAGGGGAAAATGATTCCGCAAAAGAGCTGTAACATATTCGTAATGATAGCGAAAGACCAGAGCTCAAGATCACCGATGGCGATGAAAGCTGCAGCAATAACAACAACTCTCCAGTACAAACACGTCGGAATGAAACGACAGACGATGCAGACCATGCAGTGAGGAAAAAATTAACACCCAAGCGTCGTTTTAACTCTATATGGAAAAATGACACGCCATGACTCATTTTCAGCAGTACGAAAAACACAATGACCTGTTCACTGTGCCAAAAATATGAAGAGTCTCGAAAAGGAGTCCATAGTTTTGTTCATGGATCCAGCTGATTTACATTGGACACGATAGTGAAACATCAATCAAGTGACACACACAGATCCGCAGTGGCTGCAGACAAGACACCAAGATTAGCGACTGAATCTTCTTCTACTCCCATTTAACTTGGTCTGCAAGCCGTGAATGCAACAGAATTAGAAATGCATGAAAAACAATTTAGGAACAGCATTTTTTGTAGCTAAAACAGGGAGGCCATTCAGTGATTATCTGCAGCAGTGTGATGAGCTTCAGGGTGCAAATTTTAAGAGTACCTTCACAAGACATTATTGTAGCCACAACCAGTGTAAGAACTTTATTCATTACATATTTGACGTGTACGGAAGAGAGGTTGCATCAATTCTTGTAAGGAGTGAGTTTTTTTCACTGATAACTCATGACTCCACTCACCTTGGGGTTATTTAAGAGGAGGTACTGTACATCCGAGTTCTGGACAAGGACAGAACCATGTGTGAAGCTCTTAGTTTTTAAACGTGTAGAGAAAGCTGATGCACCTGGACTTTTGCATGTGAGCGTGGACTCCCTGAACTGTGACATGAATTTTCCAAATCGGCAAGAAAATTTTGTTAGAGACAAGGATCTGTCAGTGTGATATTATGCACATTCACATGTCTCATGACAGCATTTCCACATTTGACCCCAAACCCACTGTATTGGCATGGTGAAAAGATGGCAAACTGGGGCAAAATCGAAGGCTTACTTAAAAGTATGGAGCCAGCAAATTCAGCTCTCCCCGCTGCATGGACAAGTCTTCCGACTCTGATACTTAATGACATGGTTTATAGTTGAGAGATAGATCAAAACAAACATGTCTCCAGACTGAACTGATTCACTTCATTTTTTTAAGTTTAGGACTGTCACAACAGTATCGGTTGTTTCTTCCACAATTACCAGTGGACTTATTGGTTAAACTGTTAAGGTTAATGAGTTTTTAAATCCATTTATTTGTCAAGTTCCGTGCAGAATTATAACTTGAACTGGCACGTGTGTATCATGCAAAAGAGATGTATAAAAAGATTCTTTCTTTTTCAAATAAATTTTTCATGAACCTCTGAAAGGTTCTTAATTTATGGCTCCACCTTTTGGTATATGGCTCCTAACATTTCGATTTTTTAGGAGCCAAGGGCCCCTGGGGCTTTGAAGGGTATTTCAACCCCTGATGATTTATAACCTGTATTGTAACATCTCCTACACATATGTTCACGAGGTTTACCTTACCACTCTCCTTAGACCTCGAAGCAGTGCTGAAACACACAATACACATTTTGACATTAGCAAGCCGAGCTACAACTTTAAACTCCGTGGGACATTTTCTTTAGAAGTGTCCTGAGATGCACAAGTATTTCTGTATGATCTCCACATGAATTTTTAAATTTTATACCGTATTCACATTTGTAACACTTTTTTTACCAACATTTTCAAACTCCAAAAAACCTGGTGCCAGTTACATGGGTATATTAATTCGCGTTACGGTTTTCAACTGTGACCTGTGGACGGCTCATTAGCATAAAAGTTCAATCAGTCGTGCAGCGATTTAATAGAAGTCGCCAAAATCACAACAATAACACGCACGCATGAATCTTGGCCTTTGATTAATCATGATATCTGTTAAGTCAGTGATTTGGCAAGACAAAATGAAGATACAACTCTAGGTGAAATGGCCAGATAATTTGTCAAAGAAGAAAATTCAAACCTGACTCCTCTGTTGTCAGATTATTTTCTTGGTTTGCCCACTGTGACGACGTGGAGCATTTATGGCTCTAGTGCCTATCCTTGTAGGCATTCAGTGATATCCAGCTGGGCATGAAAAGAGCTAAATCTTCTAAATTACCACGTACAACTTCAGTCCATGCAGAGGTTTTTGTCTGTAATTCATCTCTGTAATGCATGTGACCTCAACAAAAACTGAGGTCATCCAATGTTGTTGTGTGTGTGAAATGTGTTACATTTCTTTTATAACATTGGGAAACATTATATCTGCCGTTAAAATACAGCAAACAATGAGTTCTGTTCATGAAATTATGAATATTTACAAATGATGCGATGACCTGGGCTCACTTTGAAACCATCATTTTTAAAAAGACGGAAATGACGAGACATTTTGACCTCTGCTTCCTCTGTTGAGTAACATTCACCAGTTTGTAGCTACTTGACCAGTTCGCACAGTCTCCTGACTCAGCATTTCATTTTCCAGGATAATCGAGGTTGCCGGTCAGAAGATTAAACTGCAGATATGGGACACGGCGGGCCAGGAGAGATTCCGAGCGGTGACGAGGAGTTATTACAGAGGGGCAGCCGGGGCGCTTATGGTCTACGATATCACCAGGTCAGCCAGCATCCACTCACTCAACCAGTCAGGCACGCTGGCAGTCAGTCAGCAGTCACATGAACCTTCACTTGCTTACACCAAATTTCCTTGCCTGCTTCTTTGAGTAGGGAAAAACATGATGAAGGCGACATTAATCAACTTCAAACAAACAAAACAAATTTACTTTGTGTGACCAGCTGAATCCAATTCCTGTATTGTATTACTCAGCTGTCTGGGGATTTCCTTTGCTCCATCAATGTGTCAACTTCAATTGGCCTCCACTGAATTACCTCCCTTGAAGTCACTCTCCCATATTTTTGGCACGTTTGTTCAAACCCTCTGTGGTCAGGTGGCACTTTGAAAGTGGCTGAGTTGAACGTATCTAAGTTAAAGCAAGATAAGGTGGCAGCACCTGTGTGAATGTGAATGACAACAAAATAAATTCATCTGCAAGGATGAGAACTTTGAAAAAATAGATGAATTCTTTCTTTTCTTCTGCATTTCCCGAAGCGATGTAAGAAAAAACTGCTCTGTAGTGATTTGCAGTGAACAGCTTTCTGTTCACAAAGTGCAAGGAGCAAGTTCTTGTATATTTGGAACCAATCCAAGATAACTTATCTCTTCTTATCATCGCTAGCCGTCGCTTGTGTATTTTGGGTTAAATGTATTTAGTGGGGAAAGAACTCTGCCAACAGCAGTGGAGTAGGGTACTTGTCAACTTTCTTCTTTCTCTTGTTGGACACTGTACAGTTAACAGCAATGTTTGTTAATGTACTTTGAGTGAAAAATGTGCTGTGTGATGTATCAAAAAGAGTTACATATTACCACCCTGAAATAAGCTACAAATTGCATATGTCATTCCGACTGTACTGACGAGGAACGTGAATCAGTACAGTCGATTTGTATATTACCAAAGTGCCCTTTACTTTAAGTTTCCCTTATGAACTGTTTTTTTGTCTTTCCAGGAGGAGTACATACAATCATTTAAGTAGCTGGTTAACAGATGCTAGAAATTTGACCAACCCCAATACTGTGAGTTGACATCTATTTTTTAGGCCGTCATTAAAAATATTTTTGTTATATCCTGACCAATTCTCCAACAAACGGCTCTACTGTTAAAGTTATTGGACTCCAGATGGAATTTGTTGATTTATTTTTCTCTCTATTTTAATTTCTTTTAAATCCTTATCTTTTTCCTTAGCAAGAATAAAAGAAAGATATTTCACTACTGACTGACCTTAATTTTTGTGACAATGTTGTGTTACCTGCAACAAAGAATTTCTCAAGGCTGCCCTGACAGGTAAACTTGGTACACCTTGTGTTGACAGCGTTTCAAATACTTCTAAATTAGTACGACAATCTTGGCAAACTGCAAAGTTGGCTTATGGTTTTATGTTTTTGTCTCTAGAAGGAGGTGTTGGAGAACTTTCTCCTGAATATGTACTTATTCAGCCCAGTTTAAAGAAGCAGAGCCCAAAATCAGTACATGTCCACATGCCCTGGACATGTTAAATTTCTTTTAGCTGTTGTAGTTGCCCATAGACATTTAGGTTTTTTTCAGTGATTGCCGGATGGGGAAGTTATCAAAAAAGATTAATTTTGACCATTGAGAAATTACAGTGTGTTTTCATATTTCTTCTGTTTTGTATAACAGGTTATATTTTTGATTGGTAATAAGTCAGACCTTGAGGCTCAGAGAGATGTAACATACGAAGAAGCTAAACAATTTGCAGAAGAAAATGGTAAGCTAATCTAATTTTCTACTGTTGTTTACGTCCAATTTACTATTTTTTCATCATTACACGTTTCACAGCGCCTGTTTCACCCACGTTGAAATATTGCCATATAAAACCCACTGTGTGGCAGAAATATCAGCAGACTTATAATGCCTAAAAGTGTTACGATAGGAAGGCAGCATATTTTTTTAATGCCGTGAGGTTACGCTAGTGTGAAGGAAGGCCTTGTACCATTGTTATGTCAAAAATTGATTGTTCTAAGTTACAATGTATTGGTTTCTGTTGTAATGTCGTGCTATCTTTAATGCGACGTCATTATGATTAGCCGGAAAAGGGACAATGGCGCCAACAAAAATGTCAAGGTCCGGAACATTTCTGTATATGTGTTAAAAGCCCTCACCTCCACTGATAGTGACATCGGTGGTTGGCATTGTGCGGGTGGACCCAAGATGGGCCTCTCTGCATCCAAAATGCCTGGTTTGTCCCCTACCTCCATCCCTCCCTCGGTTAAAACCCTTACCCCACCCACATCCTGTGAGCACTCATGCAGCATTACCAAGTGGTGATGCATCCTTCAGTGAAAGCTGATTTGTTAATCGTTGTAGAATGATGGGAATTCATTAAAGATTTCTTGTCTTTCAATTTTTGTGTTACCTGTGTAGATGCATTGTAAATTTCAGTTTTGCTTTTTGAATTTCAGGTTTGATGTTTCTAGAGTGCAGTGCCAAAACGTAAGTCTTATCAAGAGATAAGTCACTTTAGTAGAATAAGAGATAAGTCACTTTAGTAGAATAAGAGATTTGTCACTTTGGTAGAATAAGAGATTAGTCACTTTAGTATAATAAGAGATTTCACTTTAGTAGAATAAGAGATTAGTCACTTTAGTATAATAAGAGATTTCACTTTAGTAGAATAAGAGATTAGTCACTTTAGTAGAATGAGAGATTAGACACTTTCTTAAAAGTCTCCAGTTAATATACATGTATTTGTTGTCATTACCATGTTGCTTGGAGTGCTGTGTAACTTGTGCTTTACTCTGGGCAATTCCGTTTCCTTCACCACTATAAGGTGGATGACCAAATATTTGGCCGTTGATTGAGATGCACAAGTAATTTGTCATGATTCTCAGAGTTCTTTTGTTAGTAGAAAAGTGTCGTTAGGCTTGTTTGGAAGGTAGGATGATATTTTGGTGGAAAAATGTCAGTTGGAGTGCGAAAACTAATATTGATGGCATATGATGCGGCTAAACTCATTGACTACGATCCAAATATCCTTGATTAGGGTATTAAAGACATGTCAGTCAACCACTGTGTAGTTGAAATGCTTGTGTGCTGTCATCCTTTGCAACAAGTGTGGTGCCTCACAGAAAACAACAAAGAGTCCATCTTCATAAGAAGATCCCAAGGGTTGTGATCAAATCCAGCTCCTGTTGGCTTGAGTGCAGCTTTAGGTGTGGAGGTTTTTCAGTTAACTGACGACCAATGGTGATTTCCCGCTGCAACTGTTTTCCAAAGCTAATAAACTAAGTTGCCATTATATATATAAGTACATAAGTAAAATGTTCTTGAGGTGAAGGTTTTCATTCCGTGTTCTGTGGTTTTCACTCTACTCTGTTTGCATTTTCAGTGGTGAAAATGTAGAAGATGCGTTTTTAGACACGGCAAAGAAAATTTATCAAAATATTCAAGACGGAAGGTGAGTACTTGGCAGTTACGTCATCTTGATTATATCAAGCCAGATACTCCGTGTGTTGCTACGTGTTCAAGACTCCGTTTTCTGCCTTGATCAATCGACTAGACGAATCTGTTCCAATCCAAACTTGAAAAGCCACCATCGTTATCCAATCAGATACTTGCCTGCTCTGATTGGCGAAGAATTGATGCATATAGTAAATTTCAAACATGTCAATAAAAGGTACTGAAAGCTCTCAAACACGAGTTGACTGAGCCGTGAAGGTAGAATAGATCACACTATGTCTGGCTCGTGTAATGTTTTCCAGCACAGTATTGTACATAGAATTAAAACCTGCGTGGCCGCGGAAGGTTTAATTCAGAGTACAGAGGCTGGGGAATGTCCAGCCATCTCGCTGCGGCCATCTCGCTGCGGCCATCTGGCTGCGGCCATCTCGCTCCGGCCATCTCGCTCCGGCCATCTCGCTGTGGTCATCTCGCTCCGGCCATCTCGCTGTGGTCGTACGTCTTCAGTCACAGGATGACTTGTGGAATGATCAAGAGATTTCATCCTATTTTATTTCCATGATTGAAAGAAGTATTTTGACACAACGTCTTAAGATGACAGCAGACCAGCCTTTGTCTGTTTATGATAAAAGTGTCTGGCTTGATAAAATGAAGATGCAGTCATTACATTATTAAGTAGAAGACTTACATTAATTTATCATAATAATTTATCGGTTTTGCACATGTGGTGTTGGTGTCTCTTGGTGTTGGATTTAATGCCATAATGCCTCAGTCACCAAGGTTCTCAAAAAAACATTTGGATTAACACGACCTTCAAGAGAAAAGCCCTAACTCTTATATTTTGGGGGGATGCTTTGGATGAAATTTCTGTTTACATGTACTTATATTTTTCTCTTGATGTCAATTTCTTTAAAGTCCATGGTTTCATTAGCCAGAATAACAAATAACAAAAACAAAAAATTCTGTACCAACACACAAGTACTTTATTTATTGTGACATAGTTACCATAACAAAGAATTTTTTAAGGAGGCAATCTGGCCCTCTGTAAGTCCATGTCGGAAGTGACCTCATTTAACAAATTAACAGTGATTATCTGATTGGGCTAGCCAAAACCTCTGGTGATTGTCGCCTCCAGAGTTGGTGTTACTGGACTCAAAGACTATTTTGTTGTTGTTGCTTCGCCAATAACCAGTAACGATGAACATGATTGCCTGAACATTCTCACAGCTTATCTGTGATTCATAATCAAAAATTTGATGGAAAAGTTGTTTTAGTATCTTACCAGACTGCTGACTCAGACGATGTTTGAATCTAGCTTGGGAAGATCCAACAGTGGGTTTCGAGTCAAGATTGGTCAGATTGTCCAGTCCTCGGTGAAGGGACATGGTTTACTCAGGTCTCCTCCTCCCAGGAACCTGATGGCTATAGTGTATCTTTAAAGTGAAACATTTTTGAGTACAGCAGTAGACAAATTTAATAGGCAAATCGGTAGATTACTCCACCCATAAAACTGACAACGGTCGTGTGTGTTAAAACCTCTTCAGTGCAGATTTCAGCACGAATTAAGAAAATAAAGACGTAGAACTGCTGGTGCTGAGCAGTGTTATCTTTGTATTGAGTTATCCCCCTTGTTTCAGTCTCGACCTCAACGCTGCGGAATCGGGTGTGCAGCACAAACCCACTACTCCTCGAAACGCGTTGAACACTGACCAGACCCCATCTAAAGAGGGATGTGCCTGTTAGACCCTCACCTACACCAACAGGAAGCTAATAAACGCACCATGTGATTGTTGGGACTTGTCACTCCCCCTCAGGCTACCCAGAAATGCACTCGTCTAGAATTGCCATGATGGATGAACTGTGTGAGAGGATCGGCTCCATAAGCAACAAAGAGGGGTGATAGACAAATGCATATTTTCATGCAGTTGAGTAGATTTATGACATGGGTGAAAACAAAAAATGGTCCATTCCATATCCCTCAATTATTTTTTAGTTTTTTTTGTCCTGTTGTTTTTTTTTCTTTGTACAGGTAATTTGTTGTAAGCATTGTACATATAGGACACCTTCTGAGTAACCCCCCTTTATGAAACATAGGAGGCCGTTTGTTGTATTATTGTATAGTTGTTCGTATTAATAGCCACGAGTGGTTTGGGATAATCAATAAACAACACACGCCCTTGTATTTTATCCTCTTATCTCAGATCAGATTCCTCAATGTCGGTTTCATTCGTAGGGAAACCGCTCTGTAACTAAATTTTCACTTTTGACTTTTTCAGTCAGCCAACAGTGCGTAAAAGTTTTTGAGTTAAGTATTCATGCTTAACATGTAAGATGTCCGTGTTTGCTTTGATCATATAATTTTAGCTGCTTTTAGGTCCCTGTATGTTTTGCCTTAAAACTACGAATTAAAAGGCAACATGTAAAGATGCTTCCCATTGCTAATGTCATGCATGTTGGTCAAGTCCTCAGCTTCAAAGGCTTTTAAACAGTAGCCATATGTTGTAATAAAATTGCATGCTAGAAGTCGCATAAATTTTCATGAAGTGTAAGCAATACAAGTTGATTTAGACCAGTGTTTTGCTCATTATAGAATTTGTTTTGTTATGTTTTTATTTGTTTGTTTGTTTTTTTTTTCACATTTCTCTCCTCACATCAATAGCTTGGGCCAAGATGATCAAGACTGTGCAAAAACATATATTCAGGTCATGATAACCTTACCAAAATATCTTCAAGAAATTTCACATCAAATTCCTTGTGACTGTTTTTTTTCCTGACTACATACACACAGTTTGGTTATGCCAGCCAACTTGTTGCTGGGATAGTTCCTGAAATGAATCCATGGAATCGAAACAGCTTCAAATTCAAGATCAGCCAATGAAATGTGTTGTACTTTGTATGCATTGTTTTCATCGCAGGAAGTAACATTACTGTTACCTTGGGGCTTGATTCACCTAACAATTTATGTAATCAATTCAAGACCGTCGGAAATTGCCCAAACTGTGACCTCAAGAGTTTGTTTCCTAGTTTCGCCCAACCGACATGAAAGCTGACCCAGTTATTTGGCTATCTTTCTTTCCATGGATTACAAATGTTCCCATATAATGAATCAGAATATGTGTTGGTGTCGTTAATGCAAAAAGAACCCAAAGTTAGTTTTCCTGTTTTGGGGGGTTTTTTTTCTTCAACCTGCGATAGTACTGTATATTTATTTGTACAACATTACCAGAGGTCATTGACATACTAAATGTACAATTTTCATGAATGTCCATATATATATTTATGTACATAATATAACAAAAAAAAAAGTCAATAACATTTCTCCTGATACACGAAGTTGATATACATACAGTTATATTATTCAGTTTTAATCACCTGTGAGGAGTTGTTTGTGTTGAAAAGTCCGTGCAGATTTGTTGTTGGGAAATGGCAGACACAGTAAGTGTCGGCAAATTATGCTGTCTTCTACATATATTTGTAGGCTACATATATATATGTCCTGCAGTCTTGCGTAGATCATTTTTAGCTACGTGTATATGTATGCTGATCCATTTAGATTGAATTCAATTATTTTCTAATTTCTGATGTTCTGTTCATGAGCAATGACTCTCGCCATATGGAAAAATGTTCCGCTAAAAGATTCTCCCAATTATATTATGAAAACGATATCGGTGTAAGATACCTTGCTTGCCAAGTTTTTGGCTGACTTGATTTATTCGCCAGTGTGAAGAAAAGTTTGTAGGCTTGCATGTGTATATGTCTTTCAGCGAATGCATTTGACAAAGGTCATGTACTAAAAAGTACCATTTCAGACGTGGGGGATAATTGCATGTCAGAGTCATGTCAGGTATACAGAGAGGAAATGTGTGCATGAAAATCTCCAGAAATTGAAGAGGACTTGAATTGTTAGGCAAGACCACCAGGGAGTGAAAATACTTTGTGATACATGATCAAAAGATACAAAAATGCATTGTAATTCGAACCATGAAGGTATAATGCACCATATTTAAGTTTGACCTTGATCTTTGTATATAAATGAAGGTATTACCAAAAAAAACACAAAGTATGCATTTGTGTTTAGGCCCTGAAGGTATAAAACACAGAACATAAATTTGGGCTTGACAAATATGTTCAGTGATCAGTGGATGATTACTTTGCGCTTCCCATGTCTTTGTCGATAGGTTGGTTGCTGTGGTAATACATTCAAAATGTATGACATTGCTTGATTATTCAAAAAGAATTTGTCTTGAAATTTTTGACGACAATTGAAAAATTTACGACATACGTTCAAAAGCATGTGCTGATACAGTTTGTTTAAAACTGTGGAAATTGGAAATGCATTATTATTATCTGCCTAAACAGTATGGTAAAATGAGTGGTTTTGCTAAATACTTTTTTACCGTTATCCATTAACTTTTTGGGGCGTGGCAACATTTTGTGTATTAAGGGATATATTGAGTGAATGGGTACATATCTAAGATCTATTGTTACACCAAGTTCTAATGTAAACTACTTCGTGGGTTTGCCAAATCTGCATAATAATAAAGCCAGCGTTATGTTAACATACATGTTGATGAGCTGCTGGTTTAACGAAATAATGATATTTGATTATCAGATAATGTGCCATCTCTTAGCAAAAAAATCGCAGAGCCGTGTGTGTGAAGGAAGTGATGAGAATTCTGGGTGTTACCATCTTGTGAAAGTTTGGAAAGGGTATATAACCATGGAATGGAACAGAGTTATCTTTCCTGATAATTTGTGCCTAGATCTGCATGTATGAGAGTTTTAGGCCTACAGCTTGGGAGAATAAAGAAATCATTGTAAGGCACGTGTATTTTTGTCACAGCATGGTGTTTGATCTTGTACTAAAGAACACAAATTGATTTTATTTTTGTTTCTTTCAAAAACGAGTTTTTCAATAGACTGCTGTCGCTTTTATTTGTATGATAGTGATGAAAAGCACTCTGTGGTGGTTTTATAAATTTTTTGTGTGGGGGGAATTTATTACAAACAAATAATTAGAAATGATATCTCCGACAGTTATTTCCATTTCTTCTTAGTATGTCTCCCCCTCCATTCCCCCACCCCCCACAAACATTGCAGTAAAATAAGCCCTGCTTGGCACTTAAGGCGCTTAAATGCTTTCTAGTCGTCATCCGAAGTGCTAATGTCTTGTGCTTACAAACTATTTTTGTGCTTGTATGTAAAGTAGTTCGAATAAATAATTGGTTCAGCATAAATTAAAGGGAATACTGAATGCCTACAGACTAAACCCCTCTCGCTGAAAAAAAACCCCTTATCCAAAAGGCAATTGCAAATTACCTTGACCAATTAAGAGATCTTTTTTGTAAGAATTTTTAAAACTCCCCTTATCCTAATGCAACTGCCAACTGTCTTGACAGTTTGTCACCATCACTTTATGGTTTGCCAGACTAAGGGGCTTCTTGTAATGATACATGGGATCCTCTTGCACAAAACTACTCTTTTTATGGCAGTCCGTAACTGCTATTACAGTTTGTCTTTGAAACTCAGTTAGCCAGAGTTGTTAAGGTTTCCTTAGGGTAACAGGGGCTTTGTGTTGGCATGTACAGCGCCGTCATGGAAAGGCTACCTTAGTGAAGTGCAATTGGGCAGAAAAGTTGAACAGTGAAGTACTTGTGTATTTCTTCATGGATACTTGTGTACACACATGATTTGGTTACTATCAGAATCTAGGTGAGCCATGGAAAATTAAGCCTTTAGCATTGGAGTGATTAGCAGATCTAGGATCGAGATCTCTTCATTGGTTTCCATGTGGCCTGAGTGTTACATAGTCAAATTACATTCATTGTCTTGAGAAGTTGTCAGAGGTTTTCACAAATTTGTGAGTAAGCCTGGTCTGTAGGCATCCAGGTGATATTATGATTTATATTAGTCTAAATCACGCTTATCCTGTATTCACCTCAGATTGGAGAACTCATGCGTCTGTACAATACTTTGACCATATGTCAACTTGTAACATGTGAATAAATCAATAATAACAGTTCAGAAATGATCAGTTGTTTGTGTCCTGGTGACAGTGTATGCTGGTAGAGAATCTCTTCTAGAGATCGGGGTAAAAGTACCTTAACCAAAAGCCCTGTTTCTGTGCTCCCAGTACTTTGTTACTGTGTTCCTAGTATTTTGTTACTGTGTTCCTAGTTCCTAGTATTTTGTTACTGTGTTAAAGGTCTCCAGTAGTTTGTTACTGTGTTCCCAGTACTTGGTATTGACCCAACAATTATCCTCTACTTCAGGCAGATTTGATGGACAATTCTAGCAGACTGGTGTTCAGTCACTGAGTCACAAGGTGTTGGGTCAATACTAGTAGTCACCCCATCACAGCTGGTATACTGCCAACACAGCTGTAAACCCTAACCATACAGCGATTACAGGGGTACCTCCGTGGCTCAGTTCATTAGTGTGCTAACACAGCAAAATGACCCAGGAGCCTCCCACCAATGTGGTCGCTGCCCAGCTCATGCTGGCTTCCTCTTCGGGCATATGTGAGAAGGTCTGCCAGCAAGCTGCTGATGGTCACGGTTTCCTCCCACCATAATGTTGGCCACCGTCTTATAAGTAAAACATTCTCGAGTCCAGCGTAAAACACCAATCGAATAAATACAAAAACACGGTGTTTACATCAATGCAGGCGCTGTGAGTTCAACTCCTGCTCTGGCTGGGTTCCTCTCTGCTCATAACAGGGAAGATCTGCCAACAACCTGAGGCTTTATTTGGTTTCCTATTACATAATGCTGGCCACAGCTGTATTGGAGTTGTTCTTTTCCAGTGGCCTCCTGCATGACGTCACTACCTTAAAGCTTAGTATCAGCCTCATTAAAATCAGATCATGAAGCTGTTATGCTAAGATGGTGTATGCCAGCCAGAACTAAGCATCAGATTTTAATGAGGTTGGAATAAATATCTGCTTTTGTATAAAATAACAGGCCATGCTAGTAGTAAGTGCTGAATGAGGTTGTGTTCAAATCCTTTGTTTCCAACAGAAGTTTCTCAGGTGAGATGTTCAGTATTTGTTTGCCTAGGGTCCAAACATAATTACAACTTAATTTTAAATTATGGTCACATGTGTTACCGGTAAATACAATTTTGGTTCAGCCTGAAGGCTGAACCAAAAACATGTGTAAGACTCTAGAAATTGTCAATTTTCAAACTTATTTATTTGATTGGTGTTTCCTGCCATACTCAAGAATATTTCCCTTATACCACAGTGGCCAGCATTATGGTGGGAGGAAGCTGCGCAGAGCCCAGGGAAAATGACGACCATTCGCAGGTTGCTGGTGGATCTTCCTACATATGGCCGAAGAGGAAGCTAACATAAGCTGGGCTTCAACTCTCAGTAACCGCACAGGTGGGAGGCACCTGGATCATTATGTCGCTCTGGCGTGCTAACACCCTCAGCCACAGAGGCTCCAGTTTCAAAGTTCTTAGCTTGGTTCTCAACATAAGCGTATAGGCAGAATAAGTGTAAGCTGCTCATATTACCATTTGCATGGTGTAAGCGTTCGTATTAGACCGTATTAGTCTTACACCAACATCGGTGCGTAGCTCTGTGTCACATGAGGAAAATATTGTCAGTGAATTGCCAAAGGTCAATGGTTTACATCAGGCAATCTGGTTTCTGACACCCACATAGCTGACCACCAGCTATAGAAGAATTCTCAAGTGTGTCATTAAGCAACCATGAAATAAATAAAACGAACCAGTTTCGAAATCGGACACAAGATCTGGAATTTCAAAATTAGCTTTGTTATTTCAAGTAAAGGATAAATTATATCACAGTAAAAATGCAATTTTTTTACGATATGTACTAGACCCATGATCAAATGCTTTTACATAGGTTTACACACACTGATAAACTATATAACGTAATATCTGCAACAATGAAAATTTTCTTCTTTCATGAGTTTTAAAATACACAGTAGTATACATCAATAAATTTATTACAACACAATGGTCCCGTTTTTCGGTGAGAGAGATATATAACTAAGTGTCATTACCCACACCTGGAAAATGGGTAATTACACAACGAACATTAGCCTATTTCACTATGCAAATAACTGAGTCAACATAGGAAATGCAGTTTTGAGATTAAAGAACATTTTTATACATGTATATTTTGACATGTCTTGGAGACACATAAGAATTAATTTCCACCAGACAGGACAACCATGTTAGTAAACTGTCCCATTACCCAAGGAAGAGTTCTTACATCTTAAAGATGTTAGTTTTCCAAACCTGAATTCATATTTAAAACCACAAGCCAAAAAATTTCTACACTCCTACAAGGTTACAACAATGTCACAGACTTTTACACATTGCAATCAAAGCCCAGCTTCTGACAATATCGCAGATGCCTGACAATATCGCAGACGCCTGACAATTACTGTAAATGACATAAAATTTGGCCCCAAAAAGTGCATATTTAGAGACAAATAAATACCTTGAAATATTACTTTTGGAGGTGGATCTTACATTTTTCTACTAGGGTATCATCCTACCTTCAAAACAAACCTCAAATCACCTTTCTACAATCAACCTAAACCTCCGAATTAGAAAAAAGGAGCAACTTTGTCATGGATTTATATACTTATTTGATTGGTTTTTATGCCGCACTCAAGAATATTTCACTTATACAACGGCGGCCAGCATTAAGGTGAGAGGAAACTGGGCAGAGCCCTGGGGAAACCCACGACCATCAGCAGGCTTGACAGACCTTCCCACATACAGCTGGAAACTTTGTCATGGACAAAATTTTAGGCCATTTGGGGTAAATATGAGCCTAACACATGTATAGAGAGAGAGTAGCTCAAGCAGGTTCTGCAGTGTCTATACATGAGCCCAAAGTGTCTGTGACAAACTGGTCCAAGGCTCAACTATAAACATTCCTGATTTTCAAGGCCTGGAAAAGTTACTTTCAAAGGCCTATATGAATATGCCAAAGCATTTTATGTACCAGAGATCAGTTTCATGAAGCATGCTTCGTATTAGGTAAGCCTTAACTAAGTGCACTTCACATATCTACAATGTACATTGTCAAGGGCTTACTTGGCTAAGTCTGTTTCATGAAATCTGGACCTGGTTTGATGAAGCAAACTTAGCTACGGGCTATTTAACACTAAGATCGCTTCAGGAACGAGTACAGATCTTTCATCCATGCTTTTGTAGCATGTGCAAAAAGTTTATTTCATTCAAGGGGAGCTACTTTAGAAAACTTATACGCCAGTTCTCTCCCCTGATAGATGGCCTTCCCAAATATATCAAACAGCTCATCAGGTCATATGCACAAATCAGGCAGCCTTCTTATAAAGCAACTAAACGAATTTTCACAGAACAATCAAAAAGAATATTTTTTGCAAAATCTTAAGTTATGGTCCCACAATTTCGCAAAACTTAGTTTGTGACAATAATCTTAGATCTAAAAATTTCTGGAAAAATTGAATTGCTGACAGATTATTAATTCTTCATTATTGTTCTTCATTTCAAATCAGTGTAATTCCAAATCCTACACTTTCTCCATATTTACGTTTGTACGTTTATTTATGTTTTCTATATTTTTCCATAGTTATTAGGTGCTACCAAAATTATCTAAAGGCCTATTACAAAGGAACGAAGTTAACTACCTGTGTCACTTTTTTCTGCCTTTTAACACATCTACAAGATCAAGTTCACAAATAAATAAAAAAAACTGGTCAAAGTACTGGCCTATTTCTGAAATGCTGTACTGGAACCAATCTAGCCAATATAGTAATCTTAATACAAAGAAGCCGTTGATTCCAAAATCTGTCTCTTTCTGCACATTACAGAGGCTGCCAAAAAGGCCACATGGAAAATTTGTGTGTTTCTCGTTACCCTTGGTCCCAACTTTATTTGCAGCATTGACTTTTATTGTTTATTATTTTTCTAGCTTCGGTGAGTAGTGTGTTTGTTGTGGTCAGTGTGGTGTGTGCAGCCCTTTCCCAACAAACAGATTTTTCACAACTTTTAAACCTAGCTTTCCTCAAAAGTGACCTGTTTTTTATTCCTTCCATAACTTAGTGTCGTTTTTAAATTTTCTCGCCTGCCAAATCTTTTTCATGTGATGGGAAATTCATTTTTAGGATACGGCCTAATAATTACTGGGATATATTACAAATGGAAATGGCCCAGATATGGCTCCAGTATACTTATACACACAGAGGCAGGAACCCAGAATTGTAATAAGACATAATACTGACAAATTCCAATGAGAAATCCTGCCACCACATCCAGTATATGATGACGTCCCAGTGCCACCCTGGAGATGCTAACGCTGCCTGACCACACCCACATGAGGCAACACCAGGGAGACCCCGGGGGAAAAACCTTCTCCACAAACAACCACAACAACATGGCTGCTCTGCTGGCATGGCCTGACGGGAAGGAGTAATTGTCCACGGATATCGTAGCGAACATGTCCATCTGATTGTGAGCAGGGCGTGCGCGGCGAACTATTAGTTTGGTCAGCCCAACTACTGTGATGTCCAAGAATAAACCTGATAATAAATACATGAATAGATAAATAAATAAATGAAAAATTATGAATCCATATTAAGATGCGCCGATAAGTCATTTTACAATATATTCATTCTTGTACAGTGAAAACCAATCTGAGAGCACATAAATGTAAAAAGTTTCAAATACATATCTAAATTACAGCAAAACAACCTTCACAATGTCAAGGTATGTTTTTCACGTCACTACAGAAGACCCCTTGAAGTCATATTGCTGACATCAGTTCGACCTAGTTACAGGTTAGTCCAACATGGTTCATCCAATGAATCTCTCAGTATGTCCTGCTTTGCTTTCAAACTGATGATGCAGGATCATGTGATCTGCAGAGTAGGAAGAATGCATCAAACCATGCTGGGAAAACTGGAACACCAGTGGCCATGTCAAAAGTCATAACTGAGGTACTGTTCATTAATATGATTATAAAATTCTCTCGTGCTGCCGACTCGGGATCTGAAGGTGCCCTGGCTTTTAAGCTTATGAGGGATTGACCAGTCAGCTTTTTGTAAGCTGTGACATAAACGTTCTGAGTCACCTGTCAATGTAACATGTAATAACACAGGGACAGCACACTGTTTTACTGTTAAATGTTTTAATTTTACATGCTACAAGTACATGGGTGAACAACACTGCAAAGTATTCCATACTATTTCGTTGTTTCTTGATCATTTCATTATATAAATTGACATATGTACACTAATGTTACAAACACCACTCCAGCAGCTTCCTACAGGCTCAGGTGACAAGAGTGTTCCATGCTTGGAACAATTACGTCACAGCCCAGACAGAATGGCTACACTTCGTGTTTCATGTGGTCTGATCTAAACTTCATGGCAATATAATTACAAACTGATAAAACTGAAAAGGAATACATTGGATTTGAACCCGAGACTGCTATGTATAATATACAATGGGCCTAGCACTACAGACCACAGGAAAGGCAGCTTTGATCCTTTGCTCATAGCCGATAACAAAAGGCAGAGGGGTTACACTGTTGCAAGGTTTCCACGGTAAACTGCAGTGATTGGTTTCATATGGCGACCCCTATTAGTAAACATAGATGTCGGGCACAGAGGTTGGAGTGATATAAGCTTCAAAGGATATTCACTGGGCTGATACATATCCCGGGAATATCAAGACGAGGCTTTATCTATATGCCATTGGCTTAACCTTGGTAAAGATTCATGTCATGTTGCATGAAGCTCCAGTTTTATTCAAATGGGAGGGTTGTGAAAAATTTTGGTTGGTATTTTAGTTATATCTTGAAAACTATACAATGAATGAAAATAATTCTTGCATATTTGTAACCCTGCCCTCAAGGAACACCAGGCAGTGTTTGGTTAATTGTTTTAAGCAGTTTTTAGAGTTGACCTAACTTTAGCAGATAGTTCTAGCCTAATTATCATAAAAACATGAAAATTTGTATAATATCAGCAGGGTGATCCACCATAAAACACCACATGAAATTTCATCCAGATGCATTCAGCCATTTTGGAGAAGATTTCTTAAGCTTAAAAACAAAATTCAAGATGGCTGTTACACCAAGTGACTAGCCAAAGAGCACAAGACGTCGAAGGTTGTAGCAAATATTCATTATCCAGACTGCAAAGTTTGGCTTTTCCATCTTAGTGGTTTTGGAGATATTGCAATTTTTATAGTCTGACAAGGAAAAATAATGATAATCCAAACGATTTCAAGAGGTGTCCTGCCAGAATGGCGTGGACCCCTCATAATCCGAAGGATTTCAAGAGATGTCCCGCCAGGGTGGCGTGGACCCCTATTTACCACACTAAGCGCTTAGACACTGACACGTTTCCAGTTCTACTTTAGATTTGTATATATATACACCAATTTATAAACACTGTCTATCTAGCACTGTTATGAATCTTGCCAGCTTTTGTATAATCATATTCATACAGATTACATAATCAACTGCGTGGGTGAATGAGCAATGCAACACCCTTCATCAAAACTTTGAGATTTTCTTACACGGGTCAACAAACAAATTAACAACTCCACAGACCACAGCCACACATGCCTGTGGAGTTACATGGTAATGACATTGGAACTCTGAACAGCAACTTGAGGCAGCTGCAACTGTGCAGAAAAACTGTTTTTGATGTGGTTGTCATGATCACAGAACAGAAACTGTGGTGTTCAGCCGTAGGCTATTATTCTGAGTTACATGACATTGATTAAAATTAGCACCTGGTGTTTTACATGGTATACATGTGACTATTTTCACTCCCTATTACTCCTGTTTGTAGAGTTCTGTGTTGGCAAATAAAATCTGACATAATCAGTCTTCAGCTGATTTTGCAAGAGTTGGATTTCAGCATGTGCTCTTATCAAATGCAATGGCTGTACATATCTGTACACATAATAACTATATCATATCACATGGTCTAACTCTTGATAACCTGTGCCGACAAAGCACAAATTACAATAATAATGTAATATTTAAGAGTCAATTTATTTGACCAGGGTTAAAATTTTTCCAGAGCCATTCTTATTTCATTTACTCAAGTCATTATTTAACACCAAATCATTCTCATGAAGGTTTCATTTACAGGACAGCCATAAGTTTCAATGGTGGAGGAAACCAGACTGCTCAGGGGTAACCACCGGCGAGTTACTGACAAACTTTTCCATGCATAATGAATAAAAATGCACACTGTATCGGTGGAAGACAAGTGGTCTTCAATGATGGTTGGACTCTGCAAACAGCCACACGGGCATTCTTGACGGCTTATTAATTTTCGCCAAGACCCCTACAGCATGAACAGAGGAATCTACAAATTCCCTGTACAAGACCACACTTGAAAATGGCCATTCTTGAAAGGCAGTGCCATAGTATAACTGCTAAGCAAATTTTCTTCATATTCATAATCGTACATTAAATGTGGCAGAAACTAGACTACTAACCTATTAATAAGTTCATCAAAAATTCAATATTTTCAGGTCTGTATGCCATCATCAGTCCAGCTATCGTGCAAAGATACCAGGGAATACCGTGACATGATATCTCCAGTAGTTTCATGACGGGCCTGAAGCGTCCGTAGCCAGAGTCCACCACGGCACAGATGCTCAGCTGTTTTGTGTAGTGCTCGTCCAGACACAAAATTTTGTTCCACAGGGACTTGCCACTGGACATTATGTCTGCCACTTCACCGTCTTCTTTCAGAAGAGGTTTAGTATTATCGTCTCCCCCCGCCATTTTCTCCTATGTTGAACTTGCCTTCGTGTAAAAATTACAAATGATATATAAACTGAATAACTTTCAGTATTAAAGTGTCAACGGACCTTGGTGACAGCTGAAGAATAAACTGGTTGTTGTTGTTTAAATTTCAACCAGGCCTGACATTCGGATGTTCTCGGCAAATATCCCCTTGCAGTTCGTTAAGAAAACATGCACGTCTTTTTCTTTCACATGCACTTTCGCAGCAGATTAACTCTTTGCATCACTTACGGAATTTCACTTTTTGCCAAACTGCAAACATGATATCCAAAGGTCATTTTCCTTTTCGATTCTGCCCTCGCCTGGTCAGAGGGACTTCTGGGATAGACTGTACCCTTTGACAAGGACGTGTTGACAGTTCGTCGGTCACGTGACATGGGGCCTAACCTGCTTTTTTCCCCCTTTTTATTTCTTTTTTAATTCACCACATTTCATCCGGAAATAGCATGTGGCCGAGAACTAGGGTAAATGAGCTCATACTGCCTCAGACTTCCGCCGATGGTTAGCTGGCCGACTCACCATGACGAAGCCGGAGCTCTTGAATCGACCAGTCACTCCTGGCGGAGTAAACACTAAGCACGTGGGAACGTGGTCGCCTCGCGCCGTGACGTAACAATCGGCTTGTCAATATCTGTCCATCACCACTACACACAGAAACCAGGTACACGAGGAAAGACAGGGCGACTAAACATCGGCAGTCGTAAGTACACTCGGTCGTTAATGACTTACGCAGAGACTTTATTATTTATTTATAGGCGATAATTAATACCCTGGATACAGTTTACTAAACATCTGAGCTCATTATTCTGGGAAACATTAAAAAAGTGTTCTTCTTCGAAAAGCCAGCTTATTGTGAGTCTATATATGTACCTATTTTCCCATCACACATCAATAGACAGGCACTTTTTGTTTCTATATGTGTATTATATTTCGTCCTTTTATATGTTACAGAGAGATATGAGCTTAGCACAAACTGGCCAGGATGTGTTAGACTATGGGAATAGCCAGTAGCCGTTCTGGAAAACAGTATCCATCCATTCCTGCTGAAATGTCGCCCGTTCAAGATATTTATAGGAAGGTCCGAATAAATAATGTGTCGGCAAAAATTGATAATGCACCAACGAAATTAGATGAGACTTCCCCAACTGTTCTCAAATATAGGACACCGGATTTCAGGTGAGTTAAATTTATATGTAATACCGGTACAGCCATATGTCAGTGTTTGTCTCACTTTTAAATCTCATCATTCGGACATTAACAACTTATTATACAGGCTGGCGTATATACAAGTATGTAGTGTACGGATACACGTATCCTGATGTAGGAATACTATAACGATATAGGATACAACATTACTTTAATGTTGTATACATTTTTCAGTATCAAAACTACTGTATATATATATTGTGTGTGTGAAATATGATATTTATGCTACTCGTTGACATGGGGTGACAAATGACAATGTGTATGTATACTAGATAGTTATTACTAGCCTCTATATGATGGTCGCTAAATATGTGAATTTATTTTTTTGCAAAGTAAGCAAGTATACACAGTGAACTCCCAAACTCCTATAACAGAGCTATAATCGCACGCTCTGCACTTAAATGACACGCTAAAATGCCGTGTTGGCCCTATAGGCTTTGTTTTGTTCCTCGCCAATCATATTACTTCATAGCCGTTGATGATTTCTAGGAGGACTGGGGATGGGCCGAGGGAGTGAGGGGGGGGGGGGGCTCACGTATCCACAGTCCTGTGGGAATTTTTAGCCACAGTGAAGTGATTAAAACTAAAACTCCTAGCCTCACTAATGTCACAGTGATTATGCATTGTCATATTTTATATCGGAAATTGAAAGGAGAAAGATATATAATCCTCTGCATGCAGACCCACTGTAACTGACATCAGATCAAAAATATCAGAGCATAGCATATATATACGTACATAACTCCTAATGTTTTCATGGGCCTGCAGCGGTTTATCTTTTCCTTGAAAGATCATAGTCTCTATATATAGATAGCTGTAAGCGGTGATTATATATACTTTCTGTTTACATACACATATTCTAAGAACACAATAAACCGGGAAATTTCTCTGCGCATCGCGACATAAGATAAGGGGGCTGTGGACTTTATGGTTTATAACATGTGACGCGGAAGTGACAGCATGTAGATGCAAAGTGTAATACGCTGTGTCTTCCCCTCTACTTTACGTTGTAAATGTCACCACGTGGTGCGTCATAGACACCTGCATGGGAGACACCCTTTTTTCCCTCACATATGCAGTGAATAGGCGCTCAAAATCAGATAATAAAAAAAAAGGTCTAGACAAGGTTATAGGCACAAGAAGGACAAACATGTATACATCTGCAGACAAAATATTTATTTCAGATCGAATGTGTGGCAGCTTGAACGTAAGCCACTAATATCAGCAAGTACATATCTCACCATAGCTATGATTGGTACCCACATAGATCTCATTCTTATGGAAACCGATGATGGACCTCGACCTTTCTAATATAGACTCAGATAGCGAGGTAGAAAGAAAGCGAGACAGAGCTATGCGAGACAGCGAGGGTAGCATGAGTAAGATAACATTGCAACATCGTTGCCTCCCATCGCTACCAAGTTACGTCGCTTCGCTATACCTAGTTATCTTGCTTCGCTACCTCGTTATACATGGCCTTGTATTAAGAAGGTTTGTCGACCTCCGTACGTTCTAAAGCCCATCCAGACTCCTACCCACTTTGGACCCATGCAACTCATTATAATCCCCAAAGGGCCCCAATGTATATACGTATATGCTATATTGTAATTCTGCTAAATATTTAAGATATATATGACTTTATCACCCGGCCTGTAATAAATCACAGTTAACTTTTATCACCTCTTTTTTTATCAGTAAATTTATTTTAATCTTAATAACCCATCCTTATCTTTATCTTAACAATCGGGCATAAAAACAAATTAAAAGGACTGTCTTTTATTCTTTTCGCAATTAGAACAGTATATATACCTACTGTCGTCCTTTGGATTTATACACGCTTATACCTGCGGTGTGTTTTAAAGAGCCGTTCGAGCAGACACACACACACACGGGCACCACAAAGTACATTGAGTGTGTCTAGGTTTACTGAATTGTAGACACCAGATGCCTGTGTATAATCATGAGTTCATTCAGAAATTCAGCTGCACCCTACATGCCGGTTATAAAGGTTTATGATCTATGACTTTAAACTTATCCGTTATACAAAGTTGTGCTTTTATGGTTCTGAACCTCGTGCTTACACCTCCGTCGACGTCATATCGTTGTGAGTCCACGCGTTTTATTTATTTATTTGTGTATTTATTTATTTATTTATTTATTGTTTTAAGCCCGTAACCAAGAATATTTCAATTATACCACCTATAATAATTTCAGTATCACAGCTAGCACTTTTCAGTATGGTATGTGCTATTAAATGGAGGCAGCCATGGTTACTCGCTGATATATCAGTAACCCATTCGTAAACTTTAACAGGATAATTCTAATTTATGAGAATTTCTGGACATCCAGCAATCAAACCCATTGTTTTTTAACATGTCTTTAACATGTCTATGTTTAATTCGTCGAGTTTGTTTCATGTAGCTTTAAACTCTAAGGCTTCTCTTGATTAAGGGTAAGTCACGACGTGACATCGTTGTACTACTTTCAACTCCGTAGGATATGGAAAAACCCATTGCTTGAGGTCAACAGGAAGCAAACAATTTTAGGTACGCTCCTTAAAAATGCCGCTCTACACGAAATAAGAGCCTGTACTTTTCTTAACTGAGAAGCATGCACGTCAGCACGCGTCACACATACATGTACTTAAGCCCCGCCCCCTTTTTTAATTCCGGCTAAAGTTTCTCCACGTGGGATTGTGTGTCGGTTCCTGTACGGTATATATGTCAGACGTATTCCTATGTTGCATACATTTGCAATATCATATAGCCTGTTCAGGTTATTATGCATTAGATATCATGCTAACGAAAATAAAAAAACAATGTATCGTCTGTCCCGCTGACATGTAGAGAAATTATGTATAATTTTTGAAAGTGCTGGCAGTTAACATTATACAAGTTGGTTATGGCCACTATATAGTGCTAAGGGTACACTTAGACCAACACTAATACACAAACATCTATAGTACAAAGACATCAGAGACCTACATGTGTTGGTTGCCTACAGGATTCGTAAAGTATTTTGGGTCAGTAGTGCATGATGGGTCGTACATAGCGAAGACAGGTCGACCCGGCTATATATGTCTATATATACAAAGGTGCCTCTACTCACCCCAGACTTTTTTTACCCTACTAATGTATAATAACGTTTAGCCATATATGTAAATGTATATAGTAAGACAAGGATCATGGCGCGGACACGGTTGAGTATTCACTTGCATGGGTCAACGTTATTATAGGTCGAATAGCGTGGGTTTGGGACAACAGACAAACATACATGTATATATTAGGATGTATCCGACAGTGACCTAGTTTTGAAAATAATGATAATAAATTTTTTTTTTTAAAAATGACGGGAAGGGCAGTCTATAACCCACGTAAGGAGTAGCTAACCTACTTGGCCCTGTAATGTGTATATTTCTCGCTACCTTAAATTGACATGTCCTTCTTATCATCATATTCACGGTTTGAAGAATACCATTCAGCTAAACGCTCCAATAACACTAGCATAAATCAGATTACTGGGCCTCAACAGAGCTACAGCTTCATTTATACACTGTTATATATATATATATATATATATATATATATATATATATATATATATATATACACACACATGGTATATTGAATTGCCGTTTATTTTTTATTATTATTATTTATTTATTTTATTACTATTATTTTGGGGGGGGGGGGATTTTGATGAAACGAGGTTCGGTTTGTTTTACTTTTTTCCATTTTAGTACCTTGTAACGTAACATTGAATCAGTATGATAGTCAGGGAATAGGGCAGTGGGCAGGCAAATCCTGGTGGAATTCCGCGTACCTTGCCCATTTACAAAAACTTTTGACGTGAACCTAACGACTAGAACTGGATTTGAACCCGCGACCGAATTCACCAAAAGTTTGCACGTAGTTTTCAGTGAAAGATGCCTCTGTACATAATCAAATTTCAACATTTTAATTTTTTTTAATACAGCATATTTGTATGTATGCGTGCATGGGCCTAGAGGCCTAATATAGTATAGTGCTGTCATTAGGCAAATAACAACAGCTTTACTATAAACTGTTTCAGATGTCAGAATATGTATATGGTATATAATTGAAATGTACTTACTTGCAGGATAGAACCCACCGGTCTATGTTAAGGTAGCGAGTTCAAATCCAGGAGTAGGGTCCCCTTTTTTTTCATAATTTAGCGTATAATTTTCATCGGCCACTTACTCCTTAAAGTCTCTAACTCTCATTTGTAAATTGTTTGCAACTCCACAGGAAAAAAGTTAAAAACTTTGTTAAATTTTATAGAATTTTTAATGGTACCCTTCCGCGAGAATGAGATATGTAAATCAGGTTAGCCTATATGTCTGTCTGACCGTCTGCCTGTCCGTCTGTCGGATTGATGGTAATATCTAACATCTAATATCTAATGAATTCCGCGATTCTCATTGATTGCTTGTTTGCTTAACTCTCCCAAATATCGTCCGATTTTTATAAAAGTCTACGTTGCAGCTCATTTTGTGTGACATCAAATCAATTTTACTTTTGCCCAGTGTGCATCCGCCTCCATTTCCTCAAAAACACACAAATTTATAGCTGGGATGAAACTTTGAAGCCTGTCCTACCAAATGATAACACCCGACAAGCTGAAAAAATGAAAAACGGCAGCCCAGAGGAGCAAAAGAAAATATCTGTGCAAATACTCAGGATCTTCATTCGTCCTTCCCGACCAAGAAGCATTAATTGTGGTGTGTTGCCACATGTATATCGGGAAAGAAACAGGATTTTACCGAGTAACAAACCCACGACTGCGCCTTGCATCGCACTGCACTAGCCAAGTATACGGCTTCGCACGTGTCGTGCAAAACCCCCATTTACCCCATATGATATATATGTATATACACCGTCTGCATGCAGTTGCTAAGGTAGTTTAGCCAATATACGCCGCTGGAGCTTCTCTTTGTTTTGACACCATTGTTGAATAATAAACCCTTGGCATGAAGTCAGTTCACAATCTCAAGTTCCGATTTCTTGGAACTAGCTTGCAGGATTGATTTAAATCCGCTTATGTAATGCAAAAATGTCTGCTTATATATAGATATATATCGATTCCAAGGACATTAAGTATTCACCTGTCGTTTTAAGAAATAAGACAGGTGTCTTTGTTTTCCCGGAGGTGTTTTCTTCCATTGCCACCGTTGTTGGAAGAAGGAAATCTCTCGGCGTTTTTATTCCTAGGAAATCAAGGTTTAAGGAATTCCCAGTGTATACATGTATGACTCGTAATCACCTGGCCACGCAGCCAACCAGGTTTAATATACCTCTGGGGCCTGTTTCAGAAAGCGATTTTGGGCTAAAGCCCAAAGATCTATAATCTTTTCTAGAAAAAAAAAAAATTCGATGCTGGGTGCTCAAACTGGGCTCAAATCGCTGCATTGAATCAGAGGACAAAATTTAACCGATGTGACGTGATGTATTTCAAAGTTCAATTGGGATAACAATTTTAGGGTAAAGCCCAACATCGCTTTCTGAAACAGACCCCTGATCACTTGGGAAGGCACCAACGTCGACCGAGCATTCCATACGCCTGGCTTCTCATCTGAAGCCCTACATATGTCAGGTGAGATCGGGAGTTCAAATCCAGCTCTGGTTGCATTGCATGCTCAGCTGCAGCTGCAAAAATATCCCCCGCCCCCACCTTAATTTGGGCTTTGTCCTGTTTTTATTATAAGCATAAATCTTACCGCTGACCTATAAAGGAAAGCAGCTCGGCTTGTAACACCAAGACAGTAGTCCTAAATAAATAAATAAATATACCAACAAAACTTGGAAAATGTCAAGAAAGAAATTACTGGCCAAAATCGAATTCACAAAGAGCAGTTTTGTGATCAGAAATTAGGTTCACCAATTTGTACTACTTGAAAGGAGGTTGGCTAATCCTGGAAAAACAAAGCAGTCAACTTGCAGTTCTCAGTGGTGATTAATATACCCGTTTATACGCGGTTATTTGCATGATCAGCTTTTATAATGGGGCCATATCATAACATTTGCACGCCAACAACACTCGCTTTCCTAGTGGATTAAACTACAATCCTAGCCGCAGAAGATCGTCACTAGACCATTGATTATGAGCTTGTTGGTTCGAAGCCAGCTCTAGTTTTTACGCCTGCGGCTGTATGCCAGGTGGTTTTTGTATGTACTTGTTTCATAGCGGTGTTTTGACTCCGCGAGCACTCTTGTCGTCCACCCATGAACTCCATCGGTGTCGTGTATATGAGACAAAAAAGATATAATATAATGGCAACTTACCACTAAGAAGAAAATATCTTCAAAGATGTAACGCAAGCCTGCGACGCAAGCTTAAAAATGAGAATGGTGTGCTGAAAAGGTTTAATTATGCAGCCGTTGTCACTATTCCTGAAGGATGCCATTTCTCAGGTTGCCGGAGACAACACCCTATATTATTGTGTTTTTAAAACCAAGGTCAGGATAATGTTCAAGCACATTGGGGAACTCTTCCCTTCTAAAGTAATTCGGACCTAAGCTGTATAAAGTGTGTTGTTCATTACTCCGTTTGTGATGACGACTTCTGGCCAAACGGGTAACGCAATACTCATGAAAGAACAATGGTCAATACGGCTTGCACCATTGTGCTTTAATAATACACCTCTCCTCCCCCCTCCCTCTCGTTCCTCCCATTCAACGACTTACACAAACATGGTTTACCTAGTGTGCTATTTTAATTACATGGGTTTATTCCTATATATCAAGGCATTCACCTTGGTGTCCTTAGTCAACAAGGTCCGTACGTAACCGCTGGAATTCGATGAGAAAATGTTGTTGACGTCCCTCCGGGGTATATATCAACGTCTGATTTCCTTAGTAACAAACGAATGTAATTTGTTTGCGATAGAACTATATATATACTTTTTGTTTGTTTTAATATATCAGAAATCGTGTTTACAGTCGCAGTCGACAATGCGTGGCGTTGATCCTCGTATATCTGTAGTCTGCGTCATGCGTGTTATGCAAATATAATTTGTTTACGCTGTGTATACGTTAGGTAAACAGGACGATGAAAAGAAATATTATAATATTTCGTCATGGCAGCCTGTGTTTATCAATCGTACAGGCCATGTACAGCTCAAATACGCAGGGTATAGTTCCAGGTTTCAATATACAGAATATAAGATGTAGCTATCAGTGTTTTGATGTAACTGTTCATATGCATAATTTTATATAAAAACAAGATGCAAACAAAGTTTTGCACGACGAAAATAATACACACTATACGTGGATCAGTACATATGATGTTTTTTGTTATTAATTTGCAAATCGCATACCATATTAATCGCAATCGTAAATGTATTTGTCAAATGATTTAACGAAGATTATTTTTATCGGTCTTTAAATACAATGGATATTTCATCATAGACATCATGGACTTCACAACTGCGCAATAACGTTCATTAATACATATATTAAAAAAAGGTAAAACACCTTAATGAATTTAATCTAACGTTATTTGTGTATTTGTTTATTCCATTGGTGTTCAATGCCTTGCTCAAGACTTTTCAAGTCACACCAGGGCGATCGTTTTTACACATGTTTGTATACATTTTTATACATGTTTGGGAAAAGGGCATACAAGGAGTATAAACCACCGACCATTGGCAGGTACCTGACAAACCCCCTGACTTAAAGTCGCACCGAAACAGCGAGACCTGTTGATTTCATTGGCCAAGGGTCTCGCAATCGCAGCGAACCATGGTTTTAAACACCTTAGCCAACGAGGACGCTAGTGTCTCATGTCAACTGAGGGAGAGGGGAACGGGAGGTATGGTTATCAGCTGTAGCAACTTCCCGCCTGAACACAAGTGCGAAACTCTGTATATTTAATACCATACCTTGGAGTGTACAGAAAGCTTATTGTTTTGGTTTTTTTTAACTAATTGATAGTGATAAGAGTAGACGGACGCTGGCCTTCCGTTTGCTGGGCGGATATGATGTATATGGGGATGCTCCTTGCGTAAAAAGCAAATAAACTCAAGACCATATGAAGAATGCCCGCAGGTGGAATATGACAAGGAAATGAACTGCATTGCTGTCATTGTAGCTTTCGTTGAAAAATCTTCATGACGTCGATTATAAAGCACGGTACGTTCTGGGCCTGTCTAGCCCTGGATCGAACTGACGGATTGGATTCCAAAGAGAGTCCCCATGTAATTGTTATTGTTTCAGCGAAATGATCATTAGCTTCTCGACTGGACAGGTCACCCCACCTGATTCTAAACAGATGGGAGCAAAAATAATCCTCTTTCTCAGAAAAACGTAATAAACCTATTCTGTTGCCTGGCAACGCCCTGGCTGTTTGAATGTGCAAATCGAGAGCCCGTCTGGGGACATCGTGTGTACGCTTGTGAGCAGTTGATAGGGCATGTGTCATGTGTGCGCAGAAGAAGTTAAAAAGGCTCGGGGCGGGGGGGTGGGGGGTGGGGCGGTGTGCTGCCTGTTGGTAACATTTTTATAGACGTGACCTTACAATTGACATACAAAAAAGTATACAGGACTAGTCAAGGACACGAGCGGTGCCCTGCTCCTGATACAGACATTTTGCATATATTGCTTTTTGACTGAATCTGTTCTGTCTACGCGGGACACTCAGACAGCTGTGCCCAAGCAAGCCTGATGGTAATTTGATGGTCGGGGGATTGGCGGATGATGGGAATATGTGATAGAAGGGGAATGAGGTTGAGGAGGTTGATATTCTACAAGGATCCGAAACAGGCCTATACAGGAATGGGAAAGTGGCTCTGGGTAATGTGTTAGCAATGGGGATTGCTAGGAGGGGCAATCACTAACGTGACTGCGCTAGAGAGGGAAAGGTACCAGTGTAAACGTTAGACAGGGAAATAGGCCAGTGTCAACGTGCCAAAAGGGGGCAAATAGCCGATGATAAAGTTCTAAAGGGGTAACGCGATCAATGAGAATATGATACGGAAAAGGGGACAGAGTGGTCACTGAGAATGTGTAAGAATGGATAAGTGGCCGAATGCAATGTACCAGTCGAAGAAAACTGGCCTCAGCATGAGAACGTATCCGAAAAAAAAAATCACAGGTGAGAGTGTGCCAGAAGGTGGAAGCGGCCGATGAGAAGTTGCTAAGGGGCGGGAATGGCCGATGAGAAATTACTAGGGGTAGGAATGGCCGATGAGAAGGAACGTGCTGATCCCAGAAGAAATAACACTGACCTGAATTAAAGTGGCAGACCGCACATGTTCTAAGTTAAGTTTGCCAGAAAGGTTGTATAATATTATGTTTATTTTGGTAAAGTGTTTTTTTCTGACGGCCACTACGGCAGTGGAACCTGACATTTGACCGGAATCCGTCGGCTAGCATGAAACGCAGCCATTCTATCCGGCATGTGAAGTAATTCTTCCAAGCGCGGGCCGCTCTTGGAATTTGAGACTGCAGTAAGCAGCTAGGGTTCTGTTTATAGCTTAAGTATATATGTAAATTTGTGACATGAAATGATCAAGAAACTTAATCCCTCCATAACACAATGGACCGGAAATAGTTCGCAGTGTTGTTCACACATGTACTTGTTATAATTAAAACATATAACATTAAAATAGATTCCTGTCCCATATGTTATTACATGTTACATTGACAGTCCACTGAGAACATTTAAGCCACAGCTGATAAACAGCTGATATCTCCTAGCTCTCTGATTGGTCAGTCTATGATAAGCTTAAATGCATGGAGGCCTTCAGATCCCGCAGTCGACAGTAAAATACTACTTCATACGCTGATAATTTAACGACGAATCCATACAAATTCAAACAGGTTTTTGCATTCAAGAGAGAATTTCATTATCTTTGTAATGAACAGCGCCTCAGTCACCACCTGTCTTTTACTTTAATATACTGAACAAAATATAAACGCAACACCCAATGTTTTGATCATTTTAACTGCGTTATCAAATTTCTTTCAATACCGTTTTTCACGGGGGAATAAAATGGCCTCTTAGCATAACCGACGGAAGAGGACAACCGATGACACCGCCAAGGCAGATTAAGAAATAGGGGTGGGGTCAATTTGGGAAATTCCACTCATCAGTACCGAGTATATCCGCCGTTTCCCTGCTACAGATCTGATGAGAGGGTCACTTGTGGTTTACGGAATATTTTCCCACTCTTGTATGACGGCCACACGGAAATCTGCGATGTTACCCGGAAGTCACCGACGAACATGCCGGTCGAGAACATCCCAAAAGTGTTCAAATGGGGACAGATCAGGTGAATACGCTGGCCAGTCGAGCACTTCAACGTTTTCGGCCTGTAGAAATGCTCAGCATACAGCAGCAACATGGGGACGGGCATTGTCTTGCTGAGATGTTATCTCATGACGCTCCGACTGTGGTGTCGAGCAGGGATGAGGTCTATACCCTGGAGTGGTCTGCGGGCTGGTAAATTCGCTTCTCTGAGGCGATTCCGAACCGTTTGAGCGGAAATCCGATTATTATGGAGCCCGATTGTTTCATCAACTATGGCAGTGGCTGGCCTGAAACGGTCATGGAGGAGGAGGAGGCCAATATAGTGGTCTTGGTCGGTTGTCGTTACACGCGGTCGGTGGACATGCGGGCGATGAGCTGTCGTGCCGAATTCTTCATGGTGTCGTCTGAGACGACTAATCGTTGACACGTTAAAGTTAAGGGCACTCGTGACAGCTCTAAGAGTCATGCCAACGTCGAGCATGTCGTTGGTTTTGTGGCATCTGTGGAATCGTGCCTTTTGACAGAACTTGTACTGTACGGTGACCTTTTATACACCTGGGGGTAAGGAGTGCCAGGGAAGACCTTACGCATCACGGAATACTACAGACAGGGCCACACCTGTCGACGGGTCAAAATGATGAATAGACTTGAAATTGACAACAGTTTGGTTTTGGAGACTGAAATGTAGGCAGGTGTATAGGGGTTTTGCTCTTGCAAAAGAATAAAATTTTACAGAGTGAAAGAAGGGGAATGTGTTGTGTGGAAATTGTTTGGCCGACAGGAATTCGGAGGGAGACATGTTTCGGGAAAATATCTTGCCGATAAAAATGCACAGGGGAATGTGTTTCAGGAAAATATGTGGCCAATGGAAAGAGAGAGGGAATGTTTTGATGAAAAAGTGCGTTTGCCGATTAGAATACAGACGGGAATGTGTTTGTGGAAATTGTTTGGCCGATGGAAATATGCTGTTGGGGGAAGATGACTGGGAACTATTTCATGAGAACAAACCATAGCACCTGGGGCATACATGGGACTCTGCGAATTCTACTCGCTATGAAACAAAAAAATTAGAAGCAAAAGTGCTAGCCTTTACTTTATGTTGTGATTATATCGATCGGAAACCGGTCATAATTCTTGCCGTACACTTAGCAAACCAGTTCCATTTGTTAAGTCTCTCAGAACATAACACCAATGCGCATAGTAAGCCGATTGCTGGGATATTTTAAGAGGCACCAGGTGCCACGCAGCGCTGCTATATTTACAACCTGTCATGTTGGCAGTGTGTGCAGGGTTGAGAAAGCCAAGGCTGTCGACAATAGCTGCGCTGGATGCATGATTATACTCAGCGTACACCGCTTATGTACAAACAATCGACATTGCCACTACAAATTTTGATTGTCCGTAATGGCTATCAGTTATATGCGGCAGGAGCTGGTCATCTCAAATTCTTCAACCTGGCCGTTAATTACGTAAGAGATATATCTCCGTGATGTGTACAATATTGGGTTTATCAAGATAGATTATTGTGAAGGTTAGGATGAAACTACCTGAACAGCTGTGTAATGGAATACACATCATCGAAATTCGAGATATGAGTGCTTTAATTGCGCATGATGAGGCAATTTCATTGTTGAGTTAGCGTTAATCCACCAAATCACAACACACATTCAGGAATCGAATTCCATTCCTACAGTAACTAGATAAATGTTGTTGCAAAGGTTTCCCCGGATATGACAGACAACTGCGACATCAGGACGTTAGTGTTTCTGCGTACGGTTTCTATGTTGATCCGTAATGCCCCGGGAGCCTCTTACCAGCTCGGTCGCTGTGAGCTCAAGTCCAGCTCATGCTGGCTTCATCTCCAGCTGTACACGGGAAGATCCGCTGGCAGCCGTCGTATGGTCGTGAATGTCTCCCCGGGCTTGGATCGTTTTCCTCCCACCATAATGCTGCCCCTCGTTGTATAAGTAAAATATTCTTGAGTACGACGTAAAATTTCAATTAAATCAATAAATAAAAGAATAAACAAATAAGTAAATGTATGTTCACGTATCTGGACTGAATATATGGAATGAACACAAGTATAAGTCTATGTTCCGCTGTTTGTTTCGTATGTATTCACGCTGAAAAGTAACTTCTCTGAAGACAGTAATGAACACGACTCACGTCCAAAACATAGCCATACATTTCCCGGCGAATAAAACAACTCCTGAATATTGCGGACAACATGTAGTATATAGGACTTTCGTTTCCAGGTATAGCTGATGCTCACAGCTGTGTCATTAAGAAAATGGGGCAAGGTGGGGGGGGGGGTGAGGGGAGTCTATACATGCCCCGGTCGGAATTCCGGGAATCGCCGGATAACAGGACGGGATTTTTCCAGTGATCGAGCTCTTCACTGGGTTCTCGGAAAATTGCAAGCAATGTTTGGACCAGCGACGGAATGATTGTGTATGTATACAAAGCTCCCCAGGCCCGGGTGACCCACATGTATTGGATTAATCATGCGATTCTTGGTAAACGCGTTTTGTATTTATTACACAACGGTCGGAGACTGATATATAGGTTACAGGTGATTTAATACATTATTCGGGTAATTACTTTATTAGCTACCTGACAATGTACACGTTTAACCTTTCGACCCTCGAGCGCTCATGTGGCTTTGCATGTCTAGGGATACACGTGGGGTAGTACAGGTGTATATTAGCTTTAGAAGGCTTATCCATAGATTATTATCCATGGAGGCCCAGCCCCAGATTCTTCGCACTCCCTACAGCCGTATTTTACCAACATACCATGCTGTCCCTCTCATTTTGGTGTTGGCATCAATTAAACATTTATTTCCGTAGACTGTCCGGTCACACAGCCTCTAGTAAATTCGCACGGGTACAAAACTAATCGACAGTAGACCCATTTCGAAAGGCATTCGCGCATGACTCGCGCATGGCTACGTTGACAATTACGTCATCGTTTTGGGGCCTCGCCAGTCGACCGGACTTTACTGACCGCCACTCGGAGGCCCGCTGGTCGAGTACTCGGCTCTGGCCGGACTTCACCGATCGAGACTCGACAGTAAATAACAACATCAAATGCGGGCTAAGGTGTGTATGTATCTCAGTCCGCGTGCGGGTGATTCAGATAATCGCAGAACTGTAAGCTTTTAAGTTTCGTTTCATGAACTCGATAAAGCCCAGAACACCTATACATGCAGCATGAATGGACGTCATTAAATGTGGTTTCCTAGCAGCAAGGTACATTTATATGGTATTCGACGTCCCAAATTGGAATACCTAATTGAGTATATGTCGTTAAATAGCCAATTAATCATTATATTAAGCCCCACATACACGAAAACCGAAGATGGGATTTAATTTAACAGGTCGTATAGAGTTGGTCACGGTCTCCGAGTGATAAACGACTTCAAAATGGACCTACATACGCGTAACAACCCAAATGACCTCAAATTGTGTCCATACTAAAGTTGCTCATTTTCCCCGAATCTGAGAGTTCTGTTCATTGCAGGAAGGTGTCTTAAGGTTTGTTTGGAAGGTAGGATGATATCCTACTCGAAAAATATAAGTTTCACATCCCAAGTCGGCAGCACAATACCCCACAGTTTAAAGGAAGATAATTCAGCAACGAAGTCATACAATTTGAAACAGATTTTTTACATTTAAGAGAGAATTTTGTAATCTTTTAAATCAACAGTGCCTCAATCATGAAGTGTATTTCACTTTAAGCTCTTGTATATACTGCCAAGCTTTAAAGAAGACTGTCTTGCAAACGTTCAGACATAGCATGTATGATACAGACAAGACTATAGGATTGAGTTTCATACAGACTTTTATATTCACAGTCATGTACATATTCAGAGGTGCATTTTGTTCAAAAAAGATTTCATTCGCACAGTTAGGTTGATGCTAGATCTGGCCGCTTGTTGCAATTTCACTCTGAGTACATTGCAAGATATCGAAACCAGTATGTGACAGGATGTCCTCGTAAAACGTGTTGATATGATAATTACTCAAGCACTTTCACGCCACTGGTGCCGATTGTCCTCAATCACTGTAATATTGTAACCTCAGTTTCCGGTATCAATTATATTATAACGGGTGTGATAGTTTCTTACGTAGACACTAGCTAGTGATTTTACTGCTGGCATTGTATAGTAAAAGCTTCTTTTCTTAAAAGTTTAGCTGCATGTGTTAATCAGAATAAATACCATTCCTGAATTGCTGAAATTGGTTGCGTTGGGTGTATAAGCAATTAAAGGGGCGTGGTCCAGGGGAGAGTGATCACAAGACAATCACTTTTGTTGTGAATATTATATGAATTACGTGTCTCGTTTTCAGAGCCAGCGCCCTTGTCCAGATGGGCCCTCTGGAGGAAGGAGAAAAGTGGAAGGTGGGCTGGATCCAGGCCTGTACCGAAATGATGTTCCACAATACCTACGGCACAGACGGATTGTAAGTACAAATCTTGCCTACGACCTTCATATAACATGACGGCAAAATTTCGTGCATCGAAGTCAAATTTGGGGACTACATTATTGTATTTTTCTCGTACTCATTACACCATGGACGATCATATTTTCTGTGTACAGTTTCTATATATGGATAGTATACCATGGCATCGTTCACCATTAGCAAAGGAAGCTTGTTCACATATGCTTATATTAACCAGTTGGTACAAAGTGCTGGATTTCGAATCAGTATATCTGAGCGCAAATCCCGAAATGACCCACAGAGTAAATACCCGAACCATTACATTTGAATGACGACATCTCAGTAACGAAATAATGACTGCGTCTTACGCCTAAAATATTTATACGCCCGGGTAGATACATGGGTAGATTTAAATATTTTCATTCTGCAGAGTTTTCCTGCAGATGAAATTTTGTCGCTTAGTTTGATACGGTAAGCTCTGTAGTTTCGATATACAATTCCATAGAACTCTTTCTTGAAAATTCCGTACATGCCTACTGCATAATTATAACGATATCATAACTTTATTAACATGGCTTGGTTAACAACAGCTGTTGCGCAACAAGTTGGATTTTGTGTCGAAAGGGTTACTCAACTGATATTGTGGAAAGGAAGATTTGCTTGTTTACTTGATTGGTGTTTTTTAAGTACTCAAGAATATTTCACTTATACGACGGCGGTCAGCATTTTGGCGGGAGTGAACTCATGACCATGCACAGGTTGCTGGGAGATCTACCCACGTACGGTCGGAAAGGACGAAACCACGTAATGTGACCTGCAGAGTCAAGGATAAAGTTGATAGACGTACTTGAACTCAAACGCCACACACATATAGTTGCGAACAAAGGATTGTCGGAAGCTAGCAGAGCTACCCAAATCCTTAACAATTTCTACCTTTGTTGCCATATGTTTGGATAGTCTTAAATAGTATTATATTTTCTCAACAGGTGATTTTATTATTGATGCAAAGCAGTAAAATGTTCCATTTAATCGAATACATTTTAATATTTGAAATATTTGATACTGTGTCCTTAAACGTGCATTTAAAGTTTGTGTATATGTATATACGTATCTTTTTTGAGCATTCACTTGTACCCATACCTTAAAGGAATTAAACGGGTTCATGTGAATGTATTATGTGGTATTGGTTTTTGTATTGTTTTTTAACCTATTGTTTCGTCATTTCTCTTTGCAGCACGAGCTGGGAGTTTCCGGAACTGAAGAGCGGTCGGCCGATGATTAGCGACTGCGACGGTCGTCACTATCCATGGTATGGATCCAATGATGAAACGGCCATTTTCAAAGGTCCCTGCAGCGAGCGCGAGGCCTACGTCGCAATGCATGACAATTTCCATCCGCACGTCACGTGGCGGAATCCAGCCAATAGCGGCCAAAAGGACCCGAATCTCACGAGAGTTCAGCGAGACCAAAGTTTCTACGTCTGGCTGGTGGCTTGGAACATGGCGGATCGTCGTTCTTACATACTGAAGACCATTCGCTGGACGATGAAACTGGACATTGTTGTCCAGCCACAGCGGCCACTCGGACACAGGGCGAAGCTGGTTAGCAACCCAGTTCCAGAACAACCTCAGATCGTCTCTAGGAATGTGCCCATACCAAAGTGTGCCTTAGTGCCGCCCAATGCGAACAGTGCACAGATGCTCGTCTGGCGGCCATGTGAAGGGAAGCCTTTAGTGATTATTCCCCCTTCTTGGACAGAGAAAGCATTGGATTCGTCGTCTACCAACCACCAACCTGATAGCAGGTTATGACGTAGACGATACTAGGTCACCAATTATTGTCATGCATATTTCTTTTTTTTCATGTGGCTAGTGCATTTTTCTATATTCTCAGGGACGTAAATGTGCAAAACGAACTTTTTAACGTATAAAATACATCGTTTTCCTCATTTTGGATCTGCTTTAAATTGTTATTTGTTTGATATCAAGGGGCTTTGATGCATATTATTGTAAATGTAGATCTATTTTTTGTACTGAAGCTTTACACCGTCTTCGTATTTGAAATACGTGTATGCATTTGAAAGACATACACGTTTGTATGGAACACAAAGTTTATCTCACCGACTAAAGACGCCAGTATTACTACACACTTGAAACATCTGCAAAAGTCTACAGAAAAAAAAGGTCAATAATTTTACCCACGTGCATGGCTTCTATCCAAAGAAAAATAAATTTATTAGGACGATCTTAAATGTTATATTTATTAAAATTGTAAACAATAATAACACGTTGTGTATATACGTATGTATACACGTACATTGTTGTACACACCTATTTACATATGTACATGAACTCCAAGTGCCATCTCTTGAACGATACATGTTGTTTGTTACCAGGTGTAATTAAACTACACCCATCAAAGTTTTGTTAAACTGTGATATTTTTGTTATGTCCATGAATGGACATTAATAAAATAATAATTGAATAACAAACGTGTGAATGCTTTTGTTATTATAATTATTGCAAAAATTGTTTTCAGTGAGATGTTTAGCGCATTGCAGTCAAACAACATTTATACGTCCATTACTATTCTCGACATTGTTAATGTTTATCTTATTGCAGTAACATAGTTACGTGTCACCGCAACTGCTTTGTGGAGACTGGGTTTAAAACATGAAAAGTATACATAAAACAATGAGTTTGAAAAGAAATGGTTTCAAAAATATGTGTATGTGATTGACAGTTCTCATCATATTACAAGGTGTTGGGTGGGTGAACTAATTAACACATCAGGCACTGAAATATATACACAATTGTCCATCATCACCTCTGTATGTTACCTTTGTATCAATGTGTCCGCCAAAAAATCAGCATCTGCGTACATACGTATCACCCCAAAATCAAAACTGTATATGGAAAATAATTGTAGCCCTGATAAGAAATCCATTTATAAAGTACTACATGTATGATAATGGCAATCTGGTTACTATGGTAACAGTGAAAATCAATAAGGGCAAGTCGCAACGCCATCGTCGCCAAGAATTAAAACTGAATATGGAAAAGAATTTGGGTTGCAGCCGCGACGCGTCATCACCTCAAGTCATATCTATTAATACAGCATTTATTGGGAAAAATATTGATTCACCAACCGTCGCTAACACAGAAAAGGAACAAATGTGAGTTGCGACTCATCCTTCTATCTGTATTTATGTATCCACCAAAAATTAAAACTCCATGTGCAGAACAAGTGGAGTTGTATCTATTTATAAAGATAATATAAGGATAAGGGCAATCCGGTTACCATGGCCACCGCGGAAATAGACAAATGTGAGTCGCAACACCTCGTCATCAGCGTATTTATGTATCCACCAGAAATGAAAACTGTACTTGGAAAGCAATTGGAGTTGTAGCCCGAATACAGTACATGCATGGAAAATGGTGAGCTGGATACCATGGCAACCAAAAAATCGACAAAAGTTAGTTGCGACATATGATCACATCTGCATCCATGCATGCTCCAAATATTAAACCTGCACATGGAAAACATTTGGAGTTCGACTGGACACGAAATCATTTGTATTTTTACAGTATATGCAGTGATAATGGCAATTTGGTTACCAAGGCAACCGTGAAAATGGTCAAATGTGAGTAGCAACATCTCGCCTCATCTATATCTATGTGTCCGCCAAAAATGAAAAATGCATGTGGAAAACTATTTAAATCTATAGCCCGAACATGAAGTCATGTACTTTTACAGTACATACAGGGAAAATGGCGATCTGGTTACCAAGATAACCGCGGAAATGGACAAATGTAAATCGCGATACATCATCATACCTGTATCTATGTATCCACTTAAAGTTACAACCGTGCATGGAAAAGAATTAGAGATTTATCCCTGGCAAGAATACGGACGGACAGATGGACAGACCGACAAAATCGCTATACCATTATACGCCATTACTGGTGGGCGTATAAAAAAGTGACGTTTTTTGAACTATGAATGGAATTCTTTATCCATAAATATATCCATTTGATGGATATATTGTTATATATTGTTGTCTTTTAAGACGCATCTTGACCTCTGGGCAACAAACAAGACAATAAATGTTAGCCTTGGAATATATAAGCGGACATTATGTGATATTTTCAAACAAGTTTCATGTCTATTTTGGGTTGTCTAGCCGCATGTTGCAGTAAAACTGCGCAGCGCAAATACGCCGATTTAGAACGTACGATTGCGTCGGTGAAATTCCATGCAGCCATATCGTGGGGACAGCCGATTTTGATAATTAAATGTCTGATCCATCAACTATATTGTCGGTGGGGTCGGCTTGAATTGTAGGCTATTCTATCATATCTATTCATATATTAATGTGGTTGGTGTTGTACGCTGTTCTCAAGGCGGCCAGCATTATGGTGGGAGTAAACCCACAACAACCCTGCTCGTTGCTGGTAAAAGGAATTCATCACACACAAATACTCCGGCGTAGCTAAACTGAAGCCAAAGGAAAAGAAGTCGGAAACCTCAATTCCTATGAATATTCCCGGGAAAATAGAGATCTATAGATGGCTAATGAATATTCCCGGGAAAATAGAGATCTATAGATGGCTACACACGGAATGATCTGCATTGCCACGGAGAATGTATGTACTTATTAATGTGATTGGTGTTTTACGTCCTACTCAAGAACATTTAACTTATACGACGGAGGCCAGCGTTATGGTGGGAGGAAATCGGGCGCAGCCCGGGGGAAACCCACGACCATCCGCAGGTTGCTGGCAGGCCTTCCCACGTACGGCCGGGGAGAAAACCAGTACGAGCTGGACTTGAACTCACAGCGACCGCATTGAAGAGAGGCTCGTGGGTCATGCATTTCGCTGCTCTAGCGCCTTAACCAAGTGAACCAAGACCCCTACCATGCAGATGAGAAGTTCATACTACATAAGGGTGTTCCACATGTGTTCCAAACATTCGTTTATGTCCTGATTGTTCAAATTACACGTTTCTTACAAGCAGACAGAGACACAAAATATATTATTTGGCTCCTGTATTGGAATTTATGACATCAGCTCTCTATTGTACCTAGTGGTAAAAAAAAACCTGCATTCCTATATATATATATAAGTAATAAATATGCCACTTTCGACCCCTGAATTTCACCTGCCTATTCCAATTAATGATTATCCACTCCTGATGCTAGGAAGCGTCAATCCATGAATTTTAACATAAGTAATTTCATGCATATAAGCCATGCTACACTTCAATCATCTGAATAAAGTTATCCAGTTGTGCTGGCTTTTACAAAGTGCAAAAAATATCTAAATGATGGCTGTTGACGTTTAGTATCACATGGCAACACCATATTAAATTAATTTACAGGCAGAAGAAATCTTTTTTCAATGTCACTGGTGTGACAAATCATCTCATTTGAGGGAAATGTGGAATACCCCAGTAATGTTTCCTGCAGAGGACATTTACATTATCAAAGTCTTGAAAAATAGGAAAATTATAAATAAACATAAAAACTCGACCAAATAAAATGGTGGACAATAAGTTTTATTTTTATTCCAAAAGCTGGCTCTCCTATAAAACACGAAATAAAACAGGTGTCAATATCAGACTGACATGAAAATCTGGCATCTCTTAGTCATCTTAATGCTTTTTCAGTGACATTTTTGTTGTTCACTGTCAGTGCAATAATTTGCATGCAACTAAACAGATATAAAAAATCCTCAGCACAAAAAAACAAAAACCAGTCAATACCTTCACCTGTACATGTTTTATTCACAGTGACTTTGTGATGACAATAACTAGACAATTGATTACAAAACATGATTAAGTCCAGGTAAACCTTGAAAACTTCTGCTCAATAAATAAACATATTCCCAGCAAGGATTGTAAAATATGATTTGATACAGTTATCATGGTAACAACATTTGAATCAGCCAATCACCTTCGGTCTTCCAACTTTACATCCCGACAGGTTTAAATGTAAAGTCATCATTGAGAGGATGATTGGCAAGGAAGGCTATAACATGAAAACAGAAAGAGTTATTCCCCTTGAAACAAGTTAACCTCTGAATGCACATACACCTTTATACACTCATTTTTACACTCAGAAATTCATGGCAAAATTTTTACTACATTTTCAGAGGAAAAACTTCTTTCCTGTTGACCATCATACAGAAAAGTGACAAATCTTACAACAGTTGATTGAAATTTTACAATTCACAACAGCAAGGTGCAGGCCACTGCCTATCTCAAATGATGTCACCTTTATATACTTAGAGGATTACTATCTGAGGCGCTCATGTAAAAAGGCTTCCACAGAGTCCGTGTTCCACTTTTCGATTCCCAATGTCTCTTCGACCTGCTTGTTTTCGTTGAGAAGTCGAATGATCGGGTCGGCCCCGCGAGTGTACTTCACTGTCAGGCCTGGAAACTGGTTAACCTTGTCGCTCTTTACGAAGGCTGTTCAAAATACAAAATGCCAGTATATTACGTCAATTATTGAGAATTTTTTGTTAAAAATTTCGAAAAATACAGTTGGTGGACAAAAAGGAGGTTTAAAAGAAATGTGAAGATGTATGTACCACAGTAACGTCATACATAGCCTAATTCCTCAACCTTTTCGTATATGATAACGAAAGACCAACTTTCAGCGCAATTAATGCACATTTTCAATTTGATTTTGGAGACAAAACAACATTGGTAGGATAGGCCAGTTTCAGGGCTTCACAAAAAGCACAATTTCATCAGTCAACACAGAATAATGCCTTCAAAATATACTTGAATACACACCTTGCAAATATGCGGAAAGGTTGAAGAATTACAGTTATATACATACTGTATATTTGCACTCCAAAGTTTCGGATTTATTCAAGAGGTGTTTTACTTTGACTACAAATGGCATTTACTACAGTCAAATGTAATGCGCTGGAGAAAACTGGGCAGGACTCAAGGGAAACCACCGCTCCAGGGTCTCAAACACCTCCTCATGGTCAGACGAGAAGAGAGGAATTTGACGAGAATTAATCATCTATTGATATGTATTACTTCCTTACAAAACCAGTCTGAATATAGGTTGTTGCTACTGTCTATTTTAGCTCTGTTCTCTTTCAATTCTTTTTAACGGATACTTACAGCCAATGATTTTTTTTTCTCCGTGGAGGAAGCCTGGCAGGTACATGCACCTCCCCTGCATTAGATCCATATTAATGGACATCAGGTTTATTTACTTATTTGATGTCTGCTTAAAACAATAACCGAGAATTTTTCACTTATACGAGTGCCGTCAGTTTTCTGGATGGAGTAAACCGGATTGTCCAGCATAAACCATAAACCTCTGGCATAAACTTCCTGACATGTGATGTACAGATTTGCACATAAAACTTATGGAGGACAAGTGGTCTTCAACGAGTCTTAGACTAAACAAGCATCATCGTTTATTGTCGCCAATGCCCCACTTGCAGTGCACGGGGAGGTTATGATAGCATTAGTCATCACAGCACTTACCTTGGACTTGTGGATACCTCCCCAATTTTCATCCACACACAACAAGTTCTGCAAATGGGTAAGTCTACAAACAGAATAACATGAGCAGTCAATGAAAGGCATGTCTGTAAGCCTTAACCAATAAAGTGACTGACTGATGGATTGGTATTTATTGCTGTGCTCAAGAGATTTTCCGTTCAATGACGGCAGTCAGATTTAAGGAAACCAGAGTGCCAGGAATAAACCACCACCCTTCGTCAGGTAACTGACAATTCTCTTGACATAAAGCTATAAGCCACAACCAATACAGCAAGAACTGGATTGAAATATACAATCTCACTGATTGTCGCAGCCTTCCCATTACACTGAGGAGCCAGCCAGGTCCTTTCTTGAGAACAGACCACATTTAGATAAAGTACGTATCATTTAACAGCCCATATCGAGATGATTCCAAATATGGTCATCATGATATTTTTACAAAATTTTACAGTGAGTAAAATCCCCCCCCCAAAAAATGGCTATGAAAAGGACTATATTGGTAATTATATTTCCACATTAAATACACAGAGATATAACAATACATATTTCTTTATGTTGAAGGCAACAATATTCACTTTTTGTCCCCCAGTGTCATACTAATTTCACTTGAATGATGGCAGTCAGTTTTATTGCTGTGGGAAACCAGACAGCCTGGAGTAAACCACTGCCTTTGGCAAGCTACTGGCAATCTCTCCCACATCTGGCTGTCCTATTCGTGAAGGAAAGTGGTCTCAATCGCTTATGGCCACCACTGTCCCAAGCAAGACATAAGTTGTTGAAAATTCCTTGTCCAAGAATGGCAATGAACCTATAATTCACTGCCCCTAGCAAATGCCAGGCAAGCACCTGATGAACTCGGCCACAGGTGATGGACCGCTCCTGGTCACTCTCATGGGTGGAGAACACTGCAGAGGATTCAGGCAAACTCACTGAACTGGTGGTGGTTTCACATAACTGACTGAACTGGTTGCAGATTCAAACAACTGATTGCACCTTGTTGAGGGTTCACACAACTGACTGAACTGGTTGCAGATTCGCACAACTTATTGAATTGGCCAAGGATTCAAACAACTGATTGAACCCTGTTGAGGATTCAAACAACTGATTTAACTGGTTGAGGATTCAAACAACTGACTGAACTGGTTGAGGATTCGCACAACTGATTGAATTGGTTGAGGATTCACACAACTGACTGAACTGGTCGAGGATTCACACAACTGACTGAACTGGTCGAGGATTCAAGCAACTGACTGAACTGGTTGAGGATTCAAACAACTGATCGAATTGGTTGAGGATTCAAACAAATGACTGAATTGGTTGAGGATTTGAACAACTCAGTGAACTGGTCGAGGATTCCAACGATTCACTGAACTGGTTGAGGATTGATGCTTTGCTGCAAAACCAAGCTTGAAAATGAGCAAATAAGTGGTGCCTGACAAATTTCACCTGTAAATAAGTCTGACAACATACAGAATCTTCATAACACTAGCTAGAATGTATGGGTTTTGAACTCTGTCTGCCACACCTCAAAAAAGAGTTATTTGCCGGCCTGCAATTCTCCACCTTGGCCCCTGGATTTTAATGACCCCTAACTCAAATAAAACACCTGGAGCTTACCACAACTGACTGTGACGATTCACTGTCGTCTTGACAACATTCTTGACAGCGTGGCTGCAGCTGCTCCAGTTGATAAGAGCCGAGAAGGTCACAGGAGCTGCAGAGTAGATTCGGTGAGAATCCTTCCAGTTTGCAAAGGTCAGCAGAAAGGCTTTGACAATCCACGAAACACACCTGAAAAGGCAAGAGAAGCGTACAGATCACACGCACCGCTACATGTACCTATCTTGCATTAAGGCAGCTCCGATTCTACTTTGCCTTTAACAGGAAGCCCGACACTTAAAAAAATCCAAAAACAGAACAAAGCTGAAAATGAAAATCCACCTTTTTCATTTTATCGGTTCTTGATAATTTTTTTTTTTGATTTTCCTGTTTATAAAAGCTATTCCAGTCAGGTAAATATGCCTTCAGCAGGAAGACTAGCACTTATTACAGATTTCTTAAGTTTTATTTCTATTTTCATACCGTCCTCCAAGAATGGAAAAAGATTTATTTTCCCAGTAACCACTATCAGAAATATCGGAAAATTGAGTTTTAGACAAATTCTGTATTGACGTATATTATTAAATTCAGTTTTCGATACGTTTTGAAGACAAATATTGGGTTTTCTGATTTGTTCAAACAGAGTTTCTGAAAAGAAACTGACTAGAAAAACTAGCAAGAGGCAGGAGGTCCCTTAGTGACACGAACTTGAACACTTTGTAAATACACAAGGATCAGTAACTAACAGTTGTGGATCCCTCCCTCATTCTACAGAAAAATGTGAAAAAAATATTTGTCACAGACTAGGGGACACTGCATTCCATTTTGCATTGCAATTCTGGTTGCTTTCATCATGTGGATGAAACAAATCTGCATCACTGTATCACGCTTGCAACAAATGCATCTTCTGATGTGATTTATGCCCTCAGGGTCAAAAGTTAAAACTTATTTTTATCTGGCTACAAAAATAAAAGTGGACATGTTTAATTTTTCAAACGAAATAGAGTATAATTCATTATGTCGTCTCCTGGCTAGGGTATAAACTTACAATCCCATCAGGTGTCATTTCTCAGGATGAAGTCATCAGATATCTTCAGATATTTACAATTTATCTCAGGTCACCTCACAAGTGTAAATAATGCTTCCAGTGACCTACAAATGTCTGCTGGAAATCCGATACCTGTTACAGGTGAGATATCTGGCATATGCAAATATCTTGTCCACAATGTCGGCCTTTTGTATTCCCTTCCAAACATCACAGTTTTGAGCCACCTTTCAGCTTTATGGCACATTCTGTTGGCTTAAAAAAATTCAAGTTTATCCCGATATCTGCTCCTTGGCAACGCTATGGGAACGTTACTTACCTCAGAAATGGTTGTTTTTAAGCCTTTCTTTCCACGTAGACCATTGTCACTTATTGTAGCAGTCAATTGAAGTTTGCACTATTTGGTGTAAGCAGCCGAAAAATGGAGTGAGTGAAGAACCTGCTTATCAGCCAAAATCTCCATCATTTGGGATTTACACACCTGAAGACTAGCACAGGTGAACCCCAGTTTGTTCACTTTTTTTGCCAAAATGACTGGCTTGCACGTGTACCAGGAAAGAGGAAATTTAGCAAAGCTTTCCTCAAATTTATGGTACAATAACTAAGTTCTAAGAGTGAAGTACATTCTGCATTATAAAGTGACCTAATCCATAATTACATTTTTTAAAATTTTTACCATTTTTATTTTAGTACCTGGAAACCCTAGTGTAAAAACAAAATTACATCTCAATAAATAATTTAAGAGGCTAAAAAAATTCCTTTTGGTCAGTGATCTGTTCAGGTGAGCAAGTGGGAGATATTTCTTTCCTAGCGAGTCACAGCAGTGATTTGGGAAAAATATGATTAGGGTGCGGGCTTCCCTGGTGTTTCCACTTATGTGGAATGCAGTTGTAGGACCATCCAGGTTAAATTGAACACTGCGGGGACGAACTTGCAGCTTTGAAGCGGGTAGCATTTGTGACGATGGTGCGTATGTTATTTCAGTAACTTTTTGAGCAGATGCAGCTAATCACAGCTCAAGGTACTATAACTGTATATAACTTGTTTGACGTATCCCCTATAGCTCGTTCGAGGTATTGATAGAGTACAAAAGGCAAACTCGCTGCACAGCTACCCACTGGTCCAATCTCGCCAGTAAAAGTGAGTCAACAACAACATCTTAGGTCACTGGCCTTCGAGCCATTTACCTTTTTCCAAATAATTTGGTCCTGTTTAAAACTACCTGAAGTTTAAACAACATACTTCACTGTGTCATTTCTTAGTTAGCTGCTTTCACAGGTCCATTTTTAACATTTAATTATTTACTGATTTTTTCTCACAGCCATGTGTGTTCACCTCCATTCTCTCTGCCATAAATCAAGTGACAGTGCAAAAGTGCGTACTTTCAAATTTACATGGATATTTCTGTGACTAGTTTATAGTCTAGTTTACATACGTGCCACTAAACCAAGTATGGTGTGCAGTTTATGCCAAATGGATTTTCACCATAATACCACTGTTTATATGTTTCGCTATAAATCCCAGTGTTTCTTACAGGCTTGAGACATGACATGATAAATCCTGCAGGTATTACAAAGTGTAACACATGTTTTGAGCACCTATATTTACTGAATTACAATTAAACTTGACATTCACGAACTGATCAGACCCTTTGTCCAGGTTAATTTTTAAACAGATATTTATACCATTGCTTTTAGATTTCAGGATTATGTGTGGTTGAATGTATGCCAACAGTATTATATTTTGCATACACTGTTATAATTGATATACTTCTTACTTGGTGAGTTAATTATGATCGTCTATGGCTAATGAACATATTTGTATGAAGTGCACGTACATGGCCAATAAGTTAGTTATCATAGAAAATGTACTAAAATATGTGACGTGGAAGTGTATTTATTAACACTGTAAGCCAACTTAGTAAGCTTGTGTTAAGCGTGTGTCACTAGCTACACCTACACAGCGCTATTCTTAATGGAACTCAAATGTTAGTGTGAAGGTATATGCATGTAGTATTATCCCGCAGGAGACAAAATCCTCTGTTAGTCCTTGGACAGTAACGGTCACGTGACCAACACGTAAAACTCTATACCCTGCAGCAGATGCTATAAATGTCTGATGACTCAGTAGTAAGGAACACCTTATGACTTAACAGTTACAATGTGATATAACGACACAAATGACTTAACGTCACAAAAGAATGTTGAATGAGCACTGTCAACACTGTTATCACGTCATAATTCGCAGATCACTGCTTGGTAATTCAAAGCTCCTTGACACGACGGGAAATTATTGTTGAAGCTTGTTTCGTTTTTGAGGAAACATATTTCAGTGTACTTTTTAGAGTCTTCTGCGGGATAAATCCCTTACATCGTTACTGAGTGAAAGGATACAAAACTATATGGGGTCAATAAGCCTTTTGTAACCATGTAACTAATAATGTAAGCGCTATAGACATGACTTCCCGTAGTTTCTACAAGAACAACATTCTGAGGTGTAGTGATTAGCAGAAATAATGTCTTTTTAGCATTATTTTGCGTTAGTTTAAGAGACCACCCACTCACGTGTCGCCCATACAGCGTTAATCTTGCCAGAAGGCTCCAATGCCAATTCAGCTTATTGACTGCTACAACAGGTGACAATGATCCACGTGGAAGGAAAGACTTAAACACAACGATTTCTATGGTAAGGAACATTCCCATAGCGTTGCCAACGAGTGGAAACAGGGATAAACTTATGCTTTCAAACCAACAGAATGTGCCATAACCCTGAATGGTGCCTCAAAACTATGATGTTTGGAAGGCAATACAAAAGGCCGACCTCGTGGACAAGATATTTGCATATGCGGCAGTAGTAAGGATAACAGGTGGTTGAGTGACATCAATTCACTGAAAAATGTCCTTGTCTCAAAATGAACGTCGGAAAAGTCAGTCAGCGACGAACAATAGCTCAACCTATTCTTTACAAATCCCGCATGTGCCAGGTTTCTTACCTGTAACAGGTACAGGATTTCAGACACACGTTTCTGGAAGCCCTATTGTAACGTACAACGTGATGGTTCGCGTTGTTGTTGTACTGCCATGGGTCCACGCAGCAGTGCATCGATAGTCATGTTTATTTCTAAGAAAAACTAACCATTTCATCTCCCCAAAATGTATTTAGATATGGCAATGCTGAGCTTAGGATGGGATTTAGAGTAAAGGTTTCGAATATTTACCGTCAAATTTGGAAATACTTACGATATAGAACAAGAAAAACATGAGCAGACCGAACAGGTCCGCCATGTTGGCAACTTTGAAGAAAGCTAAAAACGTGACACCTTGCAATTGGATAAAACTCCAACATAACATACCAAAATAATTGATTAAATTTTGTCAAAAAAAGTGTTTTATAAATTCAGGGAGACTACATTATTTTAAATGGAATTTCTGATGACAAAGACAAAATATTAAGACCGGGCCTGTGATTTGGCAGGTATCCGAATTTCCTCCTTAGAAAAATGGAAGTGATGGGAAAGGAGGCTGATCTAAAGCAATTTGAAGAATTTCACGTCTTATTTGTGAAAGGAAAAAAATGAGGAGCACGGGCTTCTGAAAGACAGACTTAACCCCGCCCTGGGCCGGAGGTGGTGCAATGAGGGCCTCTGAGTTTTGCGTTTTATGTGCTGCCTTGTGTTTGTTTTTGGTCGAAGTTTATTGCGATTGCAATGGCAGAAAAGTTTTGACAGCTAAAACTGGTACCATTTCCGATGGACCAGGGAACTATACCCCGGTGGCGCATTGTGAGTGGCTCATCAATGGTAAGTGACGCTGAACTGCGGTAACGCTGCGATAACGGTTATGGATCTGTTACAGGTGAAAAAAAGAAAAAAAAAAAAAAAGAAAAAAAAAATTTGAGAAACAATAGATGTTATAAAAGTCTTCCAAGAAAGAAGGAAACCACTGACTTACGTTATGTACATTTGGGGAATTTGAAAGTTAGGATTGCTGCTTGATGCTGAACTGCATCGCTCCTTTTTTTATATCATTGTAGGTGGCTCTTCGTCTGCAAACATATATACAAATGAAAGCTGCGGTATTCTTCGTGTAGGCTGCTGCATGTTGTCATTTAAATCCTTCTTGTACATTCACTATGAGTAGTAGACTCCTCAGTGAACCAATGTTCTACTACTTTCCCACAGAGCCACCCCATCTTTACAACTCCTGTAAGTTTGTGTTTTTATAATGTTATATATGTAGTTCTTGCTGGACACGTAGTCATGTACACCCCATGCGCCCACCCCTCACTTCCATCCCCACACATTTTGTTGACAGCATTTGTTTATGTGTGACTTCATTGGTCTAAAAAGTGTGTAGAAGGCATCTCCACTTGTCTGGAACATCAGAACTTCCATGGTGTAAGCAACGGCAAGCCCTTGGAACCGCCCGTCTAAATGGCTGGTATAATGGTTATGCTTGCCTCTGTACATCCCCAACATCCCAAGTTCACTTTGAGTGCTGGATAAAGGCCTGTGTAAAAATTTCACAGGGTCGTCTTTGTCATGTTTGTAGACTAACTGTGGAATTCATAGTAGCTAAGTTGTAATTCAGGGGTTCTCACGTATCTTTAAATTCAAGGCATCCTTAGTCAAAAGTTTTTACCCTTCAAGTGTTTTATTCTTATTGTCATAGTGACAGTGGGAAAGCAACTTATCCTCAACACTTCAAGGATCTATCAGTTTCTGGCTACAAGTAGTCTTGTTAGTCCTAGGGTTAACTCTTTTTGTCGTCAGAACCCAGTCAAACTGGACTTATGTACTAGAATGATAAATTACAGAATATATCAACATGTGTATTGGTGTTGGGGCCTTGTGGCTGAGAGGTGTAGAGTGCTAGCACAGGGCAGTAATGCAGGAAAGTCGTGGAGTTTAAATCCAGCTCATGCTGGCCTCCTTTCCGGTTATATTATGTTATGACACAAATGTGAGTCTCCTATTTCCTACATTTTCCTTTCTTTTTTCCAGGCCATGGGAATTCATCCATTTTTCTGAAGTTTAAAACAATGAACACAGAATGCTCGTATGACTTTCTGTTTGTGTACGACGGAGATTCGTACGAAAAGCCGCTATTGGCCAGCCTAAGTGGAGATCAGTTGCCGAAGCCACTTTTAGCTACCTCAGGATATGTAAGTCTTCTCAGGGAATTTGCACTTAGGTCTTCATGGTCTCATGTCAAGATTTTTCTATTTTTTGTTATTTTATTCCAGATTCTAATTTGATTCCTGTAGGTTTTTTGGTGGGAATATACCAAAATATAGTCCAGATTTAGTATTACAGTATATGATGTAAAGTTTAGCTGAAAATTTCATAGAGTGTATCCTGTGGTTCATTTCAACTAGTTGTTATCATTTCTAATTGATGCCATCTGGGTACCAGTAGGGTGGGAGGAGTGTGTTGACAAAACCAATTAACACACTCATGCTTCACTGAACAACGGTCAGCATACAGGTACTTTCAACATGACTAAACAACAGATTGGGTTATTCAGATAAATACTAGAGGGTCACTAAATCACTGAATAAATAATGACATACAACAGTATCTGGAATTGGCTTTTCATCCATTTTGTGCTGCTTAAGTTACCTCTGAATTTTACCTAGAAACACAATACCTTCTGTTTATATAAGACTTCACAAAATCCTGCATAGAAGAATGAATTTTCTGAATGAGTTTTCTGAAGTCAGCCAATAAAAATGACGTACATTTAAGAACTTGCTGTCAACACCTGGCAAACATCTTGCAAAAAAATTTTATCCTTAAAAAGATTTGTATTAAAACAATTTATGATGATGGTATGAATTGAACACCTTGTCAGCACGGTTCCGGACCTGATATTGTCTTCAAATGCAGCTAAAATATTTTATGGTAAGCACACTGTGTTTCGCATTCTTTGTTATTTTACCTACACACCTCTAATCAATTACATTTGCAATACATGTAGCGATGTGCATTTGTCGAATTAATGAATTTACATCATATTATCACAGGCTGATGGCAGGATAATCTACACATGTTGAGGGCTGTTTAGTTTTATTCTGGACAACCATGAATAAAGTGAATGTGAGATATATTGTCAGGCTTGTCAGTCGCGTCTGCATACTTCAACCAGATCTGTGTTTTCCCACGATCACTAGCATCAGGTAGGATTACTTGCCACAACCATGCCAGGTTTGTCAGATTCCGCTCAACATTTTCTTTAGTTAAATTCATGAGAAACAAAACAGAACTCCTATGTGAAAATGGCCTGTTTTTAAGAAGCATACCGTTCACATGGACATAGCATGTAGGTGTAGATAAACACCCCTCAGTCGGTTCATGTCTGGGGAGTTTTACCCCATGTGGCGCGGACTGGCGGCCACACCGTCACTGGCCCTTACTGCACAACTGGGTGCTGACCACTCCCATCTTATCTATACCTAAAACTCAAATCGGCTACACCCGGCTATGGTAGAATTAATTGGCTAAACTTTACATCATTTGCAGTATACACGGTGCTAAGGGTGTTCCAAGTGAAGATTTAATTGCATATAAAAGTAAACAGATTTTGGGGATGTCTTGTTCAAAAACTCAAATGTTTTTAAACTTGCTCATTCCTTTGTTGAATTTATAAAATCGAAAATTGAGTTTTCGCATTTTTTACAAGAATGAGAGCAGACATGAAAAAGGTCAAACAAATTTTGGTTTACAGCAGTCATGGTGAGAATTGGATTCCTTGATTCTCCTCGAAAGTAACGCCTTGTTTATTTATATCATTTACAGTTTAAAAATTACTTAATTTTGCTGGGCTTTAACTCTGGAAGTTTGTCTACTTTGTCATGTCCTATGACAGCAGAGTTTGATGGCATACTTTGGGCATTTAGATTTCTTCCATATGTAGCCAGTCTGCCAGTATCTAAATGGAAGTTTCTTGAGTTTGGCACGAAAGCAACCACTAAATAAGTCAATATTATAAGGTCACTCTTGCTGTTCACTTGTCTGAATGTTGAATAACATCCATCATTTGTTGTCTGCAGATGCTGGTGTATCTTTATAGTGACAGGAATTATGAGCTTGCGGGCTTCGAGGCCGAATATGAAATCGTGGACTGTCCGTATGACTGCACGGGTCGGGGCACGTGTATAAACGGTCGTTGTGATTGCTTGCCGAAGTACTACGGTGTTGGTTGTGAAAAAGAGAACTGCCCGGATGGATGCAATGCTAATGCAGATCAAGGTGAATGTGAACAATCAGGAAAGTGTAAATGTCGCAACGGTTTCGTCGGTGAAAACTGTTCCATGTCTCGAAATGACGGCCAAGGAAACAACACCTGGTATTTACTGGCTTCGAACACGGCAGGGTTTCGGGGTCGAACTTCCCACGCTGGAGTTTTTATTGAAAGTCAGGAAAGTGTGTGGATATTTGGAGGTTACACATTAAACGAGGTGTTAGACGAACTTATTGTGTTCAACATGACTAGCAATCAATGGGAGACAGTTGAGAAATCCACACCGTGGCCCGCTGGTCGATACTTACATGCCATGGTGGCGCTCAGAGATGGATTTGCCATGTACGGTGGGCAGCTCAACACAGATGAACTCAGTGACGAGTTGTGGCATTTTGATACACTTAAGATGACATGGAGTCTAATCCTTCCTGGTCCTGAAGCCCAGAGACTTCCGAAGTTAGCTAGCCACAGTTTGACGTTGGGTAGAGAGTGGATCTATTTGTTTGGAGGGAAAACGGAACAAGGGTTCTTTTCCGGGGACATGTATCGGATTAGAGCGCGGAATCTGTCTGATTCGCAAAGGATATTTATCAAAGGCGGTCAGATAGCCTCACGGCAACTGGCTGGCCATTCAACGGTGTACCATGAACAGACGAACACGCTTATCGTGTTCGGGGGTCACAGTACAAACACGGCACAATTCAGCAAACTGCGGAACGACCTCCACATCTTTCACATAGATAATTCTTTCTGGTCGTGGATAAGTGAGAAAAACACGAACCTGCCGTCGCAGCGCGCATACCATTCAGCGACGATTATTGGCGACTATATGGTGGTGTATGGCGGGAACACACACCTTCACGATGGATATGATCTCTGTTATGACTCCGCCACCTATTACTATCACCTAGGTTGCTATAAGTGGATGGATGAAAAATACTTTGTCAAGAAGTTCCCAGGTAGGTGTTAATTGTTCCTGCCAAATAACTTTCAACCATTTCTTTAGCCAGACCCTGGTTTTGTGATGCGTACTTAGTGCCAAGTAGTCCTTAACTAAGTGCACTTCATATCTCTACAACATACGATAGCATGGCAGTTAAGGGATTAACAAGCCTGCAAATAGATGCCTGACATTTTTGAAAACAGCCCTTTGGACAAAGTGGTACGACCATGTTCTCCATGTTATTTAATACTGGACAGAGGTCTCTTGGAGCATGGCCACTTTCACCTCAGGGTTGTTTTCCAAAATGTCATGCACCTACTTGCAGGCTTGAACTAATTAGCTATGTGAGCCACATGAAACTTGGGCCAGACTTTATCTGTCTACTTTACAGCACTTATCCACAGCTTAGAGGTCAAAATGTTTGGTCATTGGCAAATTTTCAGTACCTCAGAATGAAAATGATGATCTCAAATTGTGCCCAGATCATCGCACAGATGGCCTGCAGAAATCATAAATGATTTGAAAATTTCAACCAAGAAAGAGCAGCTCAAGAGGCAAGTAAATGCCAATAAGTACATGTGTCACTTTTGTAGATGAAGCTTACTTTTGTAGTAGGGTGTCATCGTCTTCTATATAGGAGGCCTCCATGGCTCAGTCGGTTAGCGCACTATTGCAGCACAATGACCCGAAGCCTCTCACCAATGCGGTTGCTGTGAGTTCAGGCCCAGCTCATGCTGGCTTCCTCTCAGGCCGTATGTGGGAAGGTCTGCCAGCAACCTGCGGATGGTCGTGGGTTTCCTCTGGGCTCTGCCCAGTTTCCTCCCACCATAATGTTGGCTGCTGTCATATAAGTGAAATATTCTTGAGTACGGCGTAAAACACAAATCAAGTAAATGAAATAAATAAATTTATAAATTCAGACCCATAAATGATTGTTTGTTGTACTTCATCCACTTTCATGATGTTTTACACAATGGAATCTAACACATTCTACATTTTTACGGCATACTGGATGACCTAAAGTTTTTTTCGACATTATCATTCTACAGAGATCAAAATATCAAACATTTCGACCCCTATGATTATGTGTCTGTTCGAAATTCATCAGAATAGGTCATGGTCTGATAGACAGCAAGACATGTCTCTGGCTAAACCTGCGTGACTGCTTTCTGAATCCATAGCCTTCAAAGCACATGTGCCACTCCCTACGCTCACTTTACACAACTGGCTTTGATTTAAGAGGTTTGACTTTTTGACAGCATTGTGTACCTATGACATCCTTGCAAGGACCTACATCTACATTTCAGCAATCGTTTGAAATGCATACAAATACTTGAAATGGATGAAACAGAATGCATACGTGTATGTAGTGCCAGAAGAGACAAAGGTTGAGACAGATATTTTATTTTTCCTGACCATGAGCCCAGGTGACCTCTAAGATGTCCAAGATGTAGATATAAAATTAGCTAGTGGTGAGATTGATGTAAAGCAGGTGTAGAGAGCAGCTCAAGTGCTGTGAGGGGTATGTCTTGAATCCTGTACTTCACACTCAATGTCTAGTCTTACAGGTATTATTTTCTTTTGAAAGGAAGTTTTGAGCAATTTACCAGATACTTTGCAGTTCATGATTGCCTTACCCTATCTTACACATCATTCACATGTGGACTGAACAGCAGCATTGCTACATTCATTGTATTCTAACGTATAAAAAAAACACAAGTGCAACATAAATCGTCACAGAAAGGACAAGATCACAAGAAAATACACATGTACTTTTGTCTGACTTAAAAGAAAAGACAGCAGTTAACATGAAGTTACAAGTAGTTATTTCGGAAGAGTGCTTGAAGCAGACATAAATGGCCCCAGCCATGGTTTACTGACCTGCTTGGTATTTGCAACTCTATAAATCAACTTCTAATCCTAAGTTCTTAAGGATACGCCATGCTAGAGAAACCAGAAACCCACAGTGTTGCATCACTCATACAAGTACCCAAAACATGTGTGCTGTCAGGGTGCAGAAATAAGTTGTCCTGTAGAAGTGGATAAACTTAATAACATGACGACACTTTCAAGTTGGCTGGGAACTGCAATATCTCTGTTATGCAGAAGAAAATGAAGGAATGGTTAGTAAACTTTGTATGATTCATCTAAATTTACCTGTATATCCACAGGGTTAAGCTCCAGTACAAAGCCTAGCAGGAGGTTTGGCCACGTTGCCATGGTAGCATATGGAAACACTCTCCTGATATCTGGGGGTTATTCAGGCTACGTGTTGGGAGATCTCCTTGCTTTCAAAGTGGCACCTGTCATCGCTGTTCATAAGGTAAGAAAGTATGGAGTGCAAGGCCCAATCGGCACTTGATTCCCAGATGTGACAGCTTTTTTTTTTTTGAAAATCAGTGCAGATTGAGAAACAGTTTTATTTTTCATGACCATTGTGTCCGCTATGTTTTAGGATGGTCTCAACTTTATAACAATTTCCAGCAGCAAATTGAAATAATGAATATTTCGATGTTGAGGGGAGTGATGATGAGTGTGATTTGCTGGCTAACATGGCCGAGATACTCAGGTGCAGGTACATGTAGTCTCTGAAAGCCTTGCCGCTGTGTCGCAACCTTTGGCGAGCCCTGCATAAATGGAACCTTGACGAAATGTTCAGTGTTGTACATGTACAACAACAACAGGTGTACATCGTTAAACGCTGATTGTGTCTTGGCCGCTTGACTTGACACTAAGGTGAATTTCCAGCTCCATATGTAAACAATCACAAGTGGAGAAAAATACATATAGTTTAGTGCACAAGTTTTACTGAGGAAAGCCAGTTAGAGTTCTCTGATGTTGTGTATGTTCTTGTATATCTTCAGTGCCGCGAGACAGATAGGGGATTCTACAAAGCTGTAGGCCTGACGACTAGACAAATTAGAAAATTGAGAATACATGCATTTTAGACCAGTTTACGCCCCGCTTGATTGTTTCTGTGCTTTTAGCAGACTCACGGATGTCTGAGACGCATCTCCCATAGGAAAATGCTTGTGGAAATAATGTGTCTGTGATAACCATGGCATCTGCAATTCATTTAATGATGCCTCCATGACTGAAGTTTGTATGTGCTACCAGAGCATACCCTATTCGGGAGTTTACCCCAGGTTTTGTGTTTACAAAGCACAAATCTGCCTCAAGTTAACTTGCCTGTGGGCCGACCCTAGTGGTGTCAGAGGTCTATCTTGCCAAGGGCTAACTTGCCCATGGTTAGTTTGCCCATCCTTTTTTATGCAGTATATGCGCGTTACCCAGGCCTGACCAAGGCTTAAATTTGCTGTGTAAAATTTGCTCTGTTAATGCAGCTATTGTGTTTGTCATGAACATGACAAAATAAAACCAGAAAGTTCATCACATGACCTCTTGTGGAGCGTCGGTCAAATCCCCTGAACGTATTTTAAACGATAAAATAGATTTTGAAAGTTTTCTTATAAAAGCAGCTCTTGTTTGCTGAAGTATTTGCTGTACATTATCCAGCGGCATCATGTAATTGAAATTGGTACATCATGTGCAGTGTCGGAAGATAACGATATCAGCAAACAGGATCATGTACATTTCTGATGGTACAATCATGACAGTGTACTTTCTTGGGGTTTTACCTTGTGCTAACTGGATAATGTTCAGATTATATCTTTTGTCCTACAGACATATTTATGAAAAACATCATGTCATCACTTCAGTATTCTTACTCATGAAATGTGGGTTCATTTTCTTGTCATTTTATTTCGTTTATCTGGTTATTTAAACTTATATAACTTGTTAGATTTATACATGTTGATGCTATTAAGAAAGCGTTCGTTATAAGAACTAGTCGAACCACATCAGTGGCCTAGTTATTAAAGCGTCTGCCTCGAGGTCGGGAGATCAGGGATCAAGCCCAGGTCGGGTCATACGAAGGACTTCAAAAATGGTGCCTGGGTTCTGCCTCACTTGGTGCTCAGCACTGAGAGGTTATAGGAAGGAAACAGTACTGGTCAGCCCGGTGTCAGTATAATGTGACTCGGGGAGGTGTCATGTCTTATGTCTTCAGCATGATGTTTCAGTGGTGGCAGCATTATAGCGACATGGTCTTGCCCTGCCTCAAGAAAACAGAGCGTATATATATATATACATGTATATACCAAGGACTTTGTTGTCATATGGATTTTTGGCTATACATGTACATACATACATAAGAAGTATTCAGGTACATTAATTTTCTGTGTTTTTTTTTCTCTCTTCTCTTTTTTTTTCAACCTTCATTGCTTGAAACTGAGCTAAACAGTCGGGCATCAAAATTGATGAATTCACAATAGAATCAAGTGGATACATTTTAAACTATACCTTTAAAACAGCCCTATTTCAATTAAATACAAAGCAAAAAAAAGAAAAGACATTTTCCGCTTGAGAGAATGTTCAGTCACTGTGACCGTGCGCTATCTGTATATGAGCTGTACATCCCATTATTGTGGATTGATAAGATAGAGGATACTGAGAAAGAACCCCCCCCCCCCCAAATTCTATGAATGCCATCCATTGTACACACACTTGCAGTATATGGATTGCGTAGATAAATATCTGACTTCAAATCCCGTTCAGTTTAAGTGGGCTTTAAAAAATCTAAACATTTCCCTTCAGCTTTAATTCTGTACACCCTTTGTTCTACATGTAAATGTGAGGTAGCCAGTATTGCGGAGTAAATAAGGAAACGTGTAAATGTGTGTGAAGTTAATTTCTTGCTCCGGTTAAGTACTGGTTTACCAAAGATTAGGATCATACTTACAGTTGTTATAAATATTGAAATATACTGTATTGTTCAACGTGTAAATAAGGAAATGCATGTTCAGTCTAGATGGCAATTTGAATATATGTTTTGATTAATAACGTGATGTAGCAGTACATGAGCAGATTTTTGAAAGTAGAACATGTAGTTGTTTCATTAAACACACTACTACTTGTATAATAAAGACATTTTTGTTTGTCATAAAAACTTTTTGTTTTTCCCTTTCAAGAACTACATGTTTGGCATAGAGATCAACTGTCAAAGAAAAAAAAATGCATGCATAAAGTTTGATTGTTAACTCGTACATGTAAATCTGATAGATTACTACACTATGGTTTACCTGCATAAATCAAGTATAGCTGTGGTAATTCAGTTGAAATTTGTCATAGACGTTATCATCTGATCTTGATTTCAGTCTATTACCCTGGATGTTTATGATCACTGCAATGTCTACAGCAGGGAAAGCTGCCGTTTTGACCCAGCCTGCAGTGTATGTAACAAGCCCGCCTCACTGACATGTGTCAACAGAGCAAGTCAAAATGTAAGTGTGGAGCGTTGTCAACAGAGCATGTCAAAATGTAAGTGTAAAGGGTTGACAGCAGAGCATGTCAAAATATAAGTGTGAAATGTCAACAGAGCAAGGCAAATGTAAGTGTGAAGTGTTGTCAGCAGAGCAAGTCAAAATGTAAGTGTGAAGTGTTGTCAGCAGAGCACGTCAAAATGTAAGTGTGAAGTGTTGTCAGCAGAGCAAGGCAAAATGTAAGTGTGAAGTGTTGTCAGTAGAGCATGTCAAAATGTAAGTGTGAAGGGTTGACAGCTGAGCATGTCAAAATGTCAGTGTGAAGGGTTGTCAGCAGAGCAAGTCAAAATGTAAGTGTGAAGTGTTGTCATCAGATCAATGTAATGGTGAAAATGATAACCCACGAGACACAAAGCAACAAGTAGGCTATCACTTTGACCTTCCACAGGAACAATATTTATGGTATTCAACCATCACTGCAGTATTCTATTTAGTATTTATACTTTAGCAGTGTCATGATTTTGTGTATTTAAAAAACTTATAAAGGGAAAGACCACACAAGACTGAAGTTATGGTGAATGAGAAGAACATTGAAATCTTTACTTATTAATACCTTCACTGAATTTTTTAGATTTTCTTTTTCACCCAATTAAATGCAGCCAAACGTTTAGTTTGTAAGCTGGGTTTTTTATAACCATATTGATAATGTGGTTCACCAGAGACGTCACACTGACTTTTCTCTGACCCTAAAGCAGAAATTTAATGTCATGAGAGCTTTTTCTTACGAAGGCAAACAGCATAGGAGCACTCTTCACAAGAACTTTATTCAGAGAGGAGCATAAATGTGTACAGAAAGTTTTGTGAGGTTGCTGGTGAACCACATCATCAATATGGTCCATAAAACCCACCATACCATCAAAACATTTGACTGCGTTTATTTGGGTGAAAAAAAAAATCTAAAAAATTCTGTGAAGATAATTTTGGATACAGTTTTTCGTGCTCTTTTCATTCACCATAACTTCATTTTTGTGTTTTCTTTGCCTTTATGCAGTGTTTTTAGTGCAGGCCTTCAAAAACCTGTCAATAACATGACGTTATACAGGTACACACACTGTATATATGTCTTCTTGCGTGAGGTCGGAATATAGTAATTGACTAGGCTTGTATTATGGTGTTATCCCATTTAGCTCAGATTGGAACATCATCAGTGCAAAGTGTGTCATTTTCGACGTCATGGCATGTGGATCATGGGTCAAGGTCACCAGCAGTGTAATATCAAAATGTAATGACAAAAGTGATACCTAACTAAGGAAGATATAACTGTGATCAGTGAAAGAAATACAGGGATTTCACTGCTGTATAAATAATAAATATCTTGACTTTCTCAAGTGATAAAAAACTGAAAGTAAAACGTAATTTAGGCCGTATATGTCAGCTGATGTTTGCGCAATTTCTCAGAATTCCTAACTAGTTGCAAAATAGTGTGTTTATGCAAGTTTTATATGGGATGATTTGTGCAAGTTTCTGATGACTTCTTTGTTGCCCATCAGAACTGTACTCAGCGAGGAAACGACGCTGTTTGTGAGGGATTCTGTCGTAAGCTACTGAGCTGTGACTCGTGTCTGAACCTGGGTGGCCATTACCCGACCGTTGTCAGAGACAACTCTTGGTACTACCAGAGGTTCCAGTACTGTGCCTGGTGCGTGAAAGAAGCAGAATGTCAGCCAGCCAATGGTGAGTGGATGGCATTGACCAGGAGTGTATAGGAGAGTCCGCAATGAAGCATTTGTGTTAGGTGAACCAATCCCTTGGGTGAAATTTGGCTTTATCTTACCTCTCACAGAAAGGTGAAAAGCCAGTTTGAAATGGAAAAAACCATAACTTTGATGAAACGTAAAACTTGGTGTTTTCTTTATGGTTTCACTGTTTGGGGATGAACTCGCTGATAGGGATTATCTGCTGCAGAATTATGCTCCAGAGAGGTTCTTATATCCTTAAGTGCAGATGCGTTTTCAATTCGGCGTCCAGTAACATGGAAAGCAATGTTAAACAACATGTGAGGGGTGGTATTTTAAAAAGTACTGCATGTATTGAGTTCCTGGTTTGCTCACATGTAGGGAACTGTAACACGAGGGGGTTGTTCAATTGTTGATCCTGTGTGCGCATATTAAATACCGTAAATTACTGAATCCCCCCCTTAGTGTGCTGTGTATTAGAATCTGTGTTAAACAAAATGTTAGGGGTGGTATCTTAAAAAGTATGGCATGTATTGAATGTAGGGTTTGCACACATGTAGAGCACAATAACGTGAGGGGGATATTCCAGCGTTGTCTATGTGTGCATATTAAATACCATAAATTACCAAATTCCTCACTTATTTTGCTGTGTTTTAGAATCTATCCCCTAAAGCCAAGCTTTTTGGTAGCCTTGCTACCACATATAAATTTTAAGCTGTGTAACATTCAGTGGACAATCAATCAATCATGGACATGCACAATTGATAGAAACAGAGTGTTAACTGGCCAGTAGTGAGTGGCAGATTGGTTGAAAGTGTATACATGTACATAGAAGATTGCTGGTCGAAGACATTTCATACATATTTTGTGTGCAGTATGGTTCGTGTGTATGAAAAGTTTAAAGAGACACATTAAAAATGGTAAAAACTTGTTTTTGTAAGACATGTAGGAAGAATTTTATCAACGCATTCTAGCAGGAAGCCTTTTATGGGCTAAATTTGAAGACCAGTTATTGTCTTTGCTGGCAGCTTTGTCTGGCACCTGTGCTAAGCAGTCCTCTCACAACACGGCAACGGGGAGCCTCGGTTGGTGGAACGGCCTGAGCGTTCACCTGATAGAGTTACGCCAGTGTCTGACAGAGGATCGACCGGCAGGACTTCACTTTCTGCGATATCGAAGCCCGCCAAACAACACGTACCCAGATGAGGTAAGGTCTAATACAATGAATGACATAAAATTTTGCCCCTGAAAAGGTTCATTTCCAGAGGAAAATAAATGTCATAAAATGTCATTCTTTTTTTTGGCTGAAACTTACATTTTTCCAGAATGACAACATCGTACTTTCTGTACAAGCCTCAAAACACCTTTCTTAGGCCAATAGAATCCCAGAATCAAGCAAAATGGACAACATGGTCAGGGGGCCAATAATTTAGGTGATTTAGCAGACTAGGAAAAACTGTGAATCTCAGGGTAATAGGCCAGGTGATGAGAGTGTGAGGATAACATCACCAATAGGGATATGTGAATACATGGGTATCTATACACAAAAGACTAATGGTCATTGGCTCGCTTTTACGAACGAGGAAAGTGTCATCGGTTGAGGTGTCAGCGTCTGTGTCAGGGTTGGTGTCGTGATAACCTGTATTGTCAGCTTGGGCTGCAAGTTAAACTGAAGCACTTAGCAGCAAGCTGTTGGGTTTCTCCTGTATGACGCTTGTTTTTAGTGTTTAAGGTTTATTTTCTGGTGGTGAAAGGTGAGTGATCACTCGCCCTCGCCTTGTTCTGGCCTAACGTCAGGTTTAGGCGAGTGAACTGCGCCTCGCCATCTTACAAGGATATTTGTATTCCAGTAAATTAAGATGCTAGATTGACTCACCTAATGCTCTCCATTATACCTGGCAAGAACACAAGCAGAGAACTGTTTGTCTGCTATTTATGCTTGGTCAGGCACATTAAATTATTTTCTAGGCACAGTACTTAACCTGAAACTTTTGTGGAAACAGTATATTTTTAGAGGCAAATAAAAGTGTCGTTAAATATCACGTTTGCTGTTGAAACTGACATTTTGTAGTAGAATATCATTCTACCTTCCAAACAAACCTCAAAGCCGATCTCTAAGATAAATAGAACTTCCACAATTGGGGAAAAAACAGCTTGGTCGTCGACAAAATTTTAGGTCATTTTCGCAAGTCAGTTGTTAATGCAGTCGCTACATGTACTTGAGCTACACGTTGCGGTGTACCATTAACATGGTAGTTATAACAGATCTTATGAAATACGTTGTAGTTCTTTGACGCCGACAATTTAAAGTTTGTAGTTATTCTCCCAACTGTTTGACGTTTTGACACGCAGCTTGAAATCATCAAAAAGACAAAACAGGAGTTGGTATTCAAGAGCTGGATAGAGAAGGAGAACACGAAGGACCTGCCATACACTGGGAAGTTTGTTGGCTACATCTATCCCCTCAACATCAGCAAAGGCTATCCAATCAACATCTCGATGAGCACCTCCCAGTCACAGGTCACGTTCTACCTCAGCAAGGACGAAAACCCCAAAAATAAGGTGAGTTCAGGCATGGTAGGTTTATCACGGTCTGCCTCAGCAAGGACGACAACCCCAAAAATATGATGAGTTCGGGCGTGGTTGCTTCTTCAGGAGATCAAGTTTATGAATGGTTGCTGTTTGAGGCTATGAATTTCTCATTTTACTTCAGCAAGGAATGACAGTCCTGGAAAATTTTCTCCTTTACTTTTATTCTCTATCATTGTAGGAAATTGTTGCAGAGCAGCCTTACCGGGCTACATCATCAACGCTGAATGCTGTGAGGCCTGACCACAGTCCTCTGTTTCCAAACATAGGGCGTGGCTATAGGTACTACTTGGAGCTTAACGCAACTCAATTCGTCACGGGAAAGGACAAACAGCCGAGTGCCGAACTGGTCCTCCAGCGCAACAGCTCCTACCAGAACAGTCAATGGGTGCCCTGGACCGAGGAGTTCTTGGAGCCATTCCGAAGTGACAACTGCAGTCAGTACTACAACTGTCTGGCGTGCATGGCGGATACGGCCTGCGGCTGGTGCACGGAGGACAACTCCTGCCACCATCGTGAAGCGTCACAGCACATGGGCCAGCCAACCTGTGGACAGGAAGTGGAGCGCCACCTGGTGTTGGCCTTGGCGGACTGTCCCACATGCATTGATCATGTGGACTGCCATAGCTGTGTGTCGGTGAGTGTTGTAATGTTCGCATATAAATATAGTCATATATGCACATATGCATTAGCTCATGGTTTCATGTCAAAATGCAAAAACCATTTGGAAAGGTTACTCTTTTCATGATCTTATGCATCAATTTCTGCCCATTTAAACTGAACACTATCGTCTAAATGAAAACTTTTTGCTGAGGTCATTAAGCAACAGCCGGTGAGTAAATGTCTCTCAGCAGAAAGCGCCAGCTTGATCGTACATTTAGCTTTATGAATAAATGCTAGGTACAACTGATTACGCACAGAGTGTTAAGGTAAACCCTAGACAATTTAGAAGATTTTGTTGACATTTACCTTGTTCATCAGTATCTCTTATCTTTTACCCGTTCTTGTGGATCTCTGATGACAAGAAGTGGTCAAAGGGTGACCGTTTGCGCAGTCTTGTGGCCATTTAAAACCATTACTGACCACTTGTCTTCCACCAATATTTATTTATTTATTTATTTGAATGGTGTTTTACGCCGTACTCAAGAATATTTCACTTATGCGACGGCAACCAGCATTATGGTGGGATGAAACCAGACAAAGCCCGGGGGAAACCCACAACCATCTGCAGGTTGCTTTCAGACCTTCCCACGTACGGCCGGAGAGGAAGCCAGCATGAGCTGGGCTTGAACTCACAGCGACCGCATTGCTGGGAGGCTTCTGGGTTATTGCACTGCACTAGCGCGCCAACCAACTGAGCCACGGAGGCCCCATCAGCCAAAATATGATATGCACATCTAGAAAGTTCCTCAGTCATTTGCCATAGGTCTGTGGTTTACCCAGAGCATACGTTGTAGTTTTCCATTAAGCAACAGTCAAGTAAATGAGTAAATTCTGCTAATCTGGGCCCATTTCCCTCGTTAAGTTTTCTCCAGATGTCTGTATTACCATGGTTTTCAGGACAGTCTATGTGAGTGGGTGCCAGACTACCTTTTCTGTGTCAGGCGCGGGAGATTCTCAAATTCCATTCGCAACACCAGCGCCTGCCAGGCCCCATGTAAGAGGTGAGTAGACATGTTTGACCCTGACTTCCAGGTCTCCCCGTTCATGGAGAATTTGGTGACACAGCATCAAGCGGCGTTTGTGTGGTCATTTGGGCAGAGTAGCATTTGTAGATCACATGACTCCCACCTATATGGAGTGCACGTCTGAACCAGAGTCATTACTTTCTCATGGCCTTCTCACATGTAACATTACAGCCAAAATAATAAGACTACATAAAATGCCACATAGGACAGGCATTTTATATTAAAATTTCATGCAAATTCATACATTTTTGTTGCAAATATTGTGATAATTAGTTGTTGCACTCTGCATCTCTAGTTTTATTAGTGGGATCCTGGGCAACTATGAATCATTGTATTTCTCCTAAAAGTCACCTCAAAAATGTATTTTAGGGGTAAAATAAAGGTTGTGATATACCATTTTGGTGCTGACACTTAAATTTCTCCAGAAGGACATCTTTGTATCTTCTAAACAAGCCTCAAAACATGTCAGATCACAACTACCACAATCCTGCCAAATATTGAGGTCAATTGTATGCACAGTTGTCATTGCACTCAGCATTATGAGGCTCATGCTGGCTTCCTCTCTGGCCGTACATGGGAAGGTCTGCCACCAACCTGTGGATGTTCGTGGATCTCTCCCCGGCCTCTTCCCGGTTTTCTCCCACCATAATGCCGGCTGCTGTCATATAAGTGAAATATTCTAGAGTACGAGATAAAACACCAATCAGATTAATAAATCAAAATCATGAGTAGCTAAGAATTAATTCCAAATGGCCTAGTGATATAAACTGAATACACTTGTCTGCAGCCACACTTCCTGTGAGACTTGCCTGGGAGTGCAGAACGAGTGTGCCTGGTGCGAGAATCTCCAGACCTGCTTCACGTTCTCGGAGTACACAACGCGCTTCATCTACGGCCACTGCCTCAAGTGGTTGGACTGGGAAGCCAAGACGGGCACTCTCAAACTGGAGTGTAACAGTTGCCAGGCACATAACACCTGCAAGGAATGCATGCAGAACTTTGGCTGCGGCTGGTGCAGCAACGATGAGAACCCGGCCATCGGCAAGTGCATCCAGGGTGATTTCGCAGGTAAGTCAGTGTGTTCTGTGGATAGCATTGTGCTGATTCTTCCGTTAAGTACAGCCTCTCTTGTCAGCAGTTACACGCACTTGTTGTGTGAACTTGACTGTCCACGAGCTCATCCAGGGTGATTTTGCAGGTAAGGCAGCACATTCGAGACTCGTATGTCCTGCAGATAGCAGTGTGCAGATTCTCCTGTCAGATACAACCCCCTGTGTGTCAGCAGTTACACATACTTGGCCATCCCCGACCTCATCCAGGACGATTTCGCAGGTAAGCCTGTGTGTTCTGCAGATAGCAGTGTGCAGGTTGTCAGATACAACCCCTGTGTGTCAGCAGTTACACATACTTGGCCATCCCCGACCTCATCCAGGGCGATTTCGCAGGTAAGCCTGTGTGTTCTGCAGATAGCAGTGTGCAGATTGTCAGATACAACCCCTGTGTGTCAGCAGTTACACATACTTGGCCATCCCCGACCTCATCCAGGGCGATTTCGCAGGTAAGCCTGTGTGTTCTGCAGATAGCAGTGTGCAGATTGTCAGATACAACCCCTGTGTGTCAGCGGTTACACATACTTGGCCATCCTCGACCTCATCCAGGACGATTTCGCAGGTAAGCCTGTGTGTTCTGCAGATAGCAGTGTGCAGGTTGTCAGATACAACCCCTGTGTGTCAGCGGTTACACATACTTGGCCATCCCCGACCTCATCCAGGACGATTTCGCAGGTAAGCCTGTGTGTCCTGCAGATAGCAGTGTGCAGATTGTCAGATACAACCCCTGTGTGTCAGCAGTTACACATACTTGGCCATCCCCGACCTCATCCAGGACGATTTCACAGGTAAGCCTGTGTGTTCTGCAGATAGCATTGTGCAGATTGTCAGATACAACCCCCTGTGTGTCAGCGGTTACACATACTTGGCCATCCCCGACCTCATCCAGGACGATTTCGCAGGTAAGCCTGTGTGTTCTGCAGATAGCAATGTGCAGATTGTCAGATACAACCCCTGTGTGTCAGCGGTTACACATACTTGGCCATCCCCGACCTCATCCAGGACGATTTCACAGGTAAGCCTGTGTGTTCTGCAGATAGCATTGTGCAGATTCTCCTGTCAGATACAACCCCCTGTGTGTCAGCAGTTACACATACTTGGCCATCCCCGACCTCATCCAGGACGATTTCACAGGTAAGCCTGTGTGTTCTGCAGATAGCAGTGTGCAGATTCTCCTGTCAGATACAACCCCCTGTGTGTCAGCAGTTACACATACTTGGCCATCCCCGACCTCATCCAGGACGATTTCACAGGTAAGCCTGTGTGTTCTGCAGATAGCATTGTGCAGATTGTCAGATACAACCCCCTGTGTGTCAGCGGTTACACATACTTGGCCATCCCCGACCTCATCCAGGACGATTTCGCAGGTAAGCCTGTGTGTTCTGCAGATAGCATTGTGCAGATTGTCAGATACAACCCCCTGTGTGTCAGCAGTTACACATACTTGGCCATCCCCGACCTCATCCAGGACGATTTCGCAGGTAAGCCTGTGTGTTCTGCAGATAGCATTGTGCAGATTGTCAGATACAACCCCCTGTGTGTCAGCAGTTACACATACTTGGCCATCCCCGACCTCATCCAGGACGATTTCGCAGGTAAGCCTGTGTGTTCTGCAGATAGCAGTGTGCAGATTGTCAGATACAACCCCCTGTGTGTCAGCGGTTACACATACCTGGCCATCCCCGACCTCATCCAGGACGATTTCGCAGGTAAGCCTGTGTGTTCTGCAGATAGCAGTGTGCAGATTGTCAGATACAACCCCTGTGTGTCAGCGGTTACACATACTTGGCCATCCCCGACCTCATCCAGGACGATTTCGCAGGTAAGCCTGTGTGTTCTACAATGTAAAGATTCTTCAGTCATATACAACTCCTGTTGCCAGCGGTTACACTCACTTATATTGAAATCCAAATGGTTGCAAATCTGCAAACACGTGACCGAGCTTTCTGAAAACACCCCCTTGGTGAAAGTGGTTGGTCCATTAGACCTTTGTCTCATAATATCTAACATGGACTACATTTCGTCCAAATGGGGGATTTCAGTAATGTCAGGCACCTATTTTCAGGCTTGGGGTAGAGTGTGTTTGTTTTGTTTTGATCACCATCAGGGTTCAACATTGACAACTGCCAGACTGTCCAAAACAGGTCAACATCAAATTCAGGCAGGGAAGTTTAGATCTGACTGGACAGGTCAAATTGATGGAAAAAAATGGATTCTGCATGTCTCAATCATACAGAAAATGAAAATATTACAGTGATAGGAAAGTACAGTAAGAAGGAAATTTATTGCCTGGGGAAGTCAACAAATTACTGCTGATAGCGGCAATGTCTATCCTGATGTGCCGCATCATTTCCCTAGACCCTACTGTTAGATGTTCGTTGATTGGCCTGTGTAGGTCTCTAAAAGCACAGTTCAATCAGTTTGGCCAATTAGAAATCATAGTTCCATAATCTTTGCCGTTGTTGCTAAACATGGCAGACGAACAAGCTTCACTGTCACATTTTATTTTTACGTAGACTTATGCTGAAAATAAAGCTGATCAAAACATTTCGAGAGATAGCTATGAAGAAAAAGCTGACTTGGCCGATTCTGAAGTCTTGGAGAGAACAATTAAATGGACTTCAGGGCACAGAGAACAGGCCATGAACATTGCTTCTTTAAGTGGCAGGAGGCTTACAAGTCGGCAGTCTTATTTTGGGACGGGTTGTCGTACAGAATCAGCGCCATCAGGGCACATGGACAGTCACAATCACACATAAAGTCTCTAGCTGCCAAGGTCCTGAAGATCAAATATGTAATTATTTCTATATATTTCGTGTATCAAATTGTAGATATATGGTAGAGGGAAAATTTGACTCGGTAACAATGTCCAGACAATTTGAGGTATAATTTGAAAAAATGCATAGTTGGGACAAGTAAGCAACAACGTTAGGCAAGTCATTCGCGACTACCACCTGCCCGCCTGGACAGGTAACCTGAAAATGTCAAATGTCGAACCCTGATCATGACCCCAGTCACCATGACGAAGATTTGTGTACAAAATTGTCAAGGGTTGGCAGACCAGGCATGTGTGTTAGGTGTGTGGATGAATGTAAGAATGAAATCTTCATTTTAAACAGTATAACTTTTCCAGGGGCCTTGCCTTTTCCTTGTCTAATCATGATCCAAATACGAGTGGTTATTCATGTTGTTGTTGCGGTATCTGTTGGCCAGGTCCCGCATTTGGCAGGAGCTGCTCTGTCGTGATTGGCTCACTCGAGAATGAGACCCTGAACGCAAGCTGGGCATATGGCGTCTGCCCCGATGTGCAGGAGTGTGCGCTGGGGCTAGACGACTGTCACGAGAACGCATCCTGCATCAACACGCTGGACGGGTACAACTGCACCTGCCATCGAGGGTTCGTGGGGAACGGCAGAGACACCTGTGAGAAGACGTGAGTCGTTAAACAATCGGAGAGAACTTCCACTGTAAGGGGAGATTTTTCCCCTTTTTTTTCAATTTCCTGGAAATTTTAAAAACAAAGGTGAATGTGTTACTGATTTTTCCGTGACAGATGGATAAATAGATGTAGTATAAAGAAAGTACATGTGAGTTATGACCTAGAGGGACATTTTGGAAGACTCATGCAGGACGAGAATAACTGCCATATTGACAGCCTGTCGATTAACTTAATACAGTAAATCACTCTTTGCAAACAGTGTATGTAACAGGTTCAGTTTGTAAGAGTCTCAGTCTGTGACAGGATCAATCTCTAACAGGTTCGAACAGTAACAGGGGACCTTCTCGGCTCAGTTAGTTGGCACGCTATCGCAGAAGCCTCCCACCAGTGTGGGTTCCGTGAGTTTAAGTCCAGCTGATGTTGGCTTCCTATCTGGTTGTATGTGGGAAGGTCTGCCAGCAAATTGCAGATGGTCATAGGTTTCCTCCTGCCATAATGCTGGCCGTTGTGGTATCAGTGAAATATTCTTGAGTGTGGCATAAAACACCAGTCAAATAAATCAACCAATCAAACAGTAACAGGATCAATCTCTAAAAAGTTCAGTCAGTAATACGTTCACTTTCCTTGTCATTTGTCATGAATATGGAATTAGAAAGTTCAGAAGGCTTGTATACCATGTACAACCTTTTGGTTGTTATTTGCAGTATAATATGTTTGTGCCAAGTGAAATCAGTCAGCTGTTATATATATATATATATATTAAACTTTTCTGAGAAGAAATTAATTAAACTTACAGAAAAAAAACTTAAATGGTCGTATAAGGCAGATGAGTCATTAAAAATCAAGCAAAATGTGTCACTTTGAAAGAAAAGGCTAAAATTTAGATGAAATACAGTATTTCAGTTATTAATGCCAAGACTAGTGGCATTGTCTGAGCACATATACTGTTCATTATCTCAGGGTTTAGAAACACTTTCCTAAATCTTTTGCTTGTACTTCATAGCTGCTACCACGTCTGTGAGACGGGAAACTGCTCAGGACCCCCTGACTATGTGTGCCAGTGTTCGCTCGGCTGGACAGGCGATAGCTGCAACATCAGCTGCGGCTGCAACAACCACAGCACGTGCAACAAAAGCGTTGGCATCTGCGACTCATGTCAGCAGAATACAGCTGGCGACCACTGCGAGATATGCCAGCCTGGGAGCTTCGGAGACCCACAGCAACCAACAGGTACGTGTAGAGAACGATAGCCATTTGGGGTCAGCGGGGCAAAGTTAGCTTTTCTGGGACATGTGCATTACCAGGCGTGTGATTTTTCCACAAATTCAAGGAATTCTGATATTTGATATCATTTCCTTTTGCAAGAACAACAACTGTGATGATTTTAAAAAAAAAAACCTTCCCTTTTAATGTTTGCAAGGTAGAAGATAGAAGAATCTGTTCAGCGGTGTTTCACAAAGCCTGTGCATCAGTGACGCCGAGCATTCTGTGTATAGGCCCTACACCGGTTAATATGTCATCGTGACAACATGATTCGCAAATTTCCAATCATTTGAAAATTTCCTGAGTGCTGATGGAAAATTTTAATTAGAAGATTGCTAGTAAGGCCCGAAAATGAAAAATAATTTTGTTCACCAGTTTCCTTTTTTTTCATGTCTGCATTATTATGTCTCCTGCTGTTTATACTGGAGGAGTCTGTATGTTCACATTTCATCTGTCAGTCTCCAAGATTGGATCGCTTTTCAAAATCTGTCATTGTATTGAATTGAAGGTTTATTGTGATAAGCATTACCCATTTTCAGCTAAATTGCCATTGGTTTTTGTCCTGTTAAAGAGTTTGACCATTTCCTAAACATTTTTCCAAAATTGTTGCTTATTCTAAAGTGAAAGTATTGAAGTTTGGACCATTTTGTTCATTTTGAACTTGAACACCTGTTTTTTGTTCTTAGCGTGACTGAAATTATTCTCATGGCTCACATTGGTAGAGTACAGTATTGCTTTCGCAATACTTGCAGATCACTGAATATTTACCATCGTAAATCTGTTTTGCAGGCTGTATGCCGTGTGAGTGTAACGGTCACGGGAATGAACTCCTGGGCACGTGTCACAATGCCACCGGCAAGTGCTTCTGTCAGGACGACACCGACGGCAACCAGTGCGAGTACTGCCAACATGGTTACTATGGCGACCCAAGGTGTGTCCAGATGAGAAGCTTTACAGATGTTTGAACGAAAAGACAAATAATTTAACTTCAGCTGTTTTGGAAGAGGGCTAGAAAGGCCTAAGCTGCAACTTTTGTTCTGGCATGCTTGGTAACTTTGTTATCTCGAATTCTTACATGTGGCTTAAAGGCAAAACAGTGTTTGCCCATGATGGGTTACATATGGTGGTGGCTGTTCAACTTCATGTGGAATGCTTTGTCAATGCATATATGAATTTGACTCAGTATTGTCTTGTCTCTTTAATTGCATGGGGGCCACTTTCACATACCTTTTTTGGGAGTCATATACATGTACCTCGTTACTTTTTTCGCAAGTGAGTTTATTTGTATAATTAAGCAACATTAGCAAACACGATGTATGACGGAAGTTATGAAGAAACAGTTTACAGATTTCAGTCAAATTGTGCTCTTGGCTTTCAGTTACGTTAGTTTTGGCACACCCTGTGGTGTACTGTTTGCGTTGATTACAGTTGGGAAAAGTTTGTCAGTAACGTGGTTAACCCCAAACACTTATTTCTCCTCCACCCATAAAACTGACTGCCATCTTATTGTTGATAAATTATTGAGTGTGGTGAAAAATTAAAGCCAAAACGGGAAAACAACACCAATCATAATTCAATGCTCCTATCGTCAGAATGGGAATTTTCAAGACGACTCTTCCTCCACTCGTATCGAGGCCCTGGTGATAATAATCAACAACACACACACGGTATGGGTTCAAGCCCGATCTTGGATAGAAAATTTTGCACATGTAGCGGAAAAATACGTTGGCGAGTATGTTGACAAACCTTGATCGTGAAGTGTGTCATTCTCAATGTGTGTGACAGGGAAATTGATTATAGACCTCCTGTTAAATGTGGACCGTGAAAGGCATGTGGAATCATTTGTAATTGGTTGGCCTGAGTGATAAGGCAAGCCCGGCGCAAACTGAGTGTTAAGTACTGTATAGTTTCACCCTTTTCATGCGTTTGCAGGATGCTTATTCAAACATTTTGCTGAGAGTACAGTACTACGCAGACTGATATACTTTTTGTGAAGCCCTGAAAACTGATTAACTCGACCAATGTGGTTTTGTCTCAAAATTCAAACTAGAAAGGTGCATAAATTACACCGAAATTTGCTCATTGGTGTGTGAAAAGGTAGTGGAATTAGAGTACAAGACACATTTATGGTATCATGACCAAATCAGCTAGGTTTTACCCAGGAAACCTGGTCTCAACTGTCAGCCAGTCAGCATTTACTCGCAATCTGTACACCCTACAGGTGTTTTTGTGCTCATTTCTTTGTTCATTTGATCCTACCTTCTGCCTGACAGGAATGGACAGAAATGCTACATGGGGTGTAACGACCGTAAGATCCTGACCGACATAGTGGCGGGGTCCCTGGGGTCTTACCATAAGCGCTGGACCCCAACGCTGTCAGGACCCCGAGCTTACTGCCTCTGGATTCTCACCGTCTTCTCTGATGTGGATTCCCCACCGACCAATCAGGTGATACCTAGCATCACCCTAGAGATCGAGCCAAAGATTGATGTCAGGTGTCTGGAGGTAAGTGGAACACAGCAGCGACATTATGGTGTTTTGAAATTTTGTCCTTGACAAAACTGCTCATATTTCCTCATTCCGAGAGCTCTATTGACTGTAGAAAGTTGGTTTTTTTAAAAGTTTGTTTTATGATATCCTACTGGAAAAATTTAAATTTCTAGTTCAAAGGTAGTATTTTATGTCATTTATTTACCCTTAAGAATGTGCATTTATAGGCCAAATTTTAAGTCATTCACAGTATCTCCAATTCCTGCCAATACATTGTCATTCTACTGATTTTCTGATAATTCGAAGTGTTTGTTCCTGCCCTGTCATTATCCAGTATTGACCATGCATATCACTCTCACTGGACTAGAACTATCAACACACAGGTGTCTGCCCACAACTGTCCCTCAAGTTAGCTTGCTGTGTAAACTTTAATAATAGCTCATGGAAGCAGTTTTTGGAAAACTGTACAATAAAACTGGATTTAATACAATCTACAAAATCACGAGCCACTTTCACAAAACTTCATAAGTCACTTTTTTCGTAATTTTTCTTGTAAATTTTTCTTGTCTGAATTATAGAGCCGTGCAGGGACATTATTTGTGGGAGAAATTACCAGAAAGAGATTGATTAGGTTTTCTGAAGGTGGGCCCTGTAGTAGTAATTACATGTATACACTATTATTTAATGTGTTTTTGACTATGATTTAATGTGTTTTTGACCACTAATGTATGTGTTTTTGACTATGATTTAATGTGTTTTTGACCAATAATGTGTGTGTTTTTTTGTTCGCAGGACTATGTCTTTGTTTATGATGGATTACCACACTTTGCCTCGGGTAAAAAGCCGACCAATTCGCGTCTGCTGGGTGCCTTCTGTGGCCAGGGTTACAAAGAGCTGACGGCCGTGACGGCACGCTCAGGAATCATCACCGTGTTTTATCAGTCAGATGTCAGTCATGGTGAGTCTTTCAAGGTTTAATACAGACTGCCTGGGTGATCTGGTGGTTAGAACGTCCGTCTCAAGGTTCAAGCCCTGGTTGGGTCATACCCAATGGTAAAAAAATGGTACTTGTTGCTGTCTGGCTTGGTGCTCAGCATTGAGAGGTTAGAGCAAGGAAACAGCACTGGTTGGCTCGGTGTCATGTCTGGTGTCTTCAGCATGACGCTCCAGTAGCGGCAGCACTTTGGCGCCATGGTTACGCCCTGCCACAAGAAAGCACGCTATAAGTTCACACCAGAAGGACTCGTCCTCGTCATTGTTAAGTATAATGTTAAGCCCCAAGCACTCACTCACCCCAAGGCCAAATGCATTGTTATACTGACTATAGTTTCTGCTTAATATAGCAGCCCTGAATTCCAACAATTCCCAAGTCTCTCACAAGGATTTTTCTGAACTCCCATAAGGCAAACAAGAACAATAAATACCAGGACATAACCAAGGTCACGTTTCTTATTACATCTGATATCTTGTAGTATGTACAAGGGATCATTACTGCCAAGACCTTTCAGATTTTAACAGCCAAAGACATACCCATTGTTATTCAAAATACTAAATTAACAACAGAAAACCGACAATACTGCAAAGTGGACCTGGTATTTATGGTATGTTCTGACAAGAAACTAAGCTGGCACAACATTCACAAGACGAGAGAGGATATGCTGGTCATGGTAGGGTCAGGACAGCCCTAAGATTACTCTTAACCACGTATTATCATGTATTGATTGGTCCATTCTTCCCCACTGTATGTGGGACCTGCAGTAATTGGTCATTGATGCTTGTGTGGCTCTTGGCACAACCTAATGTTAGTAGAACACCACTTGTCTTCGTGGGAAGACCATGTCTTTGTGGGAAAGTTTGGCAAAAGCTCGCCAAAGTTCTGTTGTTTACCCCAGTGCACTGCGGTTTTATCTGCATCATGTCTCTTATACGTCAGAAAATGTGGCTTCAAGAAATGGATAAATAAATCATTCTCTCCTCGATTTTCTTGCCCCCTCAGGCGTGACCAGTCGCGGATTTAATGCGAGTTACCACGTCAATGGTTGTCCTGACGACTGCAAGGATGGCAACAGGGAATGCATCAACAACAAGTGCGTGTGTGTGGCTGGCTTCAGGGGAGACAACTGTGAAGAGGAGATTTGTCCCAAGAACTGCTCGGCTGATCAAAACCAGGGCTACTGTGATCAGGTTTGTGCTGACCATTTGACTTTTGATGTTAGACCTGGTGTTCTTACTTGAAAACTTGTCTGGTGGTGTGGCAGGTGTTAAAGAGGGCTTTACTCTTGGCGGTAAAGTTCATCTTCCCATAATTCCCAGGAAACAAAAACTGTAAGATCGCAACAATTAATTTTCAAAATTACCAAATCATCTAAAATTTCCATGTCCTGAACACAGTAACTAGCTTATACAAGTGTGGGTAGAGATCATTAAATTTGTCAACATGGTCCTTGGAGTCGACTTTCTGGTGTTACATTTGGGCAAGATTTTGGTGAATTTCCGCAAATTGAAATGTGAGGGAATCCATCTAGATTCTGGTAAGATTATGGTGACATTAAAGGCCTGCATAAGTGTACTGCTGGGTGTGGTGTCAATGAAAAGACTTGTAAACTAGTCATAGGTATGCATTCACTTGCATTATGGCCTTGTTCACGTCCTCAGGGCTGTGTGTGTAAGCCTGGATATGTGGCCCCGGCATGTGAGGCTCAGATCATTCCGAACGGCGTGGCTATCGAGCCCATCACAACCTATGATGACCTGAACGCAGATACCGATCTTGGCAGAATGGGTCATACTATGTCGAAGTGCGGGGAAGATAGCCTGTACATATTTGGTGGATATTCCCTGAGACATGGCACCCTGAATGATTTATACCATCTCAACACAACCTCGGGGCAATGGACGCTAATTGAACCACAGAGTGAGAGTGTGCCCAAGGGGAGGTAAGTGGGCACAAGGAGTGTGAGCAGCCTACAGTAAATATATTAATATTATTGACCTGACTGCCTTTCTTTAGTTTGTGTAGATGTAAATTGTGAAGCCGGATTGTATTTAATATTGTTCAGAAGTAGAGTGTATTATGTTTACGTAGTAAGCTGAATTTCTCCTTTGTGTTTGATTGATATTTCATCATCTCTGAGAAAAGCAATTCTTGCCAACGGTATCTTGATACATACAGAGGCATGGTCCAAACAATGATGTGTATGATGTTATTCGGCTTATATATCAAAGAGATGTTAATAGGGAGAAAGTTCAAACGTTCTCAAGAGATAATTTTGTGTGAATCAAATGATATGAGGTATGGTAAGTGTTGGGGCTGTTGTAAATTTATTCAAAGAGATAGTTTGAACTATTGTCATTAAAATTTTATTAGCTATGCTCTGGTTACTTGTTGGTAAATGCTACATTTATGAACCCTTTTATTGTGATTTCACAGACACTGGCTGGGTTGGCCAATTTCAGGCCATCACCAAAAATATAACTTGATCAGTTTACCCAGAATAATGGCTTCAGAACATGCCTAAATAAATATCTTGCAAACGTGCGAAATGGTCAAAGAATGACCGCATGGGTGGTTACTGTCTGGTTTCAGGTACTTCCACGCCGCGGTGTGTTTACCAAACATGCAGGCGTTGTACGTTTACGGGGGACTGGTGAGGCAGGAAGGGGAGGAGCCTCCTACGTACGAGGCCAGCCAAGAGATGTGGAAGTTCAACCTGGAGTCGCGGCTATGGGCAGTTGAGGAGGTCAGCATTTTTTGTTGGTTTTGTTTTTGTTACACCTCGACCATTTTTTGACGGAAGAGTGTTGTCATTCATCCTAAGAATACAAAGGTGTCTTCACCCTTGATGTGATTCTCTCAGTCTGACCTCTATTGAAGACCATTACCCTGCCACTAATATATGGGTATATGTCACAGGTGGAGAAGTTAGTCAGTAATTTGCCAGTAGGCAGAGGTTTATCCTGGCCAGTCTTCTGACGAGAGAAATGGCACTGTGTAAGATTCTTGAAAATTAGTGAGTGTGGTGTATAGCTTTTAAAACAGCGATCAGATTATTTAAGTCTATTCGAAACAATAGACCCAAATACGATCAAACTTTATATATGGATGTACTTGCACTTGTGCAATTCTTTCTGCCATATTATGCCTGTTCTGCCCCATATGTACACTGGTCTCACACAATTCACTGATCAACACACTACTATTAACCATGCCAGGCAAATATGTTCTCCTCTTCAGTTTTGTTCTCTTGATTGGCCAGTTTGATTATCCAAATTCACTGCATTCTGCATTCACAAGTATCTAGTTTCCTAACTGGCTGATGTAGTTTAAAAAAGTTGATGTTGATCAGATTTGTTTAACTGACAGGTGCCACTGGTGAAATATTGGGATAATTGATAACTGAACTGATAACCTAACTGTCAAGTGATTTGTTGTCTGTGCATATACTTTTCTGTTGTCGTGCCTTTGAACAACGACAGTACAAAATGCAAACTACCGAATCCTATCTACATAGTTGTCAGGTTTTGTTCCAGGTATTCAAGAGTCCTACTGCTGTCCATTATATCAGAAATGTTCTTCAGTACGGTATAAAGATGTAAATCTAGCCCAAGCCAGTGACTGATTGTCTCAAGTCATATCAGGTGCTTTTTTTTCTTGCTGTTGGGAGGTAGAAGAGGTATTTGTAAAATATCAGCCAATTAATTGTACATTCTTCTGTCCCCATTACCATGTTACAGGGTCCAAAGTGGGTGCACACCTTAGCGGGTCACACGATGACTCAAATCAGCGACACAAAGCTCATGCTGATCGGAGGCTTCTCTATCCAGAACTACTTTTCCAACAAGGTGTATGAATACAACACTGGCGGAGGGTTAATGGCCTGGAAGGAGTACACTGACCACAATGAGATGAACGGAGCCACGCCAGTTGGTCAGTGAAATATTTTTGTCGATCGGGTTGAGATTTAATTCTTGGAGATTTTTTTTCATGTGCGATTTATTCTTGATTGTCTTGAATTTTTACGCCTAGAAAAGCACATGTACCCCACCTGTATGCATGTATATTTACCTGGTACAGCATAGTTGCCTTGGAGCGTATGTCGCACAGACCAGTCCTGTCAAGTGGATGCAGGACTTCGTATTTCAGGTGTGCTATCGCTCTCCCGCACCTAGCACACTCCTGAAACAAAATCTAGGTGTGCTAATAACGCACGCCTGAAATAACGAAGAGCCAGGGAAGTGTGAATCCTGATGTTCGAATCACACTTTCAGGCCTCGTAATTTGAGGTGAGTGGTGTAGGTTAAAGCATAGGACAACTCACCTTAGATTACAAGGTCTGCACTTCTAGTCTTCTGCAAGATGTGTGAAAAAACAAAGAAAAAGATTTCTGCTAGATAGCCATGGGAGCAGGCCAAAGGTTTTGTGTGATTCAGGATCATAATGAAAATATTTTAGGCGAGAAAAAGGAGAAAAAAGACAACAAAATTCATTGAGCATGACCCAACTGTCTCTACTCAAAAGTTTTTGTTGGGATTTTGACAGCAGGTTTTTTTTCAATCTTAATTTCTTTAAAAACCCTGTGTTTTACATTAGCCTCAATAAAAAGGAAAATGTAGAATTCCCAACCTACTGATTGCTGTGTTTTGTAACAGCATCAGGTTCAGCCTGTCAAAGATGACCTTATTGAGTTCAATTTCTCTGGAAATTGGAGAAAATATGTAGAATCTAAGCAGTAGACTTGTAAATCAGTCAACATTCACTCTCTCACTGAGCATGTATTTACACGTGTGATGGTGCCGTGTGTTTGTCCAGGTTTGTTCGGCCACACTGCTGTCTTCCATGAACCGTCCAATACGTTGTACGTGTTCGGAGGATACGCCTACAAAAGTGACGCGTTTGGACCATCCAGGGAAATGTACACCTTTGACCTGGACAATAAGGTGTGGACCATATTACAACCAGAAAATGGGGAGCAGGTAGGTTTATACTTTGCCTCGGACTTTTCGTGTCAGGTACACCTACTGTGGTAGCACTGTTCTGCATGAACAGATGTGTTCTCTGTTGATTCATGTCATATCCACTGGCTCACTTGCATCATCATCATGCACAGAGTAACTGAAATACATATTTGATCACAGCTGAAATGATCAAGTATCAAGTAAATCAAACGCCTTGTGCCCAAATTGAATTTCATCCTCCACTCGCTTTTCGACCGATGAATGACTGCAATATCACGGAGAAGAAGTACAGGTATGTCAGGCCAATGTATCAGCTCAGGCTGTCTTGATTCCTCCGCCCATAAAAATCTAAGCAAAATACAAGCAAACAAATGAAAATTTGCAGTAGTTGTGACATTTCACAGAAAAGATAATGCCCACTTGCAAGCAGCAAGCCCCCCTGAGCATCACTCCACATTTCCCTTGTTTAGGTGAACGGCCCATGTTAAAAGATACATTGTCTAATATTGGACCAGCCGACAGCCTTATACAGATGCTTGTAACGCCTAAAAGTTCATAAGCATGGGTGTCAAAACTCAAGTGCTAGCAAATCTGAAGATAATTTTGATAGCCATGGCTTGTTTTTCCTCGCTGCACAGCCTATCCCGCGATTTTTCCACACCATGGTGGGCAGGGAGAGTGACCTGGTGGTTATTGGGGGCATGACAGAAGGCGCGGAGATGACGGCCAGCATACAGGTGTATCGCTACACCTGTAATACCTGGATAACAGTCACCAATACAGGTGAGGCTTAAACATAATGCAAGTCTGTGAAAAGGGTTTAATTATTGCTTCCATTGGTGTGTGGGACCTTACTGGTTGATTTAGCTTAAGAGGTTATGTCTGGATTTGTGTCCCAATTTTGCATCTCTGTGTACAGATTATGCACATTTTATTGGCAAAAGAGAAGGCCATTTACTTACATTATTTATTTATTTGATTGGTGTTTTACGCCGCACTCGAGAATATTTCACTTAAACGACGACGGCCAGCATTATGGTGGGAGTAAACCGTGCAGAGCCCGTAGAAAACCCATGACCATCCTTAGGTTGCTGGCAGACCTTGCTTAGCTGAGCTGGATTTGAACTCACAGCGACCGCATTGGTGGGAAATTTCTGGGTCATTATGCTTCGCTAGAGCGCTGACCAACTGAGACCTTCCATTTACTTTCATGTTTCTCTTTCCAGATTACGTAAACATTATCGGGGAACTAAAACCTGCCATTGGATCAACAGCTGTGGCCATGAATGACTCTGTCTACATATTTGGGGGTTACAATGGGGTGTCCATGGGGCTCCTGATAAAGCTGAGCATTCCCAGCGACGTGTGCCGAGTACTGCAGGACAGCAGTATGTGCAGGAGAACGGTGGGGTGCTCTGGATGTATCGTCCCCACCCCTATAGGCAACCTGTCTTACTGCTACTCCAGCGGACTGAGGGCACCTGACAGGTGAGGCACAGGTGGATAAGGGCATAAGAACAATTGAATACAAAAGTATCTGATAATTTATTTAGTTACCCTCAGAGTTACAAACATGAAACCTTACTCAACATAGGAGCTGTTATAATGAACCTGATTATACATTATTTATTTATTTGATCGGTGTTTTACGCCGTACTCAAGAATATTTCACTTATATGACGGCGGCCAGCATTATGGTGGGAGGAAACCGGGCAGAGCCCGGGGGAAATCCATGACCATCCGCAGGTTGCTGGCAGACCTTCAAACGTACGGCCGGAGAGGAAGCCAGCATGAGCTGGACTTGAACTCACAGCGACCACATTGGTGGGAGGCTTTGGGTCATTGTGCTGCGATAGCGCGCTAACCGACCGAGCCCTGGAGGCCCCCCAACCTGATTATAAAAAGGAATGTAATTTAAACATTATGTTTGTTATGAAATAAGAAAAAAATTAATCTCCAAAAATTCCCTAAAAAGTTCACATGTACAACAATATATGTCCGAATATTGTGTGCTATTGGACTTTTCTCATGTATATATTAAGGTGTCATTAATTTGTATGCAAAAATGGGATTGATTAATTTTTGAATGGATTAATCCAACCCCATTTGATTTTTTTGAACTCATAGAGTATACAATTGTAAGTGCTAAAGAATTGCAATATTTATGGTTTTGTGTCTGAGGGTGATACCTGATTGAACAGGTTCTCCTTAAGGTAGTGCTTTGCTGTGCCCAGTGTTTTTTTCTTCAGTTAATCAGACCACAGTAATTTAGATAGGAAACTTTCTTTGAGTATGGCCTATATTGATGAAGTTGAAAAATATTTTGTTTTTCCTCTTTTATGTTTTCAGTTGCGATTCCTCCAATGCCACTCTGCGTCAAGGCGCCTTGTGTACTGAGAACTGGCTGAACGTTCGCGACTGTGAGCAGTTCACTAATTGTAGCCAGTGCCTGGCAGTTTACCCACAATTCAAGCATGCCGAAATGGTGAGTATGCAGGAAGAGTTATCTTGCCTTTAGTATCCTCAAAAACGGAATTTTCCAGTGCCCTCTAACCTTACTGTGCTCAGGGGGACCTCCGTGGCTCAGTCGGTTAGCGCGCTAACACAGCGCAATGGCCTCCCACCAATGCAGCCGCTGTGGGTTCAAACCCAGCTCATACATAAACTCAGGCTGTACGGGGGAAGGTCTGCCAGCAACCTGTGGATGATTGTGGGTTTCCCCCGGGCTCTGCCTGGTTTCCTCCCACCATAATGCTGGCTGCCCTCGTATAAGTGAAATATTCTTGAGTACGGCGTAAAACATCAATCAAATAAATAAATAAATAAATATTGTGCTCAGAACTGTAGTGAAACACAGCAATCTTAGGGCCATTCAGGTCGTCTTACAAAAATTTCCTTTGACATGCCCTGCAGTCAGTATGGTATGCAAGTCTGGATGTCATTTGTGTGAAATTTTTCTCTCAGTGACTTGCCAAATGGTGGTGGTTTATCTCGGGCACCTCCATGCCCTTCTATCCAGAAGGTTACTCAATCTGAGCAGTATTTTTCCCTGGATGTTACACTAATTCTCTGTATTTTTTAAATGACAATGTCAATGAATAACAGTTGTTTTTTCCTGGTTGATTCTTCCCATGTTTCAGTGTATATTGTGCAGAGTGGCTGTTTAAGATAATAGTAATAACAATTTTCTGTGTTTGCTTCATTTGTATTTTTCCTTTGACGTGGACAGTGGCTACTTTAATATTAATGATGATGTGCTGTATTTGTTGCCTTTCTTTCCTCAGGCCTGTATGTGGTGCACGAACTGTGACGTGGGCCGGTGCGTGAGCATCACGGACAGGTGTGACGAGAAGAAGTGCCGAGGTGTGGACCAGACTCCCATCCACATGGCTAAGGACTGTGTGGAGGCCAGGTGTCAGGCCGCAGACTGCGACAAGTGCTCCGACCTGGAATCCAAGTGCATCTGGACAACACGCTCCAAGAGAACCAGTGAGTTACCTCCCCATTCCTGGCGACGGATTTGATTCCCCAGCAACAAAAGGATCAAATTTTTATGCGTCATCAAATTCCATATGTTTCAATGTACAAAGTGACCGTATCCTCCCCCATCACAAAAAAAGAACAAACTTTCTCTTGTGTATAAACATGAACATGTGAACAATGTGACCATATTTGGCCTCAGCAACAAAGTAACCAACTTGTTCCACAATAGCATAGTGACCAAATTTTACCCATCAACAGAGCGACCAAAGTTTTCCCCCGTCAATATGGTGACCAAATTGTCCCACCTTAGCATAGTGATCAAAATCTCCCCATCAGAAAAGTGACAAAATTGTGCCACCTTAGCATAGTAATTAAAATATCCCCATCAGAAAGGTGACCAGTTTGTTTCACAGTATCATAGTGACGGAATTGTCCCACCTTAGCATAGTGATCGAAATCTCCCCATCAGAAAAGTGACCAAATTGTGCCATCTTAGGGTAATGATCAAAATCTCTAAGCACTCGCTCACATCAACAAAGTGAACAGAGTTTTCCAGGTCAAGAGTGTCACTTCCAGTCAAAGAATTGAAGAGATTATTGAACATTAGTAAAGTGTCTGAATCAAATTTGCCCTGTAGACCAAAGTGACCAAATTTATCCCTGTCAAGAAAGTGAGCAAATTTGTCCGATTTTAAGGTGTCCATACTGCTCCCTTGATGAAGGGAAAAGTTACCAAATATTTCACACCAACAAAGTGACCAGATTTTGTCTATAGTTGAGCATTCGTTTCTGCAAAGTGCCCCTGATCTGTTTCCCTTGTCATTCACATAGGTGAGGTGATGAGATCATTAACGTCAGTAGCTCGTTACTCAGGTAACTGTGTGGAGAGCACTGTTAATTTCAACCACCTGCTGTCCAGCAAGCAGAAGTGCCCACGGCGGTGCTTCTCCTTCACAACCTGTCAATCCTGCTTGGATACGGAGAGCGCAGAGGGCGGAGCTAAAACCTGTGTCTGGAGCGACCGACTTCAGCAGGTATTGCGTTAACGATCTATTCTCAAAATATTCTCGTCGGAAAAATGCATGCAGTCTTGTGTTACCTCACGTCAGGTGGACCGTCCTGTAATGGCGTTAGCGAAAAGTTGCGGATGCGAGAACACACATTAAGCCACTGATTTCTAATTGGCTGTTTGTGACTTGATTTGCGTGAGGAGTTTTCCTTGTTTGTGCGTGAACGAACACAAGAGGAGAAAATTGACATAATAGAAGGCTGATTTTGTGTGCAGAGGAGAAAGCCTTACAGAATTGACTGATGTCATATGTTTGTTGTTGTTGTTAGGTTTAGGACTACTAAACTGCCCTTGTCTGTTCCGTCAGGTTTTTGGAAACTACGGCGGCGAAATACGGCAACACTAGTTGAGAATTGCCACACTGATTTCAGTCATCAATTTTTGATTCACGCATAGTTGTTACTTCTGGTTATTTTTCTTTCAAACCAATGTTTACTGTTATTCCACAGTGTCTTCCATACGCTGCCGTTCCCCTGGTGTGCTCAGGGGGGCAGTGTGGTTATCTCATCAACGACCCTCTAGAAAAGTCGGGCAGGTGTCCATTAGAGTGCGCCTTTCACACCCGCTGTTCCACCTGTCTGAAAGCTCCTGGGTGCGGCTGGTGTGCCTTCGGCGGGAAGAATGGTTCGGGCGTGTGTATGGCCGGCGGACTGCACCACCCGTCTGTGGGCATCTGCACCGCGGGCCATGTACAGCTGGCCACGCCAAATCAGGAAGGTGAGTCTCGTGTTGTTATCTCCCCTTGATTTGGAAAACTCTTCTATTAAACGTCTACGAAAAAGATGTGCAGCTTCAGTATTGTAGAATCTTGTATGTGTCGATTTTGAAACTCACCAGCATTCATTTGACAATTCAAAAAGATGATGCAGGTGGATTCTTGTTGGATTGTTGGTTTGGTGAGGTTACAGGCTAATCATGTCTTGCAACTGGTAGCCAATTAGGTTACAGTCCAGTTTGCCCTAAGCTTTACAAAATACATGTAGTCTGCTTCTTTTTTCTCTTTTATTCGTGGGTCAAATTCCTTTTACTTTTTTGCGACATAAGAGAGTTCCAATACAAGGGTGCTAACCCTGTCACACATTGGCTTCTCTTATAACTCCAGGACAAACTCTATTGTGTTTGTTTGATTGTTAATGTGATCCTTGTTTAATCAATGTCATTCACTTTAAAGTTGTTAGCAGCGTGTTTATTATGTTTATGAAAATAGACACTGATACATAAGTTGTGATATTCTCCTAAACTGATGCTGTCCAACATTGATTCTTAGAGCAGAATTGTTTTGGCAATTATCAAAATTTGAGGTCTTGCATGGTAAAAGATATGATGGGAATGTGTGGTTACAGGTTTGTGCATAGTCTCTCAAAATCCATACTGTCTCGCAGTACCTTGGGTACAGCAGACAGTCTGGTAATGGAACAGACAAAAAGGTTTGCATACAACAACATCAGTTGACTTGTGCTGAGGCGTCTTCCTGTTTTCATGTGTGAATAGTTGCACCTGGATACAGTAATACAGTTTTGTGAGCAAACTGTTCAGAGGTAGCTGTTGTCATGTGTATTTTGTTGTTGTATGAAGAGCTTTTGCAAAAGTTCTGCTACCAGAGTGTCCGCTGGACACAGTACCGCTAACGAGAGAGACAAGACTATGCAACACTGGTTCCTGAACAAGTTACTGCTTCTTGAGTACTGTATACACCTAAAGCTTAGCCTTTTTTCGGGTCACACATTTTTACTAGTTCTGATTGATTCTTGCCCCTTACAGTTTTGTTGTGAAGTTTGATAAATTCTCATCAGAAAAGCATAACTGTGGCTATCAAAACTTTGTGTTAATTTTTTAGTCAAGCCTTTTAAACAGGTGCTTGACAATTTTCAAAACACCCCAGTTGGATGAAATGGTACGACTATGTTGTCCATGTTACACATATTGGAGATAGGTCTCTTGGGTCATACCACTTTGGCCAAAGGGGTGTTTTCAAAAATGTCAGTCATCTATTTGCAGGCTTGAAAGCGCATTTCAACAAGCCAAATTTTAGGTGAAATACTGTACATCTCTGTGTGCATGTGGCTTGTAATCAGTTAAACTTGTTGACAACTGTGCCGAGTGCCTGGTGTATGACCCCGCTACTCCCCCTCTGTTTCAGGGTTGGGGGTGTTTAGCCCAGATTCCGTATCTCATTTGTTTGTTTTACTGCAGTGTAAGTACTGACCCCGACCCTGTAGGGTTAGGTGCTCGGTCACATAACCAGGATCCCGCGCAGCATTTTTCTTGAAATGTGAAAATATTACAGAGTGCAGAATAGGTTTTATCTTTGGTGGATGGGGGTGGGAGGAGCTTGAAGACGCTGGCTGTATATTTAGACTTCTGTATCCCGCCCCATCTCCCCTTCATCCAAATAACTTGATATCCAGCCTCCATTGAGTGTTCTGCTTTGAACCATGGTGTTTCAAAGGTGTTACATGTAAGCATTGTGTTACAAGTAACAAAGGTATTCCATGCCAACATTGTGTTACAAGTAAATACAGGTGTTACCTGCAAACATTGTGTTACAAGTAACAAAGGTATTACTTGCAAACATTGTGTTACAAGTAAATAAAGGTATTACATGCAAACATTGTGTTACAAGTAGCAAAGGTATTACTTGCAAACATTGTGTTACAAGTAAATAAAGGTGTTACATGCAAACATTGTGTTACACATGAACAAAGATGAAAAGACACTTTCAAAATGTGACATCAATGTGTTTGACATTACCTGTCATAGCACTGTGAAAGATTGCAATTCAAGAATTTTCAAATGTAACTTTTGTCAAACAGATTTCCAGTTTAACTTCAGCTATTGTACACTGCTAGGGTAATCATTGCAGAAACTTAGAAGATATTGGCATCAACCACTGCAATGAATAGTGTTTCTAATACACCCTCACTTTTGTAATCAGTAAGCAAGTTCAAAAGTAGATCACCTCAGCTAAAAAAATAGGTCAGTATTCATGCGATTATATCTACTTCTGTAAAGAGCTAAAATAAATAAAAGATTATTTCTTCGTGTGTAAAGAGCTAAAGATTGCCTCAGATATGCCAACTTCCGTAGAGAGTCCAAAACCTGGTTATGTAACTGGTATCTAATATAGTGAATGTTGTGAGTGCCAGTAGTTGTTGTTGATGTTTGTATTGTAAACGTCAAAATTTTCTTTCACTTATTTTTGTTTCTTAGTTATTTTTTTTGTTTTAGCAACTTATATTATTTCCTGGTGTAATTCTTCAGTTTTTGTACACATATGGAGAAGATTAGTATCATTGCATGTGTTAACTTTATTATTATACCCCACATGCACTATCAGGCCATAATTTAAAATTGTTTGTTTGGGGTAACAAATTCAATTTGTGAGCTGAAGGCAGGTAGATCAGATAATTTTTCTCTGTTTTCTTTTGTGGGATTCTATCAGACCTGTGGTTATTTCACATGGAAGTTCATTCTACAGATTGCTTATACATTTTCACAGCTCAGTGACCAGGAAACTTTCACCAGGGTGGTTGCTGTGAGTTCAAATCCAGCTCATGCTTGCTTCTTGTCTGTCCATATGTGGGAAGGTGTGACAGCAACCTGCGAATGGTCATGGGTTTCCCGCAAGCTTTATCTGGTTTCTTCCCACCATAAGGCGGCCACTGCTGTACATGTGAAATATTCTTGATGTAAAACATTAAACAAATAAATAATTGAACTAAAAATGTTTCCTCTGAAGACATGATTTAGTCTCCAAATAAATTTTAATGTTAATCAATACAGATTTGCAAGTGCTGCTAGCATTAAGCGTAGAAGTATAAGAAAAAAGCTGATTTTAGTAACAGAAAAAAAAAAAAACGTTTTTCAATAGAAAGATTATGTGTTACCCCAACCAAACAGTCTCTCTTTTTTTTTTTTAGATAAAAGGCTAAAATAATACAGTACATATTTGTTGACAAACAGTAAGAAACAGTAATGTGATTTTTAGACTTAAGAAAGTTTGTTACTCTCTTGCATGGCATGTTAAATTACTGACAAATGCTTTTTCAGTTTGATCTACAAAAAGTATATGTAATGATTTACTTATACACTAGACATTGTTGTGTTTGAGAAAAGCTACATGTGTGACAAAAATGTGAGAAATGAGCTCTGTGAACACTGAGCTGTGTCAAGACTGAAGTGTCTCGCAACCTTGTGTTGTCATGACACCATGGCACATTTTAGGCCAGACACACAGGCAAGAAAACAAGCGAGAAACAGTTGGTGACTTTAGTTTCAGCCTGTTATTCATGTTAAAATCAGTGTCAAAGTCAACACTAGAGTCTTTGATTCTAGTAGCTGTTCTTATCACATCGTCCGTCTGTCTGTGTGTTCGTGTGTCTGAACATCAACACAAAGTGTAATTTTGCTAGATTTATTAAGCAGTTATGAAGTCAAACATGGCTCTAAAAAAATTCACGAAGGTCTTTGAGAGCAGGTATGTTTTTGTATGTGAAATGTAGCAGGGCTGCGCCATGACAAAAGGGTGTTGTAGATAATTCCTGGCTGGGGAATCTTTAGTCTTTTGACAAATTTTAGACTTGTTCTCTCAGACTAATAAAAATAAAACTTTCTCAGATTTGTTCTTAATGTGCCAAAGCTGCATTTAATTCGGTATGGGGAGATCATATACAGTGTATTTCAGTCCTTTTTGAGCAATTTCAGACTTTTTGTGTGTCTTTGTTGTGCCCATGCCTGTAATTCCACAAAGTTTGTCTTAGCTTCAGTATTAGCTGGCATGTGATTCCACTTCCTGTTAGGGAGCGGCCCATAGCAGGACGATGAAGGTTCTTACCTGTCAAACGCAGGGCCCCGCAAGCCTGGAGTTCTGTCTCAATTCTCTTGCAGGAAATTTCCCCCGATGTTGTTGTTGTTGTTCTTCTTCTTATGGCCTGGGCAGCAATAAGCAGTCCATGGTGGAGTCCAGTATGTGGTCTTCCATGGAGTTCATCAGAAACCACATCGTTCCACTAATGTGACATGTAACACATAGGTGCCGTCATACATTGGCAAGTGAAAAATTCTTAAGTGTGGTGTTAAACTACAGGAGTATAACTCCCCCTTGTCTTCCACCTTTTGCATATGTTTATGTCAAAATGAGGGAAACATAATCAACAACATGGAAAAATCTTGTGGTTTCCCACGATAGCTACTCCTATAATATAGCGAAAAATCTGGCATTACACAAAAATCAGCCATAGGCCAGAATTATAAACACACACATTATTAGGCTGTTTGGCTGTTTTAATGTTTTTTTTGTATTTTACAATTTCTTGATTCTGTATGTTCTCTTGGTCAAATTAGAAGGATACTTTCAGGTTTGCTTTCAAGGTAGGATGATATCCTGCTGGAGAAATGTCAGTTTCAGCATCATTTACGCCGACATATGCATGAATGCATGCATGCACCAACCCAAGAACCATGTTTATCCCTCTGTTTTGTGACTCGTAACATTCACGTTTTGAAGAATGTATTTTTTAGACAAATACGGTAGTTTGTAACTGGCATTGTTTGGGCATGTTTTTCAGTTGCCGCTGCGAACCGTTCTCTGCAGTTCCTGGACCCAATATTCTGGTCTTTCATGGAATGTCCGCCAGAAAATGAGTGCGAGAACAACCATCACAACTGTAACAACGAAACAGAGGACTGCCAGGACACGCCCAGAGCCTACCGCTGTGTCTGTAAACAGGGTTATGAGAAGGGCAGAGGGTAAGGGAGAAAACTCTCAGCTGTTGCTTAGGCCTGTCACACTCAGTCCCTTATTTCCCGTCATAATGTTTTGGAAACCTGGTGCGGTCAGTGGAACAATTTTCAAATTTCATTATCTTTATTCAGATGGATTTTAACATAATGTCGTCTTTTATGACAGTTTTTGTCAGATAGAAGTGAAATAATTACTTCTTTTGTTGGGGGTGGTAGTTGAGGTAAAATGACATACGGGCAGTGGTGACTAGGAGTCCAGTGTGACTTGCCTTAGATCCTGCGATACATTGAAGAGTAACGTGAAAGAATGTCAGTTTCGGTGCCAGCCGTGGTTTCATCTCTGATTGGACGTCTTTGAAGGTGTCATCATGCAGCCTGCAGGAAGCTGGAAAACTTGAGCATGTGTAACGAGATTCTCATTGGTTGTCAGTTTTCATGCAGTTAGGCCTACTTTTAAGTTTTGCCTGAGTTTGACACAGTTTTGTTAGTGTGATCAAGTTGGAAAACCAGCTTGCTTCATGAATAATTTTGGCTTCTCTGGTGTCAGAAAAACTGTAATGGACTTTTATCCGTTATTAAAAATACTCACTTTGTCAGGTTCTGGGAATTCTATTGATCATAGAAAGACGTTTTGATGTTTCTTTAAAAGTTATGATGATATCCTACTGGAAAAATCTCAGTTTCATCAACAAAAGTAATATTTAATGATGATTTTTTGGGCCTCTGAAAAGTTTATATTTTGTTACGAATTTTTAAGCCACTTGCAGTAAATTCTCTGAATGCGCTTTTCATTTTCCAGTCAGTTGATGTTTTTGAACAAATTTTTATGTCTCCTCTCATAAAAATAACTGGCATTTGAGTGTGACGTTGAATGACACTAAAATAAACCCCTTTGTCTTCCACTGTGTGTGTATGTGTAGGTCAAATGAGGGGAGCCTCATCAGAAACTTTCGAAAATTTGGTGGATTCCCCCAGCCACCCCTGTAGTATCAGCGAAAATTTGTTAGTCTGGCATTACACAAAATTAGTTGTGGGCCAGAATTAAAGCTGTGCATACTAATGATCAAAGGTGTTTTGAGGTTTGTGTGAAAGATATGGTGATATCCTAATGGAAAAAGTCTAGCTTTCATCACCAAAAGTATTATTTCATGATAATTTTTTTCCACTGAAAAGTTTATATTTTGTTACGAATTTTTAAGCCACTTGCAGTAAATTCTCTGAATGCGCTTGTCATTTTCCAGTCAGTTGGAGTGCGTCCCCCAGTGTAACCAAGGTTGTATCCGGGGACGATGTGTCCGCCCCGACGACTGTGCCTGTGACTTTGGCTGGGTAGGACGGAACTGCTCCGTGGAGTGTCAGTGTAACAAGCATAGCAACTGTAAAAGCGAAAACGAAACCACTGTTTGCACTGGCTGTTCCAACAATACCATGGTATGGCTTGTTGTTTGAAGTGTTGTGAAAGTTATTCTTTGTGACCTTGGCTGTTTTCTAACTTTATCTAGGTGCTTGTGCGTGAATGTACTGCTCAGATCACTGTATAAACATCGATTGACACCTCCCCAAAGTTAAACAGCTAATCATTTTCCTTTTTGTGATTATTTCAATCAGATGTCTATTTGAGTCATGCCTTAAATGTGACTTATTAATGGAATTAAGCTATTTAATATTTATATAAATAATTTAATTTAAATTATGGATAATATTTTACTTATTGAATGATTGCAAATGGAGTTACTTTTTAAACTCAAGAATGTTTACATTGAGAGACAGAAGTTTATGTTGTCATAAATAAATATAAAAGTAGTTCAGAGTATTTCATTTTCATTTTCATGAACTAAAATCTTTTCATGTGTATTCTTCTAAATCCAGGGTCACCAGTGCAGCTTGTGTCAGCCCTTTTTCGTGGGTGACCCCCGCGATGGGAAGTCGTGTATTCCGTGTCGTGAGTTCTGCAATAATCACACGGACTTCTGCGTGACGTACGAGGAGAGTATAACATACGGCCTTGATTATGCCTCACCAAGCATCAGTGAAAATCAGGTCTGAGTTACAAAAATGAGCATTGCCTGAAGATCTTAAATAACAGTATTGTTTATACCCAACCTGTACAAAATACAGGCATGAGTTACGTCATATCTCAAGCCTCTGCGTCCAACAACACCTAAAGCGATGTTAAGACGACCCTAACGTCAAGTGTGGTACTGACTCACTGAGCAATGGGTTGCATACAGGTAAAGCACAGTATCATGTGGGGTCTGTTCTAGTGTTAATTCTCTGCACAGGTGTTCATGGTTACTGTAGATGACAAAATCCCTGACTGCTGATTATTAGACTCCATGTTACGGCAAATGGTTAAGTATGTTATGTACTGAGCTGAAGTTTAGCTTTCTTGTGTCTCCAATAGGTGAGCTTTATATGTCTTTATATGGCTATGTTATAGCTAACAAATCATCTTTTTCAGGCTCTGACAAACACCTTTGTGAGTGACTGTTGATCATTTGGGAATACTTTTGACATTTTATCTTCTTTACTTGGGTCATTAAATTAAAGTATCCCTCCAGTCCTAATAGAAACTAGGTAAAAATATTAAAATGATGTGAAGGAGATCCTGTGAAACAAACGAACACCATGGTTCAAGAGGATTTACGATGAATAACACTACTGAAGCTCAATTTCTGAAGATTCCGAAAGAAACAAAATCTTTGGCCGTGTCCATAAAAGTTTCCTGGTGCAGCATGATAATGTTCTTTATGTGGCATCATATCAGGCAAGTGTAACCCCGAGTAAGGCATTTATGCTGGCATGATGTCAAGAACAACTTGAAGCTGTGTCATAAAATAACAAAATTTTTGATGCAGCAACCAAATGTTTTAATTCTATCGATAATTTCATTGTTAGTATTAAATACCGATCAGAGAGGGATTTTAACCCTTTGAACCCTAGAACCCTATGGCACTGTTTACCTGGGCTCCATACTTAACGCGATACATATGGCACTGTATACCTGGGATCCATATTTAACGCGATACATATGGCACTGTTTACCTGGGATCCGTACTTAACGCGATACATATGGCACTGTTTACCTGGACTCCATACTTAACGCGATACATTTGGCACTGTTTACCTGGACTCCATACTTAACGCGATACATATGGCACTGTTTACCTGGGCTCCATACTTAACGCGATACATATGGCACTGTTTACCTGGACTCCATACTTAACGCGATACATTTGGCACTGTTTACCTGGACTCCATACTTAACGCGATACATATGGCACTGTTTACCTGGGCTCCATACTTAACGCGATACATATGGCACTGTTTACCTGGGCTCCGTACTTAACATGATACATAATGATAAGCTTAAGCCTGAAAACCAGCCTCTCAGGTATATACCTTATGGAACCATGCCAGAAAACCAGCCTCAGGTATATACCTCATGGAAGCATGCCAGAAAACTAGCCTCTCAGGTGCTAAGTGTTAGAGAACGGAAACAGTCAGTTTGATCAAATTCTGCAGTACAACAAATCAAGACATGTTGTTGAATTTTTGTGTACATCACACCAGAAGGACTTCTCGTCGCAACACGACTGAAACATTGTTAAGTACGACGTGAAGCCCCAAACACTCACTCACTCCTGTGTGCGTTGTTGTTGCAGTTGAGTAAGATAACCACTGGGCCTAAGCAAGAGGATGCAGTGTGCTTGTCGTGCCAGCATAACACAACCATGAAGCGTTGTGACAAGTGTCTCACTGGATACTTCAGAATACGACAGGACAACCAACTCATCCAGCCCTGCCTCAAGTAAGTGTTCACTCAGATAACCAGTTCTCCCAGCTCTTTCTCATGTGAGTGTAATTTTTTGATGTCCTGTTATATTGAAGCAGTCTATTAAATTCTATGTCTGGCTAAGGAGTGACGTCAAACCTGCGAATAGGTGCCTGTCATTTTTGAGAACGCCATTTTGTTGAAAGTGTCATGACCCAAGAGACCTTTGTTCAGTAATATTTAACATGGAAAACTTATTTATACCACTTTGTCCGAAGAGATGTTTTCAAGAATGTCAGGCACATAGTGTTCAATCAAAGCCCAAAACAGGCTAACATGCAGTTGTTATCTCCCCTGATTGCAGGTGTCAATGTAACGGGCACAGTGCCACCTGCAATGAGCTGACAGGCGAGAACTGTGAATGCAACAACAACACAGAGACGAGCTGCAACAAGGACAGTAAAGAGAAGAAGCCGTGCTGGCAGAAGCAGGTACGAGTTGATAGGACGGCACCCTGTTAACAGACCATTCCACAGCTGTGATGGCATACTGGACAGACCGTCTGAATTGAGTGGTAGAACTGGGCTCTAATCCTGAACTGAATCATACTGAACATTGGAACATCAGTTAATCTTGATACTACCTTACTGAGCCCTAAGTGTTAGAGAAACGAACTAAGTATTGGTCGTTCCAGTGTCAGTATAATGTGACTGTGTGGGACATTTGTCTGGTGTCTTCAGCATGAGGTTTCAGTGAGGCAGCACTGAAAGTATGTCGGCTGTAGGCCCTACCAAGTAAACACTGATGTGACACGAACGTGATGATGTTGAAAATTACGTTAAACCCAAGTCGTTAAACAAGCAAATCAAGAGACTATTCAGATCTACATGTTATACTCTGTTGAAAGACACCCATTTTTTCTGATATGAGTGGACAATGATGTAATCAGAGATAGGTAGTGAATACTCATTTTGATTGTGGTTGCCTGGCTAACTTTGATGAAATACTGGCAAACTCTCTCAAGTTTGACCAGTCATGTTGGTGGAGGGCAAGCGGTCGATCCAGCCCTTTCACGACTAAGGCACTGAAAACGATGGAAAACAAATTTCCCAAGACTGAGATTGAAATACTGCCTTATTTGACCTCGTGACTGAAGGACAAGCCACTTTAACCACGTGGGTTGTAAATTGTACCCTCTTTTTAATTGTGGCAGGTTTTTAACACTGGTATGGTAGTAATTAAGGTTTTGATGGGGTGTACGACATGCTATGACTCTGATGAATCTCCTACACCCTGAATCAATCAAAATGTAGTATGGGCAGAGAAATTTGCTTGTGAGGTTATAAGTAGTTCACTTATTGTCGTCTTTATTCCTCTAACCAGTGTTCGAGCTGTCGGGAATACTTCCTGGGTCATCCCATCAATGGCCACCAGTGCTACCGTCACATGACCATGGAGCAGGACTACTGTTTTGACCCAGAAACCCAAAACCGGTGCAGTCAGAACCCGACACCGCTGCACCAGGGCCGCACCGTCTTCTTCTCGGTGCAGCCCAAGTACCTCAATGTGAACATCCGTATCACCGTGGACGTCACGGAGGGAGGTGAGTTACAACAAGAACAACATCAGTTATGGAATATGACCTCAAATCTCGCCCACGACTAAGCTGGACATTTTGCCTGATCCATAGAGCTCTGTTGGATCTTAAAAATGGTGTTGTGAGTCATGTGTGGAATGTAGGATGATATCTTTCTGGAAACATTATACTTGATGACATTTGCCTACAAAAGCTGACCTTTTGGGTGATTTATTAGGTTATTTTTCTTTTCCTAGATTTATTTGTAATGGTTGAAGGATTTTCTGTAAAGGATTTTAGGTTGAATTTGCACATCGGAAATCTAGCTCTGTAATCGCGGAAATTCAGCTGGTTCCATTATGTATTGATCTGGTTTCCATTATGTATTGATCTGGTTTCCATTATGTATTGATCTGGTTTCCATTTATTTATTTGTTGTTCACTGCAATACATCAGGAATTTTACACTGATACAATGTCTCTCCTGTTTGTTGGCGGAAGAACCCTGAATGCCAGGGGTAAACCATCGACTTTTGGCAAGCTGTTGATGAACTGTCCCACATGTGAGATGCAGAGACGCTCACCATATCAGAGGAAGGCTAGTTGAATGTTCTTGGAATGGTAGAGGCCTGCTTAAGCTGAGCAAGTGGTGAACTAATGGCGTTCCACTGAAAAATTATAATATCCTGGGTGCAGTTGTAGTTTGATTCAAGTGCTAAAGAATGTAAGTGGTACGGTTGCTAAGTGATGGCATGCCAAACTGCATGGGATCAGTAATTCTCATACCCGTGTAATGAGCAGAAACCGTACAGTGAAGAGTGTAACGAATCTATCTTGCAGAAGGCCCCTCTTGGAAAACAGAAGCTTCATCAGCAGTTTCCTGTCTTGTCAAAGAGGGTTGAATCACCAGGCTGTGATATGAGAACTATGACACAGTAACATTGTTGACAGTGTTGTGTCTACAATCCCTTGTGATATCGTGATGTTGGTGGTGTTGAATCACATCGTAACTGTTACATCTAAACCATTGCCCACGATGTTGGTTCATCAGACAGATGTAGCATCTGATTTAGGATTCACACACATACATGTCTCTCATGTGACCATTATTTGTCCAGTGAAAAGCAGGGTATTTTGTATGACGAGGGAAAATTTTAAATATTGGAAATTTCTAATCCTAGGTTTGTTTCTTCTTCCTTTCAGCTGCGGATGTGTATTTCTCGCCATGCGATGACACATTCTTGGTTGACGTGGACCCTCTTGGGTTCCACACAGTACTCGTGGATCCCAACTACCAGTTGATCCGCAGCCAGAACACGGTTTTCAACGGCCCGCGACGTAACGTGGTCAACTGCTCACATGACAAGAGCAATTACCGGAAGCTAGAGATGGAGGCTAATGAGCTGAACACGTTTGTTACCGTGGATTACGCCAAGACCCTTCTGCTGGTCAAGAACGTGGCATTCAGATTGGTCATCACGCTGCCCTTAGACGTCCATAATCTACGATCGTCCAGGTTTTACGTGATTGTGCGCAGCCGCGGCGTCCCCACCAGCAACAAGACGTTTGGCAGTTTGTATTTCAGACAGGATCAGCCTCATATTGATCTCTTCGTATTTTTCTCTGTCTTTTTCTCCTGCTTTTTCCTGTTCCTGGCCAAGTGCGTGTTGTTGTGGAAAGTAAAGCAGACATTTGACGCTAGGCGCACTCGCCAACAGCGCGCCCGGGAAATGAAGCACATGGCCTCACGACCGTTTGCACGCGTCTTGGTTTACATAGAACAAGAACCTGTGACAGGCTTGCAGCCTCCGTTCACACGGAGAAACAATCGGCTTCCCAAAATCCGCACCAGTCACCCAGACCCACCGAATATAGGGAGCAATCCAACCACTGGGCGCGAGTGCCCTTTTAACCTAGCACCCATTGCCATAGAGCCCACAGACGATGGAATCGCCGCGGTGGGCACGGTTATATTACGCCTCCCTGGTGGAAACAGTGCTCCATCAAAACTGTCGCTGGGTTCAGCGCTGACGACACGGCTTCATTCTGGTCCAGCGGGAACTCACAGTCAGAAAGTGAATATAAGGCGTAGATATAGCGCATCGTTTGCTTAGCAGATCTTGTGATTTTTTTTGTGTTTTAGATCATCGTTTCTTATTGATATCAATCTGGCCAATGCAATAGTCCTTTGTGTGACTTGGTCTATGTTTAGGTATAATCACCTCAAAAGGGGCCCACAGTGTCTAAATCCTACTATCCAAGACATTTATATTGAGGCTAAGCCTTTCTGTGCTTCAAAGTTTACTGCTGGCAACATCACCTCGAGATAAGTTCAAAGCTTCATACTGTACCTGGAGAGGTCGGAGCTTAAATTGGGATGGCGTGTGTGCCACTTGTCATATTCTCTGGGCCCCTTCTGTCCTAATGCATCTGTGATATTCACTTGGAAGATGTTTTTCTGTTTTTTTATTGTGTTGCGTTTTGCAAGTGGTGTGCCCTATTGCTGTGATGCCATCACTGCACGTTTTGCGTGACAATTCCACCAAGGTTTTGGATTCATCTAATTTGCTGGAGCAATATCCTTTTTAGAAAATTTTCATTGAAGACAGAAGTTCATTGTTGCGTCATCTACTTGTTATTTTACTGGTGAAGACCTGTTTTGTTCAGTAACAGGGTTGAGTAAGCTTTGTACATTGTAACAGAATATTGTAACAAAACGTAGTATGCGGATTTTTGTAACAGAATTCATTCATTGCTTTGGGGATTGTGAATACCAGTAGTCTTTTTCATGGTAATTTTTTTTTTTAGACAGCGTCAGAAATATAGGATCCTGTAAACTGAAAGGATAACCATAGAGTATTCATTGTACAGGTGGCTTTAGTTGGCTTATTCCACAGAAGGAAACGACTTCACCAACTTAAGGGAGAGATGATAAAAACGGTTGGCAAAAAAAAAAGTAGCGGACTACTACCCCAGTGTTACATGTCCTCCATCCAGTATCTGACTAACTTTGTGGTGCTGGTTGAAAAAACAATTAATATTCTTGAGTATGGTGTGAAACACCAAAGAAATAAATAAAAAAAGGTAATGAAGTTAATTATGACAGTAATCAGTTTAAGTGAAGGCAGTGCTGAGCAGACAGAAGGAAAGAATTCAGTGTATTTGTTTGCAGATTTCAAAAAAGTGCAGATGTGTATATCAGATGCATGTATACTGGTATTATGCAAATTTTCATCAAAAGTTAATATTGTAACACAAGCTGGTTTCTTGTTTGAAACAAAACTAGGTCGGGAATAATTCCTGAAGACTTCTGACCAAAATTTGAAAATGGCCGAGTTGTACATGTGGTAAGGCGATGGCAGGTTATTGTATGTGACATAGCAAAAGCCGCAGTGCGACACTGGATGTCAGTTGTAATCTCTGCAAGTTTAATGCCAGGGATTTCACTGAAACTGGTATGATTTCCCAGAGCAATGGCGACTCGGATCCAGTTGAAGTGACAATTGTTCTCTTGCAATGCATGGGTAATAGGCTACCACTTTGTTGAGAAAATGTCATTGCAAAGGCAGGAATAAGCAGCAGACTGGACAATTTAAGCTCTCTATTACCCGAAATGACTTAAAGTTTCTTCCATGACAAAGGTGCTCATTTTTCCTGATTCTGAGAGTTCTGTTGATTTGAGGAAGATGTTGCAAGAATGACAGCCCTCTGGGAAAATGTCAGATTCGGCACCCCCAAAAAAATGTTTTATGGATTTTGTATTTAAAAAATGCACCTTTGGACGAAATTTTAGGTCATTTACTAAGATGAGAAATGTTGCGATATTATGAAGCTTTTCTTCGCTGAAACATTTCATGTGTGCAAGTACAGATGCGTGTAAAAGGGAGCTTGAGGAAGGATGGAGAGCATGCATTTGTGACCGCATTTTTCTGTGTTACATTTCGAAATAAGGAGGTCTAAGGGAGAACTTAGATATCCATGTTAAAAAACATGCGGTGGAGACTGAGGTCTTGCTTCTCTAGGCCTGATTTGGCACCAGATCTCACAACCTTGTATTATAGTGAAGGACAGAATTAAGATGGTAGTGATTTACTGCACAAAGCATTTTTTTTTTTTTTCATTAGAACACACTTTTTGTAATTCTTATTTCACAAGCAGTGACTTCTCCACCCATTTTAATACTTGGCCGTTGTCAGATGTGAGCTTCTTGTTAATGACATAAAGTCACAATCATAAAGTTAATTAAAAAGATGGGACATGTATGGCTTGTGAACTGAAATTCCAAACTATTTTTTGGGCCAAGGATGACTGTACAAAACAATCAGTAAATAAATACAAATGCTTTTGGTTCATGATTCACTGTTTCCTTGAAATGTCAAGAATGGTCTTCACAAAAATCTATCGTTGGTTTTTTTTTCCAGAAATGACACTTTGTAACAGTATGGCAGGAATTTTTAGTCTTTTTAAGGGCTAGTTTTAGGTTGCAAAATTTTGAAGTTTTAGAGAGAAAAATTCCATGTTAAGATGATCTTTGTCCATGGATTGAAATGGAGCATTTTCTGTCCACTTTCACTTTTTCCATGTCTTTTGTCTGTCACATCACGCCTTAGCCCTGCATCTGTGGCTTGAGTGATGGTTACATTTGAAACTCGGAATGCTGAACACATGGGCAGGTTTGCGCAGTTTTCATTCTTATATACTACCTGACATGTAAGAAACATTTAGTTTTCGATGAGTTAGGTGCTGTACATGCAGCAGTTAAAATGTACATGCATATTCTTGATAGCTACGGATTATTTTATTATCATTTTTAACATGTTTCATGTGGAGGAAATCTTAGTAAAATTAGGCCTTTAATTTTGTCTGTATTTTGTGTATTTTTTTTATTCTGTTCAGGAGCTTGATCATTAAACGACTCGGTTAAACCTCAGGTTATGTTAAAACGCATGCGTTGGAGAAGACATTTGTGTCTGTCTTTTATAGTAACTTTTTACCTAATCACTTGCTGGTACAGGTTAATACACAAAGGTTTTTGCACTGTTTGTATATTTTGAATCATTTTGTTATGATTTATTGCTTTTTGGCACCATTTGCAATGTGTATATACTCATTTGTGGGGTTTTTTTTAGAGTATGTGGTTATTCTATACTTTGTATTGGGAGAACTTGTGCAGCCTGAACAGAATAAATTGATATTTGTCACCAGCTCATAACATGTTAAAGAGGCATGGACCAGCCCTGCCACAAGAAGGCACAGTATACACATAGATTCTAAGGACTCCTCCTGGTCATATAACTGAAAAATTATTGAGTATGACATAAAACCCAAGCATGCACACATACATAACGTCAGGCCATCTTAAAAAAAAAAAAGATTCTTCTGTGGGTGAAAACCAGATCATATCAGACAAAAATAGGGCATGCACTTGTAAGTTGTGAATTTCATTCTTTGAATTTTCCATTCATTTTCATTGATTTCATTCGACGAATCACAACTGCATATTTACACGATTCACGACAAAATGCAAAATTGTGAAAATGAGTAGATGACATGTTTCTCGTGGGTTCGTTATTATAAATTAAATTCACTTTCATTGAAAAATCTGTTCCTCACTCCACAAGAAGTGAGTGAGACCCTAATTTTTTTTTTTATTAAAAAATTTAGCTTTGTTTCTTAACATTGGGGTAAACCTCACCACGTCGTCGATTAATGATGATTTGAATGATAGACACTGGCCATAAATATTCAAATTATGTGGGTCTTTTTTGGGGGGTGGGGGGCTGTAAGTGTTAACTACATTTTTAGACATTTGGAAGCCGGCTTTGTGAGACAAAACAGTTCTCTGTTTCCTCCCTTCATACTTCTGGCTGCCGTGCTATTGGTGAAAACTTTTAGAACATTGTGTAAAACACCAGTCAAATACGTAAATAAATAAATCTAATCAGTTTTAGCCTCCAAACCCCTTTTAAAAGTATTTTTTGTGCACAAATGCCTTTTTGCAGGAAATGTTCTGAGCATAGTATAATATGACAGTACAATATGTATGTACACAGTTACACACGCATGTATGTACACAGTTACACACGCATGTATGTGCACAGTTACACACGCATGTATGTACACAGTTACACAGTTACACAGTTACACACGCATGTATGTGCACAGTTACACACGCATGTATGTACACAGTTACACACGCATGTATGTGCACAGTTACACACGCATGTATGTACACAGTTACACACGCATGTATGTACACAGTTACACACGCATGTATGTGCATACTTGGGAATTTATTTTTTTGAAGGAATAAAAGCAGTCAGATGTTTTAATTATCAGGTGGGCTCCGTGCAGTGTGAGCTACATGTGTATACTCTTCATTGGTCTTTCCGCTAACACCACTTGAATTTTTTTGTTCGTTCACTTTAGTAAAAGGTGAAATCAAGGCTTCTAAAGGCTAACTAGCTAGGATTGAGCCGAATTATAGTAAAGCTGAAGATAAATCATTCTTTCAAAAGGCCAGCTCTAAACGGATATTATAAAAGTTACAAAATACTCATGTGTATATGGTGTACAAGTGGTCGAGAGGTTTGGTCTGTGGATCGAAATCGGAGAATCATGACCTAGAACACATCAGTCGCCGATGCCAGGCAGGTGTCATCTCGTTAAGGCGAATCATGCATTTAAAGGATAATTATCTGTCTAGCACCCATCACCCCCGATTTAATTTTCGCGTGAGGATTGCACAGGCATGAAAGTGGTTTTTCAGTCGGATCACCTCGGATGAGATTCTCACATTGTCATGGCGATTTCGTCACCAGATTTCATCACACTGATTCATCAGTTTCTCCATCTAGCTTTTTATATGGGATTTGCACACTTGTCACATTTCAGGGACACTGGCGGGATGTGATCTTTATCACATAGGCTTGCAAGAGAAGGCTTGTTTCTTCTCTCTCAAGTGTGTGTACATCTTCAGACCTTTCAGTTAGCATAGCACCGATAAAGCAAATTAGAATGCAGTTTGTCAGCACGTTTTTTTTTTTTTTCGTGTCTGTCCTATTGTCATACAGATATGTATAGCTATATTGCACATGAGCATTGTGAATGGTCGGAGCATTGAATAAGAGCAGAAAGCGATGCGGATTCCATGTATGTATACGTTCTTGTTGGCAGTTTTATGATCTCTGTACTTTATTTGGGGCCTCCGTGGCCAAGAGGATAAGAGCACTAGCGCAGAATTAACCACCCAGGAGCTTCTCACTAATGCTGTCGCTGTGAGCTTAAGTCCAGCTCACGCTGGCTTCCTCTCGGGCCATACATGGGAAGGTCCGCCAGCAACCTGCCGGTTGTCGTGGGTTTTCCCCGGTCTCTTCCCAGGTTCGGCCGGACAATAATGGTGGTCACTGTCGTATGCATGAAATATTCTTGAGTACGGAATAAAACATCAATCAAATAAATAAATAAATAAATAAATAAATAAATCGATTATACTTTGTATGCTAGTCATTTTGACATACATACTAATGCATGCTGGAACATGGAACATCATGGTCTGAATCTACCGGATTTACAAGTGAATGTACATGTGAAGGGTTTCAATTCGGCAAAGTGCTCAAGTTTTGAAGGTCTATGATTTTGTAATTAGAGCAATTTTCATCTAATACAGCACCATCACCACCACCTTTCTCCCCCTCGCCTAAAAAATAAATCTGGTCGTCATGTGTTGTGTTTTCATCTTGTGTTTTTTTGTTTAAACTTGAACAGATTTAGAGTCTCAGTTGAAGTAATACTTGTTGATAATGCAAGAAGGCAAATTGTTCATTAATATGATTTTATAAGTACCGTTTTAAGTAGATGTAAATGGAATGATGTTTGCCTTAGAGACGATAATGGGCGGAAGCAAGTGCATTAACAGAAAAGAATAAAACCCTGGGGAAACAGTTCAGACTAACTTTCTGGTTAATGAAATGTTCACATGTTTACAAAGGTTGTTTTGGGGTTTGTTTGGAAGATAGACTGATACCCTCCTGGAAAAATGGAAGTTTACAAAGGTTGTTTTCGGGTTTGTTTGGAAGATAGACTGATACCCTCCTGGAAAAATGGAAGTTTACAAAGGTGTTTTGGGGTTTGTTTGGAAGATAGACTGATACCCTCCTGGAAAAATGGAAGTTTACAAAGGTGTTTTCAGGTTTGTTTGGAAGATAGACTGATACCCTCCTGGAAAAATGGAAGTTTCAGCACCAAAAGTAATATTTTATTTCATATACTGGCCAGAAAAAAAAAATGCACTTTTTGTGTAAGAAATTTTAGGTCATTTACCGTCAATCTGATTGAATGCTACTATTCTTGTGGGATTTCCGGCGTCGTCTACGACAGTAGTGCTGTGCAGTGGATACCATAATTAGTGGGTTTGTTCTAGGGCAACTTTTAAACATTCTTTGCCACGTGTTCGCCGTTTGCAAGTTTATAACCTTCACTATAGCGCCACAAGCATTTATGTGGATATTTTGTGGCATTATTTGTCGCCCCCCCCCCCCCAAAAGTATTTGCCTTTAGCAAGTTTACCTTCTCTTTCGGAGCCCTAGCCTTGTTGGTATTCTGTGCCAACATTGAGCCCTCTTGTCCATGTGTGTATTCACTCGTTTACCAGTTTGTCACTCTCTGGCAACACTGTGCCGCCCTGTCCGTGTGTGTATTCACTCATTTGCCAGTTTGCCATTCTCTGGCAACATTGAGCAGCCTAGTCCATGTGTTTATTCACTCGTTTGCCAGTTTGTCATTCTGGGGCAACACTGAGCCCTCTTGTCCATGTGTGTATTCACTCGTTTGCCAGTTTGTCATTCTGTGTCAACATTGAGCCCTCTTGTCCATGTGTGTATTCACTCATTTTGCCAGTTTGTCATTTTGTGGCAACATTGAGCCCTCTCGTCCGTGTGTGTATTCACTCATTTTGCCAGTTTGTCATTTTGTGGCAACATTGAGCCCTCTCGTCCGTGTGTATATTCACTCGTTTGCCAATTTGTCTACGCTGTATGAACCGTTTGGCGTTGTGGGTATTCTGTGGCAACATTGAGGCGCCTTGTCCATGTGTGTATCCTCTTGTTTGCCAGTTTGACTATGCTGTATGAACCCTTGGGCCTTGTTAGTATTCTGTGGCAACATTGAGCAGACCTGTCCATGTGTGTATCCACTCGTTTGCCAGTTTGTCTATGCTGTATGAACCCTTGGGCGTTGTGGATATTCTGAGGCAACATTGAACCGCCTTGTTCATGTGTGTATCCACTTGTTTGCGAGGTTGTCTATGCTGTGTGGCCACATGGGCGTTGTTTGTATTCTGTGGCAACTTTGAACCGTTTTGTCCATGAACTTTACAGTTGACAAGACTGCTTTCTTTGTATGAAGACGTGTGTTGCCGCATTGACACACGTGCTGTTTACTCACTATGTATGAATTCCGCTGTTGGGATATTTACTATATGCTGGTGACGATCTTTGATCTGTTCATAAATGTACTTTAAAGTCATAGGTGTAATCACTGTTACTCACAATTACCAAAAATTCCATCCCAGTGAAAACATTAATTAATCAAGGGTTTAATTTCTGTCTTTTTTTTTTCAAGGAGCTTGATTGGAAATGAGAGACAATGTCGTAGGCATTGTTTGGTTGCATGTTTGTTAGAGACATGAAGTAGTGTCAGAGGTTTTGTATTTGTACACAAACAGGGTTTACGTACAAGATAAATGTTTATAATATTTCATTGGATATTCTAGTTGCCTCCATATTGTGGAGGAGTCCAATCATATAGGGGAGGGGGAATGGATGGGGATTGCGGAGTAGTCATTCGCATCGTGTATTTGTACAAACTAGATTCATAGAAGCATTGTTTTCTTGCCATATAGATCGTGGAGTATAGTTTATGACCCACCATGCCTGGTGAAATTCAGCTTACAGTAGAGATTTTGAGGCAATTGTGTTGTACAGGATTTCATATGTGTAAAATATATATCTGCAGACCCATTCTTGTGACGTCATTAAACAACGATATTTTCCATTCCTGGTTTTGTCTGCTTCTTCTCCTGTAACAGTGTACTTTTTTCCTTATTTTGTCTTTGTAAGTTTGTACACTTATTGCACACATTCGTATTTAGATCGTATACACCTTGGCTTTGTCTAGGCTATAAAAGTTAGGATATACTTCAGTTACAATCTGAACTTCGGGGCAAATCTACTCCTACCGCGAGACTTTGACCTGTAATGTATTGTGTCGCCATTTTACTACGTCATTTTCCTGGTTTCCGTATTTCGGGAACCAGGCAGACATCGCGTGGGTTAAATAGTTATGAGATGGCAAACGGACTCAAGTTAAAAGCTGAAATGTCGCACTTTTCCGTATTTTCCGTGTTGGCAGAACATTAATTGTGTCCGACCTTGATATGCATTGAATAATGTTTCGACCTGCTTTTCTCGTGGATCTATGTTTGTTACTCTTAGAGGGCGTTTGGCGTACAACAAGTCAGGCTCTATGGGGGGCGTCCATCTTGAATAAGCCGTCCGCTTTGGATCCGTCTCGCGAGATTAACGCTGTTTGGGCGAGACATGGGTGAGTGCTCTCGCAAACTAACGCAAAATAATGCTAAAAAGACGTGATTTCCGGTAGAATACACATCTGACAGAGACGATTCCTCGACCCTTTTTCAATCAATTTTTCTTCGTTATTTTTCTGGACTTAACTCACACAAAACGTAGGTGAATAGTTTCCAGACGCCAGGGCGGTTACAAGCCCACCGAAAGCCGAGACCGATTACTCTTTGATCTTAAGTTAAACCAAAATGCCCTGCATCGGATTGTTGCCCTGTAGCGACTACCGGAAATCCCATCTTTCTGGCGTTATTTTGCGTTAGTTTGCGAGAGCACCCACCCATGTCTCGCCCAAATAGCTTAAAAATCGCTGATGGTCATGCGACTTTAAATTTGACGGGCCAACAAGTAACGACTGGAGCGCAGTCCATACTTCCATATTCACGAGCGCTTAGAACCGGACGGAAGGGTCGGGTTGAGAGGAGTTGGGTGTTAAGCTCTCGTGTATGCCGAGGTTTAAATAAAGGAACTCGGAGTTTGTACACGAAGAGCTTCCAGTACAATATACATAAACAGCCAACTGATGACAAAGATTGCAGTGTGACACTATTTTTAGACTAATTCAAAGACCAACCAGTTCTGTTCAGTTGGTCCCAGCCTGCGGATGGTCGTGGGGTTTCTCCCGGGCTCTGTCCGGTTTTCTTCCACCATAATGCTGGCCGCTGGCCGCCGTACGCAAGAATATTTCACATATACAACAGTGGCCAGCAATATGGTCGGAGGAAATCCTTGACCATAAGCAGGTTTCTAGCAGGATCACTATAATATGGTGGTTTGTGCTTGTGGTTAAACGTCGATTTCCACGTTATTTTGGTCCTGGGAGGCGGTATCAGAGCCAGCACATGTATAATATAGCCTCATTGACTTACTCCTCACATGCTGAGCACCAAACCAGGTGACGAAGAGATGCAAAAGTGTCTTTTCGGGACCGAGCCCCGGATCTTCATTCGTAGATGTACAGATCATAGAGTTTGTTTTTTCCTTTTTTTTTTTTAGGTGAGATATGTTGCTTTCAGGCTTTCATCTATTCTTTACCAGATTCCGTTTTCATAAAAAATAACTTGAAACAATGCGAAATTAAATGTGAAAATTAATACTAATCAAAAACTAAAGCAAGGTAGGGAGAACATTCACTGTTAATAAAAAGACGTTCATGCCCAGCTTTTGCCCGCCGTATTGGAGAGGCTTTAGGTCTACACTACGCCTTCACCCTAACTTCATTAAATTTCACTATGGCGGATTCACTTCCGGACTTAGACAGGGGTTTGTACATTCTCCGCACTCACCGTTCGTGGGGCCTCCGTGACAATAAACATTCGACAAGGTTTGCTTAGACCACTTTTCTGAGCAGTTCACACTAAGATGTTCATCAATAACGGTTTACGCTGGACAACAATAAAACTGACCGCCATCGCATAAGTGAAAAATTCCTGGGTGTGGCCCTAAACAACTATCAAATAGGAACTTTTAAATAAGTTTGTAGTTCGATTGACAGAGCGTCCAGAGTCTCTGGCACTTTACGTTTTAATTGTGTCTAATTCGGTTATGCGAGAGCGGGAAGAAAATCGCCACGCTGGATTTTAGAACAGTTGCAAAGCGCAAATAAGCTGAATATTTTGAATAACGACAACTTACAAGGTTGGATAACGATAATGATTTAATTAATCCACCGAGAATATTCTCCGTTTTATGCTTCCCTTATCCTGCGTGATTTCTTACTTTACATATACTTTCTCATTTCCTGGGTGGTTTGTGATGGTAGTTGTTTTGAAAAATTGGTCTTGCGATTACTGATCCGGACGTTAATATTGCTTTGCTGACGATTTATAGTTCTACACGGATGATAATACTTAACACGCGAGTATGTACTAAAAGGTTGAAAATCCACATTTACGATCAGCAATGGTTAATATTTTTGTCTTCAAGCTTCACTGAAGACTATTTTTTTAGTATATTTCAATATTTCTAGCATTTTCAAGCAGACTTCCATTCAGATTTTGTTTGGGTAAGGTTTTTTTTTTCGATTTATTTTTTATTTTTCTTGTCTTTTTCTTGTTTTTTTGTTTTGTGTTTTGTTTTTAGGTTTTTCCTAGGTTCTGCTGCTGCTTTAAGCGAGGAGGTGTTTCAGGTACATGTCCATGGGCGGTAGTTTTTCACCATGGGCGGTAGTTTTCCACAATGGGCGGTAGTTTTCCACAATGGGCGGTAGTTTTCCACCATGGGCGGTAGTTTTCCACAAGCATTGTTCATTTTCTTCCACCTTTAAACCTCATATCTTTTTAAAATTTTTCAATGCTTCATGTATTTTGAATCTAAATTGAACAAGCAAATAAAATAAACAAACTGCATACCGAAATCTCTTATACTACTATTAATAATACATTGTCCTGAAGCCAACAATGCTCAGCGATGTAAGAGAAAAGATAAACAGGCGTAAAAAATATAATGAACTGAAGTTTGTTTTATTGGCGCGCTGTCACAGGCTGGTTTAAAACGAAACAAGAATAAATAATACAGTCATCTTCTGCACATTTAGCCGTCATCTCTGTCCCAAAACAGTCCTGAAAGAAACAAAATTGCCGTTTTATTTCAAAATCGCGATATAGTGGATTTACAATGCCGAATGTTATATCATTTCTTCCGCTTAAATTAAATCAATGTCATAAGCATCACACGATACTTAAAAGTTGACAGAACATAATCAAACTTATTCAAATTACACTGCTCAATTTAAGGAAATTTGTACTTTGATTTATACAAATTTAAAACAGAGGCGAGGAGTGTGCTGAATGCATAACCGTGAAAATGTGAACAGAGAAACACAACCATCACCCAAAAGTATAACAAATGAAGAGTAAGCAGAACTTAAAATGTCCAGCGGGAAACAAAAAGCATAAACAAATGAAAAATTAAGCAAAACCCTATTGTATGAAATGGTGGACAGTGGCTACGCTCCAAATACTCCGACGTCCGAAGTGTTCAGAGGATATGCCCAAAGAATAAGAGCCATGAGTAAAAATGCGGATTTGTTCAAAGTATCCAATGAGAAAATGCGCAGAATTAAGATGTTCTCAAATTATCAAACGAGAGAGTAAACGGGCGATGCATGTGTAATATCAAATAGGAAACAGACCAGACAATGTGCCACAAATATCAAACGCGAAAGTGAACAAGATGTGCCTACATGAAAAGAATGAAACGGTAAAGGAAGCCTAAGATGCCTAAGATGTGCTTAAATGGGAAAGTAAACGTAGAAATTGCTTAAACGATGACGCTAGAAAGTAAACAGGGATATCCTCAAAGTACTAAATCGCAAAGGAAAGAAAGAATATCTTAAAAAATAAAAATTGTATAACTAAACAGAATTTCCTCAAAGTACCAGGTAAGAAAATAAACAGACAATGTCCTCAAAGCATCAGGCGAGAAAGGAAAGAAAGGATGTACTGAACGTATCAGAGGAGACAGTAAACAGAGGATAAACTGAAATAAATAAAAGTAAACATGGAATGTACTAAAACTACCAAAATGAGAAAGTAAACAGATTACCCTCAAAGTATCAAATGAGGAAAAAAACCAAGGATACGCTGAGGGTGTTAGACAAGTAGGTAAACTGATGATGAAAAAACAAACGAGGACATGTTATGGTGTCCTTTACCTGTTGTCGGGCTATGCTCCCCTTCGTCTCTGTCAGCCTCCCGTTCATTCGTATTTGCCCTCTTTTCTTCCTCCACCCTCTGGTCCTGTTTAGACTGTTTTCTGATTGGCGGTAAGAGTGTGTACCCAAAGCTATGAGCTGCCAATAAAAACAAGGCATTTGTGGGTAGAAAGTTATTCTTGATTGAGGTTTAACGTGATATTCAATCCGTTTGTCAGAATCCAGGTGACTAGCATAGAAGTGATAAATTCGTGAGTTAAAGATTTTTGAGGTAAATAATGGAATAAATCAGGATTTGTTCATTTACACGAAGGTGGTTATGTTCATGAGTGGAGGGATACTGCACAACTAAAGCCGGAAGGAAACAACCGCACCGCCCTTTAACAAATTTTATGACTTAAGGCCGTGACAGAACTAATTGGAACGGGATTCAAAAAGGCGACCAGGTTTCCATCGCGACAGAAGCCTATACCTGCCGCCGTATGAGTGAAATATTGTAGAGCAAGACGAAAAACCGGAATCAACAAGGTGCAGATATCAATGACACTGATCAGATTTTTAATTTACCACAAAACTTCGCGATTACGAAGTTTAATATTAACTGTTTCCTAGTAGCTTGGCGATCATTAATCAAGTGAAACTGGCTAATGTTGCTACATTATATGGGATTCTCCGTTTTTCAGACTGTTGGTCGTATAACTCTAATTCAGCTTTCGCTAAGTCAGGTGTAGCTTTAAGTTAGGGGTATTCGCATATATGGCGAAAGGCGGCAGTGCACTAGGGCTCTTCCCTTTCAAAAATTCGGATTGCGATTTCGTCGATCTAACGATTAATTCGTTATCAGGAACGGATTAACCTGTTAGACCAACAACTGCAACCAACATTAATCAAATAACACACGTAATAGAACTTTCTTTTCTTTGTTCGGCCTTTGAGAGAATCAAGTGGGCAACAGGTGTGAGTTAAGTCCAAAAAGTAACGGAAAGCCATAATTATGATATTCAATATTTCGATATTATAGCTTTATGTCATGCCCAAGTATTTAGTTACTGTTAAAAGGGTTCACTTATCTTTGCATGTATAGGCAGCTATAAGAATCGGTTATTTATGTTACTGTCCGTTTCTTGAAAATGACACAAAGCTAATGTTGAAATGAATACGTTACTTATCAATTCTTAGACATGACTTTTTCTCTCTACATTTTGAAAGCGCAATACAAGTGGGCCCAAGCGTTGCACGTATACTCTGTATTCTTTTGTGTAACACGTCACCGTTTCTGTATAGTTGTGCCCGTGAAGCAATGACGTAGTTCACAGGCACAATAGTATAACAGGAGAGAGTGTTGTGTTCTGGGCAGCGGTTAAAACAGACATGTTTAGGCGGGAAATATTCGTCTTTTGTGTTTTACACAAGATATTTAGAATAGTTAACTTACAGCGCGTCAATATTTGACAGCCCATTGAAAAGTGCATTTGACTCACGTTTGTAAGGTGCTCTGCCCACGTTAGGTCTGCTTTTTATACGAGGCAACCTTAATGGAAATTGTATATGATTCGACGGCGCCGCCAATGGGCTCGGTTCTGAAAGAGAATGAAAAAAATCACTTATTAATCGAAAGTGAAACAGTTATGTACAGTATTTATTAAAATTTATCATATTATGCTGCTAATAGTATTCGCTGATTTTAAGTGTCTCGGTGTCGTGAGAGGAAGTAAATAATTTCAAATCATTATACAAGGAGAAATTCGACTGTGGCCTTTGGTGAGGAAGTTTGTTAGGTACCTGCCGGAAGTCGGTGGTTTTACTTCGCGCAGACTCTTCAGTTTCCTGCACTCATAAAGCAGATTGCCGTCATATAGGCCTGAGTGAAACGTTCTTGAATACGTAAAACAGCAATCCGATAAACAGGCTAAATTATACAACCCTGAAATATTGGGACAGATCTATTCCCTCGAAAAGGTTTTCCGTAAAATCCGTTATTTGAGGGATGACGGACTGCATTTTCTTTGATCTAACGGATTAATCCGTTTCTGGTAATAAATTAGACTGTTCCTGATAACGAATTAATCTGTACGTAGGAACAGATTAATCCGTTTGAAGATCGGAAATGCATTCTGTCATCCTTCAAATAACGGATTTAACGGTAGTTTTTTGAGGTTATGGAATGTTTCTGACAAGTTTGTAAGTTGGCCCTATTCAATGAAGAAGCCTGGCTGGTTTTCATTGTTCCAAATCAAATAAACAAAAAACAAACAAACAAAAACAAAACGCAGGGGAAGGGGGTGGCACAAAATACTGTATAACTCACTAATCAGCTCATTGATTAATCGATATTACCGTTAACGTCCCATCTTCTCTGTCGTCTCAGCACTGTTCGGTCAATGGGATCTAATTCTTGTCGCAAATCTCTGACTCGCCGAGGCATAGCAGCAGGGATTTTCTCTTTTGTAGGTTGTAATTTCCGGTCCATATCTTTTTTTGTTTGTCGTTGTAGATGGTATAGAGACCCACGTGAGTCGTTAGGATTGTTCACAAATCTGTGGTCCCCGGCTTGGGTAATACAGGCAATGAAATCTGTGTTTATATGGCTGTACGTTTATGACGTCAGACGTTTACGCCTCCTGGCATTTATTTATGACGTCACATTATTTACGTCATTGTTTCGTCAAATGTTTAGGGCGTGAAACATATTGTTGGACGTTTATGACGTCAGGCAAGAATAACGTCAGATGGTATTATGACATCACACGCGACTTCTATAAGACGTCAGACATTTTGGGTGAAAATATGACGCTGTAACACGGCTATGGATTGACACTGCACAGCGAAATCTCACAGTTCCTACTGAAATATCATGTATTCGTAGTATGCAGTAACCTTTAGTATAAAGACGATTCATATTACAACATAGCCTCCGCAGTTATTCACCCTTATAAAGCGTTTCACTGAGATTGTGTTTCACTGACAGACCTGTAGAGTGAATTTGTCAGTTACTTATTTTGGCGGCCTCAAAACAGGTTTCTCTGCCTCAGGCTGGAAATGAACCCGCATCTTGTGAGTCTCGCAATCCTAGTCGTGAGAAACACAGGGTGCTGGATCAATCCTGGCCTTGGACAGAGAATTTCTCTAACCCCCTCCTCCGCACCCCATTCCTTTTCTCCGAGCGTTCTTGGGGTCTTGTTTTAATGAACATGGCGTGCAAACATGTGCACCACACGTGGGAAACTCGTAAAGTAACTTGCCAAAGTTCAGTGGTTTTACCTGGCTATTCTGCTTTCTTCCACCTCATGAAAATGACCGTCTGCGCATAGTGAAATATTTTTCAAAAAGGCGATCAGCAACAATGGAATGAAGTCAATATCATATAGGGGTGACAAAAAGAAACAAAGAACCGGCAGGATTTTCCTTTCCCAAAAGGTGTTGCTACAGTGAGTTTGGACTTCTACGTCATAAGTCTTTTGTTGCATGACGACAAACATGTGGCGTACTGCAGTTCTGTGTATTATTTATCTATGGTCTGTTTATTGTGATGTCGGGCATATGACGCTGTAGCAGAATATTCAGCTTCGCTAAAATGACGTCAGACTTAAGCCGGTACCCGATTTTCACATGATAAGTATAGTTTTCGTTTTAGCGAAGTTAAATGCATAGTGACAAATTCGGAATCCCAGAAATCATGAAATTAGCAGAAGAACCTCCTTCAGGTCACAAATGGACGTTCATGTCACCATGGTTACCACACGTGCCACTTGAAAGAAAATAGCCTCAGTTATTTCACAAAGTGGGTGAAAACAGACCCATACGGTCATGGCCATTTTGCTCTGACGTGTTTGATAACTCTGTAGATCAACTTTTAATCTGCTAGGTCTTACGAGGCAATCGGATACACCATGATAGAGAAACCAGGAACACGGTTTAGCGTCACTCGTACTTCACTGGTTCAAGGGCAAAACAGGGTCCTTGTGACGTCAGAGGAAATAGCAGAGTTCTCGGGTTATGGAAATAACTCATTCTTACTGGTTAAAATTGATAGCATGGAGGCGCTTTCGATTTTCTCAATCCGAGACATTTTTCTTTTTTTTTTTTTTTTTTTTTTTGAACTGCGATACAATGTATCTCGGTTATGCAATAAATCATAAAAATAAAAATACATGCTTTTAAAACTTTGTATGGTGTGGTTCCGTGGCTCAGTCGGTTAGCGCGCTAACGCAGCGCAATGGCCCAGAAGCCTCCCACCTATGCGGTCGCTGTGAGTTCAAGTCCAGCTCATGCTAGCTTCCTCTCCGGCCATACGTGGGAAGGTCTGCCGGCAACTGCGGATAGTCGTGGGTTCCCCCCCAAGCGTTCCTATCTTCGGACACTACATTCTCTACAGTAGCAGTACGGACCCAGTGTCCCCATGTCTAAAACGCTGCTTCACTGGAGCACCATGCCAAAACATCAGCTGACTGGACACTCCTGGTGAGTGGTTTTATACACTGACAATACAGTGATCAGCTGAGCCGGGCACTTCCTGAACAAGTCAATTTTAGAAAGTACTATTAAACCTCATAAATTAACCGTTTGAATTCAGGATGTTGATAAAACGCACTTCTCGTAGACAAACTTCTCGTAGACAAACTTCTCGTACAGACAAACTTCTAGCCACCTGCGTTACGCTAGGCAAGCGTGAGTTTGAGTTACCAGACAGAAAACTTCCCGGCCATCATTCCGCAGATTGATAAACCGTTAGAAAGTTTCTCACCACAAAACGTGTAATCGACCCATTTATCCTCTCCAGCACATCAACCTGTCGGAGGTGATAAAGACCTGGAACACGTGACCGAAAGTGACGGCGTTAAACTTAAACTGATTAATTAATCCATGAATCAATTCATCGATCAATCAGTGACGATGTAATTGTGTTGTGTCGGGTCAGGCTCTTTTATTACGCCTGGGAGAGAACAAAAAGAGAAGGTTGATTCAGCTGTCTCTCGTATAACTCAGAGGACAGCATGTACAGTGATTTGTCAGTCAGGAGTCAGCTTTCACAGCGATTGGTCAATCAGGACAGCTTAGGTAGCTGTACCACCATGGATCTATCTTGACAAGCACGCCTGACTTCCAGTACTAGGCGAAGGTAGCTTTAAGGTAATTGTCAAATCTTGGTGGGCATCTTGTGTCCACACATTTACAATACCGCGGTGACAAGTTTGTAGACGAACGCTGTTTTGCTCAACACCTCAACGACACTAAAGAAAACACAAACATACCAGCATCAAATATGTATCAAATTTAATGCATGAAACCCTGTTTGAGAAGAGAATAGTACAATATATACTTGCACAACTTGTATAACCCAGTAAAATGCATTTAAAGCACTGGCACTGGAATTTTACTTGGCCTTAAATGTATAAGCATGTACAAAGATGACAAAGATTTCCAGTCAAGCGGCCTTCATATGACAAAACTTAAAGAGAGATAGTTTCAGTTATGACATTGAGAAATTAGGAGTCTCGCCTTGTGGGATTCCATAGATCCTGGGTTATTTATGGGTCGGTTGTGAACCACACGTCAAAAAGTATATAGATTACACTATATAGAGTGATATTCTGTGGATCGATTTGCAGCTCAATCTACGTTTCCTCAATCTGACAATAAGTAAAATTCTCTTAGAGGGAATGTATGGACAGAATGTACAAACTGTCTATTACCGCGAATCGTACGTTTAACTGCATCTAATTCCATTCACTTAACCCGATTGTGGTAGTGGCTGTATATATCAAGCATCGCGTTGATAAAACTGACTTCCGGTACATTTAGTGACCTGCTACAGGGCTAGACAAACGTGACTTTGAGTTACCAGACAGGAAACTTCCTGGCCATAACACCCTCAGACTGATAAACCGTTAGAAATCTTCTCACCACAAAGGGTGTAATCGACTCATTTATTCTCGCCAGCCCATCAACCTGTCCGAGGTGAAAACGGGATGGAAAACGTGACCAAAAGCGACGGCATTAAACCCTAATCAATTAATCCATGGATCAATCCATCCATCAGTCAGTGACGATGTAATTGTGTTGTGTCGAGCCGGTCTCTTTTATTCGTCTGAGAGAGAACAAAGAGAGAAGGGCGGTTCGAATGTCTCTCCGCTAAATCAGGGGACACCCTGTACAGCGATTTATCAGTCAGGATACGTTATACAGCGATTTGTCAGTCAGGACAGCTTAGGTAGCGGTACCACCATGGCGCTTTCTTGACAACCACGCCTGGCTTCCGGACTAGATGGAAGTAGCTTTAAGCTATTTGTGAGTTGTTTCCTCGCATTTGCAATTCTGCGGTGACAATTTTGTTAACGAGAGTATTGCTTTGCTGCTCACCTCAGAAACATGGCAGAAAACTTCAACATGAAGTTTCTGTATAACAACTGTGTACAGATTTGTACATCCATAATGCATGTGTATCAGTGGGGCACAAATTGTGTATTGCTGATACACACGTCATTGTGCATATATTACACAATTTTTGTGGGGGTGTTATGTGGGTGTGCATTATTGCACAATAATGTGCACCACTCGTACTCCGTAGTTTTTTTCAGAGTATATACCAGATTTAACTATTTAAGAAGAAAACAGTACAATTTATTCTTGCAGAATTTGTATAACCCAGTAAAATGCATTTTGAACATTGCATCTCCTGGCTCTAAATACTCAATGCTAAAAGTTATGAAGCAAATATATATCACCTTCGCTGGATTCGAAGGAAACTACAGACTGTCCAGAAAGTACATTTTACTTGGACTTGTGAGTACGTGTACTAAGACGACAAAGGTTACCTGACACGCGGCATTTGTACGACAAAAGACAAGAAAGATAGTTCAAGTGTGGCATTGAGAAATTAGGGGTTTCGCCTTGTAGGATTCAGAAGACCCTGGTTTATTCATGTGTCGATTTTGAACTTCGCGTCACAAGTTACTACTTAAACAGCTACGGTATACAGTGAATCTGATATTCGATGGATAGATTTGGGATCCAATCTACGCTTTCTAAATTTTTCAGTCAGTACAATTCTCTTAGAAGTGAATTTATGGACAGAGTGTCCAGGCTCTCTGCCACCACATTTAACTGTCTATTCATTCACTTAACCCGATCGTGGTAGTGGCTGTGTATATCAAGCATCGTGTTGATAAAACTGACTCCTTGCACAATGACCTGCTGCACGCTAGACAAGCGTGAATTTGTGTTAACTGACATTAAACATCCTGACCATCACTCCGCAGAACGGTTAGAATCTTCTCACCACAAAATGTTTCATCCACACATTTATCCTCGCCAGCATATCAACTTGTCCGAGGTGTTAAAGGCCTGAAACACGTGACCGAAAGTGACGGCGTTAAACTTTGATGAATCAATCCATGAATCAATCCGTCGATCAATCAATGACGATGAAATTGTGTTGTATGGCGCCGGACTCTTTTATCTCGTCTGAGAGAGAACAAAAAGAGATGGTTGATTCAGCTCAGGAGACAGCATGTACAGCGATTTTTCAGTCAGGAATCAGCTTTCACAGCGATTTGTCAGTAAGGGGACAGCATATACTGCGATTTGTCAGTCAGGGGACAGCATACACAGCGATTTGTCAGTCAGGGGACAGCATACACAGTGAGTTGTCAGTCAGGGGACAGCATACACAGTGAGTTGTCAGTCAGGTCATGTTAAGTACCAGTACCGCCGGGGCGTTGTCTTCACATAGCACGATGCCGTGTCACTTGCACCCCACGTTCACGTGGCTAAAAGTAAAGCCTTCAAGTCACTTGATACAGGCTCTGCTAAAAGGCAAAGCACGATGATGTCATCGGAAAAAAGATGCTCTTTTCGGGTCATGGAAGAAACGCGTTCTAATTGTATAAAATTGATAACGTGGTAGCACTTTCGAATTTCACAATGCACGCGATTTTGTTTAATTTGAACTGCGATGTCTCGGTTATCCAAAAAATCAAAAAAATAAAGATACATACTTCTAAAACTTTATGTGGGATAACTTATTGATGCATATATACCGGTACATTTGGTCTAGTATTTTTCTTTAAGCGTTCCTATCTTCGGATACTACATTCTCTACAGTAGCAGTACGGGCCCAGTGTCGCCATATCTAAAACGCTGCCTCACTGGAGCATGATGCCAAAATATCAGCTGACTGGACACACCTGCGGTGAGTGGTTTTATACACTGACAACACATTGACCAGCTGAGCCGGACACTTCCCGTTAAATGTTGAAGTTACTGGAGAAGTCACTACGAAGTTCATTTTTGTTATATTCTGCGTACAATTTATACATGGCAAGGGTAAGTAAAATAAAAAACGTTCTTATAAAATAACGGTTCGAATTCACCGTGTTGATAACAAGGACTTCCGGTACAGAAAATGTTCTAGTAACCTGTGGTAGGCTGCGCAAGCGTGAGTTTGAGTTACCAGACAGGAAATTTCTCGGCCACCACCCCGTAGACTGATAAACCGTTAGAATGTTCTCACCACAAAAGATTTAAATGAACCCATTTATCCTCAACAGCACATTATCCTGTCTGAGGTGAGAAAGGCCTGCAAAACGTGACCGAAAGTTATTTGATTGGTGTTTTGCGCTGTACTCAAGAATATTTCACTTATACGACGGCGGCTAACATTATGGTGGGAGGAAACCGGTCAGAGCCCGGGGGAAACCCACGACGATCTGTAGGATGCTAAAGAAGCTAGCGTGAGCTGGACTTAAACTCATAGCGACGGTAATTGGCTGGTCACTACCTAGGATCGTCTACCCACGGAGGCGCCTCCCAGTGGCCAGACAGGAAACTTCCCAGCCATCACTCCCACAAACTGATAAACCTTTAGAAATCTTCTCATCACAAAATGTTTGATCCACACAGTTATCCTCGCCAGCACATCAACCTGTCGGAGGTAAGAAAGGCCTAGAACACGTGACCGAAAGTGACGGCGTTAAACTTTGATCAATAAATCCATGAATCAATCCGTCGATCAATCAATGACGATGCAATTGTGTTGAGTCGGGCCGGGCCGTTTTAGCTTGTTTGAGAGAGAACAAAAAGAGAAGGGCAATAAATTAGGACACAGCTTATACAGCGATTTGTCAGTGAAGTGTCAACGTATACAGCGATTTGTCAGTCAGGACAGGGTATACAGCGATTTGTCAGTCAGGACAGCTTAAGTAGCCGTACCACGGTGGCGCTATCTTGACAAGCACACCTGACTTCCGGTACTATTTGGAAGTAGCTTTAAGTTAATGATCAAGTCTTAGTGGACATCGTCTGTCCACACATTTACAACACCGTAAACATCGTTGTAATCTGGGTGATATATGGGAGATGTTTTTGCACACCTTGCCTTTGTACTTAAGTCAGTTCTTTCTGACTTATGAGCCGTAAGTTGCGAAATTGTTGTGGAACAATAAAAAATTATCGTGGCAGTCGAAAGGAAAAGAACTACTACGGACTTTTACATTGGCTATATATATGTCTTCTTTCAGTTTGAACCTACCATAGCAGAGGATGCAGTTCAAATCTTATAAAGACAGCACTATAGTGTTTGAGTGATGTATACATTCTTCTCCTGAGTGAGGCCATTCTGATTTTTAGGAATCGCATGATTTTGTATCCACTTTCACCAAAATTGGTTTTTCAAATATGACATGTAATGACATATTAACTTACATGGTTGGGGTTTTAACGTGGAAAGATCATAGGATTTAGCATAATATGTAGGTCTATAATTCCTGACGATAGTAACATAGTGCGTAAGAATATAGAATATCACGAAACACGAGTTCAGTATTTGGAATTACAAAGGTATGAAAGTAGGCGTCGAAACCGACATTTCTATACCAAACGTCAATCAAAATGGACGTTCCGGGTTAATAATCGCAAGATTAGTTTCCAAAAACTACAAATAACACAAACTACCAGAGAAGTAAGAAAATATGTAAAATATAAAAATTAGGGCGGATTCATGCAAAGAGAAGCAGTCAAAGGTTTTCATTTTATTCTACTCTGAAATGATCTGTGAATGTTCTTCATATACACCTACTCAAATTAGCTTACATTTCACTTTTGCAATAGTCACGAGGTTTATGTGTGGAGAAAACCGAAGTGCCCGGAGCAAAACTATATTCTTTGCCATAAAGCACCTGTCCAAGTCGTGGTCCTAGGGGGAGTGTAGGTTGTTACTTTTTTAAACACTTACCTAAACAGTTTGAATGTAACTCTAACTGAGGTTACTGACAAGAGGTCGGAGTTTTTCGGTAACGTGTGGCGATTTGTCAACTAGCACACTGCCGTCTCTGCTCTCGTTTTACCCTCAGTTCTGTGTAGTGTTTTGTATTCTATTCCTGTACGACGACGGCTTGTCAGAATGGATCTCGTATTTGTCAAACAGTTAACACGAAACTCCAGAAGATCGCCTTGACTCAGGAAATTGTGCTGTCGCAAAACTGACGCCATGCCCTTCAGGCTTCAGATCGTCTAGTTGCAGGCTCTGTACTTCATCATGGCGTCGTCACCGACCTCGCTGTTATCTACGTGAGACAGACTGGAGCAATTTATCAGAGTTTCGAAAAAAAGAATTCTTGTAGGTTGAAATGAAAAGAACAAAAAACACACGTGTGGAAACGGTGGGTAACATTCGTTAAATGGGATATAGCCCGATGAATAAAGGGTGCAACTCCTAACCAAAAGGTATGAAAGTAGGCGTCGAAACCGACATTTATATACCAAACGTCGATCAAAATGGACGTTCCGGGTTAATAATCGCAAGATTAGTTTCCAAAAACTACAAATAACACAAACTACCAGAGAAGTAAGAAAATATGTAAAATATAAAATTAGGGCGGATTCATGCAAAGAGAAGCAGTCAAAGGTTTTCATTGATGACGAAAAGGCGCAATGAATGTTGGCGGTGGAATAAAATCAGTTTCTAAATCATGTACCATTTTAGTATACATGTATATGGTGTCGTTAATCAAACACGTATCTCAGTTGCTATTTGATTGCAGCTGTTCATATATGCAACGTGGTGATCATACCCAACGAGACGAAAATACGACCCCAGTGGGGCAATGAGAAACAATTACGAAGCAGTCACACAAGGTTGAAGTTCAATCCCAGTCTTAGTGGCGATAATAAGCGGCCCCCGACGCTCGTGTATTGTGGTTTATAGCGTCCATTTTTTACCGCACTTTCCAAGATCCTGCCAAGAATGCAGATTTTAAAAAATCCGCGACGTCCGCGATCCCGCGGATAGCGCGAACGTCACAGAGTGCGCGGATTCGCGAAGAATAAGAATGCTGTTTTAACAAAACCGCGATCGTGGCATCCCCGCAGAGGACACGGAAATCGCCGGGGACGTGGATCCGCGCTCTCCGCACTATCCGCGCCTTCCTTGACCTCGGCGGGGTCTAGAAGGTCACGAAGGGCGCGGAGGACGCGGAGGGCGCCCTCCGCGAGATCGCAGAAGACGCGGTCAAAAATGGACGCTGTCAGCCACCATACTCGTGTACCCTTTTGTGTAGCTTGCGGTGGTTAAAAGGCACACGTCCTCCACCAATATGGCGAGCACATCCTATGTCTCAAAGAGCGTCAGAAACTTGTGAAAGGTTGATTGACCATGTATGTGAACCATGCATTTCACATATCTGTCAATTTCTTCCAGACGTCCCTTTCGCAAACAACAACTCAGTGAACGCGTTATGTGTTTATGAATTGTGCTCAACGCAATGATTTACCTTTCTTTTGGTGTTTAACGCTGCGCTAAAAACTTTTTCACTTTACAGGAAGACTGTCAGGTTTAAGAGTGACGGAAATAAAACACTAACCTGCGGCAGTTACCTGGTAGCGTTCTGTATATATTGCACACCTTCAAGGAACTACAGCATTAGCGCCTTTATATATAGCTCTGTGATCATCTATTGGCCCAGAAGGAATTGGGGCTTCTTTTAGATTACAACAGTCAATAAAAATTAATTTGACATTGGTCATGCTCTGTCTTTGCTTCAGAGATGTTAATGTAATGTTATTTGTAGAAAATCTTCTTGTCCCTCACGACTCTGAGTTTGGTTTTTGCCACATAACCAACGGCAAAATAAAAAGATAAAAGGAAATAAACAAAACACTAACTGACAAGGGTCGTGCCGAGATAAAAGTACTGTTTGAAAAGGAGGAGTCGTAAAAATCAATGGATTTGACAACTCATTGCCTTTATCGTTATTTGCTTCGGTAGATTCGTTTCAATCGGTGAGTGCTTAGCTCAAACTGCCCTTGGCAATATATCGTGGTAGAAGCCCGTTGTATTCTTTGATCAGGATATTTATCACTTCGTTAATTAGGGACCCTTTCACAGACGGGCAATAGAAATAGCTATAAACAAGTCAGATCAGAGAGGCTTCTCCAAGAAACGTGGGTGGTTAAACGTAAAGACTGATGACTTAGGGTAATTCGTGTCCGTTTTGAAAACGGCTCGCTTGGATTGAAGGAACCGTCATTGCCAAAGCGAACCGGAGCTTTATGAAGATCTACGCTGAACGTGTAACAGTATTTTAGCTTGCATTTCTTAAAAGAACAGGCCACATTTTTAGAAAGTACGCCTCATCTGAAAGGCACTTTCGTGCTGATTCCAAGTATGGTCTTTTTTTTTTTGTCGTTATTTTACAGTGATAAAACGGAAATAAAGATTGAGGTGCTACGGGGGGCTTTCTTTAGTTGCAAAACATTCTTTAATTACTATATGTCTACGTTCTACGTAAATATATATGTAGTACAACACCTATATCTGTACTTAATGTGGAAACATAACAGTCGCATGTTTAAAGGCAAAAGTGAAGAAAAAAATCTCTGACGTCAGTCTGCTTCAATATGGTCAAAAAAGTCCACTGTAGCACTGCAAATCTTTATTTCCCTTTTAATCACTGTAAAAAAACTGCCCAAAAAATGAACACCATATGTGGAGTCAGCACAAAATCGTCCACAGTGGCATATGGGTTTCAAGTTACTCCGCAAATAATTCAGGAATAAAGAGGTATAAAATAATCTTTTTAGTGTTTGCAATGTCAAAGTTTAGATCCGGAGGGAAAGCCATCTTTACGGTACATGCTTGTAGATCTTGAACACTGGAACTCATTGCAGGCGAAGCCTAATAATCGTGAAGTGTTGTAATGTATCTTGCATAAGGGTTCATTATTACAGGCATATCCGCATATGCAGTGGGGTGCTGCAAATGTCATAGGTTGGGTCACACAGCATATCGCGTCGAGAAATTTTTCAGACTGAATTAATTACCACATGAAGTTAAGAGGAAACATCTTGAGTTTCTTATCGTTTCCTTTCTGTAAGCATGTAACTCACAATCAATTTCCCGCCTGCCTTTGCCCCAAACCCAAAGAATTTTCCTCACCGTCTTTAAATACGTGTATTTTGATTTGGCATTAGTCAATTACTCCTCAACTGTTCACTCATATGAAGGGAGTCGGTTTTATGGATGGGGGAATCCAGGCTACCGCGGGGAGGGGGGGGGTGGAGGTCCTTCAGTGATTTGCCAAATGCTGCCGGTTCTCTCCGGCTTCCTCCACCCAACAAAAAAACCGCTTTCATATACCAGTGAAAAATTCTTGATTAGTCAAACAATCAAATACCCCCCCCCCCCAGAAATAGGTAGATGTGTGTGTGAGGTGGGGGCTTAACGTCGAGATATAGATAGGTAGATGGATAAATATACAAAATGACAGTAAACACAGGATATGAAAACCGTATGTATTTATTTACAAACGTTGGCCAATGTGTAGAACCCCAACACCAGGTTTGCTTATATCATAACAGGTATCAGTATACGGAACGATAATGTCACTGTCGCGCTAAAGAGGTTTATATACAGTAACAGGTATCAACAAGGGTATACAACCACGGCAAAACATTCAGACTGAAAACTCAATATATTAAAAATAACATATCGTCATAACCATAACAATGGAAAATGTAATATACAAAGTTCAACAAATATTGCACACATTAAAATCAAATAAGTGACAGAACAAGCAAAAGACGCTATAAGCACATTCTATTCTTGTCATTATATAACGGAAACAAATCAGTTTAACTGCAAGAAGCTTTAAATATCTGGGATTGGCCACTACGGTAGTTTGTGTTGAGATTGGGTTGCCATGGTCCCTGCTTCGCTTCTGCATTATTCTGACAATTCGGCTACTGGAAGAAACGGATCTGAGATTGACAAGGCCGTATGCCTTGGCTTATGTTCAGCTAGTTGTTTTAGTTTTGCACGACAGTTTAGGTAGAGGTCCGAAAAAGATTGAGAAAAGTGTTGTTTCCTTTCAGTTCTGTCGGGAAATAAAGACGTGAAATTCTGTATTTCAGCTAACTTCAAGCATTGTCAATTCGTTTACACGTAACTATATCTCGTCATGCTACAAACAATGCGACCAAGGTTGTGCTTTGCCACCAACGATCAGCTGTTTGAGGCAACGCGGCCGCACTTCATTGGTAATGTGTGAACGGATATCACATATAACAGTATTCTACTGTTGACTAGGACTTTCCCATGCCGCAGGTTGTTCTGTCTTCAATATTTTCGGCAGGGTTGGAACATGTTTTTACGCAATGAAATGTTGATAGCTTTACACTGTGGTATACGCGAGTTTCAATGTGTCTTTTCCAACTGTCCATGTTCCACGTGGTCCAGTTGTCTGATTTCGGTTTCAGAACCGGCCTGGCAATATAGATTTAATACTGCCTTGCATTAAACAGCAAATCAAGGTTCCTTTGCATCTATTCAGAAGAAAAAGAAATCGGTTTATTGGACATCTGTCTATTCAGCGAACATGTGTATATTTATCTGATTAGTGGTTCACAGTACTAAACAGTTTAACACTTATACAACAGCTTTAAGGATTACAGGTAGCGGAAGAACAGGTGCAGTTGAACGGCTTATCTGACTGCTTTGCAGACTACAAAGTTAGGTCTCACATAAACAATAAAAGAAATCGAATCAAAAGCCCCAAATAACATGTGAGATCTCAACCACAGAGACAGTATCATCAATACTGGATGCAAAAAAGTGTAAATTGTAAGACATAAGTGACACAAAATTTTGGCTTTTTTGAGCCCAGATATAAAAGTTTTCTATACTGCAAATTCTGCTATGGGTAAAATTGCACTCCCGTCACGGCAAAAAAAGAAATAGTTTAGACATCAACATTAAACATAGGTAACAACAAACATATATGAAACGTGTTTAAACTGACTCCATCAAAAGAACTAGAGTAAATACAAAACAATTCTGAATATGAATACATTTATAAAAAAAGGGAACAGAAATAAAAGCAATTATAACCATGTAACAAAGAGAAGAAAAAAACAGCCTGAAAAACAAATGTAGCAAGAATAAATCATTAAAAACTCAAGTTAAATTAAAGGTATCATTATCAAGTCTAATTCCTTTTTTAGTTTCTACCAAAACTTGCTGTATTACTCATATTTTTTTTTTAACCAAAAAAATTCTGACTATCCTGAGATTGTTTCAGGTGAACTTCGGCAATTCACGCTGAATTGCCTCGTTCAGGTGACAAAAGTGTCAGAGTTTTACAGTTTTTAAAGGTTGATCTCATGAAGTACATAATCCTACACTGATAGCATTATGTTTCCATAAATCTTGGAAGCTAATTTCCGCCATCGTTTTTAACCAGTTGTTAGATAGCAATAGAAAGTACTCAAAAATCTTAACGAAAGTTTATTGAAGAATAAGCCTGGTATTACATTATAAATCTTTTGAGAAGGAAAATCCTTTTAAAACTACAATGATCCTCAGTGTGGCGTTTCATGAGAATGTAAAAAAAAAAATAATGGATAATAACCCGGAGGGCATCTAGTCTCGCCAGGGATATTGACATTCTTGAAGTGTATTCAGGTCAATGAAATGTTAATACAGCGAATTTACACGAGCAGCCGACGCAGAATAAAATTTGAAATCAAAAGTAAATTCAGAAGTACAGAATTCCTGACAACTGCTTCAAGTTTAAAGTGTAAAATTCATTTCACTTTTACCTAAAACTGCTGCTGATTCCAACAAGCTGTGTTCGACATATTGTAAAATTTCACTTTCACCGTGTTATAGTTTTCGCACTGTAGACATAAATTTTGACAGACTTGCCTTCCCATAAACCTAATGGCGGTGCAATTTTAACTCCGTAGCTTTTAGAAATACGCCATTAATTCACCTTTAACATTTTTACATATTCCAATGGTTTTGTTGTATCTAAAGTTGCATGTGCCGTCCACAACCAATTTCTTATTCTCTAGTCCTGCGCCGATCAAGACGACAACGAACAAGCATGTGTAAGAGCTGCGTTATCGATGGAAGAGAGTGAAAAGTTTTACAAACTGGCCTAATGAGAAAGTGTCTTCTTTATTTAGTTATTTATTTTTTTTGTCATAGGTTAAACATTTGAGCACAACTTCTCAGGAACTTCATTCATCTTTGCGAAATGTTACCTCCTTGGAGGTAAAACCAGAGTTAAAAGGCAGAGGTACCTTAAAAGAAAACCGTGAGAAGTCATCAGATGTGTTTCTAACATGTGCAAAGATAAATGATGCCATCGACAACGACTTGCAGGAAGAGGGGACTTATCTGTCAAGGTATCTGTCAAGGGCCGGCAGTCACAAAACTCGGTCCGTGAACATTTCCCTTGTGAAAGACGTCTTGTACCTTCTGAAGTTCTGATGCGCTCAGATTGCACATTACATTTATAACAGGTTAAAAAAAAAGAAAGAGAATATTTGCATACAGTTTCACGATTCTGGCTGCAATTATTCCCTGTCATGGCAATAACTTCTTAATTATTAGTTCATATGACTAGATGTCAAAAGCTTTTACAGCTTGCATGTTGTTAAAGCTTGAACACCGTTGTTAAAGCTCAAAGGCTGTTAAAGCGTAAATCGTACGTGTTGTTAAAGCTTGCATGTTGTTGATGATTAAATGTTGTTAGAACTTGTATGCTGTTAAAGTTTGCACGCTGTTACTAAAGCATACAGGCTGTTAAAAGTTGAATATTGCTAACATCTGAAAATTGTTACAGCTTGTATGCTGTTAAAGCTTGCATTTTGTTAAAGGCTGACACAGCCAATGTGCTGAAAGCTGGCTCCTGTTAAAGCCTTGATGCTCTATATGCTAGCCTAAATCTACCATTACAGCTATTATTAATAGGAAGCTTTCCTCTGAAGTCTATTACTTAAAACTTCCCTAACAATGTGGGCAACCTTCAGGAATGACTTGCGTGTCCTAATTCAGTCTGAGAGCCATCAGACAGTTAATAGCCGTCTTGTGGTGTCAGTTCTAGATCAGATGGTCAGACTTTTAGTCATTAAACAGTGCTATGTCTACATACTAAGACACCCGAGAGGGATAATGACCCGGTACACAAGGACTGCATATTACTCCACATGCTGAATTTCTCATCTTACTGGCTTAATATATATCAACGTCTTATCATCAGAAATAATAGGAGCGTCTACAATGTACCTGTTATATATATATATATGCTGAGTCACACTGGTGGCAGAGATACTGGTATGAAAAAGAGAACACTATATATACTTTGTACAACTCATAATTTGGTCCTTTTTAGAACGATTTGCCTACTTTTTCTAATTTTTAGGCCGATATCAGTTGTGCTATGGGCAAAAATTTCCATTTTGAAACCAGAATTTTGGGAAAAGTGAAGATTTGGATATGTTGTTTATTAGATGGCCCAAGCGTGTGCGAAAACAGAAACTGTGTACTCCTCATATATTTACAGGTATACTGGCTGAAGGGAGCAAACCAAACGTCCCCAAAAGTTGAAGAATAAGCGTATAATAAATCCAGAAGAGAAAAGAGATGACAAAATTCATCTCCCTGTGAAAACTGTTCAAGTTACAAACGGATTCACGACTTATATTACTTTTTATTACAGTGTTTAGAATCTCAGAATTATTTACCACGCATTCTTTAACACCTGGCTTAGTATTACTCATGGTGGATCCAAGTGATCATATGACTAGTACCACGGTAAACACGTACAACAGTACCATATATAACACTAACGGTACCGCGGTACAACCACTCTATACCATTTCCCAGTTATTTTATTTCTATTACTACTCGACAGGGCGTTAAGCCATAATCATTCAGTCTTTAAGAGAGGCCTTTAATAGCTCTTCAAGACATCTCTAAAACATTTCAGAGCAGAGACGTTGACATTGCTAGGTTAATGCAGGAAAGGATACTGGTTTGATCCAGTTCTGTACCACCTGAAACAGGATTGGCATTCATATGACCTTTATAGACCTTTACTGCCTTTACTATGACAAAGGCTTCTACCATGATGAATTGGCAGTTAACAGAGAATTAATTCCTTGAAGAGTTAAATATTTTAAAAGCTGCCAAAAACTTTTGGCCCCAAAACAACATATTTTATGAACATTTTCTTTATCTTAAGCCTTAAAGGACAGCTATGACTGACACTTTCTTTGGTTCACAGTGGCTTCCAACAACATATACTGATAAAACCCTCATAAGCAGCCCTGTGCTGAATTCTGAGTGATGATGAATTCTGTTTTCGTTAAACTCAACAATTTCAAATCTTACGAAAAACTTTTTGCACCAAAAATGACTTATCTTGAGAAAATCACCTCGTTTATACATATGTGTGTGTCTGTGCTTTGTAAACGTTGCAACAGGTTGACATCTCTGCTTTCATTACTTGTTTCTGCTAGCAACACAGGGATGCATAAAATTTTATCCTTTATAGTTTTGAGATAAACGGTCATTTCCATTTAGTAACACTCTTAACTTCTTTACATGGACAATTTCTTGAAAGAGGTTCTAGGTTCTCACACAACTCACCAAACTAAATATTATATTAAAACAAATCATCTCATAAACAGTTTCCGATAAAAGAAGTGAGACACCATTTCCCAATCAATGACAATTCTATGACGAGCTGAAATAACGACTGTCTTCCTGTAATGCAAGAGTACTGTCTTACAGTATCAGTTTGTCCACAAATCCTCATTGCAGAGGCAAGGAATGATCCACAAACTGCACAGATTGGGCCTCACTTTAGGCGGGAATGGTTCCCCAAATGAGCTTAGGTTAAGAGTTTCAATTCACAAATCAAATTTTTCAAACTTTCTTAAGTAGACCGCAAACATACGGTGAATGCGGTGAATTGAGCACCTTTGAAAAATTTAAATCAGAATTCTAAAACATATTTAAACCAGGTGAAGGTCATATCTTATTTTGGTCAAAGACATTTTAAAGACTAGGTCACACTACACAGATATATAGGCATGAACTAGAGATTTAGGGACTGTCTCTGCCAGAGCAAGTATAAACTACAGCTCATAGTTCACAGTTCTAAATTCTTCTGCCATATATGCGAAATGAAATCCAAACAATCAAGATATGTCAATTATGATTGGGTGATTGTTGTTGTCGTTGAAAAGTGATGCTGACGGTGGAAATATTAAACATGCTCTGTATAATGTGGACAATATTTTGCTGGGTATTAAAAGGCAATTCTGTACAATTCTTTAATCTCGTTAAATTTACACAAATGTGTCTATGCAGTAACACCCAGAAGGGCTGAAATGATACTCTCCAGGGATGGAGGCACAAAAGGGTTAAAACACTTGGCAAGACACCACTTTTATGCAAGGAAGCAGGGTAGTACAGTCTAGTATGTATGTATACAAATATGATTTATTAGCTGAAATATTATTATGCCACTGTTACGTTTTTGCTTGTTTCTTTTTTCATTTACCCACTTTTCTCATCTTTACGGTCATAATCTTACTTGTTGAAAACATACCAGAAAAAACCTGAAAGAAATTCTCCATGGACTTTCTGCTTTTTTTTCTTGTAATGAAGCTTTATTGCTTCCTTATTTTACATCATTCCAGAGTATAACATAAGCAATTATCTTAGATTAGTCTACAGACAAATCAAGAAAATCTTCATCAAACCTTCAATGCTGTTCATCTACACCTGCAGGACATACACTGGCAAACAGATTTATCAAGCCATGGCAAAGTTATCTTTTGCTACCTCCATCCCTGAAGAGCTCTTCTGCCCAACTACTGATGTCCTATACATGTGGGAATGTAAGACCTTTTGAACGCAGAATCATCAGAGATCTGTTTCTTGGAGCGTGCGGAAGTGCGGCGTCAGACAGAGACCGTCCATTGCCTGTTTCTTGCCGCCAATCGCACAACCTTTCCGAAGCCGTCCTACATTCCCGGCCTCTAGTCAGCAGTAGGGTTCCGAATCAGAAGCAGAATTTTTGGAGCTCTTTGCCATCGAGCTGCTCGCCAGGCCCGAATCGGCGTCAATGGATACGCCTAAATCTTCGGGTGAGCCTCCGCCTATTGTCAAGGGAGATAAGTTTGTAAAAGACACAACACAGGCATTTGTCTTGGCTGGGTTTGGATTGTGATCTGTCAGGATGTCAGAACTCTCCTCTGTCTGTATAGTGACGCACTTTGGCTGCGATTTGCTTAACACTCGTCGATTAAGCTCACGGATTTTGTCCTCCCTCTGGAATCAAAAGGTAAGAACTGTTATCAATTGCTCCACTCCTTTAGGAGAAAATGATATGGCCTAAAACCACAACCTAAAATGGGATAAAACACCTCTACCTACATTGAGGTAGAACAGTACAGCCTATATTGGGACAAAACACCTCTACCTACATTGAGACAGAACAGCACAGACTATATTGGGATAAAACAGCAAAACCTATATTGCTATAACACGCACAGCTTAAAATAGCACAGCCTATCATGGGATAAACTCAGCACGACCTATACGAGTGTATTTGGCTAAAACAGCCCAACCTATACGAGTGTATTTGGCTAAAACAGCCCAACCTATACGAGTGTATTTGGCTAAATCAGCCCAACCTATACGAGTGTATTTGGCTAAAACAGCCCAACCTATACGAGTGTATTTGGCTAAAACAGCACAACCTATACGAGTGTATTTGGCTAAATCAGCCCAACCTATACGAGTGTATTTGGCTAAAACAGCACAACCTATACGAGTGTATTTGGCTAAAACAGCACAACCTATACGAGTGTATTTGGCTAAATCAGCCCAACCTATACGAGTGTATTTGGCTAAAACAGCACAACCTATACGAGTGTATTTGGCTAAAACAGCCCAACCTATACGAGTGTATTTGGCTAAATCAGCCCAACCTATACGAGTGTATTTGGCTAAAACAGCCCAACCTATACGAGTGTATTTGGCTAAAACAGCACAACCTATACGAGTGTATTTGGCTAAATCAGCCCAACCTATACGAGTGTATTTGGCTAAAACAGCACAACCTATACGAGAGCATTTGGTTAAAAAAAAACTTTCACTACACTGGGACAAAATGGCAAAATTTATAAAGGGATGAATCAACATTTATAAAGTGCTTTTAACATAAAAGACTGACAGCTATAGATCCAAGATGGTCTACAACAGCCATACTGGATTATGCAGGTTATGTTGAAAATCACTTCCAATGATTCCTTTCCCGACCTGTGTATAAGCACTGGTATATGAGTAAGACTGTTCCAGATATATCGTCAACAAGCATGGACATGGAACACATAGTCAAACAGACAGACATTAAACAAGAGCATTACAATACTGCTATTGGCATACAAGAAATAAACCCTTTGTTCTCTGCAAAAAGAAGCATTGTGTGGGATCGACAGTGCCTGCTTCTTTCCTTCATAATGACAGATCGCCCCCTTCAACAGTACTACTCATGCTGACATCAGTTAGCTTTATAAATGTCACAACAAGCTTGTCTTCAAATTTTGATGGCCATTTTACAGCCCCACCCCACCCCCACCCAAATATACACAAGTGTGTGTTTTCTGTGGCAATTCATTTATTTATTTGATGGGTGTTTTACGCTATACTCAAGAATACTTCACTTATAAGATGGTGGTCGGCATAATGGTGAGAGGAAGCCGAACAGAGACCAGGAGAAAACCAAAAGCCATCTGCAGGTTGTTGGCAAACCTTCCCACGTACGGGCTGGGGAGGAAGCCAGCAGGATGTGATAATATAGACATTTTGTCTGTTAACAAACATGTAGAGGTACAAATATGTGTTTATCACCTTATCACCTATCAGTGCTCTCAAGAGGGATTTTAAAGACTAGACAGATATGCAATGCCTAAGACAAAAAAACTCTCCACAAACTTCTCCACATAATCGATCATCCATCAGCTTTTCACTGATAACAGGAAGATCATAAACATACATTCACAAAAACAAATCTGAGAAAAGCACTTGGTGTGAAGAAATGCAAGGTTTTCAGAAAATTTGATGAAAAAAAAATCTAAAATCTAAAGTTAGCCTTAAAGTTCCAAGAGAAAATTGTTCATTACTGGATTTTTGTAAACGTCAAACACATACTAGTAGACCACATTAATTTGAACAATGTATGTAGTTATATTATTTGCTCCCAATATATTACAGGAAATTTTAAGCAAGGCAAAATTTCATTACACTGAAAAGTCAGCCTAAGATATGATTAAATTCCACAGTAAAAATAAAGCAAAATTCTGCCTAGAGAAAAGACTAACAGAATCTAATACCCTCCCCACTAACTTCAATCGGCTTATTTCAACTAAGGAATTATGTTGGTTTGATTAGTGTTTAACATCGCTTTCCACATCATCTCAGTCATATCATGTAACCTTGTAACAGGCGAATCTCATATAATACATATGTGTATAGTGATGAGGACCTCCTTGGCTCAGTTGGTTAGCACGCTAGCGCAGAGTAATGACCCAGAAGCCTCCCACCAATGCGGTCGCTGTAAGTTCCAGTCCAGCTCATGCTGGCTCTTCCCCTCTGGCCGTACGTGGGAAGGTCTGCCAGCAACCTGTGGATGGTCATGGGTTTCCCCCGGGCTCTGCCCGATTTCCTCCCACCATAATCCTGGCCGCCGTTGTATAAGTGAAATATTCTTGAGTACAGCGTAAGACATCAATCAAATAAATAAATATTTGTAGTGCTGTCTCATTGGAATGTCACGATGGAGACACGAGGTATGTCCCCACACCCAGTCAAATGATTCCGACACCAGAAAGACTGTGCACTTGGTCCATTCTCCTTATTTTGACCACCAAGTCAGGTAGTACGAAAATTACCAATGTCAATGTCTTAGTGATAACTTGACTTAGGATTGAACCTTGGATCAACCATTTACAAGGCACTCTAACCACTATGCTGCCTCGTCTGGTTTAAGTAAAAAATCACAAGCAGTTCCAAACATTTGCTGTCCACACCCACCTAACTATGGGACTAATCTGCCTCACCTCGGCTATGTGTTGTTTTAGTTCCTCGTTCTCCACCAAGAGGCGCTGGTGTCGCTCCTCTTCTTCACGACTGGCCATGGAGTCGGACATGGCCTTGATTTCTATCCCCTCCTTGTGAGGGTTCCTAACCAATTGTATCACCTGGAAACAATACCAGTTAAGTTGGTTATGAATCCAATTAGTTCCTATCCCCCTCCTTGTGAGGGTTCCTAACCAATTGTATCACCTGGAAACAATACCAGTAAAGCTGGTTACGAATCCAATTAGTTCCTATCCCCCTCCCTGTGAGGGTTCCTAACCAATTGTATCACCTGGAAACAATACCAGTAAAGCTGGTTACGAATCCAATTAGTTCCTATCCCCCTCCCTGTGAGGGTTCCTAACCAATTGTATCACCTGGAAACAATACCAGTAAAGTTGGTTCCTATCCTCTGTGAGGGTCCCTAACCAGTTGTATCACTTAAACAACAGTTAAGTTGGTTTCACCAATATGAGTTTACCTTTAAATATGTAAATCACCTTGCATTATGATGCTAATATAAAGAGAGCCTTTACACACAGGGCATCAACAATGTAACATCCCCCTCCACTTGTGTTACTGTGGTTTACACGTCAGTAAGGCCTGAATTCATTCAATACAGTACTTTTTAGAATACAACATTAACAATTTCCCTCAACACTGCTTTAGCTGTTATTATAACAACTATCTAAAACAACCTAGGAAGAAAGTTAACTTTTTCGCGGAAGAAGGTGCATTATTCTTACCTTTGGTATAAAAATGAGACCGATAGAAAGAAAGCTACAGAGAATAATAGCCAATGACACGAAGACAAAGGTGGCATTCTGCTGACTGCTGATCAGTAAAGTGATGGGGGCTGTGATGACACACATGACCTGTCATGACAAATATACAACACAAGATTTATTTATTTATTTAATCGTTGTTTTACTCAAGAATATATCACTTGAACACAAAAATATTTCACTTATACACAAGAATATTTCACTTTTACAGTGGCGGCCAGCATTATGGTGGGGGAGAATCTGGGCAGAACCAAGGGGGAAGTCCATCACCATTCGTTGACAGACCTTCCCACGTATGGCCAGAGAGGAAGCCAGCATGAGCTGGGATTGAACTCTCAGCGGTTGCATTGGTGACAGGCACCTGTCTCACTGGACTGTGCCTTCAAATCACCTCGCCCACAGAATCCCCAATAACACAGAATTAAATCTGGCCATTTTCATGGCAGTTAATTTATTTATTTGCTGTTATTTATCTACAGTTTAGCTTTTTTCAAGTGACACACATATCATGATTCCACTAGATTCATCCACCCTAATGTAAGGCATTGTAATTTTAACTGCTTTTGATGAAATCTAATGAATTTCTTATCAAATTATAATATTAAAGCCTTTATGTACTTCTGAAAGTGCATTTCTACAGGCCAAAAATAGTTTTAATTGTTGTTTTAATGCTAAACTCATAAGTTTTCACTTTCACAGTGCCTGTCAGTTTCATGTGTGGAGGAACCTGAAATGACTGGGGCCAATGGCCTTTGGCAACATATTGATGAACTTACGATTGCCCATGTATGACTTACAGATACTATGTTCACCATACTAGTATTGGCCCAAGACAAGTGCTCTCCAACCAATGTTAGCCTGCACAAAGGAAAACTTGTGTATTGTCAACCCTCACTCTCAACTTGGTATGTGGGAAGGTCTGCCAGCAACCTGTGGATGGTTGCGGGTTTCTGCCGGGCTCTGGCCGGTTTCCTCCCATCACAGTACTGGCCACTGTCGCATAAGTGAAATATTCTTGAGTCCGGCGTAAAACATCAATCAAATAAATAAAGAAATAAATAAATAAATCAACTTGGTCCCATAAACATTTAGAGGAGCATACATGTAGCATTATGTGCCCTTGAGTTTAATGAGTGGGGGAACCCAAACCGACCTTCAGCAGGTAACTGACAAACTTAATTCCCACGCAGGGGTAATACATGTAAGTTGTCAGCAGAGATCAGCGGGCGAAAAGTTGCCCCTCCTTAACCCTAAAGGGGCTGATTTTCCTGTAAGGCTCTGAGAGTAGTGCACACACTGTAACTCTTGAAGACATCGTGTGCCGTTTCCTCTCGTCCATTATCAGACAGTAATTCTGATCGCCTGTGTACAGTGTACACGTGTAGAGTGTGGCTGTTGTAATTAACACAATTCTATTCCTTGGATTTCAAGGAAATTTCAAGGAACAAGTAAATGTATTATATTCGTGACTAAAGAGGCCTATATACTTCAGAGAATCTTTGAAACAATTTGAAAAAAATGGAGAAAAAATTTTTAACAGAGCTGCCTATTTTTATTTTTGAATTATTTCATGAATTATCTACCAGTATGAAAATGCCTATGGTCATTAGTAACAAAACAGAACCAATCAATCGATTAATCTTTTCATGAATAAACAGTAATAAGACTATATCGAGAATCATATGAATTAATGAGCTATACTTACCACTACATTGTAAATACTCATGCCCACAAAACGAGAGTCGTTAATCTGTTTAATTTTTACACTCCTCGTTTCGTAAGCTAAAAACACACCTAATATGAGTAAAACTCCTTTGTAACCAAATGTAATACCTGAAAAATAAAATGCACACATCATAGGTCAAACAGTTGCCCAATGTAATAACTTAACTTCAACTTCTTTCCATATATACTGTTACCAGTTCATGGCTACAATGCTGCTGAAGTGGTGTTAAGCCATAATCATTTATTGTATAAGTGACCCAACTCCAGCAGGTTTATTATAAACAGTAAAAAAATTAAATGACAGGACTAAACTAAATTTGGAAACAATAACTTGTTAATGAAAAATCACACAAACTCCTGTATTTTCTTCCACACTGATGTACAACCATTTTTGTTGACCATCTTAATCTACAATACATGTGCATGTTTGCATTTCTAATAACTTAAATTTGCAATATCACAAGCTTTAGAATTTTGTCTTAAACATGTATGGAGCTTTCTCTGTTCAGAGAAATTATCCCAAACAACACCGTTACAAATGTCATGATGTTTCGCTGCACATACCTAACCAGACTGTTAAGTTATTGGAAGTACAATGTTCTAACTGAGGCTGGTATTTTATGTCCTCGTCCGAGTCCTGAGGGTCTTCGTAAGGGAAATACTCCAGATAGCGGAACATAGGGTCCACAGCTTGCCACGTCGTCAAGACGATCACATCCAGGACAAAGATAAAAGTGAGTACCACGTAAAACTCCCACACACGAACTTTCTGTGAAAAGACAAACGTAATGGATTCACTGTTGGGAGTTCTTAGCAGTTAAACAGCCTCTGGTTTGAGGACAAAATGTCAGATTTAATCATGGATTACAAATTTATGCTGAAGTTAAGCTCAAACTAATCATTTTAAAACAAACTGGTGTATGAAATATGATCAACACTTAACAAGCACACATCATGTCTTTCCAAATTATTTCTCAATTAGATGCTATTCAACTCTGTCCTAAAGAATTTTTCTCTTCAACAGTGGTGGTCAGCTTTAAGGGTGGAGGAAAGAAGACAGCCTGGAATAAACCACTGACCTATGGCAATCAACTGATGAGCTATTTCCGACAAACTTCATGTCAGGCCCCATTTTTACAATGTATACGAGTTAGTGAAAGCACAACTTCCCATCAGGGTTCCAGAGTGACAGTTGAACACAATGAACCCAATGCCCAGTGCCAGCTTCAAGGTCACCCTCGTTGTTAGAAAACTGCTCATATGAACTCAGTTCGAGTTCGAAAACGAACAACTCCAATGACACCAGCAAATCACTTGTTATGCTCCAAATAGTAGCCGTCCCGAAATGCTGACAAGTGCTTTCCAGTCACATGCTATTTTTCCTGATCACCAACAACGCACTTCAAATAGCTGTCTTAAAGCATTTTATGACATCGTTATTAAAATTTCAGCTTCTCTGTCTTGTTTTTCTCATGTATTTATATATTAAAAGTGCTGTCATTAGGAAAATAAGCAATATCTTACCCTTCTATTTTTCTTCCTCAGCGTAGTTACCCGGTGGACTGTCCAGACTTTAGAGAACATGGAACCATAACCAAAAGTGAAACCAAATGACAGCAACCAAGCCCGGGCCTGGAAAAAATGAAAACCATTTGTCTTTATGAGTCTTTTCTTCAAACAGAAGTTTGATTCATTTAAACAAGGTCTGACCATGTAACATCAAATCTATTTCCAGACTAGTACTTGCAAGATATAGGACTGTCAAAGGCCCTACATTATGTAGCATGAGGTATGTGGCGGGTACTACAGCCTTAATACTCCAACAGAACTGTGTATGTTATGCAGGCTTTCAGTGATACCACAGAATACAGCATGGAGAGCTAAACCAGTCTGACAGTTGGCCAACTTGGTCATATTTATATTTAATGTCTTGTCATTTTACCTCAGTTAGCAAGGTTAGGGATTTTTATTATAAAGATCAACACACACGAGAGCTGAGGACCCAACTCCGCTCAACTTGAAGGGTCGTAAGTGCTGTCCGATACACAATAATGATACGATTCAAACGGCGTTGTACTCCAGTAATTATGTGTATTTCAGTTCAATTCAACGTCTTAATGTGTCCAGCGACTGGCACCAGCTGCACACGACCTGAAGAGCTGAATTGAGTCAGGTCTTGAGCGCTTAAGCACTGTTAACGTAAAGGCTAATTGGTCAGTAAAGTTAAAAACAAAAACAATAAAAAAATATAAAATGCAGCAATGTTAATTTCCCTGGAATTACTCAAATAATTCATCGGCTGAAAATCAGCGGAAATATCAGGGAATACATCCACCAAAGAAAACACTACATATAAACAGGTATAAAATACTTGTTATAGAAGTTTAATTAAGGCTAGATCACTATCAGTCATTGATTTAATGACTGAAGGTTTACTTTGACAATGGATCCTTTTAATTAACCTTCTTTCATCTTCTTCTAGGAAACTGTCTTGATTGATTCATTGCTAAGAGTAAACTATGAATTGGCCCATAATGATGAAAACTGACAAAACTGACCACCATGCATTGCTAAATTACCTTTTACACAATGATTAGTTTGCAACCTTTCAGTGGGATTGGAATTATTAATATAAAATTGCATAGATTAACAACTGAAGGAATCATTCTTGAAAAATGGAGAGAATAATGATCTTATAGTTGTCTGATAATAGTAATGTTTCCACAATTACGTGCAATATGAGTAACATCCTCCAGATACTTAATTAATTGTTAATGTGCACCAAGCAAATTATCAGAGTTTGCAAGAGTAGATTGGATTGAGTGATGTGTCTCAATTGCTTAATAGCCAAAAAAATTCTTAGGTCACATCAACAAGTTTGGTCAGTTATTGTTTCAGCTGCAAGAATATTTATATCCCTCCTTTCACTATTAAAGATCTCAAATAAATGGATTCAACTGTAGCCAAGTATCAAGGGCAAATGACTGGAAGTACAAGATTAATTACACCTCTTAATCTATATACTCATCAACACTATTGGCTTGAAGTGAATTCAGAATGACTTGAGTATGAAGTGTTGGAAAATGAGGTGTGTGTGTAAGATACAGGCTGTCCATAGAAGTGCTCAAGTGCCAGCCGCAATCACATGCGACGCCATCAAAATAAATGCCTTTCCTCTCAGACTATCAAACTGCAAATCTCCAGATAAATTTTTTTGCGCGCCCTGGGAACTGGATGTTCGACAGAGCGCAGGGTGATAATTCATAGCCGAACACTGTGTGGCGTCATTTCGCTTAGAGAGCTTAACAGCAGGTTCGTGTTTTACGAGAAGGAGACTCCGTGGCCATCTTGACCCTATAAAGTCATGTCGTTTTCTTTTATAGTACTGGCGTTTTATCATCGACCTCGATGGGGAGATTTCACTTTAAAGTCGCGAGAGATCAGTGCGTGTTTTTTATCATTACCTTACTTCAGGAAAACAAGATCATTATGTTTGTGCCCATTTCTCCTCCAATGGCTGAGCATCAAACTCATATGAACAGAAATAACATACTGTCCTTGCTCCAAAAATTGTCCACCAAAAGTGCATTTTAAGAGAAGAAAGACACAGGTCATAAAAGATTACTATTGAAACCAACATCAAAGCCACTTTCTATCAAGAATAGAAAATAAAACTACAGCATAGAGGCTATTAAAATCAGAGAAATGATGACAGTGTGATAGTTGGCAATTGGTCACACACGTCTGCAGAAAACTGGCCTCTTTACCTCTTTCAGATAACATAGGCAATTCAGCGATGGACCAAATTATACGTCTTAACTGCATGAAAGCTCCCCCCCTCCCCCCAACATACACACAAACAGGATGAAGAGATATCTCCCGATATTTCTACATGTTCTTATCCCCTGTGAAATACAAAGGTTTCAAATTCAGAACAGAAAGCTAAATGCAAATGAGCAATTGCTACAACAGAAACTTTTTGGGCTAAAATTTTGGGCCCTATCAGAACATGTCACCTGTGTGAAACCATTTTTATTAGCAAGTATGTGTGGGTTTCGTGTTATGTTCAAGAACTAATGTATAAGTTTTCCTCTTGCACATAAAAATATTTATTACGGGACATAAACAAAAAATCCTGGAAAATCCAGTTTTGTGAAGGACATTATTTTTTGCTATCTCTCTACGGGCTGAAAATCTTCAGTGTAGTCTCTTTAAACTAAGCACAGACAAACTACCTCTCTATGGGTTTGGGGCTACTTTTTCTCTTCGTTGACGCGGGGTAAAATTTGATGTCTAATATCGATTCCTTAATATCAGGAAGAGTTCTTCTCTATTTGCGGTCGCAATAGGCCTGGTTTTTCTCGCAGTTTCAACAGGTCAGATAAACTCACCCGCGCCCAGACAGGGATAATTGGGAGTCCATCCTACGATTTACATTACCCATCAGTCTGCACAAATCTGCCACAATCCATCTTTCCCTCCCACCGGAGACTTATTTTTCTTCAATATTTCTCCAGTTTCACTTTCCCCTGATATGTTACCGGTATGCCACAAAAAGAAAAAAAAACACCCCAAACCAAAAACGATCATGTCAATTGACTGTTGGTTTTTCCGTGTTTGATTTGTAGGCTGGCTTGGGTGAAAAAACCACCGTCTAACATGCGGCACCAACACTTAAGCCAAAATCTACGTCCATTATGAAATCTGATAGGGGTGAGGCGATGGCTTAGCAGAGCAGAAACTGATTGAACTGGCGTTGAAGGCCGGCCTATCGATCACTAAGGGAGGGCACTAGTACAGTTGACTGGATCAAAGGACCGTGTTCATTTCAACCCGCTGCCACGTAGTGTAACCCAATTACAAATCTGGGACACTCAAGAGTATCAAACCCTGTAACCAAGACTGGAGTTCTTGGAGCACACAGACTAGCTGAAAAAAATGCTAGCAGACGATGTGGCCTTTATTCAAGGAGTGGTATATCCTGGAGTAACTGAGCAAATCCGTGCTGTGCTGTGCTGTCTGGCAATACACCCAGACTATAGGAGGTGTTCTAGCTCCTTCTGTGATGGAACCAGACCCTGGTTTCATGAAGCACACTTAACTAAGTGTTCCCTTAACTGCCATGACAATGTATGTAGTAGAAATATGAGATGCACCGAGGTAAGGGATACTTATCACTAAGAACACAACATAAAACCGAGGCCAGTATATTCTGCATATTGAATGTGCTCACCATACAGGCCCCAGGACAGCTCCCAACAGAAAGCACACTGAGTGTGCTCACCATACAGAACCTGGGATAGCTCCATACAGACAGCACACTGAATGTGCTCACCATACAGGCCTCAGGACAGCTCCCAACAGAAAGCACACTGAGTGTGCTCACCATACAGAACCTGGGATAGCTCCATACAGACAGCACACTGAATGTGCTCACCATACAGGCCCCAGGACAGCTCCCAACAGAAAGCACACTGAGTGTGCTCACCATACAGAACCTGGGATAGCTCCATACAGACAGCACACTGAATGTGCTCACCATACAGGCCCCAGGACAGCTCCCAACAGAAAGCACACTGAGTGTGCTCACCATACAGAACCTGGGATAGCTCCCCACAGACAGCACACTGAATGTACTCACCATACACACTCTTGGATAGCTCCCCACAGACAGCACACTGAATGTACTCACCATACAGACCCTGGGATAGCTCTCTACAGAGACAAACTGTCCGTCCAGTCCTAGTAAGTAGATACACACCAGACACAGGATGCAGCCACACACCATGATGTTGTTCACATTCGGTTGTGACATTGCTATCAATCTGCAACAACAAGAACGACAAAGAAAATTTATTTTCAGCATCATGGTGAAAGGTAACTGAGCAGGGCCCAAGTGACAACAAACACTGACAAGGAAAGACTGTGTCCTAAAGCAGTGAACATGTGAATTCTAAGCACTTTATCCTGCACATCTGCTTGTGTTTAAGTTGTTTCAGGCCAATAATGATCAAATCTGACTTTTTATCACATGCAACATTTTTTTTTTACACATACACACAGGAGTTCTATGTTTTTGTTATGTTATAGTCCGTCACAAACTAAAATTTATAAACCAAGTTGTATTTGATACACCAAAAGGAAACTAAAGCACAGAGCAAAAAACCTCTGAACTTGGCAAGTTACTGGTAAACATTCTCCCAGATGACTTACAGAATGCACACCATTCTGGTGGAAGACAAATTGTCTTGAATGATCAATGTTATAGACTTTGCAATGGCCACACAGACCTAATAGGCAACCTTTTTTGTCATCAAGGATGTAAGAACATCGAGGGCAGGGGTTGAACCACGATTAGGATACACTGTAACATTATATGCATTGAGAGCACAGGATATCAACCATGCATGCACCAGTTAAGATACATGTAATGTGAAAATTTCTCACAGATTTCTGTTAAACTATCACATTTGCCATTTCTTATAACTTTGGTAACTGTGTATTAACTGTTATGTAGAAATAATGTCCCAGGTAAATTAACTATCCAATGTCTAGGATGGCTAGCGCCATGTATTAAAGAGACAAATGATATGGTAAGATAGATTTTACTGGCCAAACCCCCATTACCCAGCCCTCTCGAACTCTCTAATGACGAAAAAAAAAAAAAAAAAAAAAAGATTTTGTGGTAAAATCATGATTTATTGCCTGAAAAATCGACTCAAAACTCATTCTGATGACCACCATTTTCAGGCTGGAAGAACCAAGGCACCGATTAGTCAGAACGCGGGCATGATTGATTTTTTTTTTTGTGGGTGGGGATCGAATACCGACTCGAAGTATTGGTCACGGGAATGTTATAACCATACAGGTCAACCCGGCAAACCTCATGAATTATTTAAAAAATCTCTGCGCATTCAATCACGTCTATTTGTAACTTGTGATAGTGGTGGGTTTGCGTCGTAAACTAACCCGATATTCTCTTTGCATGATCCCGCGGGACTCTTCCATTTTCTTACAGCGTTTGCATTTTCAATGGGTATTTATGGAATGTTCGACACAGTGATAGATGGCATGACAATGACATGCCCCTGAGTGCCACAGATTTCTGGGTATATGTATTCTTAAAACGCCAGGGGTGACATTTTACGAAACTTTGGAAGTTCGGTAAATTGCTTTAGCCGGTAATGTTCTTTTTCTTTTTCCCCTTTTTTTTTTGCATATAAAATCCAACATCAAGTGGTTCTTGAAAAAAAGAAAAAAAGAAAAAAAGAAAAAAAAAAAAAAAATACGCCTCTGTCTTCAGTAAGGTATTGATGTTGCTCTAAGCAAAACACTTATGCTTCAGAAAAACCATTTATGATGTTTTGTAGAACGAGGCCCAAACATTTACAGAGAGGCGACACCTGAGGACGAAACTGGTCAACAACTTAATAATTTACTCAGCAGAAAAAATTACTTTCTTGGAATTTTTGTATGCTCTGTTTTTCTTATATGTATCTGTGGCCTTCGGGATTACCATGGTCAATACTTTTTCACATGTGAAAACATGCTAACATTTGTTTTATCCACCTCAAGATTGGTAAAATCATGGCCTGTGAGTTAGGCTTTAACAGGTGAAAAAAAACCTGTTTTGCTTAAATGATTTCCATCAATTTTTTTTCATCAACATAAACTTCTTTTGTTTCTTGGTGGTATATGCAGGCTTTCCAAATTCAATTCTTAATTTCCTTTCATATAATTTTTGGAAGCTACAATAAATATTTGTTATCTCTGTGCATCATAATACTAAAATAAATATTTAAGGATTTCCATACCCACAAAACTAATGCAAGCCCATCGATTTTCACTGATTATTGCACGCCACAAATTCACCAAACTTTCACATATTAACGATAATACAGAATGATAAAATGTTCATCTAAAAGTCTTTAATGTAGGTGAGGGAAAAATAGGTGTAAGGACAAAAGTTCATGTAGCGAAAGCAAATTTAGTTGCTGTTAAGCCAACCAGCGATTCAGTACTTCAGCATAAAATCTGTGTATTTAGCAGAAAAGAGCCATCACTTTCCAAGCAATGCTGTATGAGAGCCACATTAAAGCTCCCAAGACCATTATTCGAACATAAATCCTCAACTATAGTGCCAATGTTAAACTCAAACCTATGGAAAACAAAGAAGACCTCACTGGCCAACATATCTATCTATATACCTATCTCTCCCTCTCTCTCTCTTTCTCTCGATCTCTATTGACTCTCTCTTTTCCTCAAACACAATATACCCTTTGAATGGAATGATTGTTCGGTCTTTAAGTGCTGCATGCTTACAATTTTTCACTTATATGAAGTTACATGCTTACAATTTTTCACTTATATGAAGTTACATGCTTACAATTTTTCACTTATATGAAGGGGGCTCTTTGAATGGAAACGTTGCATAGGAGAGTTCACCAAGCCGCAAATTAAACCACTTGGCTTGGCCTAAAATTGAAAATGTTGGGGCCATCATCACACATATGGCGATGGGTGTAATGTGACTGACATTTTACAAAAAGGGTTCTTACTCTTATGGTTTTATTAGGATTTTTATAGAATTTTGTTTTTATCGCTCTGTCAATGTTAATTTCTTACAAATCTCTTCTCTTTTTTCATTGGCCTGATTTAAAAAAACTGATTTCCTATCGATCAACCCTGTCTTTTATTTATTTCCTTTTCTGCTGAGACAGGTTACTCACAACATCAAATTTTTTAAGGCTGGCCTGGGACAGGTCAACCTTGCTGTTGTCAGTGATGATGCAGACAGAACATTGACGTATCAAAATGCGGGCACTGTGACATGGATAAAAGGTGCAATCTGATAGGTGCTGTCACTTGTCTGGAACAATTTGGCGATAATGATCATGGGGCATTCACAAACTTGCTGCTAACTTCTCGTCACGGCAGTCATAAAGAAGGTACAAAATATGAAAAAAAAAAAATAAATAAATAAAAAAAAAATAATTACCAGTATTTTAGAGTTTGTAAATTTACCCGCATTAGAGTTTATCCTGAAGAGGTGTTATTTTGTCACTCAATGCAGGCTTTAAAATGACATATTGCTCATTAAATCTCTTTAAAGGATGAAATTAAAGACAAAAAAATGGTACATGGTTGGTGATGATGGGCACATAGTTGTAATACCTAATTCTTGGAAGCTTGGACAAAATGAAAAAAAAATCCTTTGTTACCATGGAAATCTACATGCATAATTCTGTATAATGATGTCTCATAATATGAACATCATTTAAATAAAAAAGGTATAAAACTGAACAAAGTGTTTCTTTAAAACACACACATTACGACCAAATGTAAGAACAGTCATCTCATGCATATGGCCAATAGGAATAATTTTTTCACATTCTTGATTTGGGTTTTATGTGAATCTTTCGGAAGAAATTTTCCCTTATAAATCAAGAGTCAGTTTTTTGGGTGGAGGGCAACTGATGCCCTTAAAAGTAAAGACACTATTTCAAATGTTGCTATATACAGATCAATAAACCAAGAAATCTACCCAAAGTTCAGAAACCATACCTTCTCATGGCTGTGATGTTGTATAGCGAAGACATGGCCGTTCAAATTCAGGAAGAACATACAAATTGCGAAATCCAAAACATTATTGTCATGGTACAAATTTTAACCACTTGGGCACAAGTTATTTTGTCTTTACCCTGAGAACCCATAGTTTTCATTGTGATGTCAAGCCATCCTGGTTTTACCCTTTGCTATGTAGCCTTAGGAGTGTAGCATATCTATCATGTTTCCAGTTTCCCTGATATGGTACATTCCATGGCCACGTTAGAATTCCAGACTGAAAATTGATTCATAGAGTTCCAAGCATGACGGAAAATATGGCTGTAGCTGTTCACATCTGTTTCGAATCCTTGTATGAAACAGCTGAGAACTTATATTGTATGTTGTCTCTGGATCTGAACCTTTGACTTCAATAACCCAGAGCAAAGAGCAACTAGCCAAACAACCCAGCCAGAACAAAAGATTAAGATCTATACACAATCAATCTACATGTCACAGCAAATTTCATGACAAAATTATCGATGAAATGCCTTCAATTTCGTTTCTTTGGATACATTAATTTATTTTCAGTTATCTTGGGACGTGGTTGGGCCAATATTTATAAAATACATTTGGCATGATCCGACCAATCCTGTAAAAAGAGATCTATACACTGGGGCTGTTTATGGGATGACTTTTATATTTTCTTGTTAATATCTTCCTGCTCCGGTCTTTGTCATAATCCTGAATTAAAAATTTCCTTATTGGCCCACCCTGATAAGATTAAGGATCAAGCCAAACCGAAGAATTTTCATGAAATTTCTAAACATGTAAATTGCCCTGGACTACCTACACCATATACAATGGGCCTGTTTCTGTCACACGCCAATGGCCATACCTTCAAAACACAGCCATTATAACAATTTGCTCAGGTCTGGCCAGGGACCATGATGCAATGCCAGCCTTTCCACATGTACATTAGGCGAAATTTATTCATGCGTTGGGCAGATTTGGGGGGGGCCTTTAACGAGACGCTGATCAGGATGTACGTTCAGGTAATTGCTGTTCGACCCAGGTCAACGTCCTCATCATCCTGTCAAGTAGGCCAGAGATAAAAAGATCCTCGGTTATGTGCGGATCTTTACAGCTCATTAGACTGATGCTGATATTCTACTGGGACTGACTCAAACATGGCTCTGATAACTCTAATGATCATATATAGCAATATACAGTATATACATCCTATTCCAGTCCACTTTGGCCTTGGTGTAAGCCAAGAAATTAAACATGTGAATGATGGCCAAATATGCTACAACATCTGAGTTTGAAAAAAAAAAAAGGAAAGGGGTTTAAATTCTTGTCCATCTTTTTAACTTAAGCCAGTGCTATTTGTCAAACCAACCAGCACACTATCCAACCAAGCTTAAATGTATCAACTGTCATGGGACAGTTGAAAAATACACTCAGTATATTTAATTCTGCTAATTATATTTTTATGGCACCTTCCTTTCTAATTCCATAGAAAAGCAGTTTACATGAACATTATTAATAGCATTATTTCTATTCCTATATTTTTTCATTTATAAGTTAAAGTTAAGATAAAACAGGTGTTTAAAAAAATAAGTTGCAAAACTTTATTAGATGAAGGAAATTTTAATTTCCATATGGATCAAACTCCCTATTCCTGGAAACTATTTTAACTTCTCAGAAATGAGGTGCTTAGGGCTGTCAGTGAAGGAGCACTGGCAGATTCAAACACCAACACGTAGTGGCTGATTCATTAGTACCAATTAATTGAAAAACTTGTAAATTGTGATTAATGCACTAGTTGATTCAAGCACCACCTGACTCAAGAACTGATTCAAGAGATTCAGGCACCTGTCTGGCTGGAGACCTGAGAAAAGTTCACACTGTCCTAAGAGTGATAATGTTCCAAAGAAGATCAGGCTGATTCAAGCACCTTGTGATTTAAGCTTTGGCTGATTCAAGCACCTTGTGATTTAAGCTTTGGCTGATTCAAGCACATGCTGGTTCAAGCACCAGGTGATTTAAGCATTGGCTGATTCAAGCACCGGCTGATTCAAGCACCAGGTGATTTAAGCTTTGGCTGATTCAAGCACCTTGTGATTTAAGCTTTGGCTGATTCAAGCACATGCTGGTTCAAGCACCAGGTGATTTAAGCATTGGCTGATTCAAGCACCAGGTGATTTAAGCTTTGGCTGATTCAAGCACCAGGTGATTTAAGCTTTGGCTGATTAAAGTAACAGGTGATTTAAGCTTTGGCAGATTCAAGCACAGGCTGATTTAAGCTTTGGCTGATTCAAGCACCAGCTGATTTAAGCTTTGACTGATTCAAGCAACGGGTGATTTAAGCTTTGGCTGATTCAAGCACTCGGTGATTTAAGCTTTGGCTGATTCAAGCACTCGGTGATTTAAGCTTCGGCTGATTCAAGAACCAGGTGATTTAAACACCGGCTGATTCAAGCACCAGGTGATTTAAGCTTTGGCTGATTCAAGCACATGTTGATTTAAGCTTTGGCTGATTCAAGCACCAGCTCATTCAAGCACCATTCTGGCAAGAGATTTCAGAAAACAGAAGAAAGACTGTCATAAAAGTCCAGACGTACACAATGATTTTTGAACACCAGTTAATTTGAGCACGGGTTGGCTTTGAGCACCGACTGAGGCTGTGAGGCTGATTTGAGCCACGGCTGATTCAACCATGAGATTGCATTGTAGCACCAATCTAGCTACAGATCTGAAAATACAATTTTAAGATTGTCTTTCAAGTGACAAGTCCAGACATGTACATTGATCTGAACAGGCCTGCTGATCCAAGCAGTGTTCTAGCCAGAGATAGCCATTGTTCACGATTAAGCACAAGTGAAAGGTCGTATCTCTGACAATCACCAAGATGTCTGACAGCACAGGGCCTAGCAGACTACACGCACACGGCGTCCAATGAGAGGCTGCAAACACGCACAAGATTCTTCCTGCAATTATGCTGCCCGTCTTAAGATCCAAATGAAAGCGTCATGAAGACAAAAGCAAAGAAAAAGCCTGTTGGTCTGAGGAGAGGCATGAGAGTAAACGCATGCAAGCATGCAATGCCTGTTCATCCAGTACTGCCACAAATACCCACTAATGGTTGCTAAGCAAAGAGGCCATCAAGTAATGTCTGGCTGAATTTTGCAGCATAGGATCAATTTCTGATGCCAGCGTCATTAAGTTTTTGTGCTGAAGAAAAGCCCTACCCGTACATAAAACTGATCCTGCCAAATTTAGTTTGTCAAGTAAAGAGAAAATGTAGCTCTGTCTTTTCGATGCTTGCCCTTTTTCTTCTGAAAAAATGCCATAATTTATCTATGGGGTGGCAATATTTCTGTTTCCCCTAGAGTGGGGTGCATTGGCAGTAATACCGCTAGAGTGGGGTGCATTGGCAGTCATACAGTCATGCCCCTAGAGTGGGGTGCACTGGCAGTCATGCCCCTAGAGTGGGGTGCACTGGCAGTCATGCCCTTAGAGTGGGGTGCACTGGCAGTCATGCCCCTAGAGTGGGGTGCATTGGCAGTCATGCCCCTAGAGTGGGGTGCATTGGGGTGCATTGGCAGTCATGCCCCTAGAGTGGGGTGCATTGGCAGTCATGCCCCTAGAGTGGGGTGCACTGGCAGTCATGCCCCTAGAGTGGGGTGCACTGGCAGTCATGCCCACTCTAGGGCAGTCATACCCCTAGAGTGGGGTGCACTGGCAGTCATACCCCTAGAGTGGGGTGCATTGGCAGTCATGCCCCTAGAGTGGGGTGCATTGGCAGTCATACCCCTAGAGTGGGGTACATTGGCAGTCATGCCCCTAGAGTGGGGTACATTGGCAGTCATACCCCTAGAGTGGGGTACATTGGCAGTCATACCCCTAGAATCAGGTTCTCTCCTCAAGAAATTTATCATGGCTTTTTCATGTCAAGGTTTTCCTCCCATTGAATGATCACAAAATATATATTTGAATAAAATTTCGGGCAAAAACTGCCTTGCTTTTGAAGAGAGGGAGGGGGGCTGCGAGGTGTACGGGGGAGTTCTTGCCAGAGGGTAGAATGGAAATGAGATGGAAGTTTCCTCCAGACAAAGTGACGAAGTCTTCAATTCCCAGGTGAAGAAACAGACTAGACATATTGTTTATGCTCTTCACACTCCAGCTTGTTCCCCCTGGCTCCAAAAACAAGGGTTAAACAATTCCACTAGCTCCCAAACTAAGCCGCACCCCTCGCACCCTTCACGCACTCGAAGACGAATTGATGAGGATGAAGGCGTACGTGATATCCCCAAAGCCACGGGCTTCACATCCTGGCAATCACAGTGGTAAGCCTCTCGGCACCATAATCGCAATGATATGGCTGCAATATTGCCAAAGTGATGTTAAGCCATAATCATGCACTCACTACACCAGGAAACTTTTAAGGCTGCCAATGAGATTAACCCATGTGGGCCTCGCAGGTTAATGAACGCATTACAGACTGCCTGTCTGCCTGCAGTGAAAATTAAACACAGATTAACAAGGTAATCTTTACAAAACAGCCTCATAAGTCAAGTTTGGGTTGAAACAATCCTACATTGTATATAGTTAGAGATTATGCAAGGGCTGCTACAAACATGACAAATCTGTATCGCTTGACACTTCTCATCTGGCTCTTACTTGAGTTCCGAATTACGTTAGGTTTTAGCTTGATCACATCAGCTCTGACATACTTATTGGGCATTAAATGAGAGAAGTCATTTCTAAACCTTCTTATAAAGGTAACGCATCATTTCAATTTGAAACTGGGAGTAAAAATGTATCAGAAAACTTCTAAATTCCCTATTTTCATAAGAAAATGTTGACGCACATGTGCATTTCACTTTTACGGCATGCATCACTTCAGAGCAAGAGGAAAAGGCTTTTTATGAACATTTTTGCCTTATCTCTTTCAGAGCCACAGTGATCCAGTAATCCCTCATCCATAGTTAACTCACGTGTATAAAGTAATTAACCTTTTTCTCACCTGTTCTGTTTATCAAGATTTACTTTTCCCTCCTCACCCTGATTCCTGTTTAATGGGTCTGATGTGAGGCTTTGTTTAGAGTGTTTAATAGGCTTTGCCAACAATCAATACACTGCTGGGAAACTTGACATATGCTTTAGGCCAAAGATAAAAAATTGTTTGATGGGCATCAGCTACTTCCACACCATTTAACCAAACCTACAAAACTTCTGTTCTTTTTGTCTTTATCTGATGTTACTTTTATGAATATTCGGTCTTCATTGTCATGTGTGGGAAGGTTTGCCGGCAACCTGTGGGTGGTCATGGGTTCCCCCTGGGCTATGCCTGCGTGGTTTCCTCCCATCATGCTGCCCCCTTGTGACTGAAATATTCTTTAGTATGACATAGAAAACCAATCCATAGATTTTATGAATCTTTTCGTTTTCGTATCCCTCATGCACATAACAACTAACATATTTCATGTGGTGAATTACGTGTCCGGCCTTAAATCTGGCTTGCTGAATAAAACAACAATTTAAGACTCAAAACAACAATCCTGTTTCCAATTAATGTAATCACATGTAATTCAAAATTTGCAAATTAATTTCTTTTTTCTTTACAATGGACTTTATTGTTACTTACGGCCGTACTCAAGAATTTTTCATCTATATTGTGGCAGTGTGAGTTTTCTGGATAAGACATAACCCAAGCGGCTGATGAAAACACAAACTAAGTTACTGACAAACTTTCCCACGTGTGACAAATGGATATGCAAACGACGGTGGTGGAAGGCAAGAGGTCCACAAATGGTTACATAAGAGTTGGAAGACCAATTTCGCAAACAACATTCAACACAAACCACCAAAAGAACTATTAAAGAAAGTATAACATGCAAGGAATTTGTGAGTAGTGATATATGTCAAGAGATTCAGTGAACACTGTCAACAACGCCAGAGGGTACAAGGAATGTCCTACGCTGATGAATTAAATCAGCATTCAAATTATGTACCACGCTAGTTTATACACTGACAGTAGTCAAAAACATGTACGTCAACTGTGCTTATACATAGCAACAATTCATATCTATGTCTAAAGTAACCATTTTATTCTACATGATGAAGGTATTGCCCTGGATTAAATAGAATTGAACACTGTTATGACGCTGAGTCACAGAGATGCTGGAAAATCTGTCCATGAAGGTATTGCCCTGGATTAAGTAGAATTAGACACTGTTATGACACTGAGTCACAGAGATGCTGGACACTCTGTCCATGAAGGTATTGCCCTGGATTAAGTAGAATTAGACACTGTTATGAAGCTGAGCCACAGAGATGCTGGAAACTCTGTCCATGAAGGTATTGCCCTGGATTAAGTAGAATTAGACACTGTTATGAAGCTGAGCCACAGAGATGCTGGAAACTCTGTCCATGAAGGTATTGCCCTGGGTTAAGTAGAATTAGACACTGTTATGATGCCCAGTCACAGAGATGCTGGACACTCTGTCCATATTTACTTCAAAAAGAATTACACTTGTTATAAAATTTAGAGAGTTTAATGACATTTAAAGGAATAGCCCTGTAATTTCCGTAGTGATTAACAATACAGCTCGGGGAGTGAAATTGTCACACGTACAACAGACTGGATCTAACAAATGCTACAAGGTGAGGTGTGTACACATGCTGTGTGCAGGATACTTCAGTATATTAGTATTAAAATATAAAGGATAATTAACAATGTCAAAAACGAAACTATATATCTCTCTTGTCGTAAAGTCGATGTGACAGCAAACCATTGATGTCTTTGTTCAGGTACAAGGCCAGAGGAGATCTGGACAGTTTGTTTCCTATCAGTCCAGTGACTGAGCATATATTCCTTTCACAGTCTTTGCTACATGTATATACAATATTTGTTACTTAAATCCAGCCACTCGTCAATATGCTGTGTTATTCTTTTAATGATGAGGTCCTTCGTGACTCAGTCAGTTAGCGCGCTATCGCAGCACAATGACCTGAAGCCTCCCACCAATGCGGTCGCTGTGAGTTCAAGCCCAGCTCATGCTGGCTTCCTCTCCGGCCGTACATGGGAAGGTTTGCCAGCAACCTGCAGATGGTCGTGGGTTTCCCCCGGGCTCTGCTCGGTTTCCTCCCACCATAATACTAGCTGCCATCGTATAAGTGAAATATTCTTGAGTACAGTGTAAAACACCAATCAAATAAAAAAATAAATAAATCTTTTAATGATAACTTTTATTTATAGCCAAATTCATTCAAAAACAGGCACAGGCACATGTGTGCCAAAAAAAGGGGTTCAAATTGCAGAATACCAGCCGGTACATTTTGTTAGACGGTGTCACCAAATTTCTCGCAGCTCTTAATACAGATGACTTCAACACTCACCATAGAGATGACACCTGAAGTTGTTAACTCAAAACATGGCAAAGATGATCCTTAGTACTGATGAGAGAAACACTCACCGTCTGTGTCTGTTGAGGGTGTTGAAGATCAGAGCTGCCACCCCTGCAGTGATACCTAGCGTCGCTAACCCACACATGGCAAAGAAGACTCCAGGGGACACGACACGCTGGAACTTTACCGTTCTTGTTCTGTCTGGAGGAGGGCTGCCACCTGGTGGGATGTAAATGTACCAGAACTTGATTAAGGACCAGACGCTTTAGTTTTGAAGGCAACGTTTCCCAAAACTTACGTAAAAGACCTAAAACACTGCCCTCAAAAGAACATCTTCAGGGGCACATTCATGACATCAAACATGACATCAAACCTCTGAATGCCTTCCTAAAATCAGTTAAAATCTCAGCATCAGAAAAATGAGCGAAATTTTAGGTCAATTAGGGTCTTATTAGACACATGGTCACACTCTTGTAATACTTCACACATGTAGAGAAACAGGCCATCAGTATATTTTCAACACATTGCCATGATTTATCAGCTTCCTGAAATCAACAGGTGATAAAAAATTGCAGAAGTCAAAACTGGATTTGAACACTTTCTTGATGAAGTGTACTGTCAAATAGAGTACCTTCTCTGCTCCAAATAATTCAGGTCCAAGCTGTGCAGTCAACTTTTTCATTATTGCCCTTGGGATGATATTTCATGGGCAAACTGGTAAAATATTAGTGACGCAGTGCAATAAAGAACAGTGGTCAATCCAATGAGTAGCCAAGCCAACATTTTGATGAGGTAAAATGTCCAATTTGCACATGAAGTTGAAATGGTGAATAAAAATCTAACACTTTTAGAATCTTCATCGGCCCCAGTGGACCTTTACATCATTAGCGAACATACTTTTAGGCACGGCATATGGAATCTTTTGTCCATTTTTTATCATTATCAAAATATTCTGTCAAACATGCATTAATAATGCTGAATAAGAACCGGTCCCATGTTCACAACACTTCCTGATTTGAGTAAAATACTTTTTTAAAGTTGGTTGATGACCAGGGAGTGTTTGTTTTTCCAAAAAAAAAAAAAACAAAAAAACCTCTAGTCAAACACTACACAAGCATAGTACTACACCATTTGAGGAAAAAAAGCTTCGCAAGTTTTGTGAAACCAGGCCCTGATTCCCTTAACTGACAATTAAGAAATACATTTCTGCTAGCTATCATTATTACATTTACCTATCCAAATCTCGTTATCCAACCAGGTCAGATTATCAGACATAGAGTCGTACTCTCCAACCTGATGGTACACTCCATCTAAAAAATAAAATCATGCAATGTGATAAAAATTCTCAATGTCAATAATAATCTAAACAAAATATTATATTTAAAAAATTCAATAAAAATTTCAATAACAAGAATAATTTTATCAGGAAAAAGCTTTTATTCAGGCATCAAAGCTATTTAGGGACAAGCAAATTTTAGGTCAGGTAAATAAGATTTAATTTTGTGGCATGATACTGACAGCATAATTTTTTTTTCACATGGTATAAAAGAAGTTTGATTTATTGTAACACTACGTGTATCATAATGTAAAACTTACTGATCATCTGTTCAATTTGTGTGCAGGCAATTCTGTCCCCGGATGATGAGAAAGCCACTTCCCCCTAGGACAACAACGAAAAACATCAGAAAAATCTTACTCTCATACAATGATAATATCTAAAGGCAATTTTATGAAGACCAGAAGTTTTTCCAGCCACTTTCTCATCATGGATACCACGAGGAGAAATATCGGGAAAAATTGAGTTTAAGACAAATTTTGAATCAAGTTTTCATGAAATAAATTGAGTTTTCTGATTTGTTTTTTACCTGAGTTCCTAAAAAGAAATTGGCTAGAAAAATGAAGGACGTGCACCTTATTATGGGAAGATGCTTTAGCTGGTGAAGGTTGTAATTTCTACCTACTGTCAACTACTAAAAAAATAGGTCTCAAAGCATAAAGCCCTGTAAAAATGTGATGCACGAAATGGATGAAATTTTCCAGGGTTCACGATGCATCGGTATTTTGAGCACATATACAAACATGACAGGCTAAAACATGGTTGAAATTTTGAGTGTAATTTATGTCGATTAAATGATAAAGTCTCAAACTGATGGGCGGCACATGGGTGTGCAAGTGTCTATATAAGGTGAATATTACACAGATAGGTTGAAACTTCCAGTATCTGTCTCCAGACCGGTGCGAAAGTCTTAAATCTCATGGGCGTGTGTAAGTGTGTTTTAGCCTGTTTCTAGTAAGTGTTTCTATAATGTAACACTAACGCAGCACAATGACCTGCAGCCTCCCACCAATGCGGTCGCTGGGAGTTCAAGCCCAGCTCAAGCTGGATTCCTCTCCGGTCGTACGTAGGAAGGTCTGCCAGCAACCTGTGGATGGTTCTGGGTTTCCCCCAGGCTCTGCCCGGTTTCCTCCCACCATAATGCTGGCAGCCGTCGTACAAGTGAAATATTCTTGAGTACGGCATTAAACACCAATCAAATTAATAAATAAATAAATATATAAGGTGAATATTACACAGATAGGTTGAAACTTCCAGTATCTGTCTCCAGACCGGTGTGAAAGTCTTAAATCTCATGGGCGTGTGTAAGTGTGTTTTATCCTGTTTCTAGTAAGTGTTTCTATAATGTAACACTGTGTAAAAGGGGGCATGTTGAGTGGCATTAATTATCCCACTTGTTCGTTAAGTTAATATAAATACATTCATCCTGGGATTTGATTGATTACCGCTTAAGTTGCCGCTTAGAAAAAAAGATTCCATAATTCACCGTTTCTGTTATGTCTACGGACAGAAATCAATGGCTCACCGACACACCAAGGAACTTGGTACTATTCATGGCGGAGTAGATCTCATCCGTGATTTCCTTATTTGTATAATCAAAATCTTCCAGCTTCATGCCGCGCCTTTTAAGCCTGAAGAAGAAGGAATCGGCAAACAGAATCCTGAGAAACGGTTAAATGGTTGTCACAACGCTCCAGACGAAGTCTCCGCTAGACCGCAGAAACAAAGTCAATACCCACGCAAACGAGTTCCGAGCAAAAAAAAAAATAGAATGTACGACTGACTGACATTTCGTCAAACGTACCCTGCGGCGTGATGTATAGGTATAGAAAGAAAAAAGGGAAAAAACGCAGAAAGCTTTGGAACTTGGTTTCAGGCCATATGTGAAAGACCGTCGCATGCTTGGCAAACAAGAAAGGTAAAAATCTATACCGAACAGATGTTTGGCCACCATCTCAAACAATCCCCACTGAAGTGTTCAAAGAATGTTATGTCTGGTTAATAGAATATAACATCAATAATTGTGTTATAAATAAAATATGTATTTGTGGAACCTTAATTTGCCCATATCCTTGCAGGTTATACTCCATTGGGAGAGGGGGAGGCTGGTTTCTGTTTTGGAAATCACTTTGAATGTAAAGACTGTTAAATCTGTCAAACTTGGCACCCATATATGTACATAAGTATATATAAATCATCAACCTTTCTGCATGTTTGCAAGGTGTTTATTCAAGCATATTCTGAGGACATTATTCTGTGTGGACTGTTAAATAAGACTGTTATACTTTCTGTGAATTCAGAATTGATCTCTAAAATCGAATTAAAAAGGTATGTAAATCGAATTAAAAATACATTTCATTATTATTTATTATTTAAACTATTTAATGGAAATTACATAAACCCATTTCAACAGTACACCTTTCTCTTAGCCCATATTTACACCTGTGACTGCATGCCAGATGTGACAATTACAAATGTATAACAAATTGATGATTTAAGAAAAGTAATTGACTACAGTGTAACAAGTGACGTTCTGAAATGTCAGTCAAAATCATGTTAACAGGTTCATTATATTCTTCTAAACAGGTCAACGGAATGTCCCACACATTGGTTAGAAATGTCCAATCTTTCAGCAGCACTGATCATGACCACATAACTCTTTAAATTTCATTTAGACATCATGGGTGGTAGAACACTGGGGGCTTGGACGGGGCACCCTTAACGGTATCTGAACACACACTAAGAAGTACAAGCATTTCACACTGTCACTCCAGTAAGGACTTTCAACTGGGATATTCAAAATATGTAATTGGAATGGTTCACAAATCTTGATGGAACGACTGCTTATACCAGCCATTAAAAAACCGTTACCGCATATCATGTCAGAACTATTCAGATATCAGATTACGAGCAGCGATACTTCATGATCAGTTTCATGTAAAATTTAAATTTTATATATTGAATGGGTGGTTAACAAGGCCATCTGGTTGATGGGCGGAGGAAACCATGCAAACTGATCCCCAAAGGAATCCAATGAGAAATCAAAACAAGCGCCCAAAAGGAAACCTTCAAAGGGGTACCCAAAATATCTGCAGCGCCTTGCCAGATATCTGACAAAAATCTGCTACAAGCGATGAGCAAGAAACTGTTAATCAGAAATCATGATCTCAACGGTCAAGGCCAAGTAGAGTGTGAAGCTAGCTGCCCTCTTAGGAAGCCCCCAAAGGTGGACGTCTACATCTGTTATCTACCAATGAATTGAGATTTCAATTTGTTGCGACAAACCTTGCTGATGCTTTATTCAGTGCCAGAGCCAGTGCCCAGACGGCGTCGTATGCTAGCGGTGCCTCCGGGTATCCTGGCACTTGTGCGGTTTCCGTCACATTCAGCTTCCTGTCCAGACGCTCCTTAAACTGCTGCGATGTCTGTGGGGAATTAATGAATACAATTTGACTGACTGATTGATTGATTGATTGATTGATTGATTGATTAAGATGTCAAATACACAAGCCCGGAAGTGATACTCAAACGCTCATCACAAAAGACAACTTTAATTATGTATATATGATCATAGATTTCTAAATGAAAACATCCTGAATCTTCTACTGGCTCTTTCAGGGATGGCCTGATTGATTGATTTATTATGTCAAATAGATAAGCTGTTATATGATTGCAAAAGACCTTACATCTGACTAATAAGAGGTAATTTTAATTATGATCATAGATTACCAACTTAAATTTGCTACAAATAAAAATCAATGTCATAAAAAACGGATCTGATTCCGAGGATTAAGATTTATTTAAAGATTAGGTGTCAAATATACAACGCTTCGCACAGAAATAAATTTAGATGCAAACAAATTTTGTTAGAACAAGAACAAAAATGTTGTATAACAAATCAGACAGGTGATTTTATGCTGTTTTCAAGATTAATTCATTTCTATGGCTCTCACATAAGGTTTTACATTGTTTAGTGGCGTCAGATTCTGCGATCAGTCATGTCTGGATGAAAGTAGAGTACACAATTGTGTCGGAACAAGTCAGAGAAATTAAACAGAAAACATAACCGTCCAGACAAAAGTTGTGACTTAAATCAACAAGGCCATGTTATGATGGCTGTCATCTCAAATCCAGCACAGACAGGTCAATTACACAACACAGACGGTCGCAAAAACGATGAAATCAATCAAGAAAAGAAAAACGAAGAGATTTGGCCAGACAGACATCAAAGCTGTTGATCACCGCTTTCCAGTGTTGGGTTTGGGTTTACCACAAAATTACATGCTCTGCACAGAACTCTGCTAGAGAACAGCCAGATCCATAAAAAATTAGGACAGGCAATTGTCATAAAATTGCCAGTTTCTGAGCATTTTTGACAGATTTATGCCAGGAAAGAGCGGTAGAGTTTTAACCACTTATTCCGGAGCCTTGATGCTATGCTATTTGTCAGCATCAAACATCCTCTTTTTTTTTTTTACTTATTTCATCCTATTTTCTTTCCTAAGCTGAGGTATAACCTTTTATAGATTGTGCAATGTTCGGGACCTTCCGAAAATCTTTTGCATTCTTCACTTACAATATGTAATCAGAAATTTTTTTAGCTAAAACAATCAAGCAGAAACAAGCCTTAATACCTGCTCACTGCATGCCTGCGCCAAATATCAAATCTTTCATCGCAGTCTTACTTGCTTTGATGTACACGTAAATTCTAAGAGTTCAAGAATGTTATAGAACTTTCTATGGTATACAGATGCACATTTCTAAACTACCCTACATGATCTCAAATTTCATCTCAAAAAGTGCATTTATAGAGATAAATCAATGTCTTAAAATATTATTTTTGGTGCTAACACTTAAATTTTCCCAGTATGACATTGTTCTAATGTCCCAAACAAACCTGAAAATGTTTTTATACCATCAATAAAATTTTCAGCAGCTTTGTCATGGAAGAAATTTCAGACCATTCAGGGTGAGGAGAGAAATAATACATTTTTGGCTTAAAACTTAGTGGCAGGTAATGGTTTTCAAAAAGTTTACGAGTTTGTTTGTCAGACTAGGAAAGACTCCAAGAAGTCAGAGGCGAAACTACTCAAAAAGCGACGACAACACCAGTGTGTAGTGTGCACATTATCTTGTGTGAGAATGCAGCTGAAATGCAGATATATGTATGCATACCCGACAAGAAAATTCCAGACTTTTAACAGCAATATCATTCTTACAGTGTAATAAATGAAACTGTTAATGCAATCTCTGTTTTATCTACCGTTACAGTCTACATAATTAACTCAACGCACAAAAACAAAGTAGTACGGTGTGTGTGTGGCTTTTGATTGCCTGATTTTTATCCATGAATGGTCGTGATCTACTGACCATGTTTGAGCGAGTGACTGTGGACTTTTTCGTCAGCATGATGGCCTCGGTGGTGAAGTGACCCTCAAGAGCCTCTCTCATCTGGTCTGGCGTACAATCTATGTTCTCGTCCTTGGAGGCGTACCAATTGTCCGGGTACCAGCCAATGATGAACCAGACGTACTTACGACCATACAACTTCTCCTTGTACACCTGTATTGAAAGAAAAAAGCAGACTGATTTATTGATTGATTGGTGCTTAACACTGTGCTGATGAATTTTAAAAAATAATAAAATTTAAAAAATTGATAAGTTTCAGAATATCGGGATTTCCTGGCTGAGCTGTTGTTATCAAAGAATAAATATACTATGTAAAAGTGAGCTAAGATTTTGCCAATGACTCTAGTTTTAAGTTTTAATTGCCTTATTCTGATAGTTCTATTGGTTGATAAAAAGCTATTTTGGGTTTGTTTGGGAGGTACAACATAAAAGAAACAAGCCTGAGAGCAATGAAACAAATGAAGCTTGGGAGAAGTCAGCTGAAACATTCCAGGTGATAACAATCAGCTTTCTGTTGGAGTCTAACATGCTTGTGGCGACCTGTTTCACCTACCTTGTCTGTAACGTAAGGTTTTCATTCCATTTTCAGTGAAAGCAAAATAAACAGTTGCATGGCAACGTGAAAGATAAATCTACATGTAATAAATTAACACTGTGCCGGATGCACCCAGCTGACCTACCTGTACATTTGTTTGTTTATTTATTTATTTATTTATTTTATTGGAGTTTTATGCCGTACTCAAGAATATTCCGCCAACAAGGCGGCGGCCAGCATTATGGTGGGGCGAAATCTGTGACCACATTTGTATACGATGGGTGACAAATAATGGGCGTTCTTGAGTGACAGTCTGAAAATGACCTCCAAGATAGATTGAAACTTTGTCAGCTTGAGATATCTGGCTAACAATGACATTTCACACTTCATGCACTCAGTTCTAACATGTCTAAGGGGCATAACCCTATGAAAGATGATTACAAGTCCAAGAAAAAAAACTTATAAATCATGAATGAGGGCTGTTTGTATAAAACTGAGCCAAAACAGTGGCCTTCAAACAAAGTTTTACTCAAAGCAAAAAAATATTTGCAAATCCATCTTCATTTCCTCGCCCATTCATCAAAACACAGAATTAACCGTCAACTCGTGTTTATAAAGGCTCGCACAATTAGACTATAATTATTTCCTGAACAAGAGCACAAGAAAACTTCTCCATTTGCTTAGTAATTCCCATAGAAAAGTCGCATAACGTGAGGAAGTGTGCACCTAATTTGGGTGTAATTGATTGTGCATAATTACGTAAGTGCGCCCTCGTTAACATGCAGTTACGTTTGACAAAATTTAGTCACCGCGCATCTGCGAGCACTGGGACCCTTGTAGACTTGTAGGACGAAAAATTTAATAAAATCCATTAAAAAAACATGTGGCAGTGCGAGAGCATGAATACTTGATGAGCTTATTTCGAGCGGGTGATGAGCCGTGAGACATTAAACGCTCATCAGTTTCCACGGCTTCGGGTATCTGCGGAACCGATTCCGGTTTTTCAAGCAAAATGATGAATTACTTCAAATAATGACTCCCGCTTTATATATCAAGGAACGAATCTGAATGGGAGACTCCCACGGGCCACACAAAAGGGCCCAAATAGCAATAAAACAAACGCTGATTGTTTTGTATTGTGAAGCTGCAGTGCTTGTGTACTAAATATACATGTGTGTTTTACATAACGTTTTGTAAGCACACTTACATCATGCCTACATCACAAAGTATTATGTAATACCCCATCTGTAGTCCAACTCCAACATTATGATCATTAAATTCTAAAGATTCTAACGTTTCTACAAATGTCAATGAATATTTCTGAAATGTCTTGGATGAAACCTTGGATACCCTGTTATTTCTATGTTTTTATCACAGTATCAACGGTTTGTATTTTTTTATTTGTCAAAAAAATTTTTCCACTTATTTTCTAAGCTTTTCTGCCTTTCACCCTAAGTTTTCATGCATTTTTATTTTACACCTTTGAATTTTTACTGTCAGGACAGGATACAACAGAAGAGTACAAAAGTTTGGACCACCTCAGTGAAGATGGGAAGGAGTTTAACCCAAATGCTTCCCTACTCCAACCTTAAGTCCATATTCATAATGTGTGTGGATGATGTCACTTCTGGACAACCATACATCTGTACATCCTAAGAATTTATTTATTTCTTTGTTTCATTGGTGCTTTACATCGTAACCCAAGAATATTTCATTTATATGACGGCAGTCAGCATTAGGGTGGGAGCAAACCACACAAAGCTCGGCTGGAAACCCATGACTATCCAAATATTGTTGGCAGACCTTCCCACGTACGCCCAGACAGGAAGCCAACACGGGCTGAATTTCACCTTTAGGATTTAACACAGCTACATGCATGAGTGAGATGTGACCAATAAAACTCAAAGAACCTGGCACAAAGAGTTTTATAACTATTCAAAATTTTAGGTAAAATATGATATAATACTACGTACACGTATTGGTAATCAATTAAAAAACCTTCTCAATTAAGTCTCCGTTCTAACTTATCATTTGGGTGCAGTGATTATATGATAAAGATCATGATGAATTCATTTGAAGTATTAGAACATTAAAGCCCTTATAATCTGTCATCATGGAACATTAGCTAGCATGATAATTTTGTTCCACACACCAGAGTTCAACATGCAGACATATAGAACCAGAAAGTTGTTTAACTTCAACATCGGCTAGTGATATTTCTGGAACTCTGCATACTATACTTTAACAGAGGTGTGTTTAATACAAACTACACTTATAACAGTTGTTATAACAGTTGTTTATAACAGGCCTCAGCAGAGTCAGGCCAGACACTGGTAACTCGAAATTTACCCTTGAAACACTAGATAAACAGTTCCTGCTGTCTGAATTGACTTAACTGACAGTGCTGCAAAAAACCACACTGTGGAGAGTGATAAACTATCTATTCATGTTAAATAGTCGATGTTTTCGGAGTGCAGTGCTACTTCTGTTGGCTAAAGGGAACCACCTTTAGCAATGTCAAAACATTCACGTTTTAATGGACTGTTGGGCTATTGAGTGTGTTGATGCAGGCAATCACTGCAGCTATGGTGACAGGGGCCTCTGGTTGCCCTCACTGGCACAACACTCCAGCCCTTCGCACCCACTGAGAGTCCTCTGTCGATCACCGAGTAGCACTTCAGGTCTGAGGTGTCGAGGGTATTGGGGGTTACATAATGCTCCCTACGTCTGGCAGATAAAAGAGCTGTGCACACAATGTCTCCCACAAGAAGGGTTTTCATGTCTGCTATCAGAAGCAACGATCGCCGACAGAAATTTGTAATCGAGTTGGCAACCAGCAATTCATCATTCAATTTGCGATAATCTGTGGTGTATGTGTGCACAGTGTCACTGGTGTTAATAGAGGCTTCGGCTGCTTTATTGTCACCATGGAGACGATGCAGAACAGAAAGGATGAGATAAAGTCAACAGCCCAACAACAGACTGCAACAGTTTTGTCGGACTCTGACTGACACGATCATTCAACAACTGTATGTTTTAAAAAAATGAGTTGGTTTATTTATCATGTTTATCCACGGGCAAATGGTTTTTCAATGACTTTTTCCTCCCTAACTGATTGATACATTCTTTACAAATTCCACTCTACAATTCTGTTCTTTTCAAAAAGATAATGAGTTTGTCTTTCATTTCAACGGCAACTTCCTAACATTTACATTACAACTTTAAATGTGTATTTCAAATAGACGATGGTTTTGTTTTGAAGCATACTTCTTACTACATGCAAGTGTTTTCTAATTGATTCATTTCTAGTGAATCTACATCTCTGAATTTCAACAGAAGAGTATTATTAGTGGTCCAAGCCTTCCTGGCAGGACACCTCTTGAAATTGTTCGGATTATTATTCCTCATCAGGCCAAAAATTGCATTATCTCCAAAAGCACTACAGATGGAAAAACCAAACTTTGCAGTCTTGATGATGAACATACGATAAAACTTTTGACATTTTGTACTCTTTGGCTAGTCACATGGTTGAGAAGCCATACTGAATTTTGTTGTTAAGCTTAAAAAATCTTCTTTCCCAAAACGGCTGAAGGTATCTAAATGACATGTCACTGCTGTTCTATGGTGGATCATCCTACTGATATTGTAAAAAACTTCGAGGTTGGTATGAAAATTAGGCTATAACTGACTGCTAAAGTTAGGCCAAAGTAAGTCACAGCTATGTCAGCTATAAAAACTGCTTAAAATGATTAACCAAACACACTGCCTGGTGCTCCTTGAGGGCAGGATTACAAATATGCAAGAAATATTGTCGTACAATGTATAAGTTATGACCAAAAAACCATCTGAAATTGTCAAAATCCTCCCATTTGAAAAACACTGGAGCTTCGTGCAAAATGACATGAATCTCTATTTGGGTTAAGTCAGTGGGATATAGAGAAAGTCTTCCCTTGACACTCTGGTATGTTAGCCTGGCGGAAATCCTTTAAAGCTTGAATCACTCGAGCCTCTATCATGAAAGCGCCTCTAAGCCTCAGAACAATGTATTCTTTCGGTCTTTCGCTATGGGCTGTGAGTCATAGATCAAAGGTGCATTTGTGTGTGCTGGTCTAAGGTACTTGAGATTATGTATATGCTACTTTAAGGTTCAAATCCAGTTCATTTATTTTAAATTTTGTCACACTTTTTCTCTACTTTTCGTGCTTTTGTTATTACTCCTACACTTTGGGTATGCAGAGCCTACACGGCCGAATCCCGGATCGCTCTTCGCGACATCTATATTTATTAACACAGGTCGACGTATGAAACCAATCATTGCAGTTTAACTTGGAGACAGGAGTAAACCTTGCAACAATGTAACCCCTCTGTCTTTTGCTATCGGCTGTGAGCAAGAGATCAAAGCTGCCTCGTATGCGGTCTGTAGTACAAGACCCATTGCATACAATACATAGCCGTCTCAGTTTCAAATCCAACCCATTCCTTTTCAATTCTATCACTTTATTTTGTTCATTTTATTGCCATGAAGTTTATATCAGACTACCAGATATTGGTAATTACGTAATAGCGTGGACCCTGGCGATGTTGTTGGATAACAGCTTTTATTAATTGTTTGAAACTTTTTCTTTTTTGACAAGAATTCTTTAATTAAAAAAAAAAATGTTTTCAATGCCTATAATATACTAATTCAATCATTATAATTTATAACCAACAATTACATCACAAAAAGTTCTGAGTGATGTACAATAACCAAAACAATGAATTAATGTTTAAATAATTGGTTTTGAACTGTACTTTTAAAGAAAGTTGTCCACCTGGCTGATTTTTTTGCCACCTGATACAATTTGAAATTAAGAATTCCTGCTTTGGGTTTGAGGTGACTGACTGAATGAAGGTATTTCAAACAACCTGAGGAAGAAAGTGTTTTGAAATTACACAGAAGATTACCTTGTCGATTCAATGGAATCCAATGTTATGAGAAACACAGTTATACCCATGCATGTATAAAAATAGTGTAATTCGATCTTCAAAAGCTAAATGACCTAGAACAGGCATTTTTTTTCTTTGCCTTACACTACTAAATGTTATGGGCGAGCTAAATACACCAATAAAAATGGTGTCATTCAATAACAGCAAAACAACCTATACCATATGTATTTTCTTTCCATTAAACTGCAAATCAATAATAGCAATCAACATTAACATTTCTGAACGTTGTAATGCAACGAATCATATCAATGTGCTGAAATTGTTCACACTGAATATAACTGGCAATAAAGTTCCCCACAGAGACATAGCAAGTACTTGTACTATTAAAAAAAAATCAGGAAAACAGCACGTACTGTTAAAATAAATTAGGAAAGATTGATTCCCTGCCTTCGCAGGACATAAAAAAATCTTAAATGATATGTGCAGGCAAGTGAGAAGCCAGTGAAATTTGTACCGAAAACTCCAGAGCAGAAATTCCCAATCGGTCCTGGTTATAAGGATACTGTAAATATTCAACCTTTTCAATCATTAAAGCCATTTTTAATGACAATGTAAATGAAGCCAAAAAATGATTTATTTTTGTCACCACAAGTATAAGCTTCATAAAACTATGAGAATTATTTCTCTCGACCCTAGAGTTCTCCGAGAAGATACTGAAATACTGCTCTATGCAGTGGTTGAAAAGGTTGAAGAATTAAGGTATATCATGTATGTTACCGATCGATGGACCAATGATACGAGGCGAGTTACAAATAACTGCCTATATGCACGTTCCTTACTAGAGAGTTATTGCGAACTGTCACAAAATTTCCATCTCACCATTTACAAAACTTGTCTCGTAAATGATGTTGTTACAGGTTACAGCGCCCTCTGGCGACATGATTTAAGAGAAAAGTTATGAGAGACTCATACACAAAGCTCTGTGAAAGAGATCCCTTCTTAAATTCTTAACATGTAATGCAAGGATGCCCCTTCTTTGTGAAAACTCCAAAATTTTCCACGCAAATTAATGAAGTCATGCACAAAACTTTGGAAAAGTTTGTATTCCACGCAACATTTCCTATCCTCTTTCCTCAGTATATTTCTTTTCATTAATTCCAAACACGCTGTGAATGACATGTATACATCGTGTTACCTCACCACGGAAAATAATGGCAGCAGATATGTGGATATTTTCACTTGACATTGATGGTATATCCGAGAGCAAATGTTCAGATCAAAGATTCTTTGACGGAAACCACAAATGCTATTACCAATCTATGTCTACCATGTGGCATCTGCTTCTTCAGGTCTTAGCTATCATCAGAAAGTGTAATGGTAGAGCTTGAATCCTTGCCTGTATTAAACCTTTACTTGTATGCACTAGGGGGCCTCTTCGCTGAGACGAAAAAAAAAAAAAATTGGGTGCGGTAAAAAAATCAAAACCAATTATCTAGCATGGATTTTTCTGCCACATGAGGTTTATCATTTTATTGGCCACAGGAAGCAGGAAATGTCAAATAGCACTGATTTCTGAATTTAGCATCAATTTCTTTTACGAAAACAGGATTTGTATTGAGACCCACTTGTCAATAACTGGATAATTGGGTTCTAAGTTTTGGGAGGAAAAGTTTTGAAACTGAAATCGTTAAATGACCACCTTACTGTTATTTGGCAATTGACGAAGTGAAAAAAAGATTTCTTTAGCCTATTATAAAGAAGCAAGTAGAGGATCAATATTTTCGCAGGATTACAAGTATTTTACACCCATATATCCCTTGCACATGTAGTAAAGAATGTATGGTGTTATAGTTCAAAGCATCAAAAACTATCCCAAATGAATTATTAAAAAAAGTTTAAAAAATGCATAAAACAAAAAGCCAGATATACTCAAAAAGTACTGAAAGAGGCATCAATTCTGAAGATATTAAAACTGTTCATGAACTGTTAGAATTAACGCAATCTGCTTCTCAAAAAAAAAACAACAAAAAAACAGCCAGCCAAAAAGTGACAAGAGAAGAAATGTAAATGAGATTTATAACCAAAAAAAAATACAAATTACTTATATGGTTACATGTAGCTCTTACATGCTGCACCTATAGCCAAAATTAAACATTTGATTTTTTCACTCTTTTATCACACCAATTTCAAGTGCCCTAGGAAATTAAGTGATGGAATACGTGAAATAATTGTAATATTAAATGTATCTATGTGTCTCACAAGAGCTGCATGTCGCCAAAGTATGAAGAAGGGAATGTAACATGACTTACCTGGCAGAAGACACTTAACTGGCAGAAGACACGCCTGGCAGAAGACACTTACCTGGCAGAAGACACGCCTGGCAGAAGACACTTACCTGGCAGAAGACACTTACCTGGCAGAAGACACGCCTGGCCATGTCCTCATAAAACACACCCACAATGATTCGAGCATCCTGTCTCTGTCAAAACGACAACAACAACTCAAATATTTTCACAAAAAAAGGCTAAAATGGTTGATTTTACGCACTGAACTGACATCCTTAACTGTTAAACCAACTTGTTTGGTCTTCCAATATTTCCAACATTACTTCGGTGATATAGCCCCCTGTAGTAAGGTTGTAGTTAGGACGCTGTCGTTTCCCTACCTTTCGCTAGATTGGTGTGTTACGTTTCACAACTTTAAGGACAAAATTCATAACTAGTTTATAATATTAGGTAGGGATGTTGCATGTGAGTGTGTTTCTACTATCATGTACTTTAATACGGTCATTGTTATATTATAGCTTTGTATATAGCCTGGAAGTTATGACAGATTTAAAATAGAATTAAACATGACTGAGTTGTTTCTTAGGGATTAAATGGTGTGTAGTAAGAAAAGTAGATATAGTAGATTTTTTCATATTTAACATGCTTGTAGAGTATACCTGGACGATTTAGTAGCGGTAAAAAGTTGCTAGATGTATGTATTATAGTCTCTGTAAATGCAGTGTTTTTGACGCTATAAAAACACAAATCCTACCTATCCTTGTTGCTGATTGGAACACTCACAGCTGGGCAAATAATTGTTTTCTGTGAGGTCCTTGCTGGGGCTATAAAAGTCCTGCCCTAATGTTGCTGGTGGTCAGTTTTGCGGTCAGTCTTGTAGTTAGAGTCTTGAAGGCAGAGTCATCAGGAGTTACAGTTACAGAGTTATGGTATTCTGTCTCCAGCCAGTACTGGATGCCAAGAATACAAAAAGATGTCTCCACTTCTGTGCTGTGTTCCTGTTCTGTCGGTCCTACCAAGCTAGCCTCCCCAAAACTTAGATAATTGGTGGTCAACAAACACCAACAACCAGCTCGGTTACAGTTTACTTCGCGAAATACTGTAAATGAACTAAAATTCGCCCGGAAAAAAGAGCATTTTTGAAGGGAAATAATTGAAACATAACTTTTCGTGCTTAAACTTATATTTTCCCAGAAGGATAGCATTATATCTCCATGCAGCGACAACTGCCAGTATTATGGGTGGAGGAAAACAGCTCTAGAACCTGGTGCCTCTGACCATGCAGTTTTACTTACTGATGTAACATACAGATATGCATATGCACGCCATACTGGCAAAAGACAAATGGTCTACAACAAGTACGCCAGGCTTGTCTACACCACTTGCTGTCACCTGAATGCCCTACAAGCAGCGGGAGGGCAAATTGTAATCCATACCTTGAATGTCCTAGAGACAGAAATCTATGCTTTGATGTTGAACATATACATCTGTGTTAATATGGAAATGTACATTCTCGTCAATAAACGTTACAAATGCCTGGATGGCGATGGGGAAGATCAATATTACATGTGCACACCTGGTGTACAATGACTAAATTCCATGACCCTTATTATAAAAAAAACTAATATCACACCCTGACCTTCCCTCTGACAGTTAGTGGGACCTTTCTGACAACTGGCAATCATCAACGCTCAATATGGTGTTTATATTTGCACACTGCACGTAGGAAAGCTTGTTAGGAACTTGCCAAAAGACAATGGTTTACCCCAGGCCCTTCAGTTTCCTCCATCCATAAAACTGAACACCATCGTATTTTTAGTTAAAAGATTCTTGTGTGGGGTTTTGAATTCCGATCAAAAGAAGTAAAGAAAGAAAGGGTAATTAGGTTAGGTTATTATTATTATTGGTACTGTACCTTAAGGTTTTTCACGGCGTTGGTGGGGTCAGTAAGAAAGCTCTGGCGTACCACGATGTCTATCCCAGCATCCTTCACTCGCTCCTCTAGGTCCTCCACAGTCTGAGGGAACAAGTAAACAAGAATCGTTTGTTGAATCACATGTGCCTTATTTTTTACCAGCCTTTATTTTCATCACTGTATTCTGACCCATAAATTTACTTTACTTTAATCTACCACAAACTAGTCCATATCCAGTACCACAAAGAAGCTGTATCGCCAGTGATGATTTTAATGTGTAACATATTGCAGAAGTAAACAGAACAGGAGATTCCATATTCACAACTTGTGATGATGTGGAAATCTCACATCTCACATCCACTTATCCAAAGGAAGTAGTTATGTATGATTCTGAAATCTGAAAACATTTGGTCATTTACGAAATTACTTTTGTAACTATTTTGAGCAGTGACGGATGGTTTACACAAGATGATTAGAATCCTATGAAGCCTTTTTCATGAAGTACTACGCATATGCAAAAAGTAAGGCTTTAAACAAAATGCGGGCAAATTGTATAGCTTCATTTCAATGGTGAGACAGAGTCAATGCAAAACAAGAGGCAATGTTGCAAATGTGCTTTTCTTATTTTACACCATAATCTGGTGAAACAAAGTTGCAAATGTACACTTCTTATTTAAATCTCATTTTCTGGGGAAAATGTTGCATACTAACTAGTCTTATTTTATCTGGCATTCTGTGGAGACAATGTTACAAATGTATAATTCTTATTTTAAATCTCATTATCTGGGAGAAATGTTGCATACTAACTATCTTATTTTATCTGGTAATCTGAGGAAACAATGTTGCAAATGTATAATTCTTAATTCAAACCACCCTGGAACTCAAACTGAGGTTATAATACAAATCTGACAACATTTGTCGAACAAATAATGCGCAAATACCAAAGTGTAACAAACAAATGCTGGACCGGATCAACTGTTCCAAACAAATGCTCCTTAGCTTTCACCCGAAGCACTGGATTGTTTCCAGTACCTTCAAATGTGAAAAATCAAACATAACCAGGGTTCCTACTTTTGAAAGAAAATGATGTTCAATGGCCTATTAAGTAAATATCCTTTGATTTCCAGTACTTTCAGGTCAGACCATTCAGTCTAAGTGCAAACCTTCATCTGGAGATCAGTCCAAGCTATTTTGGGCACATTATTTTATTCCTGTCCATTTCAAACCTACTATGGAGACTGATATATATATATGAAAATGCATGCTTGGGTTTTACATCATATGTATATATAGTGTGTTTTCTTGTGGCAGGGCGAGTCCATGCTCTCAAAGTGCTGTCCCCACTGGAACATCATGCCGAAGACACCAGCATGACGCCCCACCCAGTTACTGGAACATCTTGCCGAAGACACCAGACATGACACCCCAGCCACTAACTGGAACATCATGCCTAAGACACCAGCATGACACCCCAGCCACTAACTGGAACATCATGCCGAAGACACCAGACATGACACCCCAGCCACTAACTGGAACATCATGCCGAAGACACCAGACATGACACCCCACATACTAACTGGAACATCATGCCGAAGACACCAGACACCCCACCCAGTCACATTCTACTGTAACCGGGCTGACCAGTCGTGTTTCCTGCTCTAACCATGATATATATATATATATATATATAACTAAGAAAAATCAATTACTTTCAAGGGACTTAACCAAAATAAATTAATCCTTTTCATAAACTTCAAAAGCCTTGAAGACCTTACAACAAATTCAAGGAATCAAGGATCCCTGGGAACCATGTGTTAAACGTATTTCTCAAAGTGCATATATATGTCTACGCATAATGTGGCAAGGCTGCAGAGTCTGGAGGTATCTCTCTCACAAGGCTGCAGAGTCTGGAGGTATCTCTCTCACAAGGATGTATATGTCTAATTTAAACTGTGGCAATTGTAGTTTGCTTTTATCTGAGTGATCGAACCTCTGTATGAATGGGGGTTGAATTAAAAGGAGGCCAGGTTTGCTACCTCCTTTAGCACAAGATGGTTTATACTGGAGTTAATCAGAGATCGGCCCTCACCATGCACAATTTGAATAGCTCACCATAATTTAACAAATTTCTCCTGTCATTTGTGAAATGGCTCTTTTTTTTTTTTGGTGCAGCATTGTCCAGACAGTTGCCATGGCAACCCCATATTAATCAGTTCATTAACATTGGCCGATGCATACTTTACGATAGTACGAATTATACTAACCATATCCAAAGACGCACAAGCAAGGGTTAATTCCACCTCTAACGAAAATGGTATATTTTGTAAGAATTTCACTCCACATATGACTGTGTATTTCTATTGTAACATTTCCAAGGACCATTTCATGCAGTTTTTAATGAAAAATGTAGTCTATAGATTTTTACAATTCCTAGTTATTACAGAACTAATACAATATAAAGACATCCAAGAAAACATTCTTCACAGACAATTCGTATCTGTGCTATGCTAATAGGATGAACAGAATAAAGTCTTTACTCCCCTGCCCTCAGAAAGAAAAAAAATTGGCATTACAAAACACATACCTGTACCATACTAATTTAATACAGAACACAGTCTCTACCTAGAACTGGAATTCGAAAGAGCTGATATGTGACACTGTTCTTGGCAATTCCACAAAAAGTTCTCCGTTTCCATGGCAACCTGATGAGTACATTTCGCGTATCCAATGGTTCAGTCATTGTCAGGCAGGAGATAAATACCTATAATGTGGTAACGGGGATCCTTAATGGGTCCACCATCCTGTACTTGTCTACATCTCATAGGTATCAAGCCAGACTGGTTCCGTACAAACCATAATAATCTGCCCGTTCACCAAAAAGATATTTTAACGACGCTCACAGTTCACGGCACAGTACAATGACCCTAGAGCCTCTCACCAAGGCAGATGCTAGAAGGTCAAATCTGGGAAGGTGTGCCAGCAACCTGCAGATGGTCGTGGGTTCCCCCCCCCCTCCAGGGCTCTGCCTGGTTTCCTCACATGATAATGCTGGATGTCATTGTAGACGTAAAATGTTCTTTAGCGTGGCGTCAGACAGCAACAAAACACACAAATAAATCAGAATCATATACACCACATACTCATAACCTTAACGCGAGAAAAGTACCGGGGACTGATCCTCATCTATACTTATTCATTGTATCGGTTTTTATTTGTCCTGAAAAGCTGTACTTCAAGTGGGGCCTGTAAAAGTGCACTTTCAGAAGTACAGATCACAGTTTTTAAACTGGCTTAACAACTGTGCTGCAAGTGAGCTAGTGGCAAATGGGTATACACTCTTCAATATGGCTTGTGAACATTTGGTGCCTTGTAGAGGAATCACAGATTTACCTGTAGCTTAATTGCCACGAGTGTGCAGGTAGTGAGCTACACTGAGTGGCAACAATCATACAACACTTGGAGACTATATTTGTAATTGCCTTGTAAAGAAGTCACAGATTTAGCCAGCTCCAATTAAGTGTGCAGGTGGTGATCTAAAATTTACCTCTATATTTCGGTCGTATTACAAAGGTGTTGCCAGGCTCCCTGCCATCATAACAGACAGCCTAAATGGAACACCATTTAAAATCACCAGACATGACACCCTGGTCATTCACAATAAAGCCAAAAAAAACAGCCATGTGTATGTGCATGGGTGAATTCCTTACGTTTTTAGTGCCACGCATTCAAGCTGCACCAAGGTTACCGATAATAAGTACACAAATTATACGACTTGACTTTGGTTGAACCTGATGTAACATGATAGAAAAGAGCCAATAAAATCTTTTCTTAACATGCATGGTGCTGTCACTTGAGCGTATTTTACTCTGGTTTCATACAGCACATGTAGGAAAAGAATGAATAAAACATCTTCTTACAATGTTCGGCGCTCCGTATTTCTTCAGCAATCGATCTTACCGCTTCACGCCCCAGCCTCAGGCACATTTAAATGAAGTGTTACTTGCTTTGTCCACGCAGTAAAAGATCCTTCTGAAGCTAGAATGGACACAGTATGCTTGTAACAATGCTACCTGTCACAAACATGCACCCCTTGGGGCGACTGGGTGAGATCGCCCCCTAAAAACCCTGCCATGGTGAACTCCTCGCTTTATATAGAAATCCTCCAACACATCATGCAGCATGTCTAAGTCAAAGAGAAGGAAAAAATTAAATACAGCCATCATCAGTTTCATCCTTTTCTCGATTATTTCCACAACATGATATTTTTTCCCACATTTATTCATTCTCCACTGATAAATCTGCGTCACGACTTTGGCAGAGTGACCTAGATTTAACGCAGAGCGAGCTTTTCTCAAACAATTATTTCCAAGACTCCTCTCCTTCGTGATGTTAAATTCCATCACACCAACGTCTTTTCACAAAGACTTAATCATAATCCCCACGTAATTTCCATACATATGAAGTAATTCAAAGACAGGCAAACTATTTCCATGAGTTTGTCTGGTTTTGTAGATAAACTTATGGATTCATATATACATATAGCTTTATACTGAAGCTCAAAAACTTTTGTCTGATAATACCACATGACTCCGAGCATACAGGTTTAATTCCTGCGATATAAATTTATGTATTTTTTCATCTGTCAGATGTTTATCTCGAGAATTTTGCAATTTCATGATGGCTATCAGGTTTGTAGTACATGTGAAAACTGGAGTTTTCAAATATTAATTAAACCACACCATTTCCCAGGTACACATACATACACCTGATAATTATACCTGTAGTCAAATCAGCTTATTGAGCTCTGAGTTGAGCCTGTACGGCCGATGGTCAGGGGTGGACAAAATACGGCAGGAAGAACACACTTTTATGGTACAGAGCCTGCAGTGTTGGAGCCATCTCAAACAAATAAATTAACAAACGGACAAATAAATAAATACATAAATAAACAAGCAAGCTCAAATTCACCACAGCTGTAACCTCTCACAAGAAGCCTGTGTTGTATTGCACTGAGAACAGCCCAGGTTAATAGGCCTGGATTACAGCATGTCAAAATTGTCACTGACTGACCCGCCCAGGGACAGACAGACTGATCGACTGACTGATATATATATATATATATATATATATATAGAGAGAGAGAGAGAGAGAGAGAGAGAGAGCTGCTTACATGAATGTCGACCTACAAAATAAACAAATTATTCATGTGACTGTCAGAAAATAAACACAACTGTAAAGCAGGGAAATGCTGTCAAAGCTTTAACCCTAACATATATATATGTACATCTTGATAACACATCCTGGCAGAATCCGGCTGTTCAGCAATATAGCTGTACAGTTTATTTAAGGACCAGGCCTGGCAACAGTTGGCATTAAGTGTGTGCCCAGGTTTGAAAAGGATCGTCAATCTTGTGGTACATCGACAGTTAGAGGCCATCTTGTGGCCAACTGAAGAGACACCCCACAAGTGATCCATCTCCGTTGCGAGATCACTTCACGGGGGTCCAAGTGGGGGGCTGCTGTTTGCCAGCAGTCCGCTGCGCAAATTCCGTGCCGCCTATTAACAGACGCTGCTAACGGCCGCTGACAATAACCCAGCTTGTTTCTATTGCTTCCATATTGAGTTAAAACAGATACGCTGAGGACAAACTGGGAAGACCACTGGCGTGGAGCTATAGATACAGCAGGAGCCGTACGTGTAGTGTAGCTCTGGCCTGAGGCAGCATCGGATTGGAGAGCCGTCAACTTGGATTTGGATTAAATCTAAGCATCAAAGTGTCAAACACGAAAAAAGCCTATAGCACAGAAGACAATGACACATAAAATATGTTATACTTGAGTACAAGGACACTCACAGATCTATGGAACAGAGAACCTCGTTCAAGCTTACTAAGTCCTTGAGGTCAATCAGAACGATACATGTATGTTGATTTAATACCTGTTTTGTTGATATCGTTCCTTTTAGCAACACACCATACCCAAATAGCAATACTGATCATTATCTAAACTTTGAGTTTACTATGCATAAAGACCGGGACAAATGCTTGTGTTAAATGGCGAGAACTAGATTTTCCTTGAAATAAATGCATGGACATTACATCTGCAATATGACGCGTCCGACTGGTCTGCTGTAACTCTTCAACCTTTCCGCATGTTTGCAAGGTGTTTATTCAAGCACATTCTGAAGGCATTATTCTGTGTTGACTGATAAAATTATACTTTTTGCGAAACTGAAACTGGCCAATCCAACCTACGTAGTTTTGCCTCCAAAATCAAATCAAGAGTGTGCATAAACTGCACTGAAAGTTGCTCTTTCATATGCAAAAAGGTTGAGGAATTAGGGCACATGCAGTTGTGATGTGGTGAGTTGTATATACAGTATGAATAAATGTATCCATTTAATTGTTTCAAACCGCCAATATAATTACACAAACATCTGAAGTTTATAATCATGCAAATTGTGGAAGTTTTGCAAATCTGTTCACGCATTATCATTTGTCTGTTTTAGCTGGTCTGGGAAATTCCGCCATTGAATGTCAACTGCCCATTCGCCAGATCGCAAACATCTAGTCATAGAAACATAGTGCCATGTCAAGGTTAATGTTTATGAGCAAACCATTAATGAAGAAGACAAAGGCCTCTGTGGCCTAATGGTCAACATTCTAGTAAAGTCAGTGTGAATTCAAGTCCAACTCTGTCTCAGGCTTCCTCTCCAGTCCTAGACAGGATGGTCTGCCAGCTACATGTACCTGCAGATGGTTGGCTGGCCCTATCCCCATGCTCTGGACAAAGTTGGCCATCATTGTGCAAGTGAAATATTTTTGGCTATGGCATAAAGCACCAATGAAATAAATACACAAATCACTGAAGAAGCAAAGGCATTTTTTTTCTAAAAAAAAACAAAAAACAAACATACACGCACTGTGACAAAAACACCAAAACACTAAATTCTACATATATTAACATTTCCTAGCTTCACATGTACCACCTTAGCAAAGGAAACTGGGAACAACATTAAAACCCTGGATGGATCAATAAATCAGCTTTATTATGTATTGCATAATACTATTTATGTTTCATTTGTTCATTTATTTACTTGGTTCCTTCATTGTTTCTTCATGCCACACTCAGAGGTTTAGACTTATATAATGATGGTCACCTTTAAAGAGTTACTCTTGTCTGAAAACACCTTTGTCTCCACAGCAAGGTGAAATGGTAAAGATTGAGACGGTCTGAAAGCTTTACTAAATTGTCAAAACATCGTTATGTATTAAAACAGATATTGTACGTTTCACCAGAGAATATGGCAACAAAATTTTCCTGTCCTATTCACTTTGCTTGGTGTTACGTGACGTACGAACACATGAAGTCTCTAATGACTGACTTGTATCCACAAATAATGCTGTTCTTTCAAATGCTCTTGGCATCATCCCTGCAGATTTGTCTCACTTGATGTCAAATTTGCCTGATTCGACTTCACGAAGAGAATATTACCGCGTCACATCAGGAAAATTTTACACACACACCTGAAGATTTTGTTTTCTAAGGAATGTTGAGTTATATGAGTTATATAGTGTCATTCATCGAAAATCCTTTTGCACCATGGCGTTAAGTTTGTTCCGTAGGATTTCTTTGATGTAACTTTAATATATTTACGTATTTTACATTCTGACCAGAGAGGCACTTTAAGGAAGCCAGAGTGCCCAGCATAAAACAATGACCTGTGGCCAGTTAATTAAGGTATGCTGATTTCAAGACAATGTACCTGTATTTTGAAAATTGAAGGTCATTTCACAGCTTTCATTCTCCAAAAAAAAGACTACATGGCTTGTCTCATTGCCAGAGAAATATCATGTGTATCACGTGCAATTTCAATGCTTCATTTCAATGGAGGAAAATTAACTCGCCAACAGCAAAATTAATGAACAGTAGCAGAAAAAAGGTCTCAAATTCCTGAACTGTTAAAAAAAACTCTTTTCACATTTTTAAAACATACTAAATTGAGCCTGTCAATTAGCAGAACTGTTTTTTTTTTTCATTTTTAATTCAAATCCATGACAGTTTTAGTCTTGATCCAACAACCCTTCTGTTAAAATCTCTGAAAAGTGCTGCTAGTATTAAAGACAGAAATAAACCGAGTAGCAGAACAGGCCACAGTTATACATGCCGGTACAACATATAGCAGCCAATGACAGGAATAGGGCAAAAAAAAAAAAAACAAACAAAAAAAAAGAACAAAAAATCAAACAAGAATATGAGGTTTCCAGATCAGAAAGTCACAGTATATGGTTGTCTAGGCCACAATGGAAGGACCTGAGCTCATCTAGGCTGTTATCTGGGTTAATCCATCCCGGCCACAAATGTCAGATCAGAGAAAAACAGATGCTATAGCTACGATCGGCAGTCACTGATACCCACTGCACTGATCCAAATACACTGCATCATAGGCCTTAATTACAAAAACAAGGCTATCCAGTTCAAGCTGTAAGGTCATTCAGGTGAAATGAGAAAGATGCTATGAGTTATAGGGTGTGGAAAGTCCATTTATTCCAGGGAAAATACTGGATTCCTACAAAATGCAATTTTATTCAGTTATATGTTTTAAGTGACGTGTGATTGTAGAACACTGTACACATACAAGTATTCCATAATTTTGTGAAATTAGGAATCTGCATGATCTATCAAACGACAAATTAACAATTAAGGGCCCCCTGAAGTGAAGTTCTACAATTCTGACCTTTTAAACAACCGGGGAAATAACAAGCCTTCTGGAAAGCCACAAATGCCACATGGAAGGCCATGGTTACACACACTGCCACATACACCTGCAAGTGGTACACTTGTCATTGATAGGACCTCTGCTCAGTGTCATTCAGAAATGTAGTCACACAGAATCTCTGGCTGTAATTCAGGCTCTGTCACCTGAAGCCCTAATACAAGTACGTGTAGTTCTAGCCACAGTTGATAACTCCCACCTATGAAGTCGCAGGTTCAAAACCAATTCTTGTATGTTCGGCCGCAGCTTTATATGTCAGAATGTTGGGTCTGGAACCTGATGATTTCTGTTTTATGGAATGGTATTGCCAGCTACATTGGTTTTAATCTGCCTATCAACTAGGCGCTGGTTTCATGAAGATTACATAAATTTCACTGCCCATAGCAAGTGCATTTTCTATCTCTACAACACACATTCTCAGGGAAGTTTAGAGTTTACTGATAATTTCGCTTCATGAAACCCAGTCTTGACTGCTGTCATTCAAGCAAAACCTTCGAAATATCATACATGGCATTAACCATAACAAATCAAATAACTTTAAATATGATATGTTTGAGTTTTTAATCCCATCTTAGCCCTAAACCTGTTCCCAAACAGCATTCAAAGTTATATTTTCCTGGTTGACCTATGTTGAGAATTTAGCGTAATCAAGTGTGATGTCCCTAATCCAAGACTCGCTGTGTTTAATGGCTACAGCCTTACGTCAGGAAGTTTAATTATCAGGTGCCTGACAATTCGGACAAATGGTTCACTCCAGGGTGTGTCCCAATCGTCGACCTAACCACGACTGGTGCCAGATTCACGGTGTCCGGAGGACGCAGGGTGACATGTCAATGTTCCCAGGGCCCTTTTTACCAAGAGGGTGTAATGTTACATCAAACATAACCACCATGAGGACATATCTGTACAGTTTCTGCCACCATAACAGTTAAAACTAATGTTTGACATAACTTACACCCTCTTTGTAAAGCAGGCACCTGAAATCCCGCCAAGTCGCATGAGTTCAGACGCTGCAATATGCATCACCAACTCCAGCGAGGTGACATTCAGTCATGGCAGCAACACCACTGGTCTCCTTCGGAGGCCAAAATATGGAAAGACACATCAGTGGCCACTACATGTACTTCCTTCATTGGGGAGAGAATGGGATGCATCCATGGAGTCTCTGGATTCCTCTGTCAGTAAAATTACACACTGCCTTTGAATAGGCAGAAAAAACAAACAACAACAATAAATTAAATAACACAATTATTGAAGAGTACAGCTTTATAACACCACACAAATAAATAAATAATTTAACCTCTCAACTCCTCATGACACCACTATCTGTCTACATGTACTTATTTCTGAGCTGAGGGTATACACATGAACTTCTCCAATTAATTGTCCCATCTACAGCTTCATACCTGAACAGAAATGACAGAAGTGTCCGGGTGTTTTTACAGGTAATTATGTTCGCTGGCTAAATCATACGACTTTGGAATTAATTCTATATTAATTGGCCAGCTTGACGACCTCCACAAGGGCTTGGCAAACCTGTGGGATACTTGTAATGGTGGATAAGCAGAGTCTAGACCATACAAGTTTATAAATAAGGCTGCTTTAAGCCCCTGACCAATTAGGATGCGTCTGCAGCAAATCCAACAGTTAGACTCGCTTAGTCTACTGTGGCCAACAGTCAGTTATTTATATCCATTTATTTGTCTGATTATTGATTTACATTCTTTTCAGCTTTGTTCACAAGTTTGATATTATATGGGCAACATAATGCAAAGTTAAATGTTGAAACAGAAATGAAGAATACTCTAAAATAATCATAAAACATTTTAGTTCATACAAAAAATTTATTTGATTTATCTGATCGGTGTTTTACGCCGTACTCAAGGATATTTCACTTAAAGGACGGCGGCCTGCGTTATGGTGGGAGGAAACCGGGCAGAGCTCAGGGGACACCCACGACCATCCGCAAGTTCGTGGCAGACCTCCCCATGTACATATACATGAAAAGAACACATTCTGAACGAGAAGGGTGAATCAAAACAGCATCGTCCTATCACTGAAAACTGATACCTTTTTCTCTCTCAAATGTACGTCATCAGATTTAATGATTATTTGTACATATTTCTCACATGTTACTCTGAAAAGTGATGGTTTAAAGTGATTTTTGCCTGTGTATTACAATCTGTATATCAAAGCAATTTGCACTTTAACAGTCTCAACATGTATTAATTTGATCAGTGTTCAACACTGTCTCATCAAAAATATTTCACTGATGATCGACGATCAATGCGTGCAGTTTTAATACGTTTAACCGTGGAGGATAACATTATATCATCACCATGTCATGAAACTTTAGACAGTACACATTCATGTACAGCTGTGTCCAACAATTACCTGGTGACAACTTGGAGGGCACAATCGTGACTGATAATCACACTGAACCATGAAACATGTCATAATGAAGAACAGGTGCATGTATAAATCTGACCAGAAGCAGGCAATAGCTTGCCCAGATATGATGGCATTCAAGACCCTGTACAAAGGGACACCAGTACCTTCAATGACCTCAACAAATCTGAAGCAATTCGAATGGTTTTGGAGACTTTCAAGAATGCGATCGGGGTACATATATGTAAGTATGAGCACATAACCAATTCAGATCCATCACATACAAGATCATCTTAGGGCACATGCACTATAAGGCACCATCAGGGAAGTACTGTGTATAGTAGGGAACTGGCCCCAGGCCCAGATTGAACAGCCTTCGTATGTGGGCCATAACACAGTTAGCCAGAACACACAGCATTAACGGGAATCCACAGATTGGGTAATTATACCATAGAGAGGGCTTGAACCAATCCTGGCACCAAGCCTGTGGACTCCACGGGAAAACTCTCTGGGCAAACCCTTTGATGTATCAGGTACATGTGTACACAGGCCTGTGTAGCTTAAATGTATATGTACAGTCCTGAGTCCTGATTTTTCAAACCAAACGGCCATGGCGACATATCTCTACAGAGTGTGTCGTTATGGCAATTGCGTTTGACGTAACTTAAATCCTGTTCGTGAAACAGGTGAAAACATACTGTATAGGCACGTACAAGGGTTTTATAGCACCCCTGAATCACAATGCTTTTCAAGCACTTTTTTCAAAGACATTGTCTAAATGCTTTAAATTTAAAGAGTTAAAAGACCATAGGGTAATGTAATGGAACCCACATTTCGGAACTTTAATTTGCCCTAAACTAAAAATCATCAATACCTTTCCTTGTTTTTAATAATGAACCAATGCCAATCATCAGACCTACGGCTTCCCAAGTCGACTATATAAGAAAATCTCGTGTACAAATGACGATACCCAGGTACATCGGATCTACCTCTACCTTAATAGGACTTCTGGATGACCACCCCACTGGCTAATGGCTTGGGCCCCAATCATGCTAATCAGAGCTGGCCCAGTAAGAACTATAGTAATCTAGTTAGTGAGCTAGCACACAGGAACGACGTGACCCCACAAAATGGTGATTAGGTCAGTTAAACATATATATGTACAGCCCATGTACTAACTGTGAAAGCTGACATTACAAAGCTGACTGCAGCAGCATGTAACACCGGAACCATGAAACACCTCATATTATTTTGGTGAGTATATACACACTACTCAAAGTTGCGAAAGGACTGATTCAGAAACTGGCCAACTTTGGTCTGACATCAACAACTGTTGATTTCCAGAAACAGAACTTAACTATTCAGCTAAAGTATTTAAGTTCCGTGTTGCACTCAGCCCTAAAATGCGCACTTTGTCAGCTCTATCCCTTTGCTGTCTGGCCCACAATGCTCATTAATCATGTGAACAGATATGTAAGCTGTGGACATCCCCACCTGTCCTCATTTTTATGTGCACATGTACTGTAATAGCTCGGGTCTCTGATTTAACTCAATTTAAATTAAACAAACTAAGAAATTTATTTGAAAGGTAGGATGATATCCTACTGGGAAAATGTACAGTGGCAGCAAAAATGAAAAAAAAAAGGGAAATATTTAATGCATTTATACTCATAGACAGATTTACTGTGTACTCTCTCCCAAGTTTCATTGAAGAAAATCCATATGTATAGCCCACTACATAATATGGCCTGTATGCATATCACATGCTGATGCCAATCTTACACGAAGGACTGATTTCACAGATCACTGATGGAACTTGTGCTTTTATCGGCTGAGAATAGCTTCTTCATCCGTGTTGCCCTTTCGCTGATTAGTGACTGGACAGTTATTTACCGTGAATACAAGCACCCCCCCCCTTTTCGCCCTACTCCCAACCATATTGCCACAGCTTCTGAGTGTCGACTGCTTCCCCCATTACTTCTAAAGACCACTGACTGTCGGCATTAATCAAGGAAACTTAATTTGGAGTTCATGGACGCACTGCTAACTGTGTTGTCCTCCATTATCACAGCGACCTGGGCCTTGTGTAGTAGCGGCATGACCTTTGTGTTCATGTTCAAATGTAGAAGTACAGCTAGAAGCTGTGTCAGACCGCTTTATAATGACTTCCTTGCATCCAGGTATATGGATGGTTTAAAAGTCCGAGAAGCATAAATTGCATGTGAAGAACTTAAACATTAAATCTGAGGCGTTTTTAATTTTTGATATCTTTTTCACTCAAGTGAATATGTCATGTGTGCAGTGTATATAAAAGAGAAAATTTGAATCCCCTTTTCACCATTGTAAGATCAACAGAACTCTCTGACTTGGGGAAAATGTACTGTAACTTAATCTCAGGTGAAATTTTAGTTCCTATTAATACTGCATGTAGAGATGTGTGAGAAAACATCTTGTTGAAAATTCTGGGGGGACACACCTGTGGTCATGCTGTAATGAAGTGTTATAACGAGGGAGAGGTTCAATCATAATCACAAAAATCAACAGGTATCTGTTCATTATAATGACTTGTTGTTCACCTCAAACTTCATCCGCTGTACCAACATGCTGTACACGTAAGCTTCATGTTGAAGAGCAAAGTAGTACAGTGCATACGAACATGTATCTTGCAAAAGTGCAGCGCCAACCAGATACATATACATAGATACATGCAGCTCAGGGCAAACGATTCTGTACCACAGACTGGAAGCGATTCCGTATATAAAAAGAAGAAATTTATCAATAAATTAAATTCATGTCTTCCGTACCAATGTCAAAACATTGCCAAAAGGAATTTTGAAAATATTTAATAAGTTACCCAACACTGAGAGCCATACCTGGATCTCATAGCAAACAAACCATGGCGAAGGATGAAACACACATCCATGTATGTGGCAAGATGTAACTTAAACAAGTCTGTACTTCTGTAACAATACCAGTGCTTGTTTGCTTTCATTATGTAAAATTTCAACTGTGGCAATACTGCTCATATTTCCTCATTCTGAGGGTTCACTTGATTTCTGAAAGGTGTTTTGATGTTTTGTGTTGGAAGGTACAAGTCAGGTGATATCCTAATGAAAAAATACGTTTCAGGGGGTAACATTAGTATTTCATGGCATTTACTTGCATCTTAAAGTGTGCACCTGGGACAAAATTTTAGGTCATTTGAAGTTATCCAATAACTGATGCCATTTGTCCATTTGCATTATTACACGAAGGGGCAACTTGCTGGAATATTTTGTGTGCAATTTTGTAATGTTCAGGTAATTATATATATATATAAACCTTGAAATTTGGCAAACTGAGGCACATGAATCAATCACTGTGTATCATACTATAGGTCACATCTTCTAAATCAAATAAAGTTGCATGTGAAGAGAGATGCAAGAATGGCTTTCAAACATCGTTCGTTTTTATAACAGACACACACAGTGGAAGAACTTTACACATGCAGGCTACATGAACAGATCTAACTATCAAGGGGGCAATTCATTATAAAAAAAAAATACAAAACACTTATCAATAAATTTGTAATAAATTTCTCGGCCAAAAATTATTATACCCAAAGGAATTCTGAAAGTTCAAGAAAGTATTTACTCAAGTCCCCTCAACTGCTCAGAGCCCAGTGTGCATTCACTGACAATCTGACAAAAACAAGACATACCCTACATGTGCAACATACAGTCCTCAGCGGTTGAACGTCTTGCATTGTAAGATGTGTGCAACGGGCCAAAGACAAACGCATGTAAGTACATGTGTGTACATGTGTGTACATTGCATATACACTGCACTAATCTGCCAGCCCAATACACATTTCACCAACCTATTTATGGTTTAATTATTTATACATAAGTGAAACCCCAGGAATTTCTTCACTGCTAAACGGGATATTTCACTGCTGTGAAATCAGACTACATGGAAATATTAACCATACAACTTGATCTTCATATCTCATGAGTTAATATGACCATTCCACCTCTTACTTGAATAATATTTATGGTACTCCAACCTTCACTGAGCAATATCCTATATTTAACAGATTATATGGCCATTAACTATGTGTATGAGCTTATTTTCAATGGGTCACAGAAACTTTGCAACATTGTTTGCAATAATATATCAATATATCTTGGAGGCACGGGGTCATGTTGTTGTTCCGTTGGTAATTTTTTGACTGTTCTAGTACCAGTCCCTCCACAATACTGTGATGCAGTCTGTGATTTTGCAAGACTAATCCATCCTGTACACTTCTAAGTGATATACATTATACTCACAGATTGGAAAACTTCTAGTGTCTCCTGGATGGTTGCGATCTGGGACCAGTTGAACTTCTTGAAGAGTCTGACCCTGGTGGGGTTGTGGATCGTCGCCGAGGGGTGGGTGCGGAAAAACGTCGGGAAACGGTCCCGGTTTGACAGAGCGGGAGAGCTTGACCCATACCCCAGCTGAAACAACAAGTAACACATCACGTTGAGCTTTCAATCTTTATTTGTTTGCTTGATAATTGTTTAATGCCATAAACTAGAACTGTCACATAATGATGGTCAGGTTTAAATGGGTGGAGGAAACAGGAATGCCTAGAGTAAACCACTGTCCTTTGGTACATAACTGACAAGCTTTCCCACATGTGATGCACTCAAGCAGCTGCAGGCAACACTGCATGGCAGCAAACAAGTGGTCCTCAACGAACAAAAGGCAAAACGGCTTCTGCAGATGTCCCAATTCAGCAATAAGTAGCAACGATCAGCTATGATTGTGTACTTTTTGTCACAAATTATTGCCACATGATCAGTGAGATGGGGGCGTAGTTTATGTTTTTCTGATTCTGAGAGTTCTGTTTTGTTTACAAGGTGTTTTGAGGTTCGTTTGGAAGGTTGGGCAATACCCTACAGAAAAAATGAAAGTTCCAGCACCAAAAATAATGTTATGTGGCATTTATTTGTCCCTGAAAATATATATTTTTGGACAAACTTTTATGATTCTTACAGTGCATCTACCACTGTCTACATAAATTTTGTCAGTCTGGCCCTGACTATGTAGTAACCTAACTCATAACCTTTTGTATATAAGTAGTTGAAAAATCAAGAATTTCAAAACAGGCACAAATTCCGTGATGGTTTCCCCACTTGTAACTCATCATAACACACTCGCTGAAAACCCCAGATGTGACTTCCAAAATTACATGCATGTAGGAATAATACAGGCGTTAAACAATGGTATGATATAGTTTACCACTTATAAGTTGATTATCTGGCAGACTGTAGGGCTTGCAATGGGATTCCAGTGTTAATGTTTGCTTTCTGGTCTGTCCATATTGACCTGATGTCTGCAGATTAAACCTAAATACACATGTAAAAGCTTTTCAGTCCTGGCAGGGAAAAACACAAAACAAAAGTGCGCTTAGAGTTACCCAGATGGGAGTTATAAGCCAAACCCAAACCTGTCATATGTAAAATAAAGTTGAGCCAGTGCAGCAACACGGCATGCCAGCAGCGTGATCTACATTTTGAGTCAAACAGAAAATAGTGTAGCTACTGGAAACACACTCTGTATTTTAAGCACGAACAACAACAACAACAACAAAAAAAAAACAAAATCAAAAAAAATCATCTAAGCAGTCAGGAAGGTAACTGCAAATGTTTCATGATGGTTTCCAACCAACACAAAGGTATGTGTAGTTATAATGCAACGAAAACTTTAAAGACCTTTCAAAGACTTCCCATGAATGATTAAGAATTTAATTTACCTATTCCTTCAATATGACTGACTGGTATGAATTGAATTATTTCTTATAATTTGATTGAATGATGTTGATCATACTCAAGAATGTTTCACTCCTTCGACTGCAGCCAGCATTATGGTAGGAGGAAAAAGAACTGATTGCTTTAAGATCAACTTCAAGAATTTTCACACACACAATGGCACCAGCCAGTATTATATGGGTTTATCCAGAGAAATTAAACCACTGACCCTTGGCAAGTTGCGAAACGTCTTTCTGCGGTGGAAGAAGATAAGTGGTCTGGGAGTGAAGGTAGGTTGGGCAAATGGCCAAATTAGTGTCACTAGCCATGCATTTATTGTCATTTAAGGCCCTATAAGCAGTGAACAATGTCCAACGTCCAAGGATGGGTTCAACCCATACTTTTGTCTTCAAGATTCAAATTAAAGCAAGCACCTTATAACCACTCAGCCATGGCTCCTCACTTAGAACTTGAAAAAATTTTAACAACCGTGTAAACTTAAACAGTCTTAACACACTGATTGGCAAATTCATGACTTTCAAAAAATGAGCTTAGAGATCAACACACACACCTGCCTCATCACAAGCCTGAATTTCAGGGCTCGCTATTAATCTTCACATGGTTGAAGGTCAGTGGCCTGAATGTGAATTGCTTTTCACTCCATGGGAATACAACTGAAGCGCTATAGCGTGCAAGTTTGAAGACGTGCAGAGGCCTGGCTGTCAAAAGACGACAGTAGGGTGCATGGAATTTTATCATTTCCTCCTAGTCTGCTATAATCAAGTCAACACACATTAGCTTTCATCAAAGCAGGTTAGAGTGATTTCGCATCGGTCACGCATAGAGCTGGTAGAGGCGAATGCTGCCAATAAGATGAGGCCAGCAGTAAGAAAATGTTTGTTTACCACAGGACTGATAAGCCCATCAAATGTTGCCAACCTATACCCAAAATGAGCTCACAGAGATTACATACACAAGTAGCGATACCTGACCTTTTCCATCAATATATATACATGTATATCTACTCTCACAATCCTGACCTTTTTAACTGTATAACCAGAATTAAGGGCAAAAAAAAAAAAAAAGATCTTTTATCAAAGAGCCAGAAAGAGGGATCACCTTTTCTCTATAATCTAATCAAACGACAACATTAACTTTGACGAAAATGAAATGATGCTCTACGATGTGACACACAAGAAAAAGGTACAGTACCGAAGAAGTAAAACAATGTCTTTTCTAGCATTACTGGTATATCAACATGTATAATTGCATTACTCCCTCGCTGTCCAAAAGCTAATCAATTCAATGGACATCAAAGCAGGTTAGCAAGATTTTGTCTCAACAATCATGAACAAAAAACGATTGTCACTCGCCAATAAGTCGAGATCTTACAGGTGAATGTTCTCCATGTCAGCAATAATCATACAAGATCAAAATCGGATGAACTGATCTTCATATCCATGCATGGCATAAAAAAGAAATGGCAGACAGGGGGAATGTCATCTGAACCTCCAGTTCAACAAGACTAATGTTCTCTTTGGCCTGATGGGATACAAAGGAGCAGAAAGGGCGAAAGAGGAGAACTGACCTTGACTTGACCAGCAAGGAGAAGATGAGATTAGCTTAGATAGCTGTGCTGGACATGGCTCTACTGATCACTGGAGCTGTGTATTGCCCCTCTTGACTGTGTTTTGACATCGACTCATCGTGTCCACTCAGAGCCGGCGCTGTCCATAGATTGTGTTTACATTACACTAGCCAGAGTCCAACTACCTAACCACTAAGGTTTTTTATTATGTGATGGTTGACTCAGATAAAGGGTATTTGGCCTAAAATTTTGTCTTGGACTAAGTTACATGACTCCTTTTTGCTTGATTCCAAGAGAACCACTAATGTTAGAAAGGTGATTTGAGATTTCTATGGAAGGTAGAAAGATATCATTACAGGAAATATGTCATTTTTTGCATTACATGAAATATTTTAGGTCTAACATTTTTTTTTTATTCTAGAGAATGTACTTTTCGGGGCAACTCTGAGTGGGCAGTTGGGTGGGGCAGCGAATACTTTCTTAGCACTGTAAGACCTTCCCAAAAGTAGGATTTACAACACCAGCTGAATGAAATTTCCACTTGCTTATTTGATTTACTTTCACAAGATATCAAGCCAAAGTCATACATCTGTATACAAGTACATTTGCTAAACCTTCAGAAATGTCAGAGCACTTCTGGAGGCTACAAGGGAATGTAATAAGTGCCAGAAAGTTGAACAAAATTTGTCTTCTTTTTTTTTTTTATCTCTTCGCTGAATTATTAATTATGAAGGCCCATCCAAAGGGAATATTATGTACAAAACTTAAAAGCTTTATGTGTTCAAAAGATATATTGTTTCTGGATGTATGGTCCGAAAACATTAGCTGACTGCTAAAGAAAATTGTTCTTGTCAGACAGTTTAATGTTGTAACACAGACGAAGACAAAGGAAGTATTTTGAAGCATCCAAGATTTCTTGAAAGCAAAATGTATACCAACTTAACATAAATTGTCCTTCTGCTCAGGCGTTTGTGGCAAAGAGAGAAATGTCCCATGTTTTATTCAGAATTCAGATTCAAGAGTTTTACTGAAGGATACATAAGTCTAAAAAAGTAATCTTGACAGTTACACGTAACACATCAAGCATAATCCTTATCATATGAAGGAGTCACAATTTGAATTTCAAACTCTGCTTCTTTGGTAAAAAAAAAAAAATAATCACTTTCACATGTGTGCAAGATGTTAATTCAAGCACAGTCTGAAGGCATTATTCCGCATAAGCCGATAAAATTATACTTTTCTGAAGCCCTGAAATTTGGCCAATGCAACCATTGTAGTTTTGTCTCCAGAATCAAATTATATAAAGGTGCACTAAGAGTTTCTGTTTTCATGAGGGAAAAGGTTGAGGAACTGAGCGTCTATTGGGTGCCACTATTGAAGCATTTACATGAACAGATTAAAATTAAAATTAAAACCCACTCTGAAGTAAACTAACAAACAACCCAGATTTCACTGGTTACATGTGACTGTTTGCCAACTATCACGCTGTTGTCGCTGCCCTGGCTTTTGTACTGTTCTCCTTAAAAGGTACATGTACATGTATTATAGTCTATTATTTCAGGTCATGACTATATCTTGTGATGTGGACATGTACTGTATAGCCTAACCCTTGGGGTCTGGAATTCCACGCCCCATGTCCTTGGCCTCACATGTCTCAGTAGCTCTGGTCAATCACTCACCATCAGGCTTGCAGATATATACTGTACCAACAGCCTATAATCTATGGTTGTATTGATTTACCTCAGTTAACCTGGGAGCATGTAACTGAGGCTGCCGGCCTGACAGCCCATTAGGTTATTACCCTGGGAATCCCTTCCTAAGTACCCAGACTGTCCTTAACTCTCCACACAAACACATACTATACCTGGTCAGTCTAAGGACAGTCGGATACTTTTGCAAACAGGTACACATATATATACTGAAAAACCATGCAAGGTCATTAAAATTGGAGTTTTCTTCTGTTGGGAATTTAAGCAGACTCACATCTTGTCCATTATTTCGAGTTTATGTAGTAACTGGGGAATTCAGGTGCAAATCAATGTTCCAAAGCTATGGCCTTTAGTACTGTTTACCTGTTCATACCTTACACTAGGTCTGATTATAGAGAGACCATGGTCATTAAAAATGGATTTTTTTTTTGTTAGGGGAATTTGAGCAGACTCATATCTTGTCCATTGTTATATGTTTATATAATACCAGGGGAGTTAAGGCACAATGCAATGTTTCAAAGCTTATGTAGCCATTAGCACTGTAAGCCAGTTCATCTGGCAATTGGAAACCTTACTTAAGTCATGTAGTCTAGACTTGCAGAATGGCCTTGGCATTCAAGCCTACTTATACAGATTTTAAGGCCTTAATTTACTGATGAGGTTGGTAGAAATGTTCAAATCCAGTTCCAGCTGGATTAAAATGATGTGGTTTTATGCCAAAAGCCATGTCAGGTGAGTGAAGTGTGGTGGTTTCCTCTGGGTTTGATCTACTGGTTTCCTGCTATGCACTACTAAACTATCAATGCCATCATATACATGCAGTGAAAAGAAGTGAGATATTTTTAATGAACATACATAAGGCATTGTAAGAGACATTAATTAGACATCTGAAGTCAAGTGGTTTCTGTTGGGATTGATCTACAGGTTTCCTGCTGTGCACCATTAACATTATAAATACCATCCTATACAAGCAGCATAGAGAAGTGAAACCTTCCTGATCTACAGGTACATACAGGCATTGTAACAGACATTAAATCAAAGTCAACAATGGGAGACTCGGAAGGGCTACACAGAAGGGTTCAAACACATCGTTTTCTGCCGTGACACTGCAGTGTTTGTGTACTACCTCACTGCTTTCTGAGCACACATGCACCTAGAAGTGTGACGCAATCCAAAAAAGAACAAAGGAGCATATGACCTTGGAACCTAATATCAAAGGCAAGAAGGGGTTTTACGAGTATCCCACTGCAAGGCTACAAAATACCTGACAAATGTTTTTGTTTTGCTGCAATGCCTTAGGTAGATAAGCATCAAAATAAATAACAATCAAAATTAAGGTGCAAATCTCTCCATCCAAATCAATGCAAATCCAGTGTGAAAATGAACTCTACTGTTTAATACCCCCTATTTGTAACTCAAATTCGATGGATCTCGCAACATTTCCGTGAAAGTCAAAAACGGTGTACCATATAATACACTGAACATTGCAGGGATTTCCCAGTGGAGTCTGTGAGTATTGCACAGGTCTATGACGGCAACCAGGTCCTTACCGGCCGCTTCATCAGCACGTCTCTGGCCTTTAAGAGGAGCACTTTAATGTACGCTAGCTCAAGCAGCATAACAGAAGGCCATTAGAAATGTGGTTTCATGTTCCAGAGCCAAGTCCAGAGCAGAGGTAGACTCCATAATCTATAAACCTTTACATTCAAGTTTCTTTCATAAGCCCATATTCTTAATGCATAAACCAAAAGCTGTCCCCCCCCCCCCCCCCTCAGGCCTCATATTGTGCTACCATTGAATCTCGGTTGAAGTCTCGGTGACTGTGTAGGAAATAAAACCTGCTTTTATATATGATGGTCATTGAAGTTGTTAATGCACATCCACATGGCCCACAATAAACACACACGCTGGAACCCAAAAGAGATTACTATATTTGTCAAAGGCCATTCCCAAGGGCATCGTATTGCATTACCCCCAGATTCCATTCTATGTCTTCCTGACAGTCCAGGAAATAAATCTGCTTTATGTGACGGTCATTAACTAACTTATGTGAAGTTGCAATCACATAAATGTCCTATAATAAAATTTGCACAGGGACACTACAGAGATTTATACTACATGCATTTCATGTTATGCCAAAAGCTGTTCCCGAAGGCCTACTGTTGCACTACCATTGAGTTTCCAATTCAAGGCTAAATGATTGTCTATAGAGTAATAAACACAGTTTTACATCATGCTCACTGGATAACTTACAATGAGTTGTAAGCAAAATAAAAGTCATATTATAAATGTGCGGTAATATTGTACAGATTATGACATTTTGTGTTATGTCAAAAGTTGCTCCGGAAGGCCTACTGTTGTATTACCATCAAATTTGAGTTCAAGGCTTTCTGTCTATTGGGTGTAAACACTGTTCCTCTCCGGCTGTACGTGGAAAGGTGTGCCAGCAACCTGCGCATGGTCGCGAGTTTCCCCTGGGCTCTGCTCGGTTTCCTTCCACCATAATGCTGGCCGCTGTCGTATAAGTGAAATATTTTTGAGTGCGGCATAAAACACCAATCAAATAAATAAATAAATAAATAAATACAAACACTGATTTTATATGATTGATTTTATATGAGTCTTTTATGAGCAGTTGTGAACAAAACAAAGGTTAAATTGTTCATATGCAGTAACACTATATTACTACATGAGCGTGCTGTATGAAAACTGTTTCCCAGGGCCTTGTATTGTATAACTTGACTCTCAGCTGAAGTCTTCCAGAGACAGCCTGAGGAACAAACACTGCTTCATGCAATACCTGGTCAATGCATAACTTATGAGGGGGCTGCATGACTACATGTATGTGAAGGTTATATAGTAAATCTACAGGAACACAATCTCAGCAGGAGTTAAAAAGAACACACAACAACATGCTTTTATATTTAGGAGCATAATAAATTTATAATAATAAATTAATAATTTATTGGCCTCAATAAATATTTCTATCAGTGAAGAAGTGATTTATTTTGTTGGTTCTTCATGCTAATGCTGGTATCTAAGATTACATTTTTTTTTATGAATTTCATCCAGCCATAACTATTTGTTGCTTGATACTTATTTGCCTGATTCCGAGTGTTCTATTGATCTCAGGTGTGTTTTTTTTTTTTTTGCTTTTGTGGAGGTCGGATGAAATCCTATGAATACTGATATACTATAATCTTCAGCATCAAAAGTAATATTTTACAGCCTGGAGCTAAAAATGGCCATTTTGGGGAGAACTTTTGGATCAAATATTGTATTCCTCACACAATTACAGTATTTTCCACTCAATTACAGTGTACATACAGAATTTCAATTTGTGAGAGATCAGGGAACTTTTGAGACATCGTGCTGAGCAGTAAGGCCTTCAATCCACCTTATCTGAATCATGTCCTAGCTGATAACATGTAAGCATTTCAATTCATTATCATATGCAAAAACGATTTTCCTGCAGATCTGGTTGAGTGTTTACCCCACGTCCCACTCGCCACACACATTCATTACACAATGAAACGCTTGGTCAATGGTCCTGCCATTATGACAGACTGATCCCTTATTTTGTCATGTTTGTGCGGGTTATCCTTAATTCAGTGTATACGTACACGTACATGTAAAAAGTAAAAAGGAAAGGAACACACGACCCATCTTGATGGATTCACCGATCGTTTGTTTAATGCTTAACTCAAGAATTTTCCAGTTTTTCAAGTTTTACAAGTGGAGAAAACTCAAAGGCCTGGGATAATTAAACCACCAATTTTTGGAATGTTGCTGATGAACTTGTCCATGTGTGACATTTTTATTTATTCCTTGTCCCAAGCTGGGACCTGAAGCTTCTAAAGGTAATTCTATTAAGACCACTGTAGAGCAAAGCTAACCATCATTAATAATGCCATTAATGGACATCAGAAACACTGTAGTGTTCAGGGAAAACAGGCTTTTATAACCTTGCAGAGAACTGTATGCTTTGGTGGACACAGACAACTGTTACAAACACATGTACCACTTTCAATGATGTTGTGATGACCACCTTAAAAGCTTCACAACATTTATTGCCAGTAAACACAGTTTGTAGTCTCACTGGGAAATCCTTTCATAGAAGTTTCAGTTCAACTTATATATAAACATGAAGCCGTGCTATTAACTAAAATCCCTGGGCTCTGCAACCGTTTGCCATGGTCACAAAATTTGGGTTCCTAATCACCTGAGTGGATGCGTTATCGTGATTATTGTCCAGCATGATGTTTTGGAAACATTATGTTCACAAGAGCTGAAGAACCAGAGATGAGCTGGACACAGTGAGTTGGTATTTCGAGCCAATGATGAACATGCAACACCACCATCAGCGCAAATAAAAACCTTGATACACAATTTGCATTTTTACCGCAAAAAATAAAAACATCTGAGGTTGAAATAAATTTTTTCTGGACTCCAGCGTAACATTTGGAAATGTTCAAGTGTACATGCTATTCACATATTATATTTAGTTTTACAACAAGGAATGCAGATTTCGTGTTTGAAAAGTGAGTTTCCTTTTTCGCACCAGAGCCAACTCCACTTTTTTTTTTAATGTCACAAATCACCTGGATCATGTTAGCTTCTGATGCGTACCTTTGTTTGACAGTAATAATGACCACACTAACAAGCGAAAGGGAATGTCAGTTAAGTTGTGGATTAATTAGACAATGAAATGGATACAGCATTACATGAATATAAAGAGTGTGAGACTTCATGGGAACTGAAAAGAAGACTTGGCCATTTCAACCATTAAATCAAAGCCACTCCAGGTTTATTTGCTGAGCATGAACACTGGCAGTGACCATTCCCCTCACGCAGGCAATTGTACTCGACAATTTACTAGGGGCCTCTGTGGCCGTGGGGGTTGGCACGTTAATGCAGCGTGATGACCTTGGTGCCTCTCACCAATGTGATTGCTGTGAGTTTAAGTCCAGCTTATGTGGGAAGGTCTGCCTGCAACCTGCAGATGGCTGTGGGCCTCCCCCAGGTTCTGCCCAGTTTCCACCCACCATAATGCTGGCCACTCTTGTAACACGTCATAAGTGAAATATTCTTGAGTACGGCGTTAAACACCGATCACATAAATAAATCAACAATTTATCAGTTGTATGATGACGAGTCCTTAGAATTTATCTATACACAGTGTCTTTCTGTGTCAGGGTGAGTCCATGTCACCAAAGTGCTGCTGCCACTGGCAAATCATGCCGAAGACACCAGACATGACACCCTACTCAGCCACATTATAATGACACTGGGACAACCAGTCCTGCTTCCTTTCCGTCACTGAAGTCTATGTATTGACTGAAGTATGACCGAAACTGGGACTGATCCCAGATCTCCCAACTTTGAAGGAGACACTCTAACCACTAGGCCACCTTGGCAAATCCCAAGCAATGAAAGACCAATGTAAAATTTTTTGCACACAGCTGTGACACATAATTCTAAAATTTTTCATTGCTTCATCGTTTTGAAGATACTATATGTGTACAATATACATAGCTATGAACTCTGGCCTGAGAAAGCAGATCCAATTATGTTTGGTGGTCAGCATGCCAATGCGCGCAGTTATTCCTCTACACGTTTTCATGCATGTCATAATAATAATTCATACTAGATACTTACCACAACGAGATTCCACATTTTGGCAGCTTGGGCCACGAAGGTGGAGACACTACTACAGCCGGTAAGCACCATGATCTTGGTGGGGTGAGTGTAGAGAAGTTCGTACAGAACCTTTGTGCCCAGGCCTGGCATACACTGTAACACACAGACAGACAGAATCACATCAAAACCAGATACGTACATATTATGTTACAGAAGAAATTGGAAAATGGACATAGGACCATTAAAGGGGAAAAACACAAACATGAAAACGTAGCTCAATAATGTATGTAATTTTCTTTACATTGTACCTGTTTTGCAGAGCCTTTACAGGTACTTAATCCCTTAATACAAAAATATAAAAAAAATGGGTTGCACATGTTGGCGGTATCATTGCTTGTGTATTTTGTTAGACGTCTCATTTATAGCAACTGTCTGGCCTTGCACCTATGAGGATGAGTTTGAATGAATGAATGAATGAATGCTTATTGTTTAATAACTCAAGAATATTTCACTTATACAAAGGTGATGTCCCCTTGGTGCAGGACAGATTTCCACCATATCTCTAATCTGGTGCTGCCTCACCAAGACGACTTGCCGAAGACACCCAACAAGCCATCTCACCCAGTCACATTATACTGACACAGGGCCGACCAGTCCTCCCTCTATCCTCTTATTGCTGAGCACCTAGCGAGGAAGTAGGATGTACAATTTTTAAAGTCTTTGGTATGACCCGACCCAGGTTTGAACCCAGATCTCCCCGTCCGAAAGCGGATGCAGGATGTGTTTGAACCCTGAACACTTCCATGCCTGGCAGGATATAAAGCTATGACTTTAAGTCAGGCAATTTGTCAGTCTGGTAACTGTCAGGTAATGAAATGCCCTGGATTCTGCCACCCATAGACCTGGCCAATGTCATGTTCATATAGTCTGGAAATATATTCATGCATGGACTCTTGAAAAGCTAAATGGGCACAATTCAGATGACAATCACATGAAATTTTACTTTTACACAGTAGATTTTAATTGTTGACTGCAAACTGAAATAGATTTCCCCCTTTAATTAGAATCTATCCATATAAGAATTTTACAGCTTTCCGACTTGATGACAATATAATAATGCTTTCAACAAAACCCTTTTGCTGCCTTTAATTTTGATTATATTTTGCTGCAAAAAATACCTAATAGGTTGCTCTGCAAAGAAATTCTTGATAGAACTCACTGTAGCATTACAATGATATCGAAAAACTGTAACATTTACATGAAAAACTGTAACATTTTTATCAGAAAAATTAGGGTTCTTAAAGAGATATTTGAACTTCTAAGGATGCAAAACAAAAACTATCTAACGCTTGAGGGTCAGATTCATTTCATTTTATCTCAATTTTGTCCACTCGATTTTATTGCGAAATCATTTTAAAGAATACAATGATTGAGATGTGTATAAAAAATTGAAAATGTTTAATTAACTCATTTTTGCACAACTAAATAACCACACATCAAAAGTAGGGAAGTATTCAATTATTTATTTGATTGCTGCTAAACACCATTCGGAGGGCAATTAATACTCATCTATTGTAGAAAAAATGCTTCCGAAATGACAGATCAATTAATATCCGAGTTATCATAAGCAAGATACATATATGGAATTTATAATTACCGTAATTCTTCTAAATATCAGGACATCAGGATCAGGATATTAGTCCTGATAAAAGCGAAATATTATTTTTCTCTCCTAGTTTGGCCATTACTATTGGTGGTCTAACCACCGTATGTTAGCTAAAAGGGGCAGATCAGATATCCTTGAAATTAGAAGAATTAGGTATATGTATGTGATGTTTATATTTGTTGTGGAATGAGTGTGTTGCCAATATTTTATACATAGGAGTTTATTCATTTACTGGATTTTTGTTTGAAGGCATACTCAAAAATTTTTCACTATTATGCAGAGGAATTTGATGATATTTGAAATAGTCAATAAATGAGGATTTTATCCTAACAGATATCAAAATATGATATATAATATTGCATGTAAGTTAATGGGTACAAAGAGCAACAGTATCTGAGCGACAGTTTAGTGCACATTTAACACAGTATTGGAGGCAACTTCTTGTATGTTTAACACAATATCAGTGACAACTTATTGCACATATAACACAGTATCAGTGATAGTTTATTGCATGCTTAACACAGTATCTGTGACAACTTACTGCATATATACCACAGTATCAGTGACAACTCATTACACATTTAAAACAGAATCAGTGACAACTTATTGCACCTTTAACACAGAATCAGTGACAACTTATTGCACATTTAACACAGAATCAGTGACAACTTATTGCACATTTAACACAGAATCAGTGACAACTTATTGCACATTTAACACAGAATCAGTGACAACTTATTGCACATTTAAAACAGAATCAGTGACAACTTATTGCACATTTAACACAGAATCAGTGACAACTTATTGCATGTTTAACACACAATCATTGAAAGTTTATCGTACGTGTAACACAGCATCAATGGCAACTTATTGCACATTTAAAACAGTATCAGTGATAACTTATTGCATGTTTAATGCAGTATCAGTGGCAGCTTATTGCATGTTTAACACAAAATCCGTGACAACTTATTGCACATTTAAAACAGAATCAGTGACAGGTTGCTTATTACATGTTCTATAGTGGGTTGTTATTTATGCACAGTATTAATTATTTGGTAATGCTGTGATCACTGAATTTTTTTTATCAATCTGAATTTATGACAAAAACCTGAAATCCATGTCCCTGCATCTTGTTTTCATAAACCAGACCTCTGAATGACAGCTAGTTCATTTGATAAATTGGATCTGAGCTGGTTGGGAAAGATAGAATCTTCCAACTAGTTTCAAAAGCAGTTTCCCAGTTGAGAGCGTATTTTTTACACTTGATCATCCGAACAAATCCTGTTTGGTAATTGTGCTAATGCATTTGCTCCTATTTGTTTTTCCTCCCAATATCAGACATTCCAGTGAGCACGTTTGCAAAGTATAAAAAAACCGAAGTGAAGAAACAAAAAGGTAAAAAGCTCAGAGCATCGTTTCCTAAGAGGAGTTGAAACTAATCAGGGTAAGTGGATAGGGAGACTGATTTTTCGGAATTGCCGCGTCGCTGCGCTGCTTCGGCGTGAATGGCTGCTCACAGAACTCCATTGTAACGCTTGGCGTTATTAAAGTAAAGCGCTAATGTGCTCCCTTCACAATCCCCGGGCTTCACCACTGCTCTGGATTGTCAGTAATTTTCTTTTTCTACTTCCAATGAGTTGATGACCATTCAGTTTTATTTGACTATGACCCAGAGCACCATGACCTGGACATAAATTTACTTGTAACTATGAAAGAGTGGAAATTCAGAACAGAATTTCACTATAACTTCCTTAAAGTTACTACAAAAATGATTGAAGTCCCTGCATATTAGACATGAAAAGCAAACATACTGCAATCTGTCCCACGAAAAGACTTAGTTAATTAAGCCTAATGGTTGTCATTGTAGTCAAAATGATAGCACATACATGTAATGCTGTCTTCAATCTTAATTCTCATGTACACACACGTCCGAATGTTGCATCACCACTTTTTACGAGAAAGTGTTTGTTTCTTCACGTCTAAGAAGACTGAAAACCGTTTTTCTTTCACCTCAATACCTCCAATGGGACGTTGAACACCTTACGCTAGGCACTCAGGAACTCTGTCATGCTCTCGTCACAGGCTATCAATTGTGACGGCTAACGTAACATCATGTCATTCTGCACTCGATAATGTTAATCAGCTTTGCCTTGTTTCACAGAGTCAAAAAAAAAAAAAAAAAAAAATCCTTTGTGCTTTTTATATTTGAGTACATGTATGTGATGCTTTTCAAGATTTTATGTCTGTCTGGAGTTTCCATTTTAAGTAGCATCACTGCATCCTAATGAATCCAAAAGCTACCTCCATTCCTCACAATGCTGCTCTCAATAGATAAGAGTGACATATCTTTATCTGTGATTACACTATATATGATGTTTGTCAGATTTACTAATATATATATATTTTATTAGTGTTATACCCTTACTCATGAATATTTCACTTATACCATGGCGGCAACCATTATGGTGGGAAAAGGGAGACCCACGGCCATCCACAGGTTGCTGGCAGACATTCCACAAACGACTAGAGAGGAAGTAATGACATTTGAACTTAATGTAATCCTAATGGACATTTCTACTGTATGATTTATAGATGAACCTACAGGGAGTTGTATAATATAAAACGTAATGACTTATATAAAGTGCCTAATTGGCAAAATCAAATTCCAGAGTAGTCTATTGACGTTTCAACCATACTGTAGAGTGCAACTCCATTAGGCTGCATGCATGAACATTTAACAGCTAGAGCCTTTAATTACACACTAATAACTTCTGCAGGGAAATTCATTAATTAATTCGCTTATATGATCAATTATGTTTCAACATCCAATCCAGTACCTGTTGGTTCACCTGCATGCTGCATAGTCAGCAAGTTTGTCCATCAGGCTGGTACTGCAGGCTGCGTGCATTGGTGTAGCCCACTTTGTTTTTTCTTTGTGTCCCTCCTGCCTCCATGTTTTTTTTTATCACTTACACTTAACCTGTTACAGTTTCAATAGTTACATGTAAAAAAGTAATCAATTAAAGGGATGCAGAACTGCTTCTGATTGGCTGGTGTGAAAGGCAGCAACGTCCAGTCTTTTGCTGTTTAGCTGAGTTTTAGGAATGGCAAATTTATTAGGGCATGACCATCCAAGGCTGAAGTGTTTAAGCCAGGAAGTTCTATCTCCATGCTCAGCCCATCAGCCTTGATTCTGTTTCCCTTGAAACACATGAGTTCATCCATGATTAATTTATTCCTTTCATTGGAGTGTATTCAAGAACATTTCATTTTATGCAAATTAAAGGCAGCCTAAAGTATGTTGGGCAGAGTCCAGGGTTTATTACCCACGACCAGTCCTGCCGACCTTCTGACGTGTGAAGTCCATGCAGATTGCCCAAATTGGAATATGTTATGCCTGATGTGATTGGTTATATAAGCTAACTTATCACACCTTACGTATGTTTCTCTGCTTGTCCCTCATTGGATAAAGTCACACCACGAGGGGTTCAGCAATTTGTGACACAGCACCCAGTGGCACCTGCACAACGAATGCAATGGATCACACTAGACCATGTTACATCAGATTTAGTTCTGCCCCCTTGTAATGTATTTCACACTCCCACTGCATCAGTCAGATTTAGCAAATCGCAGTACATCTTTTCATACGAGTCAAACGAACTTGATAGGGAATATTACAGCCACTATATAATGTGGTACAAATGTACCCTAAATGACTTAAAAAGTCGCTCACGTTTATATTTTTCCTGTTTCTGAGAATTCTGTTGATTTGAGAAAGTTATTCTGAGGCTTGTTTGGAAGGTATGTTGATACCCTACTAGAAAACTGGAAGATTCATGCATCAGAAAAATTATTTCTTTATGACATTTATTTGCATCTAAAAATGCACATTTTTGGACAAAATTTCATTTTCAGTAATTATACTGTGAACTTGGATAGTTAATTTTCTGTCAGTCAGCGTGCTAGCACATTGTAATGACCCAGAAGCCTCCCACCAATGCGGCCACTGTGAGTTCAAGCCCAGCTCCTGTTGGCTTCCTCTCGGGCCACACACAGGAAGTTTTGCCAGGAACCTGTGGATGGTTGTGGGTTCCCCCGGTTCTGCCCGGTTTCCTCCCACCATAATGCTGGACGCCGCTGTATACATGAAACATTCTTGAGTATGGTGTAAAACACCAGACAAGTAAATAAGTTAATTTTCTCATTTCATCCATGAGGCAAACACTGCTAAAAACATGCATCAATTTGCAATCCTCGTCAGATCAATCCCTGGTATTTCGGGATTCCCTCGCTGTGCGTGCTTAATCACAATACATACATGTACATTTACTGCCCCGTAGCTGTTTGTGTGATTGGGTGTACATGCTGAGGGCTAGGTTTTACAAACTGATGACTACCTGGCCTGATGGAAGACTTCTGCTTTTATGTCATGTAGTCACACACTGTCACACAGGTAGACAATCCAAGTGAATTCCTGCGTGATGACGATAGTCAAAACATGTATATGTATGTAAGTATTATAGGTGCACATGCTTGAATGGATTATTGAATCACACCTTCACGCACTTGAATGGATTAATGAATCACACCTTCACGCACCTGAATGAATTAATGAATCACACCTTCACGCGCTTGAATGGATTAATGAATTACACCTTCATGTGCTTGAATGGATGAATAAATCACACCTTCATGCACTTGAATGGATTAATGAATCACACCTTCACGCGCTTTAATGGATTAATGAATCACACCTTCACGCACTTGAATGGATTAATGAATTACACCTTCATGTGCTTTAATGGATTAATGAATCACACCTTCACGCACTTGAATGGATTAATGAATTACACCTTCATGTGCTTGAATGGATGAATAAATCACACCTTCATGCACTTGAATGGATTAATGAATCACACCTTCATGCGCTTGAATGGATTAATGAATCACACCTTCACGCACTTGAATGAATTAATGAATCACACCTTCACGCGCTTGAATGGATTAATGAATCAAACCTTCATTTGAAAGCGGTATTTAAAGTAGCGTCAAACTGAGCAATCTGCCGGTTGTACAGATCCCCTATAACAGTTAATACCAGAACAATGCAGAAATCAGTACAAATGCATCAGCTGACGTCATACATAACCTGTTTATCAAATATCACGATCACAAAGTAGTAACTGATGGTGTGGTTTGGATTTTCCATTCCAAGCTGTTCTAAGCATGATAGCCCACCGCTGTGAAACTGTTTTCACAACAGTTTAACATGACTACATGTATACAGAGATTCATGTCCTTGTACTTTCTGGAATCATTTTATTTATCAAGCAAGATATATCGCTGAAACATGGCAGTCACTGCGCTCAGCTATAACCATTCATTTATTCTTTAACAAATCATCATTGCGGCAATCGGTTAAGAAATGCGAGTTAAACCACCATACACAAAGCAGATGGAATATCTTCTCCCACACAAACTCACGAAACATGTACAGTATAACGTGCGCACGAATGTTACAGGTAAAACTTTGATAACCGGGGCGCAGTTCATAAGTACTAAACTGGGGGAAAGAGGAAGGGGAGCTAGATCTGTTGTGTGCACATGTACATTTACAAGAAGGGGCTACAGCGCTTGATGCCCTGACCTAGTTACCACTGTACTATATAATGAAGTCTCTATCGACCTTAGGCACGTTTCCCAGAGCGCCTCAGCAGCGGTTAGCCCCCGAACAGGGGACAGGCCGCCCGGCTACCTGACACGTCGTATTGATTGCCCCATCAAGGCCATTCCGCGCCTCTTTAGTTCCCATCATCCAGTCGTCCATTCACACATCAAACAATGTCTGTGAAGACAAGCGTCGGGTTGACATAGAGTTTATACCGCCGAGTGGAGCTAAAAGCTTCCCACCTAACCCGATCATACAGGCGGGAGTGCGGTCAAACATTCTGACCATGTGCTGTGCACTAAGCGGGTAGTTGTTGTGTGTGCATGTTTTGGGGGGGAGGGTACTCAATAGTACCAGTGCAGAGTTACAATCGGTAGGTCTCTGGTCATCACTGATCACTATGTGGATGCAGTGTAGCTCCATGAAACAGCCAGTACAGTATGTGCCCTTCATTAGCAGAAGTCAGGATAGAGGTTAAATTGGTATAGCTGTCAAGGACAAGCACCTTATGTGTGATGATATCTCAAATCGGATTCGCTACCAGGTTTGCCAACTACGGCACTGTCGGGAATATTTAGGAAACACACAGATATGTGTTCACGCTATTACGCTGATAACACTGCAGGGTACATGCATAAATTTTTCCACACGTCAACTGAGAGCCAGGTGGTCGATCTTCAGCAGTGAACTTTATGTAAGATTACATGCACACGAGAGAGCATGGCCACTGACCGCTTACTGCCCCCAATGCCCCCATGAACAATGCAAGCAATGGGAGTCATGTCAATTCCCAGTATGAGAATTTCAGACAAAGATTAGCATGTACAATCACCTGTGAAAACCAATATACTAGACAACACTTTCACATACAAACACATGTATATAAGATCTGTAAGTAAATCACGTCTATCACCATGTTAGCCTGCACATATACAAGTGATGAATTAATTTAGTAATGAATAGGCCATTTCCAAGGAAATATTCTATTACCCATTTCGACAAAACTTATCAAGCCAGGACATAACAATGCCCAGTAATGTATGTTTTGGTGGAATGGTAGAAAGATCTTAGCTCAAAACAATAAAAATCACTTGCCAGACATCATTAGATTTTCACAAAAAGTAAAGAGCCTATAATAATCCCTGACTGAACTTAAAGACTCCTACAAACTTGACGTACCAGTTAAGTACATATGCCCATTAAACTGTCCTACATGTATATACAGCTAAACCTTTTTGGACCATTAGTTTATAGTGGTGTTATATGATGCCTCTTGTGGATGAGTTTTACAAAAATTCTTGTAACCATTGTAACTCATCAAAGAAAACAAACTGTCCAGGTCACCACTATGAAGAGCTCGAAATATCCTACAATTTTTTTCTCAAGCATGCTAAAGAAATCTCCCTCCTGCATGTCATATGGCCAGCCGACAGTTTTACTGGTGCAAGAGATTTAAGTGCCAGAGGTAAACCTGTGGAAATGTGTACCTAAAATCCTGCACATATTTTTGTTACCGATACACATGTGGTGCAATGACACAGTGTACATGTACATACACCACGTTACAAAACAAAAAAAAAAGGGTGGTATTACTATAAAAATATACTAAACCTACACTATAAGCACAAAAATGCTTATATAATTTAATTTATAGCATTGTGGTGGGAGGAAACCGGGTAGAACCAGGGGGAATCCCACGACCATCTGCAGGTTGCTGGTGGACCTTCCCACTTACTGCAGGAAAAGGAAGCCAGCATGAGCTGGGCTTGAACTCACAGCGACCCCATTTAGGTGGGAGGCTTCTGTGTCATTACACTGCACTAGCGCGCTAACCAACTGAGCCACTGAGGCCACAGCTTATATCAAGATGTGTGTGTACATGTATCTGTGTCCCTCAGGGAATTAACACACCGTAGACATAAAAACCTGACTGATTCTGTGATTTTCTGCTTGAACTGATGCACCTGGTCCAGACTGAGTTAAGGAGATATTTACTGCTGCCTATCCAGCGGGTGGGCTAGAAAACTGACAAGCCAACCATACACACACCGTTCCTCAGAACTGCTGCTGGATGGAGCTGGGCTTTGCTGCAGGCGTCTAACTCTTCACCTTCATGACACATTTGATAGCGCTTCCAGGTGGATGTTCCCAGCTCAAGGGTGCAAGCAGGCAGATAAAATCATTAAAAAGCAGGTGTTCAGAAGGTGAGCAAAGATGTTTTGCACATACTGCAGTTCATCAAACGTTAGCATGTCAAAACACGCTTTCAGCGGCGCCCAAAGGCCTTGAAATGATACTTTTGATGCCAACACTGAATTAATCTGAAAAGACATTACCAGTATGATCAAACTTCACAAAAACTCAAAAGTGGCTCTAAGGGGTGAATAGATCAATCATAATCAAGCAATCTGTGTAGCTTTAAAAAGGCTCAATTCTTGTTGAATTACTTGATTTTGGAGTACTGCTTGGAAAGGTTTACCTATATGTTATTTCTATGCCATGTGAAATGAATTCTCTGAGAACACAAGAAATAGACCGTGAACATGAATGTATGAAGGACACATAACATACATGTACACATGTGTATGAAGGACACATAACATACATGAACACATACGTACGAAGGACACATAATATACATGTACACATGCATGAAGAATATCTAAGCTCTGATTATACAGGTAAGTACATCTTCCTCTCCCGCCATATGAGGAAAGGTGTGAAGGCAACCTGCGGATGGTCTCGGGTTTCCCCCAGGACCTGCTTGGTCTATTCCCACCTGATAACGCTGGCCACCTACGTATAAGCGAGACACTCTTGAGTACAGCATGAAATACAAATCAAATTAATAAATAAATGTGAGTACACACTACATCACCTGGCCAATAGCATAATTACATGTGTTATTTTGTCACGATATTGAAGAATTCTCTGAATAAAGACCATGCACATACGTGACACATCTAAGCTGTCCTCACACATACATCTCACATGCACACTGGAATGATACATCAACTGACCACAGAACAACATAATTACATGTTAGATACTGCTGGGATAAAGACAACCTGTGTTCATTGGGGTCAAGCGTGGACATTTCAGATCCCACCATCTGGCAGATGGCCAAAGCCAGCCTAAAAGCTCTTGTTGCCCTTTTTCCTCCCGAAGGGGTGAGCTTAGTTTGGGGAGAAAACTGGGTTAGTCCCCCTTAAGTCATGGAGCGTGAGAACGTATTGATGGAGAGGGAGGTATTGACAATCTAGCCTGGTGATTGACGAGGGATATGTCAGTGCTGCACAGTGCTACCTTATTCTCCGGCGTCACACCAGAGCTTAACATGTACATGTGCATGCAACTGTGCCATCACAAGGCCATTGCATGTTCGTGTACGCCTAAAGCAACTGCAGCATTACATATAAATTCTGCTGACAGTTCCTGCAAGTGCTGCACTACCTGGTGCAAAAAATGATATCAATACATAGTTCACATGCCACAGTATACATGTAGCCTTAAACCCAAGTAAGACATCCACTGTAATTCTTCAACCTTTTCGCATGTTTGCAAGTTGTTTCAAGCACATTTTGAAGGCATTATTCTGAGCTGACTAATAAAATTATACTTTGTGTGCAGCCCTGAAACTGGTCAATCGAACTGACGTAGTTTTGTAGCTAAAATCAAATTAACAACGTGCATAAATTGCACTTAAAGTTGCTCTTTCATATCTGAAAAGGCTGAGGAATTAGGGTGTGATGACAGAGAAATGTAGCGATCCCTTCAATGAATAAACCTTACATCTCAAAGTAGCCAATCAAAAAGTTATTGAACAGTATGATGTGATTCTTCACAAACCAGCTGTACGTGGGAAGGTCTGCCAGCAACCTGCAGAGGGTCGTGGGTTTTTCCCCGGCGCTCTGCCCGGTTTCCTCCCACCTTATGTTGGCCACTCTTTTATAAGTGAAGTATTCTTGAGTACCACGTAAAAAAGCAATCAGAAAAAAATAAATGAAATAAATATAAATGAACGAAATGAAGACAGCCATGAAAAGATACAAAACGCTACACTCTATAAATCCTATTTCAGGATTCTAGCTCACAGATAAACAAATGTGAAAGGCAGTCAGATGCGTGGAAATTAAATCAGAGCACAGGCAAGCAGGTACATGTACAAAATACCATACATAAATATGATGAACTTTTTCTTCATATCATTCAACTCGGCTGCATGCGTTTAGTGGTTGTTAATGGTCAGCAGCACCTTCATGCCATTGCCTTATTTATTTATTTTTATTTGACTGGTGTTTAACGCCATACTCAGGAATAAACCAGGCGGAGCCGGGGGGGGGGGGGGACCCCACAGCCATACGCAGGTTACTCTGGGCAGACCTTCCCACGTACAACCGGAGACGAAGCCAACATGAGCTGGACTTGAACTCACTGTGACCACATTTTTGAGAGCGCCGGGTCATTACGATGTGCTGGCATGCTAACTCCCTCGGCCACGGAGGCCCCTGTTAACTCCCTCGGCCACGGAGGCCCCTGTTAACTCCCTCGGCCACGGAGGCCCCTGTTAACTCCCTTGGCCACGGAGGCCCCTGTTAACTCCCTCGGCCACGGAGGCCCTTGTTAACTAGCTCGGCCACGGAGGCCCTTGTTAACTCCCTGGGCCACGGAGGCCCCTGTTAACTCCCTTGGCCACGGAGGCCCCTGTTAACTCCCTCGGCCACGGAGGCCCCTGTTAACTCCCTCGGCCACGGAGGCCCCTGTTAACTGCCTGGGCCACGGAGGCCCCTGTTAACTCCCTCGGCCACGGAGGCCCCTGTTAACTCCCTTGGCTACGGAGGCCCCTGTTAACTCCCTCGGCCACGGAGGCCCTTGTTAACTAGCTCGGCCACGGAGGCCCTTGTTAACTCCCTCGGCCACGGAGGCCCCCGTATATACCCCATTTATCTGGTCTTTAGTATTTTCAATACCTTCCACTTATTCATGCAAACTCTATAAGGCACAACCATCGAACTTGCTGTGATGTACATATACGCTATATGTAGAAAAACATGTGACCGTTTGCAAACTTTCACACTATTGTCATCGCTCTGGTTTCACTCTCTAATTGTTTAGTCCTTGATAACATTTTCTATTTTGTATTTGTAATACTCTGGCAATTTTGATTCAAACACTTTTTTAACTGAACAATATATGTACATGTATCATGAAAAAAACAGCAACGTCTTAATTATTAATAAAGCAAAATTAATGGATGCCTAAAAATGAAAAATTCACTGAGAATTAAAATCATAAACGTCACATTCCCCTCAGCAAGCAATGTGTATCCATCAATCAACAGGCCAAACCATATATATTTCTATCAGATTACCAATCCAGAACAAAAACTTGTTACTTGAAGTCTACAAGTGCATCCATGAGTGACATCAAACCATGTGTCTTTAATTCAAAATCATTTCTCTACTTGATACACTCACTTGTTGCCTCCTTTATGCCCCAGTCCCCACCCCTAACCCCATCTCCTAACACCACACAGATTCCCAATTTCCACACCCCGGGTCCGTCTTCTCTTCCAGATTCACCTGCGGCCTAACAACTGGTCAGTACGAAATTGCTACAAGCTTCTAGTAATTAGAGCCGGATTGGAAGCAAGCCACTGTGCCAGGGATAAATCTCCAGCATGCTCGTAATCAATGGCGGGCCCACTTTAGCGCCACGGTCTCTCTGTCTACTTTGGCAGTGGCCTTAGCTTCCCACCACCACCCTCAGCCCAGAGCTTGATGCCACAGAGCTAAGGCCAGACGAGCTGAAGCGATCAATGCCAGTTATATCCCTCTATCTCCTGCCCCAGGCGAAACTTTCGGCAAAAATTTGCCTAAGATGCGGAGCAGTCAAGCTTCCGTTAACAAGTGTCACTTATCGCGAGTCAGCGCCTCAGGATATGCACAGCCTTTTGAGTGATTGATTGACCAATGGACTGATTTAAGAGAACATTTACCAAGGATATCCTTCTTTTCTTACTGGCTCTGTGGTTAAACTGGGTTTTCAGACTTGGCGGTTTCACTGCATATGGCCCTTTCTTCTGCAGCGACAGCAATTCACATAGAACTCTGCTCACGATGGCACTTAGAAAACGACACCTGTTACTTGGTGACTCAGTGACAGGCACCAGGGAAATCAAAATTAGTGCCTTGTTTCCCACTTTCCCACGCCATCTTAAGTTGACTCGACTTTCAGATCAGTTATCCGTACAAAACTACGCGTAGATAAGAGTTGGAACTTCCTCTGCTTGTACATGTACTTTAATACATGTATGTGTTATACACTCAAGAATCACCCTGTTGTTATAAAAAAAAAATGTACATTAATCATAATTTCTGCTCATGGAAACATGTTCCAAATGAACAAGCATGGAACAATCGATCAAGTCATTCTAAAAATATCACTCTAACCAATAATCAGAATAATTAATGTGCAAAGAATTAAACAGCCTACATGTCTCCTTAAGAATATAATATCAAATTTCAAGTTTCTTGTTCAGGAAACAATCCAGCCTGCCTGCATGTGTAAGTTGTAATGTAAGTATAATTAGGCGAAGCCTTGATCTAATGCAGTTATGATGGTCTATCATCATTCAAGATGTCTTTGAATGAATGATTTATATGGCTTAATGCCACTTGGATCGAATCTTCTGATTTGACCGTCCCAGAACTACATCATAAGACTTTAGGGATATACACGTAGTACTTAAAATACAAAAGAAAAAAAAATCTGGCCAACATGTAAAATTGTAATTTCCTTGAAGATATCTTGCTGGACAATGTAATAAATGGAGTGGTATTCGTAATTCAGACACGTACAGTAAGTTTCTTCTTGGCACACAATTTTAGGGCAGTATGTTCTTTGTGAGGTTCTATAACAATGTATTACTTCATGCCAGCTTATATGGTCAGACCATAACCTGAATCCTATTCATATGGCCTTGCATCATTAAAGGGACAGAAACCTCAAAAAACAAGTAATAGCGGTTAACAAAAAAACTTTATCTGAAAATATCTAATGATTTTTGTAAACAAAAAAAAAAAAAAAATTCAGCAAGTTAAGCGCGGTCACATGTTTCGATTATAAGGTGGGTTTCACAGATCATACTGAAAATCTGTGTCGCCAACTGATGTCAAGCCAACTTTTCTCTTTAAGAAATCTTAAAAAATAAGTAATTGTTTTTGAGAGAGAGTTTTCAATGCCGTTTTCCCTGGGATCACCCTTTTTGTTTTATTTAAGATCTTTCTTTTTTAGACATTTTTAAAATGATGTAATGTCATGTGGCCACCGTCAAGGTCCCTACAAAATCCTTACATTTGTCATTGGATTCAACAGATCACATGGAGCTCATTATACCGAACATGTGTAAAGAAAAGACTCCTACGAACTTCAGCAAATAACTGACTATCCCCATACATACATGTGTATAAGTAAGAGGATCTATATGAGACCCAACCTTAAGGATTCAATTTCCATCTGATCTCCTGACACAAGTTGGTCAGTCAGTCAACCAGTTTGTCAATCAGTCAGTCAACCAGTCAGAATTCACCAATTTAGAGATGGGAGTTTGTGGCCAAGTAATATAGGTATAGATAAAGAAGCCCACGTACTTGTGCATTCCTTCTCTCAATTAACATGTGCACTGTAGAAGCCAAGATTATACACAGATATTACTTCAGATGTACAAATTTACTACATTCATGCAGAGGTTTTTTCTAGCCACTTTCTTGTTTTGGTTACCACAACAAGAAATATTGGAAAATTTTGCACGGAGTTTTCAAGAAATGAATTCAGTTTTCAGGGACGAAAAAAAAAAAAAAATGAATATTCTAAAAGTTTCTAAACAGAAATTGGCTAGAAAAACTCCTGAAATGCTCCTTAAAAATCATTTGTATTGGGTTGCTTGTGCTGAAGGAAATCACTTTGAACCACAGATCGTTTCACTGTATATCATGTCGACTCATTCACACTGCTTCCTAGCCTTGACGAATAACTTCCATGTATGCAGTGATGCAGATGCAGACTGACCATTGCTTGACCTACCCCCTTTAAAATGCTGAGTGCCAAATGCAGGTTGAAGAACCCAGGTCACCAATGTTTAAGGCATGACCCAATTTTATAAGGCATGACCCAACTTTCTAAGGCAAGATCCAACCAAATGTAGGTTGAAGAACCCAGATAACCAATGTTTAAGGCATGACCCAATTTTCTAAGGCATGACCCAACTTTCTAAGGCAAGATCCAATTTTCTAAGGCATGACCCAACTTTCTAAGGAAAGATCCAATTTTCTAAGGCATGACCCAACTCTTCAACCGAAGACTCCAGCTTAAAAGCAGCTTTAGACGTCATCTCATTTTGACTAAAGTATTGAAGTAGGAAAAGATTCATAACTTGACCAATTGAATTCTAGCGCTGAAGGTTCATAACTTGACCAATTGAATTCTAGTCCTGAAGAAAAGAAAATTTAAAGGTATATAAGATCACCAAAGCTTAAAATACACCTAAGCATACTGTAATTACAGGTGCACCTAAGCATACTGTAATTACATGTACACCTAAGCATACTGTAATTACAGGTGCACCTAAGCATACTGTAATTACATGTACACCTAAGCATACTGTAATTACATGTACGTCTGTGCATACTGTAATTACATGTATGCCTAAGCATACTGTAATTACATGTACACCTAAGCATATTGTAACTACATGTACGTCTGTGCACACTGTAATTACGTGTACGCCTATGCATACTGTAATTACATGTATGCCTGTGCATACTGTAATTACATGTACACCTAAGCATACTGTAATTACGTGTATGCCTGTGCATACTGTAATTACGTGTACGCCTGTGTATACTGTAATTACATGTAGGCCAAAGCATACTGTAATTACATGTACATCTGTGCATACTGTAATTACCTGTATGCCTGTGCATACTGTGATTACATGTACGCCTGTGCATACTGTAATTACATGTACACCTATGCATACTGTAATTACATGTACGCCTGTGCATACTGTAATTACATGTACGCATTCAAAAAATATTGTGGCTCCTAATTTCCACTGTTGTGCACAACTACAGGCGGCAATGAATTAAGTCACCGACAGCGATGTTGTGGGCGCGGCGTGGCGTAAACCACCCGCAGAATCAAGTGGGTGATCTCAACACGCTCTCGTCTGCAATCAGAGCACAGCCATGCCCTAGGGGACGACTTCATCCAATCCGTTCAAAGTTGGGATCAATTTCGCTTTCCATAATAGATCGCAATGTCCAAAATTTCCTGAGCAGCTCGGCCTGAGGGAAAGAACTGACCCTCCAGATGTTCACCATGTCATTAGCCACGGACTGATCGCAGGACAGATTTCAAGCTCTTCTATTGCCCACTTTTCAACCACCAGATAGCATCGGTGCCTAGTTTGCATATCAAGGCTACAGGACTTGCCGATGTCTGGCTCAACCAGGGGTTTGTATCACACATAGATTACACAATGGGGAACTCGTAAAAGTTATATCCGTGCCTTTAACAAAGTGGTCCATAACTACACTTTGCTCAATTCCTATACTATGTCACACTTCTCCGTGCATGTGCAGTCACAAAGCTCTTATGTAATACACAAACACTGCAACTTCACAGCAAGGAAACGATGTGTTTTTACTATTTTGAACCCTTTTGTGTAGCTTTGCTGTCAGTCCTCCATTGCATGTGCAAGTTCTCTACAACAAGTTTTCAATTATAAAAACGTATTTAATATTAAGCTGACTGTTGCTTAACATCAAATTTTGGACTTGTGCAGAGTAAGCCAGTTTTTAGGATTAGAGAAAACTGAGTGCCTCGAGACTAAACCACCCACCTTTGGCAAGCTTCTGGTAAAACTGTCTTACAGGAACATGAGTTAATTAATTTCCATGCACATATATGTAGAGTACATCATACATTATACTAATCTATTTAAATTCATTTCTTTTTAACTTCCATCAAAAGTCCGGTAAAAACTTGAGAGCTACATGTAGCAGGGCCCTTTTTTGCAGGGTCTGTTGGCCATGGGCTACCCTAAACAGACATATTTTTACTTATGGCCTAATATGTATGTATGTGTGCCAGACATTTGCGTTGTACTCAACAATTTTTCAGTCATATGACGACGAGCAATTACAGCCCAACACAATATTTCCCAAATGTGTACATGAACATAAGGTATACATGCACCTGTATGAGCAAATGTAGCTGTGCATCAAGAAAAGCTGGTGACACCTGGGATATATAATAGTATGGTAAAATCCAGGTGACACAACCAGGTAACATCATGACCTTTTCCTTGCATGTATGGATTGCATGCTGTAGAGGCTGAAATGAACTCAAGCACGTACCACAAGCATGAGTACAAACGCATGTAGCAGCTCATGACCTTGAACTATAATGACCTTTCCTCTCAGCGGCAAATGCACCGAGCCAGGTTCATTAGTACCCAATATAGCCAACTCATACTCGATGCCAGTGCCAATTAGGCTGGTTAATTTCCCGCAATCGGCTGTTCTCAAATCCAATTCCAATCAAGTTACATGTAGGCTGCCCTCTTCTTGTCTCAAATGCCATGTGCATGTAAAATTCAATACATGTACTCTATACACATGCATGATGTACACTACAAATATTTGAATGAGAGCTTCAAACATGTGGCCCTCTCATACCTTGCGAATCTTTACACTGACGCAGATCTGTATACCAATGTTTTGGTTCAGTCATAACATAAGGTTAACAGGCGTTTTGAGTAACGATTTAGAAAATCGATTTTGGACTTCATTTAAAGATCAAGATTAAAAACTTCATGTGCTTTATGATCCATGCAGAGCTCTAAATTGTAACAGATTTGTACTATATATATATATATATATATATTACCTCCAGGAACCTTCAGAGCTCATTACATTTAGCTGACAGAAAAATCTTGTAGCAATTAAGCTCAGTTCTTGCATGCTGTGTTCTCCATATACATAGCGGCCATGTGCTAACAGTTCACGAACATAATATTATCTTTATTTTCAGAGGGTAACAAACTCAGTCAATATGACAGCATTGATCTTCCCTGGGGAAGAAAAAAAAAATAAAAAAAGCATTAATGAGTTCAAAGTTATACGTATCTATCTATCTATATATATATATATACAATGATACAAGGCTTTACTATGTGTTTGGCACTTTCTGCCACTTTTGGTGCAAAGTTTTAAACGATTTAACTGAGGAGGCAGATTGCACAGATGCAAGCAGACTGTTCCCCTGAACAGCTGCAGATTATGACAAGCTTTTCTTGAGTTGTTCTGTGTGGGGAAAGGGAATTTTTACTTTTTACATAGAGATAACTGAGTCATGGAGAGTGTAACGGCCATGGCTTCGGATTGGGTTGTTTCACATGGGGCTTCGTACTTTAATATATATATATATATATATATATATATATATATATGCATAGGCCTACTTCGATCCAATAGTCATAGGGCTTAAATTTAAGGCATGACCATTCGGGGCTCTGAGAAGTAAGAAAAAGATAATAAAATCTCACAAGAAACAGGTGTTCAATCAGAAATAATTGGTTTTGCTCTGTATGAAATTGTTTGTGTAAAGCTTCAAGAGGTTATTTTGCATTAAATTCTGTTTTACACTGCTTCCAACAAACAGTGTGAAACCCTTGAGCCACCCAGCTAGAATGCTTTGTGCGCAAGGTTGCCCGCTAGCCTTTCACCCTTGATAATGGCCCAGTTTCAAGAAGCATACTTGGCTAAGTGCACTTCCTATCTCTACAACATACGTTGTCATGGCAGTTAAGGAAATACTTAACTAAGTGGCGCTTCATGAAACTGGGCCCAGGTACTGAAAATTCTGCCGTAATACTTTGTGCTCACAATTTTAAGCTTCCAGCTAACATCAAAAACAGAAAGTATTGATTATATTCAGGTTTAATTCATAAATGGCTTGTAGAAATCCCTTTAGTTACCACATCGCTGAAGCAATACTTTTTTTTCCTTTTTAAACTGTTTGCTGAAACATGATCTATGCAACAAATGTTCATATTGTATTTATGCATCAACAATTCTCAAATTTCTGTAATTAGCAGAAGACTTCATATAATGTCCAGTGTAACTGACCCTTTGCTTTGCTCCGCCCAGTTATGTTAATGAGGTCACATGGCTCCACCTCGAATAACTCTGTAGTGTATACCCATATGTACATGTATCTGCATGCATATGGACTTTAACACCATCGTTTACCGTTGTACTTGTAGCAAAACTAGATTTTAGTTAAATGAAAGCTACAAACGGAAACCACAAACACGCTAGATACAGTACGGGCTAATTTACGACACACACTATCCAGAAAGGGCCGTTTTCGTGAGTGTTTGTCCTAACTCCGACGAGTCGAAGTTTACGCGTGAGGCTGTGGTTATAATTTCCAGTCAGTTGATTGGCTGTGATGTCACAAAAGAGGTGTGCTGACAAGGGTCAATTGCTAAAATGTCTTCATGAGGACACCCGTGGCTCAGGCCTAACTGTGATTGGTGTCTCAATAGGATGCTAAAGGAATGGTCACAGAAAGTTGAGGCCGCCGTGCAGCCACACGCACATTTTTCTTTACAGATCACAGCACTACAACTTCATATCCTCTGAAGGTGAATACAAGTTGAATCTTAAAAACATGATCAAAGTTTACTAATAATTATTTTTGAAATAGCTTCCCAAAAAAATTTCTGATTTCTTTTTTTTAGTGTGTTTAAGACTTCCTAAATTATTTCCTAAAGAAATTTACATCTGCAGGAAATGTATGGAATTACATGAAAAAAAGGCCTTTTAAAACAATTCTATACTGTGTTGCATGAAAATTCATTTTGAAAGACATGAAATGAATTGCCAGTTGTCCAGGATTAATGGCACCGAATTTAAAAATGATAACTAACGCAATTACCTGCCAAGTACCTGATGTACTGTATTTAACAAGGCAATGTAAAACGAAACTGTCTATCAACTTGGCAAATCTCTGATAATCCTCCACAGCTGGCTGTCCATGTAATAAATGGTGGATTTCCCTGGAATGACAGATGATTGGTTCAACGTACTAGGATAATGATGTGACGGATACGTTGTTGTGTCTCCACGATAACCCGACAGAAACGACTGTGAAATACCCCAGACCATATCCCCTGGGGGAGGACAAGCTAGCGAACCTCGCTGAGTTTAAACAAGACAAAGTGACCAGAGCTGAATTACAAACATGTTTTAAAGCCGCGTAGTGGGTTATTTTCATTGGTTGATTGATTGGATGGGTTTAAACTGGGAGTTCTGTAGAACTGTGGCCACAATTCAATGAGGTGCTGCTACCCTGTTTTTTTCCTTTCTGCTCAGAGATGTAGTGTTTTGTAAATAACAATGAGAATCAACTTCCGTTATGGTAAAACGATTCATTATATTCAGCCATCTGATTTTCAAATCCATGACAGCCCAAAGAGAGTTTATTTTATTTATTCTTCATGAAAGGATGAAATTTAACAGACTGATTGGTTGATTTGAAAAGTACCTAGGTAAAGGTAAAGTACCTAGCTTACAATCAAAAAGCATTTGGACTCCAGGCATCCGTGGCTCAGTCGATAGCGCGCTATCGCAGCACAATACCTGAAGCCTCCCACCAATGCGGTCGCTGTGAGTTCAAGTCCAGCTTATGCTGACTTCCTCTCCAGCCATACGTGGGGAAGGTCTGCCAGCAACCTGCGGCTGGTTGTGAGTTTCCCTCGGGCTCTGCTCGGTTTCCTTCCACCATAATGCTGGGAGCCATCGTATAAGTGAAATATTCTTGAGTACGTCGTAAAACACCGATCAAATAAATAAATAAATAAATTTGGACTCCAATTGCTGATGAGAATTTTGAAAACCTGGCTAAGTCTATATTTAAGGTACATGTACATGTATATAACTGTAATAATGATGTAACACCTTAATGAGCGTAACCCAGAGTATACCCTAAATGACCTAGTATTTCAACCATGGTACAACTGCTGAGTTTTCCAGATTCTACGAGTTTTGTTGCTTCTAAAAAGCCTTTTTGGGGTTTGTTTGGAAGGCAGAATACGAAATCTGACAAAAACAACGTACGTTTTAGCACCAAAACTAATATTCTATGACATTAATTTGTCTTTTAAAAAGCAGTTTTTGAGCAAAATTCAAGCTCATTTACAGTACTTAATTGTTCTTTCCTCCCTCAAAAAATGACCCTTCTTACGGCTTGAGCTACTAACAAGTGAGGGTGGGGAGAGGACTGATTGAACTAAAAGTTAAATTAATTATTAAAGTTCTAGCATATGTGCATGCAGACTGGGGTATTTTAAGACAAGCCTACAAAATGCTTGTGTTGTTAACATGGGCTTATTACACCGAAACTTGATAAACTCATTAAGGTTCTATTACTTGTATGTTCACTTACAGCTCTCTAACGAACCTGCCACAGTGAAAATGAAGAAAACACAGATCATCTTGTACATGCGACAGAGACACAAATCAGGAAATTTCAAGCTGTATCTAGGAGAGGCAGGCATTAAAAATACCTTCTTGCATGACAGCCTCCGCCGTCTTTATCTACAGCCAATTACGGTGCACTTACATAATGAGTCTCGCTCACGGACAAGACTGTGCTTAGCCCTTCAGGCTCATGAGATGAACAGCTACCAATAGTTCTAGATGCCAACTGTGGCTATTCCCCCCCCCCCCCCCAAAAAAAAAATTAAGTGCTCTTGTCCTTTAAAAAGTCATTAATCTGAGTACAACGGAATTACCGTTCTGTACGTAAATGAGTCAGGGGAATTCTTAACCTTCATATAGAACTGGGTGAAGAATGCTGCCACAGTACACATTTGTAGGCCAGGCCGTTCATAGATTTGGTTTGCATTACCTCACATTTGTAATTCCCCAGAAATTTGACATGTGTATTTGACTCTGTGTATACAGACTCTGAGTCTAGATAGGAATAAGCAACTTTCGGTGCTATTCATGCACTTTTTAAATTTTATTTAGGACATGTGAAACTGTACTGACAGGGTATTGGCCATTTTCTGGGCTTCAGAAACACCAATAAGGCCATCCTTAAAAATATGTTTGTTGGTCCTAAGCGATCCTTCAAAAAAAGGCCTACTTAAAAGTTTTTACTAGTATTTTGATAAAAGGCATTTTTTTTTATTGAACTCTCCATGTTGATTTCTGTAAAATCTCTATCTTTTTCATGAGCCAGAATAAAAGGAGAGAATTCCTTACTGACCCACCCCAGTTTTTCCCATACCAGGTAACGTACGACAAATAATTTTTTAAGGATGATTTTACACATATTTATTTATTTAATTGGTGTTTTATGTCGTACTCTACAATACTTCACTTATTCGATGGCGGCCAGCATTATGGTGGGAGGAAACCGGGCAAAGCGCAGAGGAAACCCACAACCATGCGCAAGTTGGTGCCGGACTTTCTCACGGTCAGCCTGAGAGGAAGCCAGCTTCAGTTGGACCTCAACTCACAGTGAGCACATTGGTTAGAGGCACCTGGGTCATTACGTAATGCTGTATCGCTACCCCCCTCCCCCCCCCTCCGGCCACAGAGGCCCACCTAACATATAGAATTTAATTATTTATTTGCTTGGTGTTTTCCGTCGTACTCAAGAATATTTCACTTACACTACGGCAGCTAACATTATGGCAAGGGGAAACCCACGACCATCCGCAGGTTGCTAGCAGACCTTTCCACGTACGGCCAGAGAGGAAGTTTGAGTTTCATCTGGACTTGATCTCACAGCAACCGCATTGGTGGGAGGCTTCTGGGTCACTCCGCTGCGCTACTGCGCTAACCAAATTAACATACAGAATATAGTCACAGAGTCTATAACCCTGCAGTGTCATCCTGCTTTAAGTCAGACCAGTAACATATACATACATGCAGCACAGCTGATCATTACATATACAAACACACACATATATACATATTATTGCCTCTCAGGAGTAAGTTTCAGTGAATGGCTTTCGGCAGTACATGTACTGTACATTATACACATCAGTAGGCTGTCAGGTATGATGGAATTCGCAGCCTCCTCCCCAGTGACAGCTCATCAACATTAATTTCTTGCATATACATGGTATTATAGAATCAATTCACACCACTCAAATAAAACAGAACAAATTAATAACTCAGACGGCAGATACATCTAAATTAATGGATACTTTAAAAAAAAAAAAAAGACGCATCCCATCCATGTTCCAATAGATAGATCCACCACAACCAATGTCCCACCACCCCTTCTCGTGAAAACGTCACTTTACATTCCATTACCAGTGAAAGCAATTGTGACGTCATGGTGTCACAGAAAGATTGAATGCTTATAACCAATGTGTGGGACATCCAGTGGACCTACTTGAAACAATATTGATTATGACTGGTCAAATTTGCGTTCTTGATGGACAGCTCGGAAAGGTTCATTTGCTGATGTGATGTGTGTAAATTATATGCTGTACACTGCAGATACGCTGCATCTTGATTCATCTGCAGTTCACGGGCCTCTTTGTAAGACAAATGGCATTCACGAATTACATGTACATGATGAGTATTTCAGCCTTCTGTTTTAATTTGACTTAACTTTATTTGGTTGGTGTTTTATGTCAAACATCTCATGAATATTTCACTCATAAGACGGCGGCCAGCATTATTGTGGGAGGACACCAGGCAGAGTCCAGGGGAAACCCATGACCATCTACAGGTTGCTGGCAGACCTTTCCAGATACCATCGGAGGGGACTGGGCTTGAACTCACAGCAACAGTAATTGGTATTAATACATCTTCATATGAAAGACTTCTTTCCTTATCTGACTACTGAGTGGATCATGAGATGTAGCACCTGGAAAGATCTACCCTTAGACCTAAAATTCACCATGATTTAAACTGTCGCCCAAACAGCAAAAGCTGGATTTGAACCTGGGACATGACTTCATAGCTTTTAGGAGCTAATAATAACAATATCTGGGGCATCAAACTCATGCAAATAGTTGAATGTTTTGTTTCAGTGGGATGGTACTGTGTTGCAATAGTTGGATATTTGGGTTGGGTGGAGTGGTACCTGTGTTGCAATAGTTGGATATTTGGGTTGGGTCGGGTGGTACCTGTGTGGTGGCGTGGACTGTTGCTACCTGTGTGGTGGCGTGGACTGGTGGTACCTGTGTGGTGGTGGTGGTACCTGCGTGGTGGCGTGAACTGATGGTACCTGTGTGGTGGCCGTACCTGTGTAGTAGTGGTGGTGGTGGTGGCAGTACCTGTGTTGTGGGGTGGACTGGTGGTACCTGTGTTATGGTGGTAGCTATGTGGTGGTGGTACCTGTGAGGTGGTGGTAATAAATGTGTTATGGCAGTAGCTGTGTGGTGGTGGTACCTGTGTGGTGGCAGTACCTGTGTGGTGGTGGTACCTGTGTTATGGCGGTAGCTGTGTGGTGGTGGTACCATACCGCTGAAGATGTACATGTGTATAACTGTAAATTACCCCAAAATCTGACTTTGCTGGATTTTGAGATTTACATTAATCAATGGTGTCTTAACATTTGTTCAGAACATACATGTAGGAGAGGCCTGGGCCGTAGCCTAGGGGCTATAACGCAACACTAAAGACACAGGAAACTCTCACCAATGTGCTTCCTGTGAGCTCATGTCCAGCACATTCTGCTTACTCTCAGGCTGTACATTAGATGGTCTGCCAGCAACCTGCACTTGGTTGTGGGTTCCCCCACAGGCTGTGCCCAGTTTACTTCCACTGTAATGCTGGCCTTGTTATTTTAAGTGACATTGCTTCTTGAGTAAGTTGCAAACGACCAATCAAATTTATAATAAATAAATAAATTAATTTGGAGCATGGGATGATACTGGGAAAATGTACATTTTTTGGCACCAACAGAAATATTTTATGACATTTACGTGCCTCTAAAATGCACTTCAGCGGGTAGAGTTCTAGTGTGAATGTGTGCATGGTCACACAATACATTTATCATTAAGCCACACTGGTTATAAATGCTAACTGGCATGATTACACTTAATACAGCATGTTGACATACACATATTGATTGCTGTCAGCAATTCTCAGCAGAAAGTATCTGGATATATACATATCATTGTGCAATATATATGTGTACATGTTTATGAATATCCAGGACTTGATGACCATTAACTGTAGGTCTACACCTAGACCTCTGTATGTGTTCTCAAGAGATACAAAATGCACATGTGTATATACATGTATATGCAGGGTTTTTTCAAGCCAGTTTCTTTATAGAAACTCAATTTGAACAAATCCAAAAAACTCAACATTTTTCATCACCATTGCATGTAAAATGCATCTAAAACTCATTTATTTTATCAATACTTAATACAAATCTGTTTCAAACTCAATTTGCCAATATTTCATTTGGTTACCACTAAGAGAAAGTGGCTAGACAAAACCCTGAGATGTACATGTAACTGAGACTAAAAGCATGTTATTATGTGTGTACTTCAGGTGTGTAGCATGTGTTTCAGAAATCCCAAGAGTTGAACTTGTACACTGGCACAAGTATACCCATATAATGTATTTCATTTATTTATTTGTTTGACTGTTCTTTTATTTTATTTATTTATTTATTTTTTTTTTTTGGTGTTTGACTGTTTGACTATTCAAGAATATTTCACTTATACAACGACAACCATTATGGTGGGTGGAAACCAGGCAGAGCCAGGAGGAAACCCACAACCACACATTGCTGGCAGAATTCTCCCAAATATACCCTGAGAGGAAGTAGACCCCTGCAAACATGTACATGTGTACTCAGAGATCTGTATACATGTGCCCGGAACCAAAACCATGCAATTACCTGCGTACTGTAGTTTGCAGAAATGCCAGAATGTCAATGCAAGGCAGTAAGTTTGCAGATCTGCAATATCATACTCCTGAAATTCAATACTGGTAAATATATACATGTACGGTCACTAGATGAACCATATCCAATCTCAAAACCCACTTTCTTGTGAATATATATTTTGGAAAATAAGTACTAGGTGCCATGGGACTATAAACCCTAGTGTTATGCATGTACAGTGCCAGTCCTTATAAATGTCCATGTATCATAAGGAATACTACAAATGTATTAATAACTGCACCCTTATGGTTGAACGTCAATGTAACAGGTTCTTGCTAATAGGAAAGGTATGGGTTTGAGTCTTGGTCAGGCCATACTTACATGTAAGGCTTTAAAACATGTATTCTTGGAGCTACAATGTAATCTTGAGTTTTGACAATCGGCATGTAAAATTAAGATACTATAGGCAAAGCACCAGGTGGGACGTTCTTGCTGTACAAGAGGTGATACCTACAGAGATGGTTCTGGCACCTTTGGTGGGTGATTCAAGTTCAGCTTAAAAACATGTAACTTGGTTCTCCCAACAGAGTGCCAGAATGAAGGTGCTGATGCAACCAATCAGAGTGTCCGTCTTAAGAGCACAAAACAAAATTGCAAGGCACACAATATTGACTGAAAAATAAAGTATGACGTGCTGAGAGATTTCATTTGATGACCCTCTTTAGACAGGTCAAACTGGTTGTGGTAATAGAAGAGGTCAAGGGATCTTCTATAAGGCGATGTGAAAAAGAAACCTTGACTTTGTAAAGGTGATTGTCTGAAACAGTGTCAATTTAGTGTGACTGCATGGGTGAGGCATGGACATTTGGCATGTCTGGTGTCTACAGCATAGTGTTTTAGTGAGGCCACAAGAAAGAATATTTCACATGTAACACAGTTGCACCTGAAGTAATAAAATAAAAGGTTGTACATGTATGTCCACAAGGAACATTTTCTTAATACTCTTCCTCACAAACTTTTAAATGACACTCAAAGAAGTCATGTATACACTGCAAATGTAAATGTGCATGTAGGCTGGTGTAAGCAGCATCTGGTTACAGCTGCCTTTATGCCTTATATGCACTTGTATGAAAAAAAATGTCTTTAAATGTTAATTCTGGTAATCTGTCTTTATGTAACCCTCATTTTAAAGGAATTCCCAGGATTTATTCAGATACCAGTATCTTAATTACTGCAGTGTTACATCACTTCAACCTCAATGCAAAATCCACAATCCAATGCACATATAATCCTTTAATTAAGAAATAAATGAATGACAATTTGAATATACTGACCCACATACAACTAATCCATCAAAAATCAATAATTTATTGATTTGGGTGGACTGCTTTCGTAAACTGATAACACTTCAAACAGCTGTAATAATTATAAATGGATGGATATATTGCAACTCATTCCGAAATGCCATCAGATCTAGAGTAGACGATCATCTGTAATTGCATGAATTTACTATTTAAATTATCATTGCACACTAGGTCCAGCTACATGTAATATACCATTTTATGTGTACATATTAAATGGCTATAAATTCAGGGTTAAATGCATAATTTATAGCAGGACGGACAAATGGTAAAACGATGCATGAAAAAAAAAAAGTAAGAATACAGTATCAAGTAACTCAACAGTGGACCAAATATAAGATTAGAATTTATAAATTTGGGCGAAACTTCCCAGTTTTACCTGGCTGTCTTTTCCCACCATCCATAGTTGGTAGTTTGGCAATACGTCGGTGCTATTATTGATGTCTTCTAAGGCCATCTCCACAGCTGGCAAGCATCCGACTCCGCCACCCCAACCTCCCACCATGGGGAATATCCCACCGATCGTCAGATTTTTCTCTTTGAAACACTCACAACACATAATCCACGAGAAGATAATCCACACGAAGGCAGAAGAACGCTGGTAAATCCAAGCTCTTCGCCACCAAATACGTTTCGTGCTACGCAGAAATTCCATGGTTTTTACAGCTCGGTCCGAGGAGATTGCAAGCTCTTTCCTTGACGAAGGCAGCCGATTCGAGGAGTTCAGAATCCACCAGCAGTCGGAGGAAAGAACACTAAATCTGTCTACTCCTCATTCTGCTCGCTACACATTCCATTTCCGACTGTCACCCGGTGCACAAATGATTCAGACCGCTTCCACTTGCATAGTGACACGAAGCGAGTTATAGATGCACGATGAAATATCGGCTCTGGGTTTCAAAGCTCTTGCTTGCTGCGCTCGCAACTGTCATCCGCGAACAGCCCGTTTTCTGTCAAGTCTAGCGGGCAAACAAGTGTGCGCTCGACGTCATCAATATATGTGCTCTTGTCTTTTTTCACGCGTCGTCGAAAGTTGCGCTTCACACACGTGGGTTGTAGATTTTCATGCTGTACATCTCCTGGTTGACGTGTTTCTTTTGGTGGTGTGCTATTCAGCAAAGATGAGGTATTTAAAGGCATGAGTTGGGATATTTTTTAAGGCTTGGTGCATTTATTTGGGGATGATTGAATTACATGAAATATACTATCCCGAAATCTTTGTACACATTTTCTTCTCTACGGTGGCTCATGTTGTCAGGACTGTTGTTGTTGTAGGAAAACAAAAAATCTGTCAAAATTTTTACAAAGCGGCGGTTTAAGTGGTAAATCGAGGAGTTAGGTTGGTGGAATTTGAGATTTGTAAAAAATGGGTTGAGCTACTGTTCGTCGCTGACCCACTTTTCCAATGTTCATTGAGAAAAGGACATTTTTCTATGAATTGACGTCACCCTACCATGTGACACCACCCTCATCCTTACTTCTGCCTGGAATTTTAGTATGAAGCATAACACACTGTGATTTCTGCGTAATGATTCAATCCTTGGGATAAGCTGAATCGGCATTGGAGCTGTCTCAGGAGATTAATGCTGGTTGGGTGAGACATGAGTGGCTGCTCTTGCAAACTAAAGCAAAATAACGCTAAAAAGACGTGATATTCGCTACAGAATACACGTCTGACAGACACAATTCATTGACCCCTTTTAAGTCTATTTTTCTTTGTTAATTTTCTGGACTTTGCTCACAAAAAAACATAGGTGACTAGAGTATCCACTGTAGGCCGAGAGCCCTTGCTCTTTGGTCTTGAGTTAAAATCCAAAATGCCCTGCATCAGATTGTTGCTGTCGACCCCGACAACAACAGCAGCATTTTTTATTTTTAGCATTATTTTGCGTTCCTTTTGAAAGCACCCACTCATGTCTTGTCCAGACAGTGTTAATCTCGCGAGGTGACTCCAATGCCAGCTAGGTCACTGGGGTCCTCCCTCCTTTCTAGCATTGTTGCTTTAAAATGGCCACAAATCTCTTTTTTGACTTCTCACATCTCTGTAAACACACTTGACCAGGGCATAAGATTATATGCAACATTGATCATTGTCTGTCACGTGAGTAGTGCGTCCTATAGATGACCGCTCATGTCACCTTTAACCTTACGTCCAGCTTAAATTACATTTGATCAGTGGGTTATGCTCTGGCTGTCCATGTTGACAGAGTTCATACTCTGTAAGTCATGTGTGCCATATAAACACAGCTGGCTGTTTTACCCATCTCTTTATAATTAGTCGGGGACCTCTGTGCCTCAGTCGGATAGCGCGCTACCGCAGCGCAATGACCCGAAGCCTTCCACCGGTGCGGTCACAGTGAGTTCAAGCTGGCTTCCTCTCCGGCCGTAGGTGGGAAGGTCTGCCAGCAACCTGCGAATGGTTGTGGGTTTCCTCCAGGCTCTGCCAGGTTTCCTCCCACCATAATGGTGGCTGCCGTTGTATAAGTGAAATATTCTTAAGTACGGCATAAAACATCAAATAAACAAATAAATATATGGTCTGTTGGTAGTCCATGAGGGGGCAGCCAAGAAACTGTTCTTGTGTAGGAGTGGGCTCTGAAGTTCAACAACCCCCGTCCCAAAGCCCTTGTCATCAAAACTTGGACTAGTGTACAGTGTACAGTTCTAAAATTATAACATGCATTGTGACGCATAGTGAATTGGTACATGTACGTGGAGGTCTCTAGCAACGCAGTGGAAGTTTTTATGCTCCTTGTCTTCTTTCCTTTTGTACATATGACATTTAACTCATTTCTTAGCCAGTGTCTGGTTGAATATTCCAGACGATGTTTGTTATTTAATTCCTATCTACCTATGACTCTCACTGTGTTGATTTAATTATTTATTTTATTGGTGTTGAATGCAGTACTCAAGAATGTTTTACTTTAATAACAGCAGCCAGCATTGTGGTGGGAGGAAACCTGGCAGAACCCAGGGGGATGCCCACGACCACCCTCAGGTTGCTGGCAGATTTCCCCATATACTGCCGGAGAAGAAGCCATCACTCTCAGTGCTGAGGGCATATTAACTGCCAGAGCTTTAATGCAAAACAAGCCACTGGCAGTTCCCTGCTCCATTCTTGAATTTTTTGGTCGTTGAATTCCCATCAAATACAATAAATTTATTTATTTATTTATTTACATGATTGGTGTTTTATGCCGTACTCCAGAACAAAATACAATAAATAAGGTGATGAGTACATTTCGTCTTCGTTTATTACAGTTGTGAAGTTTGCACCAAGGTGTCCGCCAAATACAAATGCCCACGATGTGGAGTGAGAACGTGTTGTGTTGCTTGCGTGAAGAAACACAAATGGGAGAAACCCTGCAATGGTTTGAGGGACAAAACGGCATTTATACCAGTCAGTACATTCTCAGACAACAATCTTCTAAGTGGTAAGTGGTTGAGTTGTGGATTTTTAATTACATAAAATTAGAATTAAAACTACTGGGGAAATTGTGGGGGTCATCGCTGGTAGACTAGAGATGGCTTTAAAAAAATTTCCTTTTCTCAGTATGGTTACAGGTTCAAATCCAGCTCATGCCATTTCTGTGTGGCACTTTTTTTCGTAAACCCAATTACATGTATTGTCATGCAAGTAGAATATTAAATATTAAATAAATCATGGAAAATTGGGTCAGTGTACTCACATTTTGACCCCTGTCTAGTTTGCATTACAAGGGAATAGGCTACATTTCAAGCCTGCAAATAAGTGCCTGAGATTTTTGAAAACAACTCTTTGGACAAAGTGGTGTGACCAAGTTGTCCATTGAATTTATTACTAGATAAAGTTCTCTTGGAGCATACCACTTTCACCAAAGGGATGTCTTCAAAAATGTCAGGCACCTATTTGCAGGATTGCATTTGTATAATGTATATCCAGAATCGATATGTGAAAAAAAAATAAATAAATAAAAAAATTTCAGTCTGTCAGCAACCTGCAAATGGTTGTTGGTTTCCTCTGGGCTCTGCCTGGCTCCCTCCCACCATAATTCTGGTTGCCATGGTATAAGGGAAATATTCTTGGGTACTACGTAAAACAGCAATTGAGTACATAAGTAGATAAAAATATTTCATCAATGTCTGCTATTAGCCAATGACCAATGAAGTCAGGTGTTCAAATCCAGCTCTAGCTCAAATGCTCCAGTACATGTATATGCATAATGGGAGACTTTTCCCTGAAGGGCTTAGTTAATTATTAACATGTTATCCTCATTGCATCCAATTGGTCCCTGACCAGTGACAGACTTGCAGATAAGTGGCTTGATATAGACATTGTCTAGTACAAAATAAACTGATATCTGCCGTGAAGTTTGTTGGCATTTTGTCTGGTAGAAATTCAGTGGTCTTCCATCAAAATGGATATTCTATTGGGTAACCACCTCTATCATACTTATCAATGCGGTCGTTGTGAGTTCAAGTCAAGCCCATGCTGGCTTCCTCTCCGGCTGTACGTGGGAAGGTCTGGCAGCAACCTTTCTGCCGGGCTTCACCCGGTTTCCCCCCACCGCAATGCTAGCCGCCGTCATATAAGTGAAATGTTCTTGAGTACGTCATAAAACACCAATCAAATAAATAAATAAAAATCTATCGTACTTTACATATGTCGTTGTTTGTTGTTGCAAGTATAATTGTACGCTATCAAATAGGACACAGCATAGACAGTGGAGCAGAAACCATTTAGCTAATCTGTCCAGTTGCCCCCTTAACTCAATGTTAACGCAAAAGCAGTGGTGTCTGCCATATATTAGCCACTCAAATTGTTATTTGTTGACTTGCAGTGAGGTACATAGCACAATCTAATCCAGTTCTCACTGGTTCCTTGCAACATGATCTCTAAGTCAATTCCAGATGTTAGAGTTACGAACTTCTTATTCCACAAAGTGTCTTTGTAGTCAGGATATCAACCTACGCACGTAACTCAGTGTAACCCTCTGTAGTGTTAATTTAAACGAAAGAAAAAAAAAACATGAAACAACATTGGCAAATAGGTTTTCTCTCTGCTCACTAGGTAATATAAGATGCTCAGACATGTTAGCTTGCTTAGAAATTTGAACTTCAGAAGTCTTCGAAGAGCGTTTTCGGGTTGATCGTGAAATCACGTCTGTCTTTTCGCAAGGTGGTTTAATGGTTTTTTTTCTGCTGTGTTTCACCTCCACTCTTACACCTTGCCATCGACAACGCGATGATTCGAAGATAGGAAGGCTTGTATGGACGTCTGCAGGTGCATGCTGGGACGTCTGGCTTCAATTCAAAAAGGGCTATTTGCTCCAGCCATCAACAACAAAACCACTTCACTTCTGCGACAAATTACGCGAGTGCTCCAGACTAGCTGTGGGCTATCAGCTTTTGCCTGATTGGTGAATTTGTCCCGACGACTTCCTGGTGGAGGGGATATTGTCTTGTGTTTGACAAGGCTCTCAGTAACTAAGACAACGCATTGACTGGACGCTGGTAATGTTAGTCATCAGTGCGTACCCTCGAGTACTTCACGGCCATTTCCCCCTCCTGCCAAACTTGGAGCAACACTCAGCTTTAATAATGTGTGAGATCCAAGTAAAGACAAAATAGTTCTGGCAGCTTGTTGAAGGAACTCTTCAATTGCAGTACTGGGATTGAAATTCGTACATAGCTTGTAGCTCCAGACTGGATACTTCCCTTTCAGTTATGGCTGGATTAGTTTTATACACTTGTTATAGAGAATGTTTTTGTGGAAAAAAAAAAAAGAAGAAAAACAAGATGTGTAACTCCAAAGACATTGTTATATTAACAAGCGTATAAATAAGAAGAATGTTTCACAAAGTATACATGTGTCTTTCTTTCATATATATGACATACGAACCTTCGGACTGAAGTTTCTGTGGAAACTGATTCATGTGTATACATTTTTAATCAGACATGTCCCTATTTTGAGCCCCTTCACGAGGCATCCAGTTTCCAGTTTCTTGACAACTTTAACAGATGGTGTAAAATCCAGTTTCCAATGACAACAGATGGTGTAAAATCCAGTTTCCAATGACAACAGATGGTGTAAAAACATGATAGAAAAGCTTCTTAAAAGCCTAAAAATAAAATCGTAAAATCAGACATAGATCTTTTATGCATTCTCATTAAAATAAAGAGATGAAAGCACCTAATAAATAATGACTTGAAATGGACTTTGTTCTTTTTGCCCCTTTGCGGAGATGTGCTGTGTGCAAGATTTTTTTTTTTTTACAAAAAGGATTTGTAGTTTACTTTGTTTGCTAATGGATTTCTTGTAAACACAGACAAGAAACTGGTTTTCACTGGTTACTAAAATGCTCTCAGTGCATGCAAGTCTTGAAACCCTTCGGAGAACAAAGAAGCCAGTGTGATTTCCGGTAAACAGTGTTGTTTTAAAAATGTCCTGTTTTATGTTTTCAGATTATCACTTCCTTGAAGACGTTGCAAGGAAGACAGACAATGCCGCCAGACAATCCAGGGAGCACGAACGAAGAGACAGATCCAGATTTGTATGAATTTAACGAGATTTTTGAACAAGATTTTACATTTGAGCCTGTGGTGAAAATGATGTGTATTTGTAGTGCATATTGGGGAACTGGCCAAGGTTAGTGGCACTTATCTTTTGATCATGGGCCGCCTCGGTGGTCCCGTTGTTAGAGAGTCTGCCTCGAGGTTGGGAGATCCATGGTCAATCCTAGGTTGGGTAATACCAAACTTCTTAAAACAGGACTGGTCGGCCTGGTGTTAGAATAATGTGACTCGATGGGGTGTCATGTATGGTGTCTTTTGCTTAATTGATGTTCCAGAGTCAGCAGCACTTTGGTGGCATGGACTCGCCCTGCCACAAGGAGACACACTATGTACACACACCAGAGGAACTCCTCGTCTTCATATGACTGAAATATTGTTAAGTACGATGTTAAACCCCAAGCACTCACTCACTCACTCACTTGATCAATTGCTACATGTGGCGCTCACAAAGTGCAGGCTCAAACCCCGACTAGGCATGTATACATTGTGTTAACGTCACTGTAAGGTCAAGCCCAGCTCAGGCAGGTTTCCTCTCAAGGCGTTTTTGCAAAGGTCTGCTAGCAACCTGCGGATGGCCATGTGTTCCTGCCAAGTCATGTAAGTGAAATATTCTTGAGTGAGGCATGGAAAATCAAACAAATAAATAACTTCTCTTAAAGCTCCATGACATGTACCCATATGATTTCCTTTATGTTTACAGACATGCGAGTGTGCGAAAAATTAAATATTGCCAAATTTCCACTATATATGTTTTGTTATTAATGGAATATGGCTGTTTGCCAGCTAGTGAAATAAGACAGACATAACACTTGTGAGTTGTTTTTTTTCATTATTGTGCTAGTGCAGGAAGAACTGTTGAGAAACAAAAGCTGTCGGTTACCATGCCAACACAATGGCTGAACAATTGGGTTTTGCTTACATGGTATGTGCAATGTTCACTGAGGTGAACTTGCATTCTTAGAATTTACGAAGCCTTGATCGGCAGGATTGCACACTGATTTGCATTTGGTGAGTTTGCGTTGGCAACTCTGATTGTATGGAAGGAGTATTTATAGAGCAGTCTTGGGGCTCAAGTCAATAAAGGTGTTTCGCATGTTATGTGGGCTGCTAACAATGATGGAAGACAGTGCCTGGTGGATTGTCTGCAACTTTTTCAGGAAAATTTGTCGGATTTTGGATTCCTGAGCTGCACATGTTTTGGGTTTTCCATGTGGTTTTGGCCGACATTTGTCTCCTATTAAAACCCAACCCTGACCTGAACATAAAAGCGAAACCGTCTTGCATAGTAATATTATCCCCCATTACACAAAGTAGTCGGTTCAGTCACTTTTTATGCAGTATTGTATGCTGCTGTCTGTCCGTCTGTTTACTAATCTCTTTGCATGTGCTTTTTGTTGTTACCAACGACGGAACTGCTGCACTTTATCGAGTTAAAGAAGTTCTCATTTTGTCTCCACCACCATAGCAGATGTCAGGAGAAAAACAATCACATTGTTTTATGTTTACATGTGTGGAGAGTCAGAGACGTGCCCTTCTTTGTGAAATGTTAGTTTTTCATGGCAACAGTGTATTTGAAAAACTTAACTTCATAATGGTTTGAAATAGGGCAATCCTGAGAAGTACTTCGGTCTTTAGTAGCGAGCCAGGTGATGTGTTGATATTGTCCTGATATCCACTCCACCATGACGGCTTTATCCTCAGGTACTGAAACTCTTCCTGCTTGGGCTGGCTGAATTGTTGGTTTTCGAAGCTCTTAAGCTGCGTTATTTAGCCTTCTATTTGTTACATGTGTATAAACCGAATTCGCATTTCAGGTGTCTCACAGTGATTTGAATGAAACATGTTGGGAGGCTCGCGCAAACTAATCGAGCTGCAGTGTTTATAAATAGGCACATCTGTCGGCTGAACAGCGCCAGTAATGTTTGCCATAAAATTTCACCGTTTAAACCTGTTAGTTTCTCCTCGAACACTGTCTGGTTTCCTCGTACCATAATGTTGGCTGCCGTTGTATAGATGAAACATTTTTTAGTATGGAGTAACACACCAATCAAATTAATAAATAAATAAATCCTTCATTTCTAGCCCTGATAGAAATTAACCTGAGTATCAAATGACATGAGATACATCCACCAGCCATTACGCGAGAAATACCCATAGGAACCTGGGTGTTCAGGAGTGGTGTGTGAAAATGGTTTTGCCAGTTGACATACATGTGTTCTTTCATGCATCTGTTTTGGAGTACTGTATTTGACAATATTTTACCTAACATACCAAAGGAGTGATTTGATGGGCAACTGTTGAAAACTGCATATCAGCTCTGATGCTGTGGTCTGTGCTTGTGAACTAATACAATGCTTTGTGACCGGTAAAGGTGTGAAACATACTACTGGAGCGAACAAGTGAGTACATAGAGATGGTTTTGTACTCCTGTTTTAAAAGGCGAGATGGAGTTTTTACAAGTTTCCAATTAACAATTTGACTTCTGTGGTGTTGAGAGAAATCAAGCTTTGTCTGCAGGATTTGTCTTGCATTCCCAGGCTCTTACTTTGTGTCACTGGAAGATATCACTGCGCTCAGTTGTATTCCAAACATCGATTGGTCATTTGAATGATTTCCGAATGAAAAAGGAGTATTTTCTTTTGTGTGAGTATAAAAAAAAAGAGACAAAACTGGTTCTTATTTACATGTAACATTTTAGACGTCTAGTTGCCTTGGCTGAATCTTTATCAGATTGCCTTTTATTTGCCCACTTTGGACACTTGGTAATGGGGGAGAAAAAGTCGATTGTTGATGATCTCACAGATCTGATGTCTTGATTCGTCCGTCTTCAGCTCCGTAAAATACTTTCACTTGGAAATGAGTGAAGCCTGCTTCAGGAAGATTCGGCAGATGAAGAATGTTAACTTTGTGATGGCTCGGAGCTCAAATCTAATTTGAGCAGGAAATGGATGATGTCTTGCGCGCGTGTGCAAACGTAAATCTATTCCGCAGCGCCATGAAACCACAGCTCGCTAAATAAATGTCGTCCGAAATGAAATTATTCCAGTCTAGCAAACCTGATAATGTTTCTCCTGGAGAAATTTAGTGGTTGGATAAGAAAATGTGTGCAACTTTTTAGGGGTATAAAATGTGAAATTGCGAAATGGCAATAGGCTATCTGCCGAAGCGCTTTTCCCCTTGGGGCTTTGAATCCACCATTGGGGCCCATGATTGCCGTCAGTATTGCCCATTGCTGTGGGAGACTAAGCCCTAAGCCAATCAGGGAGTGGAACATGAGTAAAGGGTGAAGAGTCAGTGGATAAAAACTTCAAAGTTTCAGATCTGTTCTTTTTTGTGGCAAGTAATTATATGTCTGTTCTACAGACTAGATGAAGAAATAACATTTCATTGGTTTTCTTTCGAAGTGTTCGGCTACAATTCTTGCTTTGCTGCAAAGCGCATTTCATTTACAGAAATGTGTTCTGGAGTTTCCATTAAGGCTCAGAATTTCTTCTAAAGGGAATTGTAGTGCTAGAACTGTGTACTTGTTATGCATTTCCTAAAAGTCTGGATTGTTTTGTACAAGCTTTACTGAATTTCACGATGGGCTGGAGTTTATTGATACAGTTTTGAGAATATTGGGTGAAGCAAAATCAAATTTGGGTGGTGCCGGAATTCAGCCGCATATTCTGCTGTGATAGATTCAGGTATTAAAATGTTCATCCGGCGATTCAGGAGTTCAATACCAAACACTGCGAGACTGGACCTCCTTTTTTTCCTTCTAAATTGTCATTTTCAAGTCAAACATTGGTAGAGTTCTAACATTGATGTATCTATGGGCCATTTTGTATTGCGCATGTTTTGCTGGCTGACTTTACTGTGATGTTGTACTTGCACTTGCAAGAGTGATTTATGCCATGCATGGTTGCAGGGCCTCTGTGGCTGAGGTGTTAGCTTGCTAGTACAGCACGGTGACTTAGGAGCCTCTGAACTCTGCTGTCGTTGTAAGTTAAATTTGTCTCTGGCTGGCTGGCTGGCTGGCTTCCTCTCCTGTTGTATAGAGGAAGGTCTGCCAGCAACCTATAGACGGCCGTGGATTTCATCTGAACCTTTTGTCCTCCCATCATAACACTGACTGCTGTCCTGTAAGTGAAATATTTTTGAATTCGGCCAAAAAACTCCAGTCAGAGAAAAATATAAATTACGCCATGTGTTCAACATGATGTTCCATTTGTAAGTCGTTCATTACTCATTCTTGTACATCACCATGATGTGGCAGAAATATTGTTCAGGTGGTGTCAAGCCATAGTCTTTCATTCATTCATTCCTTCCTTCTTGGACAGAGAACTTTCTGGACTCCTTAAGTCCTTTGCTCTCATTTAGCTCGTGGCCTCAATGGTAGTAAGCAGTGAACGGTTACTCTCGTGTGTGGTCTTATCTTGAACTGATGGAAAAGCACATGCTTTCCACAAGTAATGTATTAGTTGCCAAAGGTCCGTGGTTTTACTTTACTTTATATCATTAAATAATAACCACCCCCCTCCCCTGCAACAATCAGTCCTTCTCCAACTGACGCATGCTCTGTTTATTTTAAAATTCTTTGTTGCTGTTAACACAACCCTATCACACAAATAAGCTTAGTCAGTAGGGAATTTTGTTTTTTCATTCTCCTTAATTATGTAGTGTAGAATTTCTGTCCTGTATTTCTTCATGCTCTGGACCTGAGCGTCTGATAGACAGGGTTGTTATCTACATAACTGTAGTCTGTTTTCTCAGACTCGACCCAGTGTTGTGGTGGGATTTTCAGTACTCAGAAACAACCAAGATGAGACTGGAATCGATATTTATTTTTGCTGAACTGGTACAGCGGAGGCCTAAGTTGTAATAATTAAGTCTGCATATTCACACATTTCACATTTTATTTATACTAAAACATGACAAGGACTCGGAATATCATATTTATCATGACTCGGAATATATTTACCATGACTCGGAATATCATATATATCATGACTCGGAATATCAAATTTATCATGACTCGGAATATCATATTTACCATGACTCGGAATATCATATTTATCATGACTCGGAATATCATATTTACCATGACTAGGAATATATTTACCATGACTCGGAATATCATATTTATCATGTCACCAGTGTCAATATCCATGACCTGTTGTAATCATTGTTTCTTGAAATCTTATTCGTTATCTGACCACCAACTCGGTTACAAGAGAAACTTTACTTCAGATTCATTCCCAGCTACGTACTCATATACTATCATTATAACATCGACCAGTCTGACAAACTCTGTGCATATCGTTGTAATAATTAATAATATTATAATCTCTTTGACCAATATCACTTTACCTTCTTACTCCTATCCGCAAGATCTTAGACATAAAATCTTCGACTATTATATTTCATTGACCCTTCACATGGTCATCGGCTGGTCAGTGAATTCTCTCTGACCAATAGAGGACATTGGCAGTTAATATGATACGTTTGACCGGTCAGTGGACGCTCTAGAGAAACGTCCCTTATCTGTGTAGACATGGACATAAAGGAACTATACATTATGCTAAGTAATGCATGTACGAACTTTTCACAAACTTCACAATAGATGGTGATTTCAAAGAAATTAACATGGAGACAAAAATAAAAAAGAAGTTCCGTCTGAATCCCAATAAATACTTTAGGAGTTGGGCCCTTTTTTGGAGGGTTGGTCAGGTTTAATACTCCCAGCAAATATAGATTGAATGATGGCCTCACACATGAATACAGTCACATATTCTTAAAGAAATTCAGTGTGAAACACAGAAAAAATTTAATAAATGGAGTTTGTGATGAAAATGACAATGAATTCTTGTTTCAGTTGCACAAATTGGTGTCTCAGGCCAGAAAAAGACGAATTGATCTCCAAATCTTACCGTACAGTTTTGAAAAGAGGAAGTCCAATACCACGGTATACTGGAAAAGGTATGTCTTCACGTCTTGTCCGAAACAAGACGTTTTCTGTGGCTCTTTATGATTTGAACTGGCTATGAATTACAGCCTTATTCAGGAGAAGATAGTGAGGGAGAACGAGTGTGTTATATTTTAGTGACTGATAGTAATTATATATGATCCTCTGGCCAGTGATGTTGGTTACAGGATTATATACAGGTGACTTTGATTGAGAAAGCTGTGTAAATTGAGTTTATTTAATAGTTTCAAACCGAATTTTTCAAAAGTGCACAAAAAAAAATTAAATTTTATTCTTTCTGAAATTGTGTTTGATGAAAGATTTTTTTATATCAAATGATGAATGTCACTTTTTACACTGTCAGTGTGTTATACATGTATAACTGATTGTGCTCTGCATGTATACAGTCCTCTAGCCAACATTATTGGGTGAGAAGATATAGTCGGTCTGTCTGTCCTTCAAGAGTATAGGCGCAATTCTACTTGAGACTACTAGTCCAGTACTTGTCTACATTTGCCTTACACAACTAAACAGACTAAAAATAAAGGCTCAGAGAATCAGAGAATCTTTTTCCTTGTCCAGTTAAATGTCCACTTTCAGTCCACTCTTTTGGCCCAGTCATTTTCAAACCTGGCACATAATCAATACACATAACATCCATATGTGAAATATTGGACATTCAGCGGAGGCATGTTAATTACCTGAATGAACTAATCCAATTTAATCACCTTCACATTCTTTTAGTTTTGTCACTTTTCCTCTCAAATTTGGATCACGGTTCACCCAACATGCAATCGTTAATTTAGCATTTTACCTTAATGTAAATTACATTAGTGAGCAGTTTAATTAAAGTAACACATATCAGTGTGTAACTCTTCAGGCTAATTACAGATCAGGTTCAGGGATCACTCTAAGAATTTTAAGGTGTGCTCTAATATTAAACTAAATGCAACTTATGCTCGACATTAATAAGTGACCAATAGCTGGAAAGCCTTTTTGGGTTGCTTTTCACAATTCCTTCAAAATAGATGTGTGGGGCCTATATGGGTTAGTTGGTTAGCATGTTAGAACAACGTTTTGACCCAGCACCTTTCACCAATGCGGTGGCTGTGAGTTCAAGTCCAGCTCTTGCTGGCTTCCTCTCGGGCCGTATGTGGGAAGGTCTGCCAGCAACCTGTGGATGGTTGTGGGTTTCCACATACTTCACATACTTCAGAGACTATTGTACATTTTGGAATTCCTTATTTTGTATAACCTTAGGGAGGAGAAATTCATGTGGCACATAGAATGGGTGTTCCCGGAGGCAGGTGCCAGGTACACAGACAACAGGTCAGTGACAGTATCTGAGATTTTCAAGAGATTTGTCAGTCAAACAAAGTGTTCAAGTCCATGCTGACTTCTTCTTCGTCCATACAAGGGAAAGTCTGCCAGCAACCTGTGGATGGTCGTGGGTTTCCCCAGGGCTCTGCTCGGTTTCCTCTCACCATAATGCTGGCTGTTGTTGAACAGTTGAAACATTCTTGAGTACGTCGTAAAACACCAATCAAATAAATCGATCAAGTAGACCCAGTTGAATTGACCTGGTCACAGTGTGACCGACCGAATGACCAACTGATAGAGCGCGACTTACAGAGCTGTTTGTCGAATGCTACTTAGGCCATGTTGCAGCCATATTGTGGCAAGAATATGATTAAAAGCGGAGAGAGTGAACGGATTTCCCTGGGATAAGGAGAACATTCAAACTCAAACAAAACAGGTGGACATTTCTAACACCAGTTAACAAAAAAGGACTCAACCTCAGTTAAAATTGCAAAAACCATATTAATACAGAAAATTATATACAGAACTGTATATGAACTATATTGTATGGTATGGTAATAGAAATGTGATTTTATTTGTAGCAGAGTATTTGAATTCGTAATAAGATGCTGTTGTCTTTGTTCTATGGTATAAAGAGTATGTGAGAACACAACAGTGGAGGAAGCGGTGAAGCGTTACCTTCATCCTACGGAGTCTGACCCTGTGATACGGCACAGGCTGCGAGACTATGTCAGGGAAGGGACAGAGAACTGTAGTGTGTGTATGAAAGTCGAGGGAATGTCTGCCAGTACACCGAGGTAAGATACCACTTGGCTGAATGTGTCAGCATGAAGCCACATTCACAGGGAGTGTTTCGTTGTGTTGGCTTGCCCAGTTTGAAAATAGGACAAGTCTGTTTTATAATCTGCATCCACACCCTGTGTGAGTTGATGATTGCTACAAATCAGATTGGGTCTCCTTGGTCGATTGGTTAGCAGGTGAAAACAGCACAATGACCCGGGAGCCTCTCAACAATGTGGTTGCTGTGAGTTCAGCTCTGGCTGACTTCCTCCTCGGTCGTACAAGTCTGTCAGCAGCCAGCAGATGGTCATGGGTTTCCTCCCACTTATCCCAATTATCTTCCCTTATCCCTCTATTTCAGGTCTGAACAAAAAGCAGTCACTCGTGACAAAATTAAATTTCCTGTGTAAACTTCTTGAAGAGAGAAAATATATATGCAAAGTTAAGTAATGTTGTGGTATAGTTTTACATTAGACACCTTGTGATTTTTCTTGACTTTTCTTTTCTTTGTGATTCCAAAATCTGCATGTACTGACTTCATTAAATTTAAAACTCCATAATTTAAGCGATGTCGTTATACTACGTGTACAATAAAAATGATAAAGAAAAATAAGCATATACACTGTATTTGAATTGTCGGTCTTGAATTTGCTTTCAGAAATTATCCTCTACTCTCTTCTAGTGTTGTGCGGAAGTGCAAAAAAGTACTTTATTTGATTGTGTGAAGTATACATCTGATTTGTGATTTCATGCTGGGAGTAGGAAGACATCTTTGTTCATGACCCTGTATATCTGATCTTCGTTCATGATCCTGTAAATGTGATCTTTGTGAATGATCCAGTAAATGTGATCTTTGTGAATGATCCTGTACATCCGATCTTTGTTCACACAGGTACCACTGTACAGCTGATCTTTGTTCACACAGGTACCACTATACATCTGATCTTTGTTCACACAGGTACCACTGTACATCTGACCTTTGTTCACACAGGTACCACTGTACATCTGACCTTTGTTCACACAGGTACCACGGCACATCTGATCTTTGCTCACACAGGTAGCACTCTGCATCTGATCTTTGTTCACACAGGGACCACTGTACATCTGATCTTTGTTCACACAGGGACCACTGTACATCTGATCTTTGTTCACACAGGTACCACAAGCTAGACTGGAAGGAGACTATTGGTAACAATTTGAAAGGGAAGAGGATCGTGGAATTCCCCACGTTGGAGGTTGTGTTACCAGACAAGCTGTCAAAGTACACTTTGGTTCACCAAGGTAAACAGTGTTAAGTGTTTGTCAGTTCAGGGAAGAAGGAGGAGGTTAGCATGCCAGTGCAGTGTAATGACCCAGTAGCCTCCCACCAATGTGGTTGCTGTGAGTCTAACTCATGCTGGCTTCCTCTCAGATGGGAAGGCCTATGCCTGGTGTTCTCCCTCCATAATGCTGGCTGTCTTTGTGTAAGTGAAGTACTTTTGAATACGACATAAAACACCAATCAAATTAATAAATATTTTGCCAGTGCAGAACCAATTCTCACCTATGACTTTGTGTCATTTTATTACACTTTAATGGCAAAGAAAACACTAAAATAATTTTTTTGTGCAATCTTTTTTCAGTCTAGTAAATTGCTTTACATTAGATTTATTACAATGGACTTTTTGGAGGCTGTGAGTGTCCTTGATGTCACATGCATATTTTTGAGGCACTATGTAGTCAATGAATTTTCTTATTTTTGTAAAGATTTGGTGACGAATTCCTAGGTATGAGATTATGTGCTCAGAGTTTCTAATCATAACAGCAGTAATCCTGACAAAACGATTGTGATGATTCCTTGATATTGTATGTACGAGTGTGGTTTCTTCTCCAGGAATCTACAGGGTTAGTACTGTGCATACTGAAATGGTGTACATTGTGATAACATATTTATTCATAAATAACACATCTGTTTACTTGACTGTTGTTCAAGATGGAGGATTAAGGCACTTAGCGCAGACAAAGGAATAATAAGGAGAATATGGCGGAATCTGTACCCATAGAGAATATGGAGAAAGCGCAGACGAAGGAATAATAAGGCGAATATGGCGGAGTCTGTACCCATAGAGAATATGGAGAAAGCGCAGACGAAGGAATAATAAGGAGAATATGGCGGAATCTGTACCCATAGAGAATATGGAGAAAGCGCAGACAAAGGAATAATAAGGGTGCTCGTACTTTTGTCCTTACTTGACATATATACATTTGAAAATATGTCCGATTAAGGATGAAACATTTGATGTGATACTTTCTTTCTTCACCTGTGTTTAATTTTGTTATATTTACAGAAGCTGATAATAGCTGATAGTTGCATGGCCGGTTAGAAGAATCTATGCCCAAGCAGCAGTTGGGAGAATACACACAAGACGAACAGATGGGAGAATCTGTACCCAAGGAGAATATGGAGTTGGGAGAATCTTTGCCTAAGGAGAACATGGTGGAATCTGTACCCATAGAGAATATGGAGAAATCTTTGCCCAGGGAGAATACGGAGGAATCTGTACCGAAAGAGAGGATGGGAGAACTTGTTAGTGTAGAGAGTTTGAAGACTTTAGGCCCAAGCTGTCAGCATCAGTAAAATGACAGTCATGGGCATGTTACAAGCTATTTCAGCAGTAGGCCGACGCTGCTAGCTTCAAGACTCTTGGAAAAGAACTTTCGTCCCAATGAGAACGGCTCTACATGATACTGAAATGAATCCATGCTAGTTTGGTCAAAGATAAAACAAAAAGTTCTTCACACAAAATCGGCACAGTAAGAAGAATATGCTCATTATAACACGGAAAGTTTTTTTGCACTAACGAAACGCAGGCTCTAGTGAGGAGGTCGATCCTAAAGGAGGTCGATTTATCAGTAAAAACTGGGAAAAGCATCACGGGTTTGTGTCCAGAAACCATGTGTCAGAATTCTGTTCACATTGCCTAGTGTTTATCACTGAATCAACACAGCGAGGTGACGCACAAGCTGAAACTATATGCCTTTATAGTTTATATTCCCTTACAGTATACATGTATAGAGACCACATTACGCTGTCAACGACTTTGCTTTCGGCTGCCATGTTGGGTGCAAGATTGGCTCTGCTTTGTTTTTGTGTTATACTTAGCCTTCAGCAGACTAATATGCAGGACAGCATGGCTAATCGCCCTTTGATGTCTGTCCTCAGACAATAGGACTTCGGTAGTGATTAGGCCTACATTGACGCGATATATTCCACACTTTAAGAAACCTCATAATTATGCCACTGTCATGAGAGGAACTTTTGATATACATTGTCAAATTATCCAACTTCCCAAGACAGTTTTATATAGACCTCTCACTGGGGCGAATGCTGCAGCAAACAGCATACAGCCAGTGGAGTTTCACAGGATGGAATGTGTTGAAAAAGTTGGAACTTTGAAACAAACATTTCTATGACCAGAAAGCCTGGAACACTTCACAGCTTCACAACTGAGGGTATATACAAATATGGTTTATGCAGGAAAGTCACATGCTTGCCTGATATACCGTTCCTAAAATACATTGACCTTGAAATATCTTTGTTCAACATTGTCAGGACCCTCCAAATCGGTGTAGTCAATAGTGAACTGCGATTTTCTAGGAAGGATTTTCATGTTATAAGATTGTGAAAGTATTTTCAGCAGAAATTTCTGTCTAACATGACATATGGAAAACACATATTGCTTTATCTCTTCATTTTTAGAGCATTGTAATGCCATTTGTGATGTTCGGCATTGATGTTTTAGAAAATACAACAGCTCTTGTGATCATATGGCCATATGATTGAAACAAGACCACTTTGACATCACAGGGTTCCAAAATTCAACGGAAGAATCCATTGCATTTTGAGCAACATAAAAACTGTCCCGATTTGTTCTGCATGTTTCTGGTCAAAGGTAAGCTACAACATGCATACAGGTACAAAAAATATTACCAAGTTCAACAAAGTCATCAGCCTGTATTTATCATGATTATATCAGATTAAGATGAAAACACCTCTCCAGTTCACCTTTGAACATTGTGTTGGTATGTACATGTAATTACTAAACATACTGTGAAATGAAAACATTTTACCTTCAAAATGACCCGAAGCCTCACACCAATGCGGTCGCTGTGAGTTCAAAACCAGCTCATGCTGGCTTCCTCTCCGGCCATACGTGGGAAGGTCTGCAGCAACCTGCGGATGGTCGTGGGTTTCCCCCAGGCTCTGCCCGGTTTCTTTCCACCATAATTCTGGCCGCTGTCGTATAAGTGAAATATCCTTGAGTACGGCGTAAAACACCAATCAAATAAATAAATAAATACCTTCAAAATGTTTTTATTTGGCTCAAGGTGTTGTCAAATTAGAGAATGAAGACATTCTTTAACTGGTTGAGCATATTATCTCCGCTCTCAAAGTATCTATTCACTCTCGATGTAATAAAAAGAAGTCACGTCATAAATGACATCTCTTCACTGTCCTGGAGGCACGAGTTCAATCCCTGCCTTGGACAGGGAATTTTTAGATTCGTCTCCTCTCGCTGTTCATGGGGCCTAGGTGCCCAGAAACGACCAAACACACTCATGTGGCTGTTTGCACAGTTCGGTCTTGTTGAGACCACTTCTCTTTCATCCTTATGGTGTACATATGCCTATCTGAATGCCAAAGGTGAGTGGTTTTAGCTGTGGCTTATCAGTTTCCTCCACACATGGAGTCAAATGTCTGTGACGGTATAAGTGAAAATTCTAAAGTTTGGCAATAAGAACAATGAAATAAATGAAAACAAAATATGTCGGGTCTATGAGTGGGCTTAACTGTCAACCTTTCATCAGGCAAGGGTGCTGTGGTGTCCAAATATCACAGATATCAAAATGTCTCTTAAAGGAGAAGACCTGGGAAGTATAACGAAAACTGTAGTGAAAAGAGTAAGATTCGAAGATTTAAAAAATGCCATCTGATAATTGTTTAGATGTTTTTTCAGAATCGTGCTTCATCGCCATAAGCTCGTATAACTGTCAGAAGACGCGGACATTTTACAGACCAGATGCTTGCGGATTGACGTGATTCAGGCCCTTCGCTCTCAAGCTGCGAAATGTCAAGCCAAGCTCCTGTTTTTCTGTATCTGAAGTGCTGTTTGTGCTGCCAAAATCTGCACACTGCGGCATCCTGCCAACTCTTTGTTGTCTGGGCACTGATAAAACCAAGGACAGCAGCCAACCATCCATAATAGAGCTGAATTCACATCTGTATATGAGTGACATTTATGTATATTCAAAAGACACAATGGTAATGATTTATAAAGGGCTCGATTCATGTCATATTTGCTAATCTGGCTTTACATAACCGTGTGTTCGGATTGGTCAGAATTATTTTCACAGTTACATCCCCTTGTATTTATTATCCACTAATGAGTACGTATTATGACCTGCTTTAAAATTTGTTGCCTTGGAACTAAAAAAAATCTCACAAAAAGTTTGATGGTCGTTTTTAAATCTTCAAACCATACTGTTTAAACACAAATTGCCCAATACTTCCCTGGTCTTCTTCAACAACGTGGTTTTTATGACAATCATTTTCAATGGAACTCCTTCTTCCCTTCAGTTTGGTAAGCCTTTATTGTGAGGCTTGTTGCACATGCATTGTACATTTATAGTCATTCAAGGCATCCTAGGTTGTGAGGAATACAGTTCATACAGTACAAAGTCCGGCTTCTCAATGTGAATTTACTTCAGAATGGTAACGCTGACCCATGAACACAAGTCTGTCCAATAATTTCAAATCTCCCTGTGATGCTTGAGTTTACCTTGCATTACTTTCGTGCCAGTCCTCACTAATGGGATCCTTCATGTAACAGTACCATGAAAATAATTCTCCTTGTTTATAGATTGTTCTGAATAATGTCGTGATTTTTTATCGATTCCGGACAAGCTATGAAAGGTCAGATGTTCACATGTACATAATGGTTACAGCATGGTTTTTATGTCGTGAAAATTACAATGATGTTTTTACTAAAAGCAGATTTGCACTATATTCATTTGCAATTCGTGTCACTTCTTTTTCTTTTTCCCTTTTCCCTTCTTTTTCCCTTTCCCCCCTTTCTTTTTTCCTTTTTTTCCCTTTTTGCTCGAACCTTTTTTCTTTGTTTTTTTAAGTGGTCCTAGGGCATGTTCAGGAATAGCAGATTGTTCAGTGTCATCTTCAAGTTCTGGGAGGTCTCCATCCTGGGCTGCCTTTAGTACCTCCCACAAAGGAGAGTCGGGTTTGGCCAGATCAATGGGACTTAACCCTGACTGGGTCTCAGCACCTAATTCTGCACCATGAAGTATTAATAATTTCACCACCTCTATGTGATTACCTGCGGATAATGAAAAAAAAGGTGTGATTAGGCTAAAAGATAAATTTCTTTTCAGTCACATAATAAAGTGATTATTGCACAGACTGGTGCTTGGGTTTAAACTAACTGAGGAGCAGCTGGGACCAATGGTTAAGACGTATGCCTTTCCAGAGCTATGACCCATAAGATGTGGGCTCAAACCCAGCTTTGGGCTAGGAATTTTTAGATTCCTTCCCTTAATTCCCCTTCACTAAGGGTGAAGTCTTGGTGCCCAAAAGCAGTCAATGAACCATTCTTGATCATGACAATAAGAAGAAAATAAATGAATTAAGCTATCAGCAATCAACCACGCTCGTGGAAGGTTAGTAAGGTACACTTTCTGTAACTTGTAGGCTTTGTTGAGTTTTCTTTTCAATTCAATTTTTTTTTTTTAGTAGGGGAATCCAACACATTACACGCTGCCTAATGCAAAGAATTATCTATCTATACCCCTAATAATTGTTTGTTGAGAAATTTATATGCTTTTCCATCTCCTTCAAAACAAAAAAGATGAACTGTTGACAGCCATTGATGGGTGAATTAGATCCTTGAAAAGTTCTTCACTGATTCAGTTGACTGAGGCACTCATTCTCACTGTTGATGATAAGCCCCCGTGATTCAACTACTGCAAGATCAGCTACAGCTCTGCAGGTCAGTCCAGAGCTTAAGGGCAGTGGTCTTTTGAGTATTCCATGAACTGCCTTCAAATATCTCAGAGAGCACTCCATTAAAAACCAAATACATGAAATAAAGAGTTCCAGTCTAACTGATATATTCATGCAATTCTGAAATCAAATTCCTATTACTTATAAGGCTCCAAAAGTGTGCATGGTCTATACCTCCTAACTACATGTATTTCAAAATCTACAAGTATTACGCAACCTGACGATTAATTCCCTGTCTGCCCCACAGGCTTATGTGAAAATGAAAATCCACCACATGAATTTCTGCTCATTCACCTCGTGTAGCCAGATGTAATGGTGTGACAAAAGAGAAGGCCTTGGCATTGACTTGGGCTCCAGCTTCCAGTAACAAACGCACAGCCTCAGTCTGGCCGGCTGAAAAGAAAGCCAACATACAATAATGCAGGTTATATCTAAGGTCGTGGGTTTCTCCCAGGTTCTGCTCGGTTTCCTCCCACCATAATGCTGGCTACCTGTCGTATAAGTGAAACATTCTTGAGTATGGCGTAAATCACCACTGAAATCCATAAAATTTGATGTCTAAAAAAAAAAAGAGCTTGTTTTCCTGAGAAATGACAACTTGAGTCAAGTGGGATTGATCTATGTTGTCTTGTAATACAGGAGTACTACAATGCTAGTTTGGTCATAAATTGTCATCATAAAAGCAGAAATGACCAAACTTACCCACAGCTTAGGCCTAAATTATCCCTTTTAATACGGTTGCGTTTTCCTTATTTGTATTCAATCTAAAGGCTGCCATATCAGTGAAGTTATCTTGAGTATGTGTTCCTTAAAGTGAAAGACAGCACATGTTCAAGGTTAACTTGCCAGAATGGTTGGACAGTATTATGTTTATTTCAGCAAAGTAATTTTTTTAACAGTTATGACAGTGGAAATTGACATGTGACCTGCTCCATGGGCTTGCATCAAATGCAGCCATTCTGTCTGGGCTGTGTTCCAAACACAGAACACTCTTGTCACCTGAGACTGTAGTAAGCTGCTAGAGTCATGATTGAAACTTAAGTATATATGTAAATTTATAACATGAAACGGTCAAGAAACTTACTCCGGCCAAAACACAATTGTTTGGAAATACTTTGCAGTGTTGTTCATGCATGTACTTGTTATGATTAAAATATATAACATTAAGACAGTGTCCCTATCTTGTTACATGTTACATTGTCGGTCAACTCAGAACATTTACATCATAGCTTATGAACAGCTGGTATCTCCTAGCTCTCTGATTGGTCAATCTCTCATAAGCTTGAAAGCATGGGCGCCTTCAGATCCTCAGTTGGCAGCCAAAAAATACACCACCTTTCTAAGGGAGATAATTCAAGAACGAATTCATACAGGTTTTTACATTCAAAAGAGAATTTGTAATCTTTTTAATGAACGGTGCCTCAGCCATGAGTTGTATTTCACTTTAAAGAATGACAATAAGTGTGAAAGTATGAAGGAAATGTGATCCTAAATCTAAAAAAAAAAATTAAAACACACAAAATTGAACTATATCTGCATTTCCATCAGTGGGATTCGAACTGTCACTCAGGAGGAAGTTGGCTATTGTACGAAAGAAAAAGACATGGGGTATGGCAGCCCAGTGCTTTTAAGGAAAGTAATAATACAATATTTAAAGCTACCTGCCGCGGCAAGACTCAGGGCCGATCTCCCGTGTTCATCCGTGAGGTTAGGATTGGCCTTTTTCCGCAGCAGTTTCAAAATTATCCCGACATCACCTCTTTCGGCCGCCGGCAAAAGCAAATTTTCCGTGTCCTTGTGCAAATAAACGGGAGAAATGTACTCCATCGAAACTGTTTATGTTAAATGACATCAGTGTGTGCAGAAAATTGACAGTCTTCAGCTGCCATTCGGGAGTTTTCCTCCAATAATATGTCTCTTGGCTGTTGTCAGGTTTTTGTTTACATCGGCTTGTACACCTTTTTTAACTCCTTCAGTTGACGAGTTCTCTTTAGGAAATGCTCTGAAAATGTTTAAAGTTTTGAAAGCGTTTGCAACGAAAGCGTAACAGAAATACATGTGTAGATTAAGGCTATACTGGTGTGCACAGTACTAAAACAAATTTTTATCTGGTATGAATTTGTTTCAAATTCAACTTTGGCGAATTAAAGGAAGGGAGATAATCTTGGATGGAGTTTAGTGGTCACGGGGTAGTCATGTGGCGGTGAATTTAAAGATGGCGGACAACCCGACACCCAAGTTCCTCACGGTGTTGCTGTGCTTAGCTACAGCTGTTGGTCATCAAGATCCAACGCCTTATGTTGAAAAGTATTTTGATCAGATAATTGATCACTTCAATTTTGGCACGTATGGGTCTCAAACATACAAACAACGTTATCTGATTCAAGGTATCGAAACTCTGCCACAATTTTTTTTCTTGACACTGACAGTGTAACACCCACACTGTTAATAGTGTTGACACTCACTTTGCCAAGTAATCACATGACTTTTCCACTATGCTAGAACGCCATGGGAAGGTCCCACTGAATACTAATGGCGCAAGCTCGGCCATCTACCGTCCGGCTTTCACTCGACCAGTTCGGCTCTGCTTCTGTGTTGCATTTTTCTCCTTATGCTGGACGCTTTGCATCTGCTACCCCAATTTCCGACCCCAAAGGACATCCCTCTCGGTACACACCAGGGTTCACCATGTTTGTTGAAGTGAAGCATCCTGATCTAGGGCTCATTAAATTTTATTCTAGGAACTTATGCTTAGCTATAACTTGTCATCAACCTTCGCAGCCGTTGTTGCAAACAAATGTGAAATACTTCTGGTGTTTAAGAGGATCAAATGTTGCCATCCTCTAGATATTACTCCTAAGAATGAACCACAACTTATTACAATAGAGTGTAACTCCTATGATAAAATTTACACACTGAGTTGTACCTATAATGCTTTGCTTCATCAAACATGGCACCTTCGTGCATTACGGAGGTTTAGGTGGAGTTAGCTCCAGCTTGAGTGACTTAACACACGGCTTTAGGGGTCGGAATTTGTTGGGGATGCAAAGCGCCCAACCTAATGAAGAAAAACACAAGACAGAAGCTGAGCAAAACTGGTCAGGTGAAAGCCGGACAGTAGGTGGCTGAGTTTGCGCCATCAGTGTTCAATGGGACCTTCCCATGGCTTTGTAATGTAGTGGAAAGGCCATGTGATTATTTCGCTAACACTCACTTAGAGACATTGAATTGAATTTGTTAGGGATGATATTCAGGATGACATCCATGCTGATAAGTGTACGATCTCATTAAAATCAGATCCTTAGTTCTGGCTATGCTACGCTGCTGGGATCTGACACTGATCCATTGTTTATTGTCTTCTGAGGAATTCTGGGAGCTCTTTGAAAGTAAGCAATGTTTAACAAGTTGGCGCACTTGTATTATAACCCTTCTGTCAGTTCATCAATTGTGTCTTTTCAACTCTAAATGGCAGCAGAAAGTGTCCTTGTAGACGCTAACATGCATCAAGATTAAAACCAGCAGGTCTCGCCAAAATGGTTATGCTGGGATCGGAAGTGCAACCTGTCAAAGTGGTCTACGGCCATGTCCGGAGTTTCGGCCTCAGATGGAGAAGCAGCCCAGTGATTGGCTAATTGAATGAACCCCAGAAAACAGTTATCATTGGCAGTGACTCAGTTTGTCTTAGAGAAGCGGCCTGAGGATATGATTTTAATGAGATTGATAAGCTAGGAGTTTCATTCACTCCTGTTCTACAGGGATTGCACATGAATGAATTCCACAGCCAAAGATGTCGTCCATTCGTAGTCCAGGTCTCCAGACTCATGTGTACTAAGTGTCATTTAGTGTAGTTATTCAGAGAGACCAAGACTATGAGTAGACGGGGGCTCCAGTGAAATGACTTTAATAGGAACAAAGGAAGTAAACAGTGAGAATTTGTACAATGCAATCAGATAAGCAGCTGGATAACTCACAGTATAAGTACTTGGGAATCTGAGATGGCTCAGGTGGAATTTGTGCCAGAAATGATGTGGTTGACAGCTACGCTCAAATCTCACTGTTTTGTAACAAGGAGTCCCAGACGTGGGATTCCAACATCTGAACAATCTTGGTCTACCTGTACTGTATAGACTACTTTTTCTGTCCGTATGTTGGTCATTTGAACATACTATCCTTTATCATGGGCCATTCCTCCGGCCGTATGTGGGGAGGTCTGCCAGCAACCTGCGGATGGTCATTGGTTTCCCGCGGGCTGTGCCCGATTTCCTCCCACAATAATGCTGGCCGCCATCGTGTAAGTGAAATATTCTTGAGTACGGCGTAAAACACTAATAAAATAAATAAATAAATCATGGGCCATTCACTTAATGGGTGTTATATTACAGATTGTTTATGACTGTCTTGTTCATTTTGTGCTGGTTGATAATTTGTTTGTTCTTTACATGTAAAGTTTTTGTTCTTATGTCTTTTTATGTATGTAGAATTGATATTTCCGTGGAGACAATGGCAGTAATGAGTTATACGTCAAATGTGTTCAGTTTTCTATATGTAGCTTGTTGTAAACATATGGATCCCTGTGTGTTTTAGCTCACATGGTAATTTGGATTTCACTCAACGTGCAGTTGCCGCTTCATGTAAACATCTGTTATGAACACAGGCACATTGTATTTCCATTTGTTGATTATAGTTTTTGTAACTCACATGTTCCTTTTACTTCATTTTAATGAACCAGCTAGTCATGTGTAAAATTGTTTTCAATACAATTTTATTTCTGTGGGTGCATGTTGTGTTACAGATTGTTTGTGACTATCTTGTGCATTGTACGCTGGTTCATAATTTGTCTGTTCTTGACAGATTTTTATATCTTCATATCATGTGACTTGATTTATAGAGCTCTTTGATCAGTGAAGGTAGATTTGGAAGATCATGTTCTGCCAGGTTTGTGGGAAGGAATAGTTTGCTCTGTCATTCAATTGGAAATATCAGTATAGAACTGTACATGCATCTTTGTTTGTGTATGCAAGTATGCAACTGGGGGACCTGAACATTACATGGCATTTTTTCAGGGGATGTCGCAATTACCTTACTTGAAATCAATCTCACATTTAAACTGCACATTTTGAGTAGCAAGCTGTAATTAGGTGGGGCTTCTAAGAATAGCTAATGGCAAGCTTCAGAGTTGCTTGACAGGGGAGGCAATTCAGAGCAGACCTGTTAGGACCATGCACAATAAGGCTAAATTATATTATATTATATTAAGGCTCATTATACCTTTAATAACCAATAATAATTGCAACAAAATGTCCTCTTTTCACGCCACAACAGTGAGCTGAAAGTTTACATATAAAAAATTCTGTCCATGGTGAGTTGTTAAATTTGAAAAAAAAATTTGGGGTCCGCCGTGGCTTAGTCGGTTAGTGCGCTAGTGCAGCGCAATGGCCCAGAAGCCACCCACCAATGCATTCGCTGTGAGTTCAAGTCCAGCTCATGCTGGCTTCCTCTCCGGCTGTATGTGGGAAGGTTGCCAACAACCTGCGGATGGCCGATTTCCTCCCACAAGAATGCAGGCCGCCGTCCTATAAGTGAAATATTCTTGAGTACAGCATGAAACACCAATCAAACAAGTAAATAAATATATAAAAAAATTTGAATTTTGAAAAATTTAAAAAAAGGCCATCTAAATGAACTTACTTAAAATGTTGGAAACACTCAGTATCTCAGTATTCCTCAACAGTATCTCCAAAGGCAGAGATATCAAACTCTCACTTCCTTCACATGGTGGGGAATAAAATTCACCTCATTTCATTGATTCTTTGTGTCCTTTTTGAATCCTGAATTCTATATTCGTATTTACCATTCCCGGTAACAAAGTTACTGCAATTAACTGACAATTTTGTGGTCACCTGGAAGGCATGAAAAGATCGGCATATGTAAACCCATTTGACAAACTCGCATTTTTTAGCCAGAATGGAGAAGATGTGACCTTTATTATTTCTTTTTTCAGACAAATGGTGGGACGGCAAAGGTCCCATTTTCTTCTACACTGGCAATGAAGGGGACATAACCAACTTCTGGGATAACACTGGCTTTGTGTTTGATATTGCACCAGAGTTCAGTGCCCTTGTTTTGTTTGCTGAGCATGTAAGTAGACCTGATATATTTATTGTTTACTGTGAAAAAAGCCAAAGTATACCATATGAGAATGGCATAGGTGCCTGGCAAAATATTAAATTGGAACCTACTATTCCTTCGCTCTGTCATTGCCGTAATTCTTCATCCGTCTTGCTTGTTTGCAGGGTGTTTATTCAAGCATATTCTGAGGCCATTAGTCTGTGTAGACTGAAAAATTATACTTTTTGTGCACGGATCAATGAATGAATGAATGCTTATTGTTTAACGCCCTACTCAAGAATATTTCACTTATACGAAGGCGGTGTCTCCTTGGTGCAGGACGGATTTCCACCGTATCTTTTATCTGGTGCTGCCCCACGGAGACGACTTGCCGAAGACACCCAACAAGCCCCCTCACCCAGTCACATTATACTGTAACTGGGCCGACCAGTCCACCCTCTATCCTCTTATTGCTGAGAGCCTAGCGAGGAAGCAGGATGTACCATTTTTTAAAGTCTTTGGTACGACCCGACCCAGGTTTGAACCCAGATCTCCCCGTCCGAAATTTTGTGCACGAAATTGATCAAGTAAACCAGCGCAGTTTTGTACTTGTCAGCAACGCATGTGACTGTCACTGCGAAGAGCAAATTTTTGTACAAAACAACATCGTGATCATGGTGAGGAAGTAGGAAGGAGTCAGTGTCAGAAAAAGTTAAAACTTTGTCTTTACCCTTGAGCAAAATGTGCTGCACAGCATGATTCTAACGAAGTAAACAGAAAAAAATTATCATTTATGCACATTATGTTACAAAGTGGAAATTGGAAAAAGCACTTACAAGGTATAAGCATCATTTGCCAAATGATAAAGGTCGAATCGCAAGATTTGCACTGTTGCCATTTGCTGTTTAAAAGATCATTTAATTTATGGGCTGAGGCAGTTGTCACAAATCATGCCTCCTTTCTCGTGACGGCTCGCACGTCATTTTACCCTCTGCATTGGAGCTCATTATTTCATTTTTTGCCAGAAATTGTCATAAGAGATGAGATTTATCACAAAATCTAATTGAAAGAATGATACTGAAAAATACAATTTGTTCCGCGCTGCCCGCACCAAGGGATCAACTTTCATAGGCCTAATATTGGACGTTTCATCTGCGAGTGACAAGTGAATCTGCAGGTTGAGGTTGTCTGTGTTAGTACTGACCTTGGTTGAAGGAATCATTCTTGGATGGCATTGCCTGTTTTTCCCCAACAATGGACCGTGGAAGTACAGAAGGTGAGTAGTTGTTATTTGCTGCGCAGCATCACTTCCTGTATTATCATGATTAGTGGAGCCTAAACATCAAAATATGTTTTAGATACATGAAGTGGATATAGTTTCCTAATATGTCCTGTATTGTCCTGAATTTTTTCACGAAATTGTCCTGTGTTACAGTATTTTAGCATACATCCTGCGCCACTTGTAACAGACGCGTTATTGTGGACTTGAATTTTTGCGTGTGCACTGTAAATCTGAAGCTTACATTGGCGTACATAGGTGTGGTCTTAAATCGTACATGGAGCCGTACAGCATACATCCCTGCTTCAATTGTATGCAATTGTAATATGTGTTTGTAAGATTGCTGCAGAAACTTTTCAAGTTTTTTCCTTCCCAGCAGTTTTTTCTTATGTACCAATGCAGTTATTATATTTTGAGACAGTACCGTATTTTATGAAATTCTGTCACGGTTGGGTGGTTTATCAGTAAGGGTAGGACATATCTAGCGAAATTCTTTCTTCATGGCAGTAATTCCTTTGCCATAGCAATATTTCAATCCCAGGAGTACATGTGTAAGGCTATCCATAAGAAATTCTTCAAAGAGGGGTAACACAATCTTGTCACAAAAAATAGGTTGGAGTGCATGATAGAGAATTATTTTTCTTTTGTTCTGGGTAATGGAAAGATAAGGACTTTAAAGAAATACATGTAAACCTGGAGAGGGAAATTTTAAGAAAAAACTACTTTCATCAGAATGCCAACAACGTGGGTGAATTGGTCAGGTTGCTCCCAACAAAGAGCTTTTTAGTGATGCCTTGTAAGGTAGATCATGACAAAACTTGGAGAATTTCCCTTACTGTAGGAATCTTTCTTGCCATGAGTATGGTTGTTGATGAAACTTTTTCTCAACGGTGTTTTTGTCTTCTATACCGTTGTGCATGCACACATTTGTGAAACTTGTCATCCGCAATCTTTTTATCCCATGGCATTAATTAATGACTTCAGGCTTTGATTCCTCCACTAATTTGACATAGTGTCAAATGCTAGTACACACATTTATGCAGGATCCATGGAGATTGCGATTTAATTTGTTTCCGAGTGCTGCTAATTAGCTAAGCAGGAAACCAGAGCCATTGTGTCGGGTGGCAGATAACCATTATGAATGAATTCTGAGATAACAAATGATGTCTAGGACATGCTCTGTTTACCAATTCTGGATTTGTTGCTTGTCTTATTCGGGGCAGGAGGTTGTGCAATCTCAGACCGTTTTCCTCAGGGTTTTTTCAAGAAGAGAGCATAATCTGTTCGATGGTGCTGGGTATCTCTAATGGTAGCCGTGGCAACAGAATTTCCTCTAGCATTAAGGATCGGCCTTGAGCCATGAAGCAGTAAATGGCACAGCCTTCGATTTCATCAGCGTGGAAATCGTTTTGGCATATATTTAGGACGTTCTCCATTTGAGTCTTGATTGAAAATGCATTGGCTTCTGAGGCCGTGGATCTTATTTTATCTGGCACATTTATTTTGTTAAAAGGATCATTTATTGCCTTTGTCCAGTGAACATCAAACAAATTGTATGGAGCTGCGTTCAAACTTTCACTGATATCACAACGGTGATGGCTCAAATGACTCGTTAAGATATTGTGGGTTTCAGTTACATTACAACTCCTGAATATTGCATTATTTGTACTTGTATCACAATTATTCTTTGTATTTTATTATTTCCGTTTGGCAACCGGAGTAACCTTACCAGTGTGATAGCTGCAGAACTAATGTGCCTGTCGTTACCATAATTTTTCTTAATGAAAGGCTCCACAACATGGCCTAAGGAACTGATTTTCTTACTGGGGTACGCTTGCTTGTCTGTTAATATGAAAGTGGGAGTCATTTAAACATATAAATACAAGGCACAATTGCAGTTGAAAGAAACAGGACAAAATATCATTTCTACGAGCTAATTACATGATGGATCACTCGATCAAAATTTATGCAATGAAGCAAGATTCGTGTGTAAAATATGGATGGTGTTAGCACTCTCAAAGAAGAGCAGATCACAAAGCCACAGATTAATGCTTTTAAATTCTGGTCCTTACAAAGTTTTTTGGTCTGAAGAGCCATAGCTGCTTGCATGGTGTACAAAATGCTGCTTACTGCCGATTGGCTGAAATTGATATCTATTGCTTTGGGAAAAGCAAGTGGCTCAGTGTATGTAACAGCTCAAAAGGGCGTTCACACTCAAAACAGGAAGCAGTCAACTTGAGGTATAGCTCAAAACAGGAAGCAGTCAGCTTGAGGTGTAGCACAGAGGTGTAGCTCAAAACAGGAAGCAGCCAACTTGAGGTGTAGCTCAAAACAGGAAGCAGTCAACCAGAGGTGTAGCACAGAGGTGTAGCTCAAAACAGGAGGCAGTCAACTTGAGGTGTAGCTCAAAACAGGAGGCAGTCAACTTGAGGTGTAGCACAGAGGTGTAGCTCAAAACAGGAGGCAGTCAACTTGAGGTGTAGCACAGAGGTGTAGCTCAAAACAGGAAGCAGTCAACTTGAGGTGTAGCTCAAAACAGGAGGCAGTCAACTTGAGGTGTAGCTCAAAACAGGAGGCAGTCAACTTGAGGTGTAGCACAGAGGTGTAGCTCAAAACAGGAAGCAATTAACTGGCTGACAGAAAACTGGCACAGAGGCATGGCAGGTTACATGCCACTTTTCCATACATATATATGATGCGTTGAGATTATAGTCTGCTCTTTTCATAAGTTCAGAATGGTTTAAGACATACTTAGATGTTTTCTAAGTTTATTTCACTGTTCCTTTAACAGCAGTTACATAAATGCTATTCTGGTCCCTGTTTTAATATGTACATGTATGTGTTAATAAACAAAACAAAAACAAAGGCTTTGCAATGTTTCATTTATATAGTGCCATCAGACAGTTCAGATCTGTCAATCTTAACACTATAACCACATACAATATGGTAGGGGTTGTGTTCAAATAACACTATACTGTGTAGAATAGCTAGTTAATACCTATTTCATAATGGGGTATAAGTTATGCAAGCCTGATTCTGAGAGTTCTGCACTTCTTAAAGAAAATGTTTTCTTATTTGCCTCTGAAAGTTCGCTTCCTTGGGTGATTTCTTTTTTCATACACAGTATTTTGTAAATTCTGTCTAAAATTTTCACATGTAGGGCCTGATTTGGCAGCACATAGAAGGTCATGTAGCACACAGAAGGTCATGTAGCACACAGAAGGTCATGAATGTTACAGGAAACAGCCTGGCCCAGACGTGGAAGTAGATTGGAAGCCCATCGCTTGACCTCTGTTCTTGATCTCTAAAGTGGGTTTCTGCACCATAGATTCTTTTACAGCCTGAATTCAAAAACCTGGGTGTCTGATTTGCATTATTTTCTGCTATTTTTCCTATACACTCCATGGTTTTTCTAGGAATAAATAGTCTCAAAGACACCAAGACACTCCATACGCTGGACGAATTTTGGATGGTGAACACAAAGGCAGAGAGACTGTTGTCAATCCTGTGTTTTGCAAGGTGACCACCATGCAGCTTAGGCTCTCATTACGCATGAAGGCTGTGTCAGTGAGTTTCATGTTAACGTCTGATTAAGGCACATGTAATGGTTTATAGCATGCGATTGTGGAGATAAACAACAAAATGGCGTTGTTTTGCCTGCAGACTCAGAAGAGATTGATTCTGTCTGTAAACTGTTCGAGGCCATTCTACCCATACACAAATTGGTGAGTGACCTTGAATTTCACCTTTGACATCATTTCACCTTTTGCCTGATTCTGAGAGCTCTGTGGATGTAAGAAAGGTGTTTTAAACTTCTTTGGAATGTAGGATGATGTCCTAGTGGAGAATTGTGAATTTCAGCACAAAAAGGTAATATCTTGTGATGTTTATTTGTCTCCTAAAAATGTGTATGCCATTTTCATAGGCAATTTACTTTCTTTTTAGCTCTTTTCTCATAACTCCTAGTCAGGCTCTGTCAGAGGTGTGTAAATTATGCAGTTGTTGCCAAACATGGCTGGCATAGTTGCACTATAAGGGCAAGAACCAACGCTTTGATCTCAGAAAATATTGCCATCTCTTATTAGCAAAGTAGACACTTGCACTTTTATGAATTAGGGCTTATTAATGCCCTCATTAGGGCATTGATCGATGCGTTCAGAAAACTTCCACAGTGGAGAAATTTATAGCGGTCATTTGCTTTCTTTGATGGTACACATGTTCTTGGTTTATGGCTAGCAAAGCACACCTATTGGATCTCCTGTAGTGCTTCAGCCTTTTGACAGAAAACAAGGTCATTCAGTTATAATCAGATTTCATGTTGGAAAGCAAATTTTGTCTAGCTTTGTGTAGCTCTTGTCCTTGGGAGGGAATTGGGGGGGGGGGGTTGCAGGCAATAAATACTCGATGGATTTCCCTCATGTAATGTTCCATGAAGTCTTTCACCACTATGACATGTTCGTTATTCTTGAGAACGGCATCAAACAGCAATGAAAAAAAAACCAAAAAAAACACAGGGCGTTCAGATGATGATGCATTAGTGTATCCTTTATTGGTCCCCTCCTCCCCTCTCGGTTTCCTCTCACTCCCCCCACCCTTGGTTTCCTCCAACTGTAATGTTTGTCGCCGTCTTTTACATGTAAGTAAAATATTTTTGAGTAAGGAGTAAGAACACTAATCAAATAAATAAGTAAACTTATTAGTTCTCTACCATTCTGTAGGAGACTGCATGTGTATATATATATATATATATATATATAGCCATATAGCTAGGTTTACACCTTGTCTGTCAGTCTGTCACAAATCAGTTTCCTTGATTTTTTTCAAAATATTTCATAGTTTTGAATTGAAACTTAATACTAACTGCGCTTCACAGTGACTCAAGTTACAGATCAGTTCAAGTTTTGAGCCATTTTGTTCATATTTGATGAAATACCGTTTTTGGTGGTGTGTGAGACTTTTACAGTTTCCCTGACATTTTTTCAAAATAATCTGTTATGAATTGGAACTTCGTACCTGGCTTCACCAAGGCAAAGTAGTTTGAATTTCTTCCATTTCTAGCAAAATTAACAGCAGGCATTTTTCTTCTGTTGGAAATGGTAGCTCTGACATTGGTTGCTTATATTATAATTCTTTTGGTGTTTTAAAGCAGTAGGAGAAATGTTTTGCTTTTGCAATGCTTCCAGAATGCTTGTTATATCATTAATAAGTTATCTATTTTTTCTCATTTTATTTTTGGGCTATTTATTCTCCATCATGCACTATGGCCATTATATTTAACTTGGGTTATATGCAAAAGTAGACTCATGCATTTTTACATTGATTCAGTACCCCAGCCATACTGAGTTTATTCCATTAATGTCAGTTTTTGAGACTGGCATTCTGAGTCTAGAGCTTCAGTGGTTCAGTTCACAAAGGGATTTTAGTCTGTGTTGATCTTCACTACCTTGGCAACATGTGCCTGTAACATATGTATAAGTGTTCTCATACTAGTTGCAATCATTTTAGCCAATAAACCATTTTTCGATCTGGGCCATGTAATGGTAGATAATTCTGCAAGGCTCACAGGCCAGTTACATCACAGCCCGGAACTCTTTGAACACTCACACATGTTGTATACCAGAATTCCAGTTGTATTAATCGATTGAATGTAATTGATCACCTTTGTGCAAGTATGCTACTATTGACCTATACTATCCCAGACCATTTAACAGCCCTTTTTGTTTTCCTAGTACATTATATTAATGGTCATTGAAGCTAAATAGTTTGCCAAGCCATCTGATTTTAAGACATTGTCTGTGGCTTTTGGCCTGGCAGTGGGAATCTGTATATTCACAAGAAGGCTAACACTAGACGTGTTCAGTTCATGTCATAAATAATTGTCAATAGATTACACAGCTAGGACTTGAGTAGCACAGCTTGGACCTGATTGTCACAGCTTGAACCTTAATTACACAGCATGGACCTTAATTACACAGCTCCATCATGTACTAAACATCTTGGGCTTGGCGTGTACAACTAGAATTGCTTGATTTTTTGCCTTGGACCTGTTGAATTGTAGAGCTTGGACATGAATAACACAGCTTGGAGACAAGAACAGTGTGGGCGTGAACTGCAAGGCTTTGAACTGGTGGATTGTACAGCTTTGACTTAAGTCACACAGCTTGGAGAGAAGAACGGCCTGGGCTTAAATTGTACAGTTCAGATCTGGTGAATTGTGTAGCTTTGACTTGAATATGGAAGTTTTGGCCTAAACAGCACAGCTTGGACCTGAACTCCACAGTATAGCATTAATGGACAATGCATGATGTGAAATTGAGAAAATAGACCTGGAATGTATGAATTCAGGAGTTAGTATGAAGTCGAGCGTAATCGGACCTGAGTGATTTGCTCATCATAAGCCTAGCTACCATCCTGTATTTTCTTGGGTATGTCTTTAATAACAAACAAAGAATTCAATAAATAATTTTTTTAATTCAATTTAATTTTTTTTTTTGGACCTTGCACTCGAATTGTATATTTTGGACCTGATTAATATGTACATCTTGCACCTAGACTACACAGCTTGGACCTAGATTACCCAGCTTATACCTAGACTACACAGCTTAGACCTATACTACCCAGCTTGGACCTAGACTGCACCGCTTGAACCCGAATTACAATCAAAACATTAATCAGCACTGCACAGCATGATACTGAAATGCACAGACTGGATCAGGTGTGATTTAGAAGTTGCTCTGAAGAGTTCATGTTCACGGTACAGTGAATGAATGGATTAAAAGTCTTTGCCTGCGTATATTGGAATTATGGCTGTTGTGCGTGAATACCTGCATGGGCTAGTGCACATATAGTAAAATGATGAAACATGCTGGAATCGTGGCTGTCTAATCCTGATCACCTGTAGCCTTTGTGCAGAGATACCTGTACTGACGTATTGTGTGGTTTTTCTTGTCAAAGGAATTTTTATCGTTGTGATCTGTAATAGCCAGAATGATTTATTTGTTTATTTATTTATTCCATTGATGTTGTACGCTGTACTCAAGAATATTTCACTTACATGACGGCGGCCAGCATTATGGTGGGAGGAAACCGGGCAGAGCCCGGCGCAAACCCACGACCATCCACAGATTGCTGGCAGATCTATCCACGTACGGCTGGAGAGGAAGCCAGCATGAGCTGCACTTGAACTCACAGCGACCCCATTGGACATTACATCAGCAGTATCAGGTGTCAAAGTGCCAAGTACAGTAGGCATAATGATTATGCGGAGACAAAGGGTGTGTCAGACAGAAGCTGGGCATGCAGTCTTTTGTTACCTTTGTAAGTAAGGTTGGTCTCTCCAATCATATACCTGGGAGCTAGATGAGTACCTGTACATACATTTAAATATGAATCACTGTTGAGTAATTGGTCTCAAGTCACAACCATCATGTTTGTCATTGACTGATCTAGCTGCTGTCTCCTGATCAATGAATGTTTGTTGCCTCTGTCTGTCTCTGTCTGTTGGCAACTGTACAGGAAAAAAATATATGTAGGGGTTTAGATGTCACTTTTTGCACAGGTTGGCCTATGGACCAGTCCATTAAATTTTGGGTCTAACAGCAACCTGGGTATGGTTGTGGGTCTCCTCCTGGGCTGTGCCTAGTTTCCTCCCATCAAAATGCTGGCTGCTGTCATATATTTATTTATTTGATTGGTGTTTTACACTGTACTCAAGAATAATTCACTTATATGACGGTGGACATCATTTTGATGGGAGGAAACCGAGCAGAGCCCACAGGAAAACCCATGACCATCGAGGAAGCCAACGTGAACTGGGCTTGAACTCACAGCAGTCGCATTGGTGAGAGGCACTTTGGTCATTAGGCTGCACTAACGCACTAACTGCCTCAAGCACGAAGGCTCTGTTGTCGTATAAGTGAAATAGTATTTAGTACAGCATAAAATACCAAATATCATAAAATATCAAATAAATAAATAATTAAATTTTAGTGATGACCTATGTACGTGTATTTGTGACTGTTAACAATGACAACAATTTTTAAACTACAGCAATAATATATTCCAATACTCGGTTTTAGTGAATAATGTATTTATGACCTGACAAATTTAATTGCTGGTCTAATTTCGAGAGGTGTGTACTGGCCTTTTGAAACAATTGCCAATGTCATTTTGTATGAAGACATATGTTGACAACATTGTTGCTCTTACGGTCAGGTTTTTGTATTTTGTCATTTTTCATGTGTTCTTGCTATTCTTTTATTGATTGTGTCTATTTTTTATTGTGGGGATTTTCCATGTATAAATCGTTGGAAGTGAAAAAAGGGGGAATATAAAAATGAATAATTAAACCAAGTGCAGGTTAGCAAAAGCTGCCGACATATTATTCCACAAAAAGTTGATGTTGTGTTGCTAACCAACGGACCAACAGAAAAAGTGACTTGAATATACAGAGCTTTTTGTTGTAGCTAAAAAAATAGGTAGCAAAACAGTTGATTGGAGTGGATTGATATTATGATGTGGTATATACTCATGTGTGGTCATGAGTTCCCCCCTCCCCCACCCACCCCCGGGGCTCTGCCGATGGGCCGAGAAATTTTTATCCCACCCTACGCATACTCAAGCGCTGTTAAGAGTTTGTGTTGGTTGAGATAAAAGTTTATCCGGCTGGATTACTGTTGAAAGATGGTTTACTAGTGCTGGCTGTGCTATTTTTACAAACCCGTTGACTTAAGGAATTGTCTCATACCAAATGTAAGGAAGGGTTCGAGCTGTTATTTGTAATGAAATTTTCTCCCTAGACCTGTATGGGACCAATGCTGGGTGCTATGGTAACGTACCTAGGCAGTCAGCTAGCTGTGTTTATAAGTCTCCAATACTGTATATGCATGTATATCAGACCTCCGTACCTGGCTTAGATTAAAAAAAAAAAAAAGCAATCAATGAGAAGCCATTGATTATTAGAATATTGTCACCGCTGACGGCTAAGAGGCACATTTACAAGTCAGAGGGAAGGGTGTGTCAATTGGCTGAATGATGACGCATGTCAGCTTGTGTTCCAGTCAGGGAACACAAGATTTTGGGGGAAGTGGGCCAGTTGTGTACTAGTAGTTGTTATAGGTGCTTGCTGCTCAGTCGCTAACATGTTCTGAGGTGTGGTTTCAAAAACATCATGGGTTTGAACATGACATTGGTAGATTCCACAGTTGAACTGGTTGTGAGGCCTTTGTGACAGTTTTCATAAAGCAGGTCTCAATTATGCTTGTGCAGCTTTTCAGATGCAGTGTAAGGTTTGTTGAAGACTGCACATATTTATTTATTTATGTATTTATTTGCTCAAGAATATTTCACTTATACGACGGCGGCCAGCATTATTGTGGGAGGAAACCGAGCAGAGCCCGAGGGGAAACCCACGACCATCCGCAGGTTGCTGGCAGACCTTTCCACATATGGCCGGAGAGGTATCCAGCATGAGCTGGTCTTGAACTCACAGCGACCGCATTGGTGGGAGGCTTCGGGTCATTGTGCTGCGATAGCGCGCTAACCAACTGAGTCACGGAGGACCCAAGCTGCATTTATTACCGCAATTAAGATGCTGTGCATATCTGTACATGTACATGGAGGCCACTTGTAGGGAAAGTTCATCATTAAGTTGCTGTTTTGATCCAAAATGTATGCCAGGCACTGCACTGGAATTAAACCATAAACAAAATAAAACTGAATGCCATCGTGTAAAGTGAAAAATTCTTGATAGAGCATTTGAACAACAAATAAATAAATAAATAAATAAATAATCAACTTTGTTGGTTTGATCTCATATTGGGGATACTTGTAATACACTAATATGGCACGCACATTTAGGGTGAAAATCTATAATATAGATGTACATCATGGGAAACTGTGTCTGTGATGCTTCCCAAAAACCGACTGCTCCCATCCCTAAAACTTCCACCGTCATATCACTATATATTTACACAGCCTTCGTAACTTAAAGCAGTCATCGGGTTTGTGGTTGGAGAACTTAAAAGAAAACTCAACACTAGACCAGATGTATATGTGTATGGATAAAGAATCTCATTCATGGCTAAACAAACGTGACTTCTTTATTTTTGTGATGTAGGATAAATGTGATATCGCAGTTCCAAATTAGCAGAAACACTCACATAAGGAAAATCGAACAGACCGCCATGGTCTCAATTTTAACAAATCAAGGTCAAGATGTGTCCACCACCTGAAAAGGCATCTGTTTCTGCTGTGAAGTCACCTGTACCCAGTTCACTATTTTGCAATATGGCAGTAGTGTTAAAGCAGGCGTTTTCCACCTGATTTCAAGACAATTCTGATATACTTTAAAGCTATTTTCAGCGAGAAAGTGGTAGTGGAATATTAATCTTGGGTTATTTCCCAAGATCTCAAACAGGAGGCCATAGTGCGTCGATTCGCACACAACAGCGTGTCTCACCTCTAACGCTGAAGAGTGTAGGGTACTGATCATGCAATATTGTCTTTCCAGTTTCTCGGAAATGGCATATCCCAAGGCCTCATAAGAAATTCACATGAAAAGGTGATTACAGAGTTACCAAGCATATGATACCAATATGCCTATGACCATTCAGGTCTGTATGGACCCCTCTTCTGAAATAACTTCGGTTATCTTTTTTGTTGTCTTTTCTTTTAGGAAACATGGACAACTTACTAGAATGAGCTACTTGTAGAAATCATGGACATTTTACTAGAATGAACTACTCGTAGGAAACACGGACAACTTACTAGAATGAGTTACATGTAGGAAACACGGACAACTTACTAGAATGAGTTACATGTAGGAAACATGGACAGCTTACTAGAATGAGCTACTTGTAGAAATCATGGACAACTTACTAGCGTGAGCTACATGTAGGAAACACGGACAACTTACTAGAATGGGCAACATGTAGGAAACATGGACAACGTACTAGAACGGGCTATATGTAGGAAACACAGATAACTTACTAGAATGGGCTACTTGTAGAAATCATGGACAACTTACTAGAATGGGCTACATGTTGGAAACATGGACAACTTACTAGAATGAGTTACATGGAGGAAACATGGACAACTTACTAGAATGAGCTACATGTAGGAAACACGTAGCATGTAGAAAAAAAACATGTAGCAAACCTGGACAGCTTACGTCATAGACAAATTTTTAGGTCATTTTAGGGTAACAGTGATACAGATGACTTCAGTCTATCTATTGAAGATCGCTGTGAGTTCAAGTCCAGCTTATGCTGGCTTCCTCTCCAGCTGTACGTGGGAGGTCTTCCAGCAACCTGTGGATGGTCATGGGTTTCCCCTGTGCTCCACCCATCTCCTCCCACTATAATGCTGGCTACCAGCGTACAAGTGAAATATTCTTGAGTACGTTGTAAAACACCAGTCAAATAAATAAAGAAAAAAATCCCACCACCATGCTGGCCGCCGTCGCATAAGTGATATATTCTTGACCACTACGTAAAACACCAGTCAAATAAATAAATAAATAAATAAATAAATTTATTGAAGAATGGACATAATGCTTAATTGTGGATATAGTGATCTGTATTCCACCGTCAACTGGACGCTGTTGTGACATTTTGACTGCATGTTGTCTTTGTCTAGTGGCATTGTTGCTATACATCTGACTCGTGTTTTGTATTTCATATGTTCATTCTCGATCTGAAATAAAATCATTTTATGTTGATGGTGAGAAAAATGTGTTATGATGGTGAGAAAAATGTGTTAGGAAAACTTGATTGTTGAAATATGTAAGATTATGATTATGCATGAGTTTTGATGGTGAGAAAAATGTGTTAAGAAAGCTTGATTGTTGAGATGTGTAAGGTTATGATTATGCCTGAGTTATGATGGTGAGAAAAATGTGTTAAGATGGTGAGAAAAATGTGTTAAGAAAGCTTGAATGTTGAGATGTGTAAGATTATGATTATGCATGAGTTATGATGGTGAGAAAAATGTGTTAAGAAAGCTTGATTGTTGAGATGTGTAAGATTATGATTATGCATGAGTTATGATGGTGAGAAAAATGTGTTAAGAAAGCTTGAATGTTGAAATATGTAAGATTATGATTATGCTTGACTTACGATGGTGAGAAAAATGTGTTAAGAAAGCTTGAATGTTGAAATATGTAAGATTATGATTATGCATGAGTTATGATGGTGAGAAAAATGTGTTAAGAAAGCTTGAATGTTGAAATATGTAAGATTATGATTATGCTTGACTTATGATGGTGAGAAAAATGTGTTAAGAAAGCTTGATTGTTGAAATATGTAAGATTATGATTATGCATGAGTTATGATGGTGAGAAAAATGTGTTAAGAAAGCTTGAATGTTGAAATATGTAAGATTATGATTATGCATGAGTTATGACGGTGAGAAAAATGTGTTAAGAAAGCTTGAATGTTGAAATACGTAAGATTGTGATTATGCATGAGTTATGATGTGAGTTGTCACAATATATGATTAAAATTATTTGTTGTCCATGTGTTAATATCTGAATTTCAGTATATGCCATGTCAGAACAGGCAGCTTGATGCAGAGGCTTAATAGGTAAATGTATATGTGCCAGTTTATTCACTATCTACTGATGGTTTGTTGTTGTTCTATCCAATCGTGCCAACTGTTGCTGTAACCGTCGTTGTCGGGGCACATGATGTGACATGGGCGAGTCGCTTTCACGTCAATATTTCCCTTGTATCACCCTGAGGAAATGGATCGGCCACGACTGGCTGGGCAGCACCTCCAATCTGCGTTGCCATGGAAACTTGAGATTTTGCAGAATGTCATTTTCACTGGGAGAGCAGGGAATATTGTGTCTCTCTGGTTGACATGGAACGGAAGGAGGAGGGCATGAGAGCTCTTAATTCAAAATTCCACTCCCGTTGATGCCCAAGCCCGTAAGCCTGGATAAAAAAAAATCCCACGAGAGGCATGTTTTTTCTTTAAATTGTTTATAAGGTAAGGATCAACACACATAGTAATTGTTCTATGTAGCATTGGAGATCGTGGGCAAAAATCTCTTGCTGTTAACATGTTTGTCCAGGTGTTAACAAAACGTTATATACTGTATGTTCTGTGTAAGGCTTTGAGTACAGATATGATGTGCGTGTGTGTGTGTATAACCTATGAATGCTTCATTAACACCTACAGATTACAGTGCTGTTGGGTCTGACAGGATAATTTACACTGTCATCCATATTTTGTATTGATCGCTGGCAGGGTTTACGCAATAGTTAAACAGCAATTATTTATTTTCTCCATAAACAGTGAAGCAGTTTTATTTTATTTGCATTTTAGAGGGACACTCCAGTTCCAAGATATTACCACTGCATGACCGTACGTGCAAAGGTCTGCCAGCAACCTGCCAGTGGCTGTGGGTTAATTCCTTTTACCATACCCGGTATCTTAATGTAAAAGCCAGCTCATGACTGACGCACTATTCATTTACAAAAATTCTCTCTTGAATGCATAACCCTTTTTGAATTTATATGAATCCCTTTGCTGAATTATCTCTGTTTAAAGTATGAAGTATGTTGCTGCTTACTGATGATCTGGAGGCTCCCATACTTTTAAGCTTATGAGAGATTGACCAATCAGAGAGCTAGGCGGTATCAGATGTCTGGAAGCTCTTACGAAAATGACGTGAGTCGTCTGTCAATGTAACATGTAATAACACTGGGGCAACGCCCAGTTTTAATGTTACACAGGTATGTTTTAATTATAATTAAAAGTCCATGACAAAATTTGTCACATCTCCTGACTCTGAATGTTCTGTTCATTTTAGAAGAGGTTGTTTTCAGATTTTTGTAGAAGATACGAGTGCAAGTTTCACCACCAAATATAATATTTGGTCACGCCATAATTTTGCTTCTGCAAGAACATTATTTTTCTTGAAATTTTAGGTCATAAAATTGACGTACATCAGTACTTGATGGATTACTGATAAGGAATTCAGACACTGGTGCATGTATTAACCTTAATATACATGTAATGATTGACTTGGTATTCTGATTGACATAAATCCTCTCATTGTATCCAGTACCACTCAGTATTATACCCATGGGGACTTGTGACTGAGATTTCATTGCTAGCCTAATGTACGGCAGTGCAGTGTTAATGAACTAGTGGTAGGTGTGTTGATAATGTCGCGTTAAGAACTGTTTGTGTGACCTTGAACCCTACGACATTTGCTTGGCCGTTTGCACAGACTAATGTTCGTTGAGGACCACTTGTCCTCAATTTCAGCGATATTATGTGCATAATCTTTAGATGACACACGGGAAAGTTTGTAAGTAACTTGCCGGTGCATGGTTGCAGGAAGAATAAATCCCTATTAAATAATTGGCTGATGCCTGGCTCCTTTGTCCATGTTTCTCTTGTGGCTTTTTCTGGTCACGTGGGGGATATGCTTGAGATATTGGGGATATGCTTAAGATATTGGGGATATGCTTGAGATTTTGGGGATATGCTTGGCATATTAGGGATATGCTTGAGATATTGAGGATATGCTTAACATTTTGGGGATTCGTCGACATTTTTAACAAACAAAGCCAATTAACGTGTTAAATTCCACCACAGCCACTCAGACGTATTCTCATATCCTTGAAAATGTGAAACAAAATGCGTGTATATATATATATATTCAGTTGTTAAATATTGAGTTGTTTGCTTTGGGCAGATAAAAATATTTCTACATAGCGACAAACCACCGTTATGGTAATGTGATGGGGAGACTTTGTTGGGGTTTGAACAGGCAACCTGTGGGACAAGAACGTGCACTTTTACAATGGTTACTGCGAGGTGAACAGAAAATGGCTTGGCTGTAAATATTGCCTGTACATTCAAACCTGTTACAGTTGAATAGATGGTAATAATGTTGATTATGTATTGTTAAGCATCAAGCAAGCAATTAGCACACCCACCAGCTTGCTTGGTATGTTGAGCTGGTAAATATTAGATTCTGGCCCTCTTTCAGTAACTGACGAGACATACATGCTGCAGATATATGTATGGTCGTTTACCATTACTTCAGTAATAAGGTTATATTAGAATTATATGCTGATTTGAAATACACTAGTTTTCATTGTGGTCTACATGTTTTGTTAACATATGCGACCAATTGTTGCTTGATGACGCCTGACCAACTGTTATGATTTTTGCAATTTGACTGAAGGATGTCATATTTTATTAATGTCTCGAGGCTCTGATACGAAAAGATTCATGTAAAATAAACAGCACTGAACTATTTTTCAATTTTTTTTTTTTATATGCCACGTAACTGGCTTGACTGGAGAATTGTAAAGCCCACATTTTACCCTGAAGCGAGTGTGCATATAAGTTATCCAGATTGGTGATCGGCTGTGACTAAATCAGCAGTTGTCAGCTGAGCAACAGTTTTGCTGACTTGGCTGTTTACGAATAAGCTTAAAAGTGCGAAGGTTAATAACCAGTGTTAGGTCCACGTATATGGGAGCTTAAAAGTGCGAAGGTTAATAACCAGTGTTAGGTCCACGTATATGGGAGCTTAAAAGTGCGAAGGTTAATAACCAGTGTTAGGTCCACGTATATGGGAGCTTAAAAGTGCGAAGGTTAATAACCAGTGTTAGGTCCACGTATATGGGAGCTTAAAAGTGCGAAGGTTAATAACCAGTGTTAGGTCCACGTATATGGGAGCTTAAAAGTGCGAAGGTTAATAACCAGTGTTAGGTCCACGTATATAGGAGCTTAAAAGTGCGAAGGTTAATAACCAGTGTTAGGTCCACGTATATGGGAGCTTAAAAGTGCGAAGGTTAATAACCAGTGTTAGGTCCACGTATATGGGAGCTTAAAAGTGCGAAGGTTAATAACCAGTGTTAGGTCCACGTATATGGGAGCTTAAAAGTGCGAAGGTTAATAACCAGTGTTAGGTCCACGTATATGGGAGCTTAAAAGTGCGAAGGTTAATAACCAGTGTTAGGTCCACGTATATGGGAGCTTAAAAGTGCGAAGGTTAATAACCAGTGTTAGGTCCACGTATATGGGAGCTTAAAAGTGCGAAGGTTAATAACCCGTGTTAGGTCCACGTATATAGGAGCTTAAAAGTGCGAAGGTTAATAACCAGTGTTAGGTCCACGTATATGGGAGCTTAAAAGTGCGAAGGTTAATAACCAGTGTTAGGTCCACGTATATAGGAGCTTAAAAGTGCGAAGGTTAATAACCCGTGTTAGGTCCACGTATATAGGAGCTTAAAAGTGCGAAGGTTAATAACCAGTGTTAGGTCCACGTATATGGGAGCTTAAAAGTGCGAAGGTTAATAACCAGTGTTAGGTCCACGTATATGGGAGCTTAAAAGTGCGAAGGTTAATAACCAGTGTTAGGTCCACGTATATGGGAGCTTAAAAGTGCGAAGGTTAATAACCAGTGTTAGGTCCACGTATATGGGAGCTTAAAAGTGCGAAGGTTAATAACCAGTGTTAGGTCCACGTATATGGGAGCTTAAAAGTGCGAAGGTTAATAACCAGTGTTAGGTCCACGTATATGGGAGCTTAAAAGTGCGAAGGTTAATAACCAGTGTTAGGTCCACGTATATAGGAGCTTAAAAGTGCGAAGGTTAATAACCAGTGTTAGGTCCACGTATATGGGAGCTTAAAAGTGCGAAGGTTAATAACCAGTGTTAGGTCCACGTATATGGGAGCTTAAAAGTGCGAAGGTTAATAACCAGTGTTAGGTCCACGTATATGGGAGCTTAAAAGTGCGAAGGTTAATAACCAGTGTTAGGTCCACGTATATAGGAGCTTAAAAGTGCGAAGGTTAATAACCAGTGTTAGGTCCACGTATATAGGAGCTTAAAAGTGCGAAGGTTAATAACCAGTGTTAGGTCCACGTATATAGGAGCTTAAAAGTGCGAAGGTTAATAACCAGTGTTAGGTCCACGTATATGGGAGCTTAAAAGTGCGAAGGTTAATAACCAGTGTTAGGTCCACGTATATAGGAGCTTAAAAGTGCGAAGGTTAATAACCAGTGTTAGGTCCACGTATATGGGAGCTTAAAAGTGCGAAGGTTAATAACCAGTGTTAGGTCCACGTATATAGGAGCTTAAAAGTGCGAAGGTTAATAACCAGTGTTAGGTCCACGTATATGGGAGCTTAAAAGTGCGAAGGTTAATAACCCGTGTTAGGTCCACGTATATAGGAGCTTAAAAGTGCGAAGGTTAATAACCAGTGTTAGGTCCACGTATATAGGAGCTTAAAAGTGCGAAGGTTAATAACCCGTGTTAGCGAAGGTTAATAACCAGTGTTAGGTCCACGTATATGGGAGCTTAAAAGTGCGAAGGTTAATAACCAGTGTTAGGTCCACGTATATGGGAGCTTAAAAGTGCGAAGGTTAATAACCCGTGTTAGGTCCACGTATATAGGAGCTTAAAAGTGCGAAGGTTAATAACCAGTGTTAGGTCCACGTATATAGGAGCTTAAAAGTGCGAAGGTTAATAACCAGTGTTAGGTCCACGTATATAGGAGCTTAAAAGTGCGAAGGTTAATAACCAGTGTTAGGTCCACGTATATAGGAGCTTAAAAGTGCGAAGGTTAATAACCAGTGTTAATGTTAGCTGGCTTCATGGCTAATGAGAACATCTGTTAATTAGCAGCAGCTTGTAACCCTGCATCTTTGTAGCCAGCTGAGGTTTACCTGGGAATGCCTACAGGTGTATGTCAGTGTTAAGCTGGACACGTAATAGTGTGATTGGTGCGAGAGCACAGGTACACGTGAGTATTTATAGTGTCCTCTAGATTGGCTAATTCGTATGCCTTAACTGACCTAAAATTCTGTCCCCAAAACTAGAATGTTAATTTTCAAAAATATTATGTGTGGTGATAAAAATTTGTATTTTTCAAGTAAGATACACATGTAGCATCTTTTTGAAAATAAAAAAAACTCTTGGATTTTGGAAAACTGAGCAGATCTAAGAGCCATGCACGAAATTTTACCTCATCCCCTAATTATACCCTAATGCTTCTAATTTTGGGGAAACCAGGCCTGCCATTTTTAGCCAATACACATGTAATTGTAGTATGAATACAGAGTTGTTGTTTTTTTTCTCACATGGTTAGTCATCTAATGATGAAAGAGACATTTGATTTTTGGCTTTCAGAAGCAATAATATCAATCCCAAAAATTAGAAGAATTAGGGTATGTGGCTTTGACATTTGAAGGGTGTTGAGATTTATTATTGTACTGATTTGTGTAGTTTATAGCTGTGATAGTTCAGCTGCTCTATTTAGAGTCACTCTGTTTGTGGCTTGGTCGGCCAGTCCCTCCAACCGTAGTATAGGTCACTGACCTCAGACAATCGGAAGACATGATGATAATACGGTACCGACTCTGTAGTGGTTGCTGATAAAGTAAATTTGCTTGATCTTTCTCTGTCTAGATTTTATTTCAATCCGTGTTTTTTTCAGTGCTAAATATTTTATATCACGGGTGAAGTAATTCATGTGTAGTGTTTTCAGCTGTGCAAAACGATGATAATCATAATTGTCTATGTTGTAAGAAATTTGGGCTATCCCAGCTGTTTTTCTTGTTGAAGACGTATCTACATGATGGAAGGCTTTGATAGACAAGGAAATTATACAAAATATCAAGATTGGACAAATCGAAATGGTGAATTGTCTGTTTTATCTTCATCACATTTTGGGATTTTTTTTTTTTAAGGTTGACTCCCACGTAAAACACGAAATAAAATTGGGAAATTAATGAATTAACAAACGCACCTTTTCCAAATTAGTGACAAACTTATCTATATGTGACCTACATACCTTCAGTACGTCACGCCATATTCGGGGAAAATATTTATCATAAAACTTCACAAATGGCCAACCCCATGCTGTTACCATGCTGTTAAAGCCGTCCACACTTATATGCTAAAAGCAGAGGGAATAAAAATACCCCTGCCCATGGCTGGGATTGAACCCACAGCAGATGTGTGCCCACACCTTTAATGCAGCTGTCAGCCACATCCTACACCCTAAAATACAATATACATGACCTGAGGGTTTATAGCTGGTATTAATAATACAATCTTTGTCCCAGACAGGTACAAATGAGTTATGAGACCTCTTCAGGTGGATTTTCCAGTTTTCCGGGATGGAAATGTGCTCCTATTTAAATTCTTTTTCATACTTTATGATTGCTGTATCTGTGTATAATGTGACATCACTCTTCCCCAACTGTGATATAACATACAGCGTGTAAACCTATACACAAAGCAGTGTACCCTCTGCCAGTTTCTCTGCTGCTTTTGTTAATACCAGAGAAGTGAGGCTGTTAACTCTCCCAGATGATAATATATAAAATATGCTGTGAATAACGTAAAATGAATAGAAACATATAAATATCATAAAATGTGATTTTTTTGGAGCTGAATCTTTAATTTTTTTCCAGTAGGATATCATCTTATTTTCCAAACCCACCTGAAAACAGCTTTCTACAATGAACAAAGCTCTCTTGATCAGAAAAAATTATTATCTAAAGTCATGGACACAATTTTGTGTCAGTATGGTATTTAATACATAAGCATGTCAAATGCAACTGCATATGGTTTATATCTAGAACACTTTGTAAGAAGGTACATGAAATTATGTATGCAACCATGCAGTCTGTGCAATGCATGCATTCATACAATTGCAAGCTTTCAGTTTATATATATATATATATAAATATGTACATGTGTAAGATGGGGATTTAGCTCAGGTGAAATCTTGCCATGGATATGGTTGGATATTATTAGCCTGTACAAAGCCAACTGCTTAGGTTCGGTGAGGACTTCGATACTAAGTGTGGCCGGGCTGTTTTCTGTACTATCTTTGAGGGTGCATTGTGCCCCTTTGCCATGGTTAAGTACTATATATATTCACTCAAGGGCTAAGGTAAATTGCTTTTTTTTATGTGGTGAGGGGTGGGGGTTCAAGGAGGGGGGGAGCAGTAGCAGGATGAAGAAAACGCCTTGGTTAAAGGCACAGGAGTATGGCGACCTTAGTACAATCGCTGTATACCTGTATCTGGTCTGAGCTGAATACCCAAGTCAAACACGTACACGGATACATCAAAAAGAAAAAAAAAAGGTTGGTGTTTTTTATTGCATATTTTATCTACCTGTGCACTGACTTTCTCAGGTGAGCCAGGTATTTCCTGACATGAAGACATTACAGGTACAGGTGGGCTAGCAGCATTAGCGAGACATTCTCACCTGGTATGGTTGATATGAGTTGGTATGAGTTTATTTCATTACACTATATAGTTAACTCGAGTAGATGCGATTCCCTGATGTTAAAGTGATAGTTCATTGTTTTTGATTGGTGCATGTTTAAGAGCATTTCATAAATTCACTTCATTTATTGGCTGATGTGTTAATTGTATAAATTCTTTTTAACAATTCAGATAATTAATTTATTTATTTAGAGAAAATTCTGTGTGAAATCCTAGTATTAAGTCATAAATTTATACTCCATGTTGAGTGTCAGTATACGTGTATAAGAAGTAAATGCAAAATTACACAGAGGCAGTCCGAGTGCATGTATACCCATTAATTAACATTATGTGGGCAACAGAGTATTTAAGGATGGGTTTGGTATAGTTTCGCATGTTCAGGTTTGGCTGTACAGGTACAGTCACAGGTATCTCCCTCTGCAGTATACGCTGAGACAATTTGGGTATGGACTACAGAGCTATGGGTATATGGGTATGGGTATATTTAGGAAACTGCCCAGGTGCAACTTAAGCTCTGATACATGCGCAGTGCCTTACGTCGTACGGCAAAGGATTGCAACAGTAGCGACTTTTTTTTCTGTTATTGTCCAAGCGACTTTGTTTCAAAATAACGGTTCTGCCCGCAGTGACCTTCTAACTGTCGAGTCTCGCATCATAACCTGACGCAGGAATGAAGTGACTTAAATGCCATACAAAATCAAACAGCCTCATATGACTGGGTTGTTATACCAAACTTGTCTATTAAAAAGGAAAGCTTTCCCAGATTCAGAAAATAGAGTTATATTTCACAAATCATGTTTTTTCTTATCCACTATATACATTGTTCATTTTAGTATAGTAGGCTTTAGTTGAAATTTTAGTTCTCTATATCAAGGTTGAGTGTTGACAGAATCATTTTCATTGTTTTATATTTTGGAAAAATTGGATGTGTAATAGAATTATCAAGTTAATGACATGCGTACTTAGTTTAATATTTACTGGTTAGCGCGCTAACGCAGCACAGTGACTGAAGCCTCCCACCATAATGCTGGCTGCCGTCGTATAAGTGAAATATTCTTGAGTACGGCGTAAAACACCAATCAAATAAACAAATAAATAAATTTAATATTTTCTGATCAATTATTGGTTGTTACAGTTTGGCTTTCAAAAAAAAGTCTTCTGTGGGAACATTTTTCTTTTCAATGAATCCAAACACTGATTGGTCAAGGTTTTTTTTCTGCATGAGTAAGTGTATAGGCCTATATACATTAGAAACAGATGTTGGCTGGGTTGATTAGATTACAACTGTGAAGGTAAAAGGTTAGTACTTTCCTACAATACCTGTGTCTTCGTACTGTGTACAGCTAAAAGTGGACTTAAAAGCCATTCGGATAAATTTCACTCATTTCCTGCGCACTTCAAGAGCACAGTTGAATTTATTTTGGAATTAAACTTCCTGGCAGGTGGCTGATGAGTGTATGCAGGATATAACTCGGAGATCATGTGACCTTGGCCTGTCCTGCAGTACTCCTGCACGTTATGGTGCCCACTTAAGGCCAAATGTCACAGCTATGAGCCTAATGTTGAGTTAGACGACAATAACGGCCGAGATAAATCAGTGTCAGTGAATAAACACCCTGAGAATCCTAGGTTATAACCCATGGGGTTAAATCAGCGCACACCCAAATCATTTATAAGGTTTAATACGCCATTCCAGGTATCACTGCTAACCACATGGGGCCCAGATTCAGTTAGAGATTGCTTTTTGATGGCGATGTTATTACAAAACACGTGAATCATTGACAGATCAAGCAGATAAATGAACTGCAAAGCATGTCAAGTAATAGAACAAGTTCTCCAAACACTTTGATAATTTTTTTTTTTTTTTTTTTTTTCGTGAGGGGGGAGGAGATATGCTGTAAGTGCGTTTGTGTTTGTTTTTAATCATTTATGAAAGTTATGTATCTCATATCATGCACAGATCAAAGATTGAACTCTGCCTTGATTTGTACAACAGATAGTTCCACAGTATAGGAAATTTTACGTTTTTGTTTTCTTTTAAAGTGCAGTTAAGATGAATCATTAAGTATAAATATTGTGGGATAATTTATTGAGTGTAAAGTAAATTGTAACATGAAGTAAATTAATTTTTTGGCAAACACAGTCAGTGTATGTACAGTATATTAGAAAACACCGAGCTAGCCAATATATGCACATATACATGTATGTTGGCATATTGCATGTCATAGTGGTAGAAAACAAGTGCGTTATGAATACTATCAGTTACTTGATTACTGAGTGGATAAAGGATAAAGGACACAAAACTGTGGGGCCTGTAAGTCTCATGTTGGTGAGGCATCAGCCGAGCCCAGTATGACGCTTATTAACCCCATATAGTTTCGTATCCTTTCACTCAATAACCATGTTACGAATTTATCCTTCGGCAGACTCTAAAAACTGCATTGAAATTTGTTTGTTGAAAAACCAAAGCACGCTTGAACAGTAATTATCTGTCGTGTCGAGGAGCTATGAATTACCAAGCAGTGATCTGGGAATTATGAGGTCATAACTCTGCTGGCAATGTTCATTCAGTATTCCTTTGTGATGTTGTATCGTAGGTGTCATTGTTGCGTCATATTGTTACTGTTACATCATGGTGTTCTTCCTACTGTTGTGTCATCAGACGTATATAGCATCTTCACCAGGATATAGAGTTGTATGCGTCTGTCAGGTGACTGTTACTGTTCAGTCAAAAGCAGAGGATTTTGTCTGATGCCGGATATGTAGCACTATATGTAACCCGAAACATGTTCTCACCAAGGCAGTGAGAAAACAAATGAGAGCAGCTGAGTCTAGAGTTTCCCTGTCCAAGGCTGGGATGGAATCTGTACCATGTATATGCCTTGTAGTTAGGGATTGTGCACCCACCTGGACCCAATTCCACAAAGCCAATTTTGACTTTTATCAACATTTAAGACCTTGTCAGAATGCTTAGTTTCTGGTACAAGGAGTTGAAATTTTGACACCATTGTCCTAAGATGACATTTGTGAGGTAGTTAAGATTTTAATCTCTAGGGTCTAAAAATAGGATGTAAAATTACATTTCAAATTTTGACAAAAGTTAGGAATGGCTTGAATGTTGAAGCGACCCTGAACTTGTCCTTCTCCACAGATAGCACTTGATGCTGTGAGGGAAATTATACTGCAGTGATTTATGACAAGGATGACCTTTAAACTGGCATGAAACTTTGAAGCAAATGAACCTATTACATTACTCTTCCTGGAAGGAAAAAGAGCTAAATTCATTGTAAATTGACAGTCGCACTGAATGGGACATATCCATTTCCGATGCATTTGGACCTGAGTTGCCAGTTGAGGCTGTCTTCTTTCATTTGCATGTCTATCTTGTCATCGTAAAATAGCTACAGTTTGTCGTAATTCAGCGAAATTGCATGTACTTCGGCTGACAAGGGCTCTCTCAGATGAACATTTATTGGACAAATGAAGCTTGTGATTCTTTCTCCAGATGAGATACAAACATTTTCACCCTCCATAAACAAACAATTTCACTGTCGCACGCAGTGTTTTTTGTGTCCAGACATGATGCTCTTAAGTCTAGTTTGGCTGAGGTTATACACTAATTAACTGGGGTATAGCGCATCAGTTATGGGGTCTGTAATAGCGCCCTCTTGTCTTCCCAGTTGTGTCTGTTAAAACAAATCAATAAGCTAGTGGCCAAGAGAGTTTGGTGTCAGTATATGTTAGCGGGTCTCTAGGCAGAAGCTGTGCTACCAAAACCTCTGTGGACAACAGCGTTGTTGATGAATTCAGAGAAGATGAGGGTTCGTCAACGATGATGAGTAATGAGTGATCAGCTGACGCTGTTAAGACTCAAGTAGGTTGTATTGTTCTTGTTAACAGTTGTATAGAAATTTGTTTACGTACACATTTTATCTGAGCTTAGATTGACTTTGATTCTCCACTTATTCATTAATCGATCTTATTACCTTGCTTGTAGCTCTTAGGCTAAAGAGTTATGTTAATTCTGATTGGTTTGGTGCTGTCGGTTTGTCTGTCTGTCTGTGTGTCTGTCAGTCTGCGGGTTCATTCTTTGCAGATTAATACCAGTTGTCTTCAGTGCATTGAATGCGCCTTTTGACCTCAGGGTTTTACCTGGCTTTTTTTTTCTTTGCACTGTAAAAACAGGCAATGATCGATTTGTGGGTATGTTCAGAGTTTCTTCAGTATTATGCTATATGCTGTTCTGTTTGAGCATTTATAATTTTGGTACCATAAGTCCTCAATATATTTGAACGCAGATATTTTTTTGCATATCAGAGGAATATTATCTGGTCTGGAGTGGTTATTTATTAATTTCTCTGAAGTTCATGTGTGCCCCTATCACAGCAGTACAATTTAGTTTTCAAAATCAAAGGTATTTGTTGAGTATTTAGATCAAATATGTACAATTGCTGATTGTTCAGTGAGAAGGTATGGGAGTTGTCTGTGATATTCCTCCCCGTCGTCATGGTTATACCCTTGTGAGTGAACAGTATTATCATTATAATTAGGGAATGCACTTTGTGGATTTAGTCAAGATTCTGTAGTGTTGGAAATTTAAATATTTATTTATTTATTTATTTGCTTGGTGTTTCACGCCGTACTCAAGAGTGTTTAACATACTTTGGCAGTCAGCATTATGGTGGGAGGAAACCGAGCAGAGCCCAGGGTGGAGAGGGGTATGGGGGAGGGGAACAAAGACCATGTGCAGGTTCCCACTTACAGCAGGAGAGGTAGAGCTGGTGTTGAACTCACAGAGACCACATTGGTGAGAGGCTCCTGGGTCATTGCGCTGTGGTAGCGCGCTAACCATCTCAGCCACGGACGCCCCCTTTAGTGCTGGAGACCTTACTCCATGTTTCAACATGCATTCCCATGCAAATAAATAAATAAATGCATCTTTTAGCAGATGGCTGGCTGAAACCACTGATACATTTTAAATTTTATGTATACATGCTTATACATAATTCATGCATTGGACTATCAGTAAAGTCAGAGTTCTCTTTTGGACATCAATAAGTAAGGTGATTGATATGCCAAATGAAACCACACAGAAAAAAAAAAAAACAGATTTAAATTCAGAAGCCTCATTCACTAAGATGGTGATCAGGAGCAAGTACGAGGAAGGAATATTATCACAGCCGTTGGTATCGACCCGAAAAACGCCGTCCGAGTTCCCCGCAGCTATAAACCAATCCGTTACCGTCACATTGCCTCATCCAGACCCCCGCTAGATTCATTTCCTCCAATCTCCGCTCTGCCACAGGTTTGACCTCACTCATCTGTAGATGACTCAAGATGGTGGCCGAGTGATACATATGAAAGCATCAGGACGGTTGGTCTTGACATTTGAGACGCTAGACATGCCTGGTATGGCACAGCCTTACTTCTGCCGTCGCTGACATCGGATGCACATCATCGAGCTGAGCTTGTAAATTAGACTTCTGCAGACAGATTTGAAGACATCGGTTTTCTGAATAACCACCCCCATATCATCTCCCCCCTCCCCAACCGGCAATTCCCACCACCCTCATGCTTGTGAAATTAGAACTACTCTTGTCCTTCAATCAATATTTTGTCCAGAGACGCGAACTGTCATTAAAACAGAAATCTTCACTCATATATCATGTGTTAGCGGCTCTACTTGGGCTTAAATTATAGACTGGCAGGCTACTGGCAGCTTTAAACTACAGCCATCATGCCATTTCCTGCTCATTTTATGAATGTGTGGTAATTAAGGGAGTAATGTAAGTCTTGTCCGTTATATTAGCATCATGATTAAGTTTCTTCATCAGCTTGCATGTTATTCCTCACAATGAGTGATCCCTTTATTAAAGTTTATTTTATTTATTTATTTGATAGGTGTTTTATACTGTACTCAAGAATATTTAACTTATACGGCAGCGGCCAGCATTATGATGGGAGGAAACTGGGCACTGCCCGGGGGACCTTCCCACGTATGGCCGGAGACTAAGACAGCATGAGCTGGACTTGAACTCACAGCGACCGCATTGGTGGGAGGCTTCGGGTCATTGTGCTGCGATAGTGCGTTAATCGACTCAGCCACGGAGGCCCCCCCCACCCTTTATTAAAAGGGTCACTTACTCTCTTTATAGAATGTTTTTGCATCAAATCAATTTGTTGTAATGTAGTTATTTTCATAAATAAATGTGTTTTTTGCTGATTAAAATTGACTGCAATCATGGTGAGCTTAGGCCTGTTTGACATGTGGCATATTCAAAAACCAGGCAGAGCAGTATGATTGGAAACATAAAATCACTTTCAAATTATGAATTTGGCTTTGCTATGAATTAAGTATTTGTCAGTATTTGTCATTGTATTTTAAACCAAGAATACAAATGTGGATTTAATTTATTATGCTGGTAACAGATTACAAGAAGGCCCACCACCTCAGATAACATGCAGTTACATCGTTTGATATTTTCATTATAGAAAAATGCATCTTTGACGTTTTTAACTCCTCGCATTTGGAAGGGACACAGATGATTTTTATCTCTCGATTTCAACTCGTACATCTAGATGATGAAGAAAACCCCCTGTCGAAAATTCCAGAGCAAAATAACATGACAGCTAAATAGGCCTTTCTGCAGTCTGTTATCCTTGGTGCAAAAATCATGTGGTATTCGTAGGGGTTTGCGCAGATGGCAGATGCTATGTATCAGGCACACAAAGTGAAGGAACCTAGACATGAGAAAAAAATTATCAGGCTATTATAGGAAATGCTTGCTTTATAATATGTATTATGCAGGACGAAGATTGCGCTGCTTATAATTGATTTACCCTGTAGCTAAAGTACATAATATGACCCAAATTACAGATGTGAAAGAATAGGTACAAAAGAAAAAAACGTTCATTTACGGCTTAATTTTTTCATAATGTGAATATTCCTTGGTTGGAAACCTGTTTTCCAACTGTATGTTCTAGTTGGGATTAATATAATAGGCATAGTAGTTCCAGTTTTATATACATGTAATGATATTTTGTGTGGGTTTGCCAGCAACCTGCACATGGTTGTGGGTTTCTGCCGGGCTCTGCCCGTTTTCCTCCCACCTTAACGCTGGTCGCCGTCGTATAAGTGAAATATTTTTGAGTACGGCGTAAAACACCAGTCAAATAAATAAATAAATAAATGAACATTTTGTGTGCCCAGAGCTGACCTGTTATTCACCCCCAAGCTAATTAAATGTACTGCTGATGTTATGAAATAATGAAGTCCTCTGATGAATGAACAAAGGTGATGTGCAAGTTGTGACAGGTGAAATTGAAAGGTGTTAAATACTTTGGCCCTAGGAGAACTGGCATGCTATATGGGTTGGGGGTGGGGAGTGAGGGTGTTAGTGGTGGTGGTGGGGGGGGGGTGGATAGGGGAGTTGAGATGATGAACAGAAGCTTAGGGGTGGGTGTGACAGGGGTTTAATGTGAAGCTTTTGTCACCATATACTCATGTGTGTTGCACATTCCCAAGCTCTGTAAGTTAGGTGTGGCATGGTAGGTAGGCTTTTTTTTTTCTCTTCTTTTTGTTCCAAAGGGCATTGTAGAACATTGTAATGGTTAACTTTGGATCTTTGTTTTTGCTTAAAAATAGGGGGAATTTTTAGTCAATACTTCAGAGGACAGCTACGAAAGCAGGGCTGAGTTGACTTGCCGTCCGGTGCACCCAGTGTGACAGCCTTAGGAATCATATAGAGGTGTAGGTATATATGCATTGTTTACATAAAAGTGGAGGTTGTCATTTTTTTTCTCCTTCAAACTGTATATCTTTGTGTGTAGATGTACTAAAAGTTGTTATTGCACCCTCTTTTCTTCACATTTCTTGTCTACTTGTGAAGTTTTACAAGATATGTTTTCAGAGCGTGGCCAGTTTTGGTTCAAACCAGGCCTGAGATAGTGAATGTGGCTCTCGCTGTTTGTAGGGCTTTGGTGATGTAAGTGGTTGACATGGCTTGTGGGACTACGGGTTTGTTGCAGGCCACTTTTCTTTCACTTCTGTGAATGGGATTTGTTGCAGGCCACTTTTCTTTCACTTCTGTGAATGGGATTTGTTGCAGGCCACTTTTCTTTCAGCTCTGTGAATGTGCCTACATGAGTGTGTATACATGTCAAACATTAGGCTCATTTCTTTTGCTCCACCCATAAAATTGACAGCCATAATTTTATGCAACTGAAGTGAAAAGACCTTTAGTTTGGCATTAAGCAACAATCTAATACATACATGTAATGCCAGAACAACTGGGTGTTAAACTAGGGACTGTGTACATGGTGAGTGAACACTGGGCACACGATCTGTTTACCAATTGTTTTCAACAGACAAAAAGGGGTGCACGTATATATGTATATATGCAGTTAAGGTAAGTTGACAGTGAAAGAGTTACTGCTATATGTACACTATAGGCGGCTTTGTGTTAGTGCTATGTGCAACTAGCTAGCTGATTACTTTACATATAATTTCATTCTTCAGTGTTTGGAAGGTTAAGCAAGTTTTTGTTTATTTATTTTTTGGATTGGTATAATGTATTGTATGCTGTACTTGAGAAAATGTGTTTCACTGACACGACTGCCGTCAGCATTATGATGGGAGGAAACCTGGCAAAGGGAAACCCAGAATCGTGGTGAGTGGTATGCTCCTGAGTCGTGGAACTGGCATGCTAACTGGCATGCTAACCACTAGGCCACAGAAGCCCTGCCAGTGTTTATCTTAACATCATTTGATGAGTCGCCAGGAAGTTTTGGTAATCTGTTTTCAGTGTATGGGTTCTTGGTGATATATTTGAATCTGTTTATTATGTCTTTGTTTAATATCTGCACTTTGTCGATTGTAGTTTTTTTATTCTCCATTCTCCCTGATTTAAGTCCTGCAGCCTAGATTTGTATTTAGTCATAATGAAAAGCCATGATGTTTTATGTGGCAGTTCATTGACCATCATTAATTAGTTGGAGAAATGCTACATAACACTTGACTAGCCACTGCCTGGAAGGTTCTGCTTCATTACATCCTGACAATTACCTGGTAATTAAGCTGTCTTCCTCATTAGGGAGTGATGGAAATGTGTTTTGGCAGTTTGTACGGGGGGGGGAGGGGGGGAGTGGGGCTGGGAGTTGGGGTAGGGGGTGGGGTTGGATGTGGGGGTGGTAGAGAGGCATAGAATGTTGGCATGACATCGACCACTCCTGAGAAGGGCTAATGGCGTTTTTTATGGCAACCAAGTTCGTTAATGTGAGGGTTAATGCCATAGGCAATGATGCAAGAAACATGTTTGCGAAGGTGGTCATTCTGTTACCGTGGTGGTAGGTGGTGGACTGATGGGATATGTATAGACTGGGCCAGACCAATTTCAGTAATTGGTTGTGGATAAAGCTGAGAGGAGCTGTATAAGTGATGAAAGATTGTGTTCATTGGTGAACATGATGTTGATGGTCTAGCTGATGGCAGAGCTGTATCGTTCAGACGTTGAGATTTTTCATCTTTACCTGTGTGTGGACATAGGTCACCCCCTCTTTTTATGTGCAAAAATGTAAGGCCGCAAAATTTTGATGTAGCTGTAGATACATCAGATGTTCCCCACCACCCCTACAAGTAGATATACGTGACTTCCATTCTTACAAGTTGGTTTGATGTGAATGTCTTATTTAGTTTGACTCCTTGTGGAGGTTTGGATTGACTTTAGGCGGATTTGTAATTTGCCTACAGTCTGATGTGGATGTCTTATTTGGTTCTGATCTGATATGGAGGTCTTATTTGGTTTGACTTGATGTGGATGTTTTATTTGATTTTGATCTGAAATGGATGTCTTATTTGGTTTGACCTGATGTGGATGTCTTATTTGATTTTGATCTGAAATGGATGTCTCATTTGATTTGACCTGATGTGGATGTCTTATTTGATTTTGATCTGAAATGGATGTCTCATTTGATTTGACCTGATGTGGATGTCTTATTTGGTTTTGATCTGATGTGGATGTCTTATTGGGTTTGACCTGATGTGGATGTCTTATTTGGTATGACCTGATGTGGATGTCTTATATGATTTTGATCTGAAATGGATGTCTTATTTGGTTTGACCTGATATGGATGTCTTATTTGGTTTGACCTGATGTGGATGTCTTATTTGATTTTAACCTGATATGGATGTCTTCTATAGGTTGACGTGATGTGGATATCTTATTTGGTTTGACCTGATGTGGAAGTCTTATTTGGTTTGACGTGATGTGGATGTCTTATTTGGTTTGACCTGAGGTGGATGTCTTATTTGGTTTGACCTCTAAATTGTTTAGCCTGATGTAAACTACCTGTCAGTATAACTAATCTAAAATTTGGTCACAAAAATGCGTTACAATTGAATTAGTATCATAACCGAACTTTTCTAGTAGGATTCATCCAACATGCATCTTTCAATCAAACCTCAAAACACCTTTCTTAGATCATTAGAACTCCTAGAATTGGGATAAATAAGGAACTTCGTCAAGGGTGAAATTTTAGGTTGTTTACAGCAGTTAGTTTGCCCAGATGTACAGGTAGTAAACCACTGTATGTCATCTGAACTTTGACCTGTTAAAAACACACTTTCAGAAGTACATGATAGATGTTCACAGTACAATACTTCAGATGACAACACTTTATAACCTTGTTGAATGAGAGACTGTAATCAAACTTCACCCAAAAAACCCTCTGACGTGACCCTTTTATATGGATGAATCGTTCAGAGTCAGGCAAAATGTGTCTCTTAAAGATAGCTAAATTTTACGTGAAACACGTTACCTTGTTTAACCTGATGTAGGTAGAGTATAGCTAGCATGTCAGTTTGCCCTGGTGTGGAAGATTGACATCTGGTTTGGTATTACAAAGGTTCACGCTTCATCTCTCGCCACTTGATTTGTGTTTCACACATGACTGAAGCAGAGCATCCAGGCACCCAACGGACATGATGAAAACAGCCCTATTACCTAATTTTCTTCGACCGGTTTATGAGTCTCTCCCGCCAAGCTGGCTGAGTCATTCTGACAGCGTTCTGTAACATGCTTGTATAATCATTATACCTGTATTTGCAGGTAATAATGTAAGGTTGCAGACCTCTGGAGGTCAACTGTCAGTAGTGTATGTGCAGAAGGCCATAGGTGTTGGATACACTTCAGGATGAATTCTGATTTGTGACTATAAGCCTGCCCTTGAAATTTAATATTGGACATAGAAAGTTTGTGACATTGTACATATAAATAATGTGGCACATGTAAAATGTTTGATTTGTTTATATATGACTATATATATATGACAGTGACTAGCATCATGGTGGGAGGAAACCAAGGAGAGCCTGGTGGAAACATATGATGGTCCGCAGGTGGCTAACATACTTTCCCACGTACATAGCCACCACATTAGTGGAAAGTTCCTGGGTCATTGTGCTGCAGTAGTGTTTTAAGCCCTTCAAGCATGGAGGTTTTTGAAGTTTTTCACTGGAAATTAAGGCTCACTAAAGCATGTGATGTTGCTTTGTGTTGGACTATTTAACAGTGAAACCCTTTGGACAAGACGGAGAAATTTCCATTGAGTGGATCATCATTTATATATAGCCATGAATTTTCTATTTCATATAGTCTTGAGTTTTTAATTGGACAAGGAAACCTCTGTTTGATGAAGCTTGGACCCTGGGGTTTTTCAGAACATTAATGAACATTATTTTACTTGGCACAGTGGAATTTCCCTTGAGGCAGTATAAACTTTAAAGCCTTTTTATTGGATGTTACCTTCCACCCTCCGGCTCAGTAAGAAGAGTGAAATGTGTGTTTACGTGGATAGTCATTGACCACCGCTGGGCATAAGAATTGCCAGATACTTGAGGTGAAAAAAGTGAGATGATGAACTCCGATATCAAAAATGTCTATAGGAAGGTATATATATATATATATATATATATATATATATATATAATGTAATGTAGTGGAGAAAGCCTTTGTGACTGGAGAAAAAAAAAACTTAATGCCATTTGACATTTACGGATTGATTGGTTTGCATTGGTTTACAGTTCCTTCTTAGAAACCTGTGTAAATCTATCAGCAGAACCCAACTTTTCATTTTCATTTATTTTCCTTTCCACTGAAAATCGTGCTAAGGACTGAATAACAAATTGTTCACACAACTGTGCACATTTAGTTATTAATTTGTTTTGTCAGCCCATATGTTAATTAATTTACTTATACGAACGTTTTATTGTGTGACAAGTTATAAAGTGTGGTGTCGCAACTGTCATTTAATGTTGAATATTTACATTGAAAACTGTACCACCATGCATAGCCAGCTGTGAGGTAAAATTGCGATCAGCTTAGGTATCTGTTTACAGCATGCTGGATAATGGTTTCTCTTGAAAATTTTGTGTCAAATAACATGGCAGATTATACCTGTCAGACATGTGAGGAGAAGTGTCAGACAAAGTGTCGGATGACATTTGGAATATGGTGACATACAAACATATCAGATTGTGTGACAAAGAAAGCATCAGATCATGTGTAAGACAACATATCTGATATATATTGCGTCCAAAAAGGCTGTATCCAATGGTGGAGTTTTGCATTCGAACTCTTTTATCACTAAAGGTAAGAAAAGCTCTACTGTACCATGTGGCCTGTCATAAATGTTAGGCAACTATCTCTGATTAGATATACTATAACATGAGCATCTGAGAAAAGCATCAAAAAAAGTTATTTTGACTAGACATTAGACAATAGGGAAAACTGAGGGCCTGGAAGTTTTGTAATTAAAGAAGCTCCTCAACAAAGGAGAGGTCGTTTGTACGTCCCTAACACAGCGAGACAGCTGATCGGTAAATTAAAGTGAACAAAATTGCCTGACATTTTTGACAAGTCACACAACACAAATGAACTCTTTTTACCTTCTGCGACAAAACAGTTCAAACTTGAAACTCCCCTATTTACAGACTGTAATCCATATAAAAGCACACCATGGACTTCAAACACTGAAATGATTATTACAGTACTCAGGAAAATAAGAAATCTCAAGTGATAATGAATATTATTTTATAATTTCTATTGTTAGATAATCAGTATGTAATACTTACAGATGTTCCAGAGGGCTGAGCAGTGATATGTGTTCTTGCTTGATATTATGCACCTGTAGCTAAGCTGTGACTGATGATAATGAAGAATGAGAGATTTTATTTATGAATTGGTGTGTTTGATTCTAACAGTTAATAGATTATCAATGGCTTTGAGGTGTTTTTAACTACTGATATAATGGCGCTGTGATTTTTCTTTCTACCCCTGCCATTCATGTTTTCTCTGTCCATTGTACAATGTATTTGTATAGTTTTTGTATCGTTTAATATTCTTTAAAGTTGAGAGAGGAAACAAGAACAGCCACATCATGAATTAAACAGATGTGACTGGTGCCCTTTAAATTCACTTCAGCTGAAATTAACACAGGTGCAGTAAATACGTCGTTAATGGATCCACCGCCAGCATGCGACATTTAACTGCTAATATGCCTAGGCAATGTCGTCAATCATTGAGGAAGTGTATCGACGGCTATTAAGCCGTGTGTCGCTTCAAGGGCATAGTTATTATTTAATGATTTCAGCAACAGAAAATAGCAGGAGGTAGTCAGTAAACGTTTTTGTGTAACGTGTTCAGTGTTTTATGTACAGGGCCTTGTTATGCCAGTGAAAAGGATTTTGCCCCAATAATCAGATGAAATCAGACAAAGCATTGCCGTTTGGACATTAACAATTCGTTGGTTTGCAGCCCGAAACCACATATACTGAGTCCACACTTTTTCTTTTTAGAAACCATTGTATTGCTATCAGTAGAAAATACTTTCTGTGGGTGTATTTTCCTTTTCCAAAAAAAAAAAAAATCATGTCACAGATTTCAAAATATTCTTCATATAACTCAGCAAATTTAGCTGATTTGCTTTGCCAATCTGAGCGTTAGTTTTTTTGGTACTTTATCGTGCAACAGATTGTAAAGGGTTTGAAGAGAGTACGTCCCACATGCGAAGAGAAAATTGTAGTTTGTTGCACAGTGTGTACTGAGCCAAGCAACAAAGAACTTTTTTCTCTGACCACAACACACAATGTAAACTTGTTGATTGCATGTGAACCAGTGCTACATACTGCTTAAAGTGCTATAAACGGGCCACAAATTCCAGAAGGTGGTAATTGAATTGCAATCAACCATTCTTTCGGCTCATGCCAATGAGTACATGCAAAGCCATGTTATCTTGGTACTCCCCAAGGACTGGATAATAATGACAGTATGCTAAACAGGGATTTTGCTTTTGTCTGTTCAGGTGTGTTATAGTTTCAGCTTTTACCTAACATTTTTATGAGCCTTTCTGAAAGCAATGAGAGCATCCTGATTTGCACCTGTCTGTAGGAGCGTGCATCTGTCCATGTGTCCCTTCTGATAGCAGTGGGAGCGTCCTGATTTACACCTGTCTGTGGAGGCGTGCATTTGTCTCTTCATCCTTTCTGATAGCAGCGTGAGTGTCTTGATTTACACCTGTCTGTGGAGGCGTGCATCTGTCTGTTCATTCTTTCTGAAAGCAGTGGAAGCGTTCTGATTTACACCTGTCTGTGGAGGCGTGCATTTGTCTGTTCATCCTTTCTGATAGCAGTGGGAGTGTCTTGATTTGCACCTGTTTGTGGTGTGTGCATCTGTCCATGCGCCCTTTCTGATAACAGTGGGCACATCCTGATTTACACCTGTCTTTGGAGGTGTGCATTTGTCTCTTCATCCTTTCTGATAGCAGTGGGAGTGTCTTGATTTGTGCCTGTCTGTGGAGGCGTGCATTTGTCTGTTTGTCCTTTCTGATAGCAGTGAGAGTATCTTGATTTGCACCTGTCTACAGTTGTGTGCATCTGTCTATACGTCCTGTCTGATAGCAGTAGAAATATCCTGATTTGCGTCTGTCTCTGGGTGTGTGCATCCGTCTATGCGTCATGTCTGATAGCAGTGGGAGTATCTTGATTTGCACCTGTCTGTGGGTGCGTGCATACATTATGTGTTGCGTACAAACCTAGCAATACCTCCATCCTAGCATTGTTTTTTCTGCTTATTTTGTAACACGTTGACAGTACCGAACAGAATGGTGTTAGTTGTTAGTTTGTAACACGTTGACAGTACCAAACAGAATGGTGTTAGTTTGTAACACGTTGACAGTACCAAACAGAATGGTGTTAGTTCGTAACACGTTGACAGTACCAAACAGAATGGTGTTAGTTCGTAACACGTTGACAGTACCAAACAGAATGGTGTTAGTTTGTAACACTTTGACAGTACCAAACAGAATGGTGTTAGTTTATATGCACATTTATGAAATATTGCTACCTGCATTTTTTAATGTTTTTATTAAACAATGCCCTGAAACATAGATGGATAAGATTTACAAAGGGCAAATATGAATTGCATGGACTGGCAGTGCAGATTAGAATATCAGTGTGACACATTAGAGTCCGCACACATATACATATAATCTAGCTTTAATAATTAACTATCACTCACATGAATGCCTGGCTCTGGTTTGCGTGTAGACAGTTTGACCCTGAGGAGCATATACTTGTACTTCGTGATTCGTGTTATTTTGGCAGGCGTGATATTGTCTATAGTTTTACCAGTTTATGGGAGAACTCGCGGGAATTTTTCTGGCGTACTTGTACATGTATGTTATGAATAATGTATCATTTGCCTGAAGAAATCATGATGGTCGATAGAATAACTTTCTAGTCATAAATACATGTTTGCTGATTTCTTGACACCTGACCATTGCTGCATAAATACACTGATTCTCATGGGATAACGCCAGTTTGGCAGCTGCTTCCTCTTTTTTCTGTCATTACTGAAACTGCTGAGAATTCAGATGAGTTCCGTCACTGTCCGCACGTCATTTGATTCCCCTACTCCCATTGAAAATCGTTATTTCATTCTCGTCCAGAATTGTAAATTCTAGCACCATAACGGTAATGGAAAATGAAATTGTTGCACTGCCCCACACCAGTTTGTGACTCTTAAGAAGGTAGGCATCAAGTTTCGTAGGTCTAGATTGGTTGTACATTGTGGACTTAAATATGACTGAAAACTCGTATGGCCAAGGTACTTGGTTGAAACCACTTTAATTACAACATCATTTGATTTTAAATGAAGCTCTGATTAGATCACTTAAGTCATACAGGTGCCACATAGCCTACTCACCAGGCAGTCATAGCCTTATCAAAATAATACCACTAAATACATAAAGCTGACTGCTGAGAGAATTATAAATTCTTCATATTGATGGTAAACGACCCAAAAGCCACCCACCCATACGGTCGCTGTGAGTTCAAGTCCAGCTCATGCTGGCTACCTCTGCGGCCATACGTGGGATGGTCTGCCAACAACCTGCAGGTTAACATGCTTTTCCTGCTCAATTTCCTCCCACCATAATGCTGCCTGCGGTCATATACACCTAAGTGAAATATTCTGGAATATGGAATACCAATAAAATAAATAAATAAACTTATGATAAACACCAATTAAATTAGAACTATAAAGCCACTAGTTTGTTTATATTCAGAGACTGTCTTCAAGTGTCAGCATGTACTCTGTGGGCCACCATGTCTGGTGTCTTCAGTGTAGTTTTCCATAGATCTTAGATCTGTTTTGTTCTTCCCAGCTTTCAGATATGCAGAACTATGCTTTTTAATTCATTTACCGGGAAGTCACTCTTCTTGAATGTGCTGTCCTCGACAAATCAGATCTGTGCACTACAAACACATGATTGTTTCTTTTCATGCTACACTAATTCTGACCTCATATCACATAGTCCTTCCTAGATAATAAAAAGACCATAGTATCACACTTAACACAAATGTACCTGGTAGTTTGACAGCTGGGCGGTCTCTGCTAATCGCCATTTTGATTCGAGTCGACTGCTTTTGCCATCGTTTGGAAGACAGATAAACTCATGGAATGGTTGGATTGAAACCAAGAAAATGTACGCCATGAAAATGGCAGTTATCAGCTTGCCTAATTTCTAGACTTCACTGTATTTTGTTTTTCTTTTTGTAATGGTCACTAAGAAATGTAAGCAACTGTCATGGAAAGGGAGTAGTGTCTTAAGTTTGGGAAGAAGAGCCGAGCTCACCCTAGCAACAAAGACACGTGATTTGAAAATGACAGCTTGTGACGTTTGGATGCTGTCTGAGTGGGTGTTTGGGTTACATTTGTGTTACCTTATTCACATGCGTAACTGGTGCACTTCGCACCAACATTTTCAAGCCGTAGAAAAGCCCTGCACCAGTTACATGGATGTATGAATTTTCATCAGTGTTTTGAACTGGGAACTACGGACCACTGAGTAATATGGAAGTTCAGTCAATCTTGCAGCTGTTGGCGTTTGCCAGTAAAACAACAACTCATGCAAGACCATAACGTCACATCACATGGTGAAGAAAAAGGCCATCATTTGACAAAACAGAATGAAGACGCAACTCTAGCTACAACCACAGACAATGGCCAGGCCAAGCCAGATAACAAGTCAGAGGAAACCAGCCATAGATGAACCCACGCGAGGTCGGATTATTTCCTTGTTTACCCACTGTGCCTTTCAGACCTCTGAGGCCAATCCGGGTGGGTGTCCAGTGATAACGAGCAAGGCATAAAGAGAGCTCATTGAATCCTTCAGATTTGTACTCTGTACAACTTCTATAGGTGCAAGGGTTTCTCCTGGAAATTATGTTCTTAGTTCTTACGCATGTGAATATGGTAATTGCGATGTTGTGATGTGTCTTATTTCCGTATGATGAAGTGATATGAACATGTACAGCATTACAGTAAGATTGTGAAAACCTGTGTTTGTCGCCTACAGTTTTGACACTTAGAGGACAGCGCTGGTGACAGGGCCGAGTTCCAGGTCTGTAGATGTAACGATTCAGACCAGTTAATGCGGGAGCTGCATGTAAGCTGGGAACATAGCCACCCGATCTCAAGAGCCAAGCATACCTGTGAGGTAGTTCTATAAATATGTTAGCTAAAAGATAACATTATGATCTGACAAAAAATAATATTTGCATTGATTTTTTCATGCTTGAAAAATAACAAAAAAAAACAAAAAAAAACTCCCCAAACCCCATCAGTCAATAGCATCTTTTGGACATCCATTATTCGGGAGATGCATCGATTTTGTAGATGACCATACATAGTGCATACACATAAGAACCCAGAATTCACAGATATCTAACCATTGTTGTGATAGATATAGGAATTAAAGATTATGGCTGAGTGCCACTCTGGCAAATTTTCACCCCTATCGTGCTGATCGTAGGTAGGAACTAGAATGATATACGCCTGTGTGCTTTGAAAGTGGGAATGATTTAATATAAGCCAGTATTTCCCGCTTCAGTGGAATCGGAGATACGTTTACTCATAGGCCGGCATTTACTGTCACTGCATGGTGTATATTATCAAAGGCTTTGTTCTAAATGTAGACAGAACTGATTATTTCTTGCTGAATCCTTATTAAACTGCTATAAATAAAGGCATAATTATGAGTTGGATAGTTCACATGGATGGATAGTAGAAATTAGCAAGGGTTAAAGACTGTACCCTGAGGAATTTGGTAAGCTCTGGTTTCTAAGATGCATGTCATCACGCATGCTTGACATGCACGCCTCTGTGCATATAGATGTTCACTTTCTCTTAAACAATAAATGACTTAAAAGATTAATCATGAAAAAGCCACAAGTTTTTTTGTTGAAATTAAAACAACATATTGATTTATATTGACATACAGTTTTTGAAATCTGCATGTCACCTGCGTTTCTCTTTTTTTTTCCACCATGTTAATATCATGAATTTAGAGTGTCTTGATTAGACACTGAAGATTGATTTTATTTATTTCATTGCTGTTTTGTGCCACACCAATGGTGGGGTGAAACGGGACAGAGCCAGGGGGAAGCCTATGACTATCTGCAGGTTGCTAGTGGGTCTTCCCACGTGTGGTAGGAGAGGAAGCCAGCATGAGCTGGACTTGAACTCACAGTGACCAGATGGGTGAGAGGCATTGTGTTGACCTTCTCAGTCATGGAGGCTCAGTGGTACATGGTATATGATGGCAGTTTAAAAGTGGAAGATTCCAAACAGCTTGAAATAAGCGCCTTCTCTATGCGTGACAATTTGTCACTCATAGACACCCACAACTGAACTAGCAACGAGTAGATTTGAACTTGCAATGTACCTTTAATGCCGAAGCCTAATTTTAGCTGAATAAGCAAGCCACCTTTATATTTGGTTTGTTTAGCGTCTTGGCTTGTCAATGGTAAAGCTTGCAAACAAACATGGATTATTGTTACATAATGATAATAGGTTATACTGCGCTGAGCAGCTATGAATGAGGTCTACAGTATGGATATTCATGTGTCAAGGCTTGTCCACCTGATCAGTGTCAGTCAGTTCCTCAGAGAAGACTGGTAACACCAGCCTTAAAAAATTCTTTGTTGGGATAACTCACTCCTATCAGAAAAAAAAAAAACAGCATAGGTGAGTAGGAAAGTGTGTTTTTGTTTTTGTTTTTTGTTTTTTTTTTTGTTTTTTTTTTATTCTGGCTAAAGGCAAAGGTATGGCTTTCAGAGAGGCTAACATTGAAAGAAAAACAAATCCCATCAATCGCCCAATAAAGTTTCAGAGTATATTTCCCTTCGTTTTTTTTTGGAGGGTTGCCCGAGGTACCCCAACAAATTTACGTTTTCAATGACGGCCTAATAAACAGTGTGGGGAAAACACATTGACATTATGCCATATGCGAAGTGCTGTTAATACTTGGTGTGGATTTGATGAAGAAATCATGGTGTATTTAGAATTTGGGATTATGTTGGTTTACAATGTTTGTTCCTCTGTACATGTATGTACATGTTTGGACTATAGTATCAGGTCTGTGTGTGGCTCTGTGTTTCATTGTTGTTTTAACACTGGGATCAGCCCTTTAGAAGTCCGCCTCACAATGTCATCCTCATTGTACTTGTGGTATTGTGAACCTCACAATGAAGCTGCGGGGATAGAGCTTTGACATTTTGCTGGCCTTTTGTGCAAACACATTGTGATGATGATGATGGAAAGTGTCCCAATGTTGCACGATAGGCTTTTCGTGGCCAGACACACTAAGACACTTGCACATTCTCTTCCTCTGTGTATTTTATAACTTCACTCATCTTGCGAGAATATATCGTGAAAATCAAGTCCCACACTTAAACTTAACTTTCTGAGTTGGTTTTGACATCAGTGTTTGGTTAGACATTCTGGGGGTGTGTGTGCACAATGTACACACATGTTAATTTGTATTTATACACTTTATTGTAGTACACACTTCAATGAGGTTTTATTTAGTATAATTTTTTGCTGATTGACAGGTGCAACAGCTTTAATAAACAGACTTGTATTTTTATACCTGCGAATAATAACTTAATTCATACTCTCTGTTTCCACCTTCTAAGGAATTTCAGGGTTCAGGATTACCTTTTTTTTGAATTTATAATATAATGTTTTGATTGGCTGATTCACAATGCTGATTGAAAAGTTCATATTGTTTTGATCCAGCTGCTGTGCAGCTCCAGCAGGCCATATGGTTGATGACTGACACATGTGTCATGAAATTAATGTCAGGTTGCTTGTTTGTCACAAGTGCCTGATTTCGAAAAGGTCAGAAGTGAGCAGCAATATATCTATTGCCCTGAGCTCAGGTGGTGGTGTTGTCTGTCAGGAGATATTGGCCTTTGTCTGTTTCTTGCTCTGCTGATAGCTCTAATGATGATGTCGGGGTGCACAAAGTCTGTGACGCTTCACTGACATGTGTTGACTAAGCGTGCATTGCTATTGATGTGGACTACATGTATTTCACCTGTGAACTGTAGTATAGCACCGATCTATATCTCCACCCAGTGTTAAAAACAGATTTTCCCTATATTTTTCTGACAAATGCCAATATTTTGATCTGACATATCATATGGCGGCATCTGCATAAGCGAAAAAAAAAGAAAACATGATCATCGCTTCAACTAAATGATGCTGCCAGATGGCTTGGGGAATAAATTCGGTGCCAGGCATGTCATTTACACCAGTTGTCCGAAAATGGCTACTGGGATCTCAAACAACTCCGATCGGTGCTACAGACAGATTAGGATCCATGACGAGTTCGTGAAAAAATCAGGGTTCCATTGATGACATAAAATTTCATGTGATTTTTATCACCGCATTAGCACAGAATGAGATTACAGTATTCTAAATTCTGAACTGTTATATAGTATTTAGCCTGCTGTTGAACTTAGTATGAAAGCGAGGTATTTTGAGAGAAAGAGATAGGAAAGTGTTCGTTTCATGGGTGTCTGGTTAAATTTTAGGCATTTAGCCTCGTTTTTATTTATTTATTTATTTACTTTGATATTGAGCAGAAGCTTTTATCCAAAGGTTGTTAATGGCACAGGGATCAATCAGATGTTTATAGGGTTCACCGTTAATGTTAATCAATTTAAATTGCACTCTGAAGGAAAGCAATTGCAATACTCATGCTACATTTGTGTTTCGTTGTTTTATTGTTTTTGTCCAAAACAACTTAATGTTCCCAGAAGCAGGGGATGACTTGGTTGTTGAATTCTTAAAACACTGCGTTCAGTTATCTCAGTTTAATGATGTGTGTGACTATACTTTACAGTTGATGCACACTGTATATTGCCAAATTATTTGAGGGGATTAAATTTTTATGTTACCTTGATGTTAGTTCTTTTTTATGCACTTGACAAATGGCAGAGAAGTTCAATCAACAGTATGAATTGTGGATTGTTTAAAAGCCTCGGAATTACTTTATACAGTCATGCAAAGTGGATTTAAAGTATAAAGTATTTTTTTTCTAAGAGAGGAAAATTATTTTTTTTAAACAACTTTTTCTATTAAAAATTTACAAGATATCTCAATGCAGCCAACTTTGTTACAAAATTATTGAGTTCTTTCTGCATTCCACTAGTGTGTCAAGTCGGAATGTCTTTGCAGACTTTAAATGCCGCCTATTAAAAATTGTATGCATAATTTAAGTGTTCGATCTCAAGATTTTTCTCACCATTTCTTTGCAGGAATGTGAAAAAGCCGGTTTTGCCTGGGAATTAACAGTAATTGTAACCATCTGTGGCTGGAGCCAAGGAAAGTGGATTCCGTCATCAGTTTTGCTGGATGGCTGTAGAAAACCAATCTGTTGGGAATATATTAAAAAGAAGGCTTGTCTCATTTCTCACCGAACTCAATCTGTAGCTGGCCATTTTTTCCTGCCAGTCTATAAAAAGACTTAAAGTGGAGTTTTCTGCTATAAGCTGAAGTTGATTGCCAGGACGAATTGGGGACAAAGTCTGAGGCCGTCTTGGGACTTGCTGTTAATATCATAAATGGAGGTATTGACACAGAGACTGGTGCTAACATTGGATTAAGGTCTGGGCACTTCCCCAGGGGGCAAGCTTAAAAGCTGGAGAATTTGTTGACTTCGAGTCACCCGTCTGGGGTCGCTGAACTGCCTTGTATAACTGTGGCTGACCAACCGGCTGTAAGCTCTACACAGCCAGAAGCAGGGAGATGGGCTTAGACTTGAGATTCCAGATTCGTGGTGGACATGTGTTATAGCAGTACAGTGTACCAGCCTGGATTTTGTGTTTGTCTCCCAGACAGCAAGTTGCCCTCAACATACAGACTGTGACTTATTTTGTGTCCACAAAGACCAGCGGTTCGACCAGAAGGTCAAGATTCTTCAGTTTGCCACCAACAGTACAATTAACAGTCATTCAGTTCATTACCAGGGAACAGTTACAAGTACCAGTAGTAAGAGTGGTCAGAAGGCCAAGATTCTTCAGTGTGTTGCCAGCAAACAGCTCCCAGCAGTGGTCAGAAGGCCAAGATTCTTCAGTGTGTTGCCAGCAAACAGCTACCAGCAGTGGTCAGAAGGCCAAGATTCTTCAGTGTGTTGCCAGCAAACAGCTACCAGCAGTGGTCAGAAGGCCAAGATTCTTCAGTGTGTTGCCAGCAAACAGCTACCAGCAGTGGTCAGAAGGCCAAGATTCTTCAGTGTGTTGCCAGCAAACAGCTACCAGCAGTGGTCAGAGGGCCAAGATTCTTCAGTGTGTTGCCAGCAAACAGCTACCAGCAGTGGTCAGAGGGCCAAGATTCTTCAGTGTGTTGCCAGCAAACAGCTCCCAGCAGTGGTCAGAAGGCCAAGATTCTTCAGTGTGTTGCCAGCAAACAGCTACCAGCAGTGGTCAGAGGGCCAAGATTCTTCAGTGTGTTGCCAGCAAACAGCTCCCAGCAGTGGTCAGAGGGCCAAGATTCTTCAGTTTGTTGCCAAAAGTATGTACGACATGGCAAGATTCTTCAGTATATTGCCAGAGAGCAGTTAATTTCATGATCAAGGGGTTCAAAATTCTCTAATGTACTATCAAGTATTTTTGAGAAAACGAGAATACAGCTTGAAGGAGGGATATGGAAAAGTTATCCCGTAAATCTGGCATGGATATGATGGATGTGACTTCAGACTGCTTGACAGTATTGTAAACTGACCGGTTTTGTGGTGTGGATTTAATTTCTTTTCGCCTCATTGACAATGTGACAAAAAAAGCTTCATTTGTCAAATATATTATTTGTTATTTATTTTACATTTTTGGCCACAGAAGTCTTAGGAATTTGGTCATTCCTGAAACTGGATGCAAGTTTCTTGGAAAAAATTTAATAATTAATGCAATTGTTGCATAATCTTGATGTCAAAAGATCACAGAGAGTGCAGTCTCATGTGGCCTCATTTGTACTTGTCCAAAAGTGGAAACCGAGAAAGGTTTGATTTTACCATTCAGTGGATTTTTACCCAGTGATTCTGGATTTGAGGTGTTTGGCTCTGCGAGGAAATCTCTAAAAGAGACTTTGTGTGTCTGGTACCTCACATTCTAATCACCATGACAATCCAGTTCTCATTTGAGACGTTCATCATTTGTCTGGAAACTCTCCTAATCTTGACATTTAATGGGCTCATGTTTCTGGTTGTTGTATGGACTGATGCTTTCAAGAATATCAACAAGTATTTCTTTATGTCTGTGGTGTTTTCAGACTTGTTGATTGGGTTGGTGATAACGCCGTTCGCTATATTCTCATCTCTGTATGGCAGATGGGTGTACAAGGACGAAACATTCTGTAACACGCAGGCCTATCTAGCAGCCTTGTGCTGGATTGTCTCCCTTTATTCCATGATGTGGATCAATGTGGATCATTACTTTGCGATTCGCAAACCCGAACGTCACGAAACCCTGATGTCACCCGTGCGTAGTGCATGCTGGGTGGCGTTAGTCTGGGTCACGGCCCTCAGCTTCTGCGGCCCGCCACTCTTCGCACTGAACGAACGAACATACTTTGTGAAAGCGACGTTTCTGTGTGTGTTCGCGTCACAGTCGAACACAGCATATTTCGTGACGTCAGGACTGTTGATCACTCTCCCAGCAGTGCTCACTCTGGTCGCAACGAATGCTTACCTCTTCACCAAAGCTTACAACAAAACCAAAGTGGTCTGCGAGAAAGTGCTGGTAGACAAGGCCATGCGGCCGCAGAACTATCGCGTCAATGCGCTGAACTCTGTGATCTTTGTCGTGACCTGGATCCCGTGGTGCTCTGTTCAGATTCATCAGCATGTCTTCCCAACCCCGAATCTCAGCCCGGTCATGCAGAAACTACATTTCTACACCCTCTGGGTTGCTATTGGCAACGCTTGGTACAAGTTCATTGTTTACTTGATATTCTCGAGAGAATTCAAGATTGGTTTACGGCGCTTTTTCTGTCAGGTTCTTTGTCGCAGTGCTTGTAAATGCCGGTTGCCATGTCGACGAGGCCCGCCTCCTCCTGTCCCCGTCTGATTGGTTGCTCTGTGATAAACCCAGCCAATGCTCTACGTTGTGGCCTGCATCCTGTTGTTGAGAGAGTGTGGTTGTCTCCCCTGTCTTGAATGTCAGTGTTTCTTCAAGATGGCTGTCAACTGTACATGATGGACTATTTGTAGGATTGACCCTTTTATTTTCAATTTCATGGATGAACTTCTTCTCAAAACATGTAAATTAATAATTGTTCAGCTGGGTAGTTCTTAAACTCAGTGTTTGTCACTGTTTCATAGCTCTTTTACTGGTTCACAAGGTTTATTTTGAAACCTGAACAAATACTTTGACCTTTCTTGTCCTTGACCTTTGATGTCCTTTACAATTGGTGCCCCTGACCAGAACAAATGCTTTGACCTTTCTTGTCCTTGGCCTTTGATGTCCTTGACAATGGATGCCCTTGACCTTTGATGCTTTGTATTGAATCCCACCAGCAACCCTCATTCTTCCAAATGTTTGATACTTATGTGAAGCTTTGTCGTCAAAATTGTTTATAAATTTGTTAACATCTCAGTACACCAATACTCAGTTTGAAATTTTTTCCTTTATCATGTTTACTCTTTGACCAACTGGCTGTTTATGAAACTTATTACCATTCATATAAAGGATTTTAGTCTGATATTAACTAACACATGATGTGTAAGTGTCAGTGAATATGTATATTAACATCATGTATTGATATTTACATTACACACTAATTTATGCTTATCACAACAATGCTTGAAGGAACTAAGCTTATGAGCTTATAAATAGTGTTACTGTAGTACAAATCTAGAATGGTCTCATGATTCCATAAAATTTTCCGGAGACTTATCTGATGTGAAGCTCTGGCATGAGGAAGATAAACTCAATTTTTCAGATACATGTGATTATGCTTGCTCAGTTTTTTGCAGCCTCACCGCTGACAACAGTTGCTTTTGTTTTTAAGGTATACGTACAGAATATTTCTGTTAATTTTGTCATTGTTGGTTTTTGTTTGCTTTTTTCCCTGAATTTCTGTTGTCTTTTGTTATTCCAAAGATGTTGATGCTCTAAAGTATGTGGCGCTGTTTTTGAAGATCCTGTGAAAGGATTAATTGATGGGCTTCACCTGAAGTTTAGCATTTTTCAACTGACACAATTTGCTTTATTCTAATTGTTTAGCTCACCTCTTAATGCCAGTTAGGAAGTTTGATTAATACTTTTTTATATATAAAAATTAGAGTGTTGGAATCAAAGGATCATTTTACGGCCTTTATGCACTTTTGAAAGTGCATTTTGACATGCTAACCTTTAGGTTAAATACTGTAAGTTTGGTTGGTCAAGTGACTGACAAAGTGCATGGGAATTTCCTTTGTGATCTGCCCAGCTTTCACCAGGAAAACTGTCATTTGAAGTCTTCGTGTAACATATAAAAAAAACACCAATGAAATAAGCAAATTAATTAATTTAGAAATGCATGTAGTTTCCATGTACATTTTATGCGTACGGTTTGCTTGTGTACATCTTTGTATACTGGGATAGGCTCTGTGATTCATAGAATACATTGGGCACATATATGTATATGTACTTTAAATAATTTATTTCAAGTTTGTGAGGAAATGTGTATATTTTTGTGTAAATTGGAAGAATATAGAAATTTCACTAAATATTATGAATCAGATAATTGGAATGATTATTGGTCAAATATTCCAGTTTATTGATTTGGTTTCAAAAGTGTAAAAACGCATTCATTGTGGGGAATATTTTATGTGTACATGGAGTTTGTTAATATGATGTACAAGACTTGCTTAGCCCAGAAAGTCTTTCTAAGCTTTCCGTAAGCGTTAAATTTGATCTTTATACGTTTGATAGTTGAAACTTGAAAAATTGAAAGATGTAAATTATATAGAACAGAAATGAAGGTACAATGCAGACAGAACCTGTAGATTATTACTGTTCTTGATAGGCACAATATAAAATCCTTGTATAAGATGAAATGATCAAAGACATAACAATAAAATAAGAAACAGAATAACACAAAAAGGACATACCAGTTTTATTGGCAAAAATTTGAACCATTTTTGCAGGGTTTAGATTATAAAGGAAGAAAGTTTCATGAGGGTTTTGTGTTAAGAATGCAATGAACCGTGGAACTTTGCTATAAACATGTTCTGGGCGAACATAGTGTTGTGCGTTTTGAAGGAAAGTTTAAATAACAGATAATGGTTTTGCCAGCAACTACAGCAAGGGTTGCTTCTTTGTGCACGGAGTTCAAGGGTTAAGGATCACACACATTTTAATGTAAGGACAAGGTCACATTTAAGGCTTAAGGTCGAATTCCTTATGGATACAGTAACTAACGGGACTCGATGAAAAATGTCCCTGTGCTTTTATAATTTTTATATTTTACATGGGAAATATTTCACACTACCTGCTTGCTGTGATGCTTTTATTCGGCAGTTTTTCCACTGTTAAAGTTTAGAATATATTTTTGTAGTCGTACATGTATGTGGTTACATTCCCCAGATTGATATCAAACAGTATTATACATGTATAAATTAAAGGTGTACAGAAACTTGCGCATTGAAAAATGGGACCCGTTGGCCACATAGAGTGAAGGCAAAACTGTGTATATCAATAATTAATAACATCAGAATATGTAAATATTTGTTAATAAAGCACACTGATTACAGAATCAATGAAATGGTGAGTTTGATCACTGGCTAACAACATTGAGTTGGGAGGGGCAAACTGCCTTTGTGACTATGGGCTTAACATTTGATTGTTTGTGTTGAGAGTTGGAAAGGTAGAGATAGAGCTCTGTGGAACGCTCTGAGAACTGCAGTTCTGCCTCTCTTTTTAGAGTGCTAGAGAACTGTCCTTTCGTGGGTAGAAGAATGAGAAAATGTTACTGTTGTGGAAACCAGGGCACATTTATAGTGACTGTCACCTATATTGTCTTTCATGTGTTTTAACAAACGCTTTTTTTATACGAGCTACTAGTTTATAAAAACTGCTGTGTTTAGCTTTCTACCACAGAAAGTCTGTAAAAATCAGAAGTGCAAAAATAAAGAGTACTTATCAAACATTTATTTGTAAAAAATTACTGAAACCCTTAAATTATCAAATCAATTAAATTAAATTATCTGTTCAAACTTTATATGTCAGCCTTTGTCAACACTTATGACAAATGGAGTACAGTTTTGCAAACAGTGCTGTTGTTATAAAAGTGTCTTGATGCTGTTTTGAGAACAGAAGTTTATAGCTATTGATATTACAGCAGTTGCTGTAAATTAAACATATTCAAAGCAACTTTCAGCTGTATCCCCAGATAAAATCTCAAAGGGAATTACTGTAAACCTTCAACCTGTTCAACCACTAAAACACTTTTTTCAGTGAAATTGATTATGAAAATGACGCTAAGAATGATTTGTTTGTGTGACTAAAGATGCAGGCTTCATAAAACTCTGTGAATTATTTCTCTACACCCCATAGTTCTGTAAAAATGTTTCAAAATGTTGTTTGCAGAGGTGGTTAAAAAGGTTGAAGAATTAGGGTATACTGTGTATATATTTCTGCACAGGTACCAGTCGTGATAGGAAAGCTCATTTTGGAGAAATACGTGCAACTTAAAGAAACAGTGTTTGTCTCTTGGCTTGTGAAAATTGGTTCATGTCAATTTGAAGGTCTCCTTTACTGCATTTCTCCAAAGCCATGAAGAAGTTTGAATAAATAAATACACATGCAAGTGCAGTGGATGTGTTTTGCTAATTGATCAAGGTATTTACCACAGATGGTGCTTCTTGGTGTCAGTGAATCAGATATTGCGTACAGCTTGGCATTGTTCAGCAATGTACATTTGTCAGTCTTTTAACTTTTTATATACTGTTGGATGATGCCGGTGCTTAAGTGTGCTGGGGTCATTTTGAATGAAAAGTTGGATTTTGTCCAGGCGTTTTACCAAGTTGGTAAAGACGTATTATACGAATATGTGTGGGGCAGTGGTGCAAATTTTTTTTCTTTTAAATCAATGATAGTATTGCTTTTACTGGTTTGTAGTAATTAGATTGTTAAAAAATTTGTTTGGATCTTGCCATCAGACTTTCAGACTTTCCGAGATTTCAGGATCAAGACCAATTAAATGTATGGAAATAGCCAAAATTGTGTTCAGTTTGCAGTGTTTTGTAGGAAGATGGGAGAGAACAGGGGTGTGCTGCGTAAATTACAAGTGGTTAATCGTGCCAGTAGTGTTGATAATTTGGGGGGGGGGGGCTAATAGTTAAAATGTACATGTATACGTTTTCTGAAACTAAATTCAGTTGTGATTCAGCTTAGTCTTCACAACCTGTTCTGTGTGGTCACCTGTTCTGTGTGGCCACCTGTCATATGTAGCCACTTTTTTGTGTCACTTTACTAGCCACATACAAGGTGTTTTACTGTACATTTATTTTTATTAGCTGGATCAGTAGATATGACCTTACGAGGACACCATTACGGTATTATTTAAACTCACTGAGATTCTGATGTCAAATAAAGTTTATATTATAGTGAGTGCAGTGTCTATGTGGTCTAAATGAATTTGGCTTTAATAGCTCCATTTCTGGTTGATCAGGTAAATTTTTCCTTGATCAGACATCTTTCTGTTTTATCAATGCAGTTTGTTCCATGTAATAGTCAAAGCAATTTCTGCTTGGCTAGTTCATTTTTTGGTTGACCAGCACACTTTACACCTGGTCAACTCAGATATTTTTCTGGCCAGCTCAGTTTCTGCTTGGTGAGTTCAATTTCTGCCTGGTCAACTCAGTTTCTGCTTGGTGAGTTCAATTTCTGCCTGCCCAGGGCAATGTTTGATTACTCAACTGACTTTCTGCCTGCCCAACACATTTCCACTTGATCAGCTCAATTTTATCTTGCCAGCTCAATTTCTGCATGGTTAGCTAATTTTTGTCCATGGTCAGCTCAATTTTTCTCTTGCCATCTCATTTTCTACTGAGCTCAATTTTTCCACAACCAATGCAATTTTTTGCTTGATCAACACAGTTTCTGCTTGGTCAGGGCTAGTTCTGCTTGGCAATTATGCTTCCTTCTTGACCAACCCACTTTTTTCTTTTTTAGCACAGTTTCTGCTTGGCTACTTGTAGCTCACATTCTGCTTTGGTCATCTCAATCTTTCCTCTTTCAGCTCATTTTCAATTGTTTGGTTCAGTTTGTGCTAGACTAGCTCAATTCCTGCTTGGTCAGCTCAATTCCTGCTTGGTCAGCTCAATTTCTGCTTGACTAGCTCATTTCCAGTGACTAGCTTTCATTTTATGCTTGGCTAGTTCATTTTCTGCTTGGTTGGTGCAATTTCTACTCTGGGAATCGATTTCTACCTGCCCCATTTTGATTAACATTATGTCTCCAGGAAATCTATTAAATCAGTTCATAACAATATGTGCTAATGTAATAAGTTGTGTCATTATATCTAGATTAAACTTAAATTGTTTACATGGTTTATTAATTTGGATTAGTCGAATGTTTTGTATGATTTTATAAATTTGGAATATTATTGCTTGTACTATTAATTTGTTTTTACACAAACCTGCTCTCTTAAATATCTGTCAACAGTCTTGAGGTAATAGCATTCATCTGTTCAAAGAGAAAACTTTGTTTTATATTTTTGTGAACAAGTATCAGATTTAGATGTTTTAGTAGATGCAGAGCTCTTGTTTGTTTTGAAAGCTTTTGAATAAACATTTCAGAATTTGTCCGAAATTTATGATGATGAGTTCCTCTTTACACTATGTTGGTGACTTGAGTGAACAATTATCCATTCTTTCTCTACAATGGTGGACATAGATAGCTGTAAGCATTATTCCAGGGGCCTCCTTGACTGAGGCGGGTAGCATGCTATGTATTGCGATCGCCATGAGTTCAAACCCATCTCGCGCTGGCTTCCTCTCCGGCCTGTGGGATGGTTTCCAGTCGCACCATAATACTGACCATAAGTAAAATATTCTTAGTAGAGCATAAAACACCAGTTAAATCAATATAATAGATGGCTACAGAATGAAGGAGGAACCTTAATGGAGTACGTATTCTATATATGAGAATACAATTTGTATAAGCCGTTTTTAATGGGTAGTTTAATGATTACAGTCATTGTAAAAATGAAGCCAAAAATGATTTGTTTGTGTTACCACAGGTATAGGCTTCATAAAACTACGAGAATTGTTTCTCTAGACTCTGCGGTTCCCCAAGAAGATAATGAATGAATGAATGCTTATTGTTTAATGCCCTACTCAAGAATATTTCACTTATACGAAGGCGGTGTCTCTTTGGTGCAGGACGGATTTCCACCGTATCTTTTATCTGGTGCTGCCTCACCAAGACGACTTGCCAAAGACTCCCAACAAGCCCCCTCACCCAGTCACATTATACTGACACCGGGCCTACCAGAGAAGATAATGAAATATTGCTTCCAGCAATGATTGAAAGGTTGAAGAATTAGGGTAATTAAGCCTGAAGGTGGAGACTATGCCCCAGCTGTGTGTAATGTTAGGTGGGTTCACTATTGGTATGGTAGATTGACACATATTGATTCATTTACTAAGTAGCTTCAGGGGCTACATATACTTAAGGCTGGTGTATGTACATCTACACATACATGAGTAATGAAAAATAGCCAGCACTGTAAATGACTTAAAATTTTGCCTTTTTGTTTCTTTGGAAGGTAGGATATCATACACTGTATGCTTTAAGAAAGGTGTTAGTTTCGGAAACAAAAGGGGTATTATTATTTTTTTAAGGCCAACATGGCCAAAGTGCTTAGCTTGTTATCGCAGTGCAATGACCCAGAAGCTTCGAACTAATGTGGAGTCTCATTTTGGCTTCACCTCTTGTCGCACTTTAGAAGGCCACTCAGCAACCCATAGATTGCTGAGGGTTTCCCTCAGGCTCTGCCCGGTCTCCTCCCACCATTATGCTGGCTGCCGTAGTGTAAGTGAAGTACAGCTCATTCTGGCTTCACCTCTTGTCACACATGGGAAGGCCACTCAGCAACCCGTAGATTACTGAGGGTTTCCCTCGGGCTCTGGCCGGTCTCTTCCTTCTATTATGCTGGCTGCCGTAGTGTAAGTGAAGTACAGCTCATTCTGGCTTCACCTCTTGTCACACATGGGAAGGCCACTCAGCAACCCGTAGATTACTGAGGGTTTCCCTCGGGCTCTGCCCGGTCTCTTCCTACTATTATGCTGGCTGCCGTAGTGTAAGTGAAGTACAGCTCATTCTGGCTTCACCTCTTGTCACACATGGGAAGGCCACTCAGCAACCCGTAGATTACTGAGGGTTTCACTCGGGCTCTGGCCGGTCTCCTCCTACCATTATGGTGGCTGCCGTAGTGTAAGTGAAGTACAGCTCATTCTGCCTTCACCTCTTGTTGCACATGGGAAGGCCACTCAGCAACCCGTAGATTACTGAGGGTTTCACTCGGGCTCTGGCCGGTCTCCTCCTACCATTATGGTGGCTGCCGTAGTGTAAGTGAAGTACAGCTCATTCTGCCTTCACCTCTTGTCGCACATGGGAAGGCCACTCAGCAACCCGTAGATTACTGAGGGTTTCACTCGGGCTCTGCCAGGTCTCTTCCTACCATTATGCTGGCTGCCGTAGTGTAAGTGAAGTACAGCTCATTCTGCCTTCACCTCTTGTCACAAATGGGAAGGCCACTCAGCAACCCATAGATTGCTGAGGGTTTCCCTCAGGCTCTGCCCGGTCTCCTCCCACCATTATGCTGGCTGCCGTAGTGTAAGTGAAGTACAGCTCATTCTGGCTTCACCTCTTGTCACACATGGGAAGGCCACTCAGCAACCTGTAGATTGCTGAGGGTTTCCCTCGGGCTCTGGCCGGTCTCTTCCTTCTATTATGCTGGCTGCCGTAGTGTAAGTGAAGTACAGCTCATTCTGGCTTCACCTCTTGTCACACATGGGAAGGCCACTCAGCAACCTGTAGATTACTGAGGGTTTCCCTCGGGCTCTGCCCTGTCTCTTCCTACTATTATGCTGGCTGCCGTAGTGTAAGTGAAGTACAGCTCATTCTGGCTTCACCTCTTGTCACACATGGGAAGGCCACTCAGCAACCTGTAGATTACTGAGGGTTTCCCTCGGGCTCTGCCCTGTCTCTTCCTACTATTATGCTGGCTGCCGTAGTGTAAGTGAAGTACAGCTCATTCTGGCTTCACCTCTTGTCACACATGGGAAGGCCACTCAGCAACCTGTAGATTACTGAGGGTTTCCCTCGGGCTCTGCCCTGTCTCTTCCTACTATTATGCTGGCTGCCGTAGTGTAAGTGAAGTACAGCTCATTCTGGCTTCACCTCTTGTCACACATGGGAAGGCCACTCAGCAACCTACAGACTGGCGAGGGTTTCCCTCGGGCTCTGCCCGGTCTCCCCCTACCATTATGCTGGCTGCCGTAGTGTAAGTGAAGTACAGCTCATTCTGGCTTCACCTCTTGTCACACATGGGAAGGCCACTCAGCAACCTACAGACTGGCGAGGGTTTCCCTCGGGCTCTGCCCGGTCTCCCCCTACCATTATGCTGGCTGCCGTAGTGTAAGTGAAGTACAGCTAATTCTGGCTTCACCTTTTGTCACACATGGGAAGGCCACTCAGCAACCTACAGACTGGCGAGGGTTTCCGTCGGGCTCTGCGCCAGTCTCCTCTCACCATTCAGCAAGCTGCTGTTGTGTAAGTGAAGTACAGTATAAAACACCATTGAAATAAATGATTAATTATCATTTTTACGTTTATTTGCCTCTAAATATTCACTTTTTTCATGCAAAGTTTTAGAGCACTCATAGCACTACATGTTGACAATGTCTATAGAGCACACATGTAGTCTGTACATACAGGCTTTGGAATTCTACATTAGTTGTCTGACAATGCTATTAGAAGATCCAGGCACCAAGTACAGCATACCTGTGTGGAGGATCTTCTGAGGCGACTTGCGTGTAAAAATTCCTCGGGAGTATACTTTGAATATTTAAATTATAATGTTACGGCTGCTACTGTGATAGCAATGTGTTTGCCTAGTGCGTCCAACTAAGCTTTACCATCCTCTGAGAGAGAGAGAAAGAAAACATCCTGTGTACACACACACATACAAAAAAAAAACCCTAAAAGAAACAGAAAATATTCCATCAGATAAATAAGTCATACTTGTATGTAATACTAGTAGATGATCCGGGTTGAAGTGAGACTGGGGAATGAATCTATAGCCACACGCAGATGTTTACCCAACCACAGTGAAGCATGGTTTCTGAATACAGGGATGTCTGGATCATGGAATCGTTTCACATTGTTTATTGTAAACAGCAAGATGAAAAACACTTTTTACATTATTGTTTTTTTTTTTTTTTCGCTTTTTTTTTTTTTTGTTCGAAAGCAACTTCCATGATCAAGGTTATAAACAGCAAATTGATACATGCTGTGTTAGAGTTTATGCAGTAAGAGGATAAACTGTTTATTGGCATTAATTGAAAATATGTTCATTGCATGTAACTCAACCTTTAGGCTCACTAAAATAAGGCTCTTCTCAGATGTTTTGAAAATTTATCCCTCAGCGTTAATTTCTTTAAAATACCTATCTTTTACGGTATAGCATAATAAAATAAAAGGAATTCCCTCCCCCCCCCCCAACTGGCCTCCCACAAAGTATTTTTTAATGATGGCCTTAGTATGTATGTATTCCACACTACATGCTGTGAAGGAATTTATACAGTAAGATTAATAAAGCCTCTGTGTATCTGTAGCTGGCCACATCCATCATGATGTGGAAAGAGTAAATTTCGAAAAAGCTTGCAGTAACTGAGTGTTAAAAAGAAGGAAATAGGAAAAAATAGAAGACATTGTTTTTGATTAATTACAAAGGACTGCTGAGATAGTGTCTGATTCTGTCATAGAGTCTTCACCTTCTGTCATTACCTGTGGTAAAGCCTCTGTATCTCACCTAATTTTAATTTTTAATCAGGGAAAATGTTTCAGTTGAAAAATACGCAATTTTTCAGGTGAAATATGGTATGTGTATATCTCTTTCTCTCGGTCTCTCTGAAATGAAAATCCTCAAAGGGGACTGTATGTCATGACAAAATCATTTGTTTACATCCACCTGTTCTCAAATAATGCCTAACCTCACTTCTGTTAGTGTTAGGATAATACCATGGCATTCAGCTGTGTCATTGTTCTTCAAGACATTGTCAGGCATTCTTGGATGTTCCTCATTTGACATTGAGTAACTAGAAGATATGCTCAGAACATCACTGAATCTTCATACATGTGCAGTAGTATTCATTTTGTAGTGGAAAGCGTGGTGAGAGTAGCAGAAAAAGGGACATATATGTACCCGAAATGACCTCAAATTTGGCACAAAAGGTGCATTTTCACCCGCAAATTGATGTCATAAAATATCATTTGTGGTGCTAAAACATATATTTTTCCAATGAGATATCATCCTGCCTTCTAAACAAACAAATCGTCACCAGGATATGGGTGAGATACTGCCGCTCTGGTGTAAAGCCATGATCATTAATTCCAAACAAAAAGCAAAACACCTTTCTTGTATCAATGGAACTCTCAGAATCGGGGGGAAAAAGGTCAACTGTCATGGCGAAAGTTAGGTCAATAAGGGTATATTCCACAGTAACTGACTGACCTGTAATCTCCTACGTATAGTTTTTAGTGAGGCAGCAGTATGCGAGTACTGGTGTATTATGATACAATTCTCCCTTTTAACAAAATTGTTGTTGGAAGACAAAACTGCCTACTGTGTTATATGTGAGGCCCATTGTATGAAGTTTGCTGGCCATTGATAGTCTATTAATATATACTGACAACAAGACCATCATTGAAAACATATCTGTTGCAGATAAACCTGGCCAACCCTCCAAAAAGGAACCTTCGCTAAAGTTCTTTTTCAGGGGGCTTTAGGAGATGAAGGGCTTTCTGTTCCAAATTCTTGCAGTTATTAGCAAGAATACTAAAATATATACATCTATTCCCAATTGATTGACCATATTTTTCTAGGATGTCCTAAAGCAACATAGTGTGGTGCTGGATGTGAACTGTAAGCCAGTTCAGGATAACTTTATGGCTTTAATAAATAATCACATGAAAATCTAGCCTCCTAAGGCACAGAAGATCAATACAAAATCTGGAGCTTTTCTTCTCTGAAAGTGCCTGTGTATGTACAGATGTGGTGCAACTACAGCTTGGGAAAAAAACAGGGAGACACATTTGTGACCATGTTTAGCATTGTCTGAACCATGTGTTGTATTGAAATGTGTTATCATGAAACATGTTATCATGAAGCATGTTGTAATGAAGAGTGTTATAATGAATCATGTTGTCATGAAGCATGTTGTCATGAAGTGTATTGTAATGAAGAGTGTTATTATGAGTCATGTTGTCATGAAGCATGTTGTAATGAAGAGTGTTATCATGAATCATGTTGTCATGAAGCATGTTATAATGAAGAGTGTTATCATGAATCATGGTGTCATGAAGCGTGTTATAATGAAGTGTTATCATGAATCATGTTGTCATGAATCATGTTGTAATGAAGAGTGTTATAATGAATCATGGTGTCATGAAGCGTGTTATCATGAATCATGTTGTCATGAAGCATGTTGTAATGAAGAGTGTTATAATGAATCATGGTGTCATGAAGCGTGTTATCATGAATCATGTTGTCATGAAGCATGTTGTAATGAAGAGTGTTGTAGTGAATCATGGTGTCATGAATTGCTATAATGAAGAGTGTTATCATGAATCATGTTGTCATGAATCATGTTGTCATGAAGCGTGTTATAATGAATCATGTTGTCATGAAGAGTGTTATCATGAATCATGTTGTCATGAAGCATGTTATAATGAAGAGTGTTATCATGAATCATGTTGTCATGAAGCATGTTATAATGAATCATGTTGTCAAGAAGCATGCTATAATGAAGCGTGTTGTCATGAAGAGTGTTATAATGAATCATGTTGTCATGAAACATGCTATAATGAAGCGTTTTATAATGAATCATGTTGTCATGAAGCGTATTATATTGAATCATGTTGTCATGAAACATGTTATAATGAAGCATGTTGTAATGAATCATGTTGTCATGAAGCATGTTATAATGAGGGCTATTTGTACAGGGGGACAAATCATGGCGATATGATCAAAATAATTCTTCAATTGTTGTTAATTAAAATCCAAACCAGCAAAGATCTAGTGCATAATAGTTTCACACATGCATATCTGGGACATCCTTGGCTTTAGGTTTTATAATTAATTCAGTTACTAATTTATTTATGTTATTCGTCCCCATTCTCACAATTTTATGACCAGGGTTCGGCCATAGATATTACTTCTGACCAGGATGATCAATTGTTGTTCAGTCATTGTCCATTATATGGTCACCACAACAGAACAACAGAAACACTTCAAGCCTTGTGTAGTCAACAACCATTCATTTATTGAAACTATAACGTGGAGAGTGACCAGGACTCTGAGGTCCTTACGAGTCAACTCTCCAGCCCAATCCTAACTTGTCCCTCTAGCAATCTTTAACAATACAAAGTTTACTTAACCAGGGGTAACCGTCTGGTTGTCATGATGAATGCAAGTCACTGTGAGCCTGTGAGTAAATTTTGATTGGTCCTGAAAGCTGAAGATTCAGAGTAGGTATGAATCCTGAGGTCAAATCACCATATATCTAGGCGAAGAAATCAACATTTGTGCACCAGCCGTCAGCAAAAAATAGCGTTCTAGGTTAAAAATTGCAAGGCCAGTTTCCAAAAATGACCAACAAATTAAATCCTTAGTCTGGATTTGGCTAGTTCATGTGTCAATAGATACACAGTAGATTTCTATTTCATGTTTTGTAGAGGTATTATGGGAAATCCCTGCCATTTGGGAGCCAGAGTTTTGACCTGGACAAAATCGGCATGTTGACTATCGAGCAGGCTTTGGCTGACTACGCTGTCTTACTGTCCAGTATCAAGCAGGATTTGAACGCCACGGCCAATCCAGTGATTGCATTCGGAGGAAGGTCAGATAATAGATGTATGATGCATTAAACTATGACACAAATATTTTGTCTTTGATTATTAAATGGTTTTTTTTTCATTTTACTGAATTTGTTTTTTGCTTGATATGGCCGATTTAAGGTTTACAATGCAAATATTAATTTTAATATTCATTTATAAACCTGCAGTGTAATAGTGAGTGGTTTAGCATTTGAGGTCAAGCATTAGCCAAGGATATCAGTCAGACAACCGTTTAACTTGAACTTACTCAGCCAACCATTTTCAAAAACACTGCCTCAAACAAAAAGTGTTCGAGATTCCTTTGTCTCTGCTATGACTGTTCTCAAAGCTGTCCGCGCGATCTTACATGAAGTCCAGTGTATTCGTAAATCACGTGCTCACTCACTGTTTCAGCTATGGTGGTATGCTGAGTGCCTGGATGAGGTTTAAATATCCCAACCTGATCACAGGAAGTTTGGCTGGGAGTGCTCCAATCTTCCTTCTCACATCTGATCTTGACAAGCGATTCTTCTATCAGGATGTCACGAAGGTGAGAATTTACTAACAAAGTGGTTGTGGAAAAATCCCTAAAACTGAGTACACTCATTTTTTAGTCAATACCGTGGTTTAAATATGGGCTTCTTGTTAACAACACACATGTTACTCTCAAAATTTTATTTTGATGACAGTTCCTGTTTAAAAAAATAGTTTCAGTTCTTTTACTAACCTGATATAAAGACTTAAATACATGTATGTATATAAATATATTTGAGCTGGGAACCCATACATGTTATTGTTGGTCTTCATCAGTAGGGTATAGAAAGTGACTATACGACAGGTACATGCCAAGGACTCTCTGATTTCCTTTATGTGTAATACCTGTGACTATGTCTTGGGATCAGATCAAGGTTAATTACAAAACTTGCTTGAGTATGGTGCAAGTTACCAATCAAATAAATGAGTACAAAGCTCAGTTTTGATGGCCTTCTTGGTTTAGGTGGTCTCTGGTGGCCTTTTTGGTTTAGGTGGAAATTGGTGGCCTCTTTTGTTTTGGTGACGTTTTTGGTTTTGGTGGCCATCTTGGTCTCAGTGGCCCTCAAGTTTGTTTTTGGCCATCTCTGTGGGATTTTCGCCATGTTTCTGGCTTAAATTTACTTGCAAGCTTTTAAACCGGTAGAGAGATTTAGATTTCTTTTGATTTACAGGCGGTAAATTCATAAAAACAAAACTTTGGATATGCTGCAATGTCTGAGAGACAACTATTTGAGAATAAGAGAAAAGCAGATCACCAAAGTTTGATATACATCGTCCAGTCCATTTCTGAAGATCCTCCGGGCCTTGATGATATCGTTGTGAAAGATTCCCAAGCCCTCAACAAGCAGGATTTAAATCTCAAAGTCCAGGTGTTGCAGACTAACTAAGAGAAGATTATGGCTAACGAGGCAGTGATGCTGACCAGCCAAGCGTAACTGGCAGATAACGTCAATGCTCTTTTCAACATCCTGAACACATGACTGAAGACGGCAAGTGATTTGATTACCAGTGCCCACCCACAAAACCATGACAACGAGCCCTGCTGAGTTTCAAGATGTTACAGAGGCCTTGGAATTGGCAGCATCACTAATACCTTAGCTTGTTTCAGCTGTGTGTGTCAACTCACCTCAGCCCACAACTCATGACACATGTTTCAAAGACTGAACGTCTACCGGCAATCAACTGTTGATGATGATTACCTGCGATACCTCAACTTTCTTCCCAAATGATGTCTTCCAGCAAGAGTCAACACTGGATCAGTGCACATCCCATTCTTTGTTGGAAAATGAGAATTCAAATTTTTTCGTCTGAAGAGATGGCGGAATCAAGTGTGTTTGGTGGAACTTTCAAGGTTAAGGGAGCTGTAATTCTGAAGGAGCCACTTTGTATTATGCAACTGACTGTGACAAGCATCCAGTTATTTTAATCTTTGTGCGGATGACATCGGAAGTGACCAGGCCATCAGAAATTCCAGGAATTCCAGATGGCAGGGAAAGGATGCACGCCTGTCTTAAAGACCAGAATCTACAAATTGCTGTGCTTTCTTAAGACTGGTCAGTATTGTTCTAAGGCATATTTTAGCCATTACATTCACCCTGGGTGCAATATTGACTTACCTTGTAAACAGACACCTATTTATTTTATAAAAAATGGCTGGCATGTTGTTTTTCTCTTCTGGTTTTGGGATATTTTCAGTTGATGTTCACACATAGCTGAAAGAAACTGTCATAGTTAATAGACAGTTGACTTCAGCAGCCTCCATTTTCCATCGTGTTTTCTTCTTATTTTCTTGTGAAACCAAGAAGGCCCCTTATTTGTACATGGCTCCTGGATCTGTCCAATCAGATGTAGCCAGGTAGCACTGAGTAATGGGATTCAAATGTCAAGGCATTGAACATACGGCAGGATTCCAAAATGGAAAAATGTGATGGACTGTCTAAATTAGTATTAGCGTCGCCATCTCAATGTTAGGGTCGCCATCTCAATGTTAGAGTTGCCATATCAGTGTTAGGGCCTCCATCTCAGTGTTAGGGTCGCCAGCTCAGTGTTAGGGTTAGGGTCGCCATTTAGGGTGGCCATTTCAGTGTTAGTGTGGCCATTTCAGTGTTAGGTTCGCCATCTCAGTGTTAGGGTCGCCATCTCAGTATTAGGGTGGCCATTTCAGTGTTAGGGTGGTCATTTCAGTGTTAGGTTCGCCATCTCAGTGTTAGGGTCACCATCTCAGTTAGGGTCGTCATCTCAGTGTTAGGGTTGCCATTTCAGTGTTAAGGTCAGCATCTCAGTATTAGGGTCACCATTTCAGTGTTAGGGTCAGCGTTTCAGTGTTAAGGTCACCATCTCAGTGTTAGGGTCGCCATCTCAGTTAGGGTCGCCATCTCAGTGTTAGGGTTGCCATTTCAGTGTTAAGGTCAGCATCTCAGTATTATGGTCACCATTTCAGTGATGTAGAATGAATGAATGATCCTGGTTTAACACCACATCAGCAATTTTTCGACCATATCATGGCGACAGTGATGTAGAGGATGTGTTTACAGTTTAAACACAAACAGTAACATTCCTGTAGCAATGATACAAGAGTTTTAAATTAAATTCAAGTTAATTAAAAATTCCCCAAGAAGTGCAGATCGTCTCTGCTTGATTAGACCTTGCGAATAATAAGCACTATTTTACTGAATAAACTGGTGTGCAAGAAATGTACAAATACAGACATTTCTTACAGAGACCTCTGTGTCAAGCTGAAAAACAAAGATGGCATCCAGTTCATCACAAGCCAATTCTTCACATAGGCAGACTGACAAGGGGTGGTTGCTTTTCTTGAAATTATATACAGAATTACGTATACAAATCTGATTAATGTAAAAAAGTTGGAGGATTTTTTTAATTTCAGTATTGACAACATTTGTCTGTATCAAACTTCTACAGAACAAGTTTAACTTAGTTGTCTATCATGTATTCCTTAAGAATTGCCTGAGCCTACATTGGTGAACTATCAAAGTTCAACTTTTTGTTACCCGTCCACCCATTTTGGCCAAGGGGTATTGTCGTAGCAGGCTGGACCATCTGTTTGTTCTTATTCCTCATAAACGCTCTTTCTGCAGAGCAGTTTATCCGATGTTCGCCAAAATTACACCACACTTACACATTGGCATGAGGAAGAACCCTGTCGATTTTTAGCAACCGTGTCCTTTTTTCTTCAAGGTCATTATAGTCATTTGAGTTAAATTCTTGTAAACGCTCTATCACTAGAAAGGTTTAGCCCAAGTTCACCAAACTAACACCATACTTGCTCTTTGGCATGAGGGAGAACCCTATATATCTTAATCAGTTTATCCCATGTTCACCAAATTTATACCACAACACTGCAATTATATGAATGGCTGGTATTATACATCTATTGGATATGCATAATATCTCTTGAAATTTATATCTAATCGTTACATTGCACATGTGCTTAAGTCCAAGGGTTTTAAATGCATTGCACAGTATGCGAAATATTTCCAAGAACAGCGTAGAACACCGATCAAATAAATAAATAAATATAATGGTTAGTGTGACCCTAATGACTTCAGGATTTTCAAATGGCTGATCAGATGTGTGAACCCAAAGTGAGACAGGCATTTGTAGAGCTGAACAACCTACTGGCACAAGGCCCATCAGGTAAGACATAGAGAGGGCGTGAGTTCAAATCCAGGTGTGCACAATTTTGTAACAAACCATAATTTACGCGTGTGAAAGCAAAAGCGTTGAGATGCCAAGGTATACTGCAAAAGAAGATTTAAATTAGGACAAAGTTTATTTATTTATCTACAGAGATTTTTGTCCATGCCATAGGGACATCCTCTGTGTGTTACTTCTGGACATAATTTCTCAAAATTATTTGAGACAAGGAGTCCAGGTTTAGTTCAGTTCTCTTGATTTTGCCCATTACCAGGGTTATTTTTGTATCTAGTGAATATGATTTCTCAAATCTTATTGAAGATAGTTTCTAAATTCGCTACACCCATTTTCCTCATTTCCACTATTTTACATAATTTTACAGATTTTCATAGTTTTCATAAAATTTGTTAAATAAAAAAAAAAAAAAAAGAGTACATGTACTCTTCGTTATCTAGACATGGTACTGGCCTTGGCATATTTTCAGATTTCTTCAGGATTTGTAAGGTTTATAGTATAGTAAATATTACTGATGTCTTCTGATTAGAAATCCTCTGGAAGAAAAAATGTTTTTGAACATGTATCATCTAATATTACAGTAACATAAATTTCTGTTTTAGGCCTGGCTACAATATCTTCCAAATTCAACCTGTGCAGCAAACTAACAAACCCCATGGAGTACAAACATTTCTTGGGCTGGATTCGGAACGCATTTGCAACACTTGCCATGGTGGATTACCCATACCCAACGTCTTTCTTGGCACCTGTACCTGCCTACCCTGTTAAGGTGTCATATATTAATACTGCATATAATAGCATTGTTTTAATGATGAATGCTTTGAATTGTTACAAAACTGTTGTCCAAATCGTGGAAGTTTTCTGTGTGAAAATAACGCCTCTTGAAGAGTTTTTCAAAAAGAACTTGTCTAATTGAGAGAGTTACTTGTAGCTTTATACAGAAATTGGGAGCATTTAGAGTGAACATTCTGGAACATTATTTACTGCCCAGATACATATATGCATGTCCTTCACTGACCTTGTATATTTTCACAGTCTCTGCTCGATTATGTGTTCAAACCCAACTACTGTGTGGGTCTTAATTCAATTTTATGTCCGAAATTTTGTCAAGAGATTGAAACTTTGCTATGGTTAGAATGAGCCATCTTGGCTAATAAGAGTAATGGACTTTTTGCTGTCTAATTATTACAAGCCTAAGGCTACGTAGCCGGTCGTTCATTCCTGCCTTTGCAATGTTATCCTTGTAAAGCAGCATTTGTTCATTGCAAGAGAACATTGGTCAGTTTAGCTTGGGCAGGAAATGGCGCACTGTCTTTGTTTTGTGAAAGATTGGTACAGAATTTTTGTGAAAGATGGTTCAGATTTTTTGTGAAAGATTGGTTCAGATTCGTTAATGGTTTCTTACAGGTGGCATGTGAACATATTGTTCAGTCTACAGATGTTCTGGCTGGAATGGCTTGGGCAGCAGGTATGCTTCCCAGTCCTAGCAAATAGACCAAAAAGAGGTTGTGTAAATTTGTCGTTCAGTACTGTATTATTTCACTGGCTGCATGGATTCTTGCGCTCTTTTAGTTTCCAAACCAGATAGACCAAATGACAGTCTATGCTGTTTAAGTTTTTCATTTCATGAAAAGAACCCTCAGCATCTGCCATTGTTTGAGCTGTTTTGTTTTCCACTACCAAACTACATAATTACATCTCTATTCAATGTTTTAAAATTCAGTCAAATTGAGTAATAAGTATTTCAGAATTACATTGATTTAGGAACTGATTATTAAACTTTAGGCCCATGAGTGAGAATTTCTACTTTGGATACATATACGGTGCATGTAATGTTGGCAGATGTCATTTAGAAAGCAGATTTTAAGTAACACTGTTATCGTTGAATGAATTCTTGCAAGTTTTGCATTCATAGCTTAAATACCTGTGTCTTATTTATAAAGTTTAATTGTAACTTAGTGTGAAAACGAGAGACCCGTGTTTTAATAGTTTAAAACATTTATCGTTTGTACAAGTTTTCATTTCATGTTCAGGATCATATTGTGGAAGCTAACATCAAGCTGGAGGACATAGCTCTGGTTTTTTTTCCGGAATCTCCTCCCTGGCTTCTTCCACAAGCTAAATTAATATTTGATCTACGTCAACATAAGAAATCCGATACAAACCCTCTTATAATTCAGCAAAGTTTCACTGAAGTAAAAGCTAATTATCCGGATTATAAATTTATATATACTGACGGGTCAAAGGATGGGGACAAGGTGGCGGCTGCGGCTGTCTTGGAACAGAGAGTCACCTCTCTTCGCCTTCCATCCTTGTCTTCAATATTTTCTGCCGAGGCCAGAGCTATACTTCTGGCTATATCATCCGGCTCTGCCCAGAGATAGAGTGATATGCAGTGACTCCTTGTCCTGCCTTTCGGCAGTAGAGCAAAATAAATTTCAAAACCTGTTAATACTAGAAATATTAGCCAGCCATAGAAAGTTAATTAAAAGAGGTAAAGATATTGTATTCTGTTGGATACCAAGTCATACTGGCATCCACGGAAATACAGCTGCAGACAGGGAAGCGAAAGCTGCTCTTAGTAAACCCATATCTAAAATTAAAATTCCTTATACTGATTTTAAATCTAATATTCTTAAATGCATTTGTCGCCTTTAGCAGGATGAATGGGACCTGCAGGTCGATAACAAACTGCATGCCATTCACCCTGTCATAGGCTATGACTCTTATACTTTTGGTATGTCTCGTAGAGACCAAGTCGTTTTAACAAGAAGCCGCGGTGGGCATTCTCGTCTAACACACAGTTTTATCCTGGATGGGAGCAGCGCTCCAGAGTGTGTTGGATGTGATGGCCAATACGGCATCAAGCATATCCTTGTTGACTGTGTGGACTTTGCTCATGTTCGGCAAAGATTCTACACAGTCAACTCTGTGTCGCTGGCTATGGTGTGATTAATTTTTTGAAGGCTGTTGGCCTGTATAATAGAATATAATTTATGTATATATGTATATATTTTTCATTGTATAAATAATAGAATATAGTTTATATATATATATATGTGTGTATATTTTTCATTGTATAAATAATAGAATATAGTTTATATATATATGTATATATTTTTCATTGTATAAAATAACAAACAGTTGTGATTTTCGACTTTTAACTAACATCTACTTTTTAACTGGTTTAAAAAATAAAAAGCTTGTCTGTTTTTTCTTTAACTTTTGAATGTTCATCCACCATGTCAAATACTATTCAAGGCTTCCTGATTTGAACAAGTTCTCGCCACGATATGGCTGAGATATTGCCAGTCTGGCGTTAAGCCAAAATCATTCATTCATTCATTCATTTCTGATGATAATCTTCATTGAAACTTCATTATTTCAGGTGTTATGTACAATGGAACCACAGGACACCTGAAGTGTTTTGACATTAAGGCTGAGTTTGTGGATTGTGCAGATCCTAGTGGCTGTGGAACAGGGCCTAATGGCATGGCATGGGATTACCAGGTAGAGCATCAAACAGGTTACAAGTTTTCTATGTGGTAAGCCACTAGCACATGCCCAGCAAACCATTAGCTCATCACGGGCAAACCACTAGTTTGTGGATTGTACAGATCCTAGTGGGTGTGGAACCCGGCCTGATGGCATGGCATGGGATTACCAGGTTTAGCACCAAACAGGTTACAAGTTTTCTGTGTGGTAAGCCACTAGAACATCCCCAGCAAACCACCACTAGCACACCACTAGCAAACCAGTACCTCACCACTAGCTCACCGCTTGTGAACACTAGCAAACCACTAGCTCACCACTAGCACACCACTAACACATCACTGGCAAATCCACTAGATGTGGATTGTGTAAGCAGGTAACAGTGTCTCTGAGTGGCAAGCCTTTAGCATATCTTTAGCTCACTTGACAGCTAACTTATCGTAAACATACCAAAAGCTCACTACTAGCATATTTGTTGCACTCACATCTCATTACCTCACCTCAAGCACACTAGTAGCTCACCACTATTATACCACTGACAAAGCTTTAGCTGACTATTAGCCCACCAGTAGTACAACACTAGCTCACCACTAGCACATCCTTAGCTCACCCCCGATTACTAGGTCACCACAAGCATACCAGTAGCGCACCACTATTATACTAAAAGTTCACTTTCAGCAGGCTTTCTGCTATTGTGAAGCCACTGTAATGAAGTCATCACTCATCTGGCTGGACATGGTGGTGGAGTTCCCACGAGGTTGAGATTCTTGTCTTTGACTCATCTGAAACATGATATGATGGTTAATCCTAGCCGCAGTCTCAGTTTTTCAAGATTCCCCTACAGCATCTGTGTTAAGGTCCTTGATTGTGATAAATGATCACTTGTGTTCATGGAAACGTTTTCGAAGAGTTAGTTGCCGGTAACTTTCTCTCTACCAGTAGGACATATGTCATATGTTAATGTGTTTTATAAGCCTGTACAGATTTAACACTGTCAGCAGATATTGACAATGTAACAGAAATGTTGCCAGTGATTTATTGTCTGCTCTTGTGCTTTGTTGGCCTGTGCAGATTTAACACTGCCAGCAGGTAGTGACAATATGACAGAAGTGTTGACAGTGATTTATTGTCTGTTCCTGTGCTTTGTTGGCCTGTACAGATTTAACACTGTCAACAGGTAGTGACAATGTAACAGACATGTTGCCAGTGATTTATTGTCTGTTCCTGTGCTTTGTTGGCCTGTACAGATTTAACACTGTCAGCAGGTAGTGACAATGTAACAGAAATGTTGCCAGTGATTTATTGTCTGTTCCTGTGTTTTATTGGCCTGTACAAATTTATCACTGTCAGCAGGTAGTGACAATATAACAGACATGTTGCCAGTGATTTATTGTCTGTTCCTGTGTTTTGTTGGCCTGTACAGATTTAGTAGGTGGTGACAATGTAACAGAAATGTTGCCAGTGATTTATTGTCTGTTCCTGTGTTTTGTAGGCCTGTACAGATTTAACACTGTCAGCAGGTAGTGACATTGTAACAGAAATGTTGCCAGTGATTTATTGTCTGTTCCTGTGTTTTGTTGGCCTGTACAGATTTAACACTGTCAGCAGGTAGTGACAATGTAACAGACATGTTGCCAGTGATTTATTGTTTGTTCCTGTGTTTTGTAGGCCTGTATAGAGATAATGCTGCCCGCAGGTACTGACAATGTAACAGAAATGTTGCCAGTGATTTTTTGTCTGTTCCTGTGTTTTGTAGGCCTGTACAGATTTAGTAGGTAGTGACAATGTAACAGACATGTTGCCAGTGATTTATTGTCTGTTCCTGTGTTTTGTAGGCCTGTACAGATTTAACACTGTTAGCAGGTAGTGACAGTGTAACAGACATGTTGCCAGTGATTTATTGTCTGTTCCTGTGTTTTGTTGGCCTGTACAGATTTAACACTGTCAGCAGGTAGTGACAATGTAACAGAAATGTTGCCAGTGATTTATTGTCTGTTCCTGTGTTTTGTAGGCCTGTACAGAGATAATGCTGCCACCAGGTACTGACAATGTAACAGACATGTTCCCAGTTCTTCCATTCACCCCTGAAATGCGAGAACAGTATTGTCGTCAGAAGTGGAATGTTACCCCTCGGGCAGACTGGGGTGGCATTCAATACTGGGGAATGGGTGAGTATACACATGTGTATTCCCATACTGACAGAGAGGGGACCATTAAACAGCTCGGTGAGTTCAGTGATTGACTCCTTTATCCCGCAAATCACGAGACGTAGGTTCAGACGTAAATTCCACCAATAAAAACCAACTTCCATCATATGAGTGAAACATTCTTAAGTGCGGTGCCAAGCAACAATCGGTCAATCACATTCAGGGGGCACCAGGTGTGGCACAATTGATTAGTTGCAAAATGAGCAACAGTAAGAATTCATGTCATTTATCAGGCCATCTCTGGTTTATAATTTAGGGAAACACACTTGTCTCGAATTTTTGTAGATAACAAATTGTTTTTCTGATTTTACTTTTGATGCTGGCTGTTTAGCTTTTTGATGCTTTTCTAGCTCAGTCACATTTTGTTTATTTATATGTTGAAATTTCTATAAATTGTTATCCCTTTGTAACCAGCATTTATGTTAATTAAATCCAGCTGTTATAATTGCTAGTGTAACCAGAAATTGACATAGCTGTTATAACAACCAGTACAGCCAGAAATTAACACAGCTGTTATAACAACTCATAAAGCCAGAAATTAACACGGTTGTTATAACAGCCAGTACAACCAAAAATTAACACAGTTATTGTAACAACCAATAAAGCCATAAATTAACACAGCTGTTATAACAACCCATAAAGCCAGAAATTAACACGGTTGTTATAACAGCCAGTACAACCAAAAATTAACACAGTTATTGTAACAACCAATAAAGCCATAAATTAACACAGCTGTTATAACAACCCATAAAGCCAGAAATTAACACGGTTGTTATAACAGCCAGTACAACCAAAAATTAACACAGTTATTGTAACAACCAATAAAGCCATAAATTAACACAGCTGTTATAACAGCCAGTATAGCCAGAAATTAACACAGCTATTATAACAACCAATAAAGGCAGGAATTAACATAGCTGTTAAAACAGCCAGTACAGGCAGAAAGGCATTTCTGCCTTTATTAATGACTTTGTTAGATTCAAATAAATCGCACTAGTGCATCTTTTTGAATCAGTAAATCATTGAATCAGTCATTGACATAACCTGAATGTGTATCTATCTGTTAACATGTGTATTTTCATTACAGACATCAAATTTGCATCAAACATCTTGTTTTCAAATGGAAACCTGGATCCATGGCGCCGTGGTGGGGTGAGTAAGGGGGAATAACTCTTCTGGTCATATCGAGGCTGGTACCGTGTTTCCCTTGGAATGAGGTCTTCTACATTTTCAGATATAAAAAAACGGAAAGCTTGAATTTGATTTATTCACCTTTATAATACCAGTATGATAATTGAACCGAATTTTCATCAGATAATCTCCCTGCTATACTGTTTGTCGGTGAAAAAAAGAATGACGTGAAAGTTTAGGTGATTTGATATCAATCACATGTACCTGCAGATGATTTTTCAGTGTCCTATAGATCACAAAACAGAAGAGTTAAAGGAAAAGACCTCACAAAAACGAAATTGTGGTGAGTGATAAGGACAGTCAAAACTGTATCAGGAAATATCTTCACTGAATTTTTTAGATTTTTTTTTTAAAATTAACGTAGTAAAATGCTTTGATTGCATGGTGGGTTTTGTGGACCATGCGGATGATGTGTTTCACCAGTGACATCACACCGACTTTTCTGTGGCCGTAAAGCAGAAATTTAATGTAATATTAGGGTTTCCATACACAGGCAAATATTAGAGGTGTACTCTTCATCAGAACTTTATTCAGAGCTCAGCATATAGGCATACTCAAAGTTGTGTTACATCACTGATTAACCACATTTTCAATATGGTGCAAACAACCCACTATAAAATCAAAACATTTGACTGTATTTAATATGGTGGAAAAAAATCTCTAAGAAAGTCATTGAAGATATTTACAGTTTTTAATGCTCTTTTTGCGTACCATTACTTCATTTTTGTGTGGTCTTTCCCTTTAGCGAAGGAAAAATTCCATGAAATTATCAACTGTTTTTATAGCGTAACAGTCTAGACTTGCTGGTCAATTGAGATAAAACTTTGTGCTCCTCAGAGTCGATTGATTCTCGACCGGTAAGGTCCCATGCTTGAAATCTTGCTTCTAAACACTTCTGTACATACATCTGCTGGAAAAGAACAGTGGTTTTCTCCAGATTTCTCGTCGTTTTAGGGAATGATTCCAGAGGACCATTGTTCAGCACCAATCAAATCAAACAAACCAGTAAAGACAGACCATTGGTTGCATGATATATTTGAATTAATTCCAACAAGTATCTGTAATCAGATTTACAATGATTTTAGTCTTGATGTTATATCATTGCGCATAGAAAAACGATTTATAAATGTTTTCCCTATTGAATGATGCAGCTTCAGTCAAGTTGTTCTTAATCAGGGTCAAACAGTTGATCAGTGTGCAGGTAATGGCTTATTGTTTTTTTATTTACATTTCATTGATCTGTCATCAAAATGACGAGCCTTCTAAGACCAAAAACCTTCTGAAGCAAGTTTTGATAATGACATGATGTAGTTCTTTGTAGTACTTTGTAGCACCTAGATGGCCAGAGGGACAAGAGAAATCTCTCCCTTAAATGGAATTACCTGTACCTGTTTGCGTTTTTTTTTTTCACCTCCAGGTTCTGAAGTCACTCTCTGACAGTCTACTAGCTGTGCCTGTAGAGGGTGGGGCACATCATCTGGACCTCAGGTGAGTTAATCTAACTAAAACGTTTTCTCATTTATTGTAACAACAGTTCCAAGGGGGATAACTCTGTTTGGCCTGATTCTGTAAATTTTACTGATCTTAGGGAGGTGTCTTGAAGGTTGTTTTGGAAAGTACATAGAGGTTGATATCCTACTTGAAAAATTTCATTTTAAGCATCAAAAGTAATAGTTTTATGACCATTTGTTGCCTGTGAAATGCACATAATTTGGGGGATGAATTTTTAGAGCAAATACCATATTTATGTCACCTCAAGGAAGCAATCCAAACTTGGACTGAAATATGGCTGAACCATTTCTGTACCGCATTATTGAAAATAAGATGCACAGTTAATGAGAAGAAAAATGTAATTGTAAACACAAGTTTTCAGAGAGTCTGCCAGCAACCTGCAGATGGTCATGGGTTTACCCTGGGCAATGACAGATTTCCTCCCACCATAATGCTGGCCGCTGTCATATAAATGAAATATTCTTGAGTACGGCGTAAAACACCAATCAAATGAATAAATGCTCAGAGTCCTTCTTTTATGGCGCCATCTTGTTGAAATGCCGGAATCCCTGGTGATATTTCCGTGGATTCTTTGATAGGCCTATCTGCTCAGAAAATTGCCAACTAACTTTACTGGGTTTCTTTTTTATCATTCCTTCTAAAATGACTCCGGAATTTTTATGACCTCTCCAGTTGATAATTAAGGTCTTCTGTTGACTTTCGCTAATTGCTCCTTCATCCATGTATTTTTTTTGGGTGGGGGGGGGGTGTTCTTTTTTTTTTTCTTTATTTTTTTTTTTTTTTCTTACAGGGGAAGTAACCCACTGGATCCTCCTGGTGTGATTCAAGCGAGAGAGGTTGAGAAATTCCATATAAACCTGTGGGTGAACGGAGCATAGCCTTGGCATCAAGTCTGTATGGTCCAGTGACATTTTTCAATACGGTTAACAGAAACAACAAATATATACGTGTATTCAAATGTAGAAGAAAAACTAAAAAGCCTACTCCCTTTCTACATTGTTGTAATTCAGCTGAAGTTTTCAACTTGGATTCTCTTTGGGAATGTAAAATGTAAGTTAAGTGAACACAGCTTTATACTCTGTAGGGTCAACCATGACAGTTGTATCAAAAGTCAGTCAGGCCTGAATCTGGATAATGATCATAACCCTAACGCAGGACTAATAGGACTCAAGTCCAGACCAAAGCTAATACAAGAGTGTTAACTGTATACGGTCTCTGGGGTCAGTTGATATTGAAAACTAGGACAGTCTTAAATCTTGATAGTGGTTTCATCCTAATACAGAACTAATGGGGTTCAAGTCCAGACCAAAATTAACACCAGAGCGTAAAAGTTACCACAGGCATACTTAAATTTGAACAAGTGGGCCTTGGTTTTTTGACACAATAGTAGCTGGATAACAGACGTAAGTAAAGACATGGATTTATATATCACAGCAGGCTTTAACAAAAAAATATTGATGAAATACGACAACCCTTTCAGTATGTTCTACAGAATGTAATTTATTTATTTACTTGATTGGTTTTTTACGCCATACTTAAAAATATTTCACTTGTACGACAGCGGCCAGCGTTATGGCCCGGGCAAAACCCACGATCATCTGCAGGTTGCTGGTAGGCCTTCCCAAGCCAACATGAGCTTTACTAGATCCAGAATATTAAGACATTTGATTAGCCTGAATCAAACATTTGTAAATAAAGCAGGTTTTTTAATGTAATGGTGATATAACATTGTTTTGAATGAAGATGTAAATAATTCCATTTCTTATTCAATAACGATAGATGGTGCAGAACAAATATAAGTACAGTAAATTTTAATTGAAAAAATTCAACAAAATTGATGTTCGCTTTGTCCTTGGTGAAAAGACAGAATGTGGTGAATGATACCGGGAAAACACTCTCATGTTGTGTCTTGTGTCAGCAGATATACAGACAGCAGCCCTTGGTATTGTTTATATGATACCTCTGATTATTTGTGATCTCTGTGTTGCTTTCCACATTTTGAATAAATTGGACCAAAATGGTATCATGAATGGTTCTGAGAATAAATTCACTACTGAAAACTCAGAGGTAGAAATTAAGGCTCAGTGATTTTACTTTTGTACCTTTTTTCCACAGCAGGTAAATTCTACTTTTATTCCCAGATATATGTACATGTAAATAATATTGTAACTTCTAGTACAATATTATATATAGTAAAATACAGACACAGAAATGCAGATAAAAGATATTACTTTTGGTGGGGAAACTTAAATTTTTCAAGTATACTATATCGTCTCCCTTTCCAAAAATGGTGAAAATAACTTTCTGAAATCAACAGAACCAACCAGAATCCGGAAACAATAGTGACTTTGAAATTTTAGGCCATTTTAATGCAGTAAATAGGTATTTATTTTGATAGGTGTTTCACGCTGTACTCAAAAGTATTTCATTTATACAACGGCGGCCAGCATTATGCTGGAAGGAAACCAGGCAGAGCCCGGGAAAAACCTACGACCATCCGCAGGTTGCTGGCAGACTTTCCCCCGTAGGGCGGAGAAATACAGTAAATTACCAGTGAGAAAGGGCAAGTTTGTTTAATAAAAGACCTAAATGTTCACCCGCTAAACCAGCCAGCTTTTCCTCCACTCTTCACCAGACATCTTCTCCGAAATCACTTTTGAAATAATCTCTGTATATGGTACCGTTAGTAAACACTCTGTTAAAAATCTGTTAAAGTTCTCCCTGTGGACTCTTTGCAACACGAAACGTATGGCTTGCCGAAAATGTTGTCTACGATTGTCCGGCGATCAAAAATGCCGCTATAAGATATCTTAGTTCATACTTCCATTTCTAACCAGGATGTAATGGATCGCATTTTCCCACTAATTACTCGGGTGTAAAATAAACAAGTCTCCGCTACATAAATGTCAATTACTGAAAAAAAAATCCAGAGCCGCTGGTGCCGTTTATTGTTTTTTTTTATTTGATTGGTGTTTTACGCTGTACTCAAGAATATTTCACTTATACGACGGCGGCCAGCATTATGGTGGGGAAAAACTGGGCAGAGCCCGGGGAGAAATCCACGACCATCCCCAGTTTCCCTGGTAACGTAGCTGAGCTGTTAAGGTTCTTGCTAATCTCTCGGGCACGATCCTTGGTTAGGGAAGTGTTGGAGACCAAATTATGTGGAGATCACTTAAACCTTCCACCAATATGACATTATTTACAGATTAAGCCGATTATTTATTTATATATTTATTTATTTGATTGGTGTTTTACGCCGTGCTCAGGAATCTTTCACTTATACGACGGCGGCCGGCATTATGGTGGGAAGAAACTGGGTAGAGCCCGGTGAAACCCACGACCATCCGCAGGTTGCTTGCAGACCTTCCCACGTACAGCCGGAGAGGGAGCCAGCAGGGCTGTTAAGCTGATTAAAACCTTAGCGTTAGATGTGGGAAGGTTCGCTAGTTGCTTGCCAACGTACATTGGTTTACTCCGGGCACTCCAGCATCCTCCGCCCATAAATATAACATTAAGGACTACAATCTAAAGAGTAAAACCAGAGCAGTGGCGACAGTGTGATATTTGGCAAATCGTCACATGTAACCATTGAAATCCGGCCCATTGTCTTGCTTCAGGTATACAGGCTTTTATTCTAACTGTTCATGTAAGCGCTTAAGTGTTCAATAGTGCCCCCTGGCACTATTGCTTCAGCAGAATGAAGTAATAAAAGAGTTGCAGCTGTGATAAATGGCTTTATTTAAACGTCACTGACCTAGAATGTGAATTGATACATGTACACAAAAATATGAAAACAGTACTAAGGGGGGATGCCTTGGGGATGCTTAGTCCACCAGGTGAATCCCGGTTAGGCAGAAATACACATCAGCACTGTCGTCGTGTAAGGCGAAATTTTCTTACTTTAGTATGGATGTGGCTTGAAATCTATTAATTTATTTGACCGGTGTTTAACATGAAGCTGTAGGATATTTCATTTTGAGAGGGCCTCCGTGACCAAGGTGGTTAGCGAGCTAGCACAGCATGATAAACCCGGAGCCTCTCACCAATGCAGTCTCTGTAAGTTCAAGCCCAGCTCACTCTGACTTCCTCTCAGGTCAAATGTGGGAAGGTCTGCCAGCAACCTGCGGATGGTCGTGGGTTTCTTCCCACCATAATGCTTGCTGTAGTTATGTAAGTGAAATGTTCTCGAGTACGGCGTAAAACACCAAACAAATAAATAAATAAATGTTTAATTTATACGCTGGCGGAAAAGTTTGTAAGAAACGCTACGGACTCCGGAGCAAATCACCAACCCTGGGCATGTTTCACAAAACGATTCTGGACTGAAGTCCAAAACTTGAATCTTCCAGAGAAAAAAAGTTGATGCTGGATGCTCAAACACCGCTGAATTAGAATTATGTCACAGCATTCCCGGTCCAAATTCTATCGAAATGATTGATTAATTTTTCAGGGTTTAATTTAATTTAGCATAAAGCCCGAAATCACTTTGTGAAACGGGTCCCTTCACCATCTGAGTGTGACAAGCCTACTGCTTTAAAGCCGCAGTCGTATCACACAGAGAGAACTGCTTGGATTCCAGCACGGTCAGCATGCGACCTCATTAGTCAATTAGGGTCGTTCGGCTAATCAACGAGATGTGTTTGATTCAGGATCCGTGATAAACCACAGTTTTTATAACGGACAACTTGTGGCTCAGACTGAAATCATCACATATAATTCACAAGATTAAAGGCTAACGGTTTATCACTGTTATCTCCAAGTCAGGTAACCGTAATTCACTCGGCGAAAATCAGAATTATCAGGTTTTGTCGTAGCCATGTGGCGCCGAAGTATATCAGTGTCGTTTTAGACCGATGCAGATCTAATACATGAAAGCGAGTGGATTAAGTAACGAATTAAACCAAAAACATTGAAGGTTGTGTAATAAATGGCCAAGTGCATGATTTCTGCAGGGATTTACAGACACGAGATGGGCGTTCAATCCCGGTATCGGACAGGGAGTTTGTAGATTATCCCGCTGTCATTGTTATCGTGTATGAGGGCCCAACTGATAAGCGATCCATGACAGGGTGTAACGTTAGTAACTGAAGACCATTTTTCTTCGATCATTATGCATTCATGCAGGCATGCACGTCACTGGTAAGAAAGATCCTCTTTAACATGCCTTAGTTTGCCCCGGGTATTCCAGTTTTCTTCACTCATGAGGAGACTGACGGCGTCGTAGAAATGAAATATTGTTGAGTATGGTGTTAAAAAAACTACTAAACTCGCATAACCGATTAAAAACTCTCCAGATCTATACACATCAACGTACAATCTGCCAACTGTGATACAGGTCCATACATGTCGCATTTATTCTCTGAAACAAGACTACAGGAGTACGATACAACATGTAAGATAAATATCCATGTAGGAACTACCACCTGAGATACAACACCATACAGGATATTCCATTTGAGATATACCATCTGAGATAATGGTCCAAACCCCGAAATCAAATCATGTCCAAAGTTGGTGCATCATCTTAACTGCAGGTCCAGTTAATTCTGCCTTCATTACCTATATTCCACACGTTGTGACGACGCGAGGATAACGATATTAAATGGATAAGGATTATTGTCCCCAAGAGTCATGACACTGCCAAAGCCGGGCTAAGCCATAATCGGTCATTCATTCTACTTTTCGAGAAAAAAAACAACAAAACAAAACAGAACAGGATAGTGTATAAATGAGCCATAGGTATTAATATCCAGTATAGTTAATTACGTAAACAGTTTATCCATCATACTGATATAACTGATGAAGGAAACTTAACACAGACAAGAATTAGTCAGTAAATTGTATGGCAACTCACAAATTACGAAATACACTCCAAATGTCGAAAGACACTGCAACCTGTCCTGTCATATCCTGCAAAACTCATGCTCAGCAAGGCCTGACTATTTTGTTTTTCAGTCATATTCACTCAGTTGTATAAATATTGCCATACAGTTGTATTTTGGAGACATATCAACATAAAGTTAAATATCCACTACCTTACGAGAAGGTCAAACTTGTAGTTTGTGTACTCAATTATATTCAAACAATTGTATTTTGGAGAAATGTCAACACACAGTGGAATATCCTCTATACCTCATAGCGTTAATAGAGTAGTGTTTCGCGTTGTTCTCACGTGAAAGCTCTAATCAGCATCTGGGGCCTTCACTGGCCTTGCCATCGGAAGACTACTTACCCTTTACCATCTGAGCTGTACCCAAAATAATTAGCATCCCAGATTTGCCATCTTCTATCTGTTCCAGTTGTTTACCTGCAGAGCTGTGCCAGACATTTACCATCTGAAATGTGCTGTCTTATACCTGTACCAGTTCTTTATCATCAGAGCTATACGAGTTATTTACCGTCAGAGCATACCTATATTTACCTTCTGTAATGCACCATCTGTGCTGTACACCAGTTAAGTGTCCGTCGGAGAAGTGCCATTTGCGCTGTGCCTGGTATTTACCATCCGAGATGTGTCACATTAAATCTGTACCAGTTGTTTACCATCCGAAATTTGCTGCCTGTCCCGTGACACTTATTCCAGCGGTACCATTTCAGAGGAATCCTTCCTTCTTGTCTAATCTTAATTTTTATTTAGTTTCCTGACGATACTGGAGAAATGGTTTCACCCATCGGGTTGAAAAGTTTCTTGAGTAAGGTTTGAAACGCCAACCAGATCAATTAATCAGTTCATTAGTCAATCAATGTAGCCTGCCAAAATTTTATTCATTTATTTATTTATTTATTTCATCGGTGTTTTCTAGCGTACTCAAGAATGTTTCACTGAAGCGACGGCGGAAAGCATTATAGTGGGAGGAAACCGGGCAGAACCCGACCTATGAAGTACTGTGTTTTTCTTTTGACAGGCATTTTTGGCTGCCGTTAGGTATTATTATGATAAGGTGGAGGGGGAGGGGTAGGATTTGGCGTTTAACTTACAACTCATGCCAAGGCAATAATTTTAAATCTGTCTTTATTTGCACTCAAATGCCCAAACGTATCTAGAACAGCTGATTCTTTTGTCTTTGGTCTTAGAATATAGTCGACAATGTGCATCTTGACAGGTCATAGAAGAAAATGTAAATTTACCAATAGAATATCGTGTCTTAAATATATTTCTTAATATAATTGCTGGCAACAAGTGTTCCTCGTAACATCTTTACTTAATAGCTCAGACACGCGCCGTAAATCGGCCACAGGTAGATGTTTTTGTACCTATGAACAGAGGCTGTGGTTGGTGCGTGGGCAGAATGTTAAAACGCCTTTCCCCAAAGAGTCCATTTTTTTTTTACCTAGCTATTTATTTTGGATTTGACGCATACCGTAATTTAGCTTTGTGTACTGCCTGTTCTTCGAACCACCTGTCTACTTTAGATCGGTGTACCTAGGTGTATGGGCTGTATGAATTAATATTTATGAATCTGGGGATGCTGGAGACAGCTCTTAAGGAGTGCGAGGTTAGGGCAAGGTAAATGGCCTGTGTATGTGAGGTGAATGCTTTCACATCGCCTTAACCCCAGGCGCATGTCACACGAGATACAAAAGCAAGCAAGCGCGCAAGCGCACGTCCGCACGTCCCGTGCAGCTTCCACTCGAATCTGGTAAGATGGCGTCTTCACAGATTGCATTATTACGAATTTGTGGAAACGAACAGTTATGTGTAAAGCTAATCCTCTGCTTGTGTGGCGCTCATTTATTCCGATTGCATTTTTTATGGTGAAACGAATCACGCGCTCATATGTCAGTGCACACGCTTAAGGATTTGGAAAATTATATTGGAATACTTATAAGATATCAATACATGATTACTGCACGATATGTGCGCTGTAAGAAAGAAATAAAAATCAATTTTATTTCATTCAAGCTGACAATTCTTCGGCTCAATATATATTGCTCAGCGACTTCGAAACTTTACAGCTTTTCAGAAGAAGACAAAAAAGTCTTAAATTTAAGTTAAAATTGTGCGCTGTGCTGTCAAAAACAGCTTGGGCCTTTATACACATTGTGTGAAATTAAATCTCCACGTTGGTTACATGGATACTAAGAGTCCATGTAACCAAAAGACACATACTTTCGATTAACGGCGACTCATAAGCCAACATGCAAATTAACGATTTGGATACCAGTTACACTTACAGTTACACATTTTTCCCTCGTCAATGAAAAGTTAACTGCTTCGCTCTGCATGAACTTTGTACTGCCACTAATGACCTAAAACGTGTACCTCCAATATGGCTGACGATTGCAAAGTTAAGTTGTGGACACGTTTAGATTGAAGTAATACATCATTTAGTGTCACATAAAATGTGAAATGCGAAGAAGAATTTATATGCATCCAATTGTTAGTAAACCAAATAGATCCACTTCCGTACTCCTCACATTATTGGCCAGTAATACTCGGCTAAAAATATTGTTGGCCTCAGTTGGCCCAGGATCACAAAGCTGTCTTAGATTTAAGTCAGACAGTCTTAACTTCAATTTTTTTTAACTGCCCAACAGTTGTGAGTTACATATAAGGTCGAGAAAATTCTTATTATAATAGCCAGAATTGTCTTAGACCTTCATGACAAAAATGAGAATCAGATTTTATGTTCAGATCTTAAGTTCAGGAATAATACAACACGTTAAGAGTAATTCTGACTTAAATCTAAGACAGCTTCGCGATCCTGGAGCCCGTGGAATTGAGGGCGGTGCCTTAGTGTTGGGATCCAGTTTCTCCACCAATAATCCGGACTGCATGCTGTTGTATTAGGCGAAAATTTACTGAGTTCATACATATCCCGTTGAACACGTTAAATAAACAAAGAAATATATAAATAAGAAAAGGGTTTTAATTTGACATTTGAAATTAATGGTTGTTTAAAGGCAACTGCCTTACGAGTTTGTAGACTCTTTCGTGGACAGGATTCTCCGTGGCTCAGTTCGTTAGCGCTCTAGAGCAGAGTAATGACCCAGAAGCCTCCCACCAAAACGATCGCTGTGAGTTCAAGTCCAGCTCACGCTTCCTCTCCGACCGTACGTGGGAAGGTCTTCCAGCAACCTGTGGAACAGCCATCGTTCAAATAAATAAATCTTTCGTGGACAAATTTACAGCATTTTTTTTTTCTGAATCAAGATTATATAGCGCGCAGTGGCCCTGTCGTATAAATACATGTATAATGCAACAAGTTGGTCCTCACTACATCATGGTAAACACCCGGTGCGAAATCAGCAGTTCTATTTCCAGAAACGATTTTTACATGTACATATAGCTATAACATATGTATTCCTACACAACTGTGGATTTTCGATTGAACATACTAGTTCTGAGTGGTTTTACTCCCTTTCTGTTCGCACAGCATGACAGTTTATTCAATGGGCGACAAAGACTTGAAAGACAAGATGACGGGTATTCAGTGACGAACGTCTGAATAGAAAATTGTGACAATTAAAGGAAGTAGGACAGCAACCTGCTGTGGTCTAGTTCTAACAAGGCCTGGTGTGACTTCGTCTTTTGTATGGATACAATATTTATTGCCTTTATAAGGGTTTCAAGTTGAATTATAAATGTGAAATATGTGGAAATCTTGAAGTGCCCGAGGCATCAACCTGTTCGTTAGTGAATATTAACATTTTCTTTTGTCGTCTTTTATTAGGCGAGGAAGGGGAAATCGACACGCTTTATGCTAATGGCGCGCTGTCACTCGATTTGACGCTCGATCGTACAGGTGGCCTTCTGTGAAACATGGCGAAGAAAAGGCGGGCGTTGTCGCCTGCCACTGATGTCTCAATTATTGACACGCCGACATTCAGCTTGCCTTCATTGTGCCCGGTAACAACAACGGACGATCACACACGATCTCTGAATCCTTGTCATTGTTGCAAAGAGAGATAAAATCACTTAACACAGACACAGCTTGACTTAAGCGGTTTTCGTAACGATTGAGCTGCTTTGACACTACACGTTACAGCTTTCTTCTCAGCAGATACGAGATGAAATATATATATATATATATATGTATAAAATTCTTGAATGGTTGAGATTTCGTAACGAAATGAAAAAGAAATGAATGGTCAAAATATTTCCGATATAGAAACTTTGGCGGTAAATTACAGAAAGGCTCTTGAGAAAATTCCTTAATAAAAAAAATCAGCGGATATTTCAATTGATATATATTTGAAAGCAATTTCTTAAGTCCCCAATAACTGGTCTACAATTTATGATATATGCATTAATGAGCTTGAACCGTTGGCACAAGTGTTAAAGTTTTTTTTAAATAAAATGTGATAAAAGCCTTAGTTCAGTTTATAGATGTGTTTAGATTTACACTATTCTCAGTGTTTCAAAATTTATGTTTGCATTATGTGTATGGTATATATGTTACATGCATTATCTGTATGGTGTATATGTTCCGTGCATATTTTCATTTGATAGCAGTGTATCGCAATGTATATATACTCGAACATTTTTCACATAAAAAAACAGCAACCAAATTTAAAGAATAAAAGATATAAAAGTTGAGAAAGGAAATAAAAAAAAAACAACAAATGTTGTATTTTTCTTTAAGAGTGTAAAAGACTTGCATGGGGATGTAAAATTACTTTTCACGCCCTAAGCCGGAAAGGTCTGCTGTGTTTTTTGTCTGTAAGTTTCAGATCAGTTTATATAAATCATAGGGAGATGCAATTTCATCGGTCGATCCGCTTTTTGGAAGACCGTGTAAATCTAGCTTTCAGTTTCTTTTTCGACCATATCACGACGCATTCTTCTTACAGCAAATGTGCCCCTCTCTACACCTGTATGAAGTGAAAGTAAAGAGGACGCATGCGGTGTAATGACCATGATCACGACGGTGTCTGTTCGTCTTAACCCCAGAATAAACCAATCATCCAAGAAACAATCCACACCGTCAACCAGTAAAACAATACTCAAAGCCAAATACCCAAGAACCAATTTCATTTATAAAATTAGCATCACCATCTCTTAAAAGAAAAGACAACAAAAAGCATAACCGAAGTTATTTCAGAAGACGGGTTCATACAGACTTAAACGTGCTTGGTAACCCTATAAATCACCTTTTAATCTGGAGTCCTTACGAGACTATAAGATACGCCATTTTAGAGAAGCCGGGAACACGATGTCGCGTAATCTGTACCCTTCGCCCTTCAGCATTAGAGGCGAGACACTCCTTTATTTGCGAAGTACGATCCCTTTATTATTACAATCGAACGCTACGCATTGTGGCCTCTTGGTTGACACCTGAGGGAATAACCCCAGACGTATTCTGCTACCACTTTCTCGCTGAAAATTGCTTTAAAGTATGTCAGAATTGTCTCGGTACCAGAAGGAAAACAGCTGGTTTAATACTACTTCTGTATGGCAAAATGACGAGCCAGGAACGGGTGACGTCACAGCGGAAAAAGATGCCCTCTCGGGTGATAGAAATATATCGATCTTGATTGGTTAAAATTGAGAACATGGCGACTCGTTAGATTTTCCCTACGTGGGCGTTTTGGCTTACTTTAAACTGCGATATCTCCGTTAAACTACATCACAAAAATAAAAAGTGACTTTTTTGTTCAACTATGAAGGGGATTTTTATCGAAATATGTATATATTTGGCCTAGTATTATCTTTTTTTTTTAAAGTATATAAAACCTTAACGGAAGACAGTACCAGGAAGTAGAAGTATACAGCAGTTTCCAATGATGTTAGACATAAACCTACGTGTGCAATAACCAATACGTCAATTCCAGTACGTGGGCCACAATAACATTGAAAAGTCCATAATGTTATTATAAACTATACCGTACTGCAAAGCGGGAGTATGGAAATTATCTCAGTCACGCTTTTATTGCAACTGCTCCCATAAACACAGCGGCTATATTAATACTGCGCCATGTTTATACAGTCCAGCCTCGGGTTCAGCGGAATTAGATAGATATTTACAAAGCATACAATCGTGACCCACTTCGCCTATCTTCGGGTTTACGCCGAGAATGGCCGAATCTAGACTTGTGTGTATTGAGTGGCCATCTTCCCTCCAAAAGTGGGCTCGGTCTTATTTTCAAATTTAAATAAAATATTTTCATGGCGAATTGGAAAAAATGGCCACATCAAGCAAGCAATATTAATTTTGAACTTACTGCATTTTTTGAATTTGACAAATAATTTCTGACGTAGAGTCATTAGTATTCAAGATGTCTGCCCTCATAGAGCCTACGTTGTTGGAAGATGTCTTATTGTAATCCAAAGGTTCTCTAAGAATGACAAACACAGACCCCTGAGAAAAGCAGGTCGAAACATTATTCAATGTATATCAAGGCCGGACACAATTAATATTCTGCCATCAGGAAAAGTCTAACATTACAGTTCTAACCGTTTGCCGTCTCAAAACTTTTTAAATTTAAGCGCTGTCTGCCTGGTTCCCGACATATGGAAACCAGGAAAATGGCATATAGTAAAATGGCGACACAATACATGAGAGGTCAACGTCTCGAAGTAAGAGTACATTTGCCTTTAAGTTTAGATTGACAAGGTATATTGCGCCAAAGATCATCCTCGATATGGTTATAGCCCTCAAAAATTAAAAAAAAAACAAAAACAAAAAAAAACGTCCGTTAATTCCATTATTTTAGGAATGATGGATTGCATTTCCGTTGATCTAACGGATTAATCCGTTTGTTCTTATCGATTAATTGGTTACCAAGAACGGAGAAATTCGTTGCCTGGAAAGTGTTATAGTCCATAATCAACGGAAATGCAATACGTCATCCGTCATATAACGGACGATGTTTTAGGGAAATTGCAATCAATGTCGGGTATATATGTATAACAAAATTTAAGAAACTTTGAATGGAGGCGTTTGGTAGTAAAGCCTTGAATTATAAGTTTTAGCAGCAATGTTTTATGACGTATACATGTAGATGTGCACACAGGCAATATTTGCTGTGAAACTAGGATATTCAGATCCCGGTGTCATTGATCCGGATATCGGTTATACCTGGACATTTTCTGTTCGTATTTGTTTACAGAGGAATCAGATTCGTCATTAGATTTTGCTTATACACACGCATGCCCACATGCCATTTCCGTGGACGCCGACTGGATGAATCAGATGAATACAGACGTCAACAATCTCACAGTTAAGATCCATAGATCTCCCACACGCGAAGAAATAAGTGCCTGGCTCATTTGTTTCTGAATATTTTGCTGCCGAATGCCAAGAAAAGATTCAGGAAAAGCACAGTATAAAAGTGAAAGGAATTAAAAAAGTCTTTAAGAGCGTGCATCGAATGTCAGCCGTCGACCAAAGTAGGCGCTCTCGGTCAATTATCGCAAGAACAGTTTCTAAAAACGACACTTAAACAAACTATCGAAGAACTAAGAAAGTATATAAAATAAAAACAGCACGGATTCATACCAAAGGAAGCCGTCAATAGTTTTCAATGAGGACTGAAAGATGCAAGGAATGTTTTGGGCGGACGAATAATCAATAGCCAAATCGTGTCACACCATGCTAGTTTCTATGTTGTTAATCAAATATATATATAACTCAGTTGCAAGATAAACTGGCCACCAAACAAACTGGAAAATTGAAAATTAAATTTCACCTGCCGTTCGCCATTGAAAAATCGGGCACCTGTTGAAAACTGCCGTTATGTGGAGAATGTTGATCACGTGCTCTTCACCGCGTCGGCACGCGCCGAATGGGCGCAGTCGTCTGTTCCGCGTGCCGGTGATTGACAAGGCGTTGAATAAGGCACGAGACACTCTCAACCTCCCTAAGCGATTTTAAAGTGGTATTAAAGTTGAAAGATATCACTTGTTAGTCTTTTGCTGTCGCGTGACACGTGAGAAAAGGTGCATAAGGTGTTGTTGACACAATGAAACCACACACGTTGTGACCCTCTATTGTACTTCAGGCCCAGCTCGGCTACCTTAGAATAGGGGCGTCTGACTCCCGTGCTATTCAGCTCAGTTTTGAAGTAGTGGGGGACGGGGGTCCAGATAAAACAGCTGGATTGAAAAAAACTGAAATCCATTAAAGAATAGTAACAGAAATTGTGAAAAGAAAGGGGGAACTTCATCAACTTCATAGCTTCCACGAGCTACGATTCCATACTTAAATAAAACCTGGCCTTCTAGAGGAGCTTTTCTGTTTATATATTTTCAAAAACTTACATGCATCTAGTGCTAAGGTTAGATATAGTTCCCTACCATGCAAAACAGTTTTTATTTATCTGTTTGGTGTTTCATACCGTGCACAAGAATATTTCATGTATATTCGACGGCGGTCAGCATGATGGTGGGAGGAAAACAGGCAGAGCCCTAGGAAAACCCGTGACCATCCACACGTTGCTGGCGTACCTTCTCACTTGCGACCGGAGAGGACGACTTCATCGTCGACTATTGTTCTGCATTGATGAGGTTCACAACGTCCAGTAACTGTTTTGCAGAAGACTCATCCACCATGCATCAACGGAACCCTGGTTTATGCAGGAATATTAGACAAAAGACTACAGCACAGAGGAGTGAAACCAAAGTAGCGACGACTACATGACGCCTGTCAAGTGGTCACTCAAACCCGACGAATTCTGGCCTTTTGCTATTTTCGGTTTGCTTCTGTCGAGATTTTATTCCAACTATTCATGTAAATCCTTAAATTGTAACAACTGAATAGGAAAGCATAGAGATCAAAACCAAAGTAGCGACGACCATTTTGCAAATGCTCACACCTAACCGGAAATCCGGCCTTTTGTTAATTTACCTCACTTCGGGTTTTATTTATTCATGTAAATACATAAATAGTAACAACTTGCACCCCTAGCAACAAAACATAAGCAGAATCAGGTGTAAAAGATGAAGTTACCACTCAAAATGCTGTATTGTCATCACATTTAAGGTACAAAACATGAAAATAATGCAAGGTATTTGATGGACTATCTTCAACACATCCTTGCGGATGGCCGTGGTTTTCTCCCGGGCTCTGCCTGCTTTCCCCGCCACCATAATGCTGGCCGCCGTCGTATAAATGAAATATTCTTCAGTACGCCGTAAAACACCAATCAAATCAATCTTTGACACACTAGTTATGTAGTATTGCTTTTGGTGTAAATCGTAAATATTACGTCTTCTATCACGGAACAACCGAACCGAACATGGTTCCAGAGGTGACTACCGCATCCAAACAGGTGCTTGACAAATATCATGACTTGAGGCAGCAGCCGAACTGTTATAGCTTGATGAATGTTCTCCGAACATTCAGTACACATATATGTCTGCATTAATTAAACACCCTTATTTGAAGTGTAATCACCCATTAAAGGCGTTGGGCGTTGGGCATTTTACAGTGTAAATGAACAATAATGTTGGCTTGTATTATTTGCTTTAGACCTCGATCGAGTTTCAGACAAACCTTCATAGAACGTGGCCGGTTTTTTTAGAGTGTAGAGCTGCGCTGAGTGTAGAGTTGCGTTGCACACCCGTGTATAAGGCTACCATGCAAGGTGACCAGACCATGGTTCTATGAGGGTTTGTCTGAAACTCGATCAAGGTATTGTGTGTTCCTGACTCAAGAATTGTGTATATCACAGCCAAGAGTCCATAAAATGGAAATGTGGAACCAGAACTGGAAGCGCGGACTGAAAACATAATTCGCTCCGCAGGCATGCTTGTCTGTGGATCAGTCTGTCCTTTGGTTGCTCGATCAAATTATCGACTTTCTCTCAGTTAAAGCTTGACCATGCACCCAACGAAGAAACCTGAATGAAAGACGATGTCCAATTTTTGTGGATATCAAACCACTACGATACAAACGTTTCACAAAACACACTGAACAATGTGGGATGTGGAAATCGAAACAAAATAATGAAAGCCTGCAGCGTAGAGGGTTAAAATGAGAGCAGCACCGACACTGTTACTGCTGACAAATGATCGCACGTACTCGGAGAATCGGGTCCCGTGTCAATTTTCCATAGATAGGTTGTTATTTTAAGTCTTCATGAAAATTCTTAAATGGCAGCAACTTACATGTCGTTCAGGACCATGGCTTAAGCAGAATCAGGTAAAATTAAATGCAGCGATGTTAACTGCAACATATAAGAGGCCACTTTTATGAACATATGACAAATGGATCACGGGTAAATAATCAGGACCTTCATGCAGGATCCATTAACTGCTCTGTCTATGTGCAACACTAAAATCTCACAGTTCCTTGGGAGTTCTCACGGGACTGTCGTTAGAGCCTACATAAAACGACAGCATGGCAATAGATAATGTAGCCGGTGATGAGGCCATGTTTTATTGACTTTGTGTAACAATTAGTGAGCGCTTAGCCCGGTCGGGTGTCATTGTCCAACTGTCTGGACATTGTCAGGTGCGAACCGAGTGGTCAGGTTAGGACAAACGAAAGTGGTCCGACCGCGGACGGGTGTGAGATCTCGCGCGGTGCACGCGGACCGCCATTAGAGTAGTCCGTTTCCAGTGGAAACGGGGCACTCCCTTACGGAGTTTCTTCTATCCACCCACCGTCTGTCGGGGCAAACGGCCCCTCTATTTCCCCTGTAATGTCATTTACGTCAGATTTCGCTTTTATAAACAAAATTAGCTGTAGGTACCAAGAGGGTTGACACATTTAATAAGTCTGTGACAGAAAGATCCGTTGGGAGTCGCCTGAAAACGACTAGAGCGTTCTTCGCTGTAATGGAATAATGGAGAGCCCGCTATAGAAGTGCCAGAGATTTCTCCACCGAATCACTGGAGACAAACTTAGCGGAATCTAGTTTAAGGCAGGCCGAATAACACGACGTGAACCCCCTACATCAACTTTGCTTCCACCCTCGATGATTGTTGGAAATTTGATAATCTGCTCATCTTTCCGATCTCCATCACTCGAATCTTCTCAAGTGGGTTCCCACGAGAGATGACAAAAATTAATTGCTCATATTAACCTTGTAATTCGCCACCAAAGTCGGGTTCAACCGCTAAGTCCTCTCCGGTTTTATGTTCAGTTCACGTTTTGCCAGACCCCCGAGACGTCATGGGTCAGTCATCTAAAGAGCTAACGGTAACTTTATTTCTTCGTTTGGACACGAACTGTCATATCAGTGCCAGTCTTTGTGCAGACGTAATCACGGGCGATAGATGACAATTGTTTCCAAACTGAATCCGTAATATTCCCGCGTGAGTTAAGTCCGGGTTTTAGAGTCCCCCGAGATCCGACAGAAGAGAGATTTACCGGGGAAAATATCTCATTATAACAGGAGAATTGCTCACCGCTGAAGTCACTAACACGTCGGTTCGACGCTATACACATATCTGGATAAATCTGAACGACAAATATCATACCAAGACGAAAACCTTTACTGAAAAAAAAACCAACCCAAAACACGGATAAATTTGTTTACTGATTTGTTTGTCTGTGTATATATCGGAGCATGCCATGTAACACATGTAAAAAGACATTTCCTGCACAACAATACACTTGCACCTGGTGACCTGTCTCTAGACTATATAGGGGCAAAACGATGCAACATAAAGATTAATACTTTTTCTTATTCCATGCCGATCAAAAAACAGTTTCTGATTTTTAATGATATATATACAGTTAAATAAACCTGTCGAATAACGCTATAATCCACACTCACATGGTACAAGTTTTTTGCTTGGACGATTGATAATCTCTCAAAAGAAGTGTTGATTGATCGCACGTGTGTTCCCCAGAAAATGTCCCAAAACATGTAGAATTATTCAACTGATTACCAGCGAGTTTTGTGGAGTTTCTCCAAAAACTGAAAAACAACGTAATATAACTAGATGGATTGAACGGTTCGAATGACTTTTGTCATTTGTTGATTGTCTTTTATGTATTTCTTTATTTCTTTATTTATTTCCTTGAATATCTCGCTTGTATACGAAGATGGCCAGCACTATGGTGGGAGTAAACCTGGCAGATCCCGGGGAAACCCGCGACCATCCGCATGCAAGTTGATTGCCCGTTAGTTGATTTCCATTTCATAACAACGATGATTCGGTGGGTGAAAAACGTCAACAGTAGACATTCACTTCTTCCAAGTTTATTTATGCCATACATCATATTTGCATTATAACTGAGTAAAAATTACCATGATAATGTAATTGTGTAATGTATAATGTAACTGAGTAAACAATGGTTGCGCCAGCACTTATAATGACATAAGTGTGACATATTACAGGATATAACAAAGGAGCACATAGCTTTGCACCCCTTTTTTAACGGCGGGGTTGAGTTTTGCGAGTTCCCCATTGCAGGTAGGTTTCCCGGCTATCCGCAGGTTGTTGTGTGGCAAACCTTCCCGCCTAAACGACCGTAGAGGAAGCCAGCATGAGCTGGGCTTGAACTCACAGCGACTGCATTGGTGAGAGGCTCCTGGGTCATTGCCCCTCGAGCACACTGGTCCCTCTGTTTTAAATCGGTTCTGGAACATAATTAAAGAAATTCAACTTCTTGGATTAAGACGGGGTCTTTGTAAACCATACAGATAATGCATTTTGGTAGCTGGTGAAGTCATTAGATTTTCTGTGTTTTTTCCAACATATATTTATGTTGGAATAGCTATTTATATATGATAAAGGTGAGTTCACACGATAAAATCTGAGGCATCAACACATCGAATTCGAAGTCGATTGAAAATGGATTCGTTGAATTCGACAGATCGTGTCTTGTGAACGCGGTATGTGAAATACATTCTGCTCTGGTTTCAGTAAAATACATGGCGGAATTAGGCGGACTTATAATCGCACATTTTCTTATGAGATGCATTTTGTTCTATTTTCATTGCACCAGTCGAATTCGGCGGGTTCACACTACACAAACATCGCAAAATGTATAATGACGTATGAAATAAAGTCGCATCGGCGGGTTGAGGCGACACATCGCTCGGTGTTACGGCGACATATGAAATATAGTCCGTTCAAGTTACATTCGACCAGTCGAATTCGGCGGGTTCATACAACACAACGCACTGTTTAATCACGGTTTGAACGCAGATCATCGACACCCAACACAACAGAGTTCATTAATCGCACCTTACACTTCAAATAATTAAACGCATTTATTTTTATAGCAAAGAAAGTTAAAAGAAAGTTACCGATGAAACAAATAGGCCTGTTCAATCTGAACACCAATTTACGGACAGCCCGCAGCATTGAACCGATCAAAAGTATTTTTGTAGACGGCAGGCAAGATTTCAAAAAATAAATCTCGACCGATTTTGCCGGATGGGGCCAGCAGTGATCTGAAGCGATTTCGAACAAAACTTCCTGAGCAATTTTCTTCCTTCAGAAAGCCTTCTAGACTGAAGGTGAACTGTCTCAAGATGTATTGTATGAGCAGACGCGTGGCTTGATCTCCATATTTGCCCTCTAATTCGGTTGGATCGGTTAAGTGGGTGTAATTCGGTGTATCTTTCCTGATCTGAATGTACTACTGGCTGTTAGTGGCGGCATAACAAGCGCCCCCTTGGGACAAATCATTCCAGCGCGTGGATCAAAGCCTTGTGAGGACGGGGCGCACGAAGGGGGTGTTCGACATGGAATCTATTCCAATTTTTATCGAACTTTTGGCCTTATAAGAAAGGGAAGTCAACGTAACGAAGTTAGCAGACGACATTTGTCGTTGCGTAGGGCTTGAGTCAACGAGGCGGACAAACAGCGGGTAAATGAAAACAGCCGGAGCTTTTCAAAGAGTCTCAAGGATAATCAAGATAGCGCTTGCGGACACACAGCCCAGATTGCAGAGAACATTTATCCAGAGAGGGCACCAAGAGAGTTTATCAGCGACTTTTATTAAGAAAACTCATCAGCGAAATCAAAAGAAACCAAGTGGGAAAATAGTATAACATGTTTTTGATTCAGGGCGCGGGGGTTGACAACCACCCCAATCACGACCCAATCAGAGTAAATTGTATTAGACTACCGCCGACTTTTGGGATGCCATCTTCTCACATCTCTGTTGCCGAAACGAAACTGTGGATTCTCTCAAAGCAGCTTCCAGAAAGCGAAAGTTGTATAAAGAGCTTGTCCGTAGTCGACAAAAAACCAAATTTAACTGTAGAAAGAGCGCGGTCAAATGCAGCTAATCATCGAGTTCCACATTGACACATATACATACAAAAATATATGCCAGTGTGGAACAGAAGATGACATTTCCTGTCTCAGTATAATTTCAAAAAGTATATTAAAATACATGTATATAGAATTCAATATGTTTTAACAAAGTCACTTAATAAAGAGGTGACACCTTGAAAAATATAGGTTCCCAGTGTCACGTCAGCAAATACGTAACCCATCTGCAGTGTTATGTTTTGATTTCATTTCCGTTCACACATAGGTGTTAAATGTCATATTCAACAGGAAGCACAGAAAATCCAGAACAGCAGATATTTAACTGACAAATGATCACAGACAACTACATTCATGGTGACATTCGACCTGTTGTCAATTTACCTCAGACGGGGTTTACAAGATTTCTTACATTTTGTATTTGGGAACTTGCGTTATAGGTTGTTTTGAATATGGGTTCTGCGGTCATCGACTTCATGGCTTACGAGGGGTATACGAGTGTCGAATTTGACGCTACGAACTGGCAAATGTTGACGAACTCTCCCATATAATTTGACGTACAACCATATTGGTGAAAAAGAATGTCCAGCCGAGTTCATTAATCCAAATTAATGCGAATGGCCTTTATAAGGTCGCTGTTGGCTGCGTACGGGCACCAAAGCTTGGACAACAGTGAACGAAATGGAACAATCCAGCATCTTGTAAGTCTACCGGCTATACCTGCATACATAAATACGTTTACATGGCGACTACATTCCTTGGAATGACTTGCGCAGCTTAGGTGGAAAGATGTGTTTCGGGCTGTTCTAATCAACCATTGTCAGTCCATAGAGAACTATAATTACCACAATTCTATTGCCTAAAATCTGTTGATCCTACAAAAATAATTCCCCACATCTTTAAAAACTAAACTTGCACTTTTCCCCACCGACTCTATGATAAGCATCATAACCGCCATCTTGTTTTATTTCAAGAGACAATGGTAGTGTTGTACACGTGGCCTTGAGCCACGTCCCGCGCAGGACGAATTGAGATAATAGTGTGAGCAACAATGGGTAGAATCACATAAAACAATATAGAGTGCAATGCCAGAGGAGCGACGACAGTGTGATAGTTGGCAAATAATCACACGTAACCTGTAAAATCTCTTGGTGATTTACTTTCATTAAGATTTGATTCTAACTTTTCATGTAAATGCTTCAATACAGTGTCAACTGGCAATGAAAGGCGGCAAGGTCTCAAGTATACCAGCTTCCTTTAGCACTTTTTAAACAGTAATACAGGATTATGCTGTGTGAATGCTTGAAAAAGGACATTATTCATTCTGCAAAATTACTTCCAGTCCAAAGCGTCCACGTTCAATCACGACCTATAACAAACTCTTCGATAAAATCGTCCAAGACATGTAAGTGATTTACTAGAAAAGTTCCAAAGAAACTTATTGTTCGGTGAAATTTGCCTCCTGCTTGTTATTTTATGTCGTACTAGAAGAATATTTCACTCATGGTCGGGCTCTAATGAATTGCGTTTAATCTCATTACAATTTTTGTTTTCCCATAATGCTACTTAAGGCCTGATGCTATAGGCAGCATGTAAGTTGTTTCTTCTCAACACTTACATTAACAGTTAGATTAAAACCCTATTTCACGTTGATTTCCATTAGTTGCATCTGACTATTTCCCAACTACCACAATGTCGTTGTTGCCCTGATTTCTCTGTCTATGCTCTAGTCTTTTATATTATGGACAGGAAATCCCCACAGCTTGGTTGAATAACTTACAAATACTTATGGGAAATTCCACCGCCCAAAAGGGGAAACCTGGATTCCAACATCTGACCATACTGATGTTATTATAGGCCTGCGTGTGATGTCAGGGATGGAACACCTTAGATGCATAAGTAGCTACTTTTTCATCATTTACGGGAACAATTAGGTTAATACTCTAAGTGGGGAAAATTGACAAAACACATAAAGTATACAGCTCAGCGAATAAAACCAGAGCTACGACGACAGTGTAATGGTTGCCATATGGTCACTCGTTACCGCTGAAATTGGGCCTGTTGTCAATTTACCTCAGGTTTTTATTCTATCTGTCAATATACGTGATCTTAAGAAGTGACAACTTACGCGTCCCCCGGCACCATTGCGTAAGTAGAATAAGATACAAAAAAATTGCAGTGATGTGAAAGCCGTATCTCACCGGTTACGTGTCATCGCTTTCCACCTGTCACACTGTTCTCGCTGCTTTGGTATTAATCTTTACGCTGCAGTCTTTTACATGATGTTGCTCACTATTGATAACACAAACGTAAAGTCTCTAAATCACAGGTCAGATCGTCAACCAGTAAAATAACATCAACATATATATCGTTAAACGAAAGTTATTACTAGGAGGTAGAAGTGATCTATTCAGTTTCCAATGATGTCTTAAATCGTGCTACATGTAAGTGAGTCCAGCTCATGCTGGCTTCCTCTCCGGCCGTACGTGGGAAGGTCTGCCAGCAACCTGCGGATGGTCGTGGGTTTCCCCAGGGTTTCGTCCCACCATACTGCTGGCCACCGTCGTATAAGTGAAGTATTCTTCAGCAAGGCGTAAAACACCAATCAAATAAATAAATAAATGCTACATGTATGTGGGACGCGCTCACACCAGCAGCACTGTCGTCGCTGCACTATAGGTTTGCTCTTCAGGCTGTACACGTTACCCATAACACCACCCTTCGTAGGTGTCATTGTTTACTTCTTTTATTCATTACAATTTTTAGCAAGGTGTTCAAAAACTAGTTCACTAATACACCAGTACTTAGGTATGTAGATTGAAATATTTAGGCAGACTCATTTAACAAACAACACAGCCGAGCAGAACTTTGAACCCGTTAACATGAACCCGAGCCGATCCAACCAAAGCGTTCAGCGGATATTAGCGCAAGGCAGTTGTCTATACTATAGGATATGCTGGCAGTTGTCTACTATTGTTAATATCAGAGAGCCAAAGGCAGATGTTATTTGCTGGCTTGAGCCAAGGCGTATCCTTAAAGAGCACTCCAAGATAAACTGTCAGTAAACATATGGTAAAAAGACGTCGCTTGGAATGAAATTAGCACAATCAGGTTTTTCACATTTTGCATTTCGGCTGGGTACAGAGGGTATCCAGAGGGTATGCCGATGCAGCGAAAAGCATTCAGAAAACCGTTTCGGACAACTGTTATATTAGGTGATGGTGAAGGTGAAGGTGAAGGTGAAGTCAAATGTAACCTGTGACTTGAGAAATGTCACCTAGCCTTTCATTCTAATACATGAAAAGCAGGTAATGCCATTTTATTATAACACCGTCCCGTCAGTGCAATGGATTCACAGAGTTTGCCGGGTTTTTTTTAAATTTGGAATCCTTGTAAAAGTAACACTATCCGAAAATTTAAAAAAAAATCGTAGTATATATAGCGTGCAAGATAACGAAACGGGTGTTTCGGTTCTAATAATCGCAGGGCCAAATTACAAAACAACGTTCCACACAAACCACCAACAAATATACCAGAAGACATAAAGATAAAATGTATAGGTTGCAACATACCTTTTCTACCTTAACATGTGAATCTCTGAGACATTCGCGTTTAATGGCATGATATAGATGCACTGATTTATTTGTTTTTGGCTCAATGTTTAACCGAATTTTGAAGTTATACATCGCAATTTTACGAAACTAAAACCTTGGCGTCGAAACCGACATTCGTATATCAGCCGCCTACCAATATGGGCGTTCGGGGTCAGTAGTCACAAGATCACTTTCTAGAAGTCTCTTTCATCCCTATATACATTCAGATCGAGTTTACCCTTTCAGATTTTGCGGCAATGTCACAAAACTTAAGTAATGCCCAAGGAAAGCAAATGATAATGTTTTGGCTCCTAAGCTCTTCCATACCTAACGGATTTCCATGGCAACACCACCAATTTGTCGTCGTGTACTGTTATTACAAGGTTTAGCTGCGCCTATTACAGAATGTGGTCTGTATTTGCATTTCACAATGACAAATGTAAAACGTCCCTTTTCATTTGCATTACATGGGTTCAGATATTGTCGTGAAAAGTTCATTTCGGTTCGACCGACTTACACAGAGTAAATATTTAGCCGTGGGGTGTGAGAGGCCTTTAGCTCTGGTCTGCCGAAGGGAAGGGGTTGAGGTCCCTGGGGGATTGAGCCTTACATGCAGACACCGTGTTTTACCACATGGAAATCTCTACCTATTATGCGTGCGTTTCCCCGAGAGAATGTCTCAGCCATTGTAAGACATATGACGTGTGAAACTGGAAAGGTTTGTTAAATAGGATTTGAGAAGCCAGCGTTCCACGGAGGGACCCAAACCGTGGGGTTCTAAGGCAAGCGTCATTATAATTTACTCTTATGATCGGTCCGGTCGATAGAAGCTCAGTGAATTTGTCACCTTGGCCGTGAGAAGCCCGCCAGTGTTTGATGAGTTGCGTTTACAATAATTTGACATTGTCTTAAGTCGGCCAGCCCGGCAAACTGATTAGATCGTGTGGGGTGTGAAGAGCGGAGGTTTCAATCAGCCCCTCATCTCGCCGCTGCTCCAGAGGCCGGCACCTAGTAGCGCCCGGGGTGTTGGAGAGAGCCTTCTGATTACCCTGGGGTAGTCCTCTGTTTCCACTTAACTACTCGTTCCGCTGCCCGGCACACACCACCCAAGCGCCCTTTTCTTCTCGCTTCACAATGGCCGAGCGTCATAACGGACCTTCTATAATATATCAAGTTGACTTCTGGCGAGTGGGTCGCGGCTACGAGGTGCGAGGATACAGGCGACGGCTTATGACTGTTATAACTCTGTCAATGAAATCACCTTACACCATGTGCGACACGACCGACGGCACGACGAGTTGAGGACGAGGTTGAGGGCTGTAGCTCCCGACACAAGACAAGGCTAGATGTGTATACCACCCTCACCGCCGACGTTGCGGCCGCGACGAGCGGAAAGCTAATGGTGCTTCGGTAACCCAACGGCTCTCCCCAAAAACCACTCTCGCTCTTGGGGTAAGCCATCCTCTAACCCCAGGGCAATGTGGTACAGTGACTTCAGTACAAATATGCCATATCCCGCAATCATTGCCTTGTCCCTGTAAATAAAATACTCCAGTGACAAACGCCGATACGCACCTATAGTTTAACACCCAAACCGACCCATAAAGTGTTAATCACTTCCTGGCGTCATTATTCTCTAAAATCCACTGTGTGTGCGTGGTATACAACATTCTAATGAAATGGCACATCCAGAAGTACACACATTGACGAGAATTTTAGTAATCAGTGGCAGCGCAATGACCTGGAAGTCTCTCACCAATGCGGCCGGCTTCCTCTCTGGGCGTATGTCGGAAGGTCTACCAGCAACCTGTGGTCTTTGGTTTCCCCCGAGCTCAGCTCGATTTCCTCCCACCATATTGCTGGCCGCCGTCGTATAAGTGAGATATTCTTGAGTATGGCGTAAAACACCAATCAGATACACAAAGAAAATAAATAGGAATCAGTGTATAACATATCCACAGCAGTATTACACAATTTATCTATTCATGCACATGTTCTTAGGATGTGCAAATTTGTACAGAGATGTTTCTAGAGTACATCTTCCCACCATTCACCCACAGGCAGTGAATAACACCAGCATATCCTCCCACCAATCTCCCAGTTATGATTTACACTGCGTGCGTAAGTGATTACATCATTACACGTACCATCCATACAGTGACAAACACCCATATTCTCCAGCCCAACGCAGAAAGTATCAGCTCCAGCATAAACCACCCATAAAGTGACAAACACTCACATTCTCCAGCTCATGGCACCAAGTATCACCTCCAGCAAAAACCACCAATACAGTGACAAACACCCATATTCTCCAGCCCAAGGCAGAAAGTATCACGTCCAGCATAGACCATCCATAAAATGACAAACACCCGCATTCTCCAACCCAAGACAGAAAGTATCACCTTTGGTGTAAACCACCCATACAGTGACAAATGCCCACATTATCCTGTCCATCGCGGAAAGTATCACTTCCAGCATAAACCACCCATACAGTGACAAATGCCCACATTATCCTGTCCATCGCGGAAAGTATCACGTCCAGCATAAACCACCCATACAGTGACAAACGCTCACATTTTCCAGTCCATGGCACCAAGTATCACCTCCAGCATAAACCATGCATACAGTGACAAACACCCGCACTATTTTTAAAGCAATGCATTTTCGTTCTTTAGTAGGGGAGGTTCGAGATCGAACACTTTTATAGCTAAAGGTAGGAAGGGCTCTACTGTGCCATGTGACTTGTCAAAAATGTTAGGCAACTATTTCTCATTACATTTACTAAACCATAGGCGTCTAAGAAAAGTTTCCAGAAAAGTTATTTCTGGGAAATACGATAGGAAAAATGGAGGAGATAGACGTTCATTAATTTAAGAAGCCCCTGATTGAAGGAGATGTCGTTTGCACTTCCCTAAGACGGCAAAACAGGTGATCGGTAAGTTAAAATCAACAAATTTGCCTGATATTTTTGACACATGACACACGACACAGTTGAACTCTTTTTACCTTCCACGACAAAACAGTTCGAACTCGAAACTCCCCTATACTTGAAGCCAGCTGGCTTCAAATTTTGTATTAAGAGTTGATCTGGCCAGCTGTAGATTACTAAGTGTTAATAATTGTGTAATTACGTGTTATTGTTATATATATATATATATATATATATATATATATATATATATATATATATATATATATATATATATATATATATATATATATATATATTTCCTTTTCGCCTCTTTAATATGAACCCAGTTTTGTCTGAAACAAAATTCACACATCCATCTATAAAATACCACGTTGATGTGGCTGACCCTCGGGCTGGGTTAATACAGCTATGATGTAGACTGTCGGGGATCAATATTTGCCAAACAAAAACTTAAATTGAAGGTGTTGGATGTGGTATTCTTGATACACCAGGTTTTGTTAAATCAATAACTTGCTACCTAATAAGGTAAACAAATGAAAGTTGTGGATAAAGCGTCGTGTACTGTTACAGTACTGTGTTTCGCTAAGAAAGGACACCGGGAAAGGCAAACTGTGAGTACATTATCATTGTGGCAAAGAAATCATGTATACAAAACAAAATAAATAAAACGAAAAATAACAAGTAAAAATTCCGAAAATGAGAAACGAAAAAAAAAAACAAAAAAACATTACAATGAAATGGCATTCATAAATGCACCTTAAGTGACGAATTCTAACCTCACTGATTATTCTGCCAAAGAAAACAGGCTAGCTGATCAAACATAATACGATCGTCAAATTATTGAATTTAACGCCGTAAACCTAATTACCATCCATTAATGAACCCAAACACTGGTTTATTAATTGAATCATAAATCTAATCTGCTCAGCTTGAAATACAAATTTGACAGGTATGAAAAGTTCCATTGACAACTTCAAGCTTGTGGGGAAAAGGGCTATATAATTTCAGCTTTTTTCCACATGTTAAAAATTCTTAGTGAGTACGAATGCACATAAATCTACGTACAACTCAAACATCTGACCTCTTCATAAATTCATTCGGTTATCGAGAAAATTAATTTAGGCACTACATAATATAAAACTCTACTGCACAGAGAATAAAACCAAAGCATCGCCGACAATGTGATATCTGGGTATTTTGTGACACCTTACCTGTGAAACACAGCCTCTTGTCAATTTACCTCAGTTAGGACGTTGTTATAACTGTTCATATAAATGCCAAAGGAGTAGCAGCTTACACGCCCCCCCCCGCATGGATTATTTCACAGACTGATTGATTGATTGATTGATTGATTGATTGATTGATTCAGTTTTTCGCACCTTTGCTTTGGTTGAAACATAAACATGTCGAGAAATATCGCCTTACTATCATAGCTGGAATTTATGGCAAAATTGTGTCCCAGAATTTGACCCTTAGTTTCACCCTGGGATTAGTACTGGGTCATTTGTTCCCCAGATATTTAGGTCAGGTAAAATACCAATGGATATATTGTTTGATGGATTAATTGAATGATCGATTTGTTTATGAGTTTGATTGATAGAAATATTTATTCATATATTGACGTCAATTATTAAAGTCCGCAAGTTTTCACCACTTGTGGAGATTTGGCTTTATGCATTCCTAGTACAAGAAGCCACCATTTATGTTCCATGAAGGTAAGAAATATTGAAACCTGATATCCACATGCCCGTCTGTCGGCCTGTCGATCAATCGGCTCGTCTGTCCGTCCGTCCGTCCGTTTGTAGGTTTGTTGGTTTCCCGTGTTTTTGACTGTCCGCCAGGGAATGGACGAGTTGGTCGCGTGAGGCGTGACAACTGACAATGATTGGCCCTACCCAGCGCCAAGTAGTCACTGAAGCGTGTCCATCTCCCCGAGGGCAGAGTAATTAACGATTCTCAGAATCCGAGAGAGGTGTGTTATGGCTCCGTCCTGATCTGATGGGGATATTTTATTTTTACCCCCTCTTTTTTCACGAACTCTGTGGCAGCACCCGGGGGCGCTTGGAAACACGGGAAATACTGCGAAATTAATGCGAAAGAGGGTCCGAGATTTGGGAATTACACAAGTATAGAGCTACAGCGGAGGGCATTAATGAAATCCGAGCCCTTTATTAATCAGAAAGCCACTCTACCTTGACTGAAGGTCGCGCCCCCTGCCGGTCACATCACGCAATATGGGTCTATATTCTACAGCTATGACGGCAATTCAGTGTAACGGATCGCCCTGCCAGTGGGGCAATGTGTCTCTGTCAGGTCCGCGCTCCTCAGTGACTACACGCGGCTACAGACTTTCACATTACATCTATCAGAGTGTTTCATGCAACAATCGCCGAAAACTGGTTGCTGTCTGGAAATCGCGCCATGTCGAGGAAACAACGCAATATACGATATGAAATTGGAAGTGTTCACATGTTACACATACACGCCTTCTTGAAATGTACGTCTTTAGTTCTGTCTTATATATATATATATATATATATATATGTAATCGCAAACGCAACATTTAGGTGACATGCTTTGAAATGCAACAGTTAGGTGACGCCTCGTTATACTCTTAACCAATGTTAATTAAAGGGCCGTTTTTGGATAAAATTGATACCATTCATTTGTACATTGTACTATCAAGGTTTTTATGCCCTTGATACTGTTATTTCCAAATATACATTTTTCGCGTGTCACCCAAACGTAAACTCCCAAGAGCGTTCATTCAAGTCTGCAACACTTTGGTGACATTAATTATATGTGGTATGATAGCGTTTTCCAGGTCCATGTTCCATGAAAAGTAACGTTTTCTAAGTGACCTTAATTGGTCTATTCAGTCCGATAACCCGATATATCCAGTTTATGACTGAACTGAGCATATCATATACAGGTTAATGTAATTTAAAGTGGAAAAAAGTGCATGTCACCTAATGGTTACTACATAAATATATCTCAGAAAAACTAATCCTGATTTTTTCTGTTCCATAGACCTTTAGCTGTCCTACAAAGTTGTCAGTAACATGGCGTCTTTCATTTTATTTCAGTAAACAGGTACTGAAATATCCAGAATATCCAGAAAATCACAAAATCATTTGGGTGACATCAAATATACACAACGTCGCGACGTTGTCGCCTAACCGTTGCAGATATATATAAATATATATATTTTCCATTTGGAATACAAAAATGACTATGTATATGGTGTATTTACTGAAAAAATTCATCTTCGGAATTTGATAATGGATAATCTGCCAAGATTCATTGATCGGATTGATATATTTGACCAGCTGATACTGGCCAGAAATACACAATGAATGATAATCGCATCAGATCTAATAGTCTGTACACACCTGATAATCTATATATAAAGAAAAGAAAACTCAAATATTTCATGAGAAAAATCTGTTTCTACAAACATACAAACATAATCGAGATATTGCAACTCTGTTTGGGTTTAACTAGCTAGGCTGAAGTCTTCCGTTACAGTGTCGTATGTCTGATTAAGTACCCCCAGTTTTGGTTCCTTTGAACTGTTTTGATGTTATTGTTTGTTAAATATGACGACAATAAAGCATTTGGAGTACAGCTGTACCAGTGGCGCCTTATTTTTAATGTTATAAACATATCACTGCACTTTTGTTACCCATGTCTATTTAAGGCGAGGTGCTAGAGGAAGTCTGATTTTCAGCACATGCGTCAACATTTGAAATACACTGGGGGAGGCGAATTTCAACAGTTATATACGTGTAACTATTTGTCAACGTTATGTATTACACTTTAGTTGGTCATGTTTTACTCACTGTATGTGATATTCTTTTGTGTCTAATAATTCTGAAAGTTGATGATGATAAAACTAATATATTGTGATAATATGAAAGTTGAAACTAATATATTTGTGAACTGAAAAACTATTACAGATTATTCATTATTATTAAACATTATTTAATTATTTTTTATCGCCATGACGATAACGTTTTTTTCATGAGAATAATAGGTTCCACAGAGACATACGCTGTCAACGAGCACAATGCATTTCTTTACCGGTATATAATTTATCAGCACCATAATCAGGAATTTTCCACTTATGAAACTGCAGACAAACTTACCACACGCGACTTACTCGCCATATTATAAGCGCAAATATCCTCACAACCATTTCGCCCCCTGTTTGACTCCCATAGGTGTGTGAAGGTCTGCCAGCAATTAACCTGCAGATTGTCGAGGGCTTTTTTCGGGTTCTCAACGGTTTACTCCCACAATAATGCCGGCTGTTATCGGATAGGTGAAATATTCTTGAACACGACGTGAAACACCAGTCAAATAAATGAAATTCTTTTGTCACCATAATCCCATGAACTATTATAGTGGACAGAAAACATCATAATTTCCGTACTCAGTATACCATGGCTGGGACGACATTCTGATAGTTGGCAAATGGACACACTTGAGCATTTATCCCTTACAGGGGGGTCTTCGTGGCTCAGTTAGGTAGCACGCTAGCGCAGCACAATACCACCGAAGCCTCCCATCAATGCGGTCGCTGTGGGTTCAAGTGGAGCATATGCAGGTTTCCTCTTTGGCCGCACGTGGGATGGTCTGCCAGCAACCTGTGGATGGTCCTGGGTTTCCCCCGGGCTGTGCCCGATTTTCTCCCACCATAATGCTGGCCGTCGTCGTGTAAGTGAAATATTCTTGAGTACGGCGTAAAACACCAATCAAATAAATAAATAAATAAATAAACAGTAACCAGTGTATAATATATCCACAGCGATGTTGGCCTGTGTTTTTGTGAGAGAAAACCGGAGAAAACACCGAGTATAAACACGGAGTAAACCCCTTCTGTATGGTTAATGTGGTTAAGCACAAACTCCTGAAAATATGAAAAATAATTACCTAGATGGTATATCGTATAGGATAATGCACGGGGACAAATATTATATCGTACATGATTTCCTTTGGAAGTTTCAGAGCATCCTGGAAATCTAACTGGAAAACTTTAATGTTCATCCTTAGTAATCAACTTGAGTCGCATTCCAGGTTAAGATAGTTTCACTCCATAAAAAGCGTTGTCTTTACTTCAATGCTTTCATCGAATATTAAGGATTGATTTTAAAAGGCTGAGAGATGTTTAACTGTTTAATCACACTTTCTCTGCTGCATATAGCAAAAAGGTTGCAGTACATTGTGCACCATCTGCGCTAGTTATTCCTGCTCCTGAAGAAATACGCGCAGTAAGTTTTACAAAAACTATCAGCAAGCGTTAGTGAGAGAGAAAAAATCGCATAACCTGTCACGTTGAACAGGGAGCAAAAGTGAAAACGTACGAACTGGAGGCCGAGAATGCTGCGCCAGCTCCTCAATTAGCGAATGTCGTGTTCTTTTCTCCTCAGCAAGGGGAATCCCGCGAGAGCGAATGGACCTAATTAAGTATATGGATATAGAGGCTATGTTTAATGTTCTTCAAAGGCAAATCGCGGAGAGCTCTGGTTTTCACTGAGGAATCTCTCATGGGGCCTCGCCGAGCTGTCTGCAGTGACTCGCTACCAGATCCGTTTTCGTCGGATGGGAGAAGGACGCGAGTGCGTAGACTAACTTGGATCCTGGGGCCATCATCATTCTGCGGTTTGCTTGGCAGACCGAGCGGTTCTCCCGTTCGCAGGAGTCACGAGCAGACAACACGAAAGCAACACACTCGGCTAACAACAATACCACAGTAATAAACGTACTGATTTTCAATCTCGACACTCAGCCCATTATTTCGACCAATTCCAGCGTTATCCGGGGAAATTAGACAAATGGAGTGCCTCTGTGAGTGGGTGCCTCGCTGTCACACAGGCAGCCTAGAGCGACGTAACCCGCTTCGTGCCAATGTTGAATGTCCCGAAGGACGAGGCGGTTCAAATCCGGTACTAAGCAATTTGTTCTTATAGGACTTGACAGGAATTGGCCTGATTTGGTTCCGAAGAAAAAATCCAACAAAGCGCGGTAAACCGAAGCGGCGGCAACCGTTACATTGCATGTGTGGTCATGCTAACTGGTTCGTATCCTAGCAACAGTTAAAAAGTCAGCTTTAATTTACCAGTGTATTTTCGCAATACATCTATGCCTGTATTGTGCAATGTCAAAAAAAGAGAACTTTTTGCATGATACATAATGTTAGTTAGCATTCATTGATTTGATTTGATTTAAAGAATTTGTGATAGCAATTCTGCTTAGAAAATCAGTGAAAGTGCTAGGATATAACTGAAATAATGTTTATGGCTATCCGAAAATGTGTAGATCAATCTCGCGGGATTCATAGCACAGTCCTGTGGCCAAATACAGTGGTGAAATGCTCGCTTCGTTAGCGGGAAATTCAGGGTTCTGTCCCGATTTGTTACACCTAAAACTACAAAATGGGTTATCAGTACTTCCCTGCCTTTGTGTTCGGGAAAAGCCTTCCTGAGCCCGATGGTTTCGAATTGGGGTTCCACGGAAGCAGCGCTGTGCATATGTTGGTACTGAGACAGGCCTGATACAAGATGACACACTGCTGAAATAAGCAAAATTGTATTGGTAACATCTTTGGCATTCGACAAAAACCACTAATAATATTTTTAATATTAATAATATAATAACAATATTAACATTACAACAAGTATTGTCACTACTAAATCTGGCATGGCGGTATGAGCATTGCCGTTCAACAGACTTGGCGGTGTTGTATATAATTATCATCATTGTTCACTGTATTGCTACGTATCACTGCTCATGAAAATCACCGCTCATCTGACCTGGCCGCATGAGTGTCAAAGCTCATCTGACCTGCGTGTATAAGTATCACTGCTCATCTCACCAGGGTGTATGAGTATCACTGCTCCACTGACCTGGGTGTAAAGTATCACAGCACATCTCACCAGGGTGTATGAGTGTCACTGCTCATCTGACCTGGGTGTATGAGTATCACTGCTTATCTGACCTGGATATATACAAGTATCACAACTCATCTGACCTGGGTGTATCTTTATTTGATTTATTCATTTGATTGGTGTTTTACGCCGTACTCAAGAATATTTCACTTGTACGACGGCGGCCAGCATTATGGTGGGAGGAAACCAGGTACAGCCCGGGGAAAACCCACTACCATCCGCAGGTTGCTGGCAGATCTTCCCACGTACGGCCGGAGAATAGAGAGCATGAGCTGGTCTTGAACTCATAACAACCGCATTGATGTGAGGCTTTGGGTCATTGTACTGCGATAGCGCGTTAACCGACTCAGCCACGAAGCCCACACCCCCTCCCAACCTGGGTGTATAAATATCACCGCCTATCTGCCCTGGGTGTCTAAGTATCACCGTTCATCTGACCTGGGTGTATAAGTATCACTGCTCATCTGACCTAGCTGTGTGAGTATCACCCCTCATCTGACGTGGCTGTATGAGTATCACTGCTCATCCGACCTGGATGTGTAAGTATCCCTGCTCATCTGACCTGGGTATATACAAGTATCACAACTCATCTGACCTGGGTGTATAAGTATCACTGCTCATCTGACGTGGCTGTAGGAGTATCAACGCCCATTTTACCTGGGTGTATCAGTATCACAACTCATCAATGCGGTGGCTGTGCATGAGTCCAGCTCTGGCTGGCTTCCTCTCGTTAATTTCGTAAGAGGGAAAAGGCCTTTCCCCGGACTCTATCCGTTTTCCTCCCAATATAATACTGGTCGCCGCTGTGGAAGAGAAACTTTCTTGAAAGAAATGAAAGAAATGAATAAATCATTGCTTTTTTAACCAGGAAGCATATGGGTATATTATCTTCTGCAACTGTAGGAGTTTGACGACGCACAGCAAGCGCAGAGCAATAGTTCTGCATGTAGTATCTCCATCTTTGTAGATTAAAGCAATGCTTTTACTTCTTTTTTTTTCTTTGAAGCGGGCTTTCTGTGTTGCAGTAAAGAAAATAATCAAGTGTATGCAAATTTTTCGGATTGTTTTTTTTTTTTGTAATGTAAACATTGTTTTGTTTTTTTTATGGCAACCGCGTGAGCAGGTAATTTGCAGATTTCCCATTTCTTACTGTTCTGTGATTGGATCTCAGTGACAATCATCTTTTGAGCCACTTGTCTTCTGCCATTGTGGCCTGCAAGTCCGTGCATCACACAAGAAAAAGGTGGTTAGTGATTTGCCAAAGATCAGTGGTTCACGTAAAAGTGAAAAAAAAAACCCTTAAGGATGGCGTTAAACACCAATCAAATAAATACATAAACAAATGAATAAATAAAAAAAAAATAAATAAATATTTTCATCGCTCGACTAGCGATATACACAAAAGACGTCGACGTATATCGAATGTGGCTATTGTTACATACTGTTGTAATTCCATTAAATATTCAAGGCGCTAAGAGATTCTTTGCAAGTTTCGACCAGACACATACACACGAAAGCTAAAATATTAAGGAGAGATTAGCCAGAAGTTTCAAACACGCTCCTACTGAATGAGAAATCTAAATGAACAACAATGAATGTTTAAGCCCTTAGATTTCGAAACTTATTATTGCATCTACCAGCTCTACCTCGGATTTACACCTCTCCAGCCCAGACGTTTTATCTACAGTGTATAACTATAATCCTAGTTCATTGTGAGCGCGTGTCTGTTTTTATAAGATCTATATCCATCGTATTTAATCCTCCTGATATATCAAAATGGTTTGTTATACACTCTTTGCACGAAAATACATGCAAACACTGACCTTCGATATAGCTCTCAAATCCAAAAGAAAAACATTCCGCCCGAGTTTACAAGTTCACACTTTAGGAAACCCTCCACAAAATGCCTGTGACGGTCTGCTATGTATACCAACAGATCCTTGTATGTTGTAAAACATGTTTCAAAAAATTCTTTTTTGACCTCAAGCCTTCCTATTTCAAAATGATCAACCAGTTCGGGGATTAAACATTGCTGATCATATTCCATATCAGGAATAATATCTATGCTGTATGGTGTTTCGGTCAAGATTAACAAAAAGAAATCTTTTCATGGATGGATGCTGGAATGGTCTATGGTAAATTGATATGGTTATATTTATTTATTTAATTGACTGGTATTTTACCTAGTATATGTAAAAATATTTCACCAATACATTGGCGTCAAGCATGCAACGCATTACGGTGGTCACATGGTAATAAGGTAACTTGACGATTGGCCCGATTTCTCCAGTCATTTGTGACTACTCGCCAACTATCACACATACACCTCTGCTCTGGATTTACTCTTCTTGAATATTGTAACTTTGTGTATCATGGAAGCTATGGGCATTTCCACAAAGTGATTGCCAAAATGCAAATCTTTACATCAGTGCGTATTTTCTGATTCTACTGTATACTTTTCGGTCAAATTTTGGCCTGACGTCAAGCCTGGTTTCGTCGTTTGCAGTTGATGATTCTTACATGACACTGTGCTCCCTTTGAGCATGCAGCTTTACGCTCAGCATGATGCAAGGAAACTTCAGGCATTACAGACGTTCCAAACATATGAGTCATCAAGCCTTGGACTGCCACATGGAGGATATGAGTTCAAATCCACTTCGTGCCATTTTATTTCTTCAATATGTTTGCATGGCTTACTGTTTTACGCCTGACTCTTAAATGCCCTGTAAAAAAAATATGACGAGCGCCATTTTAAACATCGATTTTTATGTAACAAACTTCGCCTCAGACTATGGATTATTGCACTCCAAACACAAACTGCACATTTTGACGGTCTTGTGGAATTCTCGCCCGTGTCAACATTACGTGCATGTATTTGAAAATATTGATCAGAAAATGAATGTAGGTGATAACCAATGATTTATGAATTAATTAGCATGTGCATGCATGACCTGCCCTTTTATTGTATATCCCCGGTTATTGTTCAGTATATGTTTAAAAAATACACCTGTTTATGACAATTTAATTGACAAACACACGCAAGGCAGTTTTCCTTGTAAACAATTTAGTGTTACATGCAAAGCATAAACGTCCTGCGAGTTGACGTCAGAACAGGTCACCCATAGGTATATACATTGTACACGTATACATGCGTTCGAATTAACAGATCGATGATTCTTTTTATCTACATAATGTTTTACATCCTATTATCAAATCGTGAATCCCATACATGCATGTCACAGGTTGCTATCGCTCTTCTTTGATAAATCAGCGGGATGCAATGGCCACTTTCTGATCTTGACAATTATATCTGTTCAGAGCAAGCTGACGCCATTTGGAGTTTTTGACGATAAACCTCGAAATCAATGCTCTGCCCGAGGGACATCTTTGTTTCCCCCACTAGATTTAACCAATGAAGCTATACGATGTACACAACCAAACCACGTAGCCCAGTGCTGTTATTTTTCATCAGTGCGCGGCTAAATCAAAAGGTTGAAATATATACAATATCGAAAAAAAGATGGAGGAGACACAATGGCTGACTATATGTACATCTATATACATGTACCCTTCAGCCCTTTGTACAGAATCTTTCAGGAAGGCTGTTTTCCATTTAAAAAAGTTAGCAAGAGTGTCCTTGATCAAGAGATATCCAGCAGCGCCTGTACGTCGGGTAATTGCCTTGGTTTTCCATATGCTTATCTGTATGTTGCATCAGCACTGTTTAGAATCTCTGCATGTATATATATAATATTCTGTTGTATTGTCCGACACAGAAAAGAACTGTCTAACTACGTTACAAAGACAAATGTAGCGCATATCGGATTTACAAAACATAATGTGCAAATTTAAACAGTATCCGCCGTAGTTTTACTATATGCTGATTTTCCACAGAGCCACATGCACTCATTTTACTTTGGAGCTTAAGAATATACGTTGGTGCATATTTGACTGTAGTTTCTACCTTTTACAACCCTCTGGTGGCGAAAACACACTAGATTATGTCGCACATTTACAACAAATTGCCTGTTTACCTTAAGACCAGTGCACCGTAACCCAAAAATGACAGCCCATTCATTATAATAATCCATATATGTACACAATTATATGGATAATTTTCGGTTTAATAAGGGTAACAGTGCAAACTCGCTGATTTAAAATGAGACATTCTGTCTCTCGTATCCATGAAAGTCTGTAGTTTTTTTTGTTGTAACAAATTCTGCAAAAGCTACTTGCTGCTGGGGAGGTGGGGGCGTATAAGTTCCCATTTTTAAGTACTTACATGGACAGTTAGAATAAAAACCTAAATGGGGTAAACTGAGAAGAGGCCATAGATCGACCGTTATCTGTGACTAATTGCTAATTGCCAACGATCACACTGTCGTCGGCTGCCGCTGTGGTTTGATACTTTCTAATGTAAGCGCGGAGCAAATTACACTGTTTACATTTTGAGTATTTACGACGAGTTAATTAAGACGCAGTGTTTTAATCAATGAAGATCGATATAGTGCAGGAGTGCTGTATCAATTTCCATTTTACTGAAAGATCGTACACATCTTGTTTTTAAATACATCTAATCTATGCTTACATATCTACATGTTTCATTGTTGTTTTTTTTTTTTTCTTTCTTAACCGTTTGTTTGTCATTCTAGATTTCGAAATCTCTCCTGGTTTACACTATTTTGATACCGATTTTATTCATCCGCTTGAAATATTGCTTGTGTCTTTCTGTCATCACTGAACTGCATCTCTTTGCGTGAATCCAACCTATTTTATTTTATTTTATTTTATACACTTTCTTACTTCTTTGGTGGTTTATACTAAATGTTGTTTTGAAAAAACTGGTCTTGCGATTATTGACCTGGAACCGCCGTTTTGGTTGACTGCTGGTATACGAATGTCAGTTTCGACGTCTAGATTGTAAATATACATAACTACACAAAACATTAGACCTATATCATTAGAGGAGATTTTAAAATAAAACCATGATGCATTTTGTGGTGGATATGCTTTAACTGTTGCGTAGCACAGAGTTTCCCTCGCATGGAGTGCTCATTTGACGGGCATGCAACGTTTACATTATACATAATTCAAGATTTCAAAATAGATTAATATCTTTTATTGCCACTTTGATATTTATATGTAGCGGGTTTCGTGCTGGGAAAACTAGACCCCTGTTAATCCCCTAATTGACTGATCCCTACAAAGCCAGTGTTATTGCGGTTAATACTGGGATATGTCCGAGGGCAACTGGAAAGGTTGTTATATTAAGGTAAACCCTCCTGGCTCAGTTAATCCCATGGAAAGGCTGGGCAAATCCCAGTGGTAAATCACCATACGACGGTTGAGCTTGCCAAAAAGCCAGGGCCGTCTATAATATACCAGAGAAAGTTGTCTTTAGGTGTTATCTTAAATCCCATAGAGAGGAGATTGTTTTTTGAAGCAACGGATACAAAACATATGTGTAATGCAAATATACCCTTGTGTTTTGAAGGAATGTTAAAGTCACAGTAGCCTAACAAATTCAAGTATTTGTCGTTTTGCTTATTCAGGACTACAAGGTGCATGCAGACTGCAAACCTGGGTTTCTCTGTATTAAAACTAGCGGTGCTTTTCCGCAAGGGATTTGAAGGAGGGCGTGGCTAAAGAGCCTGCGTTAACCACGTGGAGGAGAGGTGGTTAACCAATCAGCCGTCGCCCTCCACCTCGGATTTCACACGCACCTGCTACTTCATCAGCCCTCGCGCATGCGCACCACTGCGGAGAAACGCCTGTCAACTGCTCATTTTCACATAACTGAAATGCGCTGATCGTAACAGATGGCCCAACTGCCGGATTTTCACCCAGATTCGACTTTTGCTATCGGCTTAATACAGCCACTCTCTGCCACGAGTAACTCATTTGTTAATCGCCCATCACTCGGAGCGGAGGCCTTTGCCGCAATTACTTGGAAGTTCAACGGCGCGCGTCGGGATATATCCTCTAGAATACCCTCTACCCATTGCTCTGAACTTTGTTTTCCGGACTTCAAATCAGTACTTAGGATTATTACGCATCGGATTGTGCAATTATATATCCGACTTAACAAAAACCCAAAAAAAAACCAACTTTTTTCTGCCTGAGATAGAGTTTTCCAGACTTTATTATCCACGGTCTACGCCAACCCAAAAGACTTGAATTTGTTTGTTATTGGAACAAATGGATTTAAACCAAAAATTACTTGTTGGCGATAATTTCCTGTAAGAAAATTCCTCCCGTAGAACTTTTTTTTTTTTGCTTTTCATCACTGTTTATGGTGTGAGTCCTGGCAACCGCTGATTCAAAAGCCGGGTGCATGTATCCATTGTCGGAGTCCAGCAGAATTTCTTCCGCCAGTCTGGTCACCGAAATGCCGCGGTCATTCCTCGTGAAGAGCCAGAAAGCTCATCCATATGGTCAGCTGGAGATGAGTGACCAGAGAAGTGCCTTCCGTGTAGTCATCCCGAGACAAGCAGGTAGGTCCTGAATTAAACTGCCTTAAACTGTGTTACTTCTGCACAGGGTGGGGGGGGGTGGGGGGGTGGATAGGGGAAAGAGTTTTCTTCTCCTGAAAAGTTGAAAATAATTTTTGGACGTTAGAAATTTGGTGTCGTGAAGAACACCGTATGAAAATATACCTATATTCTTGACATATACAGATGTTCGGGAATGACACGAAAACCATGAGGAATTTACTACACAGCGTATGTAACTGTGTGGAAGGTGAAGAACAGGGCTAGTATTACATTACAGACGCTATATAGAATATGTAATAAACGCCCGGTAAAGTAATGATAAGGCTGATACTCTCTGAAAACTGTCAAAATAGGCTACAAAATAATCTTCAAGACGCCGAGTTCTACAGATGTATACATAATTATGTCAACAGGACTGGACAAAATGACTAGCTAGCCAAGTAAATTCTACTGACCAACAAAATACCAAAGGAAATGTATATTAATTCACTAAAAAGTTGACAGAAGTTATAGTACTTATAGTACATCTATACTGTATTCGCCGTCACAGACCTTCGCATGTATCAATCGCCAAACATAACACAAGTTTCAGGTCAGTAATCACCAGACGAATTTCGGAAACAACATTCAACACAAACCACCAAAAGAACTAAGAAAGCATATAAACCCAATGTAAGAAGGCGTTATTTAAAGAGAATCTAGAGATACAGCTTTAACCAGTATCCAAATCGTGCATGTACCATACTGGTTTGTATGAATTGTCGATAATCAGAATTATGTATCTCATTTGAGCTTTGATTTTAGCTTTGAGTGCAGCTTTCCAAATGGGCCGTTTTATTCAATGTGATGTATATACAATCCTTAGGCCGAATTAGACACAATTATGGAGCATCGGTAGGTATTTACGAGGAAGGAAAAATAACACATTTATTTTTCCCAAGAAAACCATAACTTCCTCATCAATACTTAGCATGATATGGACTGATGTATATTTATTTGTTTACTTATTGCACGGGAATTTCACTCGAGAACATTTTACTGATTTGACGGTATATCTAACAAGCCTATTTGCATATTTCCAAGGCTGCTTTATATATATACTGAACTTTGTAAAAAAAATTTACATTTTAATACGTACTGGAATATTGTTAGGAAAGCTTCCAAATCCACAGCCTGAATAAATCTTCGGCATCACTTGCGTGCTGGGCTGAAGCACACACCAGGTAAAAAGTTATTGCCAATAGCTGGTTTTCCACCTTATGTATTTTATCACCTAAAAGTTAATGCATTGTTTATTCATTTACATATGGATTTTTAGCTGAGTTATTAGTGACCTGATAACAAATGGTTGCATCGTGGTCATTATTTTCCTTTAACTCATTTCATTGCCACTCGTTAGTTTTCTGAGTTCCTCACATTGTATATTAGACGATTTATAGGCTGAGGAAATATTTCCGACCTGTTGAATATTTTGCTGTTTGGTTCAAAATTTAATTGTTAATTAATTACATTTAAAGAATGTGGGATATGCATAGGTTTTCAGTTGTCAGTTGTTGCTTTATTTAGGACGGCGAATGAAATGTCGGCACTTGATTCATCGGATATACTAAATCTACATTACATGTGGAGAAGTATATTAATATGGGCGCCACGGTATGTTTCTCAGTTTTATGCTGTAGGAAGGCACTTAATGAAATCACTGAACTGATTTAACTAAGAGCGGTTAAGTTACAATTATTTTGTATCACTAAAACTTCTAATTTTATCGGAGTATTCATTATACAAGGCTGATATTTTGACGAAAATCGTCATCATGCAGTAATTATGGCCATACACGGTTGTATATTGCATAAAATCAGTGTTAGCATCACACTTAATAACAAAAACGAGAAAGCAGTGCGAAGGGATCAAGCGTCGGGGATGCTTAGATCACCAACAGCATCCTAGTTTATGCGTGCTGGAATACCGTTCAAAAGACTATACAGCTTACATAACGAAGTGAAACCAGAGCAGCAACTGTACATTGTGATAGTTGGAAAATGGTTACATGTAAATGGTGAAATCATTCGCATGCTTTGTTTTATTCTTGCTCGCCCGAACATTAAGATGCCATTCTACATAATGTGGAATAATGTGCTTTTACCAGACCTCACTGCAGTTATGTATCCACATTAAAGACATTTATTTTACAAAAAGCAAAGTCTTAATTTCTAAATGACTTATACGGTACGAATTTAGTTTTCTCTACATTCAAAAAATATGTTTGTATTAAATATGCATTCATATATAATACCGTGGTAAGTCAGACGATATCTTATCAGATAGGAAATTTATATGAATACAATACCGTCGCTTATTTGTAAAAGTCTTCGATGTATATGTATATATTCCCAGTAGCAGAAACCTGTGATAAGTTATACTGGAGATAATTCAGATAATGATATACGCACAATGATATTTAGTATCAATAGTATTTCATAAATACAAATCAAGAAAGACAATATCAGAAATCAATGATTAAAATAACCAGATGGATTGGACGGTTAAACGCCTTTATATACGAATCGCATTTACAACAATAACTGTTCAAACGCGGTAAATGTTTTTTCGGGCTTGGTGCTCTAGACAAATTTTTAACGAAACGCTGTCCACTTTTCATTTTTCACTGTATGGAATATATAACTGTATTGCTCTCCAATTTCAGGCACTTTTGATCTCTCTATATAATATTGCTTGGCACTGTCCACATCTTACTTTCTTTGGACTTTCTATGTTACCGATTGGTACATATACTGTAGATGCTATAACATTGTATCTCTAAAGTCTGGCTGGGACAAGTAAAACTAAAACAGATCTCAGATATGTGTCCCCCCCATTTTTTTCTCATAATCGTGTCACGACAATGTATGTCATTGAGCGGTACTGTCTATTTTTGACTTGTACTTTTGACATACTATGACCGATTGGTTGGATTTATATCCACTTTTCACACATTCTGTTTTGAGAATAGAGTTGTACTGTTCATCTTTTATATACTTGGGTCGTTATTTACGGAATTAGTAACATCTTCTTCAAAATGACATAGTTTAAATAGTTATAATGTAGAATGACATTGTCCACTTTTCACATATACCTAAGGGTTTAACTCTGGTTTATTTCTTTACCTGGTTTTAAACATATCTGTCTATTTTATTTTGGTTTGCATGTTCTCATTCTCGTGTCGAAAACCCTGGAATGTTTCGTGGTCTAAACCTGTTCTCGCCACGATATGGCTGAGGTACTGCCAATGTGGCATTAAGCCATAACCATTGGTTCATTCATGTACCTTGGGCGCGATATAACGTGTTAGTACAGTTCACATTTCATACATACTTTCGCCGCTCTGCATGTATAGGGAATTGACACTAGTTGCAATGGACAAATAAATCTAACCATCAAGCCCGACATTCATATACCACTGGTAAGCCATAAGGGACTGTCAAAGTTTACACATGCAAGACTTTCTGCAAATCCATTTCTCTGATTTAGTATTTCACAGCATTCGTAGTTTTTTGATTTCTTAATTTACGTCGATATAAAATATATAATGAATAAAGAATTCCTTCCTGTTCACTCGATGCCACCAAGGGTCTTAACCTCGCCTACGTTATATAACATGTCACGTAAGTGGAGAGAAGGGAATAGGAATGTTAGAAGAGAACCGGATAAAAACCGGGTAAAAATGCACAATGTGTGCTTTATGCACATTAAACAAATGTTTGTATCCAGCCATATCGCTACACATGCTGCAATGAACCTAGGATTTGGCAGGTTTCTACACGTTAAAAACTATATCTTATAAATAGTATTTTCATTTTATTTATACGTTTATTTATTTGATCGTCGTTTAACGCCATATTCAAAACATTTTCACTTATACCATGGCAGTCAGTCTTATGGGAGGGGGGAAACAGAATTGTAAACCAAGTTACGGCAAGTTACTGACAAACTTTCGTACATGACACGTATAGACATGCATATCATACTGATGGGAAAAAAATGATCATTCTCATTCTCTCCAAATTACCCCATGGGGTGAGAGAAGGATAAGAGTTTAAACGGAAACACAAACCAAAATAAAAGTTCTCTACATGGTTTCTTGGTGAAAGACTTTGTATACTGTTCTAAAAGCAATATCTATTTTGGAGTGTTTAGCTTAGCTACTCCGCACGACTTTAGAGGCATTACAAGCGCCGATCACGCATGTGTATTATTGTGGAGGTATAGAACATAAAAGACTGCAGCACAGAGAGTAAAACCGAACATGCAGCGATGACAGTGTGGCAGTTGGTGAATAATCACGCCTTGCATCACTGTGTGTGCATCCCGGCGTGATTCACACAAGGTCAGTTGCAATACAACGGCGTCCGTAAATTTGCATAAATTACACTTCAATTTTCCAATTTAGGTTTGGCTTCGGGTCAAACATTTTGACAGTCAAAACATACCTATGATTCTACTTGAGCCATGGTGTTGGGGTGGGACGGGGGAGGAGAGGGGAGGGGAGGAGGGATGTAAGTTGCTACTTTGTACGCATTCATCTATGAAGACTTGAAACAAACGTTAACGGGGGGTAAACTTGCGGATGATTTGCGACCATTTTCCAAAAATCACGCTGTCAGTACCTGTCTGAATTTCCTCCCCACCCGGCAGCATTTATGTTATAACTATTCACCCCCTTTAAAAAGCATAACGGAGACCCTCAAAACACACCTTCCTTGCACTCTTAAATTCTTCACGATTTATTTACATACATACCAAAAATACTTGTACATGAAACTATCCCTGCCTCGAGGAGTGGACAAACATGGCCATTAAGGTGAAGCATACATACGGTCGTCTGACTTTATGCGCGTGTGAAGTACACACGAGTGTATGGTGTAAACATTACCTAGTGCTTCACGATACCAACTGTACAAGAATGCATACCTGAATAGTTCACTACCTGAAGGTTACATTGTGAACAAACAAGGTGGCTTGTGTATAGCATACGGTGGGTTGATTGTTTGGTTAATGGCATAACTGATTGTAGTTCCGCCCATCTGTATGACTGATTGATTAATATAGTGATGGTTGGTTGATTGGTTGATTTAGTTGGGCTTTAACTCCGGACTCGAGACAGGCACAACGGCCTGAGCAGAATTATAAACAAAATGCGATGATATTAAAATCAATTCCCCAGTGTAGCCCCCCAAAAAATTATGTTAAGGAACAGTCAAATACGCACAGGTAAAAAAAAAAATAAATGAATAAATGATAGCAATTGAGATCCATTCAGTGACGCCGTTCAATCACTTAATCATGCAGAAAGGACAAGGGTGACATATTAAAACGTTTTTATCTCACGAACTGTCTTCCCAGTAAAGTTGTAATATTTTCTTCCAACTTGCACTATGTTTTCTGTGCGAGACAATATGTTCTAAGGTATATCTTTAAACAAGTGACTGGCATTTTAACCTCAACTTCACCTCGCGGTTTCTAAAACCGGATGTTCACGTAAACCAATGTCATGCAACACGTGTTACAGTCACACCGTTGTTTCACGAAGTGTACTCGTGGATTCACCCACAGAGCTATAGAGTTGATCTACGTGGGTCTAAACTTAATGTTTCGAGCAGGAACAGTTCAACAGTTGTAATCTGTGCTTTGATAACGGGGCCTAAAGACCGGCGAGCCAAACCCGTCAAAGATAGCCCGGGACCCACCTGAGCAACAGCAACAGGTGACGCGGTTCACAGCCGACAGTGGACGTCAACAGCCGGTCAGTTCCCAGATCCGAGGACGATAAATCTGGCTCGGATAAAACTTTAAGATTTGAACTGGACTCACCTTTAAGATTAAGGTCGGTTTTAACTATGTGTACGAAATCACTAAGTACCTCGACACTATATGATGTACCTTCAAGAGGAGCTTCGAAATATGTCACAGTTGCGTTTTCTCCCACGAAAATTGTCAGCGATTGACGTTAAATGTTAAATCTCCTCATACTTCTCTATAAGTATTTTTTCGTGGGAATCCCCCCCCCCCCTGCTTCTCCCCCCCAAAATCGATGCTTAATGCCAAGATACTCGTGGATATATCTGGGGTATCTTCTCTAGTTGCAACACCAAGCTTGTTGTTTGCTTAAATGGGATGAAGTAGAAGAAGTGGTATATAGTTCTCACAGAAGGATAGTGTAGTTTTGTCATCTGCTAACGCACAATAAACAGCAAAATGGGCATGCTTGCATTTAGTTAATCCATATGAACTTCCACGTAGCAAATCAATGAGTTGAGATTAAAATGTAAGCTTCCAGATGTGAACTAATAAACAAATAAAAAGGAAAACATAATTAATAAGCAGAGAATACATGAAAGTGACCTATGGTTTAACGCCATATCGTGGTGTCCCAGAGATGTAATAAGAAAGACTACAACACGGAGAATAATATCGGAGCAGCGACGACAGCTAGTGTGAAAGTTGGCAAATGGTCACACGAAACCGTTGTGAAATCTGGCGTCATGTCTCTTTTATACCTGAAGATTTTATTCTAACTGTTCATGTAAAGGCATACGAGGTGGCAACTTACATGACCACCTGGCACCATGACTGAAACATAATCACGCAACAAATATACAGTCGTGGTAACTGGCAGTTCAATACAAAAGACTACAACACAAAGAGTAAAAGCAGAGCAGCGACGACAGTCTGATGATTGGCACTGGTCAAACGTTACCGGTGAAGTAACAACTTACATCCTCCCTTGCACCATGACTTAAGCAGAAGTAGGTAACAAAAAAAAATCTGCAGTGATGTTAAATGCAATTTATTAGACGTCTCTGATCTAGAATTACTCCAGATGCTGTGTTAACATCACGTTTAACACACGTACATACACAATACCCAATTCTCTACTATTGCCCTAGTATTCTCTCTATTTCAGACTTGTGTAGCGGGCTGCCCTTCCGCCAGTTTTATCCGGCTTTTTACTCTCCCATGTGGGCCCTGCCCTCCCCGGCCTCAGCCCTCACATCCCTGCCGGACAGAGATACTCGGACCGACCCGGAAAAAAAGTCCGGAGACGACGGAGAACAGTTTGAGGCGTTCCGACCCTGGCAGAGTTCCCCAGTGCCCAGCAAATGCTCCATAGACGCTAATAAAGATTCCGCTACAGGTATATATAGGCAAATACATTCACGTATCCACTTTTAATTAAAGTCTTCAGTCAGATCTGATTTCAAAGAAATTAATCAAAGCATATATATCTGTCTAGAGATTTACTCTATCGATTTAAGCCAACCCATTGCATATAGATGTGTACCCAAGGAAGTGTGATGTAGTGTATTCGAAGAACTGCGTATGCAATTTAGGCAACGAAGACAGTCACTGAGTCAGGTCTATTACCCGAGCTGTGGAGCGAATACTATACGTATAGTAGAGGCATGTCATGTACACTTTGTATCAGGTATGTGAAACAGGCAAAGCATTTAAAAATTGTTATCAGCCGTCTATACGTCTCCACTCTCTAGCGTATTCACCTAGTCCACTTAAAGTACTTGTAACTGACCAGTCAATGACGCTGTCGGCTAGTCTAACCATAGACGATCGGACCAATGAGATCCCAGGTTCGAATCCAGCTCTTGTGGTTTCTGCTGCGGTTTTAAGCCAGGAGATTTATCGGGTGCTTAATAAGTAAGGCCGGTGATTTACGTGAGACACTCCCGGTTTCCTACACTCGTGTTCTCATCTGTTCAACTTTATTAGAGCTCTTGTTAAATCTGCTGCGGACTTTGTTCCGTATTTAGAGAAGGGCTGTGGTTTAATCTGATTTTTCATACACCCACATGCTCCTGTTCATCTATTCCGTTGTTCACATTCTCCATAACTCTCAACAAAATATCATATTCCGTTGGCAATACATTTATTCCATTTTTTGTGTGACATGTATGACATTTTCATTCTTTCCTTTATCAGTTGTTTCTCTTTTCTTGGTTTACAGGGGATTCAGGGCGAATCTTTCCCAAACCTAGCCACAAGTTGACGTACAGCGACATCTACCGGTACCATGTGCTTCATGGTCTCGTACGGCCGATGTGTAACATTCTTCCCTTTGAGCACCAGGCTCAATTCTGGCCGTTCGGGCTCAGTGCTTCCAGCCTGTTGAGCGCCCAACGAGCTCAAGCCGAGTCGAATTTTTATCCGGAAAAATACCACATCTCCGGTACGTCGTCCGGAACGACAGATAAACCGGACGCTTCTTACGAGTGCATCAAATGTCTGAAACAGTTCTCGACGCCTCACGGACTGGAAGTTCACGTGCGACGTTCGCACAGCGGGAAACGCCCGTTCGCATGCGACGTCTGCAGCAAGACGTTTGGGCACGCAGTGAGCTTGACGCAACATCGCGTCGTGCACACGCAGGAGAAGAGCTTCCAATGCCAGCAGTGTGGGAAGAGCTTCAAGCGATCCTCTACCCTCTCCACTCACCTGCTGATTCACAGCGACACCCGGCCCTACCCTTGCCCATACTGCGGGAAAAGATTCCATCAGAAATCCGACATGAAGAAACACACCTACATCCATACCGGTAACTACAAACTATATTGCATTTTATTTCAGCTGAAGTTTGACCTGTAAATAATGCATTTTAAGAGGCACACAAAGGCATTAAAAGATACTGTGATGTTAAAGGAAATACGGTAAATATAATGATTTTGATAATCTCAGCTGTGATATATGACAGTTTTGTCGCTTAAAAAGTGTTGCTCACTGATTGATGGGGGCCTCTGGCCGAGTAGTTAACGTGCTTGCCCTGTGCAATGACCCAGAGGTCTCTCAGTATAGCACGGTCGCTGTGAGTTAGTCCAGCTCTGTCTGACTTCATCCCCGTTCCTACTCTGGCAGGCCAGCAAGTTGTGAATAGTCGTGGGTTTCCACAGTGATCTGCCCGTTTTCTTCTTGCCTTGCTGCTGGTCGTATAAATGAACTATTCTACAGTACATGGCGTTGATCACGGAGCAAATATATAAATAAATCACTTAATGACTGACAGATTGCTGTTTAACGCTTACACAAAGGCCTCGGGATATTACCCGTGGAATAAAAACGAAGTGACCGGGCATAACCAATCGACCTTTGGCAAGTGATACTGGCGAACTTTTCCATACACGTCTCACATGTATGTTTGACTCCTTGAGTGGGGTGGGGAATGGGGGCAAATATTTTTACTAAATATCGGCATGGTTAATTGCGGACTTTAAGAAAATTCTCAAACATTTGATAACAAAATCGTGGTGTAGAAAAACCAAAATTGCGAAATGAAATTATCATTTAATAATGTTACTAAAACCAGTCACGGTGTACAGACTGAATTCTGAATTAGTTTGTCGCGTGCATAGAGCCAGTTGGAAAAACAACCAGTTCTAAATTTCATCTGCCATGCCATATAAAAATTTCTGAGGCCATCGGCTTAAATTTAAATATTTTATAGTCATAACATAAAAAAAAACAGTCGCTCGTATACTCAGTATTCCCTTAGCAAACATAGCACCATACAACACCACCCTCCTGGGCTGTAATCAAAGCTGCTCCTATGGGTTAGATCTGTTCAGCTTTGTCGGATTTACATATCAGCTCAGTTCTATTTGGCACTTAATCCAGTGTCAGGTATGACCAGATATATGCTAATTCAGCAGGTGTGTAAGCTTAAAGCAGACCAAATCAAACATTTCTGTGTTAAAATCACAAAACTTGGGAGTTTGTAGTCGATACGCTGAAGGCTAAATCAGAAATGGGTAATCCTTCGTAGTTATTGTTCGACGTTGAATTCATATTGCCCACACAGATTTTGTGCGCGGGACAACAATGGGCATGGGTTGGCCCGTGCAGTGAGGGTCATGGGAGATCGGAATTGTATGTCATCCTGAATTAGTTAGAACGCTGAAGATGTTTGATTTTTTTTTTCTAATCAAAAACACACAAAAAATATACAGATATTCGTCTACCAATCATCAAGCTAAGCACAATGTTCGTTCAACGTCAGTAATTACAAGAACAACATCCAATTCATTGGTTAATACAAACCCGCAAAGAACTAAGAAGGTATATAAATTAAGAAATTAGGCCGTATAGGAGTTGCGTTTTAAATGACGCCAGAAAAACGCAAGGGATGTCCTGTTTATAATCAGTATGTACCGTGCACGCTAGATGATGTCGTCAATGAAAAATGTGCACCTCATTTAGACTTTGATCACAGTTGTTTATATATCAAACGTGGCGATTTTATTAACTATATTTAAAGCGGAATGGGATTCAATTATGTCGCAGAGCGCCTGAGATTCTGGACACTCAGTCCATATAAACACACACAGGAGAATTATACTCCTAATAAGACTTGAGAATAATTAGAGCAAAGGCGTTTGATGGAATATCCTTGATAGACTAAATAGTTTTGTAGTAGGCCTGAAAGTTCCATTTTTGTAAAAATTACAAATATTTTATTTTTTAATTACCGCAACCAGCAATGCTGTAAAAAAACGACGGAACTATGAACAGAATGGTGTATATGAGTCCAGGACAAAGTTGGGCTTTTTAGAAGGGGAAATCTCATATCTTTTGAGTATTCATGACAATATAACAGGAAAATATAGGGAAGAAAAGAGGACATTGATTATTTGGGGACAACAATTTGGGTTTTTGGTACCAAACTAGCCCAGATGGATACTTACATGCACGTGATGTACACGTAGGCCTATACGTATCGACATTCACCCAAGCATTATTCGATTTCAAAGAAAGCATTAAAATCGCAACTTAAAAAATTTGTACTTCTGACATCAACTTGGTCATTATCGGGAATTTTGCAATCCCTGCACATATTTACTTCCAAAACGGAAACTCTATGGCGGACCCGCACTATATAACTACCACGTTAAAATTAAAAAAGTAAAGCTTAAAAGTGTAAAACCATAATCAATTGCTTTAGAAAAAAATGATGTTTACTTTATTTGAACCAGATTCACGGGTTTCTCTGAAACCGCAAGCTGGTATGATAGGTTTAATATGCTAAGGGAGATAATTCGAACAGAGGGCGCATTCGTGTCTTGGGACAAGATGACAAAATAAGGCTAAGAGTAGGGTTAGTACAGGGGAATAAGGAAATTGTCAGTGTGTCATTGCCAATTATGTGTTGTTTATCATCAAAATTGTTCTATAACTGGTGGATCAAGGCTTGGGAGATCAGTGTTTCTGGATCAGCTGGCCTTTTTGACGTAAATTCGAACCCTGTCTTCCAGTCTTGTTAATTGTTCGTAGATGTCCAACTTTAGGGCCATTGGTGTGTTGCAAAAAACATTTTTTTTAGGTTACAGTTTGTATTTTACTTTTCAAATTTGTCTGAATTACTTGCAAACTATTCATGAACAGAAAATTTTCGTGCAGCCGGGTTGAAATATAGAAGTATTTTTCTTCTGGTGTTTTAATAGGAGAAAAGCCTTATAAGTGTACCCAGTGTGGAAAAGCGTTCAGCCAGTCTTCCAATCTCATCACCCACTGCCGGAAACACTCCGGATTCAAACCATTTTCCTGTTCCAAGTGTGGACGTTCATTCCAGAGAAAAGTAGACCTGAGGCGACACACAGAGACGCAGCACTCCGACAACGGGTCGGCCATGGATGGATCCAACACCTGCACACAGACCCAAGACTTCCGGTCTGACCCACTTCTTCCCAGGGCGGATAGCAAAAGCTTGATTTAACCAGAGCATGAACAAGGACTGTTGACTGTTGAAATGACTTCTATTTGTCATAATGTGGAATTTTAAATGTGTAGAATGAAACACACGCACGTATTCATGGACTACCTTCTAACATGAAAAAAAAAATACGTAAAAGTGTCAATTCGGCGAAAACATTACAATTTTCCAACGCTGATTCGTAATGAAAACCCAACCTTTGTGCTTTAGAGTTGAAAAGCAAATATAAAGTAGAATATTTTGCGAGGCTTCGATAGATATAAATTATATAACACTGCCTCGAAAACTAGGTAGTATTCCAATTTGCGGACGTCACTCAAACTGGCAGTGCTTCAAATATGGCGGCATGAAAACAACATTCTCGTCGAAAGAAAAGTCCCAGACAGTGCTCAAACATTTGACTCAAAGTTTAATGTATAGTTGGATATTTGCTCAATATACTGTCTTCCATAAGAGAGATTACTAATAATATTATTAATAATGTTCGTGACATTTCAGATGATATATTCCCTTTTGAGATATGTTATTGTATTGAACAGCATGGTTGCATGGGTGAATATATATATATATATATATATATATATATATATATATATATATATATATATTCACCCATGCAATCAGATTTTATGTTTACTCTGTGTTGAAATATTCTGTGGTATCTTCTTTTACGATTGCCAACAGCAACCTTCGAACATGGTTTTGCTTATGCGAAATGCCTCAACGCAAAAAAGACTTTATTAATCAGTGCTGTTTGTAAATTTATTTATACATGGGTATGATACATTGTTTTAACCATTTAATAACGCCTGCTAGGACCTACACCTGGAAATCTGATCTAACTGTTCACTGCAGAAATCATCTCAAGTGTAAAAAAATTAATGCTCCACTGTGAACTATAGATATCCCGGCGATAGCGCGCCGCTGCTGATGAATCCTGCACTAATCCCCCAGGGTAGGCGAGTTGCAAAGTAGGCGAGTTGCAAAGTAGGCGAGTTTAAAAAGTAGGTGAGTTGTGAATGAACCCTTTACCTCACGTGAAAACTAGAACCCCCCCCCCCTCCCATCCTCTACTCCCACGACCCTTACACACCGCATTATAAGACTAATTCTATTCACCGGCACTTGGAATCAGTGTAATTCCTGTTCATATTTTGACGCATTTTTGTTTATTATATACGTGTTTATAAACATTTCTTCTCAAGTAAAGCCTCAGGATATATTTTAGCAATGCGCCTGAAGCCTGAGGCTTGATTCTTTTTTCCTTTTTTTTTTAGCTGTACTGCTTAACATTGAAAGAAAAAACTTACGTGGTGTGTTTGTGTTCATTCCCAGGACTACTTATTCTTTCTACGCCTGGGTGTCCGGTGTCTTTTCCACCTATAACCGCTTTTTTCCCCTTTACTTTGACGCTGTACTTTGTTTCTATGCGGGATGGGGGGGGGGGGGAGGCGGGGGCCTCCATGGCTCAGTCTGTTAGCGCGCTATCGCAGCACGAAGACCCGAAACCTCCCACTAATGCGGTCGCTGTAAGTTCGGGTCCACCTCATCCTGGTTTCCTCTTCGGCCTTACGCGGGACCGTCTGCCAGCAACCTGCGGATGGTCGTGGGTTTCCCCCGGTTTCCTCCCACCCTAAAGCTGGCCGCCGTCGTATAAGTGAAATATTCTTAAGTACGGCGTAAAACACCAATGATATAAATAAATAAATTGTTTCCATGCCCAACCTCCCAATTTCAGAACACACTTCGTATGACGTTGCAATTTCAGTGCACTATGGGTGTATACTGTGAATGGTTTTTGGAGCAAAACGTCAGGGAAAATAAAGAATTTCTCGAGCTGTCTGGGTCAAAATTTTTAACGATTATAATTATGGTTTTCGGTTTTCTCCTCGTCAAACATGTTTTGAGACCTTAGGCCAAAGACAATTATTGCTCTTCGGTAATCAGCTAACTCGCATGACCAAACAAATCCACCCACTTGGTGCAACCTACAATAGCACATGTATGAATGAGTCATTATGCAATTCGATGTTGTTGTTTATGTTGGCACTCTATTCACGCACTTATAACTTATCAACAACTTGATCTAACATTTGTATTTCTTTGGACAAAAGCTTTAATGGCAAATACCTATGTCTTTGGATAAAAGCTTTAACGGCAAATACCTTATTTCTTCTTCTCCAAATACGATGTATTTAAGTTTATGCTACTGTACAAGTTGAAGTCAATATTATATTTTTGGCACAAATGAAATTAAATGAATTTGTTGTTCTTTTAACTCTTAAATGTGTACAATACAATGTTATATCTTAGATATGTGTATAAGTTAATGAACAAGTGTATATTCACAAATTATTATCTATATCATGGAGAAAATCATGCATAAGTTGGCTATTTTTTCATTCATCTATTTATTTGAGTGGTGTTTATCCCCATACACAAGAATATTTCACTTCTACGACGGCGGCCAATATATTATGGCGGGAGGAAACTAGACAGAGCCCGGAGGAAACCAACGACCATTCGCAGGTTGCTGGCAGACTTTCCCGAATGGGTTACCTGATAAGTACGCTGACTAAACCTTCAGCCTATCACAGGATCTGATTGATTGAAGTGACCTCTCTTCTGGAGATTGAGTTAGGGCGCTAAAGGTAACTAGTTAGGTAAATACTGATATATTCCTCGACTGAATCCTTAAGTATTTGAAGAAACTTCCATGTCCAAGATTATTAACGAGCTAGTGCAGAATATTGACTCAAGGGCCTCTCACCATCGCTGTCGTTGTGAGTTCATTGACCTGAAACGCCCATTTTGGTAGACATCTGGTATACGAATGTCGGTTTTGAGGCGTAGGTCGAAGTCCAGCTTATGCAACATCTGAATGACCGTGAGTTTTCCGAAGCGCTGTCCGATTTCCTCCCACGATAATGTTGACCACCGTCGTATAAGCGAGGTATTCTCTACTTCGGCGTAAAACAAGCACCAATCAAATAAATAAATAAATAGCATATATAATAATAGTAAGTATTCACTGTATGAATGATTATGGCTTGACGTCCTCTGATACCTTGAACAAATGAAGTATCTGTCACGGCTTAAACTGTGAAATGGCCATGCTAACAATAATTTATTGCACTTATAGATTCTATGCAATCCCTATACACGATAATTGCAAGACCAGTTTCCACAATGACAAATAATACAATCCACTACAGAACAGAAGAAGGTACATGAAAAAAAAAATAAGACGGATGCATACAAAGAGAAGCAGTGAGCAGTTTTCAATAATGACGAAAAGACGCAATGGATGGGATTCTGAACTCTCCATCTATAATAAGAATGTTCCACGTTTACGACAATCAGTTTTACGCCGGGTGCATGGAGGAATCGAGGGTTCCAGAAGTAAATAATTATACCAGATGAGGGTCAATGTTTTTCTGTATAGCGAGGTTAATGTGCGTGCAGAATTGGTGGAAAGCAAATCATCTCCAAGAATGTCACATAAGACCATCTCAACGGTACCTAGCGCTGTCGATATCTCATTACCAAGAAAAGCTTCGCAAGAACAGTTGTAACAGAATTCTTCTGAAAATCTGATTAATTGATTTAACTGTTTTACGCCATACTCAAGAATATTCCCTTCTATGACAGCTTCACGGGTGGACGAAACCGGGGTGCCCGGGATACACCAGACAGCGACATCTGGTAAGATACTGACGAACCTTTCCACGTGAAACGAACATATATGATGGCAGAGATGTTGTCGTCAACGGACGATATACTGCGTCAACAGTCACACGAGGGTCGTCGACGAGCTTAATTATTGTCACCATGGCACCAAATAGATTTATTTATTATTTATTTAATTGCTTTTTCAAAGCCGTACTCAATTAACAACATTTCACGGCGGTGCGCATTATGGTGGGAAGTGACTGGATAGAGCCTGGTAGGAACCCACGACCATCCACAGGTCACTGACAGACGTACAGCCAAGTATTAGGCCAGTATGGGCTGGACTTGAACCAATTTGTAAGTTTGTAGGCTTTCTGTTTAGTAGGACAAATCCGATAACAGGAAAATGAAGTAGCAACCATCAGCTTCGCTCTGATTGGTCGCACATCATGCAATCGGAGCAAAACTGATATCGCCGCCGAATCATGGCCGCAAGATAAACTGACAGCTCTGCATTTATGCATTTAATAAAAATGTTTTATTAAAAGTACAATTTACTTGGTCGACAGTAGAAATATGGTGGCTCCGGCGGTTGTCATCGCTGAGAATCCCAACCAGACCTGTCGCTTGACGCTCCTTTTCCCTGTAACCAGGTTTGTCCGACTAAATAAAAAACCCACAAACTCGCAATATGGGTTTTAGGATTCGTGTTGCGAAGAGGAAGGATGTTTGCTTGCATATTCAGTGTGTCAACTTTCGAACGAACGGAAGCGTTGAATATCCTTTTCGTGCTTTATGTCCAGTTGGCGCTGGAGTTATGTGCCTTGTTGTACATGTATATATCAGGTAGGTCTGTAAATAGCGTCCGGGCGGTTCTGCCACCTATGATCTCAACAGCTATATCACAACCCGTGTCGGCAATATTTTAGGATGGCGGCAAATGGTGCCAATATACACTGTCAGTCGTCACATGTTCTCAGCTTCGACTCGATCGGCCTCTCGCATGTTAGGCAGCCATCAGGAACGAGGCTCGCCGCGCCAGCGAACGTGCCCCTGGCGTCTCTCCGGAATCTCCCGATTCTCCCCGGAGACTACCGATCGATAGCTCGACAGCACGAAGTTGTCAGATTACTGCACTGGTTGATACACGGTATAACACTATGATGTACTTTTTGCACGTGATCATCATCTTGCTGAACTGTCGCAATGAGCATGTTTATTGAGAGCCGTTGTGTTTTAGTCTGCAATATACAAGCCTAAGGCACAGTACGCGTTCACGATAACTGTATAATTCATAGAATACATTCTCTATTAGCCTATACCTGAGACCTCCTAACCCTATATCCCCATACTCTCTGACAACTGATCTGACTTCACAGCACCTCAGCACGTACCTGACAAACCCTCTCACTTAAAGCCGCAAGGAAGCCAGGGCTAGCCGGAATAGAACTGGAGACCTCAATGTTCAAGGACCGCAAAAAATATTTCCGGTAAAATGACAAAAAATGAGATTTGATTATTTATCCTCCTTTTTTAAAATTCTACAACGCATTTTTCATTGCAGTATCGAAAACAACATGCAAATATAGGCTAAACTATTTTTTTATCGTGGCCAGCATTATGCTGGGAGGAAACCGAGCAGGGCCCGAGGGTAACCCACGACCATCCACAGGCTACTGGCGGGCCTTCCCACGAACAACCTTAAAGCCAGTAGGAGCTGGACTTGAACTCACAGTGACCGCATTGGTGAGAAGCTCCTGAGTCATTTCGCTGTACCACCTCGATCACGAAGCCCTCAACAGGCCAAACTAATACATTTAGGCCTACACATTTATGTTTTACGAAGAAAATGAGGGCAGAATCTGTAGATTTCCCAGCTCAACGTCAAGATTCAGGCCTATGTAGATGGATACTTTCTCAGACGTTGAACAAGATAAGTACCAATGCTTACCAATGATTGGGGGTTTGGGTTAAAGCTATAAACTCAACACTGCTGCTTGTGGGGACTCAAGTATATGAATGAATGATAAGTAGCCTGTGGTATATTTATGCAGGAAATAGGCCTAGGCTACCGTTTACAAATGAGCAAATAAAGTAGGCTCGAGGTAAGTACTGGAATGTAGAACTTACGTATTCCATATACTTAATTTATATTTCAATTCGTGCCGGCAAACAGAGCTTCTTTAGAGATGCCTGGTGTCCCAAATTGGATGGAGGTCTCAGCAAATTGGAGCGATGAGTTTTGGCAAAGGAGCAAGGGAGAGAAATCCTGCCCAGCCGCGTCCATAGACAGTTCTGTCCCTTATGAAGGGGGGGGGGGGGGTTACCTGCTGTGAATAGACGGACGCATCTCTGGTAAATGTGTATTGCCTCCTGCTATAAACTGTGTATTGCTTCTTGTGTAGACTTTCCTAGCAGACCTATTAACTAAAATAATTAATCAACCCAACGGGGTGCCATTGGGGGAGAGGTTTATAAACGCAGGGTTTGCTCAGATTTGTCAAGAAAAAACACAAATTTATGCTATGATGGAACATGATAAGATTTATAATTTAAAACAAGTAATGCATATGTTCACATTTTAATTGGAGGCAAGACAATTTGTGATTAAAATTAACTGACAAATTTAATTGACTGATTAATGACGAATTTTGTCGCACATAATGCTCCTCCACACATTTTGGTCTTTTTCTCCCTTTCTGTTTTTGAGGCGGTTGTGTGATGAATTTCGTTTATTTCGGTAAATCGTTTTTTTCTAACAGCCATAACTACAGTGGAAATTGACATTTGACTCTGCCCCATCGACTAGCATGAAACGCAGCCATTCTGTCTGGGCTGTGACGTAACAGTTTTGTAACGTGATACTGGTGTATGTTGTTAGGGTTGTGGTTGAAACTTAAGTATATATGTCAGTTTATAACATGAAATGATCTAGAAACTTACTCTCGTCACAACACAATGGTTTGGAAATAACGTGCAGTGTTGTTCACACCTGTACTAGCTATAATTACAACATATAACTTTAAAAGATTGTCCTGTCCCAATGTTATTACATGTTACACTGACAGTCAACTCAGAACATTTACGTCACACCTTACAAACAGCTGATATCTCCTGGCTTTCTGATTGGTCAGTCTCTCATAAGCTTAAAAGCATGGGCGCCTGCAGATCCCCACTCGGCAGCAAACTATTCCACACTTGAAACGACTAAACAAATCTTTCCCTTCTTCCTGTCCTATCCGTATTTTTCGACGCTTTTCTTCTCAAAGCATTATGATAATGCAATTAAACAATTCAGTATCGTATTTGCTCTGTTGATTTTAACCACAGTTAATTGGTGTCAGTGTGGTTCTAATTAGTAGATTTAAGTGCCAGTGGAGTGCCATAGGATCACTGACCCATGCCGAAGTGACCACCGGTCTCAAGAATGCAGTATCTCCAATACGTTACCTGTAACCAATTTACTCACAAAAATGTTTTCTCCATGATATGGCTGAAATATTTCGATGTGACTTTATATGTACCGTCTTTTGGAATGGTTGGTGTCCCAAATAACATGGAGACCTCTGTAAATTGGAGCCATTAGTTTTGGTTAAGGAGCAAGGGAGAAAAATCCTCACAAGACGAGTCCATATCAAGTTCGGCCATTTAGCACGTTCTGTGTATAACTTTTAAAGCACAAATACGGCATCTGCCACCATTCCTACTCCTCTAACGACAGAACCGTGAAAACGGCCAAACAAATTTCTCACTTCTGTCTTTTCCATCTGTATTTTTTCAGACTTTTTTCTTCATGCATTATTATAAATGGAATGAAGGAATTCAGGATCGTGTTTGCTCCGCTGATTTTAACCAGATGAATTGGCGTGATTTTGGCACTAACTAGCAGATTTAAGTGTCAGTTGTGTACCTTTTTTCGCAATATACCGAACAGAATCACTCATTCAGGCCGAACTGACCACAGGTCTCATGCATGCCGTGCCTCTAATACGTTACCAGATTACTCGCGAAAAATGTCTTTTTACACGATATGACTGAAATATTGCCAATATGGCGTTATATATAATCACGGAATTCCGCCCAGCGCTAATTCGGTCCCAACATACATCTGTGTTTATGGATTGTAAATGAATTATCCAAATTTAGGTCGCTTTATTCAGGTTATAACTAATACAATATTCAAAGTCCACTTCTCAAATACCAGTTTCATCAATATAATTAGCATCACAAACTCTTAAAAACATCTATAATTTTGTAGCAGATACATGAGGGTAGAAGTAGTCAACAGTTTCCAGTAATGTTGGAGACACATACGTGTGTTTATTTCCGATCATGTCCAGTCAAGTACGTAGCCCATGTCGTTGTTTTAGGCCCGCGGCTTTTGGTGATCATACAGGCCTATAAAGCTTCGATGTCTTCTGGTACCAGTGCCAAAATATTAATAAGTGCCAAAATAATATTAATAAGTGCCAAAATATTAATCAGTGCCAAAATATTAATAACTGCCACCGGTTCTGTTGTATGCCTCACTTTTCATCTTCCGTGAAAACTGCTGACCGCCTCTCTTTGCATTAATCCGTCCCAACTTTCTTATTTCCTTAGTGGTTTGTGTTATTTGTCGTTTTTAGAAACTGGTCTTCTGATTATTGACCCGGGACATCCTTTTTGGTTGACGGTTGGTATAAGAATGTCGGTTTCGACACCTTCACTGAAATACAAGAACGAAAACACCATGCAAACATGGCACTCAGGGCCTGTAATACTGAGCAGTATTTGATATAACGCCTCTGAGAATAGCAGTTAATGACATCGATTCCGGATTCGAAACTAAATCCGGAGGGAGAAAAAAATCCTGACTTGCCGCCCCGGCCAATCCTGCGAGGTTTGGTTTCGAGCCTGTTGCCCGTTCGTTTCCTCGGTGCTTGACTCCTGTGGCAATTCAGCGGCCCAGCTAGCCTTTTAACTTGTGTCGACGGTTGGGCTAACGGTATTGGTACTTTCATAAGCAATTGCCAGCTTGAGTTAACAACGCCATACTTTATGTTCAGCAATCAACATCATGAAATCCACTACAGATTTCTGCACCATGCATGCATTCAATTATTCTCACCGATCATAAATAACAAGTCATGTCTAATCGTGGCAGCAAGCAACAGACATGATGTTCATTCCTGTACAACTGACACTTGGGCTTGATAACCAGATTAATTGACAGACTACACTGATGTGCTTGAATCACTAATCAACCACTGTCTGTTTCCTCTGTCCATCTCGTTTCCCCTGTGGAATACACCTTTACCGGCAGTTTTCTCAGTCGTGTAGGGAATCGCACACATTCCGCACAGGGAATGTGTACGAGTGTGTGTTGGCTCTCGTCACCACAGTGTTAGTGTGTGAATTATTGAGTAGACAACTGTAGACATATCAGCGTGTTAGATATCACAAGGGATATCCCCGCCATCATCCGAGAGAGCATTTGTTGGCTCTTGGGTGGACAAAGCAGTCATATGGCCACTAATTCAGATGCACGCTATACGAATGAAACTATTTCCGAAAATCCTGATTGGTCTATAAGTTCCCGTAAGTTCTCAAATGAGATCTCGCGTGGAATCTCACATAAGTATATTTCGAGATCTTGCAAGATTGCTTTCCTCCAAGTAGACCTACACTAAATTTGTATGTTAAATTTCTCGTAATTAAGTTTCTCACGTGCATGGGATCTCATGTGATTTCCCTTACCGGGATGAAATTTTCGTAAGTTTCCTAGAAGTATATAGGTCTACCTATAATATAGGGTCTGTAGTTCGCAAATATGTTCCCACGCTGTCGATTTTTCTTATATAATAGGTCTATAACGTATACAGGCCCACCATGAGATTAAAACGAACAATTTAACGTGTCGTGAGTTATGAAATGACGATTCTTTTGCGGATAAGGCTGTGTGCATAATTTGCACGCGTTGCACTGCGGACGCAACATTAGGCCTATAGTCTTAAAATCGGTACTTTGAGATTTCATGTATATGGAAGACGGATGGGGCTACTCGCGCACTCGAGCCGCGCCCTTTACTACGCGAAATAACTTAGTCGGTGGTCCGCAGTTAGCCGTTAGCTGTTCGAACGGGACCAGTCATTATTTATATAAAAAATACAACAGCATCTCTCCGTTATTACTACACGTACAAACTTCATACTTGCCATATTAATAATACTTAACGCAGGCTATCACGTGATACCAATACTTCTTCATCACCACACTTTGGGGCGTCTCTAAGAATAGCAGCCTGAATAGTTGTTTGTGCTATTTATCAATTACAGAATTTATACTTGGTGCATAAATAATCTGACTCAGTGCGGCCTATCACGTGACATAAAAACTTTTCCATTATCACACCAGGGGCGCCTCTGTGAAAATTAGACTGGAAAGCTGTCTGTGCTATGTATCCACTACTGCATCTGAAGGCGTCATTCTTGGTGGCAGTTTTTAAGACACTTGATGCGGGCTGTTACATGATACCAGCTATTCAGTCTGCTAATTACAGAGGCGCCCCCTGGTGTGGTAATGGAGCAGCTTTGGTATAATGTGATAGCCCACGTTAAGTATTATTTATACATCAAGTATGAAGCCTGTAGGCGCAGCAGTAATGGGTACATAGCGCAGACAGTTATTCATGCTACTATTCACAGAGGCGCCCCCTGGTGTGGTAATGGAGCAGCTTTGGTATAATGTGATAGCCCACGTTAAGTATTATTTATACACCAAGTATGAAGCCTGTAGGCGCAGCAGTAATGGGTATATAGCTCAGACAGTTATTCATGCTGTTATTCACAGACGCGTCCCCTGGTGTAGTAATGGAGCAGTATTGGTATAATGTCGTCATATGACTGAAAAATTGTTGAGTAAGACGTAAAACCAAAGCATACATATATACAATGAACATACAAGTATCCAAGTCTGTGAAAGTATGCTAAAAGCCCCAAAACCAAATTAATAGAATTGATGGTTGTCTTTCAGAGTTTCGTGAATACCCAGTTTTTTTCAGAATAATGCTGAATATGGTTGGATATTGGTTGAGATCTAGACAATCTCGATCACACTCCCTTTGATCCTAGTCCTACATGGATCAGCCTTCGTATCGGTATATGAATGTCCTTATCCAGCGGAGTCACACGTTTCACTTTCTTTTCTTGGAAAAGCGTCAGACTTCCACCACCTCACACCAAAGGCACTTCTTGTGTGCTTCCTGCAAAACAATGCCCTCAATAACAGGAAGACTGAAAGTTTAACAAAAACAAATTTTATTTTTTGGTTGCGAATGGTCTGCCAAGGCATACTTTTTCTGGTCGCAGTTCTGTGCCAGCCGCTGCTTGCTTAGAGGTCCAAGGTGAGATAACTCCGCCATATTGGTACTTGCAGTAACTTTAGTGTTTATGGTTTCACCGATTTGACTGGAAAGTGACTTGGGATCGCTCGCAAGATGGTGGCGGGCGGGTGGAGACCAGCCTAATGACATATCTAAATTCCTCAGTAAACAGCCTACCATCTGCAGCCAGATTGGCAGCTTACAGCTCACCCAGCAGGAACCATTTATATTTTAAACGGTGAAGAAAAAATATGAACCCACGAGTTAATATCGGTTCTGCTAAAGTCTTTCATTTAGTTTTCTAGTCTCACCACATTTTCCCTCATGACGATAAACTTTGTGCTACAAGTTATGTATTGATATTCCATTTTTCATCTTTTTCTGACTACGGCCCTTGTAGGACAGTGGTGGTAGTGATGGGCATGAATCGCGATAATTATCAATTGACTGGATTCCTTTATATCAGTGTTAGCCAACCATCTATCATTTACCAGTGTCGACTTAGAGTTCACCATTCTGATGTAATATTCCTTCACAGATCAAATATTTACTGATATATATTTCTGCTCTGTACACGAAGCTTACATGTACCCTGTGTCTGGTATTTTTAAGGAAACTTTGTGATCTTAATGTCTTCTTGTAAGCACATTTAATTTTGATGCTGTATGTCAAATTGTGGATTTAGTGGATTGGTGAGCTGATTCACTTACTGTCTGTTCTTAACCGTGGATATTTCCATCTGAATTCTTGCATGTCATCAGAGATAAGTATTTGACCGTGTGGTCTCTCGGTAAAACGAGTCCATCAAGTTCAGTATGTTTAAACCAATCAATAAGGCCGCAGGTTCAAACCCGGCCATGGCATTAATCAAGAGCAGTTTCTGGCTATAGCCCATCTTCCGCCTGAGCAATGGTTTCTTGATTACAGGGATAAACATCAGTCAGTTAATTAACGATTGAAATTAGTGCAGTCTGTATATCAAACCCGACCAAACCGGTGCACAAGTGCCCTCATCTATTTGTGAGTCCAGGGCTCTAAACTCGTACTACACGTACAGGACAAGGAGTGAATGTCCAGCGCTGTGAATTTCGGAAGACTGGACACAGCTGCCTCAATCACACGAGATTTCAATAAAATGCACATGTCACTCGTCAACCACTTATTGTCACCACAGTCCCAGAAGCTGTGAAAGCCGAGGGAATCTACAAAATCCATGCCCTTGGCTGGTTTTGAACCGGCATTCCGGGTGTCCCAGCAATTGAAAGGCATGCATCTTTGACCACTTGCGTAAAAGCAATGACAACTTGAAACACATGTAAGAGATATGGAATACATATAATATGTTCAATGATCATATAATTAAATTTTAGTCCACCATTATTACATTTTAATATAATGTACTAAATTTTATTATGTAAGAAACTCAATCATAAAGTAAGCAAGCAAGGTTGGCCTAAATGATGGACATGAATGCACTTTAAAGACATGGATTTCTTCACACAGAGATGAAAATTTTGATTATTAAAAAAACATGGTAACCAAATAGTTCTGTTCACACATACATGAGCTGTTATGCACAGTTACATACCCCTAAGTCACAAGTTCAAATCCAGCTTTCTGTCATTTGTCAGTCCATTTAGGCGTGGAGATCTGTCTTGTACCAGGGTTTTTTTTTTTAAATAAAATCAATACGTACTGCAAATAATTTCGTCAGATCTAGGATATAGATTTACCTTTCCCAAAATGTATCCTCTAAACACTAATTACACACTGGGTGAGGTGCAGTGAATATTTATAAGCTTCATAAGGTACTTCATATTCAAATGTCCATTGGTAAATCAGCACTTCACTAAATGTCTTTAATCATTTTTTTTTATAAATAAATAAATAAATAAATTATGAATAATTAAATCTACATCTATCGATATACATGTACATTAAAACCCACATGATATGTGCATGCTGTGATAGATATTCTTTTCAGATCTTTTCAACACAGAGATTCTGTGGACATGAGTTATTATACACAAATGATTTCTAATAATATGTCAGTGAAAACACAAACATCGTTACGAGATGTTCCAGAAACTGCTGGATACAGGGCTACAGCTATCTCAACTGTTACAAAGGTCTACTGTTACAAAGGTCTACTGTTACAAAGGTCTACTATCACAAGGCCACAAAACAGCCCACATTAGCTAAATGAATGACTTTCATGAGCTGTGCGCTATGCAAATGTACAGTGGACATGGAAGTCACTAATATGCTCAAAGATCACAGATAAGCCTTTAAAAAATTTTTTTTGATTTTTTTTCCTTTTTAAATTAATGAAGCTGAAGCCTTTCCAATTGCCTCTTTAAATATCTTGGTATTATATGTACTTAGCTCAAACAATCTGTCTATGTAGCGTTGCTTGCTTACTGACAAAGCTCGTACTTTGCAGCCAAGATTTCTGGACTACTGGAAAACAGCTGGGTACTGATTATACATGCAGAACCATCATTCTGGCTTTAGAAGAGTAAAAACTTACTTTTTATAACAGTCATCCTTTCCCAATGGGAGTAAACTTTCCTCAATGACCTAAAATTTTCGACCAGGACCGCACATTTCTAAACACATCCAATTTGAAGCAAGTGTCTGTCTTTCAGGCAACATCCACACCCAACATGAAGCCGTTCTGGAAACCTGGGAAATGTATCTCTCAGAATGAACAACCGAGATTTTACTCAGACTGACAGGGTTCTTCTCAGGTTCTAGTTTAAACTGAGCTTCTGAGCACAAACCCTAAGAAACCGGTAAATTAAATTATGCTGAGTCATTTCCAAACGAGAAAAAACAAACAAACAAAAAATACCTCCCCACGTTTCCTAGAAACCTAGCTACTTCGTCAAAGTTCCAACACTTGCCTATTGCTGTAGTCATGCTTGTGGATGAAAACGAGCTGCAACATTCCCACAGTGAGTTTTGTGCCTTTACTTAAAGTTTGTGACCACCATACAGACAGACACATGACCTTCAGCCTCGTGTAACATGTCTACCCTATCTCTGTGTTCTACCTGTTGCCCTGGTAACCGTAGCCATAGTCATACTCGTCCTCCACATTGCCATTGTAGTACTCTGGGAGCGTGGGGCGGCCATAGTGGTCTCTGGGGTCGTAGACGTCCAGAGGTCGCCCGTATTCATCCACTGCTTGACTCTCCATCGCGTAACCGAGGTGAGACTCGGGTCGTGGATACGGGTCATAATCACTGCCGTAACTGTAACACAACAACAAGGTTCACCAATCATATTAACCATAACTTCAATAGCCTCCTTTTCTGCGTCAGTTAAAAGTGACTGGAGAACAGAGAAATCTACTATTAAAATTTGTTACACAACATCCAAACTTGGTCGATCAAAAACGTTTCTTATCTCAGAACTGATACATATTTAAAGGGTTTTTTGTGAAGTTTTCCAGTGTAGTCTGACTTTTTAACACAACCAAATTTGGTTGCATTGGCCAATATCCAACTAGTTACAATTAACGTACTTCACCCAAAGCTTAGCATTTCAAAAAGTTTTTCAAGTTTATGGTTGGAGGTTAGTGGCTAATTAAGTACCCCACTTCGTTAGGTACCTGAAGAACTCAAGATACAGTACATGCACACGGCAGAATGAAAATTCTCTTCAAGCATCACATAACCACACAGAATGCCGCTGGTTTGTCAGTGGTTTGTGGGCTGGTTGGCACCAATATCCACAAACTACTCCTGCCAACCTCTTAAAACCTGACTACAGGTGAGAGCTAATGAAATGGATTTGGCTCGCTATAAGTGTGTTAGTGGTGAGGTGGAAGCGTGGAAGCGTGCCACCGTTAACCTTCAGTCTGGTTGATGCTGTAAAGGAGTGCAGACTTGCACAGACTCACCCGTAAGGCCCGCCTCCTCCCACCATCAGGTAGTCTTGGTTACCGTTGTACATTCCGTGCTCATCGATGAACTCTGGCGTCAGCTGGCCGTCCATCATAACTGTGTGATCGTAACCATCTACGCAGAAAATTACAAACTTCAACGGCGGCAAATTTCTTTAAGGCACAGAAACATTTCTTAGGAAAAGAGAATGTTCTTGAATTTTCAGCAAATTTCTTCTGTGAGAAAAGCTTTACATGTACTGTCATATTTAAAAAGTGACTGTATTTATGAATGTTTGAAAACCATGGAGAGAAATTGTATTCACCACATGCAGTTCACAGTCAGTGTATGTTAACAGTATTTTAAAAGTCAGTTACAAGGCTGCAATTTTTTTCTCATATTGTTTTCTCATTTGTTGTCATTTAGATTTTCATTCATAACTTTGCCCCCCCCCCACCCCCCCAAAAAAACCCCTCAAAACAAACAAACAAACCCAAAGCTGTTTCAAAACTTTCTTTGCATCATTATGGAACAGACTATCAGGTGACAACATACAAAAAAACATTTCCCATTATGCTTTGGGGATGTCAGGGGTGACCCTGTCTTACCTGTTTCTCCGTAAAACAGTTCTGCTCTGTCGAGAATGTCAGCGTCGTGGATGTAAGGGTCGATCCCCTCGTCTCCATACAGGTAGGCGTCGTTGACGTCGTCCAGCTGTCGCGACTCCACCATCTCCAGCCACTGGGAGTTGTGCCAGCGAAACTTCTCCAACTGGATCTTGGTGGCCCATTCCTCGTCATACTCCTGAAAACAGGCAGAACAGGATCGCAGGTGTAACGCAGGAATGAGGGACAAAACCCGACATCACATCGCCGCATCTATGAAGACCAGCTTTCTAGAGTTATAAAGTGTAAAATCGGTCCTGCTGTAATTTTATTCCGGTCGCAACTTTCAGTGTGATTTATGCGCCATTTCAATTTAACGGTAGAGAGAAAGCTACATTGGCTGGGATGGGCTGATTCAGAGCACACGGACTCACTGGTTCAAAACCCAAGCCATCTCGCCCAATTTTTTTCATTAGAATATGTGCTATATCCAGTGAGTGTCACCCCTAAAACTGTTTGTCAAACCACTTGCAGAATACTAGTTACTGTTAACAAAACAAGGTTATATGGATAACATAACAAGGTTATATGGATAACCCGTAACAAGGTTATAGGGATAACAACATCTATTTTGTTTTAAAGAGACGTTTTGGAATAAATACTAACACCGTTTTCAAGCATAATGAATAATTGTTATCCAACTCAACTTCTAAATGCCTCTCAAACATGTTAGTTACATTCACTATGCCAATACAGCTGGGTATTGACTTGCCATTCTCACTGGGCATCCAGTCAGCTTCCTTTGTGTTTACTATTAATTGTTATGAGTTGTGTGGCCAGAACCCAAACGACAAGAATTGAGCAGTCAGTCAGCTTCCATTGTGTTTAATGTTAAACACCGGGAGAATCAAAACAAAACACAATGATAACTTACAGAAATGATGTCCAGGGTGTTATCACAGACTTTCCTGATCTCTGGGTTCTTGTCATGCATCAAGTCAATCAGATAAGCTGGAGCCTCTGGGACAGTCATTAAGGAAACACTAACTTGGTGCTTTAATTGGCTACACCAATGTGTTGCTTATTACTCTGTGAATCATCAACACAAATTTTAAACCCTACTTATGAATTCCCCGCTGACAGATACCACTTTCTTCTGAGGAGTTTTAGCACAAAGCAAACATTATAACATGAATTCAAGGTCATTACCATCCAGGAAAATTATTAGAATTATTAGAGGTTGTAAAAATGTATGTGTCCATGCCCCCTCACGTCCAGAAAAATAGAAATATAGCACAATCAGCCGTTGCACAGTACTAATGTATTTTTAAGAGACAGAGTGCACTTGTTTGCATAAGATGCAAATGAAAGAAAACACCTAGGGCCTACAGGCACTGAAATGTATTCTATGATGAATGCTCAGGCTTCTTGGATGTAGATAATTCTGTTGCCTGGCCTTCGTTTATGATCAAGACACTCTTATAAGTAAATCTACCAGAATTTCACACTTTTGTTCTTCAACAGCTTGTTGTGCAAGACAGGAGGTTTGAGAATCGCTTTATGAGTAAAGCAAATACAAATTAGTGATAAACATTCGAACTGCAGGCTGGGGAATTCACCATAGTGGCCTAATCAACAACAACTCTTCGGTTCTGTGTTTCACGTTCATGGGAACTAACATGACAAACAAGAAACACAAAATTGGATCCATGAAAAAAGTTATGAAAAACATTTTTTTTTCCAATAAGATAAAGTCTGTATAAGCCAGACAGTGGTTTTGAGTTGCACATAACTGAGCATGAGCAGAACGTGTCATACGGAAGATAAATTTGTGCCATTCTTTTAACGTCACAGACTTCAGCGAGAGCCCAGTATAGAGTTCTGTTCTAATTTTTTTCTACCTCTTTCAATGTGTTTTCCACTTGAAAACAGTCCTAGAGCCCACGCGTAGTCTCAAATGACAAACATACACATAAAAGACATGAAATGGGCTGAACTGTGTGTGGCTGCCTACCGTTACAATGCTCTTAAAACAGCCATGAGGCACTGTTTATTCACCAACAAAGGATTTAACCGCTTGCGCAGTCAAAACAGCTAACTTCCTGGCTTATATTATAACTGATATAACATAATTTATATAACTCTATTACATTTCAAGCAACATACATGTCTTCCCTAAGAAAGGGGCCGGCAAGAATTTCATTGATACCCAGCCAAAATATAGTTTCTCTACTTTTTATACACCCGCTTTCACAGAAAGCGGATGTGTTATGTTATGGCGTTGTCCGTCCATTCGTCTGCTAACACCGCCTTGTCCGGGCAATAACTTTTTAACAACTTTGTACAAGCTAATACTTTGCATAAATGTTCCTTAGGCCAGGCCAGTGTGAAATGATCTTCAGCCAAGGTCACTAGTTCAAGGTCAAGGTCACCATAGCACACAATCCCAAAAATTTGGTCCCAGCCATAACTTTCAAACGATAACTTTGCAGAAGCTCATGCTTTGCGCAAATGTTCCTTAGGTCTGGAGGGTGTGTCATGACCTTGACTCAGGGTCATTAGTTCAAGGTCAAAGTCATCAGAGCACATAATCTCACTGTCTTGTTCGGGTCATAAATTTTTAATGACAACTTTGTAGGTCATTAGCTCAAGGTCAGGGTCACAACAGCACCTGATCCTAACTGCCTTGTCCAGGCCATAACTTTTTAACAACAACTTTGTAGAAGCTTATACTTTGCATAATGTTCCTTAAGCTAAGCTAAATGCCGGTCAGCTCCAGTCTGTCAATCTGAGATCAGGTCTGTGTATTCGGCCAAACCGCAATAAGTATTGATCCAAATCCACTACTGTTTAACTGCTACTTATCTTCCATATTCAGCGAGTGAAGCAATATTTATCGAGCATGGCACATACGAGACAGATAGGGGGCTTCACAAGGGGTCTTCAATGATGAACGCTTTTCCAGGATGGTGGCTGAGTATCAATCAGGCGTGGGGCCCGTGAAGATCGAAAGCAGCACAAAAACAAAACGAAAGCTATCACACCTCTATCACTGCCTTATGCCTGCGAAAATGGTGCTAAGTCACTTTTTTTTATTCATATATACTGGTAAAGATTTGTCCTCATTTTTCTCTCACAAACTGACAGGCCTGGCACTGTAGCCCAAATGACCCTCACAAAAGGAACAAAATATTCCTGCATGCGGAGAAGAAAAAAATGACCTTTTTAAATGTTTAATTGATTTTCCTGAATTGATACTTCACATCTCCTCACTATAATACTTTCCAAAGAGAACATGTACCAAAACTGGACACCAGAAAGGTTAAATCTGTGCATCATCTCTGGAAGTATTTGTTTTTGGTTGTACTTTGGTCAACAACTTGCGGTCTGAGAGTTGAGAAACAGTCATGACTATATAATGCATTGCTATGTGTTCGCATAGAATACATACAAAAAGACATACTTCACAGAGGTATAGATTCAATGATGACAAGGGCAAATGCATAGCAAGAACAATAGCAGAGGGACGTTACACTCTGTACCACTATGCTTCAATTGGTGACCACTAGAGTTAAGGGAGGAACTCGGTCTGAGCATAAATTTGACCAATATGCGCAAGGGGACACAACTTCTAAAACAGATCGAAATGTGAAAAAATAACCTAACAATGCACGACTTCAGGTCATTTCGCACACTTTGTGTGAGTTTGAAAATGTTATGCCTAATATTTGCCGAGATATGCTCTGCACAGTGTTGAAAAATATGGTGAAGGGCAGATAACTCCTAAAGTAAATAGAAACGCGAAAGAATAACCTGACACTGCACAACTTCAGGTCACTTTGCACACTTTACGTGAGTTTGAGAATCCTCTGCCTAATAGTTGCTGAGATATGCTCTGCACACTGTTGAAAAATATGCTCTAGGGCAGATAACTCCTAAAATAGATTGAAACATGAAAAAATAACCTGACAGTGCACAACTTCAGGTCATTTTGCACACTTTAGGTGAATTTGAGAATTCTATGTGTAACAGTTTCTGAGATATGCCCAGCACAAAGTTGAGCGTGACTGACAGAAAAAGCAATCACTATATGTCCCCCCATCTTTAAGAGGGGGGCAGATAATAATAATAAAACCTTACAATGACTATTACCAATTAACGCAACATCATCATGCTACAAACTTAAACATACTGCTTGAACGTTTAGAGCAATGTTTAACATTTTTCAGCATCAATGGAAATATTTTGCTTTCAAATGGGTACATCGTAGGTTCACAACTCCGAGCTTAATAGCAAAGCTTTTCACAGGAAACTTGAACGAAAAGATACGAGTGTCTTTGATGATGACTTCTCTGGTGGATTCATGGAAGATCATCTGATAGAAGACGTATACAATCTGACACACCATCTCATCATCCTCCTGCTTGGCTGTAACACAGAATCAGAAAACCACCTGACTGATTGATTGATTGATTGATTGGTTGATGTTTAATACTTCACTCGAGAACATTTATCTCATAATTGCTGCCAGTTTCTTGGGTGACAAAGCCAGAAAGAAATAATTATGTAGTATGCAGAGATTTTTATTATGGTATGTTAATTTTTATACATGTTCCAGATGTTAATTTTTACATGTTAATTTTTATACATGTTCCAGATGTTAAATTTTATACATATTCCAGACGTTAATTTTTATACATGTTCCAGATGTTTCATTTTGAGGACTTTTATAACGAGTTATAGAGACGGTATCTTTTTTTTTTTTTTGACATTTTACGGGTGAGCCAACGTTTATTTTTGTGTGACCTAGGGGTGACAAAGAAGGAACCTACCATTGAGCAGTTCGATGAGGCACTGTATGATGCCGTAATGGGCCAGCATATTGGCGCAGGCATCGTCACAGCACACCGTCCCCACCAGGATTATTATCTCCAGGACCACATCCTCTTCTGTCGCATTGGCTGCAATCACAAGTCTCATCCCAGTCATCATTCCACACAACAGCCGTACCTTTGAGGACACGATCAAACGACAGCTGTCTGCCTGCCTCCTGCGTTTTCCAGCAGAGGAAACTTTCTTTTTCCAAACACTTAAGACAAAATCTCTAACATCAGCAAACAATTCTTCTTTGAAGCCATAGTTAGAGACCCACAATGTTATCATTTCGACAAATTATTCAGAGTAAAACATTTGACAGAGAAGAGCTGAAGATATTTTCTACAAGTATTCTTATTGAAGTCATTTCTATCCTATTTCAATTACATGTACATATATATGTATTTATTTACTTTTATTACTTGATTGGTGTTCTACACTGTACTCAAGAATATTATAACAGCATTATGATGGTAGGAAACCAGGCAGAATCTGGGGGAAACCCAAGACCATCCGCAGGTTGCTGGCAGATCTTCCATGTATGCCTGGATAAGAAGCTGGGCTTCAATTGACAGAGATCATACTGCTGAAAGGCACCTGGGTCATTACGCTGCACTAGCGTGCTAATCCAATCAGCCACAGATGCCGCCATATATATGTAAGAATGTAGGGTTCTGAATTGTTATTCTGGTTTATTCAATGCAAAATCTCTGACATCCTATAAGAGAAATACTCTTGAGTACTGCATAAAACATCAATCAAATAAATAAATCAACATTGCAAAATCATGCACAATTAAGGGGAAGCAAGCAAGAGAACAGTATGATCGCTGGCCATTACAACACTCATGGGCTTTGGTGGGGTGAGGTGCTGTTGGGGGACAGACATACCTGGCTGTATTCAGTTTTTCATCTGGGGCATCAGGTTGGACGGAATGAACTCTTTCCAGATGGACTCAAAGTTTTTACTTTTTGTAAGTAAAAGGGGCAGAAATGACTGTTGTGGAGTGGAAGGATGAGGTTGGCATGGTTGGGGGTGCAGGGTAGGGTCAGGGGAGCTGTGCTGTGTGTAAGGAATGGAGGTAGTGAGGAAGCATTACACCTGGCTGTTGTTGTGAATTTGGGATCATACCTGGCTGTTGCTGTGAATGTGGCATCATACCTGGCTGTTGTTGTGAATGTGGGATCTTACTTGGCTGTTGTTGTGAATGTGGGATCATACCTGACTGTTCCTGTGAGTGTGTGATCAGGCCTGACTGTTGCTGTGAATGTGGGATCATACAAGGCTGTTGTTGTGAATGTGGGATCATACTTGGCTCTTTCTGTGAGTGTGGGATCATACCTGGCTGTTGCTGTGAATGTGGGATCATACCTGGCTGTTGCTGTGAATGTGGGATCATACCTGACTGTTGCTGTGAATGTGGGATCATACTTGGCTGTTGCTGTGAATGTGGGATCATACCTGGCTGTTGCTGTGAGTGTGGGATCATACCTGACTGTTCCTGTGAGTGTGTGATCATGCCTGACTGTTGCTGTGAATGTGGGATCACACATGGCTGTTGTTGTGAATGTGGGATCATACCTGACTGTTCCTGTGAGTGTGTGATCATGCTTGACTGTTGCTGTGAATGTGGCATCATACATGGCTGTTGTTGTGAAAGTGGGATCATACCTGGCTGTTGCTGTGAATGTGGGGTCATATCTGGCTGTTGCTGTGAATGTGGGATCATACCTGACTGTTGCTGTGAGTGTGGGATCATACCTGGCTGTTGCTGTGAGTGTGGGATCATACCTGACTGTTCCTGTGAGTGTGTGATCATGCTTGACTGTTGCTGTGAATGTGGCATCATACATGGCTGTTGTTGTGAAAGTGGGATCATACCTGGCTGTTGCTGTGAATGTGGGGTCATATCTGGCTGTTGCTGTGAATGTGGGATCATACCTGACTGTTGCTGTGAATGTGGGATCATACTTGGCTGTTGCTGTGAGTGTGGGATCATACCTGGTTGCTGTGAGTGTGGGATCATACCTGGCTGTTGCTGTTAGTGTGTGACCATACCTGACTGTTGCTGTGAATGTGGGATCATACCTGGCTGTGGTTGTGAATGTGGGATCATACCTGGCTGTTGCTGTGAATGTGGGATCATACCTGACTGTTGCTGTGAATGTGGGATCATACTTGGCTGTTGCTGTGAATGTGGGATCATACCAGACTGTTGCTGTGAGTGTGGGATCATACTTGGCTGTTGCTGTGAAAGTGGGATCATACCTGACTGTTGATGTGAGTGTGGGATCATACCTGACTGTTGCTGTGAACGTGGGATCATACCTGACTGTTGCTGTGAGTGTGGGATCATACCTGGCTGTTGCTGTGAATGTGGGATCATACCTGACTGTTCCTGTGAATGTGGGATCATACTTGGCTGTTGCTGTGAATGTGGGATCATACCAGACTGTTGCTGTGAGTGTGGGATCATACATGGCTGTTGTTGTGAATGTGGGATCATACTTGGCTGTTGCTGTGAAAGTGGGATCATACCTGACTGTTGATGTGGGTGTGGGATCATACCTGACTGTTGCTGTGAATGTGGGATCATACCTGACTGTTGCTGTGAGTGTGGGATCATACCTGGCTGTTGCTGTGAATGTGGGATCATACCTGACTGTTGCTGTGAATGTGGGATTATACTTGGCTGTTGCTGTGAATGTGGGATCATACCTGACTGTTCCTGTGTATGTGGGATCATACCTGGCTGTAGTCTGTTTTTGATCCAGGGCACCAGGTTATATTCCTTCAGGATGAGCTCAAAGTCCAGGTCAGGGATGGTCAGATTACCCAGAATTCCCAGACACTCCAGGGCAAAGTCCTCATCGTCATCTTTCAACACAGTCGAACAGAGATTGCTGATATAGTCCTGACAGGAAACAAGACAGGCTGACTTTTAGTTTTTGAAGGGATTGGTCCAGAAATCTTCACTTCATCTTCACTTCATACAACAGTCTGTGAACACATTGTTGTGTGGTGTTGTTTTGTATGGTACTTAAATTCCATCCATATCATCCGAGAGCTTGTCAATATGTGTGTTTAAATTCAATTCACTTAGGAAAGAGCTCAATGATGTATTCATCTGATTGAAACTGCTGTTCTCATTGGCATTTGCCAGATCCAGGATATAAACTTGACAGGTACCACAGCTATCACTTTTTAGGGGTGATGGGAAGCAGAGTGACAGGGGATAAACCACCGACCAAAAGGGTCAACCTTCTGATGAGCTGTCCAACATGTGACACATCAGCCGGTTGGACGACATAAACAACTGCATAACTGTCTTCACAGTCTTCTCCCACCATAATGCTAGCCGCCACTGTGTAAGTGAAATATTCTTGAGTACGACATAAAACACCAACCAAATAATAAAATACAAACATAAGCATCTCTCCCTGCTATTTATTATTAAGGCCCCATGAGAAAGGACAACAGTGGAAAACCCAATTCTAAGGCCAGCACTAAACCTACATGTTGTGCCATCAAAAAGTTAGATGGACCTTAGATCTCTGTCTGGGAGGAAAACTGTCTAGATTTAGAACATGAGGTACTGTTAACTTACTATGAAGAGATTCTTTGTGGGCCCGTCATGCTGGGATATATTACGGATCATCTTCATCATGAGCGGATCCTTGAATTTGAATGCTCTCTTCATGAGCATTTTAAGTCCATTTTTCTCACAGATGATCTCGGCTGTTCGCTTGTTGGCTGCCAGGTTGATGAATAAAGCCATAAGCTCCATGTCTGGTCCTTCTTCAGGGCTCTCTAGTATCAGCTTCATGCCCTACATGACACACAAAACCAGGGTCAACGCACAGCGACAGGCATTAACTAAAACAAAACACATCCATGAGCTCATGTCTGGTCCTTCTTCAGGGCTCTCTAGTATCAGCTTCATACCCTACATGACACACAAAACCAGGGTCAACGCACAGCGACAGGCATTAACTAAAACAAAACACATCCATGAGCTCAGGTCTGGTCCTTCTTCAGGTCTCTCCAGTATCATCTTCATACCCTACATGACACACAAAACCAGGGTCAACACACAGCGACAGGCACTAACTAAAACAAAACACATCCATGAGCTCAGGTCTGGTCCTTCTTCAGGGCTCTCCAGTATCATCTTCATACCCTACATGACACACAAAACCAGGGTCAACACACAGCGACAGGCACTAACTAAAACAAAACACAGCCATGAGCTCAGGTCTGGTCCTTCTTCAGGGCTCTCCAGTATCATCTTCATACCCTACATGACACACAAAACCAGGGTCAACACACAGCGACAGGCACTAACTAAAACAAAACACATCCATGAGCTCATGTCTGGTCCTTCTTCAGGGCTCTCCAGTATCATCTTCATACCCTACATGACACACAAAACCAGGGTCAACACACAGCGACAGGCATTAACTAAAACAAAACACAGCCATGAGCTCAGGTCTGGTCCTTCTTCAGGTGTCTCCAGTATCATCTTCATACCCTACATGACACACAAAACCAGGGTCAACGCACAGCGACAGGCACTAACTAAAACAAAACACATCCATGAGCTCAGGTCTGGTCCTTCTTCAGGTCTCTCCAGTATCATCTTCATACCCTACATGACACACAAAACCAGGGTCAACGCACAGCGACAGGCACTAACTAAAACAAAACACATCCATGAGCTCAGGTCTGGTCCTTCTTCAGGGCTCTCCAGTATCATCTTCATACCCTACATGACACACAAACCCAGGGTCAACGCACAGCGACAGGCACTAACTAAAACAAAACACATCCATGAGCTCATGTCTGGTCCTTCTTCAGGGCTCTCCAGTATCATCTTCATACCCTACATGACACACAAAACCAGGGTCAACGCACAGATACAGGCACTAACACAAAACACAGCCATGAGCTCATGTCTGGTCCTTCTTCACGGTTCACCAGTGTGGACACAACACACAAAATCAGCATCAACACAGGTTCAACACAAAACAAAGACTTGGAATTGCAAATCTTGGAGGACAATACATAAACAAAACTTTCCTGATGCTTGGAAGTTTGCCTGATGTTATGTGCAATGTATCAACCAATGACACACACCGATGATTCCCTACACCATGTTAACTACCAGAGCATGTGAATAGAAATTGTTGCAACTTACCACGGGGATACAGTCAGTATAGGAGAACATGGATTTGGCGTTATCCTCTAGGCTGATGTGATACAGGATACACAACACCACTGTCTTGTGGTTCTCATTCTCTGTAACACAGTCATGGTGAAATACAGGTTACACATCACCACTGTCTTGTGGTTCTCATTCTCTGTAACGCAGTCATTGTGAAATACAGAATACACAATACCACTGTCTTGTGGTTCTCATTCTCTGTAACACAAAAAGTCATGGTGAAATACAGGTTACACATCACCACTGTTTTGTGATTCTTGTTCTTGCAATATGAACAAGGTGGTCAGTTTTGAAGGTGGAGGAAACTGGAATGCCCAGGATACATCTCTGGCAAGTTCCTGATGAACTTTCCAGCTTAAGACGTTATGATATGCTCATCATACTGGTTGATGACATGTAGTCTACGACAAATGCTACATTTCTCAACCAACCACATGATAGTGTTAAGACTATACAATGTCACCACCGTCACACAAACAGTGCAGAGCGGGGAAATTTAGTGGAATTCTCTCTCCAAACTCGGCTTTGCGCTCCTCTGTTTGTGGAGGTGATTGACTAGACCAAACTAGTATCCTGACTACGCTGCTATGACCAGAGAGACACATTCCACACAGTTTTAGAAAACCAGACGTCATGCCAAACATAATGAATTTTCTATTAAACATTTTGTTACTCACGCAGCAGCTCAACCAGCTTAGGCAGCAGTCCGAACTTGACCATCTTACTTCTGCAGTCGTTGTCAAAGGAGAGATTCAGCAGCAGCCTCAGGGTGATGTTGAGTAAATCCTCGTGGTCCACAGGCACCAGTTTGATCAGTTTCTCTATGATGTTGTGCTCTCTCTGTCAACAAAGTAACACATGGATATGACCTTGATCAGTTTCTCTATGATGATGTGCTCTCTTCCTCAACAATACAACACATGAAACCATGACTTTGATCAGTTTCTCTACGATGTGCTCTCTTCCTCAACAATGTAACACATGAAACCATGACTTTGATCAGTTTCTCTATGATGTGCTGTTTTCCTCAACAATGTAACACATGAAACCATGACTTTGATCAGTTTCTCTATGATGTGCTCTCTTCCTCAACAATGTAACACATGAAACCATGACTTCGATCAGTTTGTCTACGATGTGCTCTCTTCCTCAACAATGCAACACATGAAACCATGACTTTGATCAGTTTCTCTACGATGTGCTCTCTTCCTCAACAATGCAACACATGAAAATATGACACTGATTAGTTTCTCTATAATGTTCTCTCTGTCATGAAAATAACACATGAAAGTATGATTTTGATCAGTGTCTCTGTGATGTTGTGCTCTCTCTGTCAACAAAACACTTTATACCTAAAAGTATGATGTTTCATCAGAACTTAACACCAGCAATAAACAAAACACTATTGTGGGATATGAAACTATGTCAAACCATGAGATCTTCAGATATGAAGTTATTTTGAACTTGAAATCCCTTTTAACAATGAGAAGGGCAAAGGTGTATTTCTCAACAAAGGGGCAGAGTGGCAATTTCTACTCCTTAACACTGTGTTTGCATATCTTGAAGGCTGGATTCAGAACCTTTCTAAAAACACCTACCTAGGGACATGCACATAAGGTAGAGAGATGTCTCTGGAATGCCAACCGCAAGACACTGAGCTTACCATCTTTAAGTCTAAACTCCCAATAAGGATACAGTACCACAAGGTCCTAGGAATAAATATCAGTTTCTGAAAAAGTTTGTTCATTTTAAGTCACATAACAGTGAAGGCTGGGGAATTTACAAATTTCCTCTCCAAGGCCGCAACTCAACCTACATCCCTTGTGTCCTGGAAACCGAAAGACAAGCCTCGTAACAATGGCCTCTTCCACTTTCATGGATGCCTCTGAATTTTGAACATTACAAGTCTCAAATTACCACCCACACTCTGAAACTCTTTTGTTTCCATGAAACTGTCTTGTAACTATATGCTTGATTATTTGTTTAAGCTCTATGTTCACACCCTGCGTGCTCTGTGAGCAGACTGGCACACAGCTGTTCTGTGAGACAAGTCCTATACTCACCATTTGGTTCTTGTTTTCTATAAATATGCTGAGTTTCTTGAGGAAAGACACGACCAGGATGAGCAGCTCGTAGGTGTCCCGCTCCAACGTCCTCACCAGCATCCCCACAATCCCTTTGTTCCTCATCTTCATCTCCACCTTCAGGTCCTCGGCCAAGTTTAACAACAGGTAAAACGACACTGGAACAGGAACCAGTACAATAGAAAATAAGGGAAGATGACAGGTAGAACCATAATGAAGCAAAACAAAGAGTAAAATATAAAATATGATTAATACTCGAACAAACCAAGTAAAAACTTAGATGTGGTAGCCAAAGAGCTTGCCTGTAGGGGATAGATTCTAATATGTGGTACACTAAGTCAGGAATTCGTTAATATACGGTATTTAATATACTCACACAGAATTAAAGATGGAACAGACCCCTTGTGTCATTAAGTTCAACATGTGTGCAAACCCTGAATTCAATACATGAAGTATTTTTTAAGATACAAACAGCAACATTTTGTTTAACACAGATTTAAATACATGGTACAACAGGTCAGGAATTAGGTAATAAACAGGATTTAATATGCACACACAGAATCAATGATGGAATATCCCCCTCATGTCCTTATGCTCTACATATGTGCAAACCTTGAGTTCAATACATGCCAAATTTTTTAAGATACCACCCCTAACATTTTGTTTAACACAGATTTCAATACACAGTACACTACGTCTGAAATTCGGTAATTTACGCTATTTAATATGCACACACAGAATCAACGATGGAATATCCCCCTGTGTTATTGTGCTCTACATGTGTGCAAACACTGGGTCCAATACATGCAACACTTTTTAAGATACCACCCCAAGATTTTATTTTAACATTGCTTTCCCTGTTACTGGGCGTCGACGCCTTACAACAATGTCAATGAAGCAAAGCAATTGATAAAGTAAGTTGAGATTTACATATTTATCTGATTGTTACTTAACGCCATACTCAATAACTTCTCACTTACACAACAGAGGTCAGTTTCACGGCTGGAGGAAACTAGAGTGTCCAGGAAAAACCAATGGCTTTTGGCAAATCACTGATCACATGTAGCATACAGATGAGCACTACCATACTGGCGAAAGACAAGCTGAAGTGGTTTTCAACAAATACTGTAAGTTATACCGGCGTGTTGTGTGGATATATGGCCTGATATTTCGTCGAGGAGATTAATATTTATATTGATATTGAAATATTGATCTTTGAGACAAAATATCAGGCTGTATGCCAAAGCAACATGTTTGTATAACGAATTTATCACAATAAAGAGCTTTTCGGATGACTTTTGTTGAATTAATACCAGTACTTCGGCCAAAGCACGCTGCGCTTTCACAAACTTTTTGCAACTGACCCACCGGACAAAACCGAGATCGCGGCTCGCACGACAAGAAGAGCACAGGGGGACTGACAGTGCAGACAAAAAATACTTGCCTCAAGTCGACTGCAAGTCATTTTTGATTAGTTTTGCATTACGTTTGCAATTTAAATTTGTCTCAATAACATGCTATGAGAGACTTTTCCACATGTTGCTGTTAACTGCTGAATCATAAGAGCTCCGTTGAAAATAAAGGCAAGAAAGGTCACTATCGACCAGCACGAGAATCCTTCACTCCGTAGGGATACAGAAAAAATATCAAAGGGGCGCGATTGTATCGCTTGCCTGTTTTGTGAATATGGCAGCCTGTTTACAGGCAGATACACCCATCAGAGGCTTGGAATTTTCTCTGAATTGTGATAATAGTCTGTGTAAATGGTCCCACCAGGATTGATAACACAGGAATCTCCAAATTCCCTGTCCAAGACCAACTCTGAACCCTCAACCGTCCCAGCAATTTAAAGGCGCGCACCTATAACCACTACTCCAGAAAAACATCCACAACAATGAAGAAACTAAAGCAGTAGGTAAACTTAAAGATGAACAATACAGTCATGATCCACAATGATTCACAGTATTTGCTACTTACCTCGCAGCAGTTGTTCTTGTTTCTTTACAAGTCCCTCAAATCTCTGAGAGCTCCGCTCAAACTCTGCTTCGGCCTTGCGTTTGTCTCGATCGGTTTGAAGTAATCACAGTCAAGGAGGGATAACACCCACAAGGTCTATATTTAATTCCATGAAGTTTTGATTAAAGTCAACACATATCTTTGAAATATTAAAAATGGGTTTCGGACATTTTTGCATTACTTTCAAGTACATTCAAGATCAATAAGTTTTATAACTGGGTTGTCTGAAGGATATGTTATAACGAGAGCTAAGTTTTTATCACAATCTCTTAAGTAAAAAAAAAAAAAAAGAACAGGACTAGTGAAAATAGTGAAAATATGCCACATCACATCTGGCACATGTTCTGTTAAAAGCATTTTTGTTTGTGAAATGACTTTGTCTTGTAATTTCGGATTTTACAGCCCTTGAAAAACTAGGAAAAATATCAATTTGGTCGAAGTTTAATGTGACCGTTTCTTCATTCTGAGGGACTTTCTTCAAAATAAGGGGAGCTAATTCAAGGCTTGTGTCCCCTTGGCACTGCTAAATGGTCTGTTTATGAGCTTGTAGAGAAACTAACACGTGACCTGACACGAGTGAGTACTGTGCATGTCATCTTACAAGTGTGAGAACGCAGAAGAAATGCAGCTACATGTATGCATACCCTACAAGAAAATTAAAGAACTTTAAGGGCAATATCACTCTCATCCAGCAAAACATGAAACTGATGATGCAACCTCCAAATTAAATATGGCTACAGTAAACATATCTTCGGATATTTCCACTCAATGCAGACGACAAAAGTTCATAGTAAAACAAAGTAGTTTGGTGTGTGTGGTTTTTGATTGGCTAATTTTTGTCAATGAACAGTTGTGAGAAAAAAACAAGAAAAAAGCCAACATTGTTGACAAAAGAGTACATACGATATTTATGGCACATCCTTTATGCCATAGTCTGGGTCACATTTATGCCATAAAATGAAATAAAATAGATGTAAAGGATATCAGCCTTGGTTTTCTTGTCAAGTTCGTCCTTCCACAGGCTGTATTTCTTCTGCTCATGCTCGATGATGGTCATGCAGAGAGCGCCAACTTTGAAGTGCAGAATGACTCCGTGGAACTGTGAGAAGCTGGAGAAGCAAAAGAAGATGTAGATGATGTTGGTGGCGAGCTCCGTGCTCTTCTTCCAGTCCTCGCGCAAAACGCGTGCCAGTGCTCCCACCACCGTCTCTGAAACATCCACACCAAAGGGTTTAATTCTGAGGCTCATGAATATTCAACGCGCTTCTCTGATTGATAAAGCACCTTCAACAACCTGTGGTCATCGTATCTGTATGCTTAATGTAGGTAAGAAAATCTCTGTCATAAAGCCCAAAACTGGGGCAGCCATGTAGTGTCACATCTTCGTATTTCAAAAATAATTTCAGTTATGATTCACTACATAAAATCATAGTCATGGTATATCACACTCACACAATGGCTGCCACTGTAATTTCTGAGGACCAGGAATCGATTTCACACAAAACAAAATGTGAGCAAGAAATGAAAACTTTTGAGTTAGTTTCCTCCACAGGAGGTCAAAATAAAGCGCTAAAATTGAGTGCCAGACATTATTTGGAAGAGACTAAGTTATTATTAAGCATTTGCTTCGGGCTGTAAACATTACATATGTATGTATATATATATATATATATATATATATATATATATATATATATATATATATATGAAGCAACAATTTCTCAGAACATTGTATGTATCAACTCCAACAAAAGCAAGCTGAGGGTGAGAATTAGGTACTACTCACCATTTTGAAATATTTCTTCTAAGTTATCCGGATTTCTAGACAGCTGTAATATCAAGGCTGATCCCCGGAGTTTCTCTGGTACGTCTTCATAAAGTAATTCTAAATACTCATCTAAGTCACTTATGTGAGCTTGTTCGTCAATCTCTGTGCAATCATACACAGGCTCTAAGGGTCTGTCTGCAAGCTTGGTCTTTCCAGATGCTAAAAGAAAATCAGAAAGATTTATTGGTCGTTAACAATAATTTCATAAAAAGTTATGGTCAATGAAATTGTAAAATACATGTACAATAATCAGAAACTGTAGAACACATGGTGTACATCTGAAAGGTATTTCCACATGTTAAATGTAACAGCCAATGAAAAAGATTACATACTTCTACACGTATTTTGAAAACAGTTCAGACTCTTGGACTGACAGACCCACTGAAGAGGTGTAATCTGAATGGGCATCCAGACAGGCCAATTTTGAGGCTTTTGTGTTCACCACTGAAAAGCATGTACATGTATTACATATATACACATTTGTCCTCTTTTTCTATTTCCAGGTGATGAACTGAGAGAATATCAAGATGCAGATTATCATAGAAATTAATATTTCCTGTATGTATTTGCATGTAAACAGATTTAAAATTTGGTCTCCACTAGAAACTTACCTTTGGCAGTGCCAGTTTCTTTTCTGTTCTGAAGATAGTACAGTAACTGTTCTACCTCAGGCAATTTATTGGGGTGAATCAGTTTACACCTATCAATGATTTCCTTGGCCAAAGCTGTGAGGTTGCTGTCGGCATTTAAACTTCGCACTCGGATTCTGATAAAACAAACAAAAACGCAAGTGAAAATAAACTGTCCATGAAAGCTTCTTGTTATCTCAAAATATGTGTACTTTACCTGAAATGTTTCGTTTCTCTGCTCTTGCATCTTAAATGGTGAAGCCATATTCCCAGACTTATAATCTAAATATTACTGTTTTGGGCAGGAAATTTGCAAAGTGCATAGGTTGAGAGTTTATTGCCTAAGTTGAGCAAGTGTTTCTTGAAAAAAATTCAGTCCAACACTAGATACATTGTATTACCCTGTTTAAGCAACAGTATTGTATTGTACTGTTATCTCTAACACAACAGGCCACTCCTGGGTCATTTGGCTAAGTCTTGTTCATCTGTATCCTGGCCAATAAGCTTCTGGCCTGAATCAAACACATGCTGGTATTTTTTCAGGTTCAAGATGGGAGGCCTGTGAGGTATAAGCTAATTATTTATCTCCTTTGATTATCAAGGAAATCTCTCAGCAATGAGTTCTTCATTACTGGGCCAACATCCTTTTTTTTTTTCTTTTTTAAATAAAGTAATATAGTATTTTTTTACATTACAGTAAAAATTGATCATTAATTATACTGTTGCCTGCTTACATTTTCTGACATTCTTTCTTCTCCCCTAACATGGGATCTCCAAGCTCTCCCAGGATGGTTGCCTCGAGCTCATAGTTCACCACCAGTGCCTTCTCTGTGGGGTGAACATCAATGTTGCCTCCCTTCACCTTCCTGAAAATATACACACACATAAATGTATGATTGTGTCAAGTGGGAGAAAGAGCAAGACAGCTTTCTTCATCTTGAGCTTCTCCCAAGGCCTTAATATCCTCTGTCTCTGATTTCAACATTTATTTGCTGATTTCCGAATGCCTAAAATCTAACACACCTGAATCAATATACAGTTCTGTGAAACTATGAGTCACGTTTTGGATGATGGCAATTTATGGTAGCAGCTTTATTACAAGATTAAATTTCCTTTGCATCAGACAGATGATGTTGCAAAGAACGAAAACCCTATGTCTCTGAGAACAAAACAAAGAAAATTACTACGAGATCTATTCTGTCGTGACTAAAACACCAATATACAATGACTGATACCGGCAACATACTGTCACAACAACCACAACACGTGATTACCTATGTCAAAAAAGAAATTCACCTTTTTAGGTATCTGGCATCTTCTGCTTGCATGATTATCTTTAGACTAGCCACTGGGTACGAAGAGAAAGCTTCTTGTTTCAAATATCTGGTAAAATATTGCCAGAAATGGTCATATTTCAACCATTTACCCCCCAAAATCACATTTGTTACTCGTCTTGCAAAACGCTAACATGGTATTTCTTGCGGTCTTGTTTACCTAAAGCAAGATACGAGGCAATAATACATTCATGTTACGTCAAATCCAATTTCTTTGATTTTCTATGTAGTAAATAATGTCCACTAAAATATATAATTTATATAGGTTGGTCTGAGTGTAAACTTCTTTCTTTTATAGCGTATTTTTTAAACAATAAGCGAAATAATATTTTAAACAATGTACGAGACATGTCTGCTTTGGTCACGTGACAAAGTGTCACATGACTAAAAGAGCGCCACCTATGCATTTGAGCACGTGGAATAACAAACATTCTTCCAGGTTCACGCGCCACTTTCTGTTTATTATTTTTACTATTAGTTACATACCGCAGTTTCGTGCGACAGCCATAGCTTTGAAAAACCAGACTCCAAATATGCATACCAACTGCACAACAGAGGATTCGGTGGATGAACGCGTTATGAAGGAGATAACTACAAACAGCGAGAATGCGCAATATGGACAAAGTTGCACAGACCAGGAACAAAGATCGAGTTTTTACTCAAATGCAAAAGATTATTGGGAAACAGTTTCGCCAACGATCGACGGCATGCTAGGTGGTTTTGCTAGAATATCACCTACAGATATCAACGGATCGAAAGCCTTTCTCAGGCCTTTCGTTATGGTAAGCACTTATTTCAAGTGGCAAATCTGCTAATATCACAGAATGTTGTTGCTTTGTTGTCGAGAGGCTGATAGATTCTCGCTCCGAAATCCGAGCGAATAAATTATGAATGCTTGGTATGTGAAACCGAATGACAGTGATATCACATTGAAGGACAGTAGACTGATATCTCATGTCATTCCATTTTACACAACCCACCAGGGTGGGGCCTCACGTGAACTACCCTGATTTTCGCGGAGGTTAACAGTGCTGTTGTTGTTGGGCGCGAGAGCCGCTGCCCCCCCCCCCCCCTCATTCTGCCTTGTCCAAAACCAGGGTGATCTCCAGAGACTTCTGCAATGCCGATTCGGCTTATGCTGCTCCTGGTATACATGATTGATACATGTGTTTCTGAAGCTCAGTCTGTAAAGACTGGTGTACTGTCAAATAGTAGATTAATCCTCAGATAATAAAAATCTTATACTTTTATATCAAACTGGGAATCAAAAAAGCCTTTGGCAAAGCATATTTTGCATCCATAAAACGTAGTTTAAAATCATTAGTCCTGACTCTAAATATCACCATATATTGGTCCCCATGTCATTTCGTTCCATCGCAATGAAGACTACGACGCAGAACCTGTCCACGGACTAGTGCGTTATAGCGAGGTTACACTGTATAACATTTAAACACGTGTCCTGTCCCTATGTTATTACATGGTGCACTGACAGTCAACTAGGAAGATTTACGTCACAGCTTATAAACAGATGCTTATAAACAAAACCAGGGTGATCTCCAGAGACTTCTGCAATGCCGATTCGGCTTATGCTGCTCCTGGTATACATGATTGATACATGTGTTTCTGAAGCATCGATAGTCCATCTAGGTCAATTCAGTGTGTTATTTTAAAATTCTGACATTCCAGGGCTCAGTGTTAACTTTTTTTTCCTCTTATAGGCACAGAGTGCACCTGACTTATTTTTTTTAAGCACACTGGCAAAATTTTTACATGCACCAGGAATTTTTTTAGGTGCACCAGAACTTTTATTTAGATGTGATACATGTAATGACTATTTATGCTCATTCTGAACATGGTCTTCATTATGTTAAGGCAATTTCTTTTTAGTGATTAAAGTGGAAATAACAATAAAACTCCCACGGCGGCCTTTTTTGAGCCACCTTGAACAGGCTGAAGCACAGTGACGTCACAGATTCTGTTTAGCTGCTTATCATCCTGTGACTGGGACATGCATATATGTTTAGTATCACACACAAATATCTATTCATTTTGATCATATAACAGTATGCTTCGTAGCAAAATGGAATCTATGACACGGCTTTGCTTTAAACTATTCATTACATCCCCAAAACTCCATCATAGAATCAGAATACTTTCTGCATTTCATTTACTGTGCAAAACATGGTTGGCATCTGCATATTAAAAAAATGGCATTTCAGCTGATGTGTACTTTATTAATTCAAGGTGGTTTCTTTCCTTTAAAAACATCCCAGATGAACACTTTTCAGGTGAAAATTAATTTGTTTATTTATTGATGTTTTATTCAAGAATGTTTCACTTAACGGTGGCCAGCATTATGGTGGGAGGAAACTGAGGAAAATCCACAGCCTTCTGCAGGTTGCTGGCGGACCTCCCCGCGTACTGCCGAAGAGGAAGCCAGTCTGAGCTGGACTTGAACTCTCAGCCATCGCATTGGTGAGAGGCACTGGGTCATTACCCCGTGCTGGCATGCTGCTCCCATCGGCCAAGGAACCCCCATGAAAATGAATATAATTCACATGTACATACATGTATATCTTCAGTTCTGTTTATATCAAACATTAAATAGTTCATTTGTGCTCCCTTTGTAATTGTCATAGTACAATATTTGTATTGAATCCATGTTTAGGACCCCAGCTACATGCAGTACGAACCGGTACTGTGCATAGTTACTTGACTGTCAGATGTATGTTTTTTTGTTTTTTTTTCGAAGGGTCAGCTGTGATTAAAACAAAACAAAAACAACGTTAACAAAAAAATGAAAAGTACATTTAGCATGCCGCCTATAACACTTTATATGATTCCGGTTATCACAGTTTCCAGAAATTAGAAGATACTCTCTTTGAACGCTGCTTACACAGCTGTAAATGGATAGTGAACTTGACATGTTGTTGTTCTGACTCGCGCGACATAGTGAAACGTTGTCTAGAATTCAAATAGAAAGATTTTAACAGTTAGATAGTTTTTCATGCCTAGCGCACAATATGCAGAAAAGCTCTACTGCATGTATATCATGGAAACAAATACACCCAAATTATGGAAAAATGTAAACCGGAAATCTTCATAGTGTCATGACAGTTTTGACCGTGTGCTCAGTGGAGGTTCATGATCTCAGACGACAGTGGCAGTTGCCATCACTTCTACCTCATTCAGACATGTTTGAGCCAACTTTTGGAGTCAAGTTGACACAATTGAGTGATTCTCGGAGTAAATTGCCATTACCTTCCATTGTGGATTCAGTCAATTTTGTCCGGGGTTTTCATCAGCGAACTGGGCATTGACAACTTCTCACATTCATGCGAATGATGATCTCCTAGTTGCACGTGTGCAATTGGATTTAATTTTTAGGTCGCACAAACCAAAACTTTAGTCACATATGCGACCAGTTAGTCATGAACTTTGAGCCCTGCATTCATTGCGACACTGAATTCATTGCCCAATCTCACCAAATTGCCACAGATTTCTTGCAGTGGATGGACACAAGTGACACTCCAGCTGTCATTTTTGTCCATTTGTCATTTTTCAGTTGAATGTCAAGATCAATCTTCTTAATTCACCCTTAACAATGAAACTAATTAACTGGCTGTACTGTGATCACTTGAACTGTGAGAACGTGGAACGTAAACGAACACCTTACCGTTTACCACCATTTCGAAAAGTAACATAGCTGGTTAGATGTACAAGACAACAAAGACATCTTGAAAAGTATGTTGTTTTGATGGCTGCCTGTAGGCAGAACTTATTTCTTCATAAAACAGCCGTGAAGGACACATAGAGACTTTTCCTTTTTGAATATAGCCTGAGACAAGCACTGACCTTGCTGAGAGTACTCCCATTGACTTTGAGCTCGGAAATATGCAAAGGCTTTTTTTTCAGCGCAGGTGATGGACTCCATGTTGCGTCTATCTAGATGGGTTTAAGTGCTGACGTTTCTCCCTGTGGACAATTCCCCAGATTTCTGCCTGTGGACAATTTCCCCTATGGTCATTTCCCCCTAGTATATATATGTATGTTAACCAGGAAATAAAAACAACATATTTGGTCTTTAAATGTGATTTGGTTTATTGTGGGTTATCATTCTGTTCCATACTTGGCATTTATGCATGATAACTTGAAATTTATGGCAGGTTTGCAGAACAACTTCAGTATGGCATAAATATGGCACTGGCCAGTGACCGGGAATAACTCAAAGTCACTAATCTGAGATGAAGGGAGGCTTTCCTTTGAATGCTTAAGCACCTTCAGTCTGTAAGTCTGTAATTTTGAGTGGTACAACCCCATGCCACCAATCCCAGTTAAAGTAGAACTTACACATATAAGACAGTGAAATGATTTATTTATTTATTTGATTGGTGTTTTACGCCGTACTCAAGAATATTTCTCTTTTACGACGGCAGCCAGCATTATGGTGGGAGGAAACCGAGCAGAGCCTGGGGGAAACCCATGACCATCCGCAGATTGCTGGCAGACCTTCCCACGTACAACCGGAGAGGAAGCCAGTATGAGCTGGTCTTGAACTCAGAGCAACCGCATTGGTGGGAGGCTTCGGGTCATTGCACTGAGATAGCATGTTAACCGACTGAGCCACGTAATCCCCCAACAGTGGAATGAGTAATCCTCTGTATTCCCCAAGATCATTAAACAAAGTCATAATTTCATGGATTAATTAGACAAAATGTGAGGCAAAACCCAACATTGTGAACTGTGAAGATAGAATTAAATCCACTATAGTGTGGTTCTTTGGGTCAGGAGATCTGGGATCTTTGGTCGTACCAAAGGCTTTAAAAGTGGTACTTGTTGCTGCCTCTCTTGGCACTCGGCACTAAGAGATTAGAGCAAGGAAACTGGGCTGGTCGGTCAGTTGTCAATATAATGTGACTTGATAGGTTGTCATGTCTGCATGACTTTGGCATGATGGTGTCTTTGGCATGATGTTCCAGTGAAGGCAGCACTTTGGCTGGAAGCACTCGCTCTGCCACAAGAAGTCACAGTTTATCTATGTATTCTGGGGGCCTCTGTGCTAGTGCAGCGCAGTGACCCAGAAGCCTCTCACTAATGTGGTCGCTGTGAGTTCAAGTCCATCTCATGCTCTCCGGCCATACTTGGAAAGGTCTGTCAGCAATCTGTGGATGGTCGTTGGTTTACCCCAGGCTTTGCCCGGTTTCCTTCCACCATAATGCTGGCCGTCGTCGTGTAAGTGAAATATTCTTAAGTACGTCGTAAGACACCAATCAAATAAATAAATAAATGTATGTATTCCAAGGACTCCTCATCATATAACTGAAGGATTGTTGAGTATGATGTAAAACCCCAAGCATACATAGGTACTATGAAGCAAATTACTAGTACCATGTAACAGACAATAAGTGTACACATAACCACGCCCTATTTTTAAGAAATAACCGTCATATAACTGAAATATTCTTGAGTACGGTGTGAAACACCAAACAAAAAAGTAACAAACAACCTGGGTTTGTTAGGGCGAAGTGTGCAAAGGGGAAAATGGCCTGGATCCTGATTGACACTGATGTCATTCCATCCTACACAACAGACTTAGAAATCAGTGCAATTCTAGGGATATAGATTGACACTTTTACACTGATATCACATGGAATGATGCTGATATCACCTGTCGTTCCACACTACGTTACACTGCAGGAACCAATGTGGAATGGCATGCGTTGTCCACGTCATTCCATGTGATATTACTCACACTGGCATTTGTTTTCATACAGTAGGGGAGTGATCACTTTGTAAATACCTTGTTGTCATTCTTCATTTCCTGTTATCTCTTATTCAGATGTAGGATTTGGTGAAACAATAAAAGCCATTGTCCCCTATTATAGCCACACTCATACCCTAACTGTGTACTCACTAAGCAATGTTAAAGAGAGCAGATTTATATCTTGCTGAATAAAATACAATTTTTCAGTTACCCTAATATACTTTTGATTATTGGGACAAATATTAGTACTGCTGAGAGCAAAATATTACATTTCTCTCCCAGTTTTTTTGAAAGAGTACAGATATGGATACACTGTGCGTTGGTAATTAGATTCACTATCCAACAGAGAAAAAAGAAACTTAGGAGTAATTCCTGTCACAGTTGTACCTACTACATTAGCTAAGAAGGGCAGAGCAGGTGCCCCGAAAATTAGAAGAATCAGAGTATTGGTTGGTAGTTAGTTATTGATGACATTGTTTACTTCAGTCATCTTGAATCTCTGTTTACAGGGTGACAAAGCCACGACTGGAAGAAAGCGAGCTTTGGACTGTGGAGCAGGGATTGGCCGCATCACCAAACGTCTGCTGCTCACGATGTTTGAAACTGTCGACATGGTGGAGCAAAACCAGCAGTTTCTTGACCAGGCCCCAAAGTTCCTGGGCGCAGAAAGGAACCGAGTAGAGCGGTGTATTTGTTCTGGACTGCAGGAGTTCACGCCAGACGAAGGACGCTACGATGTGATCTGGTCACAGTGGGTTCTAGGGCATCTCACGGACTCCGATCTTGTTGACTTTTTCCGCCGTTGTCGGAAGGGACTTAGCCCCAACGGCATTATGTGCGTGAAGGAGAATGTTAAAGATGGCACTGAAAGAGACTTTGACGAACTGGACAGCAGCTGGACGCGAATTCCCGAGGAGTTGGAAAAATTGATTGAAGAGTCCGGGTTTACAATATTAAAGAGACAGAAGCAGCGAGGGTTTCCCAAAGCATTATATGATGTATTCATGTACGCTCTGCAGTAATCTTGACGGAGTGAAGAGAATTTTTGGTGTGAAATATTTGTGGAAGTGTATTTCATGTAGGGTAGGGCCATCCTTAAAAATATGTTTGTTGGGTGTAGGCCTACCGACCATTCTGAAGAGGGCCTACTGTAATTCTTCAGCCATTTCACATGTTTGCAAGGTGTTTCCAGCATATTCTGAAAGCATTATTCTGTGTTGAAGGATAAAATTACATTTTTTGTGAAGCCCTGAAACTGGCTAATGCAGCCAATATTTTATAATGTATTTGCCTCTGAAAATTAAATTGGGAAGATGGGATGATATCTTCCTGGAAGAAACTGGAAGTTTCAACACAAAGGGTTATGTTTTATAACATATATTGGCCTTTGAAAATTCCTTTTTCTGGGTGATGGGATGATATCTTCCTGGAAGAAACTGGAAGTTTCAACACAAAGGGTTATGTTTTATAACGTATATTGGCCTTTGAAAATTCCTTTTCTTGGATGATGGGGTGATATCCTCCTGGAAGAAACTGGAAGTTTCAACTCAAAGGGTTATGTTTTATAAAGTGTTTGCCTCTGAAAATTAAATTTTCTGGGCAAAATTTTAGGTCGTTTACGGTATTCTTTACTAATAATTTTACGCACATTGTCCTCTAGGTAAAGTCCCGTCTCACTTTCCTGTCTCAAGTTGTCTGTAACTTAACTCTTTATGGATAAATTTTGCATATAGGTCATATTTACATGCAGGTGCAATTTTATAAAACTGCTACATGTTGAACTGGCACTGGTTATAATGTTTAGCTTGTAATTGGGAATGTATGATATTAGGTCTACTTAAATTATGCTGAACTAGTTATTGAAACAAGATAGTATTATAATTGTTGTCACAAGCATCTGCATGTTGTATGTGTGGTTTCCTGAAGGTTTCCCAAGATGAATCATGAATCTTGTGTAATGTTAAATGTTGCTGAAATGTGACTAGTAATAGGTTAGATGACAGGATTTTCTATTGGGCTGGAGACTTAGGAACAGTGAAGTGAAAGCTGTTCCATACCCCTCCCTCTGCGGTAATGAGTGGCGGGCACTAAGGTGTTAAAGCTGGGTTAATAATTTAACCCATGAGCTTTTTAATTGAAGAAACTGATTTTTGTTGTTGTTGTTGTTAAAGTTTTAATTATAAAGCTTTGTTAGGTATTTTAAGTGGAATTTTATTTTGTGGCCATTGAACAAATCGTAGTGGAAAACTTGGGATTTTGGTAATTTCTTTGTCTCAGAGCCTCAGGTCTGTGACAGCTGGCTCATCCCCCCCTCCCCCCCAAAGTGTCATTACCATTACATTCTATGGTTGATGGAATAAACCCAAACGTCTGACCTGACATTAACATGACACATAAACACTTACATAAGGTCAGCCTTTTGAAATTGTTTGTTGCGTGGAATTCGAACCAGGAAAGACGATCAAGATTGATCGACAAGAAATTTCCTTTCTTCTGGCTATTAAAGAAAGGGGTTTTATAGAAGGTAATATTGAGTTATAACAGTTGTCCCATCAGTCATATGATTTTTGTTTAAGAGAATGTTTACAGTTCTCTGAATAATTGACCTTAACACAACACTTTTTTGTTTTATTGTTTTTTATTTGGTTGTGTTCTTTTTTTAATTTGACTGTTATCACCACTGATTTTTGATAGGTTATGTATGTTGCCATCTCAAACAAGTTTCTTTTAGAAATGTCCACCCAAAACACTCTATCCAGTACATGTATGTTGTTGATATTATAAAGTTATTGATAGCGATGTATGTAAACATTTTAGGAGAATAAGAAAGTGTGGCTGATGGATTAACCTTGACACAGGTCACGAAGTAATAAACGTGAAGTAAGTTAAATAAAAGAGTTGGAGTTTCTGATTTTGTTATCACTTGATGAATCAAAACGAATAAAAAAAAAGCAGCTCTCATTGTTAGTCGTGGCTTGGGCGACAATAAGACATTCCATTTGTGGATCTGACCCCACTAGTCGCATATTCAGTGGCCACCGGAAGTCAGGTCAAGTTGCGTGAGCTAAGACGCTTCAATACACTCCACCGACGTTAGGCTCGATGGCGATGCCACTGGTCTCTTCCGGGAGCGACATGTCTTCCTCGTGTTGGCTGTTAGCGCAGTCTAATATTCGTTGAAGACAACGTCTCTTCCGTCAATATAGTGTTCATATCTGTATGTCACATGGGGCAAAGTTCGTCAGTAACTTGGCAGAGGTTGTTGGCTTAACCTGGAAACTTGTTTCCTCCACCCATAAATCGGACGGCCATCCGTTTATATTATGTGCCGTCAACAGGGGTGAAGTTGGCATTTTTGTGAGAAAAATGTATAATTCCGTTTCATGTTTAAGTCCGACTTTTTAGATAAAGCTAAAATGCCTTGAATATGACGTTAAACAACAATCCATGTATGCCAAAAAAAGCCTTGATTTTACATTTTAGTGTTAAGTTTTGATTGTTTTACATCTTTATAATGATTGTATTTTTTTTTTTTTCAAAAACCCATTCATTCAGATACAAACCACATGGATACTGTCTTTTGTTTATTTCTCTACAAGAAATATCTGGATCTAACCCCTGGTTAATTTTAAAGAAATTTAGGTAAAGTTAGGTCGCCGTCGTGTAAGTGATTATTCCGCGGCATGAGACGCCACCTCTCTCCCGGCGTAAACTTGCAAACGTCACATAACGGCGTCACTGACGTCAGATATCAGTCACTTGCGAAGTATTTATGTTTTGCTTTTGTTGTTTAACACAGAAATTGTGAGCTTGACAATAACCATTTGTATTGGTGATACACGTTGTTGTTTATCTTTAATACACAAGAGTGCCTATTTGTTTCATAGTTTGTGTACCCTACTTATATGGTACACCATCGTTTTTATATATAGACTGACGAGCTTTCCCACATACACGTGACGCAGACTTGTGCGCCCAATATTGGTGGAAGATGAGTAGTGTGTAATCAACGACAGGGACCGCGGCCCGGTTTCACGAAGCGTACTTAGTGCTAAGTAGCCCTTAGCTAAGTGCACTTTCTATCTCTACAACCTACTTTGTCATGGCAGTTAAGGGAATACTTAGCTAAGTGTGCTTCACGAAGTCGGGACCACAGCATAAAAAGATGACAACTTGCACTTGATCAAATATATATATATAGAGAAACCCACATAAAACCTAAAAAGGTATGTGTGTTTTAGTGATGTTACCTAACGAGATATTACAGTTAAGTAAGTACAGTTCGAAAACAGAAAATCGAAAGCACTTCGTTATGGATTTTAAGCTGCGACTTATTTCTATAACCCGAGAACGCAGCTGTTGACGTCACGCGACGTACGTTGGCTTTTAGTCATATGAGCATTATGTACAAGTGACATATCTTGATTATGGAGTCTCTAAGATTGTGTGTCGCATGGCTTACGAATTCTAGATTAAACTTGAAATTTACCAAGTACATCAGAACAAAATGCAGTTGGCTGTTTAGGTCTTCACATCCGTATTCTGAAAAAAAACAAAACAAACAACCCCCCCCCCCCAAAAAAAAAGACAACAACAATAGGTGATATTATTTATTGCCTGTTCTTTTAAACACCAATGACACCAGTAACTTCCTTGAATAAAACCGAAATCTACTATGTTGTAATATCAAACAGGTGTCGGGAACGGGTCCTGGCGGCCTTGTGATTTGCGCATGAGGTACGGGTTCAAACCCAACCCTGGATGGACAAGGAATTTTTATATTTCCCCGCTCTCATTGTGACATTGCCCTTGTGACAATAAGCCGTTGATAACGCTCCTGTGGCCCTTTATATATGTAGTCCATGTTAACGTTCGTTATGTAGAAGCAACGAATTCGAACACACGACCAATCTAATCAAAGGATTAGTGTCCAGATTTTGCTACTGGTCCTAAGTGTAAAGATTATAACCTGTTTGGACAGTATACTACGGGAAGGGCTTCTGAAAAACCTAATAATGACTTTAAATCAGCCAAAAACAACAGATTTACTGCCCTGGCCACCCGGCCACCCGGTACGGCTCAGCGGGGGTCGTAGAAACCAAGACTGGATGGCCTATATAACCTGGGAATTCGTAACAAAACGATATCATTTTCGAGATTGATTCAAGCTACACAGAAGCAGATATACTGTGGTATCAATTTGAACCAACAGTGGACGACGTTGTAATTCCCATTTAGGACACTGACATCTCTGGCCGGACTCCAGATTTTGAGTTTTCAGACCATGCTTGTGGTCACTCTTGTAGCTTTATTTAACACTGAAGTAAACTGCGAAGCTCTGACAGCTCGTAAAGGTTGTGTTTGTATGACGTCATTCGGCGGAGAATACCGAGTGTTGGCGGAAAGAAATGCAGAAAACCGGCTTCATTATCTAGCAGGTTTATGTGTTATATTACTCAGATTAATGTCCACCTTTTTAAAAATATTTTTGATCTCAATATAACAATATACACAGGGGCAGTTAATCATGAATAAATACTAAATCTGGACACTAATCCTTTAACACACTTGACTGCCAAATCTGCATGCCTTCGCTACTATTGGAGTTGGGGCTCTGATCAGCAAGGCTCATGTAGTGCGGTTTAAATGCCCACACTGAGCTGGCTCTGTGTATCAAAGATCTGACTCACATGTGATAACGTTCGTTAGTTACCTGCCAGAAGTCGGCAGCTTATTCCCGGCATTCCGCCGCTGATGATACTGAAAGCCGCGTGTCCTCTCATCACATTCTCACTACATCGGAGGTCACCCCTTCAAGTGAAAAACGCTAAGAAATTTCCTTACTGTTTATGTAGTAATTTCACGAACACCCACCTAAAACTGTATCCCGTCATTTTTGTTGAACCAAATCATGCATACTGTCAAATAACTAGATGCCTGCCCTACAACATATCCAAATGCCATCAGGGGTTGACCACCATGTTTTCAAAATAAATCATCTGGAATGCAGGTACTAGCGTAATATCGCCTTAGAAACAGGGTGTGGGGGTCACGTGCTCATTGGACAATGTTTGTTTGTGTTTAATTGTAGCCACAGGTTATGGACTTTTTTTTCAACCATTATTTGTCATAGTTTATACCTACAAAATTACCTGGCAGTACTTAACACACTTCAGAGATACAGCCAATCCCTACCCTTCCCCACCGTTTTCTGTGCGCCTGAATCTTGCATACAAAATCAGATTAGTGTTTTTATACCTTCATGTCTTCAGGGTTGGCTCTGCCGTCTTTGGCACATAATTCGAGTTCAGGTCAAATCCAGTCGACCAATGGAGTGTTAGAGCGGTGATGTTGTGACCAATCAGAATACACCTCTTAAATGTGCACCGCACAGTTGAAGAAATGAAGGTTTGTGCTCAGAGATTTCATTGGTTGACACCAGCAGCCAATTACCACTTTCCTCTCTATATACAGTATTGGTAATTGGCTGAGTGTCTCTGTATACAGTACAAAATTTTCCTGCATGAATAGGTCTACCTTCAGCCAGTTGTAGCCGAGTTCATCTGTAGAGTATCGTATAACAAGTTTTCTGATATAGTAAATAAAGTATAGTGCAGACCTATCGGTACAGCCGACTTCCTTACACGGTGACATTATGCGGTAGCCAATATTCTTACAGCGTGACACTATTCTGTACGCGATTTTCTTACACTATGATACTATCGGGTAGCTGTTTTCCTTACACCGTGACAGTATCGTGTGCGAGATTTTCTTACACCGTGACACTATCCTGTAGCCGATTTTCTTACACTCTGATAGCATCTGATAGCCGATTTCCTTACACCGTGACAATATCCTGTACGCGATTTTCTTACACTGTGACCTTATCCTGTAGGCGATTTACACAGTTATATTGTGCAATAAAATCACCTATATATATTTTTACATATCGTAACAAACTTATATAAATTAACAGGGTTTCTTACTTTCGATTTACTTTTTTATTTTATACCGTTAGATTTCGTTAATTTCGCTGAGATTTTGGAAAGCCGTTGTCCTTTACGATCTGTGTGAAGTATCCGGCCGATTTTTTCGGCGTCCTCGGGCGATTCGGATCACTAAAGTTAACGTAATGCAGGCCAAATTTGGCCGTGTATCCATTTGCCCACTCAAAGTTATCCATGATTGACCACGTGCTGTAGCCAATTACTGTGCAGTTGTCCAGGTTGGAGGCTGAAAATAAGATTATGTTGTTTGAAAAAAGAGGCAATAAATTTTGATACGTGGACATCATTCTATGTCTCCTAAAACTAAGATTTGTTTTACTTTATTGGTCTTTAGCACCACGCCCAGGGATTCTTAGTCTCACATAACGGCGGTCAGATTTGTACGTAGAAGAAACCTTACCGCCCGGAGGAAACCACCGACTTGCGCCAGTTATCTGAAAAAGTTTCTGACTGTAAAACCGTAACCGAAACAAAGAGAGCTGGATTCGAACCCCGCGACCTCAGTGGTGAGATCTCAAGGTTCTGACGGTGACAGCGAGTCAGTGCTCTAACCCCTCTGAGCCAGCGAACACCCCCGTTAACTTTCAAAACTTGACATGCCAGAGAAAGTATTTTCATCACCAAAAATATAGTTACCTTTGAATTTATAAAATGGTTAGTAGCGGGCAAAATCACCCATGTGTCTTTCACCAGTGCGGTCGCTTCCTCTCCGTCAACAACCTGCGGACGGTCGTGGGTTTCCCCATGGTTCTTCCCATGATTTTTGCCAATCTTTTCCTCTCACCATAATACTGGCCGCCGTCGTATAAGTGAAATATTCCTGGGTACGGCGTAAAACATCAATCAAATAAATAAAAAATTTATAAAAAAAGAAAGTATCTAATTTTAGCTACGGGTAAAACGATTCAGGAAGTTGAAACTCATTTATGATTAAGTTCAGACATGCATTAATTGTTGTCTACGTTACCAATACCTTTAAGAAGCTCATCGATGTACGATTTGTAAAACTCTATTCTGGTGTCATCCTCCAGCTGTCCCGTTCCGTCAGGGTAGCCATTTTCTGTGATCAGGATGGGCACGTGATCATACCGTGACGTCACCCAGTTCACTATTTTCCGGAAGCCCCACGGTACGACGAACAGCCAATCAAGAGCTGTCCTAAAACACAAAGCAGGCATACGGGTATATATCCACAAAAAGTTCTAACATGATATAATAATAAACATGCCAAAAATAAATCTAATTCTTTAACTGCGAGAAAGTTCCTCGCAATTACGAAAAAACTTTGCGAAAAATCATGAAATTACGACAAAATTTGTTCGTAATTACGAGAACTATATTTGGAAAATATTTCTTATGTTTTTGCACTTGGGCCTACTCGCCTCCGTACTTATCAGTAACGAAGAATATTGCAAAACATGGGGAGGCCTTGCACAGGCCAGACAAGAAGTGGTCGAAAGGGTGGAATCCTTCAGGTGGTCTTACATGAATTCCCTTAATTGAAGTTAGTTGAATTTTTCACTAACATGATGTTGACAATTTTATTTAGGGGCAAAGGAAACTAGATTGCCCTACAACGACAAAAGGAAGCAAGTGATAAATGGAAAATTTTCCAAATTTGGATTCCGAGTGTCTCTATTTTATAACACTTAGAATGTTTTTCAGCTGTCTCTCCTGTTATCCTCTTTTTAGCAAAGTGCATATAGAAGCGTTCACGAAATGCCTTAGCCCTAATTTGCTTTTCAGAGAGAAATAAAAAAGTTTGTGGAAGGCAAATGGTCTCAGTTAACTTCATGCAAGACCACGTAAGAGAACACACCTGACAGATGTCACGTCATATGTGATGTTCAATATGTAATCTGTGTCCCTATTTATGAAAGGAATGCCTAATCCTGTATCAGGTTATGGCTTTATACGAACTAAAGTTGTCACGAAGACCAAAATGGCAGCGTTATTGCATTGATGCAGGTTAAATCCTGTTTATCACTGAGCATGGAGAATCATCTGAATGTGATAACAGCGTTTTGCGGCCAAGGCTCGATGAACAATCGTGTATATGTAAAATACTCTGACACATAGCGTAAAACGTCGCTCCAACCACTAAACATACAAATACATCATTTTTTGTCAACCATCACTTATTTTTTTTCATCAGCCAATCAGCATTGATTCCTGGTACGTACTTAGGCCAGGCGGGGTCGATGATGAACTCAGCGTCCTGGTCTCCGGAGAATCCGGGCTGACCAATTCCGGTGTCCTTGTACCGGACAAGCCGACTGGTGTAGTGATTCAGTCCAAAATAGTCATAAGTACCTACAAGTTACAGAGTATTATGGACACTTGTAAGTGCCTACAAGTATTGTAGTATTATTACAAATTACAGGTACTTATCAATATCAGGATATTATGGAGAAGTATAAGTAACTACAAATATGAGACTATCTTGGAGAATTATATGTTTATTTATCACTTATTTGATCGCTGTTTTACACTGTACTCAAGAATATTTCACATATACGACGGCGGCCTGCATTATGGTGGGAGGAAAGTGGACAATGCCCGTGGGAAACCCACGACCCTCCGCAGCCTTGCTGGCGGTCCTCCCCACATACGTAATATGGTGAAGTTACAAGCACCTGTGAGACAGTCAACATTAAAGCTGGCCATGAGTATACACATTAAGGTAAATACAAACAAACAGACATTCAGACATATAGTCACAGGTATCTATCAGTATTACAGAGCATTATGATTATATGCAATCTGCTCTATTTGTGAGAGACGTGGGAAGGTCCGTCAGCAACCTACGCAGGGTCGTGGGATTCCCCCAGGCTCTGCCCGGTTTCCTCCCACCATAATGCTTGCCGCCGTCGTATGTGAAATATTCTTGAGTGCGGCGTAAAACATTAATCAAATAAATAAATAAATAAATTTGAGAGAGTCATAAAAGTGCTAAATACATGCAGTGCAGCTAAGTACATTTATTTGATTGGTGTTTTACGCCGTGCTCAAGAATATTTCACTTACACGACGGTGGCCAGCATTATGGTGGGAGGAAACCGGGCAGAGCCCGGGGGAAATCCACGACCGTCCATAGGTTGCTGGCAGACCTACCCTCGTACGGCCGAAGAGGAAGCGAGCATGAGCTGGTCTTGAACTCACGGCGACCACACTGGAGAGAGGCTTCGGGTCATTGTAGCGTATATTAAGTATCAAAAACTATTACAGATATATATATATATAGTCATATATAAGCACTTTAATATATTTAAATACTGGAGACAAATGGGGTCATTAACAGTACCAAGACTTTTCACCAATGGACTAATCAATACTTAAAACCATTAGGGGCAGGCAGAAGTAGGTTAACTATAGATATTTTTATTATTTATTTATTTATTTGATTGGTGTTTTACGCCGTACTCAAGAATATTTCACTTATAGGACGGCGCTCAGCATTATGGTGGGAGGAAACCGGATAGATATTTTCTAGATAGAATCATACACAGATATGCACTTATAGCTCTATCTTTCTTATGTATGGCTTAAGAGCAATGTATTACTCTTACGGCCGTATATATAATACTGCGAAAGTGAAGTGCCAAGGCTTTATTTCAGTCATCATCACAAACTGAAGTTAGAAAATAAGGCATTGATGATATACATGTATATACCTATATATAATATATCTTTGTTTTCCTCAAAATATGATTTCCCGATTGAAAGCTAAGTGTAAGAATATGTCCGGTTTCTGGTTGAAAAGAATTAAAGGTTCTCTGTCATATTTAGTTGCATGGTTCATTCAATACGGAACTTTGTCGCATTTGGTTTCGGTATTTCGTTTCTTGTTTCTAAACCCTTGAACGTGTCTCATAAACGCGGATGTTATTTTTTCTTGTTCTTTAGAATGATCCGCTTTGCTTTCGTAACATTGACTGCAGTCGGACAAAACGCCTTATATTGCAGAGGTTAATTATCCCTCCGTTCGAAGTATATTTGTTAAATAAAATATGGTTATATAAATATACATATATAAAAATAGAAACTGAAACAAATATCCATCGCTGAGTGTTTCACAAGGAAATATAGTTGTCGAATCAATGCGCAGTCATTTTAATACATGTATGCATGCATGACTTTATTGTTCAAAGAGTCGGGGGTTATATAATAGTTTTAGCAACAAATGCGCCAATACAGGAACAAGAAGCTATAACATTGCAACCCTGGAGTGAAGCAAATAATGATGCCACTTGCAAACGTGCACCTGCCTAAGTGCCTGGGTATACGTATATATATTCTCCTAAAAATGAAGGTTATATTCTGTTAGTCACACAATGACGATGCATCTAATCACTTTTGCAAAACTCTTACTGTGTACGGGGGCTTGTTGACAACAAGAGGTTGGCCACGTGCGCGTGTCTAACGTTCGTTGAAGACCACTTGTCTTCCACCAATATGCTGTGCATATATCGGTATGTTAAGCATAGAAAAGTTTGTCAATAACTTGCCAAAGGTCTGAGGTTTACTCTGGGCACTCCGGTTTCCCTCACCTCCAAAATATGACCTCCGTGCTAAATAAGTGAAAAATTCTTGAACATATCTCAAATAAATAAATAAATATTCCAACTCAAAATGACTGACTGCTTATTTCTTGTGGATTAGCGGGTCGTAATTATATGGCATATGTGATTTGTATTACTAAGGATTTAGCCTACGATTTAGCTAAAAGTAAGGTTCATCCAGCCATTTCTACAGAATACATAATTTCGAATGATGGTCTAACAATATCTATTCACTCAGATGTTTCCACGCGCCTTTCTTCAATCGCGTGTCTCTCAGATCAACAGTCTTGAAATCTTTTGACATGGTCCATGGCTTCGGCATTCCTCTTGTTGACGATGCCATCGGTGAGTATTATCTTCATCGCCGCAAGCATCAGGCAGGATCAGGCTATCATCTGCCTTCTGTGATTGTTCTGACGTCTTTGGAAAAACTCAACACGACTGCAATATGCGTTAGGTTATATTTCAGTGATCCTTTGAAGCTCTTCAACCCGAAGAATATCCGATCTCTCAAATTTACGTATAACAATCTTGGTAACTGTAAAGGGTTCATGGTTAGAGGTCTGGATAATTTAACAGAACTGGACCTGTCGGGAATAAGATGTTCGCGCACGAGCAGGGAATACTTTCGTCATATACGCAACTCAAAGAAAATATCCTTGTTAAACTCTAAGAGGTTGGACTTTTCAAGTTCTTCGATTTCCTCCTGTGATCTGTTTGGTGCATTGGAGAACATGGACCTGTCCGGCAACAAGATAACCCAGTTGCATTCACGACTCTCAAAACAACGGAAAGCCTCTCGAAATCAATCTGGCGAACAACAAAATACATCGTCCTCCCAATGCCTTGTTGTAATCGCCAAACTAAAGCTGTTGGATCTATTTGCTAACCTTTTTACCTATCTCAACGGCGACGAAATGACGTTGATTGATGGTAGAATCACCCGAGCGGACAAACAAGGTCCTTTCGTGCTGATGCTTGCTGGGAATCCACTGCAGTGCACGTGTAACACTATCTTATTTATTCGCTGGCTTGTTTTGAGAAAAACGAACGCTGATCATCCTGACAATTGCAGGTGTTATCTGTCTAATTGAACGGGGACATCTATCTACAGGTTTAGGAGGAACATGAAAAATTTCGAAGTAAGCTGCGTGAGTTCGACTTACATAATAATATCCGTTGTGGCAGTTTCCACAAGTTTAATTTTAATTCTGTTTCTCACAGGACTGTATCGCTACCGTTTAAATCTAAGGTACTGGCTGTACATGAGACTAAAGCTTCTCAAGGACATGTTCTCTGTGGACGACTATGTGTTCGACGCTTTCTTGGCCTACACTTTGAAAGATAGGCAGTGGGGGTTGTCCGCTAGAAATCGAGTACGCCGGCATGAACTGCTTGGACGAGGGTCGAGACGACATCATATTGTGTGTGCTGACGGAAGACATTCCGGTTCGTCATATGCCGAGGGCGCTGATAAACCTCTGGCACAAAATCACCTTCCTGAAGTGGAGCGCTGATCGTGAGGAACAGAGGATATTCTGGCGAAGGCTGGCGGACGCCTTACGCTAAAGAATCAATCTTATCGAATAAGCTTGATTTTCGGGCACTTGCTTATAGCAGGCGGGTCATATTATACGCCCTGCTCCGCAGTGGATTTCGTCTACGATACGTGCCTTCAATCTGCTTAACCACTGCGATATATAGACTGCCTGCGTTTCCAAGACGAGGACGTTAAATCCCGCCCGCTTTGGCACAGGCGCATGTGATTGGTCAACCACCAACAGCCTCTTTTGTGAGTCTCCACGATTGGACATGTGCGATGGCACGAGCTGCACTGATACCAGCTGTGTGACTACTCAGCGCAGTGAACAGGATAGGAAAAGAACTTATCGTCTAATATTTACTGTATCACAAGTCAAATATAATACAACGCTGACACAAAGAATTAAGTCAAACGTGTATTGAGATCATACAGAGATAATTTCTCATTATTTAAGTAAGCGCTTGGATATGTAGTGGTAAAATAAAGTGGAAAAAATGTTTGATCTTAAATGGTATGCCGACACTCTCCATTTCATTAGATGACAAGATCCTCAACGGTTGTTCTCATTTTTATCAGTTTATGTATCGTCATATGTTATTATAATATTGCGCTCTGCTGTAAAACTTGGCGTGCTGAATGAGTGAGTGGGGGTGGGTGCCGGGCGGCGCTTTGGGGTTTACAGATCATCACTGTGTCCAGTAATTGTGCGGAACAGCTGATTATGATGCCCATATTTACTCGTCATGGACCCTGTGATTTTTTTTTTTTTTTTTTTTAAATGTTGTTTTTGATTTCATTTGAAGAGCCTTTTTAACTGTATTGGTTGTAAATGTAGCACGTGTGTTGTTAAAATAAGCTACCTTACTAATGACCTGCCTACTCTACTAATAAATGTGATCAAATATGTCCTCTCTTTTTTTGTATTCTTCAAACACGTAGCTCTGCTGACTGATGCAGGATAAATTTGTGTCCAACACCCAAGTTGTTCTCCTGGCAAACAAGTTCATGCCTTGTAAAACCACGATTTGTAGACCGAAAATGTTTACAGGTCAATAATCCCTCTAACCTACTTGATAGGTATTGTTCCTAACATTGCATTTCAACTCGTACTGAATAATATTTCACCAACTCATATATGTCAAGGATCAGGTTTAATACGGAATTCACATCTAATGCGCATTAATTTAAAATGCATTAAATTTAGCTGTTTAATTATTAAACACATTTATGTATCAGATATTAAACACTTGGAGATTACAGCATTATAGTATAGGTCTATATATACATGTTTTACACACTCGTGTTTAACACTCAAATATATGTGTGTATTTATTAAGCATGCTTGTTTGAAGTTTAATCACCCATTAAGCATTTTGGCAATTTTACAGTGTATAACTCCGTCCGGAGACACGAAGCAGTTTCATTTAGGCTTCAGTAAAGCAACATTTATTTCAGTGAAGAAGGTTGACTTGCTGTCTTTAAGTTTAAAACGTCCTTCAAACGGTGCGATTTTGCATACGGACTCTCCAAATTCGACAAGCCGCATGAACATAAAACTAACGCTATTTCATACGATCTTTACCGGTGTAGCATTCGACAAATCGCATGCATTGTATGATTTATTTATCTATTTATTTGATTGGGATTTTACGAGGTGCTCAAAAATATTTCCCTTATACGACGGCGGTCAGCATTATGGTGGGAGGAAACCGGGCAGAGTCCGGGGGAAATCCACGACCATCCATAGGTTGCTGGCAGACCTACACGCGTAGGGCCGAAGAGGAAGCCAGCATGAGCTGGTCTTGAACTCACGGCGACCACATTGGAGAGAGTCTTCGAGTCATTGTAGCGTATATTAAGTATCAAAAACTATTACAGATATATATATATATAGTCATATATAAGCACTTTAATATATTTAAGTACTCGAGACAAATGGGGTCATTAACAGTACCAAGACTTTTCACCAATGGACTAATCAATACTTAAAACCATTAGGGGCAGGCAGAAGTAGGTTAACTATAGATATTTTTATTATTTATTTATTTATTTGATTGGTGTTTTACGCCGTACTCAAGAATATTTCACTTATAGGACGGCGCTCAGCATTATGGTGGGAGGAAACCGGATAAATATTTTTTAGATAGAATCATACACAGATATGCGCTTATAGCTCTATCTTTCTTATGTATAGCTTTAAGGGCAATGTATTACTCTTACGGCCGTGTATATAATACTGCGAAAGTGAAGTGCCAAAGCTTTATTTCAGTCATCATCACAACTGAAGTCAGAAAAAGGCATTGATGATATACATGTATGTACCTATATATAATATATCTTTGTTTTCCTCAAAATATGATTTCCCGATTGAAAGCTAAGTACAAGAATATGTCCGGTTTCTGGTTGAAAAGAATTAAAGGTTCCCTCACAGCGACCGCATTGTTGGGAGGCTTTGGGTCATTGCCCTGCGGTAGCGTTAACCGACCGAGCCATGGAGAACCCCATGCATTGCATGACAATGGCATTGAATTAGAATTGACCTTTATCACTGAACTAGTCGATTCGCCTGATTCGATATAAAATTAGATAGCTTTTATTGTCACACGGCATCAGCTGTGATTAATATGCTCAGAGTTAAACATCTTTAAACATTATTTCGATGATATTAAGCCTACGACCGTTCGGCCTGTCTTTGTGGGAGCCATCATTGTAGTCTCCTCCATCTCCATTAATTTCGGACAACCAGATCTGTATCGTGTTACATAGCCTATGACGTCTAGCTAGTTGAGAAATCATTGAAAAGCTTCAAATAACAGCCACAACATGAAACCCTTAAAACGATGGCGATCGCTTATTGGAGACTCAAATGGGCTCCACCAAAGGATCCAAATCGATGTCTAACGCGTCATTTCCAGCTGTGACGTTGCAGTTCTTGTGTATTACCTAAGTGTTTTATGAGCACACATGCACTGAAAAGTGTGACGTTCTACAGGACCGCTTTGATAAAGGCGAAAAGGGGATTTACGAGTTCCCCTATTGACTTTGAGCAGGAAAACGTCTAAGGCATGCTGGATACCAGGTATAGACGACGCCTTACGTAGTTTTGCGAGGCTATAATATATTAGGCTTATTAATTCAACAAAGTCGACCGTATCTCCTTACCTTTAATATAGGCAATTTCCTCTTCGGTTAATTCCGGCAAACGGGAACTGTTCAGTCCTTGCTCTTTGCTCTTCCTGGCTACGGCTTCCTTCATCGCGATTGGGTAATCCCCGTCACCATATATGGGATTGGCGAACCAACCGACGTCGAACTGCTGGGCACGCTCAGCTGCGGTGATGTCATCGGGGTGACTTGAGTTTAGAGGTTCCATCCACTGAGTGCCGAAACACATACCGACTCGTCCTGAATGGTGGAAGTGGAAAAAGTGGCCCACAATATCAACAAGATTAACAACACAAAATCAGAAATACCCCCCTCCCCCCAAAAAGGAAAAAAAATGCAGCAAGGAGAGTAATATCAGATTTGGGACGAGAGTGTTGTCATCGGATTTAATGAACAATCATATGGAGATAATGCAAGGAACAATTTACACGACGCCGAGCACTACTTGCGTGTATAGATATTGCACTCTAAGCAGTCTCGCTACTTACCGGGTATTTTATCAGTCCGCTGGCGGTACGAGCTGGATTCGACCCTGCGACCTCATTGGTGAGGTTTTAGTTGACTATTAGGACAAACTATTGGTCGGAGATGATTTCTGTGGTCCAAAATGTGAATTGCTTTGCCACCATCACATTACTGATTGATCGCCTAATCAAGAATATTTCGCCCTTAAAGTGAATGTACTCCGGATAAAGCTGTATAGACTATAGCTTATACCTACATTTCCAATCACTCTTTGGGGGCAAACAGATGCGATATTGTACTCATTTATTCCAAGAGAGCAATGGTCAGTCCAGCTTGGACACGTGTGACCAATGCACGCGGGAAAAGTTATTCCATTATTTATGCCCTGAAGTTTACTTACCATGCTGAGTGGCCCTGTATGTATCGTTGTACAGATGCCAGGCTTTAGCGTGGGCCATCAGGACCACTTTGCTGGCGTGGTAAGGGAGATAAGCAGGTTGGTTCCAGCCAGGGGCTTTGGCCTTGGAGCCCAGCCCGCCTTGGATAAAAGAGTCTGGTTCGTTAAACGTTATCCAGTACTTTACCTGTAGCGAACAGAATGTTTATTTACATTAATGGTGTTTAATGCAGTATTCAATGAATTTTCCACTTTTCCACCATCAGTGTATTTTACATAATTTTGCTTAAGCCATGATGCTAGGGGATCTACCATTTTATACATTTACATGAATAGTGGAAATGAAACGCTAACAGAGGTAAATTGACAAGATGACGAATTCCATCAACTACAAGTGACCGAGTACCAACTATCACACTGTCGTTGCTGCCCTGGATTTACTCTCTATGTCATAGTCCTTTATGTCCCCAAATCACGTAGCCTTGTATTCGCGTGTGCACAGCGAGAAAAGTGAATGCTCTGCTTACTGCCATTTTAGCTCCAGGATCAGAAAGACAAGGCGAAATGTTCCAGTTTTAGAGGAATTTACCTTGTTCCCCCACGTCCTGAAGCACAGATCGGCATACTTGACATAGTAGTCGGCAATGACACCGTTGATCCAGCCTTGATAAGTGCTCTGAAGAGACTGGGGTAAATCCCAGTGAAACAAGGTGACGATTGGCTGAATGCCAACCGCCAGTAAATCATCGATGAGGTTGGTGTAATACGCGATTCCTGCAGGGTTTACACCACCTATCACGGGGTCCGGGATTACACGAGGCCAGGAAATGGAAAAACGGTAGTGCGACACCTTGAAGTTAGATGGCAGTGTAAGTTAAGAAAAATTTTTGTGATAAGTTGATAGAGATAGTGCATAATTTAAAACCACAAGTAAAACAACAGCTTAAAAGTAAAGGTGTTTTAGAAAACACAAACAAATAAATTCCAGTTTTCAAAAGTATTTAGCTGGTATCAAAAGGTAAACAATTCCACGATGTAGCACATTCAAGTAAACAAAACTAAAAAAAAGTCTTCAGGCGCCGTGCAGTTTCAATCACACAGAACATTAACATGCAACCCATCATAGGATCTAGTTGTACATTTTTTATTATATACGACTCAGAAAGTTGGACAGGGTAGATAATCCTACATGCACAATAATGAGGATTTTTTTTTTTACTTTTTCTAACAATTTTCGGACAAAAACTGTTGGCCTTTGATGATGTTATTGTTGAATTCTGTAGGAATTTTAGGATCGCTCACCCCCAGTTTCTTCATCAACGTTATGTCCTCTTTGTATTTATGATAACTGTCACACGCCACATCCCCTGTCTCGTTGAAGGCGATGTTACCAGGAACGTGCGTAAACACGTCCCAAATGCTTAGGCCCTTCCCTGCAAGCAATTACCAACAATCAGTAATTTCTTGGATTATTATCACGGGGTTTAGATCTCAAATCAGTGTGAAGCTCAATCGGCGGGAACTGTTTCTCTTGGCATGAATCCTATTTTTAATATTGTATACTTTCTTAGTTCTTTGGTGGTTTGTGTTATTTGTCGTTTTTGGAATCTGGTCTTTGCGATTAATAACTCGGAACGCTTTGGGTGACGGCTAGTATGCGAATGTCGCTTTCGACGCATAAGCTCTTTAACCTCTCGGCCATGGGCCATTCATTCATACAGGTTTCTGAGCGCAAAAGCGATATCGACGTCTTAAATTAAATGTTAATGTTAAATCATCGGTTAATAGCAAATCGGTTGTGTCGTGAGAGGTACGCATTGCCTCAGTGAGCCAGCGAGTGCCACCAAAACTTTAAGAGAAGAACGAGTAAATCTACAATTTATACATACCATCGGCGTTCCATCCTCCCTCTATCTGGTAAGAGGCGGAGGACGTGCTCCAGATGAATCCCTCTGTGAACTGACCGTAGTAAAAGTCACTGTCCTCATCCTCTACAGCTTTGGACGCCACGGTTAGGACTGGCGCCAGGAGCGCAATACAGAACAGAGGCGCCAAAGTACGGTCTGCAGAAAACTTCATAGTTGCGCTCTATGTCGTAAGTACGCCGTGTGGGCGTTAAATTGCGCAGGTCTGTACGCTTCTGTCTGATCTTGATTAAATCAGGCCTCATACCCATGACCTGCACCTACCGAGTGTGATAACGATATATATATATATCCAGCTCTATTGTATACTTATTTATATTTTCTAGATAACGACTGATACTTAGTTATCCTGGCTTAACAGCGTTAAACAATTGCACCGCATCACAGTCTTTCTCTTACACTGCATATTTTGCGAAAGTAATGTTGTGGATTGTATTGCATTGCATTGATCTTTCCTAAACGACGTGACGATACAACAATGCGATTGGAGCTTTTAAATCCAACAATAATTCCGTTTCTTACATTTAGTGTTAAGTTATGCCCACTGTAGACCTTGTCGGTAGACATCTCGGCCATCCCAGCGACACATGAAATAATGCGACACCTATACAGTGAAGCCTGCGAAGCCGGGTGTTTTCTTTGTGCTTGGCGTCTCTCTTGCTCTTAGGATGACGTCTGAGAGTTCTTGAGTATATGTTGTTAAACAACAACCAACTAAATTCAATGACTTGCTGGACGATCAAGCTCCTAATATATTCAAGGAAACTAAGTCCCATGAGCTTGCAGCTTGTACATAATCAGTACTAAGAAATGAGAAGTACTAAGAAGAAAAAAATATGAGTACGCCTATCATGCAATGCGTACAATGGAACTCGTAGACCGTCTTAGGCCCCGTAGGAAGTGTGTGCTAGGTCACATCTTCGTTTACTTTGATGCAATTCTTTCTCTGATAATAGGGGCATTGTGTGTATGGTTGTCTTCACTGTTTGTTTGCCTGGTGGTTAGTTCAACATTTTCTTGTTCACATCTAGAAAAAGTGATCCTGACATATTTGTAGTGTTGCCTCACAAGAAGGACAGGCCGAAGACATCTGACTCGCCAACCATGTGCAACCAGGGTACAATGACAACAGAACGGGTCTGCATGTCTGGTGTCTCAGCAATTCACGCAGATTGAGACCGACTCAATTGGAACTCCTTTGCCGTAGAAGTCTGAGGCCGTGGAACCCCCCGGGCGTGTTCTGGGTGAAGGCAGACTATGCAAGTACTGTAACCTATCCATTTGTCCTGAGTGTATGGGAGAAGTAGGGAGAATGCTATACCTGAATCGGAGGAAACCATTTGTCCGTTATTAAATATGAACAATCAAACCTGGGATCAAGCTGTTTTCTATGAATGCTTCAGGCCTCTGCCTTTGACTCTGAGCAGTTGAGCTTAGAACCAGGAAATCTGAGCTGAGTGGATCACATGACCACTATTGGATTTAACCAATCAACCCTCGCGAACTCGAGATAGTTGACTCGTTAAGCTCTCGAACATGTTTATTCTTGAGCTGTACAAATCCACAACGGGCTGCAAGTTCTATTTCGGTTTTATAAGTGAGGCCTCATCAACTTCCTGATGATATAAGGTAGGCCTAGGCGTTTGGCAGCACATTTGTTTCTAAATTTTACTACCTCAACCAAAATCAAGGATATGTAGGTATTAACACTATCAGTAGATACCCTGCATGTCCACAATATGTGTCGTATGTGGCCTGTCTCGTACATTTTGTGGTCGCATCAAGTGAAAAAAAACTTTAGGCAGGGATTTTGAATGAAATTTTAAGCAGAACATGGATTTGGGCCAAGGATCATGTAATCTATTTAAGTTTTGCCGTGATTCGGATCAGAATACAGATCAAAGTACCTTTTAACGATGTCTTACGATTGACAGTTAGGAGAGAAATGCCCCTTTGTATGTATTGAAAAAGTATGTTCCTTAAGCTGTGGCGTACGTTTTTGCACGGAATGTCTTCTTGTTATTATTGTAGATAATTTGATGTAATACGTAAGAAGGTTGTAAAGCATTGACTAAATGACAAAATAAGTCGACGGTATGTAGCCATTAGCTTCAATGCTTATGGAATTGAAATGAAAATATTTTAGACGATAAGCCCCTCCTACAGTAAGCAATTTTACCGATCTGAAATGATGACAAAGCTGGAAGTCAGTATTTGTTAAAGTCCGTTTTCTTTTAATAAAAACATTCCTAGGGTTTTGGAAAACCGTTATTTTTGACAATCTGTGTGAAGTAACCCGCTGATTTCTTCGGTACTCTAGGCCGATTTGGATCACTGAAGTTCACGTAATGAATTCCAAACTTGGCCGTATAGCCACTGTCCCATTCAAAGTTGTCCAAAAGAGCCCATGTGCTGTATCCAATCACTGTGCAATTGTCCAAATTGGATGCTGAAAGCAAAGAATGAATGTTTCTTCACTGCTTCATTCTTCATCACACACATGATGGAATTAGCGAAGTACAAGGAATCTTATGCTGCACATTTTACCGAACGAACAAACTTCTCCTCACAGAGACTATGAGGGTCGTGTTTTTACTTTGAAGCTTGGTCATTTGTATATGTAATAAAGAAAAACGCTGCTAGCATATATATATTTATTTATTTGTTTATTTATTTATTTATTTATTTGATTGGTGTTTTACGCCGTGCGCAAGAATATTTCACTTATACTACGGCGGCCAGCATTATGGTGAGGGGAAACCGGGCACAGCCCGGCGGAAACCCACTGCCGTCCACAGGCTGCTGGCAGAACTTCCCGCTTACGGTCGGTGAGGAAGCCAGCATGAGCTGGACTTGAACTCACAACGACCGCATTGGTGGACGGCTTCGGGTCATTGTTCTGTGATAGCGCTGTTAGCATATAAATGAATCCCATAAATAATGGCTAGGGTTCCGTTCTGTGTAATCTGCTAAAATGCTTTACATCGCATCGTATTAGCTTTGGACTTAAATGTACTAACATATTTCTCTTTTTGAGAACAACACGTCCTTAGTTAGAGAGCTTTATGAAATTAGTTAAGCAACAAGTCAATGAAGCCGTCAGCAGGCGTGCTGCGTTATATAAGGCAACACGATGAATTACACCAAACATTTTCGTTACCTTTCAACAGCTCATCGATGTAGTGTTTGTAGAAATCAATTCTGAAATCGTCTTCCAACTCCCCTGTTCCATCGGCGTATCCGTTTTCCGTGATGAGGATCGGCACTTGGCGTCCATACTGTGACGTCACCCAGTTCACCATTTTCCGAAAGCCCCAAGGCACGACGTACAACCAATTCAATGGCGATCTGCAAGGTATTTTAAGCATAAAGGTCAATAAGATATTTCTGACAAAGGTTTAATAAAAAAAACAAGTTCTCTGAGAATAACAAATTTGTCAAGACTGGGTACAGAGCTCGAAATTAAATACGCAGTTCCTAGCTTTTTGTAAAAATAAATGAATAACAAAACGACAGTATTTGTCGTTGATAGATGGAAGCTCAACTCACTTTTCTACCCACTCCACTATGCTTTATTTATTTATTTATTTATTTATTTATTTGATTGGCGTTTTACGCCGTACTCAAGAATATTTCACTTATACGACGTCGGCCAGCATTATGGTGGGAGGAAACCAAGCAGAGCCCGGGGTAAACCCACGACCATCCGCAGGTTGCTGGCAGACCTTCCCACGTACGGCCGGAGAGGAAGCCAGCATGAGTTGGTCTTGAACTCACAGCGACCGCATTAGTGGGAGGCTTCGGGTCATTGTGCTGCGATAGCGTGCTAACCGACTGAGCCACAGAGGCCCCTGCACGATGATAAAATTATTGAACAAGGTATTAATTGACTAAGGTTGATGTTATTACGTAAACCAGGTTAATGTTATTACGTAAACCAGGTTGATGTTATTACCTGGGCCAGGTTGATGGTATTATTTGATTCAGGTTGATGGCATTACTTTTCTCGGCCTAGATAGCCGATTTATCATGGGCAGGGCTGAGATATTGCTTAGGCCACAATAACGATATTACTTCACTGAGAGAAGATTGAGTCTGTTTGGGTCGACATGCTCAAAAATCTGAGTTTTCAAGTAGAGCTAATTCAACTCAGAAAACTTAGTCATATGACCTGATTGGCCGAGTCATTCAAAACTCATTTGGTTGTCTGGGTGACTTATAAAAGAAATCAAAGGATTCAGTGACCATTTATGAGTCAGTAAGATAATAAGAGGAGTCCCTGGTCATACTACTCAATTTTCTGAGTTGATATAGTTCCACTAGAAAACTCAGGCTTTTGAGTCTATTGACCCAAACTTTTCTTTCAGTATTGGGCCAGATTGGTGATATTACTTGGTGATAAGGTGCAAAATGATGAACTTTGGAGCATGGTGATGATGTTACTTGGGCCAGTGTGACGAGACTTGAGCCAGAACTGAATAGAGCTACAATAAAATATTACTTGAGTGAAGATGGTAGCATTGTTTGGGCTATGATAGTGTTGCCTGGATCAGTTTGGTGATGGTTCCTGAACAAGTTGACATTACGTTGATCAGGATGCTAACTTTGGCTCGAATGGTTATATTATTTGGACAAAGGTGATGACATAACTTGGGTCCATATGATGATGCCACTTGTCCCAGAGTGATGATAACACTTCTGTCAGTGGGGTGATAATACTTGGTCTAAAGTAATAGTAATACTTGGATGATAATGTTGACTGCTTGGTCTAGGATGATAGTATTAATCTGATCAGGCTGATGGTTTAATATTCGAGTCAGAACAATGGTATTAGTAATAGTTTAGGATAGCAGCATTCCTTCAGTCAGAATGATGATAACACTTGGGCCAGAATGGTGATATTACGTGGTCGAATATGATAACAATACTTAGACCTAGGATGATGATGCCAGGATAATGGTATTACTTGGGACAGAATGACCATATCACTTGGCTCAGAATATTGATAATGCTTGGGCTGAGATGGTTATACTTGAACCAGGATAATGAAAATACTTAAACTCTGCAGAATAATGGTGTTACTTGGGCCAGGAGGGGTCCACGCTCTGCACGGAGTCGGAGTCCCCGTAGATCCCCGGGTCCTTCAGTCCTCTGTCCTTGTTTTGTACAAGACGTGTCGTGTAGTAGTTCATCCCGAAAAAATCGTATGTGCCTATAGCCCATAAACCAGGGAGAGAGAAAATCAGCAATGAGTCAAATATACCGATGTTGTATTAGTTCCGTATGTTTAGCCAATATCCAAAAAGCCGTGTGTCAGATTTTAACCAGGCAGTTATCCTAACAATGTAGCTAAACAAAAAAGCCTGTCTGTAAATTTCACCACGTGCAAGCAGCCCGGTGGGACATGCTCTTTGGGGCCATTTGTCAAGGGTAGGGCTGAAGCTCGGTATAAACTCTAGTCCTCATTAAAGTCCCTCTTCGTCGATATTAAGCTGAAACTGGCATCAAGACTTTATCCAGGCTAAACTTTTAATGCACATTTGAACAACCAGGCCCATACCTCAAATCACATGTTGTTAACACGCTATGATCCTTGTTTTTAAATCATTTAAGTTGGCCTATGTTTCAGTTAGTTGATTAAGTCGTGTTTGAGCCTAACTACGATCTTCGTGTTCCTGTTTATATGACAGAGACCAGGCTACACACCACAATTAATGCTTCCGGATCGGGAAGGAAAAACGTTGATCCTGGGTATTTCCACAGATATTTTCTTTTGCTTCTCTGGGCTGCCCTTTTTCATTTTTCCCGCTTGTTGGGTGATATCATTTTGTAGGAGAAGCTTCAAAGTTTCATTCCAGGTATAAATGTGTTTGTTTTGCAGGAAATGTAGGCAGATACACACTAGGCAAAAGTAGTGATAAATCAGGGTTCACTGACCTCTGACTGGGTGAGTTTGACCCCGATCAGCTGTTTTGCGAAGATTTGTTAAAAATTTCATTGGCCATCCCCGATCAGGAATTTGACTGGAGGTTTCTTAGGGGACAAGCACTATCAGGCCTGGAGGGTTTAGGGCTTGCAGATTTAGGGACGGTGCTGTGAGGCCAAACGTTAACATGTAAGTAAATGAGAAATTAATTGTGGTGTGTGGCAACCTGCGTATTCATGTAACACACCCTTGATGTAAGCGACCTCGTCTTCTGTAAATTCTGGCAGGCGGGACTTGGGCAGATCTTGTAATCGGCTCTTCTTAGCCACCTGTTCCTTCATGACGGGCGGGTAATCTCCATCACCGTAGATTGGGTGAGCGAACCAGCCCGTGGAGAATTGCTGAGCCCGGTCCGCGGCCATGACGTCAGCAGGGTCACTCGCGTTCTTTGGTTCCATCCACTTTGTGGCGAAGCAGACGCCAAGCCGCCCTTGAGGGAAGCACATATTTAAAAAAATTAGGAAAATGCACGGCAACCAACCTGTTTTAAATTATGTATAGGCCATCACTTTCTGTGTTGCATTCAGATATCCCCCAACCCTCATAGCTAATTGTTCACAGACTTCGGTAAAGAAAGAAAATAATAGAATGTTTATATGTAACTGAAATGGAATTGCACAGGGGAAAAACAGAAAATAAAAACACTCAATGAAGTGTTAATGAATGTGCCGTTGGAGATGTATTATCCCCATTACAACGGTTATATTTACCCTTTCTTTTCTCGCAAAGGGAACGCGGCAAAGACCAAATGGTGACTTAGCACAAAAGATCTGAATTTTACGCGCGGGGGAATTATGACAACAGACAGACTATAAGTAGGTTTGTCGGTGCTGTGGAACAAATGATCATGCAGAAAATCTACGAAACAAAACTGTGGATGCACGTCAATGCTTTTACGAGAAGAAGAGTGACAGGTTTGAATGGATGGAATATTCCAGCACGTGTAACGAACCATTTTGAGCCATCCTGTAACTGTCGGTGTGTGGATGGAACGTCCTACTTTGTGACAAGCTTACCACTTTGAATCACCCCATACTTTTCGTTGTAGAGATGGAACGCTATAATGTGTGACACACTTTGAGGTTTGTGTTGTAGTTTTTGCAGTACAAATGGAACGCACTCACGTAGCACACCTACCAGTTTTAGTCGCACTGTATTTTTCGTTGTTCAGTTGGAACGCTCTTACATGTGACAGACTTACCACTGTGAGTCGCTCTGCATTTGTCGTTGTACAGATGGAACTCTCTAGTGTGTGACCGACTTAAAACTTTTTGTTTTTGTACAGGTGGAACGCCCCAGTGTGTGACAGACTTACCACTTTGAATCGTCCTATATTTGTCGTTGTACAGATGGAACGCTCTGGCATGTGACAACAGCATGGTCCTACTCGCCATGTACGGATAGTAAGCCGGCTGCGCCCAGCCCGGGGCCTTTGTGTTCGTCCCTAGGCCATCTTGGATGAACGACAGAGGTTCGTTGAACGTTATCCACCATTTAACCTATAAAAGAGGTTTTGTACACTCATGGTAGCAAATGTTTCGGCACTACCTTTAATTGTATAATGTAAGTAGTCATTATAGGTTCTTAAAGGGGAGCTGTTCCGGTCCTATTTTTCACTTTACTCGTGAAAAAAAAAATGATAAAAAATCCTTGTGATATAACAAAAAATGATGGAAACAAACCAAAAAAAATGCATTTGCTGAATATTTTTACTTGTAGAAAATAGAAGTATATTTAACTCCAAAAATTCCAAGAATGGCGAAGGTGTGTGAAATATACGTGACGTAGCTGTGGCATTTCCGGTTTCCAAACACTAGTTTAAGTCTGATCAAAACACGTCTACTTAAATGGCTAGAGCATAATTAAGAGTACTCATTCCGTTCGAACTGGTCTCGTCGCATTGCAATTACTCATTTTCGTCGAACGAGGGGTCCGATGGAAAGGCATGAAATGAATCTCATTGTAATTCGGCGAGTGATTAACACAACTGAAACGGTACACCGCCAGTATGACATCATGCTTTACTGGGGCATCAAAGACAGATAAGCGTGCGGAGAATATCAAGCTTCACAAATGTCAGCCTATCGATCTTGAAAAGAATATATTTTATAAAAACATCTAGTGATTTTATTATAATAAAGGATATAACCTTTTGTCATTGTCATGCCGTTAAGCGTCATAGCCGATATTCTTAGCATAACTCGTCGACCTAAATAAGGTCAATGTTTTATAATTCGACAGCATAATTTCCATTTGTCGTCATGAGCTTCTTCCCTAACAGGATTTTTCTACAAGATGTCTAGTGACTGAAAACTCGCTTACAATTGCCTTTTTTGAGGAATGATCTTGGCAATAATATATGGCGAAACATTCTAGAATCAAACGTTTTTTTATTTCGTGCAAAGCCCCACAACAGTATTGATCATTAGGAGCTGATGGAAGACAAGTTCTGTATGCCAGTAGTAGTTGAGAAAGGTAAGTTTGGGATTAAATGAATTGTTGCTACTTTTGAACAAACTTAAGGTGAGTCTTAACCTGAAATCGTATATCTCCTATGTCAGCCATTCAGCATGGCTTTCCATCAGACTTTACCTTATCCCCCCAAGTCCGAAAGCAAAGATCGGCGTACTTGATGTAATAGTCCGCAATAACGGGGTTGATCCATCCCAGATACTTCTCCAGCAGGGTCTGAGGCAAATCCCAATGGTACATCGTTACGATTGGCTGAATGCCTTCTGCCAGCAGACCATCGATAAGATTAGTGTAATATGCTATTCCTGCGGGGTTTACACTGCCCTCCACGGGGTCCGGTATGACACGTGGCCAGGAAATGGAAAAACGATAGTGAGACACCTTCGAACAGAAATACAGAAAACCCCTTTTTAAAATGAAGAAAAATGAGTTAGTCCGAGAGAGGGCATGGGGCGAGATTTTTTAAAAATCACAGAAAAAGAGCTAGTACAACGGGTAAATAATAAAAGACAAAGTATTCTGAACAAGGAATTGGAAGTGGTGAAAATATTCTCACTGAGGAAAGGGGAAAGACAATGTAGCTGTTGTAGCTAACAGCTTGATATCTTTTGGTTTAGAGAGAAAATATAGAACCTGATTACTGTGGGAAAGGACAGCATTCTGTTAAAAGTAATATCGTTTGCAAAATTCTCATGGATATGAAGTTTCTGGGGAGCGAAATCCAACAAGTAAACAGGGATAAAGGAAACAACTCTTGTTTTTGGCAAGTGTAGAGAAAGAACAGTGTTGTGAAAACGAACAAAAACAAAACCACATTTGCCATGGTCGCCAAAGCCAAAGGTCGGTGGTCTTGCTGGGTCACTCCTGCCTCCTCCACCCATAATGCTAACCGCGCCACTGTATAACGTAAACATTCCTGAGTTTGGTGCCATACCAGAAATGAAAAATTACGAGATAACGCAAAGCGCGTTAAACGTACAAGGGGAATTAACTCCCCTTGACATATGATCATTGATTCCGGTTAAAGAGTGGCCTCCCCTCAGTTGCTGTAGTTAAGAAATCCGTACAAAATAATGGACTACCTTATGGATCAAAATGATGGCCTTTTCTTCTTTTCATCTTCTTTTCTTAAATTTTCTACTGTATCCCAAATCTCGATATAGATCACTAGGTACACGTCAATTTCTTCAACGTTTTCTATGGATCTTTTTTTTCTAAGTTCCTAAAGCCGGAACACATTTCATGCAGCATAGAAGGAGCAAATCAGTGTGAACTATTACCACCTTTTTTCACACGCCTTTCTGTTTACGCTTGCGATTACTTTTGCAATTGTTCTTACGTGACTACCAACTGCATGAATCCACTGGAGTGTTTCCGTGAACTCGATAACAAGATAACTCACATGGTATGTAGCATGTCCCATCTTATCGCTTCGAGGGCGGAAATGCATGAAAGCATTGTGCTAATAAGAATGAGATTCTGCGGCGGTTTCCAACCGTTTCTTCGACCTTTCATAGCTTCAGTCATAACCACCGAAACGACACTGATATTGGTGTTTTTACTAATTGCCTGAGAGTTTGCATGAGAGATGTTTTATGTTCTCTCAGATTTGCCTTGCCTGTTTGTACAACTGCAAACAAAACACATTTGTCACTATAGTGAATATGTAAAGCAATCGCACGAACTATCGGTAACGCAATCGCATGATAGTGGAATTAAACACAGCATCAGTATTTTATTCTTTTCTTTCTTGTGACCCAATCTGTAACGAAATATAGATTCTTCGTATAGAAGTATATGTCTTATTGAAATTAAGAATTTTCTTCAGTACGAATATTTTCGCACACAAAGACAT